>CM063166.1:1398518-2763642 GCA_031885435.1 Passerculus sandwichensis | reverse complement strand
TGACACCTTCGGCCTAGGAAACATCCAGCGTATCGTGGATTTTCAGGAGCCAGCCGGCCACTCCCACCCACAGACCCCCAAAGAAAAACCACGGCCCTTTTCCCTGGCTAACAAAATTCAGATGCCCTGCTTCTGGATGGCAGATTGCAGGAGCCACTTGGCACTGTCAAACCAGCCCGACTTGGCACTGGTGCCACCTTGGGTCTGGGAACCATCCTGCGTATAGTGGATTTACAGGAGCCAGCCGGCCACTCCCAGCCACAAGCCCCCAAAGACAAACCACGGCCCTTTTCCCTTGCTAACAAAACTCACCTGCCCTGCTTCTGGATGGCCGATTGCAGGTGCCACTTGGCACTGTCAAACCAGCTCGACTTGGCACTGGGGCCACCTTTGGTCTGGGAACCATCCTGCGTATCGTGGATTTTCAGGATCCAGCCGGCCACTCCCAGCCATAGGCTGCCAAACACAAACCACGGTACTTTCCCCTGGCTAACAAAATTCAGATGCCCCGCTTCTGGATGGCAGACTGCAGGAACCACTTGGCACTGTAAAGCAGCCCAACATGGCACTGGTGCCAACTTGGGTCTGGGAACCATACTGGGTATCGTGGATATTCATGAGCCAGCTGGCCACTCCCAGCCATAGGCTGCAAAACGCAAACCACGGCCCTGTTCCCTGGCTAACAAAATTCAGATGCCCCGCTTCTGGAGGGCAGACTGCAGGAGCCACTTGGCACTGTCAAAGCAGCCCGACTTGGCACTGGTGCCACCTAGGGTCTGGGAACCATCCTTTTCTATTGTAGATTTTAAGGAGCCAGCTGGCCCCTCCCAGACATAGGCTGCCCAACACAAACCACAGTACTTTCCCCTGGCTAACAAAACTCAGCTGCCCTGCTTCTGGATGGCAGATTGCAGGAGCCACTTGGTACTGTCAAACCAGCTCGACTTGGCACTGGGGCCACCTTTGGTCTGGGAACCACCCTGCGTATCGTGGATTTTCAGGAGCCAGCCGGCCACTCCAAGCCATAGGCTGCCAAACACAAACCACGGTACTTTCCCCTGGCTAACAAAATTCAGATGCCCCGCTTCTGGATGGCAGATTGCAGGAGCCACTTGGCACTGTCAAAGCAGCCCAACATGGCACTGGTGCCACCTTGGGTCTGGGAACCATCCGGCGTATTGTGGATTTTCAGGAGCCAGCCGGCCAGTCCCAGCCATAGGCTGCCAAACACAAACCACGGCCCTTCTCTCTGGCAAACAAAACTCAGCTGCCCTGCTTCTGGATGGCAGATTGCAGGAGCCACTTGGTACTGTCAAACCAGCTCGACTTGGCACTGGTGCCGCCTTGGGTCTGGGAACCATCCGGCGTATCATGGAATTTCCGGAGCCAGCCGGCCACTCCCAGCCATAGTCTGCAAAACACAAACCACGGCCCTTTTCCCTAGCTAACAAAATTCAGATGCCCCGCTTCTAGATGGCAGATTGCAGGTGCCACTTGGCACTGTCAAACCAGCCCGACTTGGCACAGGTGCCACCTTGGTTCTGGGAATTATCATCGCGTATCGTGGATTTTCAGGAGCCAGCGGCCCCTCCAAGCCATAGGCTGCCAAACACAAACCACGGCCCTTTTCCCTGGCTAACAAAATTCAGATGCCCCGCTTCTGGATGGCAGATTGCAGGAGCCACTTGGCACTGTCAAACCAGCCCGACTTGGCACTGGTGCCACCTTGGTTCTGGGAACCATCCTGCGTATAGTGGATTTACAGGAGCCAGCTGGCCACTCACAGCCATAGGCTGCAAAACACAAACCACGGCCCTGTTCCCTGGCTAACAAAATTCAGATGCCCCGCTTCCTGATGGAAGAAAGCAGGAGCCACCTGGCACTGTCAAACCAGCCTGATTTGGCACTGGTGACACCTTCGGCCTAGGAAACATCCAGCGTATCGTGGATTTTCAGGAGCCAGCCGGCCACTCCCACCCACAGACCCCCAAACAAAAACCACGGCCCTTTTCCCTGGCTAACAAAATTCAGATGCCCTGCTTCTGGATGGCAGATTGCAGGAGCCACTTGGCACTGTCAAACCAGCCGGACTTGGCACTGGTGCCACCTTGGGTCTGGGAACCATCCTGCGTATAGTGGATTTACAGGAGCCAGCCGGCCACTCCCAGCCATAGGTTGCCACACACAAACCATGGCCCTTTTCCCTGGCTAACAAAATTCAGATGCCCCGCTTCCAGATGGCAGATTGCAGGAGCCACTTGGCACTGTCAAACCAGCTCGACTTGGCACTGGGGCCACCTTTGGTCTGGGAACCATCCGGCATATCGTGGATTTTCAGGAGCCAGCCGGCCACTCCCAGCCATAGGCTGCCAAACACAAACCACGGTACTTTCCCCTGGCTAACAAAATTCAGATGCCCCGCTTCTGGATGGCAGACTGCAGGAGCCACTCGGCACTGTAAAGCAGCCCAACATGGCACTGGTGCCAACTTGGGTCTGGGAACCATACTGGGTATCGTGGATATTCAGGAGCCAGCTGGCCACTCCCAGCCATAGGCTGCAAAACACAAACCACGGCCCTGTTCCCTGGCTAACAAAATTCAGATGCCCCGCTTCTGGATGGCAGACTGCAGGAGCCACTTGGCACTGTCAAAGCAGCCCGACTCGGCACTGGTGCCACCTTGGGTCTGGGAACCATCCTTTCCTATTGTAGATTTTCAGGAGCCAGCCGGCCCCTCCCAGACATAGGCTGCCCAACACAAACCACGGTACTTTCCCCTGGCTAACAAAACTCAGCTGCCCTGCTTCTGGATGGCAGATTGCAGGAGCCACTTGGCACTGTCAAACCAGCCCGACTTGGCACTGGTGACACCTTGGGTCTGGGAACCATCCTGCGTATCATGGATTTTCCGGAGCCAGCCGGCCACTCCCAGCCATAGGCTGCAAAACACAAAGTACGGCCCTTTTCCCTGGCTAACAAAATTCAGATGCCCCGCTTCTAGATGGCAGATTGCAGGAGCCACTTGGCACTGTCAAACCAGCCCGACTTGGCTCTGGTGCCACCTTGGGTCTGGGAACCATCATTGCGTATCGTGGATTTTCAGGAGCCAGCCAGCCACTCCCAGCCATAGGTTGCCACACACAAACCATGGCTCTTTTCCCTGGCTAACAAAATTCAGATGCCCCGCTTCCAGATGGCAGATTGCAGGAGCCACTTGGCACTGTCAAACCAGCTCGACTCGGCACTGGGGCCACCTTTGGTCTGGGAACCATCCTGCGTATCGTGGATTTTCAGGATCCAGCCGGCCACTCCCAGACGTAGGCTGCCAAACACAAACCACGGTACTTTCCCCTGGCTAACAAAATTCAGATGCCCCGCTTCTGGATGGCAGACTGCAGGAACCACTTGGCACTGTAAAGCAGCCCAACATGGCACTGGTGCCAACTTGGGTCTGGGAACCATCCTGCGTATTGTGGATTTTCACGAGCCAGCTGGCCTCTCCCAGCCATAGGCTGCAAAACGCAAACCACGGCCATGTTCCCTGGCTAACAAAATTCAGATGCCCCGCTTCTTGACGGCAGACTGCAGGAGCCACTTGGCACTGTCAAAGCAGCCTGACTTGGCACTGGTGCCACCTAGGGTCTAGGAACCATCCTTTCCTATTGTAGATTTTAAGGAGCCAGCCGGCCCCTCCCAGACATAGGCTGCCCAACACAAACCACGGTACATTCCCCTGGCTAACAAAACTCAGCTGCCCTGCTTCTGGATGGCAGATTGCAGGAGCCACTTGGCACTGTCAAACCAGCTCGACTTGGCACTGGGGACACCTTCGCCCTAGGAAACATCCTGCGTATCGTGGATTTTCAGGAGCCAGCCGGCCACTCCCAGCCACACACCCCCAAAAAAAACCACAGCCCTTTTCCCTGGCTAACAAAATTCAGATGCCTAGCTTCTGGATGGCAGATTGAAGGAGCCACTTGGCACTGTCAAACCAGCCTGACTTGTCTCTGGTGCCACCTTGGGTCTGGGAACCATCCTGCGTATCGTGGATTTTCAGGAGCCAGCCGGCCAGTCCCAGCCATAGGCTGCCAAACACAAACCACGGCCCTTCTCTCTGGCAAACAAAACTCAGCTGCCCTGCTTCTGAGTGGCAGATTGCAGGAGCCACTTGGTACTGTCAAACCAGCTCGACTTGGCACTGGGGCCACCTTTGGTCTGGGAACCATCCTGCGTATCGTGGATTTTCAGGAGCCAGCCGGCCACTCCCAGCCATAGGCTGCCAAACACAAACCACTGTACTTTCCCCTGGCTAACAAAATTCAGATGCCCCGCTTCTGGATGGCAGACTGCAGGAGCCACTTGGCACTGTCAAAGCAGCCCAACATGGCACTGGTGCCACCTTGGGTCTGGGAACCATCCGGCGTATCATGGAATTTCCGGAGCCAGCCGGCCACTCCCAGCCATAGTCTGCAAAACACAAACCACGGCCCTTTTCCCTGGCTAACAAAATTCAGATGCCCCGCTTCGGGATGGCAGATTGCAGGAGCCACTTGGCACTGTCAAACCAGCCCGACTTGGCACAGGTGCCACCTTGGTTCTGGGAACGATTATCGCGTATCGTGGATTTTCAGGAGCCAGCGGCCCCTCCAAGCCATAGGCTGCCAAACACAAACCACGGCCCTTTTCCCTGGCTAACAAAATTCAGATGCCCTGCTTCTGGATGGCAGATTGCAGGAGCCACTTGGCACTGTCAAACCAGCCCGACTTGGCACTGGTGCCACCTTGGTTCTGGGAACCATCCTGCGTATAGGGGATTTACAGGAGCCAGCTGGCCACTCACAGCCATAGGCTGCAAAACACAAACCACGGCCCTGTTCCCTGGCTAACAAAATTCAGATGCCCCGCTTTCTGATGGAAGACTGTAGGAGCCACATGGCACTGTCAAACCAGCCTGATTTGGCACTGGTGACACCTTCGGCCTAGGAAACATCCAGCGTATCGTGGATTTTCAAGAGCCAGCCGGCCACTCCCACCCACAGACCCCCAAACAAAAACCACGGCCCTTTTCCCTGGCTAAAAAAATTCAGATGCCCTGCTTCTGGATGGCAGATTGCAGGAGCCACTTGGCACTGTCAAACCAGCCGGACTTGGCACTGGTGCCACCTTGGGTCTGGGAACCATCCTGCGTATCGTGGATTTACAGGAGCCAGCCGGCCACTCCCAGCCACAAGCCCCCAAAGATAAACCACGGCCCTTTTCCCTGGCTAACAAAACTCACCTGCCCTGCTTCTGGATGGCAGATTGCAGGTGCCACTTGGCACTGTCAAACCAGCCCGACTTGGCTCTGGTGCCACCTTTGGTCTGGGAACCATCATTGCCTATCGTGGATTTTCAGGAGCCAGCCGGCCACTCCTAGCCATAGGTTGCCACACACAAACCATGGCCCTTTTCCCTGGCTAACAAAATTCAGATGCCCCGCTTCCAGATGGCAGATTGCAGGAGCCACTTGGCACTGTCAAACCACCTCGACTTGGCACTGGGGCCACCTTTGGTCTGGGAACCATCCTGCGTATCGTGGATTTTCAGGAGCCAGCCGGCCACTCCCAGCCATAGGCTGCCAAACACAAACCACGGTACTTTCCCCTGGCTAACAAAATTCAGATGCCCCGCTTCTGGATGGCAGACTGCAGGAGCCACTTGGCACTGTAAAGCAGCCCAACATGGCACTGGTGCCAACTTGGGTCTGGGAACCATACTGGGTATCGTGGATATTCAGGAGCCAGCTTGCCACTCCCAGCCATAGGCTGCAAAACACAAACCACGGCCCTGTTCCCTGGCTAACAAAATTCAGATGCCCCGCTTCTGGATGGCAGACTGCAGGAGCCACTTGGCACTGTCAAAGCAGCCCGACTTGGCACTGGTGCCACCTTGGGTCTGGGAACCATCTTTTCCTTTTGTAGATTTTAAGGAGCCAGCCGGCCCCTCCCAGACATAGGCTGCCCAACACAAACCACGGTACTTTCCCCTGGCTAACAAAACTCAGCTGCCCTGCTTCTGGATGGCAGATTGCAGGAGCCACTTGGCACTGTCAAACCAGCCCGACTTGGCACTGGTGACACCTTCGCCCTAGGAAACATCCTGCGTATCGTGGATTTTCAGGAGCCAGCCGGCCACTCCCAACCACAGACCCCCAAACCAAAACCACGGCCCTTTTCCCTGGCTAACAAAACTCACCTGCCCCGCTTCTGAATGTCAGATAGCAGGAGACACTGGGCACAGTCAAACCAGCCCAACTTGGCACTGGTGCCACCTTTTGTCTGGGAAACATCCTTGCGTATCGTGGATTTTCAGGTGCCAGCTGGCCACTCCCAGCCACAGACCCCCAAAAAAAACCACGGCCCTTTTCCCTGGCTAACAAAACTCACCTGCCCTGCTTCTGGATGGCAGATTGCAGGAGCCACTTGGCACTGTCAAACCAGCCCGACTTGTCTCTGGTGCCACCTTGGGTCTGGGAACCATCATTGCGTATCGTGGATTTTCAGGAGCCAGCCGGCCACTCCCAGCCATAGGTTGCCAAACACAAACCATGGCCATTTACCCTGGCTAACAAAATTCAGATGCCCCGCTTCCGGATGGCAGATTGCAGGAGCCACTTGGCACTGTCAAAACAGCCCGATTTGGCACAGGTGCCGCCTTGGGTCTGGGAAACATCCTTGCGTATTGTGGATTTTCAGGAGCCAGCCGGCCAGTCTCAGCCGTAGGCTGCCAAACACAAACCACGGCCCTTCTCTCTGGCAAACAAAACTCAGCTGCCCTGCTTCTGGATGGCAGATTGCAGGAGCCACTTGGCACTGTCAAACCAGCCCGACTTGGCACTGGTGACACCTTCGCCCTAGGAAACATCCTGCGTATCGTGGATTTTCAGGAGCCAGCCGGCCACTCCCAACCACAGACCCCCAAACCAAAACCACGGCCCTTTTCCCTGGCTAACAAAACTCACCTGCCCCGCTTCTGAATGTCAGATAGCAGGAGACACTGGGCACAGTCAAACCAGCCCAACTTGGCACTGGTGCCACCTTTGGTCTGGGAAACATCCTTGCGTATCGTGGATTTTCAGGTGCCAGCTGGCCACTCCCAGCCACAGACCCCCAAAAAAAACCACGGCCCTTTTCCCTGGCTAACAAAACTCACCTGCCCTGCTTCTGGATGGCAGATTGCAGGAGCCACTTGGCACTGTCAAACCAGCCCGACTTGTCTCTGGTGCCACCTTGGGTCTGGGAACACTCATTGCGTATCGTGGATTTTCAGGAGCCAGCCGGCCACTCCCAGCCATAGGTTGCCAAACACAAACCATGGCCATTTACCCTGGCTAACAAAATTCAGATGCCCCGCTTCCGGATGGCAGATGGCAGGAGCCACTTGGCACTGTCAAAACAGCCCGATTTGGCACAGGTGCCACCTTGGGTCTGGGAAACATCCTTGCGTATTGTGGATTTTCAGGAGCCAGCTGGCCAGTCCCAGCCATAGGCTGCCAAACACAAACCACGGCCCTTCTCTCTGGCAAACAAAACTCAGCTGCCCTGCTTCTGGATGGCAGATTGCAGGAGCCACTTGGTACTCCCAAACCAGCTCGACTTGGCACTGGGGCCACCTTGGGTCTGGGAACCATCCTGCGTATCGTGGATTTTCAGGAGCCAGCCGGCCACTCCCAGCCATAGGCTGCCAAACACAAACCACGGTACTTTCCCCTGGCTAAAGAAACTCAGCTGCCCTGCTTCTGGATGGCAGACTGCAGGAGCCCCTTGGCACTGTCAAAGCAGCCCGACATGGCACTGGTGCCAACTTGGGTCTGGGAACCATCCTGCGTATTGTGGATTTTCACGAGCCAGCCGGCCAGTCCCAGCCATAGGCTGCCAAACACAAACCACGGCCCTTCTCTCTGGCAAACAAAACTCAGCTGCCTTGCTTCTGGATGGCAGATTGCAGGAGCCACTTGGTACTGTCAAACCAGCTCGACTTGGCACTGGTGCCGCCTTGGGTCTGGGAACCATCCTGCGTATCATGGAATTTCCGGAGCCAGCCGGCCACTCCCAGCCATAGGCTGCAAAACGCAAACCACGGCCATGTTCCCTGGCTAACAAAATTCAGATGCCCCGCTTCTGGATGGCAGACTGCAGGAGCCACTTGGCACTGTCACAGCAGCCCGACTTGGCACTGGTGCCACCTAGGGTCTGGGAACCATCCTTTCCTATTTTAGATTTTAAGCATCCAGCCGGCCCCTCCCAGACATAGGCTGCCCAACACAAACCACGGTACTTTCCCCTGGCTAACAAAACTCAGCTGCCCTGCTTCTGGATGGCAGATTGCAGGAGCCACTTGGCACTGTCAAACCAGCCCGACTTGGAACTGGTGACACCTTCGCCCTAGGAAACATCCTGCGTATCGTGGATTTTCAGGAGCCAGCCGGCCACTCCCAACCACAGACCCCCAAACCAAAACCACGGCCCTTTTCCCTGGCTAACAAAACTCACCTGCCCCGCTTCTGGATGTCAGATAGCAGGAGACACTGGGAACAGTCAAACCAGCCCAACTTGGAACTGGTGCCACCTTTGGTCTGGGAAACATCCTTGCGTATCGTGGATTTTCAGGAGCCAGCTGGCCACTCCCAGCCACAGACCCCCAAAAAAAACCACGGCCCTTTTCCCTGGCTAACAAAATTCAGATGCTCCGCTTCTGGATGGCAGATTGAAGGAGCCACTTGGTACTGTCAAACCAGCCCGACTTGTCTCTGGTGCCACCTTGGGTCTGGGAACCATCATTGCATATCGTGGATTTTCAGGAGCCAGCCGGCCACTCCCAGCCATAGGTTGCCAAACACAAACCATGGCCCTTTTCCCTGGCTAACAAAATTCAGATGCCCCGCTTCCGGATGGCAGATAGCAGGAGCCACTAGGCACTGTCAAACCAGCCCGACTTGGCACTGGTGCCACCTTGGGTGTGGGAAAAATCCTGCGTATTGTGGATTTCCAGGAGCCAGCCGGCCACTCCCAGCCACAGGCCCACAAACTCAAACCACGGCCCTTTTCTCTGGCAAACAAAACTCAGCTGCCCCGCTTCTGGATGGCAGATTGCAGAAGCCACTTGGCACAGTCAAACCAGCCCAACTTGGCACTGGTGCCTCCTTGGGTCTGGGAATCATCCTTGCGTATCGTGGATTTTCAGGAGCCAGCCGGCCACTCCAATCCATAGGCTGCCAAACACAAACCATGGCCCTTTTCCCTGGCTAACAAAATTCAGATGCCCCGCTTCTGGATGGCAGATTGCAGGAGCCACTTGGCACTGTCAAACCAGCCCGACTTGGCACTGGTGCCACCTTGGGTCTGGGAACCATCCTGCGTATTGTGGATTTTCAGGAGCCAGCCGGCCAGTCCCAGCCATAGGCTGCCAAACACAAACCACGGCCCTTTTCCCTGGCTAACAAAACTCACCTGCCCCGCTTCTGGATGTCAGATAGCAGGAGCCACTTGGCACTGTCAAACCAGCCCGACTTGGCACTGGTGCCAACTTGGGTGTGGGAAACATCCTGCGTATCGTGGATTTTCAGGAGCCAGCTGGCCACTCCCAGCCACAGACCCCCAAAAAAAACCACGGCCCTTTTCCCTGGCTAACAAAACTCACCTGCCCTGCTTCTGGATGGCAGATTGCAGGAGCCACTTGGCACTGTCAAACCAGCCCGACTTGTCTCTGGTGCCACCTTGGGTCTGGGAACCATCATTGCGTATCGTGGATTTTCAGGAGCCAGCCGGCCACTCCCAGCCATAGGTTGCCAAACACAAACCATGGCCATTCACCCTGGCTATTAAAATTCAGATGCCCCGCTTCCGGATGGCAGATTGCAGGAGCCACTTGGCACTGTCAAAACAGCCCGATTTGGCACAGGTGCCACCTTGGGTCTGGGAACCATCCTGCGTATCATGGAATTTCCGGAGCCAGCCGGCCACTCCCAGCCATAGGTTGCCAAACACAAACCATGGCCCTTTTCCCTGGCTAACAAAATTCAGATGCCCCGCTTCTGGATGGCAGATTGCAGGAGCCACTTGGCACTGTCAAACCAGCTCGACTTGGCACTGGGGCCACCTTTGCTCTGGGAACCATCCTGCGTATCGTGGATTTTCACGAGCCAGCCGGCCAGTCCCAACCATAGGCTGCCAAACACAAACCACGGCCCTTCTCTCTGGCAAACAAAACTCAGCTGCCTTGCTTCTGGATGGCAGATTGCAGGAGCCACTTGGTACTGTCAAACCAGCTCGACTTCGCACTGGTGCCGTCTTGGGTCTGGGAACCATCCTGCGTATCATGGAATTTCCGGAGCCAGCCGGCCACTCCCAGCCATAGGCTGCCAAACACAAACCACGGTACTTTCCCCTGGCTAAACAAAATTCAGATGCCCTGCTTCTGGATGGCAGGTTGCAGGAGCCACTTGGCACTGTAAAGCAGCCCAACATGGCACTGAAGCCAGCTTGGGTCTGGGAACCATACTGGGTATCGTGGATTTTCAGGAGCCAGCTGGCCACTCCCAGCCATAGGCTGCAAAACACAAACCACGGCCCTTTTCCCTGGCTAACAAAATTCAGATGCCCCGCTTCTGGATGGCAGATTGCAGGAGCCACTTGGCACTGTCAAACCAGCCCGACTTGGCACAGGTGCCACCTTGCTTCTGGGAACGATTATCGCGTATCGTGGATTTTCAGGAGCCAGCGGCCCCTCCAAGCCATAGGCTGCCAAACACAAACCACGGCCCTTTTCCCTGGCTAACAAAATTCAGATGCCCTGCTTCTGGATGGCAGATTGCAGGAGCCACTTGGCACTGTCAAACCAGCCCGACTTGGCACTGGTGCCACCTTGGTTCTGGGAACCATCCTGCGTATAGGGGATTTACAGGAGCCAGCTGGCCACTCACAGCCATAGGCTGCAAAACACAAACCACGGCCCTGTTCCCTGGCTAACAAAATTCAGATGCCCCGCTTTCTGATGGAAGACTGTAGGAGCCACCTGGCACTGTCAAACCAGCCTGATTTGGCACTGGTGACACCTTCGGCCTAGGAAACATCCAGCGTATCGTGGATTTTCAAGAGCCAGCCGGCCACTCCCACCCACAGACCCCCAAACAAAAACCACGGCCCGTTTCCCTGGCTAACAAAATTCAGATGCCCTGCTTCTGGATGGCAGATTGCAGGAGCCACTTGGCACTGTCAAACCAGCCGGACTTGGCACTGGTGCCACCTTGGGTCTGGGAACCATCCTGCGTATCGTGGATTTACAGGAGCCAGCCGGCCACTCCCAGCCACAAGCCCCCAAAGATAAACCACGGCCCTTTTCCCTGGCTAACAAAACTCACCTGCCCTGCTTCTGGATGGCAGATTGCAGGTGCCACTTGGCACTGTCAAACCAGCCCGACTTGGCTCTGGTGCCACCTTTGGTCTGGGAACCATCATTGCCTATCGTGGATTTTCAGGAGCCAGCCGGCCACTCCTAGCCATAGGTTGCCACACACAAACCATGGCCCTTTTCCCTGGCTAACAAAATTCAGATGCCCTGCTTCCAGATGGCAGATTGCAGGAGCCACTTGGCACTGTCAAACCACCTCGACTTGGCACTGGGGCCACCTTTGGTCTGGGAACCATCCTGCGTATCGTGGATTTTCAGAAGCCAGCCGGCCACTCCCAGCCATAGGCTGCCAAACACAAACCACGGTACTTTCCCCTGGCTAACAAAATTCAGATGCCCCGCTTCTGGATGGCAGACTGCAGGAGCCACTTGGCACTGTAAAGCAGCCCAACATGGCACTGGTGCCAACTTGGGTCTGGGAACCATACTGGGTATCGTGGATATTCAGGAGCCAGCTGGCCACTCCCAGCCATAGGCTGCAAAACACAAACCACGGCCCTGTTCCCTGGCTAACAAAATTCAGATGCCCCGCTTCTGGATGGCAGACTGCAGGAGCCACTTGGCACTGTCAAAGCAGCCCGACTTGGCACTGGTGACACCTTCGCCCTAGGAAACATCCTGCGTATCGTGGATTTTCAGGGGCCAGCCGGCCACTCCCAACCACAGACCCCCAAACCAAAACCACGGCCCTTTTCCCTGGCTAACAAAACTCACCTGCCCCGCTTCTGAATGTCAGATAGCAGGAGACACTGGGCACAGTCAAACCAGCCCAACTTGGCACTGGTGCCACCTTTGGTCTGGGAAACATCCTTGCGTATCGTGGATTTTCAGGTGCCAGCTGGCCACTCCCAGCCACAGACCCCCAAAAAAAACCACGGCCCTTTTCCCTGGCTAACAAAACTCACCTGCCCTGCTTCTGGATGGCAGATTGCAGGAGCCACTTGGCACTGTCAAACCAGCCCGACTTGTCTCTGGTGCCACCTTGGGTCTGGGAACCATCATTGCGTATCGTGGATTTTCAGGAGCCAGCCGGCCACTCCCAGCCATAGGTTGCCAAATACAAACCATGGCCATTTACCCTGGCTAACAAAATTCAGATGCCCCGCTTCCGGATGGCAGATTGCAGGAGCCACTTGGCACTGTCAAAACAGCCCGATTTGGCACAGGTGCCACCTTGGGTCTGGGAAACATCCTTGCGTATTGTGGATTTTCAGGAGCCAGCCGGCCAGTCCCAGCCATAGGCTGCCAAACACAAACCACGGCCCTTCTCTCTGGCAAACAAAACTCAGCTGCCCTGCTTCTGGATGGCAGATTGCAGGAGCCACTTGGTACTCCCAAACCAGCTCGACTTGGCACTGGGGCCACCTTGGGTCTGGGAACCATCCTGCGTATCGTGGATTTTCAGGAGCACGCGGCCACTCCCAGCCATAGGCTGCCAAACACAAACCACGGTACTTTCCCCTGGCTAACAAAACTCAGCTGCCCTGCTTCTGGATGGCAGACTGCAGGAGCCCCTTGGCACTGTCAAAGCAGCCCAACATGGCACTGGTGCCACCTTGGGTCTGGGAACCATTCTGCGTATTGTGGATTTTCACGAGCCAGCCGGCCAGTCCCAGCCATAGGCTGCCAAACACAAACCACGGCCCTTCTCTCTGGCAAACAAAACTCAGCTGCCTTGCTTCTGGATGGCAGATTGCAGGAGCCACTTGGTACTGTCAAACCAGCTCGACTTGGCACTGGTGCCGCCTTGGGTCTGGGAACCATCCTGCGTATCATGGAATTTCCGGAGCCAGCCGGCCACTCCCAGCCATAGGTTGCCAAACACAAACCATGGCCCTTTTCCCTGGCTAACAAAATTCAGATGCCCCGCTTCTGGATGGCAGATTGCAGGAGCCACTTGGCACTGTCAAAGCAGCTCGACTTGGCACTGGGGCCACCTTTGCTCTGGGAACCATCCTGCGTATCGTGGATTTTCAGGAGCCAGCCGGCCACTCCCAGCCATAGGCTGCCAAACACAAACCACGGTACTTTCCCCTGGCTAAACAAAATTCAGATGCCCTGCTTCTGGATGGCAGGTTGCAGGAGCCACTTAGCACTGTAAAGCAGCCCAACATGGCACTGATGCCAACTTGGGTCTGGGAACCATACTGGGTATCGTGGATTTTCAGGAGCCAGCTGGCCACTCCCAGCCATAGGCTGCAAAACACAAACCACAGCCCTGTTCCCTGGCTAACAAAATTCAGATGCCCCGCTTCTGGATGGCAGACTGCAGGAGCCACTTGGCACTGTCAAACCAGCCCGACGTGGCACTGGTGCCACCTTGGGTCTGGGAACCATCCTGCGTATCGTGGATTTACAGGAGCCAGCCGGCCACTCCCAGCCACAAGCCCCCAAAGATAAACCACGGCCCTTTTCCCTGGCTAACAAAACTCACCTGCCCTGCTTCTGGATGGCAGATTGCAGGTGCCACTTGGCACTGTCAAACCAGCCCGACATGGCTCTGGTGCCACCTTTGGTCTGGGAACCATCATTGCCTATCGTGGATTTTCAGGAGCCAGCCGGCCACTCCTAGCCATAGGTTGCCACACACAAACCATGGCCCTTTTCCCTGGCTAACAAAATTCAGATGCCCCGCTTCCGGATGGCAGATTGCAGGAGCCACTTGGCACTGTCAAACCACCTCGACTTGGCACTGGGGCCACCTTTGGTCTGGGAACCATCCTGCGTATCGTGGATTTTCAGAAGCCAGCCGGCCACTCCCAGCCATAGGCTGCCAAACACAAACCACGGTACTTTCCCCTGGCTAACAAAATTCAGATGCCCCGCTTCTGGATGGCAGACTGCAGGAGCCACTTGGCACTGTAAAGCAGCCCAACATGGCACTGGTGCCAACTTGGGTCTGGGAACCATACTGGGTATTGTGGATATTCAGGAGCCAGCTGGCCACTCCCAGCCATAGGCTGCAAAACACAAACCACGGCCCTGTTCCCTGGCTAACAAAATTCAGATGCCCCGCTTCTGGATGGCAGACTGCAGGAGCCACTTGGCACTGTCAAAGCAGCCCGACTTGGCACTGGTGCCACCTTGGGTCTGGGAACCATCTTTTCCTTTTGTAGATTTTAAGGAGCCAGCCGGCCCCTCCCAGACATAGGCTGCCCAACACAAACCACGGTACTTTCCCCTGGCTAACAAAACTCAGCAGCCCTGCTTCTGGATGGCAGATTGCAGGAGCCACTTGGCACTGTCAAACCAGCCCGACTTGGCACTGGTGACACCTTCGCCCTAGGAAACATCCTGCGTATCGTGGATTTTCAGGGGCCAGCCGGCCACTCCCAACCACAGACCCCCAAACCAAAACCACGGCCCTTTTCCCTGGCTAACAAAACTCACCTGCCCCGCTTCTGAATGTCAGATAGCAGGAGACACTGGGCACAGTCAAACCAGCCCAACTTGGCACTGGTGCCACCTTTGGTCTGGGAAACATCCTTGCGTATCGTGGATTTTCAGGTGCCAGCTGGCCACTCCCAGCCACAGACCCCCAAAAAAAACCACGGCCCTTTTCCCTGGCTAACAAAACTCACCTGCCCTGCTTCTGGATGGCAGATTGCAGGAGCCACTTGGCACTGTCAAACCAGCCCGACTTGTCTCTGGTGCCACCTTGGGTCTGGGAACCATCATTGCGTATCGTGGATTTTCAGGAGCCAGCCGGCCACTCCCAGCCATAGGTTGCCAAATACAAACCATGGCCATTTACCCTGGCTAACAAAATTCAGATGCCCCGCTTCCGGATGGCAGATTGCAGGAGCCACTTGGCACTGTCAAAACAGCCCGATTTGGCACAGGTGCCACCTTGGGTCTGGGAAACATCCTTGCGTATTGTGGATTTTCAGGAGCCAGCCGGCCAGTCCCAGCCATAGGCTGCCAAACACAAACCACGGCCCTTCTCTCTGGCAAACAAAACTCAGCTGCCCTGCTTCTGGATGGCAGATTGCAGGAGCCACTTGGTACTCCCAAACCAGCTCGACTTGGCACTGGGGCCACCTTGGGTCTGGGAACCAACCTGCGTATCGTGGATTTTCAGGAGCACCCGGCCACTCCCAGCCATAGGCTGCCAAACACAAACCACGGTACTTTCCCCTGGCTAACAAAACTCAGCTGCCCTGCTTCTGGATGGCAGACTGCAGGAGCCCCTTGGCACTGTCAAAGCAGCCCAACATGGCACTGGTGCCACCTTGGGTCTGGGAACCATTCTGCGTATTGTGGATTTTCACGAGCCAGCCGGCCAGTCCCAGCCATAGGCTGCCAAACACAAACCACGGCCCTTCTCTCTGGCAAACAAAACTCAGCTGCCTTGCTTCTGGATGGCAGATTGCAGGAGCCACTTGGTACTGTCAAACCAGCTCGACTTGGCACTGGTGCCGCCTTGGGTCTGGGAACCATCCTGCGTATCATGGAATTTCCGGAGCCAGCCGGCCACTCCCAGCCATAGGTTGCCAAACACAAACCATGGCCCTTTTCCCTGGCTAACAAAATTCAGATGCCCCGCTTCTGGATGGCAGATTGCAGGAGCCACTTGGCACTGTCAAAGCAGCTCGACTTGGCACTGGGGCCACCTTTGCTCTGGGAACCATCCTGCGTATCGTGGATTTTCAGGAGCCAGCCGGCCACTCCCAGCCATAGGCTGCCAAACACAAACCACGGTACTTTCCCCTGGCTAAACAAAATTCAGATGCCCTGCTTCTGGATGGCAGGTTGCAGGAGCCACTTAGCACTGTAAAGCAGCCCAACATGGCACTGATGCCAACTTGGGTCTGGGAACCATACTGGGTATCGTGGATTTTCAGGAGCCAGCTGGCCACTCCCAGCCATAGGCTGCAAAACACAAACCACAGCCCTGTTCCCTGGCTAACAAAATTCAGATGCCCCGCTTCTGGATGGCAGACTGCAGGAGCCACTTGGCACTGTCAAACCAGCCTGACGTGGCACTGGTGCCACCTTAGGTCTGGGAACCATCCTTTCCTATTGTAGATTTTAAGGAGCCAGCCAGCCACTCCCACCCACAGACCCCCAAAAAAAACCACGGCCCTTTTCCCTGGCTAACACAACTCACCTGCCCTGCTTCTGGATGGCAGATTGCAGGTGCCACTTGGCACTGTCAAACCAGCCCGACTTGGCTCTGGTGACACCTTGGGTCTGGGAACCATCATTGCGTATCGTGGATTTTCAGGAGCCAGCCGGCCACTCCCAGCCATAGGTTGCCAAACACAACCCATGGCCCTTTTCCCTGGCAAAAAAAATTCAGATGCCCCGCTTCCGGATGGCAGATTGCAGGAGCCACTTGGCACTGTCAAACCAGCTCGACTTGGCACTGGGGCCACCTTTTGTCTGGGAACCATCCTGCGTATCGTGGATTTTCAGGAGCCAGCCGGCCACTCCCAGCCATAGGCTGCCAAACACAAACCACGGTACTTTCCCCTGGCTAACAAAATTCAGATGCCCCGCTTCTGGATGACAGACTGCAGGAACCACTTGGCACTGTAAAGCAGCCCAACATGGCACTGGTGCCAACTTGGGTCTGGGAACCATACTGGGTATCGTGGATATTCAGGAGCCAGCTGGCCACTCCCAGCCATAGGCTGCAAAACGCAAACCACGGACCTGTTCCCTGGCTAACAAAATTCAGATGCCCCGCTTCTGGATGGCAGACTGCAGGAGCCACTTGGCACTGTCACAGCAGCCCGACTTGGCACTGGTGCCACCTAGGGTCTGGGAACCATCCTTTCCTATTTTAGATTTTAAGCAGCCAGCCGGCCCCTCCCAGACATAGGCTGCCCAACACAAACCACGGTACTTTCCCCTGGCTAACAAAACTCAGCTGCCCTGCTTCTGGATGGCAGATTGCATGAGCCACTTGGCACTGTCAAACCAGCCCGACTTGGAACTGGTGACACCTTTGCCCTAGGAAACATCCTGCGTATCGTGGATTTTCAGGAACCAGCCGGCCACTCCCAACCACAGACCCCCAAACCAAAACCACGGCCCTTTTCCCTGGCTAACAAAACTCACCTGCCCCGCTTCTGGATGTCAGATAGCAGGAGACACTGGGCACAGTCAAACCAGCCCAACTTGGAACTGGTGCCACCTTTGGTCTGGGAAACATCCTTGCGTATCGTGGATTTTCAGGAGCCAGCTGGCCACTCCCAGCCACAGACCCCCAAAAAAAACCACGGCCCTTTTCCCTGGCTAACAAAATTCAGATGCCCCGCTTCTGGATGGCAGATTGAAGGAGCCACTTGGTACTGTCAAACCAGCCCGACTTGTCTCTGGTGCCACCTTGGGTCTGGGAACCATCATTGCGTATCGTGGATTTTCAGGAGCCAGCCGGCCACTCCCAGCCATAGGTTGCCAAACACAAACCATGGCCCTTTTCCCTGGCTAACAAAATTCAGATGCCCCGCTTCCGGATGGCAGATAGCAGGAGCCACTAGGCACTGTCAAACCAGCCCGACTTGGCACTGGTGCCACCTTGGGTGTGGGAAAAATCCTGCGTATTGTGGATTTCCAGGAGCCAGCCGGCCACTCCCAGCCACAGGCCCACAAACTCAAACCACGGCCCTTTTCTCTGGCAAACAAAACTCAGCTGCCCCGCTTCTGGATGGCAGATTGCAGAAGCCACTTGGCACAGTCAAACCAGCCCAACTTGGCACTGGTGCCACCTTGGGTCTGGGAACCATCCTGCGTATTGTGGATTTTCAGGAGCCAGCCGGCCAGTCCCAGCCATAGGCTGCCAAACACAAACCACGGCCCTTTTCCCTGGCTAACAAAACTCACCTGCCCCGCTTCTGGATGTCAGATAGCAGGAGCCACTTGGCACTGTCAAACCAGCCCGACTTGGCACTGGTGCCAACTTGGGTGTGGGAAACATCCTGCGTATCGTGGATTTTCAGGAGCCAGCTGGCCACTCCCAGCCACGGACCCCCAAAAAAAACCACGGCCTATTTCCCTGGCTAACAAAACTCACCTGCCCTGCTTCTGGATGGCAGATTGCAGGAGCCACTTGGCACTGTCAAACCAGCCCGACTTGTCTCTGGTGCCACCTTGGGTCTGGGAACCATCATTGCGTATCGTGGATTTTCAGGAGCCAGCCGGCCACTCCCAGCCATAGGTTGCCAAACACAAACCATGGCCATTTACCCTGGCTAACAAAATTCAGATGCCCCGCTTCCGGATGGCAGATTGCAGGAGCCACTTGGCACTGTCAAAACAGCCCGATTTGGCACAGGTGCCACCTTGGGTCTGGGAACCATCCTGCGTATCATGGAATTTCCGGAGCCAGCCGGCCACTCCCAGCCATAGGTTGCCAAACACAAACCATGGCCCTTTTCCCTGGCTAACAAAATTCAGATGCCCCGCTTCTGGATGGCAGATTGCAGGAGCCACTTGGCACTGTCAAAGCAGCTCGATTTGGCACTGGGGCCACCTTTGCTCTGGGAACCATCCTGCGTATCGTGGATTTTCACGAGCCAGCCGGCCAGTCCCAACCATAGGCTGCCAAACACAAACCACGGCCCTTCTCTCTGGCAAACAAAACTCAGCTGACTTGCTTCTGCATGGCAGATTGCAGGAGCCACTTGGCACTGTCAAACCAGCCCGACGTGGCACTGGTGCCACCTTGGGTCTGGGAACCATCCTTTCCTATTGTAGATTTTAAGGTGCCAGCCGGCCACTCCCACCCACAGACCCCCAAACAAAAACCACGGCCCTTTTCCCTGGCAAACAAAACTCACCTGCCCTGCTTCTGGATGTCAGATAGCAGGAGCCACTTGGCACTGTCAAACCAGCCCGACTTGGCACTGGTGCCACCTTGGGTCTGGGAAACATCCTTGTGTATCGTGGATTTTCCGGAGCCAGCCGGCCACTCCCAGCCACAGACCCCCAAAAAAAACCACGGCCCTTTTCCCTGGCTAACACAACTCACCTGCCCTGCTTCTGGATGGCAGATTGCAGGTGCCACTTGGCACTGTCAAACCAGCCCGACTTGGCTCTGGTGCCATCTTGGGTCTGGGAACCATCATTGCGTATCGTGGATTTTCAGGAGCCAGCCGGCCACTCCGAGCCATAGGTTGCCAAACACAACCCATGGCCCTTTTCCCTGGCAAAAAAAATTCAGATGCCCCGCTTCCGGATGGCAGATTGCAGGAGCCACTTGGCACTGTCAAACCAGCTCGACTTGGCACTGGGGCCACCTTTGGTCTGGGAACCATCCTGCGTATCGTGGATTTTCAGGATCCAGCCGGCCACTCCCAGCCATAGGCTGCCAAACACAAACCACGGTACTTGCCGCTGGCTAACAAAATTCAGATGCCCCGCTTCTGGATGGCAGACTGCAGGAACCACTTGGCACTGTAAAGCAGCCCGACATGGCACTGGTGCCAACTTGGGTCTGGGAACCATCCTTTCCTATTTTAGATTTTAAGCAGCCAGCCGGCCCCTCCCAGACATAGGCTGCCCAACACAAACCACGGTACTTTCCCCTGGCTAACAAAACTCAGCTGCCCTGCTTCTGGATGGCAGATTGCAGGAGCTACTTGGCACTGTCAAACCAGCCCGACTTGGCACTGGTGACACCTTCGCCCTAGGAAACATCCTGTGTATCGTGGATTTTCAGGAGCCAGCCGGCCACTCCCAACCACAGACCCCCAAACCAAAACCACGGCCCTTTTCCCTGGCTAACAAAACTCACCTGCCCCGCTTCTGGATGTCAGATAGCAGGAGACACTGGGAACAGTCAAACCAGCCAAACTTGGCACTGCTGCCACCTTTGGTCTGGGAAACATCCTTGCGTATCGTGGATTTTCAGGAGCCAGCTGGCCACTCCCAGCCACAGACCCCCAAAAAAAACCACGGCCCTTTTCCCTGGCTAACAAAATTCAGATGCCTTGCTTCTGGATGGCAGATTGAAGGAGCCACTTGGTACTGTCAAACCAGCCCGACTTGTCTCTGGTGCCACCTTGGGTCTGGGAACCATCATTGCGTATCGTGGATTTTCAGGAGCCAGCCGGCCACTCCCAGCCATAGGTTGCCAAACACAAACCTTGGCCATTTTCCCTGGCTAACAAAATTCAGATGCCCCGCTTCCGGATAGCAGATAGCAGGAGCCACTTGGCACTGTCAAACCAGCCCGACTTGGCACTGGTGCCAACTTGGGTGTGGGAAACATCCTGCGTATCGTGGATTTTCAGGTGCCAGCTGGCCACTCCCAGCCACAGACCCCCAAACAAAAACCACGGCATTTTCCCTGGCTAACAAAACTCACCTGCCCTGCTTCTGGATGGCAGATTGAAGGAGCCACTTGGCACTGTCAAACCAGCCCGACTTGGCACAGGTGCCACCTTGAGTCTGGGAACCATCCTGCGTATTGTGGATTTTCAGGAGCCAGCCGGCCACTCCCAGCCACAAGCCCTCAAATTCAAACCACAGCCCTTTTCTCTGGCAAACAAAACTCAGCTGCCCTGCTTCTGGATGGCAGGTTGCAGGAGCCACTTGGTACTATCAAACCAGCCCGACTTGGCACTGGTGCCACCTTGGGTCTGGGAACCATCCTGCGTATAGTGGATTTACAGGAGCCAGCCGGCCACTCTCAGCCACAAGCCCCAAAGACAAACCACGGCCCTTTTCCCTGGCTAACAAAACTCACCTGCCCTGCTTCTGGATGGCAGATTGCAGGAGCCACTTGGCACTGTCAAACCAGCCCGACTTGGCACTGGTGCCGCCTTGGGTTTGGGAACCATCCTGCGTATCATGGATTTTCAGGAGCCAGTCGGCCACTCCCAGCCACAAGCCCTCAAACTCAAACCACGGCCCTTTTCTCTGGTAAACAAAACTCAGCTACCCCGCCTCTGGATGGCAGATTGCAGGAGCCACTTGGCACTGTCAAACCAGCCCGACATGGCACTGGTGCCAACTTGGGTCTGGGAACCATCCTGGGTATCGTGGATTTTCAGGAGCCAGCCGGCCACTCCCAGACATAGGCTGCCAAACAAAAACCATGGCCTTTTCCCTGGCTAACAAAATTCAGATGCCCCGCTTCTGGATGGCAGATTGCAGGAGCCACTTGGCACTGTCAAACCAGCCCGACTTGGCACTGGTGCCACCTTGGGTCTGGGAACCATCCTGCGTATTGTGGATTTTCAGGAGCCAGCCGGCCACTTCCAGCCACAGACCCCCAAAAAAAACCACGGCACTTTTCCCTGGCTAACAAAACTGCGATGCCCCGCTTCTGGATGGCATATTGCAGGAGCCTCTTGGTACTGTCAAACCAGCTCGACTTGGCACTGGTGCCACCTTGGGTCTGGGAACCATCCTTTCCTATTGTAGATTTTCAGGAGCCAGCCGGCCCCTCCCAGACATAGGCTGCCAAACACAAACCACGGCCCTTTTCCCTGGCAAACAAAATTCAGATGCCCTGCTTCTTGATGGCAGATTGCAGGAGCCACTTGGCTCTGTCAAACCAGTACGACGTGGCACTGGTGCCACCTTGGGTCTGGGAAACATCCTGCGTATTGTGGATTTTCAGGAGCCAGCCGACAACTCCCAGCCATGAGCTTTCAAACTCAAACCACGGCCCTTTTCTCTGGCTAACAAAACTCAGCTGCCCTGCTTCTGGATGGCAGATTGCAGGAGCCACTTGGCACAGTCAAACCAGCCCGACTTGGCGCTGGTGCCACATTGGTTCTGGGAACCATCCTGCATATAGTGGATTTTCAGGAGCCAGACGGGCACTCCCAGCAACAGGCCCCCAAAAACAAACCACAGCCCTTTTCCCTGGCTAACAAAATTCAGATGCCCCGCTTCTGGATGGCAGATGGCAGGAGCCACCTGGCACTGTCAAACCACCCCGACTTGGCCCTGGTGACACCTTCGGCCTAGGAAACATCTTGCGTATCGTGGATTTTCAGGAACCAGCCGGCCACTCCCAGCCATCAGGCCTCAAACTCAAACCATGGCCCTTTTCTCTGGCAAACAAAACTCAGCTGCCCTGCTTCTGCATGGCAGATTGCAGGAGCCACTTGGCACTGTCAAACCAGCCCGACTTGGCACTGGCGCCAACTAGGGTCTGGGAACCAACCTGGGTATCCTGGATTTTCAGGAGCCAGCCGGCCACTCCCAGCCATAGCTGCCAAACACAAACCACGGCCCTTTTCCCTGGCTAAAAAAATTCAGATGCCCCGCTTCTGGATGGCAGATTGCAGGAGCCTCTTGGCACTGTCAAAGCAGCCCGACTTGGCACTGGTGCCACCTTGGGTCTGGGAACCATCGTTGCGTATTGTAGATTTTAAGGAGCCAGTCGGCCCCTCCCAGCCATAGGCTGCCAAACTCAAACCACAGCCCTTTTCCCTGGCTAACAAAATTCAGATGCCCCGCATCTGGATGGCAGATGGCAGGAGCTACTTGGCACTGTCAAACCAGCCCGACTTGGCACTGGTGACATTTTCGGTCTGGGAGACATCCTGCGTATTGTGGATTTTGAGAAGCCAGCCGGCCACTCCCAGCCACAGATCCCCAAATAAAAACCACGGCCGTTTTCCCTGGCTAACAAAACTCACCTGCCCCGCTTCTGGATGGCAGATTGCAGGAGCCACTTGGCACTGTCAAACCAGCCCGACTTGGCACTGGTGCCACCTTGGGTGTGGGAAACATCCTGCGTATCGTGGATTTTCAGCAGCCAGCCGGCCACTCCCAGCCATAGGCTGCCAAACCCAAACCACAGCCCTTCTCCCTGGCTAAAGAAATTCAGATGCCCCGCTTCTGGATGGCAGATTGCAGGAGCCACTTGGCACTGTCAAACCAGCCCGACTTGGCACTGGCGCCACCTTGGGTCTGGGAACCATCCTGCGTATCGTGGATTTTCAGGAGCCAGCCGGCCACTCCCAGCCATAGGCTGCCAAACACAAACCACAGCCCTTCTCCCTGGCTGAAAAAATTCAGATGCCCCGCTTCTGGATGGCAGATTGCAGGAGCCACTTGGCACTGTCAAAGCAGCCTGACTTGGCACTGGTGCCACCTTGGGTCTTGGAAACATGCTGCGTAATGTGGATTTTCAGGAGCCAACCGACCACTCCCAGCCATGAGCCCTCAAACTCAAACCACGGCCCTTTTCTCCGGCAAACAAAACTCAGCTGCCCTGCTTCTGGATGGTAGATTGCAGGAGCCACTTGGTACTATCAAACCAGCCCGACTTGGCACTGGTACCACCTTGGGTCTGGGAACCATCCTGTGTATCGTGGATTTTCAGGGGCCAGCCGGCCACACCCAGCCATAGAATGCCAAACACAAACCACGGCACTTTTCCCTGGCTAACAAAATTCAGATGCCTTGCTTCCGGATGGCAGATTGCAGGTGCTACTTTGCACTGTCAAACCAACCCGACGTGGCACTGGTGACACCTTCGGTCTAGGAAACATCCTGCGTATCGTGGATTTTCAGGAGCCAGCCGGCCTCTCCCAGCCAAAGACATTCAAAAAAAAACCACTGCCCTTTTCCCTGGCTAACAAAACTCACCTGCCCCGCTTCTGGATGGCAGATTGCAGGAGCCACTTGGCACTGTCAAACCAGCCTGACTTGGCACTGGTGCCACCTTGGGTCTGGGAACCATCCTGCATATTGTGGATTTTTAGGAGCCAGCCGGCCACTCCCAGCCACAAGCCCTAAAACTCAAACCACGGCCCTTTTCTCTGGCAAACAAAACTCAGCTGCCCTGCTTCTGGATGGCAGGTTGCAGGAACCACTTGGTACTATCTAACCACCCCGACTTGGCACTGGTGCCACCTTCAGCCTAGGAAACATCCTGCGTATCGTGGATTTTCAGGAACCAGCCGGCCACTCCCAGCCACAAGCCCTCTGATTCGAACCACGGCCCTTTTCTCTGGCAAAAAAAACTCAGCTGCCCTGCTTTTGGATGGCAGATTGCAGGTGACACTTGGTACTATCAAACCAGCCCGACTTGGCACTGGTGCTACCTTGGGTCTGGGAACCATCCTGCGTATCGTGGATTTTCAGGAGCCAGCTGGCCACTCCCAGCCACAAGCCCTCTGATTCGAACCACGGCCCTTTTCTCTGGCAAAAAAAACTCAGCTGCCCTGCTTTTGGATGGCAGATTGCAGGAGCCACTTGGTACTATCTTACCAGCCCGACTTGGCTCTGGTGCAACCTTGGGGTTGGGAACCATCCTGCGTATCGTGGATTTTCAGGAGCCAGCCGGCCACTCCCAGCCATAGGCTGCCAAACACAAACCTCGGCCCTTTCCCCTGGCTAACAAAATTCAGATGCCCCGCTTCTGGATGGCAGATTGCAGGAGCCACTTGGCACTGTCAAACCAGCCCGACTAGGAACTGGGCACACTTTGGGTCTGAGACCTCGCCCGCGCATTATGGATTTTCAGGAGCCAGCCGGCCACTCCCCACCCCAAGCCTTCAAACTCAAACCACGGCCCTTTTTCTCTGGCAAACAAAACTCAGCTGACCTGCTTCTGGATGGCAGATTGCAAGAGCCACTTGGTACTATCAAACCAGCCCGACGTAGCACTGGTGCCACGTTGGGTCTGGGAAAAATCCTGCTATCGTGGATTTTCAGGAGCCAGCCGGCCACTCAATGCCATAGGCTGCCAAACAAAACCTCGGCACTTTTCCCTGGCTAACAATATTCAGCTACCTCGCTTCTGGATGGCAGATTGCAGGAGCCACTTGGTACTATCAAACCAGCCCAACTTGGCACTGGTGCCACCTTGGGTCTGGGAACCACCCTGCGTATCGTGGATTTTCAGGAGCCAGCCAACCACTCCCAGCCACAGGCCCCCAAAAACAAACCTCGGCCCGTTTCCCTGACAAACAAAACTCAGCAACCCCGCGTCCGGATGGCAGATTGCAGGAGCCACTTGGTACGATCAAACCAGCCCGACTTAGGACTGGTGCCATTTTGGGTCTGGGAACCATCCTGCGTATCGTGGATTTTTAGGAGCCAGCGGGCCACTCCCAGCTATAGGCTGCCAAACACAAACCTCGGCCCTTTTCCCTGGCTAAAAATATTCAGATGCCCAGCTTCTGCATGGCAGATTGCAGGAGCCACTTGGCACTGTCAAACCAGCCTGACTAGGCACTGGTGCCACCTTGGGTCTGGGAACTCGCCCGCGCATCATGGATTTTCAGGAGCCAGCCGGCCACTCCTAGCCACAAGCCCTCGAACTCAAACCACGGCCCTTTTCTCTGGAAAAAAAAACTCAGCTGCCCTGCTTCTGGATGGCAGATTGCAGGAGCCACTTGGTACTATCAAACCAGCCCAACTTGGCACTGGTGCCACCTTGGGTCTGGGAACCATCCTGCGCATTGTGGATTTTCAGGAGCCAGCCGGCCACTCCCAGCGATAGGCTGCCAAAGAGGAACCACGGCCCTTTTCGCTGGCAAACAAAACTCAGCTGCCGTGCTTCTGGATGGCAGATTGCAGGAGCCACTTGGTACTATCAAACCAGCCCGACTTGGCACTGGTGCCACCTTGGGTCTGGGAACCATCCTGCGTATCGTGGATTTTCAGGAGCCAGCCGGCCACTCCCAGCTACAGGCACCCAAAAAAAAATTCGGACTGTTTCACTGACAAAAAAAACTCAGTTACCCCGCTTCTGAATGGCAGATTGCAGGAGCCACTTGGCACTGTCAAACCAGCCCAACTTGGCACTGGTGCCACCTTGGGTCTGGGAACCATCCTGCGTATCATGGATTTTCAGGAGCCAACCGGCCACTCCAAGCCATAGGCTGCCAAACAAAAACCACGGCCTTTTCTTTGGCTAACAAAATTCAGAGGCCCCGCTTCTGGATGGCAGATTGCAGGAGCCACTTGGTACTATCAAACCAGCCACACTTGCCACTGGTGCCACCTTGGGTCGGGGAACACTCCCGTGTATCCTGGATTTTCCGGAGCCAGCCGGCCGCCCCCTGCCACAGGCACCCAAAAAAAAACCTCCGCCCGTTTCCGTGACAAACAAAATTCAGATGCCCTGCTTGTGGATGGCAGATTGCAGGAGCCACTTGGTACTATCAAACCAGCCACACTTGCCACTGGTGCCACCTTGGGTCAAGGAACACTCCCGTGGATCCTGGATTTTCCGGAGCCAGCCGGCCGCCCCCTGCCACAGGCACCCAAAAAAAAACCTCCGCCCGTTTCCGTGACAAACAAAATTCAGATGCCCTGCTTGTGGATGGCAGATTGCAGGAGCCACTTGGCACTGTCAAACCAGCCCGACATGGCTCTTGTGCCACCTTGGGTATGGGAATCATCCTGCGTATTGTAGATTTTCAGGAGCCAGCCGGCCACTCCCAGCCACTGGCTTTCAAACTCAAACCACGGCCCTTTTCTCTGGCAAACAAAAGTCAGCTGCCCTGCTTCTGGATGGCAGATTGCAGGAGCCACTTGGTACTATCAAACCAGCCCAACTTGGCACTGGTGCTACCTTGGGTCTGGGAACCATCCTGCGTATCGTGGATTTTCAGGAGCCAGCCGGCCACGCCCAGCCATAGGCTGCCAAAAAAAAACTACGGCCCTTTTCCCTGGCTAACAAAATTCAGATGCCTTGCTTCTGCATGGCAGATTGCAGGAGCCACTTGGCACTTTCAAACCAGCCCGACTTGGCACTGGTGCCACCTTGGGTCTGGGAACCATCCTGCGTATTGTGGATTTTCAGGAGCCAGCCGGCCACTCCCAGCCACAGGCCCCCAAACACAAACCACGGCCCTTTTCCCTGGCTAAAAAAATTCAGATGCCCCGCTTCTGGATGGCAGATTGCAGGAGCCACTTGGCACAGTCAAACCAGCCCGACTTGGCACTGGTTCTACCCTGGGTCTGGGAACCATCCTGCGTATCGTGGATTTTCAGGAGCCAGCCGGTCACTCCCAGTCACAGGCCCCCAAAAAAAAACCTCAACCCTTTTCCCTGGCAAACAAAACTTAGATGCCCCGCTTCTGAATGACAGATTGCAGGAGCCACTTGGTACTATCAAACCAGCCAGACTTGGCACTGGTGCCACCTTGAGTCTGGGAACTTGCCCGCGTATCCTGGATTTTCAGGAGCCAGCCGGCCACTCCCAGCCACACGCACCCAAAAACAAACCTCGGACCGTTTCCCTGACAAACAAAACTCGGCTTCCCTTCTTCTGGATGGCAGATTGCGGGAGCCACTTGGTACTATCTAACCAGCCTGACTTGGCACTGGTGCCACCTTGGGTCTGCGAACCATCCTGCGTATCGTGGATTTTCAGGAGCCAGCTGGCCACTCCCAGCCACAAGCCCTCTGATTCGAACCACGGCCCTTTTCTCTGGCAAAAAAAACTCAGCTGCCCTGCTTTTGGATGGCAGATTGCAGGTGACACTTGGTACTATCAAACCAGCCCGACTTGGCACTGGTGCTACCTTGGGTCTGGGAACCATCCTGCGTATCGTGGATTTTCAGGAGCCAGCCGGCCACTCCCAGCCACTGGCTTTCAAACTCAAACCACGGCCCTTTTCTCTGGCAAACAAAAGTCAGCTGCCCTGCTTCTGGATGGCAGATTGCAGGAGCCACTTGGTACTATCAAACCAGCCCAACTTGGCACTGGTGCTACCTTGGGTCTGGGAACCATCCTGCGTATCGTGGATTTTCAGGAGCCAGCCGGCCACGCCCAGCCATAGGCTGCCAAAAAAAAACTACGGCCCTTTTCCCTGGCTAACAAAATTCAGATGCCTTGCTTCTGCATGGCAGATTGCAGGAGCCACTTGGCACTTTCAAACCAGCCCGACTTGGCACTGGTGCCACCTTGGGTCTGGGAACCATCCTGCGTATTGTGGATTTTCAGGAGCCAGCCGGCCACTCCCAGCCACAGGCCCCCAAACACAAACCACGGCCCTTTTCCCTGGCTAAAAAAATTCAGATGCCCCGCTTCTGGATGGCAGATTGCAGGAGCCACTTGGCACAGTCAAACCAGCCCGACTTGGCACTGGTTCTACCCTGGGTCTGGGAACCATCCTGCGTATCGTGGATTTTCAGGAGCCAGCCGGTCACTCCCAGTCACAGGCCCCCAAAAAAAAACCTCAACCCTTTTCCCTGGCAAACAAAACTTAGATGCCCCGCTTCTGAATGACAGATTGCAGGAGCCACTTGGTACTATCAAACCAGCCAGACTTGGCACTGGTGCCACCTTGAGTCTGGGAACTTGCCCGCGTATCCTGGATTTTCAGGAGCCAGCCGGCCACTCCCAGCCACAGGCACCCAAAAACAAACCTCGGACCGTTTCCCTGACAAACAAAACTCG
The DNA here is from genome assembly GCA_031885435.1 of Passerculus sandwichensis. Lineage (NCBI taxonomy): Eukaryota > Metazoa > Chordata > Aves > Passeriformes > Passerellidae > Passerculus > Passerculus sandwichensis. The sequence goes on along the minus strand of CM063166.1, from coordinate 2,734,862 downwards.
GCTTCCCTTCTTCTGGATGGCAGATTGCGGGAGCCACTTGGTACTATCTAACCAGCCTGACTTGGCACTGGTGCCACCTTGGGTCTGCGAACCATCCTGCGTATCGTGGATTTTCAGGAGCCAGCTGGCCACTCCCAGCCACAAGCCCTCTGATTCGAACCACGGCCCTTTTCTCTGGCAAAAAAAACTCAGCTGCCCTGCTTTTGGATGGCAGATTGCAGGTGACACTTGGTACTATCAAACCAGCCCGACTTGGCACTGGTGCTACCTTGGGTCTGGGAACCATCCTGCGTATCGTGGATTTTCAGGAGCCAGCCGGCCCCTCCCGGCCACAGGCCCCCAAAAACAAACCTCGGACCGTTTCCCTGACCAACAAAACTCAGCTACCCCGCGTCCGGATGGTAGATTGCAGGAGCCACTCGGTACTATCTTACCAGCCCGACTTGGCTCTGGTGCAACCTTGGGGTTGGGAACCATCCTGCGTATCGTGGATTTTCAGGAGCCAGCCGGCCACTCCCAGCCATAGGCTGCCAAACACAAACCTCGGCCCTTTCCCCTGGCTAACAAAATTCAGATGCCCCGCTTCTGGATGGCAGATTGCAGGAGCCACTTGGCACTGTCAAACCAGCCTGACTAGGAACTGGGCACACCTTGGGTCTGAGACCTCGCCCGCGCATTATGGATTTTCAGGAGCCAGCCGGCCACTCCCAACCCCAAGCCTTCAAACTCAAACCACGGCCCTTTTTCTCTGGCAAACAAAACTCAGCTGACCTGCTTCTGGATGGCAGATTGCAAGAGCCACTTGGTACTATCAAACCAGCCCGACGTAGCACTGGTGCCACCCTGGGTCTGGGAAAAATCCTGCTATCGTGGATTTTCAGGAGCCAGCCGGCCACTCCCTGCCATAGGCTGCCAAACAAAACCTCGGCACTTTTCCCTGGCTAACAATATTCAGATGCCCCGCTTCTGGATGGCAGATTGCAGGAGCCACTTGGTACTATCAAACCAGCCCAACTTGGCACTGGTGCCACCTTGGGTCTGGGAACCATCCTGCGCATTGTGGATTTTCAGGAGCCAGCTGGCAACTCCCAACAACAAGCCCTAAAACTCACACCCTTACCCTTTTCTCTAGCAAACAATACTCAACTGCCCTGCTTCTGGATGGCAGATTGCAGGGGCCACTTGGTACTATCAAATCAGCCCAACTTGGCACTGGTGCCACCTTGGGTCTGGGAACCATCCTGCGTATCATGGATTTTCAGGAGCCAACCGGCCACTCCCAGCCATAGGCTGCCAAACAAAAACCACGGCCTTTTCCCTGGCTAACAAAATTCAGAGGCCCCGCTTCTGGATGGCAGATTGCAGGAGCCACTTGGTACTATCAAACCAGCCACACTTGCCACTGGTGCCACCTTGGGTCAAGGAACACTCCCGTGGATCCTGGATTTTCCGGAGCCAGCCGGCCGCCCCCTGCCACAGGCACCCAAAAAAAAACCTCCGCCCGTTTCCGTGACAAACAAAATTCAGATGCCCTGCTTGTGGATGGCAGATTGCAGGAGCCACTTGGCACTGTCAAACCAGCCCGACATGGCTCTTGTGCCACCTTGGGTATGGGAATCATCCTGCGTATTGTAGATTTTCAGGAGCCAGCCGGCCACTCCCAGCCACTGGCTTTCAAACTCAAACCACGGCCCTTTTCTCTGGCAAACAAAAGTCAGCTGCCCTGCTTCTGGATGGCAGATTGCAGGAGCCACTTGGTACTATCAAACCAGCCCAACTTGGCACTGGTGCTACCTTGGGTCTGGGAACCATCCTGCGTATCGTGGATTTTCAGGAGCCAGCCGGCCACGCCCAGCCATAGGCTGCCAAAAAAAAACTACGGCCCTTTTCCCTGGCTAACAAAATTCAGATGCCTTGCTTCTGCATGGCAGATTGCAGGAGCCACTTGGCACTTTCAAACCAGCCCGACTTGGCACTGGTGCCACCTTGGGTCTGGGAACCATCCTGCGTATTGTGGATTTTCAGGAGCCAGCCGGCCACTCCCAGCCACAGGCCCCCAAACACAAACCACGGCCCTTTTCCCTGGCTAAAAAAATTCAGATGCCCCGCTTCTGGATGGCAGATTGCAGGAGCCACTTGGCACAGTCAAACCAGCCCGACTTGGCACTGGTGCCACCTTGAGTCTGGGAACTTGCCCGCGTATCCTGGATTTTCAGGAGCCAGCCGGCCGCTCCCAGCCAGAGGCACCAAAAATCAAACCTCGGACCGTTTCCTTGCCAAACAAAAGTCAGCTACCCTGCTGCTGGATGGCAGATTGCAGGAGCCACTTGGCACATTCAAACCAGCCCGACTTGGCACTGGTTCTACCCTGGGTCTGGGAACCATCCTGCGTATCGTGGATTTTCAGGAGCCAGCCGGTCACTCCCAGTCATAGGCCCCAAAAAAAAAACCTCAACCCTTTTCTCTGGCAAACAAAACTCAGCTGCCATGCTTCTCGATGTCAGATTGCAGGAGCCACTTGGTACTATCTAACCAGCCCGACTTTGCACTGGTGCCACAATGGGTCTGGGAACCATGCTGCGTATCGTGGATTTTCAGGAGCCAGCTGGCCACTGCCAGCCACAAGCCTTCAGACTCAAACCACGGCCCTTTTTTCCTGGCAAAAAAAACTCAGCTGCCCTGCTTCTGGATGGCAGATATCAGGGGCCACTTGGTACTATCAAACCAGCCGGACTTGGCCCTGGTTCCGCCTTGGCTCTGGGAACCACCCTGCGTATCGTGGATTTTCAGGAGCCAGCCAACCACTCCCAGCCACAGGCCCCCAAAAACAAACCTCGGCCCGTTTCCCTGACAAACAAAACTCAGCAACCCCGCGTCCGGATGGCAGATTGCAGGAGCCACTTGGTACGATCAAACCAGCCCGACTTAGGACTGGTGCCATTTTGGGTCTGGGAACCATCCTGCGTATCGTGGATTTTTAGGAGCCAGCAGGCCACTCCCAGCTATAGGCTGCCAAACACAAACCTCGGCCCTTTTCCCTGGCTAAAAATATTCAGATGCCCAGCTTCTGCATGGCAGATTGCAGGAGCCACTTGGCACTGTCAAACCAGCCCGACTTGGGACTGGTGCCACCTTGGGTCTGGGAACTCGCACGCGCATCATGGATTTTCAGGAGCCAGCCGGCCACTCCTAGCCACAAGCCCTCGAACTCAAACCACGGCCCTTTTCTCTGGAAAAAAAAACTCAGCTTCCCTGCTTCTGGATGGCAGATTGTAGGAGCCACTTGGTACTATCAAACCAGCCCGACTTGGCACTTGTGCCACCTTGGGTCTGGGAACCATCCTGCGTATCGTGGAATTTCAGGAGCCAGCCGGCCACTCCCAGCCATTGGCTGCGAAACACAAACCTCGGCCCTTTTCCCTGGATAACAAAATTCAGCAGCCCTGCTTCTGGATGGCAGATTGCAGGAGCCACTTGGTACTATCAAACCAGACCGACTTGGCACTGGTGCCACCTTGGGTCTGGGAACCATCCTGCGCATTGTGGATTTTCAGGAGCCAGCTGGCACCTCCCAACCACAAGCCCTCCAACTCAAACCCTTACCCTTTTCTCTGGCAGACAATACTCAGCTACCCCGCTTCTGGATGGCAGATTGCAGGAGCCACTTGGTACTATCAAACCAGCCCAACTTGGCACCGGTACCACCTTCAGTCTGGGAACACTCCTGTGTATCCTGGATTTTCCGGAGCCAGCCGGCCGCCCCCAGCCACAGGCCCCCAAAAAAAAACCTCAGGCCTTTTCTCTGGCAAACAAAACTCAGCTTCCCTGCTTCTGGATGTCAGATTGCAGGAGCCACTTGTCACTGTCAAACCAGCCCGACTTGGCTCTTGTGCCACCTTGGGTATGGGAATCATCCTGCGTATTGTAGATTTTCAGGAGCCAGCCGGCCACTCCCAGCCACAGGCCATCAAACTCAAACCACGGCCCTTTTCACTGGCAAACAAAACTCAGCTGCCCTGCTTCTGGATGGCAGATTGCAGGAGCCACTTGGTACTATCAAACCAGCCCAACTTGGCACTGGTGCCACCTTGGGTCTGGGAACCATCCTGCGTATCGTGGATTTTCAGGAGCCAGCCGGCCACGCCCAGCCATAGGCTGCCAAACACAGACCACGGCCCTTTTCCCTGGCTAACAAAATTCAGATGCCCTGCTTCTGGATGGCAGATTGCAGGAGCCACTTGGCACTTTCAAACCAGCCCGACTTGGCACTGGTGCCACCTTGGGTCTGGGAACCATCCTGTGTTTTGTGGATTTTCACGAGCCAGCCGGCCACTCCCAGCCACAGACCCCAAACACAAACCACGGCCCTTTTCCCTGGCTAAAAAAATTCAGATGCCCCGCTTCTGAATGGCAGATTGCAGGAGCCACTTGGCACAGTCAAACCAGCCAGACTTGGCACTGGTGCCACTTTGAGTCTGGGAACTTGCCCGCGTATCCTGGATTTTCAGAAGCCAGCCGGCCGCTCCCAGCCAGAGGCACCAAAAATCAAACCTCGGACCGTTTCCCTGCCAAACAAAAGTCAGCTACCCCGCTTCTGGATGGAAGATTGCAGGAGCCACTTGGCACTGTCAAACCAGCCCGACTTGGCTCTTGTGCCACCTTGGGTATGGGAACCAACCTGCGTTTCGTGGGTTTTCAGGAGCCAGCCGGCCACTCCCAGCCACAGGCCCCCAAAATCAAACCTCGGCCCGTTTCCCGGACAAACAAAACTCAGCTACCCCGCTTCTGCATGGCAGATTGCAGGAGCCACTTGGTACTATCAAACCAGCTCAACTTAGCACTGGTGCAACCTTGGGTCTGGGAACCATCCTGCGTATCGTGGATTTTCAGGAGCCAGCCGGCCACGCCCAGCCATAGGCTGCCAATTACAAACCACGGCCATTTTTCCTGGCTAACAAAATTCAGATGCCTTGCTTCTGGATGGCAGATTGCAGGAGACACTTGGCACTTTCAAACCAGCCCGACTTGGCACTGGTGCCACCTTTGGTTTCGGAACCATCCTGCGTATCGTGGATTTTCAGGAGCCAGCCGGCCACGCCCAGCCATAGGCTGCCAAACACAGACCACGGCCCTTTTCCCTGGCTAACAAAATTCAGATGCCCTGCTTCTGGATGGCAGATTGCAGGAGCCACTTGGCACTTTCAAACCAGCCCGACTTGGCACTGGTGCCACCTTGGGTCTGGGAACCATCCTGTGTATTGTGGATTTTCAGGAGCCAGCCGGCCACTCCCAGCCACAGACCCCAAACACAAACCACGGCCCTTTTCCCTGGCTAAAAAAATTCAGATGCCCCGCTTCTGAATGGCAGATTGCAGGAGCCACTTGGCACAGTCAAACCAGCCAGACTTGGCACTGGTGCCACTTTGAGTCTGGGAACTTGCCCGCGTATCCTGGATTTTCAGAAGCCAGCCGGCCGCTCCCAGCCAGAGGCACCAAAAATCAAACCTCGGACCGTTTCCCTGCCAAACAAAAGTCAGCTACCCCGCTTCTGGATGGAAGATTGCAGGAGCCACTTGGCACTGTCAAACCAGCCCGACTTGGCTCTTGTGCCACCTTGGGTATGGGAACCAACCTGCGTTTCGTGGGTTTTCAGGAGCCAGCCGGCCACTCCCAGCCACAGGCCCCCAAAATCAAACCTCGGCCCGTTTCCCGGACAAACAAAACTCAGCTACCCCGCTTCTGCATGGCAGATTGCAGGAGCCACTTGGTACTATCAAACCAGCTCAACTTAGCACTGGTGCAACCTTGGGTCTGGGAACCATCCTGCGTATCGTGGATTTTCAGGAGCCAGCCGGCCACGCCCAGCCATAGGCTGCCAATTACAAACCACGGCCATTTTTCCTGGCTAACAAAATTCAGATGCCTTGCTTCTGGATGGCAGATTGCAGGAGACACTTGGCACTTTCAAACCAGCCCGACTTGGCACTGGTGCCACCTTTGGTTTCGGAACCATCCTGCGTATTGTGGATTTTCAGGAGCCAGCCGGCCACTCCCAGCCACAGGCCCCCAAACACAAACCACGGCTTTTTTCTCTGGCTAACAAAATTCAGATGCCCTGCTTCTGGATGGCAGATTGCAGGAGCCACTTGGCACAGTCAAACCAGCCTGACTTGGCATTGGTGCCACCTTGAGTCTGGGAACTTGCCCGCGTATCCTGGATTTTCAGGAGCCAGCTGGCCACTCCCAGCAACAGGCACCCAAAAACAAACCTCGGACCGTTTCCCTGACAAACAAAAGTCAGCTACCCCGCTTCAGGATGGCAGATTGCAGGAGCCACTTGGTACTATCAAACCAGCCCGACTTGGCACTGGTGCCACCTTGGGTCTGGGAACCACCCTGCGTATCGTGGATTTTCAGGAGCCAGCCGGCCACTCCCAGCCACAGGCCCCCAAAAACAAACCTCAGGCTTTTTCTCTGGCAAACAAAACTCAGCTTCCCTGCTTCTGGATGGCAGATTGCAGGAGCCACTTGGTACTATCAAATCAGCCCGACGTGGCACTGGTGCCACCTTGGGTCTGGGAAAAATCCTGCTATCGTGGATTTTCAGGAGCCAGCCGGCCACTCCCTGCCATAGGCTGCCAAACAAAACCTCGGCACTTTTCCCTGGCTAACAATATTCAGATGCCCCGCTTCTGGATGGCAGATTGCAGGAGCCACTTGGTACTATCAAACCAGCCCAACTTGGCACTGGTGCCACCTTGGGTCTGGGAACCATCCTGCGCATTGTGGATTTTCAGGAGCCAGCTGGCAACTCCCAACAACAAGCCCTAAAACTCACACCCTTACCCTTTTCTCTAGCAAACAATACTCAACTGCCCTGCTTCTGGATGGCAGATTGCAGGGGCCACTTGGTACTATCAAACCAGCCCAACTTGGCACTGGTGCCACCTTGGGTCTGGGAACCATCCTGCGTATCATGGATTTTCAGGAGCCAACCGGCCACTCCCAGCCATAGGCTGCCAAACAAAAACCACGGCCTTTTCCCTGGCTAACTAAATTCAGATGCCTCGCTTCTGAATGGCAGATTGCAGGAGCCACTTGGTACTATCAAACCAGCCCAACTTGGCACCGGTACCACCTTCAGTCTGGGAACACTCCTGTGTATCCTGGATTTTCCGGAGCCAGCCGGCCGCCCCCAGCCACAGGCCCCCAAAAAAAAACCTCAGGCCTTTTCTGTGGCAAACAAAACTCAGCTTCCCTGCTTCTGGATGTCAGATTGCAGGAGCCACTTGTCACTATCAAACCAGCCGACTTGGCTCTTGTGCCACCTTGGGTATGGGAATCATCCTGCGTATTGTAGATTTTCAGGAGCCAGATGGCCACTCCCAGCCACAGGCCATCAAACTCAAACCACGGCCCTTTTCACTGGCAAACAAAAGTCAGCTGCCCTGCTTCTGGATGGCAGATTGCAGGAGCCACTTGGTACTATCAAACCAGCCCAACTTGGCACTAATGCCACCTTGGGTCTGGGAACCATCCTGCGTATCGTGGATTTTCAGGAGCCAGCCGGCCACGCCCAGCCATAGGCTGCCAAACACAGACCACGGCCCTTTTCCCTGGCTAACAAAATTCAGATGCCCTGCTTCTGGATGGCAGATTGCAGGAGCCACTTGGCACTTTCAAACCAGCCCGACTTGGCACTGGTGCCACCTTGGGTCTGGGAACCATCCTGTGTATTGTGGATTTTCAGGAGCCAGCCGGCCACTCCCAGCCACAGACCCCAAACACAAACCACGGCCCTTTTCCCTGGCTAAAAAAATTCAGATGCCCCGCTTCTGAATGGCAGATTGCAGGAGCCACTTGGCACAGTCAAACCAGCCAGACTTGGCACTGGTGCCACTTTGAGTCTGGGAACTTGCCCGCGTATCCTGGATTTTCAGAAGCCAGCCGGCCGCTCCCAGCCAGAGGCACCAAAAATCAAACCTCGGACCGTTTCCCTGCCAAACAAAAGTCAGCTACCCCGCTTCTGGATGGAAGATTGCAGGAGCCACTTGGCACTGTCAAACCAGCCCGACTTGGCTCTTGTGCCACCTTGGGTATGGGAACCAACCTGCGTTTCGTGGGTTTTCAGGAGCCAGCCGGCCACTCCCAGCCACAGGCGCCCAAAATCAAACCTCGGCCCGTTTCCCGGACAAACAAAACTCAGCTTCCCCGCTTCTGCATGGCAGATTGCAGGAGCCACTTGGTACTATCAAACCAGCCCGACTTGGCACTGGTGCAACCTTGGGTCTGGGAACCATCCTGCGTATCGTGGATTTTCAGGAGCCAGCCGGCCACGCCCAGCCATAGGCTGCCAATTACAAACCACGGCCATTTTTCCTGGCTAACAAAATTCAGATGCCTTGCTTCTGGATGGCAGATTGCAGGAGACACTTGGCACTTTCAAACCAGCCCGACTTGGCACTGGTGCCACCTTTGGTTTCGGAACCATCCTGCGTATTGTGGATTTTCAGGAGCCAGCCGGCCACTCCCAGCCACAGGCCCCCAAACACAAACCTCGGACCGTTTCCCTGACAAACAAAAGTCAGCTACCCCGCTTCAGGATGGCAGATTGCAGGAGCCACTTGGTACTATCAAACCAGCCCGACTTGGCACTGGTGCCACCTTGGGTCTGGGAACCATCCTGCGTATCGTGGATTTTCAGGAGCCAGCCGGCCACTCCCAGCCACAGGCCCCCAAAAACAAACCTCAGGCTTTTTCTCTGGCAAACAAAACTCAGCTTCCCTGCTTCTGGATGGCAGATTGCAGGAGCCACTTGGTACTATCAAATCAGCCCGACGTGGCACTGGTGCCACCTTGGGTCTGGGAAAAATCCTGCTATCGTGGATTTTCAGGAGCCAGCCGGCCACTCCCTGCCATAGGCTGCCAAACAAAACCTCGGCACTTTTCCCTGGCTAACAATATTCAGATCCCCCGCTTCTGGATGGCAGATTGCAGGAGCCACTTGGTACTATCAAACCAGCCCAACTTGGCACTGGTGCCACCTTGGGTCTGGGAACCATCCTGCGCATTGTGGATTTTCAGGAGCCAGCTGGCAACTCCCAACAACAAGCCCTAAAACTCACACCCTTACCCTTTTCTCTAGCAAACAATACTCAACTGCCCTGCTTCTGGATGGCAGATTGCAGGGGCCACTTGGTACTATCAAACCAGCCCAACTTGGCACTGGTGCCACCTTGGGTCTGGGAACCATCCTGCGTATCATGGATTTTCAGGAGCCAACCGGCCACTCCCAGCCATAGGCTGCCAAACAAAAACCACGGCCTTTTCCCTGGCTAACAAAATTCAGAGGCCCCGCTTCTGGATGGCAGATTGCAGGAGCCACTTGGTACTATCAAACCAGCCACACTTGCCACTGGTGCCACCTTGGGTCGGATAACACTCGCGTGTATCCTGGATTTTCCGGAGCCAGTCGGCCGCCCCCTGCCACTGGCACCCAAAAAAAAACCTCCGCCCGTTTCCCTGAAAAACAAAATTCAGATGCCCTGCTTGTGGATGGCAGATTGCAGGAGCCACTTGGCACTGTCAAACCAGCCCGACATGGCTCTTGTGCCACCTTGGGTATGGGAATCATCCTGCGTATTGTAGATTTTCAGGAGCCAGCCGGCCATTCCCAGCCACTGGCTTTCAAACTCAAACCACAACCCTTTTCTCTGGCAAACAAAAGTCAGCTGCCCTGCTTCTGGATGGCAGATTGCAGGAGCCACTTGGTACTATCAAACCAGCCCAACTTGGCACTGGTGCTACCTTGGGTCTGGGAACCATCCTGCGTATCGTGGATTTTCAGGAGCCAGCCGGCCACGCCCAGCCATAGGCAGCCAAAAACAAACTACGGCCCTTTTCCCTGGCTAAAAAAATTCAGATGCCCCGCTTCTGGATGGCAGATTGCAGGAGCCACTTGGCACTGTCAAACCAGCCCGACTTGGCACTGGTGCCACCTTGAGTCTGGGAACTTGCCCGCGTATCCTGGATTTTCAGGAGCCAGCCGGCCGCTCCCAGCCAGAGGCACCAAAAAACAAACCTCGGACCGTTTCCCTGCCAAACAAAAGTCAGCTACCCTGCTGCTGGATGGCAGATTGCAGGAGCCACTTGGCACATTCAAACCAGCCCGACTTGGCACTGGTTCTACCCTGGGTCTGGGAACCATCCTGCGTATCGTGGATTTTCAGGAGCCAGCCGGCAACTCCCAGTCACAGGCCCCCAAAATCAAACCTCAACCCTTTTCTCTGGCAAACGAAACTCAGCTGCCATGCTTCTCGATGTCAGATTGCAGGAGCCTCTTGGTACTATCTAACCGGCCCGACTTGGCACAGGTGCCACAATGGGTGTGGGAACCATGCTGCGTATCGTGGATTTTCAGGAGCCAGCTGGCCACTCCCAGCCACAAGCCTTCAGACTCAAACCACGGCCCTTTTTTCCTGGCAAAAAAAACTCAGCTGCCCTGCTTCTGGATGGCAGATATCAGGGGCCACTTGGTACTATCAAACCAGCCGGACTTGGCCCTGGTTCCACCTTGGCTCTGGGAACCACCCTGCGTATCGTAGATTTTCAGGAGCCAGCCGGCCACGCCCAGCCACAGGCCCCCAAAAACAAACCTCGGCCCGTTTCCCTGACAAACAAAACTCAGCAACCCCGCGTCCGGATGGCAGATTGCAGGAGCCACTTGGTACTTTCAAACCAGCCCGACTTGGGACTGGTGCCATTTTGGGTCTGGGAACCATCCTGCGTATCGTGGATTTTTAGGAGCCAGCGGGCCACTCCCAGCCATAGGCTGCCAAACACAAACCTCGGCCCTTTTCCCTGGCTAAAAATATTCAGATGCCCAGCTTCTGCATGGCAGATTGCAGGAGCCACTTGGCACTGTCAAACCAGCCCGACTAGGCACTGGTGCCACCTTGGGTCTGGGAACTCGCCCGCGCATCATGGATTTTCAGGAGCCAGCCGGCCACTCCTAGCCACAAGCCCTCGAACTCAAACCACGGCCCTTTTCTCTGGAAAAAAAAATCAGCTGCCCTGCTTCTGGATGGCAGATTGCAGGAGCCACTTGGTACTATCAAACCAGCCCAACTTGGCACTGGTGCCACCTTGGGTCTGGGAACCATCCTGCGTATCGTGGATTTTCAGGAGCCAGCCGGCCACTCCCAGCTACAGGCACCCAAAAAAAAATTCGGACGGTTTCACTGACAAAAAAAACTCAGCTACCCCGGTTCTGAATGGCAGATTGCAGGAGCCACTTGGCACAGTCAAACCAGCCCGACATGGCACTGGTACCACCTTGAGTCTGGGAACTTGCCCGCGTATCCTGGATTTTCAGGAGCCAGCCGGCCGCTCCCAGCCAGAGGCACCAAAAAACAAACCTCGGACCGTTTCCCTGCCAAACAAAAGTCAGCTACCCTGCTGCTGGATGGCAGATTGCAGGAGCCACTTGGCACATTCAAACCAGCTCGACTTGGCCCTGGTTCTACCCTGGGTCTGGGAACCATCCTGCGTATCGTGGATTTTCAGGAGCCAGCCGGCAACTCCCAGTCACAGGCCCCCAAAAAAAAACCTCAACCCTTTTCTCTGGCAAAAAAAACTCAGCTGCCATGCTTCTCGATGTCAGATTGCAGGAGCCACTTGGTACTATCTAACCAGCCCGACTTGGCACTGGTGCCACCTTGGGTCTGGGAACCATGCTGCGTATTGTGGATTTTCAGGAGCCAGCTGGCCACTCCCAGCCACAAGCCTGCAGACTCAAACCTCGGCCCGTTTCCCTGACAAACAAAACTCAGAAACCCCGCGTCCGGATGGCAGATTGCAGGAGCCACTTGGCACAGTCAAACCAGCACGACTAGGCACTGGTTCCACCTTGGGTCTGGGAACCATCCTGGGTATCATGGATTTTCAGGAGCCAGCCAGCCACTCCTAGCCACAAGCCCTCAAACTAAAACCACGGCCCTTTTCTCTGGCAAACAAAACTCAGCTACCCCGCTTCTCGATGTCAGATTGCAGGAGCCATTTGGCACTGTCAAACCAGCCCAACTTGGCACTGGTGCCACCTTGGGTCTGGGAACCATCCTGCGTATCGTGGATTTTCAGGAGCCAGCCGGCCACTCCCAGCCATAGGCTGCCAAAGACGAACCACGGCCCTTTTCGCTGGCAAACAAAACTCAGCTGCCCTGCTTCTGGATGGCGGATTGCAGGAGCAACTTGGTACTATCAAACCAGCCAGACTTGGCACTGGTGCCACCTTGGGTCTGGGAACCATCCTGCGTAACATGGATTTTCAGGAGCCAGCCGGCCACTCCCAGCTACAGGCACCCAAAAAAAACCTCGGACCGTTTCACTGACAAAAAAAACTCAGCTACCCCGCTTCTGAATGGCAGATTGCAGGAGCCACTTAGCACTGTCAAACCAGCCCGACTTGGCTCTTGTGCCACCTTGGGTATGGGAACCATCCTGCGTATCGTGGATTTTCAGGAGCCAGCCGGCCACTCCCAGCCACAGGCCCCCAAAAACAAAACTCGGCCTGTTTCCCGGACAAACAAAACTCACTTACCTTGCTTCTGGATGGCAGATTGCAGGAGCCACTTGGTACTACCAAACCAGCCCAACTAAGCACTGGTGCAACCTTGGGTCTGGGAACCATCCTGCGTATCGTGGAATATCAGGAGCCAGCCGGCCACTCCCAGCCATTGGCTGCGAAACACAAACCTCGGCCCTTTTCCCTGGATAACAAAATTCAGCAGCCCTGCTTCTGGATGGCAGATTGCAGGAGCCACTTGGCACTTTCAAACCAGCCCGACTTGGCACTGGTGCCACCTTGGGTCTGGGAACCATCCTGTGTATTGTGGATTTTCAGGAGCCAGCAGGCCGTGCCCTGCCATAGGCTGCCAAACACAAACCTCGGCACTTTTCCCTGGCTAACAAAATTCGGATGCCCCGCTTCTGGATGGCAGATTGCAGGCGCCACTTGGTACTATCAAACCAGCCCAACTTGGCACTGGTGCCACCTTGGGTCTGGGAACCATCCTGCGCATTGTGGATTTTCAGGAGCCAGCTGGCACCTCCCAACCACAAGCCCTCCAACTCAAACCCTTACCCTTTTCTCTGGCAGACAATACTCAGCTACCCCGCTTCTGGATGGCAGATTGCAGGAGCCACTTGGTACTATCAAACCAGCCCGACTTGGCACCGGTACCACCTTCAGTCTGGGAACACTCCTGTGTATCCTGGATTTTCCGGAGCCAGCCGGCCGCCCCCAGCGACAGGCCCCCAAAAAAAAACCTCAGGCCTTTTCTCTGGCAAACAAAACTCAGTTGCCCTGCTTCTGGATGGCAGATTGCAGGAGCCACTTGGTACTATCAAACCAGCCCAACTTGGCACTGGTGCCACCTTGGGTCTGGGAACCATCCTGCGTATCGTGGATTTTCAGGAGCCAGCCGGCCACGCCCAGCCATAGGCTGCCAAACACAGACCACGGCCCTTTGCCCTGGCTAACAAAATTCAGATGCCCTGCTTCTGGATGGCAGATTGCAGGAGCCACTTGGCACTTTCAAACCAGCCCGACTTGGCACTGGTGCCACCTTGGGTCTGGGAACCATCCTGTGTATTGTGGATTTTCAGGAGCCAGCCGGCCACTCCCAGCCACAGACCCCAAACACAAACCACGGCCCTTTTCCCTGGCTAAAAAAATTCAGATGCCCCGCTTCTGAATGGCAGATTGCAGGAGCCACTCGGCACAGTCAAACCAGCCAGACTTGGCACTGGTGCCACTTTGAGTCTGGGAACTTGCCCGCGTATCCTGGATTTTCAGAAGCCAGCCGGCCGCTCCCAGCCAGAGGCACCAAAAATCAAACCTCGGACCGTTTCCCTGCCAAACAAAAGTCAGCTACCCCGCTTCTGGATGGAAGATTGCAGGAGCCACTTGGTACTATCAAACCAGCCCAACTTAGCACTGGTGCAACCTTGGGTCTGGGAACCATCCTGCGTATCGTGGATTTTCAGGAGCCAGCCGGCCACGCCCAGCCATAGGCTGCCAATTACAAACCACGGCCATTTTTCCTGGCTAACAAAATTCAGATGCCTTGCTTCTGGATGGCAGATTGCAGGAGACACTTGGCACTTTCAAACCAGCCCGACTTGGCACTGGTGCCACCTTTGGTTTCGGAACCATCCTGCGTATTGTGGATTTTCAGGAGCCAGCCGGCCACTCCCAGCCACAGGCCCCCAAACACAAACCACGGCTTTTTTCCCTGGCTAACAAAATTCAGATGCCCTGCTTCTGGATGGCAGATTGCAGGAGCCACTTGGCACAGTCAAACCAGCCTGACTTGGCATTGGTGCCACCTTGAGTCTGGGAACTTGCCCGCGTATCCTGGATTTTCAGGAGCCAGCTGGCCACTCCCAGCCACAGGCACCCAAAAACAAACCTCGGACCGTTTCCCTGACAAACAAAAGTCAGCTACCCCGCTTCAGGATGGCAGATTGCAGGAGCCACTTGGTACTATCAAACCAGCCCAACTTGGCACTGGTGCCACCTTGGGTCTGGGAACCATCCTGCGTATCGTGGATTTTCAGGAGCCAGCCGGCCACTCCCAGCCACAGGCCCCCAAAAACAAACCTCAGGCTTTTTCTCTGGCAAACAAAACTCAGCTTCCCTGCTTCTGGATGGCAGATTGCAGGAGCCACTTGGTACTATCTTACCAGCCCGACGTGGCACTGGTGCCACCTTGGGTCTGGGAATTATCCTGCGTATCGTGGATTTTAAGGAGCCAGCCGGCCACACTAGCCACAGGCCTCCAAAAACAAACCTCGGCCCGTTTCCCTGAAAAACAAAACTCAGCAACCCTGCTTCCGGATGGCAGATTGCAGGAGCCACTTGGTACTATCAAACCAGCCCGTCTTGGCACTGGTGCCACCTTGGGTCTGGGATGTAAACAACCTTTTCTTCATCATTAGGTATTTTGGTGAAGTGAATGATTAGAACATAAGCAAGGGCATTTGTTCAAGATGCTCCAGAAAGAGCTGTGCTCGGTTCTCTTCTTTGCTGCCTATGTTAGCACTGAGCTGCAAAAAATGAAAGACTACTAGGAAAAGTGTTACTTTTAGTCTAAATTCGTAAATGATGTTTGAAATACCCTGTTAAATGAAAAGGTGCTCTTTTAAATGATGGCATCTTAAGGGAAAAAGTCAGCTTTAAAGAGGTTTTGAGACAGTTGCTTCTGGAAAAAAAAAATAAAATAAAATTGGAGGCATCTAAGGTCTTTAGCCATCCCATCTTGAAGATTGATTCAAAACACAGTTCCTTCATACAGGAAGAAGAGAGGACCATAGGTGGCAACCCATTTGAAAATGGAGTTCTATTTCTTTCTGGTTGGGATTATCGGACACCATTTCTTGTGAAGTCGAGGGACTGCAGTTAGCTCTCCACTAATTTCCTTCCCTGAAATTCATCTGCATTTGCTCCTTTGTCTGGAGTCCCCATTTATTAGTATGCATAGATGGTATATTCCATCGATGCATGAATAACAGAGGGGATAATGTGCCTTTTGCTGCTATCTTCTTTTGCTGCTCTATTTTGCTTGCTTTGTTCTTGCTTTCTGTCAAAGAAATGCTAGCAAAAGCCCTCCTCAAGTCTTGCTGTGAAGACAGACTGCCAGAAAGGTAGAGAAACTTCAGACATTTCCAAGACCCATGTAGCACGTGTCTTGGTCAATTTCTATGCAGATCCTTTCTTCTAGCAGGACTTTTTTGCACCGTTAACGAACACTGAAGTGAATCCAATACAAAAGCAGTGGCTAGAGGAACCATTCTCTTTTCATTTGAATGGTGATAAAAATGCGTATCAAATCAAAGCATTTTAGAGCAGCAGGAAGATTTTCTATGCAGCTAGCAAATCATAACAAGATGCCTATTTACCAGCTGGGTTCCTTTCGGAATTTACAAGAATTCCCGACAGAAAACACAGCTTAGTAAACTACCAATCTAAATCACAATATCTAGAAAGGTGACATGAAAAAGAGCAAGAGGAAGAAAACCACAAAGAAAACCACAAAGAAAACCAAAGGAAGCCAGAAATAAGGCACAACCTCTCCTCCTTTTCTGCTTACTACAGTACCTTAGAAGTACCTTCAAGTTTCCTAACAGTCATATCAGTAGAAAAGTGTGCCAAGAACAATTGTGGAAAACTGTGGAAAACCCTTCTATCACAAGAGAAACATAGGGTTTGCTTTCACGACCATTAAATCTGCATGCAATGCCTACGGTAAGGGTATGTTTTGTATATTCAAGAACAATTGAAAACTCTTTCTGAATTGAAGGGACTGCTTTTTGTTTGTTATGAATGACTTGGCTAAATATGGCGCATGTTAAAATACTGCAGACATGCGGTTCATTTTAGAGATGCCAACTGCAAAGGAGGGAAGCATTTTGCGTGCTTAAGAAGTAATGTATTGGAGAGTGCTTTTGTTACTTCTTTAGAAGGTTAGAATATGCCGAAAAGATGCTAGCTGGGGACTTGCAATTAATGAATTATTTGCTGTAAGTAGGTCAAATGACATTAGCTTTCAAAAAGGAAAAGTAGTCTTATTCCACGTGCCAATTCTAAAGTAGATTAATAAGCCTTAAGCAGAAGATGGATGTGAAGAGGGATATGACATGAAAGGTTAAGCAACATTGCTGACAGCAAAAGGCTTACCTGCTGCAGATACAGGAGACAAAATACTATTTTGACACAAACATTGCTCTTCAGATGACAGTAAAATTCTGAGTGACAGCAAAATTTACTCAGTCATGACAGTAAAATTTGCTCACATCCAAATGTGCTAATCAATTCTTAGTGTAAGCTAAGCACCTTAAGCAAAGGGTAGTTCAAGCGTAACTGGTATTTGATGGCAAAAAAGGCAACTTGGCCTGTGTTTCTCACTTCTACTCCATTCAAAAGCTTACTCTGTCTCAGATTCCTTTGGAGGGATACCAACGCAAGCCGCGAAACTGCACGAAAATGATGATTGAAAGAAAGATAGATTAGAAAAATGGAATAATGGTTCATGTTCTTTTCCTTCCAACTGCTTTGTTTGCCCTTTTAAATTTTTGAAGTCCTTTCTGGTGTCACCATGGTTGCACTGCAGCAAGTGTTCGGCTGTAAGCTGTCCATATTGCCAGCTTTTGGACTGTCTTCAGAAAACTTCCCACTGGTTTTGTCTAGAAATCACAAGCAGTAGAGATGACAAAGACTGCAGAAACCTTCTCATCTCCTTCTAGAGCAAGACCATGTCTTTCAGCCACTCTTAACTAGACAACTTTCATCAGTCATGAGGGAGTCTCATGTTCAAGAGCTAAGCAGTGACAGCTGCAAATGGCAAAAAGCAGACTGAAATTCTCTTGGGACTCCAGCAGAGAGCAATGAAGGAGGTTGAATTCACCTTCTTGGGAAGTTCTAAAATGCACGTTAACTTGAGCACAGGAGCTAAGCCATCGTAACCTTTGTTGAGTATGTCTGCGTAGACAGAGTTTCCATCACTGCAGAAGCAATGTTATTTAACCCACGTTATCATCTCTAGCTGCTAAGCTGCACTTATTGCAAAGTATCTGCAACGTATTTTACAGGGTGGGCTTTTATGTGTAATCCCTGAGTAATATTGCAAAGAGAAGTACTTGGGGTGTGGGGTGGGGGGGGAACCGCAACTCTTAGGTTTTTCAAATCGTGGTTCCATTTGAAAGTCAAAAAAGATGTCAAACCTTTCTTTCCTAGACGTATTACCAGCACAAACTGTACCAGAATTTATGACCCGTAACTGTACCATGGACGCTCTTTCTCTGGACTATTCCTTAAGAAACCAAGTCCTCACTAGAAATAAAACAAAATTAGCCAAAGTATTGGCCTGGATTAGTTCCAAGGCTCTGTACTAAAGGCCAAACGCGTGTAATAATAGTAACGAGTGGACTAAAAGTTAAATCAATAGAGCATTACTCAGTTCAAAGACATCTTGTGTCCTAATGTTCTCACAGAAGACTGTAAAAACCTGCCTATTTTTGTGGGTTTCTTTTATCCATTTAGCTGTACCTTCTACTTCTCTCCACTGTCTGAGAACATTGATGATAAGGTTGGATGACCTCATGTCAACTTGTAGAAGTGAAGAAAGAGAAGCCAGTAAAGAAAGGCAAATTTGTTAATTGCAGGTGGAAAGAGGGAGGCCAACAAAAGAAAACAAAAGAACAGTAATAATGAAATGCTCCCCTGTCTTCTGTGAAAAGTAAAGGCACAGACAAGAAAGAACAAGTGCAAACTTCTCACTAGAGAAAGGCACTTGATCTGACTCAAGTATTTTGTGGTACATTTCTTGCTGTTTTCACATGCCAAACATATTAACCATTGAAGGTGTCCCTTTCCTCTTTCTGGAATACAGCTAGGAAGATGGCTGTGTCATTGCTGACAAGCTGCTATTCTCAGAGGTGTCCAGCTGAAAGTCCTAGATCAATTGATTTGCTCTGTCACTTTGATATGGCATGACTTACAGTTTCAGCACCTGAACTGGCCAGCCCTACAATTCTTTGCCCCTTGAATGGTTAGATAGGCTCCTTGGCAACTGGCATTTGTAAGGACATGAAACTATGCAGAATTTGCACCGTGAGATGATGCCAAATGAGTCATGCCGGTAGATTAACTAGGGCATGCAAGGCAGAGAGAGGGAAATGAGAGCACAAGAAGAGAGTACACAAGAAGAGAGTACAATCTCCTTTTTTCTGAAACACTGTAGAGATCAAAGTGAACACAAATCCTCCTAGGGGTAGTTCTTGCAAAAGACTAAGAGTTCTTTTTGTGTTCACAGGCCTGGAATATTTAGCTTTGGATCACGGCAAAATGCAGATGACAAAACGAGGCCTTGAAGTCACATCCAGTATGAAGCAGTAGGAAAGAGGAAAGCAGCTGAGAGCGTCAACCCTGCTAAGTAGTCTCAGTATTCTTCTTGACATGAGCAGAAATTTGAAATGAGTCTCTGAAAATGACAAAGGAGGCAGAAGAAAAGGGAGCGATGACTCCTCTGGCATAGTGTTTCCTAACAGGGATCTTCAAAATGGAAAGGTTGTATCATCCTTTCAACTGAAGGAAGGTATGAAAACAACAGGAAGGAAATGGCATCAAATACTCTGGGCAGTGTACTTCTAGACAGAAAGGCCACTGATGGAAAACCAACTCAACTGGCACCAATGCAGCAGCATTGTACTAAAGCCAGAAATGTCCAGCGCTTCGCTCTCTGCCATTCCATTCAGATGCACACAGCAGCTCTGCAACATTCCTACTGATCATCTCCTTGGCAAACTGGGAGTGAGGGTCCGTGGTGATGCAGAGTCCCCAGGCAGATGCAAAGGAGAGCTGCTTTCTTGCAAAAACCAGGCTTTTGAAACACTCAGGCCTTTATCAGTTCCATAGCTTTAAGCCATAACAAAGACAATTCAACCAACCACCATGCACCACGCTGTGAACACACGACGGTTCTAGAACTTGTTGATCTACCTCGAATTCAGCTGCCTCACCTTCCCACAGTCCTTTTCTACTTAGCCAAAGTAATGGGCCTCAGCCCAAGGCCTTCCTTTTGTAAGCTTCTAGCTATATGCAGCAGCAAACCATTACTTTCTTCTGTGCCAAGACTTTAGGTAGACGATTTGCATCTGCCCTTCCAGTGAAACCTAATGGGGAGAGAAAAGCCTCTCAGAGATGTTCAGTCATTCCATTTTCTAGACAGGCCAAATCCAAAGAAAAGCAAGCTATGGGATTGTGTACTTGCTCTTACAAAACACCTGCTGCCCTCTGACAATCAACTAGCAGAAAACCAGCCAAACTGAGACTTGAGGCAAACAACCCTTGGAAGGGAATCATGATGTGATCAATCAAGACAACACTTTTCCAGGCTACCGAGATATTGGAAATATCAGCAAAGGCTTGAGAGCAAAGGCTGAACTAATGGGGAAAGGGTAAAAGAATCCCAAGAAAAACATGACCAAAGGTTAAAACAATTCCGAGAAAAACATAGGCAAGTAACCTGTTGAAGCCTTCAGGAAATCAGTGGCCGCTGATTTACATAGGCCATTCAAGTTAATTGACCCGTGCACCTTCCACTCCTTTTTCGGCACTATAGGGTGAATTGAGACCATGGAATCACAATTCCTTGGATTCTGTTCTTAACTTTAGGAGAGAAGTACAGCAGCTGAAGTACCTGTTACTGATGTGATACCCAGAAACACAGAGTTGACACATTTCATTCTTGGCTGTTGCTGTGCCTGTGTGGGCGCAGCTGGTGATAGAGAGACGATGAATCTTGTTTCTTGATCAGAAGGCTTGATTTATTAAGATATGATATATAATACATTATGACTATACTACATAGAATATAGAGAGAGGTTTGCAGAGCTGCTAGCTAAGCTAAGAATAGACAGAAAAGAATCCCAAACAAAGTTGTGTCCAGGGACTCAGTCCCCTCACTTGCCCTGGTGATTGGCCCTTAATTATAAACATAGGAAATTAACCAATCAAGATGAATCCTATTACATTCCACAGCAGCTGATAACAATTGTTTACCTTCTCTTCGGAGCCCTCTGGCCTCCCGAAGACACAGAAATCCGAAAGAAAGGATTTCTGTGGAGAAATGTCTGCAACATCTCACCTTTCTAAATTGTATAAAATAAAAGAAAAATGCTGATGTGGAATGAACAGGAAGTTTCTTCACCTATAGAATATACAATAACTAACAAATCACTAAAACAATGCTATAATATAAGAAAAATGCAAAATACAATGTAAAGAGAATTTGAGTCCATGCAGCTGAATTTCAGGAACAGTCCAAGAGCCGAAGTTGTTTCCCTTGGAATATCTGAGAGTCCTTTTGTTCCTGAAACAGACTTCTGCAAAAGAGTTCCATCAACAGTTATCAAAAACCATTGACAGTCTTAATACAATTTGAAATGATTTGAAACAACTTGAACAATTTTGGAATGTCCTTTCTGGCCCTTCAATGCTTCAGCGCTTCAGAGCTGCTGCCCAGTATTTTCAATCTTTTTTATTTAAAATTTTTTAATTTTTTTTTATTTTTTTTTTTTTAACCGAAAAACAAAAGAGCAGCAGCCAGGGGCAAGAGCAGTGCCAGAGAAGGAAAGGCCCTAGGGGCCCTGGCCCATGCTGGACCAGGAACACCAAAACTGGCTCACACAGGTGGACCCGGACCGGTAGGACAAACCAGAATTCCCAAAATCATCAAGAGGCCAAATGATGGCCCTGGCCCAGGAACCTCCTGAGCCCAACGGCCCAGGCCAAACTCATAAGGAAGGCTCTGCATTCCTGCAGGCCTGAACCTTGCTGCAAGCACAATGGCAGCACGGGCAATGAGATGCTCCCTTTCCCCTAAACCACTGGGGCATGCCAGCAGCAGGGAAATAGAAGCCTTCCCCAGAAATCCCATCCGGGGTCTGGAGATGTTCGTTTCCCACAGCAAACCAGCTATGGTCTCCTCCAATTGTGCCCTCTCCCTCGGCAATGCATCGGGTTTGCCTCTCATCCGCCCCCTGGCATCACCCCCACCCCCTCCGGGCTGGGGACCAGAGGCAGAACTCTCTGGATGCACCTGCCCCCCCATGCCACTAGGGCACAAGAGAGGCGGCGGCCTCCATGGGACAATCCCCGAAAAACCACCCCCCAAACCGCCGAGAATGCTGATCTTAAAAACAGGCAGCTGGACTGCCGCAACAGTGAGTTGGCGGGCAGCCCCCGCTCCACGGAAGGAGAGACCTCCCGCCGGGGCGACTGCTGGGACGTCCGGTGGAAGCAGCGGGGAGGGAGCCGGAACTGGGGAGGGAACCGCGGGATCCGCCGCGGGCTGCTCCGAGGGTCCCGCGGGCTCAACGCCGTTTTCTGCCGCTGACTCTGGGGTCCGCTGCGGAGGTGCAGTCGCAGTCGCCGTCGCAGCACAAACCGGCAGCAGCGGAGCTGGGAGAGACGGCGGAGCGTCGCCGTTGCTTAGCAACAGGTCAATCGCCGAAGGTGCTTCTTCAGTCTCCGACGCAGGCTCTGGCGGGGGCGGGCAGGCTGGTGAAACCGCGGGCGGGACAGCCTGGAGAGGCGGAGACGAGATCTCCTGGAGTGACAGCTCTGGCAGGGGCGTGGAGGAAGCCTCAGAGACCGGTGCCGCCCCCATGTCTGAAGGCGGAATCTGAGAGGCCGGCGCTGGCTTGAGCGGCCACTCCCATCCCCCCGGAGAGAGAGAAGGGGGGGAAGGAGACGACTCCATCTGAGCATGCTCCGGAGCAAGAGTAAAAAAAACTTCTTCACCCTGCGAAGTTTCGCCCCCCCGCGCCGTGAAGCAGGGGGGGCTGGGAAGAAAAATGTCCTCCCCCACCGGGTCTTCTGCCAAAGGCGGTGGAAACGGAGCCTGGCCATAACAATTAGAAATCCATGGAAAAAGAGCTGCTCTGCGTTTCAGGACTGGGAAAAGCTTTATAAATGCTGGGTAGATAGAAGGCAGAACCCGTCCCTCAATGTAGACGCGCTGGATAATGGAGTCCATGCACTCCCAGACAAAAGCATCTAAAGCATATAAGACATCAGCAAAGAACCCAAAAAGTTTTGCCCATCGAAAGAATTCATAGATATCTGTTTTTGACAAAAGGAAACCGTCTTCCCTGCACCAATATTTCCAGAGGGCCATAATTTTTTCCTCTGAAGGGGAGAATTGAATCTCTTCTGGCAAGGCATGGGTCTGCCATACGAACAGCCACAAACTACGAAGGGCTGGTTCATCAGGGATAGAAAAGTGAACAGTACCTTTTGAAAGAGTCCAGCTTTCTCTGGCCAGCTCTGCAGGTGTGCTGTTCTTGTCTACCATGTTTCCTGATGATTTTCCAGAAGAAAGTTCTGTTGTGGTCAGCCTTGGCTGTGAACTCTGTCCATATCAGGATCTTCAGTTCTTCAGCTCCTGGCTTGAATCCACTTCTGTGGTCACTTCAAAGCAACCATCCAATGCTACACATACAGGATTTTTACCCAGTGCAGCAATTTTGCTCCTCTGGTCTTATCAGATTAATTTTTGCTCTGACACGAGGGGTCACCAGATGTTGCTGTGCCTGTGTGGGCGCAGCTGGTGATAGAGAGACGATGAATCTTGTTTCTTGATCAGAAGGCTTGATTTATTAAGATATGATATATAATACATTATGACTATACTACATAGAATATAGAGAGAGGTTTGCAGAGCTGCTAGCTAAGCTAAGAATAGACAGAAAAGAATCCCAAACAAAGTTGTGTCCAGGGACTCAGTCCCCTCACTTGCCCTGGCGATTGGCCCTTAATTATAAACATAGGAAATGAACCAATCAAGGTGAATCCTATTACATTCCACAGCAGCTGATAACAATTGTTTACCTTCTCTTCGGAGCCCTCTGGCCTCCCGAAGACACAGAAATCCAAAAGAAAGGATTTCTGTGGAGAAATGTCTGCGATACTTGGCCAATCACAACAAGCAAGACTAAGAGGATAAGGCTGGCTTATTTTCAGGACACTTTTCTTGTTTTACAGCCTGCTCTGATTCCGGTGAAACTTTTTCATTAGCTTCTCTCCAAAAGGAGAAAGTAGAGTTCAAAATGAAGAAGGAAGCTGTACAACACTGGGATTGTTTGCGCAGCTTGCCAACTGATAGATAACAGTACCTTTGCACTCTCTTGACTTTTCCAATCACATGAACATTCGATTGGAAGCTGTTTTGGACAACTTTTCTTCCTGCCAAACACTTGGCAGCCCTCCGTGCAACGTCTAGAACACGATGGGAGATGTTTTCTGTGCTGGCACAGTTTTTTCTTGCCAGACATAGTGGAAAAGCTTTTTGCTAAGATGTAGACGAAAAGAGACGCTAAAGACGAAGGTAGGATGCTGTGCGGAGCTAAGAGCCGCTCCCGGGCGTCTTTCGGCAGAAGCCGTGTTAAGGAGAGCACTGTGAGCGGCACAATCGTCTTTGCGCGAAGAAGCCGCTTCTTCGCCTCCGGGAGCCGGAGAGAGCGGCACCTTCGGAAAGGTGAAGAAGGAAGCTTTACAACACTGGGATTGTGTGCGCAGCTTGCCAACTGATAGAAAACAGTACCTTTGCACTCTCCTGACTTTTCCAATCACATGAACATTCGATTGGAAGCTGTTTTGGACAACTTTTCTTTTCTTCCTGCCAGACACTTGGCAGACCTCCGTGCAACGTCTAGAACACGATGGGAGATGTTTTCTGTGCTGGCACAGTTTTTTCCTGCCAGACATAGTGGAAAAGCTTTTTGCTAAGATGTAGATGACAAGAGAGGCTAAAGACTGGATGGAAGCAAATGACACCCATCTTCAAAAAAGGCAATTAGGAGGACTCGGAATAGTACAAACCAGCCAGCCTCTTTTTTATCCCCAGGAAGTTGATGAAGCAGCTCTTCCTGGAAAACCTTGCCAGGCACATGAAAGATGACAAAATAATGTAGTTAGCATGATTTTTCAGGGGAATTTCATGCTGAACATCACTTTAAACTCCTCTGATGATCAACTTGACTGGTAGATGAAGGAAATATTATCTGCCTGGGCTTCAGGGAGGTTTTTGACATATCTCTACATGGCAGCACACATACATATGGAAGCAATAGTGCAAAGGGGAGGGAACCAGTGTCTTTTCAGTGATGCTGAGTGAAAAGACAAGAGGCAGTGGGCACACACTGAAATACAGGAGATTTCCTTTGAACATCAGTAAATGATTCTTTACTGTGAGGGTGACTGAACCACGGCACAGACTGCCCAGAAAGATTGTGGAGCCTGGATCTTTGAACACATTAAAAGTACACCCAGATGGAATCCTGGGCAAGAGGCTCTAGGTATCCTGGTTTAGGCAGGGGGGTTGGGCCTGGTTAGCCCCACCAACCCCTTCCACTCTCATTCATTCTGTGCTAGTGAATTCTCTTCAAGATGCATTTCAAGCACTGGCATGACAAAGTTCTGTGCAGACAGAGATCCAAATGGACATGGCATCTAAGTTCCTTAAGCAGTGTTCAAGAAGAATGTAAAACTCTGGGACAAGTGTCTCTTCCCTAACTGAATCCCTTTCATGGGAAAATTCCCAGCTCTAGAAAGATCTTCTGATATGCATGCTTAAGACTGACACTGGCTGAGCAAATTTCTCCCTATGTGTATCTAAGACCAGTTAGGATCTTCACCCAAAGTGCTGTCAACATAGTCACAGAATGCCTATTGTTAAGAAGTGACAACTTCCATCAGAATGGCAACTATTGGTCCACAAAATGGATGAATGGATGGGAATTATCTACTTGGGTTAAAAACAAAAATAAAGAGTTGGTCTTTATTTATCAATTTCATTGCAATATTGAAAAGGGAAGAAAAAGACCTAAGTCCTTGACTTTCTTAACTCGAGGAAAGATTTTAAAAATTCCTTGTAAAAATGTATGATCACAATCAGACTACTGAAACCATTTTAGTTGGGAAAAAAGTTCCAAAATTGTCTAGATAGTGGCAAAGAAGCCAAGAAAATAGGAAAGAAACAAAAAGAGAGCAAAAGAGTCAGCTTCAGTGTACAAGCTGGTTCTAGAAGTAGTCTGCTGGGAAAAGGAACCCCCAGTTGAATTTCCAATGTATTCCTGCGCTTGATTCAGTAACTGGTCAATGTAAAAACCAATCCTTTTGTACAACTTCTTCCAGCAACAAAAACTCCAGCAGGTTGACACTACCATCATGCCTGTTCCAGACATATTTAAAAGAGAAATGATGATTTTCTTGAAAACCTACTTGCATAAAAGTTGCAAGATGGTGGAGGGATTCCCACATCCTCCTTCCTCCATCTGGCTTGAAAGCATATTTGATAAAATATGCAACAAAGCACATGATTTATAAGGTAGAGTCAAATGGATGATTTGGGAATTGATCTCTTGTTGATAGTAAACTTCATATCCACTCTGTGTGACCTTTTTAAAACAAAATGTGGAGCTGAGGCATGAATCTGCCACAACAATTGTAAAGCAAACATACACACTCCCCTTCACATGCCCCCCCTTCCACACACACCTAGGCACACACAGAGATCAGCATAGGCGATCATGAACACCTTGGAAAAGACTGAAATGCTAAATGCCTCTCTTGATGGGCAAAAGAGCTGGTGCAGTAATTCAAATGCCTGGTCCAAAAATTCTGTTTAATATTTAGCTCCTATTTAAAACACAGCTTTTCATTTCATTCTATTTACAGAATATTTTCATTTCATTTGTTTCTTTAAAATTACTTAGTTCTCACCTGTTGTATGTCTAGGAATATTTTCTTCCAAAAATAGAAAAAAATAGATGATATCTTTTCAGCAGAAAACATTGGTTGATACAATTTTAAACCATCATGATATGGAAGAATTGTTCTGTCCCTCTCTAAGGTGGAAGAGGCATTTGGATCACAGATCATCTACAATGAAATACTTGACATGTTTAAGATGCTTTCCATTAATTTTGATCGTCAATTGCTTATTCGTTGTAAACAGTAATTTTTCAGTGAAGGGAAAGTGTGTGTGGTATATCTACATGATGTGTTCAAACCCATTTCCTACTAATGGCCAGGCTGAATTCCAGTAAATAATGTCCCGAATGATATTTTGCCGCCTTCTTTGGCACTTCATGAAATCTTACCATGATGAAGTGCTGAAACGCAGAGATTTTCTCTTAGAGAGTGTCTCATGTTGTAACACATCCCACGGATTTAATGCTGTAATTCTTATCTCTTTTAAATTTTGCTATCTTCTGTACAGTGTTCATGAACCTTTCTGTTACAGTAGTGAATAGCACAGATAAATGTCATTTTGTACAACTTTGAATTTACCCCAAGAGCTGAGAGAAAACTTGCTCCTATACTTCAATCCGAGTTTCTTCTATAGTCCAACTTTGTTTCTCTACCATCAAGCTTCTCCTTTGTTGCTGCTCCAAGCCACGTCCAAGCTGACCTTGAATACTTTCAGGGATGGGACACCCACAACTTCTCTGGGCAACCTGTTCCAGTGTTCCAGCACTCCCACAGTAAAAAAGGCCTTCCTTTCATCTAATATGTGTAGGAAATCATAAATCTAGGCATAGAAACTTGGAGTGCAAATTTGAAATTCTTTTGATTTGAAGCACATTTTATATGAATACTGACTTACAGATGACTAAAAGATGTTGATGGGCATTTGAGCTGACAAGTTTTGAAAAAGTGCACGGAAATTAAAATTGAAACCACTAAAATTAAAAACTTCTTGCCAGTTTCTTTTTCCTCTCCTATTCAAAATGGCACATGTCAGATATCAGTGCTTCATGCAAAGCTCTCAGATGCTCTCAGAGAAAAAGCTTTTCTTTCAGACTAAGTTGCGGTTGACGTAGAACACTAGCTGTAGTGAAAGCTTTTCTGGGCATCGGGGCAGCCCCTTCCCCTTGGATTTGTGTGCAGAATGCATTTTATCCAAACTGGAAAATAGATCCCAGCTCTGTTCTATTCATCATTCTTAAAGTAACAGGCCTGAAGATTCTGTGAAAAATAGCCTGTGGACCTTGAAAAAAGCGCATGTGAAAAAGATGAGAGGTGATGCAGAAGATGAGGAAGAGAAGAAAGAGCATATGGCCCAGTACGGGCACCAGAAAGTATTTCTTCATGTGATCATGGGAGATTGCAGGAGCCACTTGGTACTATCAAACCAGTCCGACTTGGCACTGGTGCCACCTTGAGTCTGGGATGTTGCCCGCGCATCCTGGATTTTAAGGAGCCAGCTGGCCACTCCCAGCCACAGGCCCCCAAAAAAAAACCTCGGACCGTTTCCCTGACAAACAAAACTCAGCTACCCAGCTTCTGAATGGCAGATTGCAGGAGCCACTTGGAACTGTCAAACCAGCCCGACTTGGCACGGGTGCCACCTTGGGTCTTGGAACCATCCTGCGTATCGTGGATTTTCAGGAGCCAGCTGGCCCCTCCAAGCCACAAGCCCTCAAACTCAAACCACGGCCCTTTTCTCTGGCAAACAAAAGTCAGCTGCCCTCCTTCAGGATGGCAGATTGCAGGAGCCACTTGGCACAGTCAAACCAGCCCTACTTGGCACTGGTGCCACCTTGGGTCTGGGAACCATCCTGCGTATCGTGGATTTTCAGGAGCCAGCCGGACACGCCTAGCCATAGGCTGCCAAACACAAACCACGGCCCTTTTCCCCGGCTAACAAAATTCAGATGCCCCGCTTCTGGATGGCAGATTGCAGGAGCCACTAGGCACTTTCAAACCAGCCCGACTTGGCACTGGCGCCACCTTGGGTTTGGGAACCATCCTGCGTATCGTGGATTTTCAGGAGCCAGCCGGCCACTCGCAGCCACAGGCCCCAAAACACAAACCTCGGCCCTTTTCTCTGGCAAACAAAACTCAGCTTCCCTGCTTCTGGATGTCAGATTGCAGGAGACACTTGGTACTATCTAACCAGCCACACTTGCCACTGGTGCCACCTTGGGTCGGGAAACCATCCTGCGTATCGTGGATTTTCAGGAGGCAGCTGGCCACTCCCAGCCACAGGCCCCCAAAAACAAACCTTGGCCCGTTTCCCTGACAAACAAAATTCAGATGCCGTGCTTCTGGATGGCAGATTGCAGGAGCCACTTGGCACTGTCAAATCAGCTCGACTTGGCTCTTGTGCCACCTTGGGTATGGGAACCATCCTGAGTATTGTAGATTTTCAGGAGCCAGCCGGCCACTCCCAGCCACAAGCCCTCAAACTCAAACCACGGCCCTTTTCTCTGGCAAACAAAAGTCAGCTGCCCTGCTTCTGGATGGCAGATTGCAGGAGCCACTTGGTACTATCAAACCAGCCTGACTTGGCACTGGGGCCACCTTGAGTCTGGGAACTTGCCCGCGTATCCTGGATTTTCAGGAGCCAGCATGGCGCTCCCAGCCACAGGCACCCAAAAACAAACCTCGGACCGTTTCCCTGACAAACAAAAGTCACCTACCCCGCTTCTGGATGGCAGATTGCAGATGCCACTTGGAACTTTAAAACCAGCCCGACTTAGCACTGGTGGCACCTTGGGTCTGGGAACCATCCTGCGTATCGTGGATTTTCAGGAGCCATCCGGCCACTCCCAGCTGCAGGCCCCCAAAAACAAACCTCGACCCTTTTCTCTGGGAAACAAAACTCAGCTGACCTGCTTCTGGATGTCAGATTGCAGGAGCCACTTCGTACTATTTTACCAGCCCGACTTTGCACTGGTGCCACCTTGGGTCTGGGAACCATCCTGCGTATTGTGGATTCTCAGGAGCCAGCCGGCCCCGCCCAGCCATAGGCTGCCAAACACAAACCACAACCCTTTTCCCTGGCTAACAAAATTCAGCTGCCCCGCTTCTGGATAGCAGATTGCAGGAGCCACTTGATACTATCAAACCAGCCCGACTTTGCACTGGTGCCACCTTGGGTCTGGGAACCATCCTGCGTATTGTGGATTTTCAGGAGCCAGCCGGCAACTCCCAGCCACAAGCCCTCAAACTCAAACCACGACCCTTTTCTCTTGCAAAAAATACTCAGCTGCCCTGCTTCTGGATGGCAGATTGCAGGAGCCACTTGGCACTGTCAAACCAGCCCGATTTGGCTCTTTTGCCACCCTGGGTATGGGAACCATCCTGCATATTGTAGATTTTCTGGAGCCAGCCAGCCACTCCCAGCCACAGGCCCCCAAACACAAAGCTTGGCCCTTTTCTCTGGAAAAAAACTCAGCTGCCCTGCTTCTGGATGTCCGAGTGCAGAAGCCACTTGGTACTATCTAACCAGCCACACTTGCCACTGGTGCCACCTTTGGTCGGGGAACCATCCGGCGTATCGTGGATTTTCAGGAGCCAGCCGGCCACTCTCAGCAACAGGCACCCAAAAACAAACCTCGGCCCGTTTCCCTGACAAACAAAACTCAGCTACCCCGCTTCTGAATGGCAGATTGCAGGAGCCACTTGGTACTGGTGCCACCTTGGGTCTTAGAACCATCCTGCGTATTGTGGATTTTCAGGAGCCAGCCGGCCCCTCCCAGCCACAAGCTTTCAGACTCAAACCACGGCTGTTTTCTCTGGATAAAAAAACTCAGCTTCACTGCTTCCGGATTGCAGATTGCAGGGGCCACTTGGTACTATCAAACCAGCCGGACTTGGCCCTGGTGCCCCCTTGGGTCTGGGAACCACCCTGCGTATCGTGGATTTTCAGGAGCCAGCCGGCCACTCCCAGCCATAGGCTGCCAGACATGAATCACGGCCCTTTTCCCTTGGAAGAAAAACTCAGCTGCCCTGCTTCTGGATGGCAGATTGCAGGAGCCACTTGGTACTGTCAAACCAGCCCGACTTGGCACTGGTGCCACCTTGGGTCTGGGAACCACCCTGCGTATCGTGGATTTTGAGGAGCCAGCCGGCCACTCCCAGCCACAGGCCCCAAAAAACAAACCTCGGACCGTTTCCCTGACAAACAAAACTCAGCTACCCCGCTTCTGAATGGCAGATTGCAGGAGCCACTTGGCACTTTCAAACCAGCCCGACTTGGCTCTTGTGCCACCTTGGGTATGGGAACCATCCTGCGTATTGTAGATTTTAGGGGGCCAGCTGGCCACTCCCAGCCACAAGCCCTCAAAGTCAAACCACGGCCCTTTTCTCTGGCAAACAAAAGTCAGCTGCCCTGCTTCTGGATGGCAGATTGCAGGAGCCACTTGGTACTATAAAACCAGCCCAACTTGGCACTGGTGCCACCTTGGGTCTGGGAACCATCCAGCGTATCGTGGATTTTCAGGAGCCAGCCGGCCATTCCCAGCCACAGGCCCCCAAAAAAAAACTTCGGCCCTTTTCTCTAGCAAATAAAACTCAGCTGCCCTGCTTCTAGATGGCAGATTGCAGGAGCCACTTGGCACTTTCAAACCAGCCCGACTTGGCACTGGTGCCACCTTGGGGTTGGGAACCATCCTGCGTATTGTAGATTTTCAGCAGCCAGCCGGCCACTCGCAGCCACAGGCCCACAAAAACAATCCAAAGCCCTTTTCCGTGGCTAAAAAAATTCAGATGCTCCGCTTCTTGATGGCAGATTGCAGGAGCCACTTGGCACTGTCAAACCAGCCCGACTTTGCACTGGTGCCACCTTGGGTCTGGGAACCATCCTGTGTATCGTGTATTTTCAGGAGCCAGCCGTCCACTCCCAGCCACAAGCCCTCAAACTCAAACCTTGGCCCTTTTCTCTGGCAAACAAAACTCAGCCGCCCCTCTTCTGGGTGGCAGATTGCAGGAGCCACTTGGTGCTATCAAACTAGCACGACTTGGCACTGGTGCTACCTTGGGTCTGGGAACCCTCCTGCGTATCGTGGATTTTCAGGAGCCAGCCGGCCACTCTCAGCCACAGGCCCCCCAAAAAAAACCTCGGCCCTTTTCTCTGGAAAACAAAACTCAGCTGCCCTGCTTCTGGATGGCAGATTGCAGGAGCCACTTGGCACTCTCAAACCAGCCGGACTTGACACTGGTGCCACCTTGGGTCTGGGAACCATCCTGCGTATCGTGGATTTTCAGGAGCCAGCCGGCCACTCCCAGCCATAAGCTGCCAAACAAAACCTCAGCCCTTTTCCCTGGCTAACAAAATTCAGATGCCCCGCTTCTGGATGGCAGATTGCAGGAGCCACTTGGCCCTGTAAAACCAGCTCGACTTGGAACTGGTTCTCCCCTGGGTCTGGGAACCATCCTATATATCATGGATTTTCAGGAGCCAGCCGGCCACTCCCAGCCACAGGCACCCAAAAACAAACCTCGGCCCTTTTCTCTGGCAAACAAAACTCAGCTGCCCTGCTTCTGGATGGCAGATTGCAGGAGCAACTTGGTACAATCAAACCAGCCCGACTTGGCGCTGGTGCCAACTTGGGTCTGGGAACCATCCTGCGTATCATGGATTTTCAGGAGCCAACCGGCACCTCCAAGCCACAGGCCCCCAAAAACAAACCTCGGCTTGTTTCCCTTACAAACAAAATTCAGATGCCGTGCTTCTGGATGGCAGATTGCAGGAGCCACTTGGCACTGTCAAACAAGCCCGACTTGGCACTGGTGCCACATTGGGTATGGGAACCATCCTGCGTATTGTAGATTTTCAGGAGCCAGCCGGCCACTCCCAGCCACAAGCCCTCAAACTCAAACCACTGCCCTTTTCTCTGGCCAACAAAAGTCAGCTGCCCTTCTTCTGGATGGCAGATTGCAGGAGCCGCTTGGTACTATCAAACCAGCCCGACTTGGCACTGGTGCCACCTTGGGTCTGGGAACCATCCTGCGTAACGTGGATTTTCAGAAGCCAGCCGGTTACTCGCACCCACAGCCCCCCCAACACGAACCACAGGCCTTTTCCCTGGCTAACAAAATTCAGATGCCTTGCTTCTGGATGGCAGATTGCAGGCGCCACTTGGCACTCTCAAACCACCTGGACTTGGCACTGGTGCCACCTTGGGTCTGGGAACCATCCTGCGTATCGTGGATTTTCAGGAGCCATCCGGCCACTCCCAGCCGCAGGCCCCCAAAAACCAACCTCGGCCCTTTTCTCTGGCAAAAAAAACTCAGCTGCCCTGCTTCTGGATGTCAGATTGCAGGAGCCACTTCGTACTATTTTACAAGCCCGACTTTGCACTGGTGCCACCTTGGGCCAGGGAACCATCCTGCGTAGTGTGGATTTTCAGGAGCCAGCTGGCCACTCCCAGCCAGAAGACCTCAGACTCAAACCACGGTTATTTTTCTCTGGCAAAAAAAACTCTACAGCCCTGCTTCCGGATGGCAGATTGCAGGAGCCACTTGGTTCTTTCAAACCAGCTCGACTTGGCAATGGTGCCACCTTGGGTCTGGGAACCATCCTGCGTATCGTGGATTTTCAGGAGCCAGCCAGCCACTCCCAGCCATAGGCTGCCAAACACAAACCTCGGCCCTTTTCCCTGGCTAACAAAATTCAGATGCCCCGCTTCTGGATGGCAGATTGCAGGAGCCACTTGGCACTGTCAAACCAGCCCGACAAGGCACTGGTGCCACCTTGGGTCTGGGAACCATCCTGCGTATTGTGGATTTTCAGGAGCCAGCCGTCCACTCCCAGCCACAAGCCCTCAAACTCAAACCACGGCCCTTTTCTCTGGCAAACAAAACTCAGCCGCCCCTCTTCTGGGTGGCAGATTGCAGGAGCCACTTGGTGCTATCAAACTAGCACGACTTGGCACTGGTGCTACCTTGGGTCTGGGAACCCTCCTGCGTATCCTGGATTTTCAGGAGCCAGCCGGCCACTCTCAGCCACAGGCCCCCCAAAAAAAACCTCGGCCCTTTTCTCTGGAAAACAAAACTCAGCTGCCCTGCTTCTGCATGGCAGATTGCAGGAGCCACTTGGCACTCTCAAACCAGCCGGACTTGACACTGGTGCCACCTTGCGTCTGGGAACCATCCTGCGTATCGTGGATTTTCAGGAGCCAGCCGGCCACTCCCAGCCATAAGCTGCCAAACAAAACCTCAGCCCTTTTCCCTGGCTAACAAAATTCAGATGCCCCGCTTCTGGATGGCAGATTGCAGGAGCCACTTGGCCCTGTAAAACCAGCTCGACTTGGAACTGGTTCTCCCCTGGGTCTGGGAACCATCCTACATATCATGGATTTTCAGGAGCCAGCCGGCCACTCCCAGCCACAGGAACCCAAAAACAAACCTCGGCCCTTTTCTCTGGCAAACAAAACTCAGCTGCCCTGCTTCTGGATGGCAGATTGCAGGGGCAACTTGGTACAATCAAACCAGCCCGACTTGGCGCTGGTGCCAACTTGGGTCTGGGAACCATCCTGCGTATTGTAGATTTTCAGGAGCCAGCCGGCCACTCCCAGCCACAAGCCCTCAAACTCAAACCACTGCCCTTTTCTCTGGCCAACAAAAGTCAGCTGCCCTTCTTCTGGATGGCAGATTGCAGGAGCCGCTTGGTACTATCAAACCAGCCCGACTTGGCACTGGTGCCACCTTGGGTCTGGGAACCATCCTGCGTAACGTGGATTTTCAGAAGCCAGCCGGTTACTCGCACCCACAGCCCCCCAAACACGAACCACAGGCCTTTTCCCTGGCTAACAAAATTCAGATGCCCTGCTTCTGGATGGCAGATTTCAGGAGCCACTTGGCCCTGTAAAACCAGCCCGACTTGGAACTGGTTCTCCCCTGGGTCTGGGAACCATCCTGCATATCATGGATTTTCAGGAGCCAGCCGGCCACTCCCAGCCACAGGCACCCAAAAACAAACCTCGGCCCTTTTCTCTGGCAAACAAAACTCAGCTGCCCTGCTTCTGGATGGGAGAATGCAGGGGCCACTTGGTACTATCAAACCAGCCCGACTTGGCGCTGGTGCCACCTTGGTTCTGGGAACCATACTGCGTATCATGGATTTTCAGGAGCCAGCCGGCACCTCCCAGCCACAGGCCCCCAAAAAAAAACCTCGGCCCGTTTCCCTTACAAACAAAATTCAGATGCCGTGCTTCTGGATGGCAGATTGCAGGAGCCACTTGGCACTGTCAAACCAGCCCGACTTGGCACTGGTGCCACATTGGGTATGGGAACCATCCTGCGTATTGTAGATTTTCTGGAGCCAGCCAGCAACTCCCAGCCACAAGCCCTCAAACTCAAACCACGGCCCTTTTCTCTGGCAAACAAAAGTGAGCTGCCCTGCTTCTGGATTGCATATTGCAGGAGCCACTTGGTACTATCTAGCCAGCCACACTTGCCACTGGTGCCACCTTGGGTCGGGGAACCATCCTGCGTATCGTGGATTTTCAGGAGGCAGCTGGCCACTCCCAGCCACAAGCCCTCAGACTCAAACCACAGCCATTTTCTCTGGCAAAAAAAACTCACCTGCCCCGCTTCCGGATTGCAGATTGCAGGAGCCACTTGGTACTATCAAAACAGCCCAACTTGGCACTGGTGCCACCTTGGGTCTGGGAACCCTCCTGCGTATCGTGGATTTTCAGGAGCCAGCAGGGCCTTCCCAGCCACAGGCTGCCAAACACAAACCACGGCCCTTTTCCCTGGCTAACAAAATTCAGATGCCCCGCTTCTGGATGGCAGATTGAAGGAGCCACTTGGCACTGTCAAACCAGCCCGACTTTGAACTGGTTCTCCCCTGGGTCTGGGAACCATCCTGCATATCATGGATTTTCAGGAGCCAGCCGGCCACTCCCATCCACAAGCCCTCAAACTCAAACCACGGCCCTTTTCTCTGGCAAACAAAACTCAGCCGCCCCTCTTCTGGGTGGCAGATTGCAGGAGACACTTGATACTATCAAACCAGCCTGACTTGGCACTGGTGCTATTTTGGGTCTGGGAACCATCCTTCGTATCCTGGATTTTCAGGAGACAGCCGGCCACTCCCAGCCACAGGCCCCCAAAAAAAAACCTCGGCCCTTTTCTCTGGAAAACAAAACTCAGCTGCCCTGCTTCTGGATGGCAGATTGCAGGAGCCACTTGGCACTCTCAAACCAGGCGGACTTGGCCCTGGTTCCACCTTGGGTCTGGGAACCACCCTGCGTATCGTGGATTTTCAGAAGCCAGCCGGCCACTCCCAGCTGCAGGCACCCAAAAAAAAACCTCGGCCCGTTTCCCTGACAAACAAAACTCAGCAACCCCGCTTCCGGATGGAAGATTGCAGGAGCCACTTGGTACGTTCAATCCAGCCCGACTTGGCACTGGTGCCACCTTGGGTCTGGGAACCATCCTGCGTATCATGGATTTTCAGGAGCCAGCCGGCCACTCCCAGCCATAGGCTGCCAAACACAAACCTCGGCCCTTTTCCCTGGCTAACAAAATTCAGATGCCCCGCTTCTGGATGGCAGATTGCAGGAGGCACTTGGCACTGCCAAACCAGCCCGACTAGGCACTGGTGCCACCTTGTGTCTGGAACTCGCCAGCGCATCATGGATTTTCAGGAGCCAGCTGGCCACTCCTGGCCACAAGCCCTCAAACTCAATCCACGGCCCTTTTTGTCTGGCAAACAAAACTCAGCTGCCCTGCTCCTGGATGGCAGATTGCAGGAGCCACTTGGTACTATCAAACCAGCCCGACTTGGCACTGGTGCTACCTTGGGTCTGGGAATCATCCTGCGTATCATGGATTTTCAGGAGCCAGCCGGCACCTCCAAGCCACAGGCCCCCCAAAAAAAACCTCGGCCCTTTTCTCTGGAAAACAAAACTCAGCTGCCCTGCTTCTGGATGGCAGATTGCAGGAGCCACTTGGCACTCTCAAACCAGCCCGACTTGGCCCTGGTTCCACCTTGGGTCTGGGAACCACCCTGCGTATCGTGGATTTTCAGAAGCCAGCCGGCCCCTCCGGGCCGCAGGCCCCCAAAAAAAAACCTCGGCCCGTTTCCCTGACAAACAAAACTCAGCAACCCCGCTTCCGGATGGCAGATTGCAGGAGCCACTTGGTACTATCAAACCAGCCCGACTTGGCCCTGGTGCCACCTTGTGTCTGGGAAGCATCCTGGGTATCGTGGATTTTCAGGAGCCAGCCGGCACCTCCCAGCCACAAGCCCTCAAACTCAAACCTCGGCCCTTTGCTCTGGCTAACAAAACTCAGCTGCCCTGTTTCTGGATTGCAGATTGCAGGGGCCACTTGGTACTATCAAACCAGCCCGACTTGGTGCTGGTGCCACCTTGGGTCTGGGAACCATCCTGCGTATCATGGATTTTCAGGAGCCAGCCGGCCACTCCCAGCCACAGGCCCCCAAAAACAAACCTCGGCCCCTTTCCCTGACAAACAAATTCAGATGCCGTGCTTCTGGATTGCAGATTGCAGGAGCCACTTCGTACTATTTTACCAGCCCGACTTTGCACTGGTGCCACCTTGGGCCAGGGAACCATTCTGCGTATTGTGGATTTTCAGGAGCCAGCTGGCCACTCCCAGCCACAAGACCTCAGACTCAAACCACGGCCCTTTTTCTCTGGCAAAAAAAACCTCTACTGCCCTGCTTCTGCATGGCAGATTGCAGGGGCCACTAGGGACTATCAAACCAGCCGGACTTGGCCCTGGTTCCACATTGGTTATGGGAACCACCCTGCGCATCCTGGATTTTCAGAGCCAGCCGGCCACTCCCAGCCATAGGATGCCAAACACAAACCTCGGCCCTTTTCCCTGGCTAACAAAATTCAGATTCCTCGCTTCTGGATGGCAGATTGCGGGAGCCACTTGGCACTGTCAAACCAGCCCGACTAGGCACTGGTGCCACCTTGGGTCGGGGAACCATCCTGCGTATCGTGGATTTTCAGGAGCCAGCCGGCCACTCCCAGCCATAGGCTGCCAAACACAAACGACGGCCCTTTTCCCTGGCAAACAAAACTCAGATGACCCGTGTCGCAGACATTTCTCCACAGAAATCCTTTCTTTCGGATTTCTGTGTCTTCGGGAGGCCAGAGGCCTCCGAAGAGAAGGTAAACAATTGTTATCAGCTGCTGTGGAATGCAACAGGGACACCTTGATTGGCTCATTTCCTATGTTTATAATTAAGGGCCAATCACCAGGGCAAGCGAGGGGACTGAGTCCCTGGTCACAACTTTGTTTGGGATTCTTTTCTATCTATTCTTAGCTTAGCTAGCAGCTCTGCAAACCTCTCTCTATATTCTATGTAGTATAGTCATAATGTATTATATATCATATCTTAATAAATCAAGCCTTCTGATCAAGAAACAAGATTCACCGTCTCTCTATCACCAGCAGCACCCACACAGGCACAGCAACATCTGGTGACCCCTCGTGTCAGAGCAAAAATTAATCTAATAAGACCAGAGGAGCAAAATTGCTGCACTGGGTAAAAATCCTGTATGTGTAGCATTTGATGGTTGCTTTGAAGTGACCACAGAAGTGGATTCAAGCCAGGAGCTGAAGAACGGAAGATCCTGATATGGACGGAGTTCACAGCCAAGGCTGACCACAACAGAACTTTCTTCTGGAAAATCATCAGGAAACATGGTAGACAAGAACAGCACACCTGCAGAGCTGGCCAGAGAAAGCTGGACTCTTTCAAAAGGTACTGTTCACTTTTCTATCCCTGATGAACCAGCCCTTCGTAGTTTGTGGCTGTTCGTATGGCAGACCCATGCCTTGCCAGAAGAGATTCAATTGTCCCCTTCAGAGGAAAAAATCATAGCCCTCTGGAAATATTGGTGCAGGGAAGACGGTTTCCTTTTGTCAGAAACAGATATCTATGAATTCTTTCGATGGGCAAAGCTTTTTGGGTTCTTTGCTGATGTCTTATATGCTTTAGATGCTTTCGTCTGGGAGTGCATGGACTCCATTATCCAGCGCGTCTACATTGAGGGACGGGTTCTGCCTTCTATCTACCCAGCATTTATAAAGCTTTTCCCAGTTCTGAAACGCAGAGCAGCTTGTTTTCAATGGATCTCTAATTGTTATGGCCAGGCTCCGTTTCCACCGCCTTTGGCAGAAGACCCGGTGGGGGAGGACATTTTTCTTCCCAGCCCCCCGTGCTTCACGGCGAAGGGGGGCGAAACTTCGCAGGGTGAAGAAGTTTTTTTTACTCTTGCTCCAGAGCATGCTCAGATGGCGTCGTCTCCTTCCCCCCCTTCTCTCTCTCCGGGGGGATGGGAGTGCCCGCTCAAGCCAGTGCCGGCCTCTCAGACTCCGCCTTCAGACATGGGGGCGGCACCGGTCTCTGAGGTTTCCTCCACGGCCCTGCCAGAGCTGTCACTCCAGGAGATCCCGCCCGCGGTTTCACCGGCGTCCCCGCCCCTGCCAGCGCCTGTGTCGGAGAAGGCGGAGGAGACAACACCTTCGGCGATTGACCTGTTGCTAAGCAACGGCGACGCTCCGCCGCTTCTCCCGGCTCCATTGCTGCCCGTGCCGTGCCTGCCGCCGCTTTCAGAGCCAAGGGATGCAGCAACAGCGTGTTCCCGAGCGTCCCCGCCCCAAGCCGAGACGGTTCCTGTTCAGGATGGGGCTGAAAACGGCGTTGAGCCCGCGGGACCCTCGGAGCAGCCCGCGGCTGATCCCACACTCAGCGCGGTTCCCTCCCCAGTTCCGGCTCCCTCCCCGCTGCTTCCACCGGACGTCCCAGCAGTCGCTCCGGCGGGGGGTCTCTCCTTCCGTGGAGCGGGGGCTGCCCGCCAGCTCACTGTTGTGGCAGTCCAGCTGCCTGTTTTTAAGATCAGCATTCTCGGCGGTTTGGGGGGTGGTTTTTCGGGGATTGTCCCATGGAGGCCGCCGCCTCTCTTGTGCCCTAGTGGCATGGGGGGGCAGGTGCATCCAGAGAGTTCTGCCTCTGATCCCCAGCCCGGAGGGGGTGGGGGTGATGCCAGGGGGCGGATGAGAGACAAACCCGATGCATTGCCGAGGGAGAGGGCACAATTGGAGGAGACCATAGCTGGTTTGCTGTGGGAAGCAAACGTCTCCAGACCCCAGATGGGATTTCTGGGGAAGGCTTCTATTTCCCTGCTGCTGGCATGCCTCAGTGGTTTAGGGGAAAGGAAGCGTCTCACTACCCGTGCTGCCATTGTTCTTGCAGCAAGGTGCAGGCCTGCGGGAATGCAGAGCCTTCCTTATGGGTTTGGCCTGGGCCGTTGGGCTCAGGAGGTTCCTGGGCCAGGGCCATCATTTGGCCTCTTGATGATTTTGGGAATTCTGGTTTCTCCTACCGGTCCGGGTCCACCGGTGTGAGCCAGTTTTGGGGTTCCTGGTCCAGCATGGGCCAGGGCCCCCAGGGCCTTTCCTTCTCTGGCACTGCTCTTGCCCCTGGCTGCTGCTCTTTTGTTTTTCGGTTTAAAACAAAAAAAAAAAAAAAAAAAAAAAAAAAAATTTTAATTTTAAATAAAAAAGATTGAAAATACTGGGCAGCAGCTCTGAAGCGCTGAAGCATTGAAGGGCCAGAAAGGACATTCCAAAATTGTTCCAAATAGTTTCAAATTGTATTAAGACTGTCAATGGTTTTTGATAACTATTGATGGAACTCTTTTGCAGAAGTCTGTTTCAGGACCAAAAGGACTCTCAGATATTCCAAGGGAAACAACTTCGGCTCTTGGACTGTTCCTGAAATTCAGCTGCATGGACTCAAATTCTCTTTACATTGTATTTTGCATTTTTCTTATATTATAGCATTGTTTTAGTGATTTGTTAGTTATTGTATATTCTATAGGTGAAGAAACTTCCTGTTCATTCCACATCAGCATTTTTCTTTTATTTTATACAATTTAGAAAGGTGAGATGTCGCAGACATTTCTCCACAGAAATCCTTTCTTTCGGATTTCTGTGTCTTCGGGAGGCCAGAGGCCTCCGAAGAGAAGGTAAACAATTGTTATCAGCTGCTGTGGAATGCAACAGGGACACCTTGATTGGCTCATTTCCTATGTTTATAATTAAGGGCCAATCACCAGGGCAAGCGAGGGGACTGAGTCCCTGGTCACAACTTTGTTTGGGATTCTTTTCTATCTATTCTTAGCTTAGCTAGCAGCTCTGCAAACCTCTCTCTATATTCTATGTAGTATAGTCATAATGTATTATATATCATATCTTAATAAATCAAGCCTTCTGATCAAGAAACAAGATTCACCGTCTCTCTATCACCAGCAGCACCCACACAAGCACAGCAACAGACCCGCTTCTGAATGGCAGATTGCAGGAGCCACTTGGCACGGGTGCCACCTTGGGTCTTGGAACCATCCTGCGTATTGTGGATTTTCAGGAGCCAGCCGGCCCCTCCCAGCCACAAGCCGTCAGACTCAAACCACGGCCCTTTTCTCTGGCAAACAAATCTCAGCTGCCCCGCTTCTGGATGGAAGATTGCAGGAGCCACTTGATACTATCAAACCAGCCCGACTTGGAACTGGTTCTCCCCTGGGTCTGGGAACCATCCTGCATATCATGGATTTTCAGAAGCCAGCCGGCCACTCCCAGCCACCGGCACACAAAAACAACCCTTGGCCCTTTTCTCTGGCTAACAAAACTCAGCTGCCCTGCTTCTGGATGGCAGATTGCAGGGGCCACTTGGTACTATCTAACCTGCCCGACTTGGCACTGGTGACACCTTGGGTCTAGGAACCATCCTGCGTTTCGTGGATTTTATGGAGCCAGCTGGCCACTCCCAGCCACAAGCCCTCAGAGTCAAAGCGCATCCCTTTTCCCTGGCAAAAAAAACTCAGCTGCCCTGCTTCTGGATGGCAGATTGCAGGAGACACTTGGTACTATCAAACCAGCCCGACTTGGCACTGGTGCTACCTTGGGTCTTGAAACCATCCTGCGTATCGTGGATTTTAGGGAGCCAGCCGGCCACTCCCAGCCACAGGCCCCCAAAAACAAACCTCGGCCCGTTTCCCTGAC
This sequence comes from Passerculus sandwichensis, assembly GCA_031885435.1. NCBI lineage: Eukaryota > Metazoa > Chordata > Aves > Passeriformes > Passerellidae > Passerculus > Passerculus sandwichensis. Next base: position 2,693,455 of record CM063166.1, on the reverse strand, counting down.
AAACAAAACTCAGCAACCCCGCTTCCGGATGGCAGATTGCAGGAGCCACTTGGTACTTTCAAACCAGCCCGACTTGGCACTGGTGCCACCTGGCGTCTGGGAACCATCCTGCGTATCGTGGATTTTCAGGAGCCAGCTGGCCACTCCCAGCCATAGGCCGCCAAACACAAACCTCGGCCCTTTTCCCTGGCTAACAAAATTCAGATGCCCCGCTTCTGGATGGCAGATTGCAGGAGACACTTGGCACTGTAAAACCAGCCCGACTAGGCACTGGAGCCACCTTGGGCCAGGGAACTGGCCCGCGCATCATGGATTTTCAGGAGCCAGCCGGCCACACCCAGTCACAAGCCTTCAAACTCAAACCGCGGCCCTTTTTCTCTGGATAACAAAACTCAGCTTCCCTGCTTCTGGATGGCAGATTTCAGGGGCCACTTGGTACTATCAAACCAGCCCGACTCGGCGCTGGGGCCACCTTGGGTCTGGGAACCATCCTGCGTATCATGGATTTTCAGGAGCCAGCCGGCACCTCCCAGCCACAAGCCCTCAAACTCAAACCACGGCCCTTTTCTCTGGCAAACAAAAGTCAGCTACCCTTCTTCTGGATGGCAGATTGCAGGAGCCACTTGGTACTATTAACCAGCCCAACTTGGCACTGGTGCCACCTTGGGTCTGGGAACCATCCTGCGTATTGTGGATTTTCAGGAGCCAGCCGGCCACTCGCAGCCACAGGGCCCCAAACACAAACCACGGCCCTTTTCCCTGGCTAACAAATTTCAGATGCCCCGCTTCTGGATGGCAGATTGCAGGAGCCACTTGGCACTGTCGAACCAGCCCGACTTGGCACTGGTGCCACCTTGAGTCAGGCAAGTTGCCCGCGTATCCTGGATTTTCAGGAGCCGGCCGGTCGCTCCCAGCCGCAGGCACCCAAAAACAAACCTCGGACCGTTTCCCTGAAAAACAAAACTCAGCTGCCCTGCTTCTGGATGTCAGATTGCAGGAGCCACTTGGTACTATCTAACCTGCCCGACTTGGCACTGGTGCCACCTTGGGTCTGGGAACCATCCTGCGTATCGTGGATTTTATGGAGCCAGCTGGCCACTCCCAGCCACAACCCCTCAGAGTCAAACCACATCCCTTTTCCCTGGAAAAAAAAACTCAGCTGCCCTACTTCTAGATGGCAGATTGCAGGAGCCACTTGGTACTATCAAACCAGCCCGACTTGGCACTGGTGCTACCTTGGGTCTGGGAACCATCCTGAGTATCGCGGATTTTCAGGAGCAAGCCGGCCACTCCCAGCCATAGGCTGCCAAACACACACCACGGCCCGTTTGCGTGGCTAACAAAATTCAGATGCCCCGCTTCTGGATGGCAGATTGCAGGAGCCACTTGGCACTGTCAAACCAGCCTGACTAGGCCCTGGTGCCACCTTGGGTCTGGGAACCATCCTGTGTATCCTGGATTTTCAGGAGCCAGCCGTCCACTCCCAGCCACAAGCCCTCAAACTCAAACCACGGCCGTTTTCTTTGGCAAACAAACCTCAGCTGCCCTGCTTCTGGATGGCAGATTGCAGGAGACACTTGGTACTATCAAACCAGCCACACTTTCCTCTGGTGCAACCTTGGGTCGAGGAACCATCCTGCGTATCGTGGATTTTCAGCAGCCAGCCGGCCACTCCCAGCCATAGGCTGCCAAACACAAACCTCGGCCCTTTTCCCTGGCAAACAAAATTCAGATGCCCCGCTTCTGGATGGCAGATTGCAGGAGCCACTTGGCACTGTAAAACCAGCCCGACTTGGCACTGGTTCTCCCCTGGGTCTGGGAACCATCCTGCATATCATGGATTTTCAGGAGCCAGACGGGCACTCCCAGCCACAGGCACACAAAAACAAACCTCGGCCTTTTTCTCTGGCAAAAAAAACTCAGCTGCCCTGCTTCTGGATGGCAGATTGCAGGGGCCACTTGGTACTATCAAACCAGCCAGACTTGGCGCTGGTGCCACCTTGGGTCTGGGCACCATCCTGCGTATCATGGATTTTCAGGAGCCAGCCGGCACCTCCCAGCCACAAGCCCTCAAACTCAAACCACGGCCCTTTTCTCTGGCAAACAAAACTCAGCAACCCCGCTTCTGGATGGCAGATTGCAGGAGCCACTTGGTACTTTCAAACCAGCCAGACTTGGCACTGGTGCCACCTTGGGTCTGGGAACCATCCTGCGTATCGTGGATTTTCAGCAGCCAGCCGGCCACTCCCAGCCATAGGCTGCCAAACACAAACCTCGGCCCTTTTCCCTGGCTAACAAAATACAGATGCCCCGCTTCTGGATGGCAGATTGCAGGAGCCACTTGGCACTGTAAACCAGCCCGACTTGGCACTGGTTCTACCCTGGGTCTGGGAACCATCCTGCGAATCAGGGATTTTCAGGAGCCCGCCGGCCACTTCCAGCCGCAGGCCCCCAAAAACAAACCTCGGCCCTTTTCTCTGGCAAACAAAACTCAGCTGCCCTGCTTCTGGATCGCAGATTGCCGGAGCCACTTGGTACTATCAAACCAGCCTGACTTAGCACTGGTGCCACCTTGGGTATGGGAACCATCCTGCGTATCGTGGATTTTCAGGAGCCAGCCCGCCACTCCCAGCCGCAGGCCCCCAAAAACAAACCTCGGCCCTTTTCTCTGGCAAACAAAACTCAGCTGCCCTGCTTCTGGATGTCAGATTGCAGGAGCCACTTCGTACTATCTAACCAGCCCGACTTGGCACTGGTGCCACTATGGGTCTGGGAACCACCCCGCGTATTGTGGATTCTCAGGAGCCAGCTGGCCACTCCCAGCCACAAGACCTTAGAGTCAAACCACGGCCCTTTTTCTCTGGCAAAAAAAACTCAGCTGCCCTGCTTCTGGATGGCAGATTGCAGGAGACACTTGGTACTATCTAACCTGCCCGACTTGGCTCTTGTGACACCTTGGGTCTGGGAACCATCCTGCGTATCGTGGATTTTATGGAGCCAGCTGGCCACTCCCAGCCACAAGCCCTCAGAGTCAAACCACATCCCCTTTCTCTGGCAAAAAAAACTCAGCTGCCCTGCTTCTGGATGGCAGATTGCAGGAGCCACTTGGCACTCTCAAACCAGCCGGACTTGGCCCTGGTTCCACCTTGGGTCTGGGAACCACCCTGCGTATCGTGGATTTTCAGGAGCCAGCCGGCCACTCCCAGTCGCCGGCCCCCAAAAACAAACCTCGGCCCGTTTCCCTGAAAAACAAAACTCAGCAACCCCGCTTCCGGATGGCAGATTGCAGGAGCCACTTGGTACTTTCAAACCAGCCCGACTTGGCACTGGTGCCACCTTGGGTCTGGGAACCATCCTGAATATCGCGGATTTTCAGGAGCCAGCCGGCCACTCCCAGCCATAGGCTGCCAAACACAACCCTCGGCCCTTTTCCCTGGCTAACAAAATTCAGATGCCTCGCTTCTGGATGGCAGATTGCAGGAGCCACTTGGCACTGTCAAACCAGCTTGACTAGGCCCTGGTGCCACCTTGGGTCTGGGAACCATCCTGTGTATCCTGGATTTTCAGGAGCCAGCCGTCCACTCCCAGCCACAAGCCCTCAAACTCAAACCACGGCCGTTTTCTTTGGCAAACAAACCTCAGCTGCCCTGCTTCTGGATGGCAGATTGCAGGGGCCACTTGGTACTATCTAACCTGCCCGACTTGGCACTGGTGACACCTTGGGTCTGGGAACCATCCTGCGTTTCGTGGATTTTCAGCAGCCAGCCGGCCACTCCCAGCCATAGGCTGCCAAACACAAACCTCGGCCCTTTTCCCTGGCAAACAAAATTCAGATGCCCCGCTTCTGGATGGCAGATTGCAGGAGCCACTTGGCACTGTAAAACCAGCCCGACTTGGCACTGGTTCTCCCCTGGGTCTGGGAACCATCCTGCATATCATGGATTTTCAGGAGCCAGACGGGCACTCCCAGCCACAGGCACACAAAAACAAACCTCGGCCCTTTTCTCTGGCAAAAAAAACTCAGCTGCCCTGCTTCTGGATGGCAGATTGCAGGGGCCACTTGGTACTATCAAACCAGCCCGACTTGGCGCTGGTGCCACCTTGGGTCTGGGAACCATCCTGCGTATCATGGATTTTCAGGAGCCAGCCGGCACGTCCCAGCCACAAGCCCTCAAACTCAAACCACGGCCCTTTTCTCTGGCAAACAAAACTCAGCAACCCCGCTTCTGGATGGCAGATTGCAGGAGCCACTTGGTACTTTCAAACCAGCCAGACTTGGCACTGGTGCCACCTTGGGTCTGGGAACCATCCTGCGTATCGTGGATTTTCAGCAGCCAGCCGGCCACTCCCAGCCATAGGCTGCCAAACACAAACCTCGGCCCTTTTCCCTGGCTAAAAAAATTCAGATGCCCCGCTTCTGGATGGCAGATTGCAGGAGCCAGTTGGCACTGTAAACCAGCCCGACTTGGCACTGGTTCTACCCTGGGTCTGGGAACCATCCTGCGAATCAGGGATTTTCAGGAGCCCGCCGGCCACTTCCAGCCACAGGCCCCCAAAAACAAACCTCGGCCCTTTTCTCTGGCAAACAAAACTCAGCTGCCCTGCTTCTGGATCGCAGATTGCCGGAGCCACTTGGTACTATCAAACCAGCCTGACTTAGCACTGGTGCCACCTTGGGTATGGGAACCATCCTGCGTATCGTGGATTTTCAGGAGCCAGCCCGCCACTCCCAGCCGCAGGCCCCCAAAAACAAACCTCGGCCCTTTTCTCTGGCAAACAAAACTCAGCTGCCCAGCTTCTGGATGTCAGATTGCAGGAGCCACTTCGTACTATCTAACCAGCCCGACTTGGCACTGGTGGCACTATGGGTCTGGGAACCACCCCGCGTATTGTGGATTCTCAGGAGCCAGCTGGCCACTCCCAGCCACAAGACCTTAGAGTCAAATCACGGCCCTTTTTCTCTGGCAAAAAAAACTCAGCTGCCCTGCTTCTGGATGGCAGATTGCAGGAGACACTTGGTACTATCTAACCTGCCCGACTTGGCTCTTGTGACACCTTGGGTCTGGGAACCATCCTGCGTATCGTGGATTTTATGGAGCCAGCTGGCCACTCCCAGCCACAAGCCCTCAGAGTCAAACCACATCCCCTTTCTCTGGCAAAAAAAACTCAGCTGCCCTGCTTCTGGATGGCAGATTGCAGGAGCCACTTGGCACTCTCAAACCAGCCGGACTTGGCCCTGGTTCCACCTTGGGTCTGGGAACCACCCTGCGTATCGTGGATTTTCAGGAGCCAGCCGGCCACTCCCAGTCGCCGGCCCCCAAAAACAAACCTCGGCCCGTTTCCCTGAAAAACAAAACTCAGCAACCCCGCTTCCGGATGGCAGATTGCAGGAGCCACTTGGTACTTTCAAACCAGCCCGACTTGGCACTGGTGCCACCTTGGGTCTGGGAACCATCCTGCGTATCGTGGATTTTCAGGAGCCAGCCGGCCACTCCCAGCCATAGGCTGCCAAACACAACCCTCGGCCCTTTTCCCTGGCTAACAAAATTCAGATGCCTCGCTTCTGGATGGCAGATTGCAGGAGCCACTTGGCACTGTCAAACCAGACTGACTAGGCACTGGTGCCACCTTGGGTCTAGGAACTCGCCAGCGCATCATGGATTTTCAGGAGCCAGCCGGCCACTCTCAGCCACAAGCCTTTAACCTCAAACCACAGCCCTTTTCTATGGCAAAAAAACCTCAGCTTCCCTGCTTCTGGATGGCAGATTGCAGGAGCCACTTGGTACTGTCAAACCATCCCAACTAGGCAGTGGTGCCACCTTGGGTCTGGGAACCATCCTGCGTATTGTGGATATTCAGGAGCCAGCCGGCCACTCCCAGCCACAAGCCCTCAAACTCAAACCACGGCCTATATCTCTGGCTAACAAAATTCAGCTGCCCTGCTTCTGGTTGGCAGATTGCAGGAGTCACTTGGCACTGTCAAAGCAGCCTGACTTGGCACTGGTTCCACCATGGGTCTCGGAACCATCCTGCGTACTGTGGATTTTCAGGATCCAGCCGGCCACTCCCAGCCACAAGCCCTCAAACTAAAACCATGGCCCTTTCCTCTGGAAAACAAAACTCAGCTGCCCTACTTCTGGATGGCAGATTGCAGGAGCCACTTGGTACTATCAAACTAGCCCGACTTACACTGGTGCCACCTTGGGTCTGGGAACTCGCCCGCGTATCCTGGATTTTCAGGAGCCAGCCGGCCACTCCCAGCTACAGGCCCCCAAAATCACACCTCGGCCCGTTTCTCCAAAAAACAAAACTCAGCTACCTGGCTTCTGGATGGCAGAATGCAGGAGCCACTTGGCACTGTAAAACCAGCCCGACTTGGCACTTCTTCCTCCCTTGGTCTGCGCACCACCCTGCGTATCGTGGATTTTCAGGAGCCAGCTGGCCACTCCCAGCCACAGGCAGCCGAAAACAAACCTCGGACCGTTTCCCTGACAAACAAAACTCAGCAACCCTGCTTCCGGATGGCAGATTGCAGGAGTCACTTGGCACTTTCAAACCAGCCCGACATGGCACTGGTGCCACTTTGGGTTTTGGAACCATCCTGCGTATCGTGGATTTTCAGGAGCCAGCCGGCCTCTCCCAGCGGTAGGCTGCCAAACACAAACCTCGGCCCTTTTCCCTGCCTAACAAAATTCAGCTGCCCTGCTTCTGGATAGCAGATTGCAGGAGCCACTTGGCACTGTCAAACCAGCCCGACTAGGCACTGGTGCCACCTTGGGTCTGGGAACTCGCCCGTGCATCATGGATTTTCAGGAGCCAGCCGGCCACGCCCAGCCACAGGCCCTCAAAATCAAACCTCAACCCGTTTCCCTGACAAAAAAAACTCAGCTACCTCGCTTCTGGATGGCAGAATGTAGGAGCCACTTGGCACTGTCAAACAAGCTGTACTTGGCCCTGGTGCCACAATGGGTATCGGAACCATCCGGCGTACTGTGGCTTATCAGGATCCAGCCAGCCACTCCCAGTCCCAAGCCCTCAAACTAAAGCCACGGCCCTTTCCTCTGGAAAGCAAAACTCAGCTGCCCTGCTTCTGGATGGCAGATTGCAGGAGCCACTTGGTACTATCAAATTAGCCCGACTTGGCACTGGTGCCACCTTGGGTCTGGAAACTCGCCCGCGTATCATGGATTTTCAGGAGCCAGCCGGCCACTCCCAGCCACAGGCCCTCAAAATCAAACCTCGGCCCGTTTCCCTGACAAAAAAAACTCAGCTACCTCGCTTCTGGATAGCAGAATGTAGGAGCCACTTGGTACTATCAAACCAGCCGGACTTGGCGCTGGTGCCAGCTGGGGTCTGGGAACCATCCTGCGTATTGTGGATTTTCAGGAGCCAGCCGGCCACCCCCACCCAGGAGCCCTCAGACTCAAACCACGGCCCTTTTCTCTTGCAAACAAAACTCAGCTGCCCTGCTTCTGGATGGCAGATTGCAGGAGACACTTGGTACTATCAAACCAGCCACACTTGCCACTGGTTCCACCGTGGGTCTGGGAACCATCCTGTGTATCGTGGATTTTTAGGAGCCAGCCGGCCACCACAAGCCATAGGCTGCCAAGCACAAACCACGGCCCTATTCCGTGGCTAACTAAATTCAGATGCCCCGCTTCTGGATGGCAGATTGCAGGAGCCACTTGGCACTGTAAAACCAGCCCGAGTTGGCGCTGGTGCCACCATGGGTCTCGGAACCATCCTGCGTATTGTGGATTTTCAGGATCCAGCCGGCCACTCCCAGCCACAAGCCCTCAAACTAAAACCATGTCCCTTTCCTCTGGAAAACAAAACTCAGCTGCCGTGCTTATGGATGGCAGTTTGCAGGAGCCACTTGGTACTATCAAACTAGCCCGACTTGGCACTGGTGCCACCTTGGGTCTGGGAACCATCCTGCGTATCGTGGATTTTCAGGAGCCAGCCGGCCACTCCCAGCCATAGGCTGCCAAACACAAACCACGGCCCTTTTCCCTGGCTAACAAAATTCAGATGCCTCGATACTGGATGGCAGATTGCAGGAGCCACTTGGCACTGTCAAACAAGCCCGACTTGGCACTGGTGCCAGCTTGGGTCTGGGAACTCGCCCGCGCATCATGGATTTTTAGGAGCCAGCCGGCCACTCCCAGCCACAGGCACTTAAAAACAAACCTCGGCCCGTTTCCCTGACAAACAAAACTCAGCAACCCCGCTTCCGGATGGCAGATTGCAGGAGCCACTTGGTACTATCAAACCAGCCCGTCTTGGCGCTGGTGCCACCTTGGGTCTGGGAACCATCCTGCGTATCGTGGATTTTCAGGAGCCAGGCGGCCACTCCCAGCAATAGGCTGCCAAACACAAACCTCGGCCCTTTTCCCTAGCTCACAAAATTCAGATGCCATGCTTCTGGATGGCAGATTGCAGGAGCCACTTGGCACTGTCAAACCAGCCTGACTAGGCACTGGTGCCCCCTTGGGTCTGGGAACTCGACCGCGCATCATGGATTTTTAGGAGCCAGCCGGCCACTCCCAGCCATAGGCTGCCAAACACAAACCTCGGCCCTTTTTCTCTGGCAAACAAAACTCAGCTGCCCTGCTTCTGGATGGCAGATTGCTGGAGCCACTTGGTACTATCATGCCAGCCCGACTTGGCACTGGTGCCACCTTGGGTCTGGGAACCATCAAGCGTATCGTGGATTTTCAGGAGCCAGCCGGCCACTCCCAGGCATAGGCTGCCAAACACAAACCACGGCTCTTTTCTTTGGCTAACAAAATTCAGATGCCCCGCTTCTGGATGGCAGATTGCAGGAGCCACTTGGCTCTGTCAAACCAGCCCGACTTGGCACTGGTGCCACCTTGGGTCTGGGAACCATCCTGTGTATCGTGGCATGTCAGGAGCCAGCTGTCCTCTCCCAGCCACAGGCCCCCAAAAACAAACCTCGGCCCTTTTCCCTGGCTAAGAAAATTTAGATGCCCCGCTTCTGGATGGAAGATTGCAGGTTTCACTTGGCACTGTCAAACCAGCCCGAATTGGCACTGGTGCCACCATGGGTCTGGGCACCATCCTGCGTATCATGGATTTTCAGGTGCTAGCCGGCCACTCCCAGCTATAGGCTGCCAAACACAAACCACATAACTTTTCCCTGGCTAACAAAATTCAGATGCCCCGCTTCAGGATGGCAGATTGCAGGAGCCACTTGGTACTATCAAACCAGCACAATTTGGCACTGGTGCCACCTTGGGTCTGGGAACCATCCTGCGTATCATGGATTTTAAGGAGCCAGCTGGCCACTCCCAGCCACAGGCCCCCAAAAACAAACCTCGGCCCGTTTCCCTGACAAAAAAAAATCGGCTAGCTTGCTTCTGGATGACGGATTGTAGGAGCCACTTGGTACTATCAAACCAGCCTGACTTGGCGCTTGTGCCAGCTTGGGTCTGGGAACCATCCTGCATAATGTGGATTTTCAGGAGCCAGCCGGCCACCCCAAACCTGGAGCCCTCAGACTCAAACCACGGCCATTTTCTCTTGAAAACAAAACTCAGCTGCCCTGCTTCTGGATGGCAGATTGCAGGAGCCACTTGGTACTATCAAACCAGCCACACTTGCCACTGGTTCCACCTTGGGTCTGGGAACCATCCTGCGTATCGAGGATTTTCAGGACCCAGCCGGCCACTCCCAGCCACAGGCCCCCAAAAACAAACCTCGGCTAGTTTCCCTGACAAACAAAACTCAGAAACCTTGCTTTCGGGTTGCAGATTGCAGGAGCCACTTGGTACTTTCAAACCAGCCCGACTTTGCACTGGTGCCACCTTGGGCCAGGGAACCATTCTGCGTATTGTGGATTTTCAGGAGCCAGCTGGCCACTCCCAGCCACAAGACCTCAGACTCAAACCACGGCCCTTTTTCTCTGGCAAAAAAAACCTCTACTGCCCTGCTTCTGCATGGCAGATTGCAGGGGCCACTAGGTACTATCAAACCAGCCGGACTTGGCCCTGGTTCCACATTGGTTATGGGAACCACCCTGCGTATCATGGATTTTCAGGAGCCACCCGGCCACTCCCAGCCATAGGCTGCCAAACACAAACCTCGGCCCTTTTCCATGGCTAACAAAATTCAGATGCCTCGCTTCTGGATGGCAGATTGCAAGAGCCACTTGGCACTGTCAAACCAGCCCGACTAGGCACTGGTGCCACCTTGGGTCTGGGAACTCGCCCGCGCCTCATGGATTTTCAGGAGCCAGGCGGCCACTCCCAGCCACAAGCCCTCAAACTCTAACCACGGCCCTTTTTCTCTGGCAAACAAAACTCAGCTGCCCTGCTTCTGGATGGCAGATTGCAGGAGCCACTTGGTACTATCAAACCAGCCACACTTTCCACTTGTGCCTTCTTGGGTCTGGGAACCCTCCTGTGTATCGTTGATTGTCAGGAGCCAGCCGGCCACTCCCAGCCATAGGCTGCCAAAAACAAACCACGGCGCTTTTCTGTGGCTAACAAAATTCAGATGCCCCACTTCTGGATGGCAGATTGCAGGAGCCACTTGGCACTGTCAAACCAGCCGGACTTGGCACTGGCGCCACAATGGGTCTCGGAACCATCCTGCGTACTGTGGATTTTCAGGATCCAGCCGGCCACTCCCAGCCAAAAGCCCTTAAACTAAAACCACGGCCCTTTCCTCTGGAAAAAAAAACTCAGCTACCTCGCTTCTGGATGGCAGAATGTAGGAGCCACTTGGTAGTATCAAACTAGCCCGACTACGAACTGGTGCCACCTTGGGTCGGGGAACACACCCGTGTATCATGGATTTTCGGGAGCCAGCCGGCCACTCCCAGCCACAGGCCCCAAAAATCAAACCTCGGCCCGTTTCCCTGAAAAAAAAACTCAGCTACCTCGCTTCTGGATGGCAGATTTTAGGAGCCACTTGGTACTGTCAAACCAGCCTGACTTGGCGCTGGTGCGACCTTGGGTCTGGGAACCATCCTGCATAAAGTGGATTTTCAGGAGCCAGCTGGCCACCCCCACCCAGGAGCCCTCAGACTCAAACCACGGCCATTTACTCTTGCAAAAAAAACTTAGCTGCCCTGCTTCTGGATGGCAGATTGCAGGAGCCACTTGGTACTATCAAACCAGCCACACTTGCCACTTGTGCCACCTTGGGTCTGGGAAGCCTCCTGCGTATTGTGGATTTTCAGGATCCAGCCGGCCACTCTTAGCCACAGGCCCCCAAAAACAAACCTCGGCCTGTTTCTCTGACAAACAAAAGTCAGCAACCCCGCTTCTGGATGGCAGATTGCAGGAGCCACTTGGCACTTCCAAACCAGCCTGACTTGGCCCTGGTGCCACCTTGGGTTCGGGAACCATCCTGCGTATTGCGGATTGTCAGTAGCCAGGCGGCCACTTTCAGCCTTAGGCTGCCAAACACAAACCACGGCCTTTTTCCGTGGCAAACAAAATTCAGATGCCCTGCTTCTGGATGGCAGATTGCAGGAGCCACTTGGCACTGTAAAACCAGCCCGACTTGGCGCTGGTGCCACCATGGGTCTCGGAACCATCCTGCGTACTGTGGATTTTCAGGATCCAGCCGGCCACTCCCAGCCACAAGCCCTCAAACTAAAACCATGGCCCTTTCCTCTGGAAAAAAAAAATCAACTGCCCTGCTTCTGGATGGCAGATTGCAGGAGCCACTTGGTACTATCAAACTAGCTTGACTTGGCACTGGTGCCACCTTGGGTCTGGAAACTCGCCCGCGTATCATGGATTTTCAGGAGCCAGCCGGCCACTCCCAACCACAGGCCCTCAAAATCAAACCTCGGCCTGTTTCCCTGAAAAAAAAAACTCAGCTACCTCGCTTCTGGATGGCAGAATGTAGGAGCCCCTTGGTACTATCAAACCAGCCGGACTTGGCGCTGGTGCCAGCTGGGGTCTGGGAACCATCCTGCGTATTGTGGATTTTCAGGAGCCAGCCAGGCCCCCCCACCCAGGAGCCCTCAAACTCAAACCACGGCCCTTTTCTCTTGCAAACAAAACTCAGCTAACCTGCTTCTGGATGGCAGATTGCAGGAGCCACTTGGTACTATCAAACCAGTCAGACTTGCAGCTGGTGGCACTTTGGGTCTGGGAACCATCCTGCGTATCGTGGATTTTCAGGTGCCAGCCGGCCACGCCCAGCCATAGGCTGCCAAACACAAACCACGGCATTTTCCCTGGCTAAAAAAATTTAGATGTCGCGCTTTTGGATTGGAGATTTCAGGAGCCACTTGGTACTGTCAAACCAGTCTGACTTGGCACTGGTGCCACCTTGGGTCTGGGAACTCGCCCGCGTATCATGGATTTTCCGGAGCTAGCTGGCCACTCCCTGCCATAGGCTACCAAACGCAAACCACAGCACTTTTCCCTGGCTAACAAAATTCAGATGCCCTGATTTTGGATGGCAGATTGCAGGAGCCACTTGGTACTATCAAACCAGGCGACTTGGCGCTGGTGCCTCCTTGGGTCTGGGAAACATCCTGCGTATCATGGATTTTCAGGAGCCAGCAGGCCACTCTCAGCCACAGGCCCCCAAAAACAAACCTCGGCCCGTTTCCCTGACAAACAAAACTCAGCTGCCCTGCTTCTGGATGGCAGATTGCAGGAGCCACTTGGTACTATCAAACCAGCCACACTTGCCATATGTGCCACTTTTGGTCTGGGAAGCCTCCTGGGTATTGTGGATTTTCAGGATCCAGCCGGCCACTCCCAGCCACAGGCCCCCAAAAAAAAACCTCGGCCCGTTTCTCTGACAAACAAAAGTCAGCTACCCTGCTTCTGGATGGCAGATTGCAGGAGCCACTTGGCACTTTCAAACCAGCCCGACTTGGCACTGGTTCCACCTTGGGTCTCGGAACCACCCTGCGTATCGTGGATTTTCAGGAGCCAGCCGGCCACTCCCAGCCACAGGCCCCCAAAAACAAACCTCGGCCCCTTTCCCTGACAAACGAAACTCAGCAAACCCGCTTCCAGATGGCAGATTGCAGGAGCCACTTGGCACTTTCAAACTAGCCCGACTATGAACTGGTGCCATTTTGGGTCTGGGAACTCGCTGGCGCATCATGGATTTTCAGGAGCCAGCCGGCCACTCCCAGCCACAAGCCGTCAAACTCAAACAACGGCCGTTTTTCTCTGGCAAACAAAACTCAGCTGCCCTGCTTCTGGATGGCAGATTGCAGGAGCCACTTGGTGCTATCAAACCAGCCGGACTTGGCACTGGTGCCACCGTGGGTCTGGGAACCATCCTGTGTATCGTGGATTGTAATGAGCCAGCCGGCCACTCCCAGGCATAGGCTGCCAAACACAAACCACGGCCCTTTTCCATGGCTAACTAAATTCAGATGCCCCGCTTCTGGATGGTAGATTGCAGGAGCCACTTGGCAATGTCAAACCAGCCGGACTTGGCACTGGTGCCACAATGGGTCTCTGAACCATCCTGCGTACTGTGGATTTTCAGGATCCAGCTGGCCACTCCCAGCCAAAAGCCCTCAAACTAAAACCATGGCCCTATCGTCTAGAAAAAAAAACTCAGCTGCCCTGCTTCTGGATGGCAGATTGCAAAAGCCACTTTGTACTTTCAAACATGCCCGACTTGGCACTGGTGCCACCTTGGATAAGGGAACTCGCCCGCGTATGATGGATTTTCAGGAGCCAGCCGGCCACTTCCAGCCACAGGCCCCCAAAATCAAACCTCGGCCCGTTTCCGTGGCAAAAAAAACTCAGCAACCTCGCTTCTGGATGGCAGATTGTAGGAGCCACTTGGTACTATCAAACCAGCCTGACTTGGCGCTGGTGCCACCTTGGGTCTGGGAACCATCCTGCATAATGTGGATTTTCAGGAGCCAGCCGGCCACTTTCAGCCATAGGCTGCCAAAAACAAACCACGGCCCTTTTCCGTGGCTAACTAAATTCAGATGCCCCGCTTCTGGATGGCAGATAGCAGGAGCCACTTGGCACTGTCAAACCAGCCCGACTAGGCACTGGTGCCTTGTTGGGTCTGGGAACTCGCCCTAGTATCCTGGATTTTCAGGAGGCAGCCGGCCACTCCCAGCTACAGGCCCCCAAAATCAAACCTCGGCCCGTTTCTCCGAAAAACAAAACTCAGCTACCTCGCTTCTGGATGGCAGAATGCAGGAGCCACTTGGCACTGTCAAACCAGCCCGACTTGGCACTTCTTCTTCCCTGGGTCTGTGCACCACCCTGTGTATCGTGGATTTTCAGGAGGCAGCCGGCCACTCCCAGCCACAGGCACCCTAAAACAAACCTCGGACCGTTTCCCTGACAAACAAAACTCAGCAACCCCGCTTCCGGATGGCAGATTGCAGGAGTCACTTGGCACTTTCAAACCAGCCTGACTTGGCACTGGTGCCACTTTGGGTTTTGGAACCATCCTGCGTATCGTGGATTTTCAGGAGCCAGCCGGCCTCTCCCAGCGATAGGCTGCCAAATACAAACCTCGGCCCTTTTCCCTGCCTAACAAAATTCAGCTGCCCTGCTTCTGGATGGCAGATTGCAGGAGCCACTTGGCACTGTCAAACCAGCCCGACTAGGCACTGGTGCCACCTTGGGTCTGGGAACTCGCCCGTGCATCATAGATTTTAAGGAGCCAGCCGGCCACTCCCAGCCACAGGCCCTCAAAATCAAACCTCAACACGTTTCCCTGACAAAAAAAACTCAGCTACCTCGCTTCTGGATGGCAGAATGTAGGAGCCACTTGGCACTGTCAAACAAGCCGTACTTGGCCCTGGTGCCACAATGGGTCTCGGAACCATCCGGCGTACTGTGGCTTTTCAGGATCCAGCCGGCCACTCCCAGTCCCAAGCCCTCAAACTAAAACCACGGCCCTTTCCTCTGGAAAACAAAACTCAGCTGCCCTGCTTCTTGATGGCAGATTGCAGGAGCCACTTGGTACTATCAAACCAGCCGGACTTGGCACTGGTGCCACTGTGGGTCTGGGAACCATCCTGTGTATCGTGGATTGTAATGAGCCAGCCGCGCACTCCCAGGCATAGGCTGCCAAACACAAACCACGGCCCTTTTCCATGGCTAACTAAATTCAGATGCCCCGCTTCTGGATTGTAGATTGCAGGAGCCACTTGGCACTGTCAAACCAGCCCAACTTAGCGCTGGTGCCACCAAGGGTCTCGGAACCTTCCTGCGAACTGTGGATTTTCAGGAGCCAGCCGGCCACCCCAGCCCCATGCCCTCAAACTAAAACCACGGCACTTTCCGCTGGAAAAAAAACTCAGCTGCCCTGCTTCTGGATGGCAGATTGCAGGAGCCACTTTGTACTATCAAACCAATCGACTTGGCACTGGTGCTACCTTGGGTCTGGGAACTCGCCCGCGTATCATGGATTTTCAGGAGCCAGCCGGCCATCCCACCAACAGGCCCCCAAAATACAAACCTCGGTCCGTTTCCCTGATAAAAAAACTCAGCTGACCTGCTTCTGGATGGCAGATTGCAGGAGCCACTTGGCACTTTCAAATCAGCCCGACTTGGCACTGGTGCCAACTTGGGTCTGGGAACTCGCCCGCGTATCATGGATTTTCAGGAGCCAGCCGGCCACTTCCAGCCACAGGCCCCCAAAATCAAACCTCGGCCCGTTTCCCTGGCAAAAAAAACTCAGCTACCTCGCTTCTGGATGGCAGATTGTAGGAGCCACTTGGTACTATCAAACCAGCCTGACTTGGCGCTGGTGCCACCTTGGGTCTGGGAACCATCCTGCATAATGTGGATTTTCAGGAGCCAGCCGGCCACCCCTACCCAGGAGCCCTCAGACTCAAACCACGGCCCTTTTCTCTTGCAAACAAAACTCCGCTGCCCTGCTTCTGGATGGCAGATTGCAGGAGCCACTTGGTACTATCAAACCAGCCACACTTGCCACTTGTGCCACATTGGGTCTGGGAAGCCTCCTGCGTATTGTGGATTTTCAGGATCCAGCCGGCCACTCCCAGCCACAGGCCCCAAAAAACAAACCTCGGCCTGTTTCTCTGACAAACAAAAGTCAGCTACCCCGCTTCTGGATGGCAGAATGCAGGAGCCACTTGGCACTGTCAAACCAGCCCGACTTGGCACTTCTTCTTCCCTGGGTCTGCGCACCACCCTGCGTATCGTGGATTTTCAGGAGCCAGCCGGCCACTCCCAGCAACAGGCACCCTAAAACAAACCTCGGACCGTTTCCCTGACAAACAAAACTCAGCAACCCCGCTTCCGGATGGCAGATTGCAGGAGCCACTTGGCACTTTCAAACCAGCCCGACTTGGCACTGGTGCCACTTTGGGTTTTGGAACCATCCTGCGTATCGTGGATTTTCAGGAGCCAGCCGGCCTCTCCCAGCGATAGGCTGCCAAACACAAACCTCAACCCTTTTCCCTGCCTAACAAAATTCAGATGCCCTGCTTCTGGATGGCAGATTGCAGGAGCCACTTGGCACTGTCAAACCAGCCCGACTTGGCGCTGGTGCCACCATGGGTCTCGGAACCATCCAGCGTACTGTGGTTTTTCAGGATCCAGCCAGCCACTCCCAGCCACAAGCCCTCAAACTAAAACCATGGCCCTTTCCTCTGGAAAACAAAACTCAGCTGCCCTGCTTCTGGATGGCAGACTGCAGGAGCCGCTTGGCACTATCAAACTAGCCCGACTTGGCACTGGTGCCACCTTGGGTCTGGGAACTCGCCCGCGTATCATGGATTTTCAGGAGCTAGCTGGCCACTCCCTGCCATAGGCTGCAAAACGCAAACCACAGCACTTTTCCCTGGCTAACAAAATTCAGATGCCCCGCTTTTGGATGGCAGATTGCAGGAGCCACTTGGTACTATCAAACCAGGCGACTTGGCGCTGGTGCCTCCTTGGGTCTGGGAAACATCCTGCGTATCGTGGATTTTCAGGAGCCAGCAGGCCACTCTCCGCAACAGGCCCCCAAAATCAAACCTCGGCCCGTTTCCCTGACGAACAAAACTCAGCTGCCCTGCTTCTGGATGGCAGATTGCAGGAGCCACTTGGTACTATCAAACCAGCCGGACTTGGCACTGGTGCCACCGTGGGTCTGGGAACCATCCTGTGTATCGTGGATTGTAATGAGCCAGCCGCGCACTCCCAGGCATAGGCTGCCAAACACAAACCACGGCCCTTTTCCATGGCTAACTAAATTCAGATGCCCCGCTTCTGGATGGTAGATTGCAGGAGCCACTTGGCACTGTCAAACCAGCCGGACTTGGCACTGGTTCCACAATGGGTCTCTGAACCATCCTGCGTACTGTGGATTTTCAGGATCCAGCGGGCCACTCCCAGCCAAAAGCCCTCAAACTAAAACCACGGCCCTATCCTCTGGAAAAAAAAACTCAGCTGCCCTGCTTCTGGATGGCAGATTGCAGGAGCACTTGGTACTATCAAACCAGCCTGACTTGGCGCTGGTGCCACCTTGGGTCTGGGAACCATCCTGCATAATGTGGATTTTCAGGAGCCAGCCGGCCACCCCCACCCAGGAGCCCTCAGACTCAAACCACGGCCCTTTTCTCTTGCAAACAAAACTCCGCTGCCCTGCTTCTGGATGGCAGATTGCAGGAGCCACTTGGTACTATCAAACCAGCCACACTTGCCACTTGTGCCACCTTGGGTCTGGGAAGCCTCCTGCGTATTGTGGATTTTCAGGATCCAGCCGGCCACTCCCAGCCACAGGCCCCAAAAAACAAACCTCGGCCTGTTTCTCTGACAAACAAAAGTCAGCTACCCCGTTTCTGGATGGCAGATTGCAGGAGCCACTTGGCACTTTCAAACCAGCCCGACTTGGCACTGGTGCCACCTTGGGTCTGGGAACCATCCTGTGTATCGTGGATTTTCAGGAGCCAGCCGGCCACTTTCAGCCATAGTCTGCCAAAAACAAACCACGGCCCTTTTCCGTGGCTAACAAAATTCAGATGCCATGCTTCTGGATGGCAGATAGCAGGAGCCACTTGGCACTGTCAAACCAGCCCGACTTGGCACTGGTTCCACCTTGGGTCGCGGAACCACCCTGCGTATCGTGGATTTTCAGGAGCCAGCCGGCCACTCCCAGCCACAGGCCCCCAAAAACAAACCTCGGCCCCTTTCCCTGACAAACAAAACTCAGCAAACCCGCTTCCAGATGGCAGATTGCAGGAGCCACTTGGCACTTTCAAACCAGCCCGACTAGGAACCGGTGCCATTTTGGGTCTGGGAACTCGCTGGCGCATCATGGATTTTTAGGAGCCAGCCGGCCACTCCCAGCCACAAGCCCTCAAACTCAAACAACGGCCGTTTTTCTCTGGCAAACAAAACTCAGCTGCCCTGATTCTGGATGGCAGATTGCAGGAGCCACTTGGTACTATCAAACCAGCCGGACTGGGCACTGGTGCCACCGTGGGTCTGGGAACCATCCTGTGTATCGTGGATTGTAATGAGCCAGCCGCGCACTCCCAGGCATAGGCTGCCAAACACAAACCACAGCCCTTTTCCATGGCTAACTAAATTCAGATGCCCCGCTTCTGGATGGTAGATTGCAGGAGCCACTTGGCACTGTCAAACCAGCCGGACTTGGCACTGGTTCCACAATGGGTCTCGGAACCTTCCTGCGAACTGTGGATTTTCAGGAGCCAGCCGGCCACTCCCGGCCCCATTCCCGTCAAACTAAAACCTTGGCACTTTCCGCTGGAAAAAAAACTCAGCTGCCCTGCTTCTGGATGGCAGATTGCAGGAGCCACTTGGTACTTTCAAATCAGCCCGACTTGGCACTGGTGCCACCTTGGGTCTGGGAACTCGCCCGCGTATCATGTATTTTCAGGAGCCAGCCGGCCACTCCCAGCCACAGGCCCCCAAAAACAATCCTCGGCCCTTTTCTCTGGCAAAAAAAACCTAGCTGCCCTGCTTCTGGATGGCAGATTGCAGGAGCCACTTGGCACTGTCAAACCAGACCAACTTGGCACTGGTTCTACCTTGGGTCTGGGAACTCGCTTGCATATCATGGATTTTCGGGATCCAGCCGGCCACTCCCAGCCACAAGCCCTCAAACTCAAACCACGGCCCTTTTTCTCTGGCAAACAAAACTCAGTTGCCCTGCTTCTGGATGGCAGATTGCAGGAGCCACTTGGTTCTATAAAACCAACCCGACTTGGCACTGCTTCTTCCCTGGGTCAGGGCACCATCCTGCGTACTGTGGATTTTCAGGATCCAGCCGGCCACTCCCAGCCACAAGCTTTCAAACAAAAACCACAGCCCTTTCCTCTGGAAAACAAAACTCAGCTGCCCTGCTTCTTGAAGGGAGATTGCAGGAGCCACTTGGCACTGTCAAAGCAGCCCGACTTGGCACTGGTGCCACCTTGGGTCTGGGGACCATCCTGTGTATCGTGGATTTTCAGGAGCCAGCTGGCCACTCCCAGCCACAAGCCCTCAAACTCAAACCACAGCCCATTTTCTGTGGCAAACAAAACTCAGCTGCCCTGCTTCTGGATGGCAGATTGCAGGAGCCACTTGGTACTATAAAACCAGCCGGACTAGGAACTGGTGCCACCTTGGGTCTGGGAACCATCCTGCGTATTGTGGATTTTCAGGAGCCAGCCGGCCACTCCCAGCCACAGGCCCCCAAAAACAAACTTCGGCCCGTTTCCCTGACAAACAAAACTCAGCTGCCCTGCTTTCAGGTGGGGGATTGCAGGAGCCACTTGGCACTGTCAAACCAGCCCGACTTGGCACTGGTTCCACTTTGGGTATGGGAACAAGCCTGCGTATTTTGGATTTTCAGGAGCCAGCCGGCCACTCCCAGCCACAAGCCCTAAGCTCAAACCACGGCCCTTTCCTCTGGCAAACAAAACTCCGCTGCCCTGCTTCTGGATGGCAGATTGCAGGAGCCACTTGGAACTGTCAAACCAGACAAACTTGGAACCTCTGCCACCTTTGGTCTGGGAACCATCCTGCGTATCGTGGATTTTCAGGAGCCAGCCAGCCACTCCCAGCCATAGGCTGCCAAACACAAACCACGGCCCTTTTCTCTGGCAAACACAATTCTGATGCCCTGCTTCTGGATGGCAGATTGCAAGAGCCACTTGTTACTATCAAACCAGCCCGACTTGGCACTGGTGCTACCTTGGGTCTGGGAACCATCCTGCGTATCGTGGATTTTCAGGAGCCAACTGGCCTCTCCCAGGCACAAGCCCTCAAACTCAAACCACGGCCCTTTTCTCTTGAAAACAAAACTCAGCTGCCCTGCTTCTGGATAGAAGATTGCAGTTGCTACTTGGTACTATCAAAAAAGCCCGACTTGGCACTGGTGCCACCTTGGGTCTGGGAACTCGCCGGCGTATAATGGATTTTCAGGAGCCAACCGGCCACTCCCAGCCATAGGCTGCAAAACACCAACCACGGCCCTTTACTCTGGAAAACAAAATTCAGCTGCCCTGCTTCTGGATGGCAGATTGCAGGAGCCACTTGGCACCTAAAAACCAGCCCGACTTGGCACTGGTGCCACCTTGGGTCTGGGAACCATCCTGCTTATTGTGGATTTTTAGGAGCCAGCCGGCCACTCCCAGCCACTGGCTGCCAAACACAAACCACGGCCCTTTTCCCTGGCTAACAAAATTCAGATGCCCTGCTTCTGGATGGCAGATTGCAGGAGCCACTTGGTACTGTCAAACCAGCCAGACTTGGTACTGGCGCCACCTTGGGTCTTGGAACCATCCTGCGTATTGTGGATTTTCCGGAGCCAGCCGGCCACTCCCAGCCACAAGGCCTCAAAATCAAACCACGGTCCTTTTCTCTAACAAACAAATCTCAGCGCCCCTGCTTCTGGATGACAGATTGCAGGAGCCACTTGGTTCTATCAAACCAGCTTGAATTGCCACTGGTGCCACCTTGGGTCTAGGAAGTCGCCTGCGTATCATGGATTTTCAAGAGCCAGCCAGCAACTCCCAGCCATAGGCTGCCAAAAGCAAACCTCTGCCGCTTTCGCTGACAAACGAAACTCAGCTACCCCGCTTCAGGATGGCAGATTGCAGGAGCCCTTGGGTACTATCAAACCAGCTCGACTAGGCATTGGTGCCACCTTGGGTCTGGGAACCATCCTGTGTATCGTGGATTGTCAGGAGCCAGCCGGCCACTCCCAGCCATAGGCTGCCAATGCCAAACCACGGCATTTTTTCCTGGCAAAAAAAAATTCAGATGCCCCGCTTCTGGATGGCAGATTGCAGGAGCCACTTGGAACTGTCAAACCAGCCAGACTCCGCACTGGTGTCACCTTGGGTCTGGGAACCATCCTGCCTATTGTAGATTTTCAGGATCCAGCCGGCCACTCCAACCCAGGAGCCCTCAGTCTCAAACCAGGGTGCTTTTCTCTCGCAAAAAAAACTCAGCTGCCTTGCTTCTGGACGGCAAATTGCAGGAGCCACTTGGTACTATCAAACCAGCTTGACTTTGCACTGGTGCCACCTTGGGTCTGGGAAACATACAGCGTATGGTGGATTTTCAGGAGCCAGCCAGCCACTCCCATCACAGGCCCCGAAAAAAAAACCTCGGCCCGTTTCCCTGACAAAAAAAACTTAGCAACCTCGCTTCCGGATGGCACATTGCACATGCCACTTGGTACTATCAAACCAGCCCAACTTGGCACTGGTGCCACCTTTTTTCTGGGAACCATCCTGCGTATTGTGGATTTTCCGGAGCCAGCTGGCCACTCCCAGCCATAGGGTGACAAACACAAACCACGGCCCTTTTTCCTGGCAAACAAAATTCATATGCCCGGCTTCTGGATGGCAGATTGCAGGAGCCACTTGGTACTATCAAACCAGCCCGACTTGGCACTGGTGCCATCTTGGGTCTGGGAACCATCCTGCGTATCGTGGATTTTCAGGAGCCAGCCGGCCTCTCCCAGCCACAGGCCCCCAAAAAAAACCTCGGCCCGTTTCCCTGGCAAACAAAACTCAGAAAACCCGCTTTCGGGTGGCAGATTGCAGGAGCCACTTGGCGCTGTCAAACCAGCCCGACTTGGCACTAGTGTAAACTTGGGCCTGGGAACTCGCCTGCTTATCACGGATTTTCAGGAGCCAGCCGGCCACTCCCAGCCACAGGCCCCCAAAAAAAACCTCGGCCCGTTTCCCTGAAAACAAAACTCAGCTAACCCGCTTGTGGGTGGCAGATTGCAGGAGCCGCTTGGCACTGTCAAACCAGCCCGACTTGGCACTGGGTCCACCTTGGGTTTGGGAACCATCCTGCTTATCGTGGACTTTCAGGAGTCAGCCGGCCACTCCCAGCCACAAGCCCTCAATCTCAAACCATGGTCCTTTCCTCTGGCAAACAAAACTCAGCTGCCCTGCTTCTGGATGGCAGATTGCAGGAGCCACTTGGTAATATCAAACCAGCCCTACTTGGCACTGGTGCCACCTTGGGTCTGGGAACCATCCTGCGTATCGTGGATTTTCAGGAGCCAGCCGGCCTCTCCCAGCCACAGGCCCCCAAAAACAAACCACGGCCCTTTTCCCTGGCAAACAAAATTCAGATGCCCTGCTTCTGGATGGCAGATTTAGGAGCCACTTGGCACTGTCAAACCAGCCCCACTTGGCACTGGTGCCACCTTGGGTGTGGGAACCATCCTGCGTATCATGGATTTTCAGGAGCCAGCCGGCCACTCCAAGCCACAGGCACCCAAAAACAAACCTCGGCCCGTTCCCCTGACAAACAAAACTCAGCTACCCCGCTTCTGGATGGCAGATTGCAGGAGCCACTTGGTACTATCAAACCAGCCACACTTGGCACTGGTGCCACCTTGGGTCTGGGAACCATCCTGCGTATCGTGGATTTTCAGGAGCCAGCCAGCCTCTCCGAGTCACAGGCCCCCAAAAACAACCCACGGCCCTTTTCCCTGGCTAACATGGGCTGCCAAACACAAACCACAGCCCTATTCCATGGCTAACAAAATTCAGATGCCCCGCTTCTGGATGGCAGATTGCAGGAGCCACTTGGTACTTTCAAACCAGCCACACTTGCCACTTGTGCCGCCTTGGGTCCCGGAAGTGTCCTGCGTATTGTGGATTTTCAGGATCCAGCCGGGCACTCCCCGCCACAGGCACCCAAAAACAAACCTCGGCCCGTTTCTCTGAGAAACAAAACTCAGCTACCCCGCTTCTGGATGGCAGATTGCAGGAGCCACTTGGTACTATCAAACCAGCCTGATTAGGAACTGGTGCCACCTTGGGTCTTGAAACCATCCTGCGTATTGTGGATTTTTAGGAGCCAGCCGGCCACTCCCAGCCACAGGCCTTCAAAAACAATCCTCGGCCCGTTTCCCTGAGAAACAAAACTCAGCCGAACTGTTTCTGGATGGCAGATTGTAGGAGCCACTTTCTACTATCAAACCAGCCCAACCTGGCACTGGTGCCACTTTGGGTCTGGGAAGCATCCTGGGTATCGTGGATTTTAAGGAGCCAGCCGGCCACTCCCAGCCATAGGCTGCCAAACACAAACCACAGCCCTTTTCCTTGGGTAACGAAATTCAGCTGCCCTGCTTCTTGATGGCAGATGGCACGAGCCACTTGGCACTGTCAAACCAGCTCGACTTGGCACTGGTGCCACCTTGGGTCTGGGAACCATCCTGTGTATCCTGGATTTTCAGGAGCCAGCCGTCCACTCTAAGCCAAAGGCTGCCAAACACAAACCACGAACCCTTTTCCCTGGCTAACAAAATTCAGATGCCCCGCTTTTGGAAGGCAGATTGCAGGAGCCACTTGGCACTGTCAAACCAGCCCCACTTGGCACTGGTGCAAACTTGGGCCTGGGAACTCGCCTGCGCATCATGGATTTTCAGGAGCCAGCCGGCCACTCCCAGCCACAGGCCTTCAAAAACAAACCTCGGCCCGTTTCCCTGAAAACAAAACTCAGCTAACCCGCTTGTGGGTGGCAGATTGCAGGAGCCACTTGGCACTGTCAAACCAGCCCGACTTGGCACTGGGTCCACCTTGGGTTTGGGAACCATCCTGCTTATCGTGGACTTTCAGGAGTCAGCCGGCCACTCCCAGCCACAAGCCCTCAAACTCAAACCACAGTCCTTTCCTCTGGCAAACAAAACTCAGCTGCCCTGCTTCTGGATGGCAGATTGCAGGAGCCACTTGGTACTATCAAACCAGCCACACTTGGCACTGGTGCCACCTTGGGTCTGGGAACCATCCTGCGTATCGTGGATTTTCAGGAGCCAGCCGGCCTCTCCTAGCCACAGGCCCCAAAAAACAAACCACGGCCCTTTTCCCTGGCAAACAAAATTCAGATGCCCTGCTTCTGGATGGCAGATTGAGGAGCCACTTGGCACTGTCAAACCAGCCCCACTTGGCACTGGTGGCACCTTGGGTCTGGGAACCATCCTGCGTATCATGGATTTTCAGGAGCCAGCCGGCCACTCCAAGCCACAGGCACCCAAAAACAAACCTCGGCCCGTTTCCCTGACAAACAAAACTCAGCTACCCCGCTTCTGAATGGCAGATTGCAGGAGCCACTTGGTACTGTCAAACCAGCCTGATTAGGAACTGGTGCCACCTTGGGTCTGGAAACCATCCTGCGTATTGTGGATTTTTAGGAGCCAGCCGGCCACTCCCAGCCACAAGCCTTCAAAAACAATCCTCGGCCCGTTTCCCTGAGAAACAAAACTAAGCTGAACTGCTTCTGGATGGCAGATTGTAGGAGCCACGTTCTACTATCACACCAGCCCAACCTGGCACTGGTGCCACTTTGGGTCTGGGAAGCATCCTGGGTATCGTGCATTTTCAGGAGCCAGCCGGCCACTCCCAGCCATAGGCTGCCAAACACAAACCACAGCCCTTTTCCCTGGCTTACGAAATTCAGCTGCCCTGCTTCTGGATGGCAGATGGCACGAACCACTTGGCACTGTCAAACCAGCCCGACTTGGCACTGGTGCCACCTTGGGTCAGGGAACTCGCCCGCGTATCATGGATTTTCAGGAGCCAGCCGGCCACTCCCAGCCACAAGCCCTCAAACTCAAACCACGGCCCATATCTCTGGCTAACAAAATTCAGCTGCCCTTCTTCTGGATGGCAGATTGCAGGAGCCACTTGGTACTATCACACCAGCCCTACTTGGCACTGGTGCCACCTTGGGTCTGGGAACCATCCAGCGCATATTGTGGATTTTCAGGAGCCAGCCGGCCACTCCCAGCCACAAGCCCTCAAACTAAAACCACGGCCCTTTTCTTTGGCAAACAAAACTCAGCTGCCCTGCTTCTGGACGGCAGATTGCAGGAGCCACTTGGTACTATCAAACCAGCCCCACTTGGCACTGGTGCTACCTTGGGTCTGGGAACCATCCTGTCTATCGTGGATTTTCAGGAGCCAGCCGGCTGCTCCCAGCCATGGGCTGCCAAACACAAACCACAGCCCTATTCCATGGCTAACAAAATTCTGATGCCCCGCTTCTGGATGGCAGATTGCAGGAGCCACTTGGCACTGTCAAACCAGCCTGACTTGGCACTGGTGCCACCTTGGGTCTTGAAACCATCCTGCGTATTGTGGATTTTTAGGAGCCAGCCGGCCACTCCCAGCCACAGGCCTTCAAAAACAATCCTCGGCCCGTTTCTCTGAGCAACAAAACTCAGCCGAACTGTTTCTGGATGGCAGATTGTAGGAGCCACTTTCTACTATCAAACCAGCCCAACCTGGCACTGGTGCCACTTTGGGTCTGGGAAGCATTCTGGGTATCGTGGATTTTCAGGAGCCAGCCGGCCACTCCCAGCCATAGGCTGCCAAACACAAACCACAGCCCTTTTCCTTGGGTAACGAAATTCAGCTGCCCTGCTTCTGGATGGCAGATGGCACGAGCCACTTGGCACTGCAAACCAGCTCGACTTGGCACTGGTGCCACCTTGGGTCTGGGAACTCGCCCGCGTATCATGGATTTTCAGGAGCCAGCCGGCCACTCACAGCCACAAGACGCAAAAAACAAACCTCGGCCCTTTTCTCTTGCAAACAAAACTCAGCTGACCTGCTTCTGGAAGGCAGATTGCAGGAGCCACTTGGTACTATAAACCAGCCCGACTTGGCACTGGTGCTACCTTGGGTCTGGGAACCATCCTATCGTGGATTTTCAGGAGCCAGCCAGTTGCTCCCAGCCATGGGCTGCCAAACACAAACCACAGCCCTATTCCATGGCTAACAAAATTCAGATGCCTCGCTTCTGGATGGCAGATTGCAGGAGCCACTTGGCACTGTCAAACCAGCCCGACTTGGCACTGGTGCCACCTTGGGTCTGGGAACCATCCTGTGTATCCTGGATTTTCAGGAGCCAGCCGTCCACTCTAAGCCAAAGGCTGCCAAACACAAACCACGAACCCTTTTCCCTGGCTAACAAAATTCAGATGCCCCGCTTTTGGAAGGCAGATTGCAGGAGCCACTTGGCACTGTCAAACCAGCCCCACTTGGCACTGGTTCTACCCTGGGTCTGGGAACCATCCTGCGTATCGTGGATTTTCAGGAACCAGCCGGCCACGCCCAGCTGCAGGCCCCCAAAAACAAACCTCTGCCCGTTTTCCCTACAAACAAAACTCAGCAACCCCGCTTCCGGATCGCAGATTGCAGGAGCCACTTGGTACTATCAAACCAGCCTGACTTGGCCCTGGTGCCACCCTTGGTCTTGGAACCATCCTGCGTATTGAGAGAGAGTAAAGATCCATTCTGAATTAGGTGAAGTGTCTAAGAGAGGTGAAAAGTCTCTGAGGCCAAAGCTGAAGGAGGAACTCGCATGCCGAGACAGCAAGGAGACAGAGAAAGAAAAACAGAAAAGACCACAAGGTCGATTTGCCCCCGACTTAGGAATTCCTTTGATAAAGAAGAACTGGTGCTAAATGTCACACGGAATGAATATGTATGAACCTATTGTGAAACTGTATGCATATGCATTTGGGAGGGGGATAAAAGACGACCTGAGGTCTTCAGAGGTACGCATGCCTTGTTGGGGGACTTGCGTCCGGCACGTGTCGTAAAATAAACATACCGGGCTTTACAACTTTTATAAAGTTGTGAGGTTTCTTCTTTTCTCCGCAAAACATTATGGCGAGCCAAGCCAGGAGTTCTCTGTCCCCGCAGGGGCAGGGGGGATAGACGGACCTCCAAGGCGCGCCCTAGGATTTTTTTTCTGGTGGGGCTCCGCTCGTCTCAACTTGCCACCTGCGAGGACAGACAAGGACCTGCTGGCCTGCGGAGGAAGATACGGTTTGTACTGAGGGGCCCCCGGGGGAGGGAAAGGAGAGCAAGGGAGTAAACCACCCGGAGACGTCTGGGTTCAGCTGATAGAGCAGCTGTATTAGAGACGGGGTTCATCGTTCTGATAGAGCAGACCGCTAGTGGCTCTGGGGGTGAGCCGGGTGAACCCATGTATGTGTGTTGGGGGTTCATAGTTCTGATAGAGCAGAACCGCTAGAGGCTCTGGGGGTGAGCCGGATAACCCGTGTATGTGTGTTGGGGGTTCATAGTTCTGATAGAGCAGAACCGCTAGAGGCTCTGGGGGTGAGCCGGGTGAACCCGTGTATGTGTGTGTTGGGGGTTCATAGTTCTGATAGAGCAGAACCGCTAGAGGCTCTGGGGGTGAGCCGGGTGAACCCGTGTATGTGTGTGTTGGGGGTTCATAGTTCTGATAGAGCAGAACCGCTAGAGGCTCTGGGGGTGAGCCGGGTGAACCCGTGTATGTGTGTGTTGGGGGTTCATAGTTCTGATAGAGCAGAACTGTTGAGCCCGTGTGTGCTTTGTTTGTGTGTGTGTGATGTCCGGACACTGTGTTGCTGTATGGTTAATGTGTGCATTGTGTGGTCGGTGCACTCTGTTTCAAATCATGCAAGTGTATAAGTGTATGGTGTATAAAAGGAATAAATCTACAGTGCGGGGGGGGTCAGTACTACCCGTGTTTGAAGCAGCCGAGTGAGGCCTGAGGCGCCGGCTGCAACAGGCTGCGGGGGCAGGGACAGAAGTGCCCAGCAGAGAAGCGAGTGGAAGAATGTCAGTGATGGTATTTATCGTGTTTAAATGTAGTGATTTGTGTAGATCTGGTACATTTTAACCGTGAGTATGAGTATGAGCTCAGAGAGTTCCTTTGCCTTGGATGTTTGATTTTGATTGTGTCCAAGAAAATTGATGTGAGTAAATGCTGAATTATGGTATGCTATGTTGTGTTGAGAAAAGCGAGCATTTTGAGAGATATGCCCTTTCCCAGTGGTTTTGTGTGGTGATTTTCTTCCTCTGCATTGTGGTAATTTGATTCTCAGATTGTATAGTAGTGTTTGTGGAGATTTTAAGATTTTGTTGCAACAAGAGTGGCATTTTACATAGGAGAACTATAGTACAGTGATTTATGCTTAATTACGATAGAGTTAAAGGAATTCCAAGAATTCCCCCCCCTCACAGCAATTCAAGCCTTGGCTCTAGTGAATTTGAGATAAAGGGGGGGATGCGTGTGTCTGTGGGCATATCAGAATTTTGGCTGTGACTAGCACAGCCTTTTTGCAAAGCAGTAAAACAAGTGTAAGTAGACACAGGGCTTAATTAGATTGTGCAAGAAGAGAACTAGAAAAGACTGATATTTTGTTTGCTCACAATATAGTGTCTATGTCACGTTTTTGATTAGTATGCTGTGTGAGGTGACAGTGGCTGTCCCCTGGGAACAGGGACAGCTCTGGCTGCCCCGTCTCCCCAGGGAACACGAGAATGGCCTGTGAGCAAAAGCTGGATGTGCAGTTATTATTGGAGTGAGGTGTTTATGAGAAACACTGGTTTTGCTGTTCTAATAAGTGTCAGGGCACATGTAAATTACAGGTTTCTGGTCAAGCGGATTCAGAACCTATGGTCTTAGAACTTGTGTGTGGGAACCACATCTGATACCTGCCACCTGGAGCTGTGTGTAGGAGGAAAGTTGAGAAACTACTGTGAAGGTCTGTAAAAAGGTTTGAGTGGAAGCGAGATAGGGCAAGGAGAAATAAATAATGAGAACTGACCAGAGCAAAAAGGTTCCTAAATTAGCCCCTTTTGGGAGGGGCTCACTGGGAGAAGGCTGCCAGTAGGAGCAGCTCAGAAAATAAAAAGATTTATAATACTTCATTGCTGTTAGTACTGTTTTAAAATAGGAGGATAACTGGGATAGAGTTTTGTATGCTGAAATGTCTTTGTGTTTTAAGAAATCACTCAGATTTCTTGAAAAGGGAAAACAAGGCAAAGAGAAACCAAATCAAACATGTTGTTCAGCATGCAGCATAAGATAGCAACGTATGAAATCAGGCAAGGGTTATCGTGCTGAAATGCAAAGCAATCACAGTTCACAAAATGAGTACATATGATTTGCTAAAGGCTCCTCCCAAGGTAAGGGAGGAAGGGTAAAGATGACCTCCCCGAAAGGGAAGAATTTTTGTTGACACAAGGGCCATATATTCAGTTTCAAATAAAACTTTAGGACCTGTGGAGAATGTTTATGTTGCAGTGTGGGGAACAACTGAACAACTGGCCAGTCTGAGAAGGCATCCTTGTGCAAACCTTTAAAGTAATATGTGTACTATGTGTACCTAAAAGCTTTTGTAAAATTCGCTCAATTTGCTAAACACTCTCAAATGAGAAAGGTTACTCTGGAGGCAAATGATATAAAGATGTTAGGATTAACATTAACAGACACTGAAATTAAGAAAGACATTAGTAAGGAGATATTAGAATAAGTAAACAAGTGTTTTCAAGGGTATGGGCCTCTGCTGTACCAGGGAGAGTGAAAGATGCTCCCCCATGAGCATCAAGTTTAAGGAAAGAACACAACTAGTGAGAACTGAGTAGTACCCTCAAAAGGAAAATAAGGAAGGAATCAGCCCAATAACTGATAGTACTGGATTAAGGGCTGTCAATAAGATAACACAGAATTTATACCCTGTGGTAGCAAATCCATTTGCCTTACTGACTTGTTTAACACCTGAGCTAACCTGGTTCACTGTTTTAGGCCTAAGAGATGCCTTCTTTTGTCTCCCTATCCATGAAGCCAGCCAGGAAATTTTTGCATTCAAACTCAAGCTCACATAGTCCATGTGCCTAAAGGCTTCAAGATTCCCCACTCCGATTGGAGAACAGCTTGCAAGGACCCAGAGTCCCAGGAAGCTCCACAAGAGGAAAGGAGGCTGTTGCAGTACGTGGGCGATCTTCTAGTAGCCACTTGGATGAGGGAAGCGAGAGAAGCCTGGACGGTAAGCCTTTTGAATTTCCTAGAACTCCAAAGATGCAGAGTCTCAAAGAAAAAGGCACAGGTAGTGAAACAGAAGGTAATCTACCTGGGGTAAGAAGTGAGTGCTGAGCAGCAGACTTTAAGGCAGGGAAGCCGTATGCCAAACCCTGAAACCCCAGACAACGAAAGAACTCCGAACCCTCTTAGGCATGGCAGGGTAGTGCCAGCTGTGAGTTTATAATTATGGACTGCTCGCCAGACCCCTCTATGCTCTTATTGCCAATGGAAACAGAGATCTCCAGTGGACACAAGACACCACATGGGCCTTTCGCCAGCTAGAGAGAGTGCCCTCATGTCAGCTCCAGCTTTGAAACTTCCAGATGTAAGTAAACCATTCTTTCTATTTTTCCCACGCAAGGAATTGCCCAGGGAATACTGGCTCAGGACTTGGACCCTTACTGAAGGGCAGTTGCTTACTTCTCTAAGCAACTAGATGCAACAGCCAAAGGATGGCCAGGTTGCCTCAGAGCTGTAGCAGCAGTCGTGCTGAATATTCAAGAGGCACGCAAGTTTACCCTGGGACAAAAAATGACTGTGCTAGTGTCCCACACAGTGTCCGCAGCACTGGAAGTAAAGGGTGGCCACTGGCTCTCACCACAGAGGTTTCTGAAATGCCAGGCCATCATGGCAGAGCAAGACGATGTAGAGATAGTGGTGACTATTATTGTCAACTCAGCTTCTTTTCTCAGTGGACACCATAGTTGCCTAGAGACCACCGAAGCTACCTACTCCCGCCACCCAGACTTAAGGGACATTCCTCCGGACGATGCAGAGACCTGGTTCACTGACAGGAAAGCGACATTGCAAAGTTGACGGTGACTACCTGCAGAGAGGTAATCGAGCCTGGACCCTTACCAACAAGTACCTCTGCGCAGAAAGCTGAGATAATTGCCCTGACCCTGGAAATTTGCCCTGGAAAGGGCAAAAGGGAGGAGAATAACCATCTACACAGACCCAAGGAATGCATTTGGAGTCACACATGCACATGGAGCCATCTGGAAAGAGAGGGGACTGCTGACCTCACAGGGAAAGAAGAGACAATCCAGCTGCTGGAAGCAGTTCAGCTACCTGAAAAGGCATATTAAGGCACACTAGAGAGTGAGCTTAAAATTGGAGGAAAGAAATGAGCTGGCGGATGGAGAGGCAAAGAAAGCAGCAAAGGGTGAGGTACAGATTTTCCTCGAAGGTAAGCCATAATACAATAATACTAACCAAAAGAGACGTACAACTGCAAGGGGTGGGCTACCATTGAAAGAGAGCTAGTAATCCCTTCCCATTTTCGTGGTTACTAGTGAAGGAAGGGCACTAGAAAACACACTAGGGCCTAACTACTTAGAAGCCTTTTATAGAGTGTGGCTCTTTTTTGAAATGACCAAAGCTGCAAGTGATACAGAGTGCATTGAAATGAAGTCTTGACTTTGAAGCAGTAATTTCCGCAGGCTTTCTAGAACACACATCTGATTGAAACAATCGTTGTATCGTTGTCAGGAATTTATATGCCACTATCACTCAGGTAAGCCGACAATGTGATCCTTGCCTCCAGACTAACCCCAAAATACGCCCCCGGCCAAAACTCGGTCAGACTGGGAGAGGCCATGGGCCTGTACAGCAGTGGCAAATTAACTTTTCAGAACTCCCAAGGAAAGGGGGGTATCAGTATTTACTGGTATTGATAGATACATTTTCAGGGTGGCCAGAAACCTTCCCCACCAGAACTGTCAAAGCTCAAGAGGTGACCAGATTATTTTTATAAGGAATAATACCACGCTTCAGAGTTCCAGCCACGATATCCTCAGATAAAGAATCACATTTCATTTCCAAAATAGTGCAACAGATTAGTAGCCATCTGGGCATAGATCAGGAACTTCACACCCCATACCACCCCCAATCAAGCGGCCAGGTGGAGAGAATGAATCATTTGATTAAGCAGCAAATCATAAGACTGGGGCTAGAAGTTAATCTACCCTAGCCCAAGCTCTTCCGCTAGCACTATTGCAAATTCAAACTAAACCTTGAGCCAAAGGAATGCTGAGTCCGTTTGGAATGCCTTATAGAAGACCATATAGAATACAAAGGCAATGTCCAGAATGTCCACCTACATGGTGGCATTAAGCAAACAGCTCAGAGTAATTGAGAAACATGTGGCTGGAATTCGGAGCAGGGAGTTAGATAGCCTGGGGATGATGTATATGTTAAGTCTCTTACAGAGAAGACTTTGGAACCACAGTGGGAGAGACCACTGCGAGTACTTCTCACCACCTTCACTGCAATCAAAATCAAGGAGCAGAATGCCTGGATCCATCACTCTCGGGTGAAGAAGGCCCAGAAACCCCTTAAGGAGTGACGCCAGGAGACAATGAACTGAGATTAAAACTTACTCGGGCAAAATGAGTATATTGCGGTCGGGAGTAGCTCATATTTTAGTTTGTAGAATTGTATTGTGTGTAATCATAACTGAAGTTTCAGAACTTGAGAGTACCTCTGTTCAAAGTAATGCTAAATGGCCTTGGTCCCTGGCATTTAATCAGTATACTGGATCCATAGGAAAACCTTCTGAGATAAAAGATTTAAACATATCTACTGTAGTAATCCACGAGAATCAGGTATGTGAGGAGCAAGAATGGCAAGAGCAGGAACTGTAGACTCTTCAAGGAATCAGAGGAGAAGAAATCAAAGTAGGGTGCCAGGCCA
Source organism: Passerculus sandwichensis (assembly GCA_031885435.1). Classification (NCBI taxonomy): domain Eukaryota; kingdom Metazoa; phylum Chordata; class Aves; order Passeriformes; family Passerellidae; genus Passerculus; species Passerculus sandwichensis. The sequence continues at coordinate 2,660,477 of CM063166.1, read as the reverse complement.
TCAATAGGGTAGCTTATGAGAGACCAGATGTAATTAGTGTCTGAACCTCCCCTGGTGTATATGAACACCAAGAAGTCTGTGGTAACCTAAGTGAAACAGACTGTTGGTGTAATTTCACCTTGATACAGCCTGTAGAAGTGACCTGCCTTTGAGCTCGAATTACTATCAGACTTTCATTTGAATTCAAAGTGGACTCTACACTTTTTACCACAGCAGGGCCTTATACACCCCATACTAGTTCAGACCCTACCCAAACTCCAAACTTGAACCTAACGTAGTAAAGAATGTGACTGAACAACAGCTCCTTAGGTCATTTTCCAAGCCGGTTGGCTGAACACTCAAGCAATGACTGGTAAAGGGTGCTGAACTGCAGGTGGCAAATTAACCCAAGCAAGAAAGGTGATTTTCTTTATTTATAGCTATCCCTTTTCCTACTGAGGTTTGGATCAGTGATTGTCCCAGTCTGAGGCAGTTGGATTCTGCTTAAAAGAGGTAGAGAGAGACTCCCCCTCAGAGCTCAGCAGCAGGCTGTAGGATTTTAAGCATCACTTTTGTGCAGAGTGTTTCAAGTAGCAGAAACCTGATCCCAGTTTCTTCTGAGGCACTGCAATGAATTTAGGCTCTTCTCTTATTTACTTGAGGCTTGGACCTGAAGCTAGGGGCAAGGTGGGTGAGGTTTCGTAGACCAGGAGAGACATTCCTGCTTGCCACACATCTGGGAAATCAGGTGCTCTGGAGGGGGAAGGAGATTCCTGAGGTCTCTACATTTCAGAACAAACATCTGCCTCAAATATGACCTAAACCTCTGTCAGATACACTTGTGAAGTGTGTCTGAATTTGCAGTGTGAGCCCAGCACATCCCTCTGGCAGGGAGGGATGGTCATAAACAGAAAGCAGTTCCTGTTCCCCATAACAAACATCTAACTGGCATATTAGGGACAAGATTAGGAGTTTTAAATGGAATTGATTCAGAAATACTGGTGAATAAACTGGCCACTGCAGCAGGTAGCCTAACAAAATTGAAGCAGCCTTTATAGTAATCTCTATTGGCATTAGGAACTAGCCAGTGACAGATTTCAAAAGTACTGCCACAGTAAGGAAGTATGAAAAGGCCGGGGACCAAGACCACAAGTTGATAGTAGAAGCACTTAGTATAGTACAAGATAATGTGTCTTTAGCTTTCAGTTGTATACAAGCACAGTTATGGATACAAGCAACAACAACTCTGATCATATGGGAAAGGGGTGAAGGTAATTTTCCAGCTGAAATTCAAGAAATTGTGTTGGATAATGCAATTGATTTTGAAAGGAACTTTCAATCCTGGCAGACTATGGTGAATTTCACCTGTGATCCTGTTTCTAATGTGGCAACTGCCTTTGTGCTTCCAGACATAATGCCACTGTTTATGTTATCCATCCCATCATTGCCCTAGGATTAAACCATGAAAAAAAAACAATACTCTATCCTTCAGAACATAGAGTGTGGGCACGAAAGATGAATGGAAAGTGGCAGACAGTAAACTTGGAATCCTGCATTACTAGAGAACAGATGGGATTCATTTGTGAAAGCAATACTATTAATGCTCAGGATGTGTGTTTGGACACTGAACAGAGTATTTGTCACTTTGAAATTCATCCAGTCACTGACCAGAAAACTGTGCTCGTATATACTGGAAAAGGGTGTATGCTTGACAACTGCTTGTGCTGCTGTACAAATTAATAGCAATGATGTTATTCTGTCTAGTAGAAACCATTCTAATCTCTGTATATGTAATTTTGTTAAGATTATTGGATGTGATCTTTGGGTTGTCACCAACTGCAAATGGAATCTTTAATAAGTTGTGCCACCCCATTGTAGTTTTACTACTATTAGTTGGGGTAAGCTTAAGATTACCTATTATATTGTTAATTTGGAACTGGAGAATGCTACAACGAATAGCTGTACTAACATCTTTGTCAAAAGAACATGGTGAAGCACTAAAAGACACTGTTGTGAAGGTTTTCATTAAGTAAAAGAATTTACTTATTTCCTAGGAAAGGGGGGAATGAGACAGAGTAAAGATCCATTCTGAATTAGGTGAAGTGTCTAAGAGAGGTGAAAAGTCTCTGAGGCCAAAGCTGAAGGAGGAACTCGCATGCCGAGACAGCAAGGAGACAGAGAAAGAAAAACAGAAAAGACCACAAGGTCGATTTGCCCCAGACATAGGAATTCCTTTGATAAAGAAGAACTGGTGCTAAATGTCACACAGAATGAATATGTATGAACTTATTGTGAAACTGTATGCATATGCATTTGGGAGGGGGATAAAAGACGACCTGAGGTCTTCAGAGGTACGCATGCCTTGTTGGGGGACTTGCGTCCGGCACGTGTCGTAAAATAAACATACCGGGCTTTACAACTTTTATAAAGTGGTGAGGTTTCTTCTTTTCTCCGCAAAACAGTATCGTGGATTTTCAGGAGCCAGCCGGCCACTCCCAGCCATAGGCTGCCAAACACAAACTTCGACCATTTTCCCTGGCTTACAAAACTCAGCTGTTCTGCATCTGAATGGCGGATTGCAGGAGCCACTTGGTACTATCAAACCAGCCGAACTTGGCACTGGTGCCACCTTTGGTCTGGGAACCATCCTGCGTATCGTGGATTTTTAGGAGCCAGCCGGGCACTCCCCGCCATAGGCTGCCAATGCCAAACCACAGCCCTTTTCACTGGCTAACAAAATTCAGATGCCCCGCTTCTGGATGGCAGATTGCAGGAGCCACTTGGCACTGTCAAACCAGCCCGACTTGGCACTGGTGCCACCTTGGGTCTGGGAACCGTCCTGCGTATTGTGGATTTTCCGGAGCCAGCCGGCCACTCCCAGCCAAAAGCCCTCAAACTCAAACCATGGCATTTTTCTCTGATAAACAAATCTCATCTGCCCAGCTTCTGGATGGCAGATTGCAGGAGCCACTTGGTCCTATCAAACCAGCTTGACTTGGCACTGGTGCCACCTTGGGTCTAGGAACTCGCCTGCGTATTATGGATTTTCAAGAGCCAGCCGGCAACTCCCAGCCATAGGCTGCCAAAAGCAAACCTCGGCCGCTTTCCCTGACAAACAAAACTCAGCTACCCTGCTTCTGAATGGCAGATTGCAGGAGCCCTTTGGTAATATCAAACCAGCTCGACTAGGCATTGGTGCCACCTTGGGTCTGGGAACCATCCTGCGTATCGTGGATTTTCAGGAGCCAGCCGGCCACTCCCAGCCATAGGCTGCCAATGCCAAACCACGGACTTTTTTCCTGGCTAAAAAAATTCAGATGCCCCGCTTCCGGATGGCAGATTGCAGGAGCCACTTGGCACTGCCCAACCAGCACGATTTGGCACTGGGTTCACCTTGGGTCTGGGAACCATCCTGCGTAGTGTGGATTTTCAGGATCCAGCCGGCCATTCCCACCCAGGAGCCCTCAGACTCAAACCACGGCCCTTTTCTCTCGCAAAAAAAACTCAGCTGCCTTGCTTCTGGACGGCAGATTGCAGGAGCCACTTGGTACTATCAAACCAGCTTGACTTGGCACTGGTGCCACCTTGGGTCTGGGAAACATACTGCGTATCGTGGATTTTCAGGAGCCAGCCGGCCACGCCCATCACAGGCCGCCAAAAAAAAACCTCAGGCCGTTTCCCTGACAAACAAAACCTAGCAACCCCGCTTCTGGATGGCAGATTGCACATGCATCTTGGTACTATCAAACCAGCCCGACTTGGCACTGGTGCCACCTTTGGTCTGGGAACCATCCTGCGTATCGTGGATTTTCAGGAGCCAGCCGGCCACTCCCAGCTATAGGCTGCCAATGCCAAACCATGGCCCTTTTCCCTGGCTAACAAAATTAAGATGCCCCGCTTCTGGATGGCAGATTGCAGGAGGCACTTGGCACTGTCAAACCAGCCCGACTTGGCACTCGTGCCACCTTGGGTCGTGGAACTCGCCCGCCTATCACGGATTTTCAGGAGCCAGCCGGCCACTGCCAGCCACAAGCCCTAAAACTCAAACCACGGCCCTTTTCTCTGGCTAACAAAATTCAGCTTCCCTGCTTGTGGATGGCAGATTGCAGGAGCCACTTGGTACTATCAAACCAGCCCGACTTGGCACTGGTGCCACCTTGGGTCTGGGAACCATCCTGCGTATTGTGGATTTTCAGGAGCCAGCCGGCCACTCCCAGCCATAGGCTGCCAATGCCAAACCACGGCCTTTTTTCCTGGCTAACGAAATTCAGATGCCCTGCTTCTGGATGGCAGATTGCAGGAGCCACTTGGCACTGTCAAACCAGCCCGATTTGGCACTGGGTTCACCTTGGGTCTGGGAACCATCCTGCGTATTGTGGATTTTCAGGATCCAGCCGGCCACTCCCACCCAGGAGCCCTCAGACTCAAACCACGGCCCTTTTCTCTTGCAAAAAAAACTCAGCTGCCTTGCTTCTGCACGGCAGATTGCAGGAGCCACTTGGTACTATCAAACCAGCTTGACTTGGCACTAGTGCCACCTTGGGTCTGGGAAACATACTGCGTATCGTGGATTTTCATGAACCAGGCGGCCACGCCCATCACAGGCCCCCAAAAAAAAAACTCAGGCCGTTTCCCTGACAAACAAAACCTAGCAACCCCACTTCTGGATGGCAGATTGCAGGAGCCACTGGGTATTATAAACAAGCCCGACTTGGCACTTGTGCCACCTTGGGTCTGGGAACCGTCCTGCGTATTGTGGATTTTCAGGAGCCAGCCGGCCACTCCCAGCCATAGGCTGCCAAACACAAACCACGGCCCTGTTCCCTGGCTAACAAAATTCAGATGCCCTTCTTCTGGATGGCAGATTGCAGGAGCCACTTGGCACTGTCAAACCAGCCCGATTTGGCACTGGCGCCACTTTGGGTCTGGGAAACCACCCTGCCTATCATGGATTTTCAAGAGCCAGCCGGCCACTCAAAGCCACAGGCCCCCAAAAACAAACCTCGGCCCGTTTCCCTGACAAACAAAATTTAGCTACCCCGCTTCTGGATGGCAGAATACAGGAGCCACTTGGTACTATCAAACCAGCCTGATTTGGAACTGGTGCCACCTTGGGTCTGGAAACCATCCTGCGTATTGTGGATTTTCAGGAGCCAGCCGGCCTCTCCCAGCCACAGGCCGTCAAAAACAATCCTCGGCCCATTTCCCTGAGAAAAAAAACTCAGCTGAACATCTTCTGGATTGCAGATTGTAGGAGCCACTTGCTACTATCAAACCAGCCCAACTTGGCACTGGTGCCACCTTGGGTCTGGGAAGCATCCTGCCTATCAAGTATTTGCAGGAGCCAGCCGGCCACTCCCAGCCACAAGCCCCCAGAAACAAACCTCGGCCCGTTTCCCTGACAAACAAATCTCAGCTGCCCGGCTTCTGGATGGCAGATTGCAGGACCCACTTGGTACTATCTAACAAGCCCGACTTGGCACTGGGTCCACTTTGGGTCTGGGAACCATCCTGCGTATCGTGGATTTTCAGGAGCCAGCCGGCCACTCACAAGCACAAGCCCGCAAACTCAAACCACGGCCCTTTCCTCTGGCAAACAAAACTCAGCTGCCTTACTTCTGGATGGCAGATTGCAGGAGCCACTAGGACCTATCAAACCAGCCCGACTTGGCACTGGTGACCACTTGGGTCTGTGTACCATCGTGCGTATCGTGGACTTTCAGGAGTCAGCCGGCCACTCCCAGCCATAGGCTGCCAAACACTTAACATGGCCCTTTTCCCTGGCTAACAAAATTCAGATGCCCCGCTTCTGGATGGCAGACTGCAGGAGCAACCTAGCACTGTCAAACCAGCCCGACTTGGCACTGGTGCCACCTTGGGTCTGGGAACCATCCTGCGTATTGTGGATTTTCAGGAGCCAGCCGGCCACTTCCAGCCACAATCCCTAAAACTCAAACCACGGCCCTTTTCACTGGAAAACAAATTTCAGCTGCCCAGCTTCTGGATGGCAGATTGCAGGAGCCACTTGGTACTATCAAACAAGCCCGACTTGGCACTGGTGCCACCTTGGGTCTGGGAACCATCCTGCGTATCGTGGATTTTCAGGAGCCAGCGGGACACTCCCAGCCATAGGCTGCGAAACACAAATCATGGCACTTTTCCCTGGCTAACAAAATTCAGATGCCCCGCTTCTGGATGGCAGATTGCAGGAGCCACTTGGCACTGTCAAACCAGCCTGACTTTGCACTGGTGACACCTTGGGTCTGGGAACCATCCTGCGTATCGTGGATTTTCAGGGGCCAGCCGGCCACTCCCAGCCATAGGCTGCAAACACAATCCACGGCCCTTTTCCCTGGCTAACAAAATTCAGATGCCCTTCTTCTGGATGGCAGATTGCAGGAGCTACTTGGCACTGTCAAACCAGCTCGACTTGGCACTGGTGCTACCTTGGGTCTGGGAACCATCCTGCGTATCATGGATTTTCAGGAGCCAGCCAGCGACACCCAGACATAGGCCCCCGAAAACAAACCTCGGCCCATTTCCCTGACAAAAAAATTACAACTAATCCGCTTCAGGATGGCAGATTGCAGGAGCCACTTGGCACTGTGAAACAAGCCCGACTTGGCACTCGTGCCACCTTGGATCTGGGAACCATCCTACGTATCATGGATTTTCAGGAGCCAGCCAGCCACTCCCAGCCACAAGCCCTCAAACTCAAACCACGGCCCTTTTCTCTGGAAAAAAAAATTTCAGATGCCCTGCTTCTGGACTGCAGATTGCAGGAGCCACTTGGCACTGTCAAAACAGCCCGACTTGGCACTGGTGCCACCTTGGGTCTGGGAACCATCCTGGGTATCATGGATTTTCAGGAGCCAGCCGTCCACTCCCAGACAAAGGCCCTCAAAAGCAAACCTCGGCCCGTTTCTCTGAATAACCAAACACAGCTACCCCGCTTCTGGATGGCAGATTGCAGGAGCCACTTGGTACTATCTAACAAGCCCGACTTGGTACTGGTGCTACCTTGGGCCTGGGTACCATCCTGCATATCGTGGATTTTCAGGAGCCAGCTGTCCACTCCCAGCCATAGGCTGCCAAACACAAAACACGGCCCTTTACCCTGGCTAACAAAATTCAGATGCCCCGCTTCAGGACGGCAGACTGCAGGAGCAACTTAGCACTGTCAAACCAGCCCGACTTGGCACTGGTGCCACCTTGGGTCTGGGAACTCGCCCGTGTATCATGTATTTTCAGGAGGCAGGCGGCCACTCCCAGGCTCAGGCCCCAAAAAACAAACCTCGGCCTGTTACCCTGAAAAAAAACTCAGCTACCCCGCTTCTGGATGTCAGAATTTAGGAGACACTTGGTACTAAAAAACCAGCCGAACTTGGCACTGGGTCCACCTTGGGTCTGGGAACCATCCTGCGTATTTTGGATTTTCAGGAGCCCGCGGGACACTCTCAGCCATAGTCTGCCACACAAAAACCATAGCACTTTTCCCTGGCTAACAAAATTCAGCTGCCCTGCTTCTGGATATCACATTGCAGGAGCCACTTGGTACTATCAAACCAGCCCGATTTGGCACTGGTGCCACCTTGGGTCTGGGAACCATGCTGCGTATCGTGTATTTTCAGGAGCCAGCCGGCCACTCCTAGCCATAGGCTGCCAAACACAAACCACGGCACTTTTCCCTGGCTAACAAAATTCAGATGACCCGCTTCTGGATGGCAGATTGCAGGAGCCACTTGGCACTGTCAAACCAGCCCGACTTGGCACTAGTGCCACCTTGGGTCTGGGAACTCACCCTGCATATCAAGTATTTTCAGGAGCCAGCCAGCCACTCCCAGCCATAGGCTGCCAAACACAAACCACGGCCCTTTTCCCTGGCTAACAAAATTCAGATGACCCGCTTCTGGATGGCAGATTGCAGGAGCCACTTGGCACTGCCAAACCAGCCCGACTTGGCACTGGTGCTACCTTGGGTCTGGGAACCATCCTGGGTATCATGGATTTTCAGGAGCCAGCCGGCCACTCCCAGACACAAGCCCCCAAAAACACACCTCGGCCCGTGTCCCTGACAAACAAAACTCTGCTACCTCGCTTCTGGATGGCAGATTGCAGGAGCCACTTGGCACTGTCAAACCAGCACGACTTGGCACTGGTGGTACCTTGGGTTTGGGAACCATCCTGGGTATCATGGATTTTCAGGAGCCAGCCGGCCACTCCCAGCCATAGTCTGCCAAACACAAACCACGGCCCTTTTCCCTGGCTAACAAAATTCAGATGCCCCGCTTCTGGATGGCAGATTGCAGGAGCCACTTGGCACTGCCAAACCAGCCTGACTTGGCACTGGTGCTACCTTGGGTCTGGGAACCATCCTGGGTATCATGGATTTTCAGGAGCCAGCCGGCCACTCCCAGACACAGGCCCCCCAAAACAAACCTCAACCCGTTTCCCTGACAAACAAAATTCAGCTACCCCGCCTCTGGATGGCAGATTGCAGGAGCCACTGGGTATTATAAACAAGCCCGACTTGGCACTGGTTCTAGCTTGGGTCTTGGAACCATCCCTCGTATCGTGGATTTTCTGGAGCCAGCCGGCCACTCCCAGCCATAGTCTGCCAAACACAAACCACGGCCCTTTTCCCTGGCTAACAAAACTCAGATGCCCCGCTTCTGGATGGCAGATTGCAGGAGGCACTTGGCACTGTCAAATTAGCTCGACTTGGCACTGGTGCCACCTTGGGTCTGGGAACCATCCTGCGTATGGTGGATTTTCAGGAGCCAGCCGGCCACTCCCAGCGACAAGCCCTAAAACTCAAACCAAAGCCCTTTTCTCTGGAAAAAAAAATTTCAGATGCCCTGCTTCTGGACTGCAGATTGCAGGAGCCACTTTGCACTGCCAAACCAGCCCGACTTGGCACTGGTGGTACCTTGGGTTTGGGAACCATCCTGGGTATCATGGATTTTCAGGAGCCAGCCGGCCACTCCCAGCCATAGGGTGCCAAAAACAAACCACGGCCCTTTTCCGTGGCTAACAAAATTCAGATGCCCCGCTTCTGGATGGCAGATTGCAGGAGCCACTTGGCACTGCCAAACCAGCCCGACTTGGCACTGGTGCTACCTTGGGTCTGGGAACCATCCTGGGTATCATGGATTTTCAGGAGCCAGCCGGCCACTCCAAGACACAGGCCCCAAAAAGAAACCTCGGCCCGTATCCCTGAAAAAAAAACTCAGCTGCCCAGCTTCTGGATGGCAGAAGTCAGGAGACACTTGGTACTATTAAACCAGCCCAACTTGGCACTGGTGCCACCTTTGGTCTGGGAACCATCCTGCGTATCGTAGATTTTCAGAAGCCAGCCGGCCACTCCCAGCCACAATCCCTAAAATTCAAACCACGGCCCTTTTCCCAGGCTAACAAAATTCAGATGCCCTACTTCTGGATGGCACATGGCAAGAGCCACTTGGCACTGCCAAACCAGCCCGACTTGGCACAGGTGCCACCTTGGATCTGGGAACCATCATGCGTGTGGTGGATTTTCAGGAGCCAGCCGGCCACTCCCAGCCATAGTCTGCCAAACACAAACCACGGCCCTTTTATCCGGCTAACAAAACTCACCTGCCCCGCTTCTGGATGGCAGATTGCAGGAGCCACTTGGCACTGTCAAACCAGCCGGACGTGGCAATGGTGCCACTTTGGGTCTGGGAATCATCCTGTGTATCGTGTATTTTAAGGAGCCAGCCGGCCACTGCCGGCCATAGGCTGCCAAACACAAACCACGGCCCTTTTCCCTGGCTTACAAAATTCAGATGCCTCGCTTCTGGATGGCAGATTGCAAGAGCCACTTGGCACTGTCAAACCAGCCTGACTTTGCACTGGTGCCACCTTGGTTCTCAGGACCATCCTGCGTATCGTTGATTTTCAGGAGCCAGCCGGCCACTCCCAGCCAGAAGCACTCAAACTCAAACCACGGCCCTTTTCCCTGGCTAAAAAAATTCAGATGCCCCGCTTCTGGATGGCAGATTGCAGGAGGCACTTGGCACTGCCAAACCAGCCCGACTTGGCACTGGTGCTACCTTGGGTCTGGGAACCATCCTTGGTATCATGGATTTTCAGGAGCCAGCCGGCCACTCCCAGCCATAGTTGGCCAAACACAAACCACGGCACTTTTCCCTGGCTTACAAAATTCAGCTGCCTCGCTTCTGGATGGCAGATTGCAGGAGCCACTTGGCACTGTCAAACCAGCCTGACTTTGCACTGGTGCCACCTTGGGTCTGGGAACCATCCTGCGTATCGTGGATTTTCAGGAGCCACCCGGCCACTGCCAGCCATCGGCTACAAACACAAACCACGGCCCTTTTCCCTGAAAAAAAAAATTCAGATGCCCGGCTTCTGGATGGCAGATTGCAGGAGCCACTTGGCACTGCCAAACCAGCCCGACTTTGCACTGGTGCTATCTTGGGACTAGGAACCATCCTGGGTATCATGGATTTTCAGGAGCCAGCCGGCCACTCCCAGACACAGGCCCCAAAAAGAAACCTCGGCCCGTATCCCTGAAAAAAAAACTCAGCTACCTCGCTTCTGGATGGCAGAATTCCGGAGACACTTGGTACTATTAAACCAGCACAACTTGGCACTGGTGCCACCTTGGGTCTGGGAACCATCCTGCGTATCGTGGATTTTCAGAAGCCAGCTGGCCACTCCCAGCCACAATCCCTAAAACTCAAACCACGGCCCTTTTCCCAGGCTAACAAAATTCAGATGCCCTGCTTCTGGATGGCACATGGCAAGAGCCACTTGGCACTGCCAAACCAGCCCGACTTGGCACAGGTGCCACCTTGGATCTGGGAACCATCATGCGTATGGTGGATTTTCAGGAGCCAGCCGGCCACTCCCAGCCATAGTCTGCCAAACACAAACCACGGCCCTTTTATCCGGCTAACAAAACTCACCTGCCCCGCTTCTGGATGGCAGATTGCAGGAGCCACTAGGCACTGTCAAACCAGCCGGACGTGGCAATGGTGCCACCTTGGGTCTGGGAATCATCCTGTGTATCGTGTATTTTAAGGAGCCAGCCGGCCACTGCCAGCCATAGGCTGCCAAACACAAACCACGGCCCTTTTCCCTGGCTTACAAAATTCAGATGCCTCGCTTCTGGATGGCAGATTGCAAGAGCCACTTGGCACTGTCAAACCAGCCTGACTTTGCACTGGTGCCACCTTGGGTCTGGGAACCATCCTGCGTATCGTGGATTTTCAGGAGCCAGCCGGCCACTCCCAGCCATAGGCTGCCAAACACAAACCACGGCCCTTTTCCCTGGCTAAAAATATTCAGATGACCCGCTTCTGGATGGCAGATTGCAGGAGCCACTTGGCACTGCCAAACCAGCCCGACTTGGCACTGGTGCTACCTTGGGTCTGGGAACCATCCTGGGTATCATGGATTTTCAGGAGCCAGCCAGCCACTCCCAGACACAGGCCTCCAAAAACAAACCTCGGCCCGTTTCCCTGACAAACAAAATTCAGCTACCCCGCTTCTGGATGGCAGATTGCAGGAGCCACTGGGAATTATAAACAAGCCCGACTTGGCACTAGTGCCACCTTGGGTCTGGGAACCATCCGGCGTATCGTGGATTTTCAGGAGCCAGCCGGCCACTCCCAGCCTTAGGCTGCCAAACACAAACCACGGCCCTTTTCCCTGGCTAACAAAATTCAGATGCCCCACTTCTGGATGGCAGATTGCAGGAGCCACTTGGCACTGTCAAACCAGCCCGACTTTGCACTGGTGCCACTTTGGGTCTGGGAACCATCCTGCGTATGGTGGATTTTCAGGAGCCAGCCCGCCACTCCCAGCGACAAGGCCTCAAACTCAAACCACAGCCCTTTTCTCTGGAAAAAAAAATTTCAGATTCCCTGCTTCTGGACTGCAGATTGCAGGAGCCACTTTGCACTGCCAAACCAGCCCGACTTGGCACTGGTGGTACCTTGGGTTTGGGAACCATCCTGGGTATCATGGATTTTCAGGAGCCAGCCGGCCACTCCCAGCCATAGGCTGCCAAACACAAACCACGGCCTTTTTCCCTGGCTAACAAAATTCAGATGCCTTGCTTCTGGATGGCAGATTGCAGGAGCCACTTGGCACTGCCAAACCAGCCCGACTTGGCACTGGTGCTACCTTGGGTCTGGGAACCATCCTGGGTATCATGGATTTTGAGGAGCCAGCCGGCCACTCCCAGACACAGGCCCCCGAAAACAAACCTTGGCCCGTTTCCCTGACAAACAAAATTCAGCTACCCCGCCTCTGGATGGCAGATTGCAGGAGCCACTGGGTATTATAAACAAGCCCGACTTGGCACTGGTTCTAGCATGGGTCTGGGAACCATCCCGCGTATCGTGGATTTTCAGGAGCCAGCCGGCCACTCCCAGCCTCAGGCCCCAAAAAGAAACCTCGGCCCGTATCCCTGAAAAAAAAACTCAGCTGCCCCGCTTCTGGATGGCAGAATTCAGGAGACACTTGGTACTATTAAAACAGCCCAACTTGGCACTGGTGCCACCTTGGGTCTGGGAACCATCCTGCGTATCGTGGATTTTCAGAAGCCAGCCGGCCACTCCCAGCCACAATCCTTAAAACTCAAACCACGGCCCTTTTCCCAGGCTAACAAAATTCAGATGCCCTGCTTCTGGATGGCACATGGCAAGAGCCACTTGGCACTGCCAAACCAGCCAGACTTGGCACTGGTGCTACCTTGAGTCTGGGAACCATCCTGCGTATCGTGGATTTTCAGGAGCCAGCCGGCCACTCCCAGCCATAGTCTGCCAAACACAAACCACGGCACTTTTCCCTGGCTAACAAAACTCAGATGCCCCGCTTCTGGATGGTAGATTGCGGGAGCCACTTGGCACTGTCAAATTAGCTCGACTTGGCACTGGTGCCACCTTGGGTCTGGGAACCATCCTGCGTATGGTGGATTTTCAGGAGCCAGCCGGCCACTCCCAGCGACAAGCCCTAAAACTCAAACCACAGCCCTTTTCTCTGGAAAAAAAAATTTCAGATGCCCTGCTTCTGGACTGCAGATTGCAGGAGCCACTTGGCACTGCCAAACCAGCCCGACTTGGCACTGGTGCTACCTTGGGTCTGGGAACCATCCTGGGTATCATGGATTTTCAGGAGCCAGCCGTCCACTCCCAGTCACAGCCCCCAAAAACAAACCTCGGCAGGTTTCCCTGACAAACAAAATTCAGCTACCCCGCATCTGGATGGCAGATTGCAGGAGCCACTGGGTATTATAAACAAGCCCGACTTGGCACTGGTCCTAGCTTGGGTCTGGGAACCATCCCGCGTATCGTGGATTTTCAGGAGCCAGCAGGCCACTCCCAGCCATAGGCTGCCAAACACAAACCACGGCCCTTTTCTCTGTAAAAAAAAATTTTAGATGCCCTCCTTCTGGACTGCAGATTGCAGGAGCCACTTGGCACTGTCAAACCAGCTTGACTTGGCACTGGTGCTACCTTGGGTCTGGGAATCATCCTTGGTATCATGGATTTTCAGGAGCCAGCCGGCCACTCCCAGCCATAGGCTGCCAAAAACAAAACACGGCCCTTTACCCAGGCTAACAAAATGCAGATGCCCCGCCTCTGGATGGCAGACTGCAGGAGAAACTTAGCACTGTCAAACCAGCCCGACTTGGTACTGGTGCTACCTTGGGTCTGGGAACCATCCTGCGTATGGTGGATTTTCAGGAGCCAGCCGGCCACTCCCAGCAACAGGCCCCCTAAAAACAAACCTCGGCCCGTTTCGCTGAGAAACAAATCTCAGCTGCCCTGCTTCTGGATGGCAGATTGCAGGAGCCACTTGGCACTGTCAAACCAGCTTGACTTGGCACTGGTGCTACCTTGGGTCTGGGAATCATCCTTGGTATCATGGATTTTCAGGAGCCAGCCGGCCACTCCCAGCCATAGTTGGCCAAACACAAACCACGGCACTTTTCCCTGGCTTACAAAATTCAGCTGCCTCGCTTCTGGATGGCAGATTGCAGGAGCCACTTGGCACTGTCAAACCAGCCTGACTTTGCACTGGTGCCACCTTGGGTCTGGGAACGATCCTGCGTATCGTGGATTTTCAGGAGCCAGCCGGCCACTGCCAGCCATCGGCTGCAAACACAAACCACGGCCCTTTTCCCTGAAAAAAAAAATTCAGATGCCCGGCTTCTGGATGGCAGATTGCAGGAGCCACTTGGCACTGCCAAACCAGCCCGACTTTGCACTGGTGCTATCTTGGGACTAGGAACCATCCTGGGTATCATGGATTTTCAGGAGCCAGCCGGCCACTCCCAGACACAGGCCCCAAAAAGAAACCTCGGCCCGTATCCCTGAAAAAAAAACTCAGCTGCCCAGCTTCTGGATGGCAGAATTCCGGAGACACTTGGTACTATTAAACCAGCACAACTTGGCACTGGTGCCACCTTGGGTCTGGGAACCATCCTGCGTATCGTGGATTTTCAGAAGCCAGCCGGCCACTCCCAGCCACAATCCCTAAAACTCAAACCACGGCCCTTTTCCCAGGCTAACAAAATTCAGATGCCCTGCTTCTGGATGGCACATGGAAAGAGCCACTTGGCACTGCCAAACCAGCCCGACTTGGCACAGGTGCCACCTTGGATCTGGGAACCATCATGCGTATGGTGGATTTTCAGGAGCCAGCCGGCCACTCCCAGCCATAGTCTGCCAAACACAAACCACGGCCCTTTTATCCGGCTAACAAAACTCACCTGCCCCGCTTCTGGATGGCAGATTGCAGGAGCCACTTGGCACTGTCAAACCAGCCGGACGTGGCAATGGTGCCACCTTGGGTCTGGGAATCATCCTGTGTATCGTGTATTTTAAGGAGTCAGCCGGCCACTGCCAGCCATAGGCTGCCAAACACAAACCACGGCCCTTTTCCCTGGCTTACAAAATTCAGATGCCTCGCTTCTGGATGGCAGATTGCAAGAGCCACTTGGCACTGTCAAACCAGCCTGACTTTGCACTGGTGCCACCTTGGGTCTCGGAACCATCCTGCGTATCGTGGATTTTCAGGAGCCAGCCGGCCACTCCCAGCCTTAGGCTGCCAAACACAAACCACGGCCCTTTTCCCTGGCTAAAAATATTCAGCTGCCCTGCTTCTGGATGACAGATTGCAGGAGCCACTTGGCACTGCCAAACCAGCCCGACTTGGCACTGGTGCTACCTTGGGTCTGGGAACCATCCTGGGTATCATGGATTTTCAGGAGCCAGCCAGCCACTCCCAGACACAGGCCTCCAAAAACAAACCTCGGCCCGTTTCCCTGACAAACAAAATTCAGCTACCCCGCTTCTGGATGGCAGATTGCAGGAGCCACTGGGAATTATAAACAAGCCCGACTTGGCACTAGTGCCACCTTGGGTCATGGAACCATCCGGCGTATCGTGGATTTTCAGGAGCCAGCCGGCCACTCCCAGCCTTAGGCTGCCAAACACAAACCACGGCCCTTTTCCCTGGCTAACAAAATTCAGATGCCCCACTTCTGGATGGCAGATTGCAGGAGCCACTTGGCACTGTCAAACCAGCCCGACTTTGCACTGGTGCCACTTTGGGTCTGGGAACCATCCTGCGTATGGTGGATTTTCAGGAGCCAGCCGGCCACTCCCAGCGACAAGCCCTCAAACTCAAACCACAGCCCTTTTCTCTGGAAAAAAAAATTTCAGATGCCCTGCTTCTGGACTGCAGATTGCAGGAGCCACTTTGCACTGCCAAACCAGCCCGACTTGGCACTGGTGGTACCTTGGGTTTGGGAACCATCCTGGGTATCATGGATTTTCAGGAGCCAGCCGGCCACTCCCAGCCATAGGCTGCCAAACACAAACCACGGCCTTTTTCCCTGGCTAACAAAATTCAGATGCCTTGCTTCTGGATGGCAGATTGCAGGAGCCACTTGGCACTGCCAAACCAGCCCGACTTGGCACTGGTGCTACCTTGGGTCTGGGAACCATCCTGGGTATCATGGATTTTGAGGAGCCCGCCGGCCACTCCCAGGCACAGGCCCCCGAAAACAAACCTTGGCCCGTTTCCCTGACAAACAAAAATCAGCTACCCTGCCTCTGGATGGCAGATTGCAGGAGCTACTGGGTATTATAAACAAGCCCGACTTGGCACTGGTTCTAGCATGGGTCTGGGAACCATCCCGTGTATCGTGGATTTTCAGGAGCCAGCCGGCCACTCCCAGCCTCAGGCCCCAAAAAGAAACCTCGGCCCGTATCCCTGAAAAAAAAACTCAGCTGCCCCGCTTCTGGATGGCAGAATTCAGGAGACACTTGGTACTATTAAAACAGCCCAACTTGGCACTGGTGCCACCTTGGGTCTGGGAACCATCCTGCGTATCGTGGATTTTCAGAAGCCAGCCGGCCACTCCCAGCCACAATCCTTAAAACTCAAACCACGGCCCTTTTCCCAGGCTAACAAAATTCAGATGCCCTGCTTCTGGATGGCACATGGCAAGAGCCACTTGGCACTGCCAAACCAGCCAGACTTGGCACTGGTGCTACCTTGAGTCTGGGAACCATCCTGCGTATCGTGGATTTTCAGGAGCCAGCCGGCCACTCCCAGCCATAGTCTGCCAAACACAAACCACGGCACTTTTCCCTGGCTAACAAAACTCAGATGCCCCGCTTCTGGATGGCAGATTGCAGGAGCCACTTGGCACTGTCAAATTAGCTCGACTTGGCACTGGTGCCACCTTGGGTCTGGGAACCATCCTGCGTATGGTGGATTTTCAGGAGCCAGCCGGCCACTCCCAGCGACAAGCCCTAAAACTCAAACCACAGCCCTTTTCTCTGGAAAAAAAAATTTCAGATGCCCTGCTTCTGGACTGCAGATTGCAGGAGCCACTTGGCACTGCCAAACCAGCCCGACTTGGCACTGGTGCTACCTTGGGTCTGGGAACCATCCTGGGTATCATGGATTTTCAGGAGCCAGCCGGCCACTCCAAGACACAGGCCCCAAAAAGAAACCTCGGCCCGTATCCCTGAAAAAAAAACTCAGCTGCCCAGCTTCTGGATGGCAGAATTCAGGAGACACTTGGTACTATTAAACCAGCCCAACTTGGCACTGGTGCCACCTTTGGTCTGGGAACCATCCTGCGTATCGTGGATTTTCAGAAGCCAGCCGGCCACTCCCAGCCACAATCCCTAAAATTCAAACCACGGCCCTTTTCCCAGGCTAACAAAATTCAGATGCCCTACTTCTGGATGGCACATGGCAAGAGCCACTTGGCACTACCAAACCAGCCGGAGGTGGAAATGGTGCCACCTTGGGTCTGGGAATCATCCTGTGTATCGTGTATTTTAAGGAGCCAGCTGGCCACTGCCGGACATAGGCTGCCAAACACAAACCACGGCCCTTTTATCCGGCTAACAAAACTCACCTGCCCTGCTTCTGGATGGCAGATTGCAGGAGCCACTTGGCACTGTCAAACCAGCCGGACGTGGAAATGGTGCCACCTTGGGTCTGGGAATCATCCTGTGTATCGTGTATTTTAAGGAGCCAGCTGGCCACTGCCGGACATAGGCTGCCAAACACAAACCACGGCCCTTTTCCCTGGCTTACAAAATTCAGATGCCTCGCTTCTGGATGGCAGATTGCAAGAGCCACTTGGCATTGTCAAACCAGCCTAACTTTGCACTGGTGCCACCTTGGGTCTCGGAACCATCCTGCGTATCGTGGATTTTCAGGAGCCAGCCGGCCACTCTCAGCCATAGGCTGCCAAACACAAACCACGGCCCTTTTCCCTGGCTAAAAATATTCAGATGCCCCGCTTCTGGATGGCAGATTGCAGGAGCCACTTGGCACTGCCAAACCAGCCCGACTTGGCACTGGTGCTACCTTGGGTCTGGGAACCATCCTGGGTATCATGGATTTTCAGGAGCCAGCCAGCCACTCCCAGACACAGGCCTCCAAAAACAAACCTCGGCCCGTTTCCCTGACAAACAAAATTCAGCTACCCCGCTTCTGGATGGCAGATTGCAGGAGCCACTGGGAATTATAAACAAGCCCGACTTGGCACTAGTGCCACCTTGGGTCTGGGAACCATCCGGCGTATCGTGGATTTTCAGGAGCCAGCCGGCCACTCCCAGCCTTAGGCTGCCAAACACAAACCACGGCCCATTTCCCTGGCTAACAAAATTCAGATGCCCCGCTTCTGGATGGCAGATTGCAGGAGCCACTTGGCACTGTCAAACCAGCCCGACTTGGCACTGGTGCCACTTTGGGTCTGGGAACCATCCTGCGTATGGTAAATTTTCAGGAGCCAGCCGGCCACTCCCAGCGACAAGGCCTCAAACTCAAACCACAGCCCTTTTCTCTGGAAAAAAAAATTTCAGATGCCCTGCTTCTGGACTGCAGATTGCAGGAGCCACTTTGCACTGCCAAACCAGCCCGACTTGGCACTGGTGGTACCTTGGGTTTGGGAACCATCCTGGGTATCATGGATTTTCAGGAGCCAGCCGGCCACTCCCAGCCATAGGCTGCCAAACACTAACCACGGCCCTTTTCCCTGGCTAACAAAATTCAGATGCCTTGCTTCTGGATGGCAGATTGCAGGAGCCACTTGGCACTGCCAAACCAGCCCGACTTGGCACTGGTGCTACCTTGGGTCTGGGAACCATCCTGGGTATCATGGATTTTCAGGAGCCAGCCGGCCACTCCCAGACACAGGCCCCCGAAAACAAACCTTGGCCCGTTTCCCTGACAAACAAAATTCAGCTACCCCGCCTCTGGATGGCAGATTGCAGGAGCCACTGGGTATTATAAACAAGCCTGACTTGGCACTGGTTCTAGCATGGGTCTGGGAACCATCCCGCGTATCGTGGATTTTCAGGAGCCAGCCGGCCACTCCCAGCCTCAGGCCCCAAAAAGAAACCTCGGCCCGTATCCCTGAAAAAAAAACTCAGCTGCCCCGCTTCTGGATGGCAGAATTCAGGAGACACTTGGTACTATTAAAACAGCCCAACTTGGCACTGGTGCCACCTTGGGTCTGGGAACCATCCTGCGTATCGTGGATTTTCAGAAGCCAGCCGGCCACTCCCAGCCACAATCCTTAAAACTCAAACCACGGCCCTTTTCCCAGGCTAACAAAATTCAGATGCCCTGCTTCTGGATGGCACATGGCAAGAGCCACTTGGCACTGCCAAACCAGCCAGACTTGGCACTGGTGCTACCTTGAGTCTGGGAACCATCCTGCGTATCGTGGATTTTCAGGAGCCAGCCGGCCACTCCCAGCCATAGTCTGCCAAACAAAAACAACGGCACTTTTCCCTGGCTAACAAAACTCAGATGCCCCGCTTCTGGATGGCAGATTGCAGGAGCCACTTGGCACTGTCAAATTAGCTCGACTTGGCACTGGTGCCACCTTGGGTCTGGGAACCATCCTGCGTATGGTGGATTTTCAGGAGCCAGCCGGCCACTCGCAGCGACAAGCCCTAAAACTCAAACCACAGCTCTTTTCTCTGGAAAAAAAAATTTCAGATGCCCTGCTTCTGGACTGCAGATTGCAGGAGCCACTTTGCACTGCCAAACCAGCCCGACTTGGCACTGGTGGTACCTTGGGTTTGGGAACCATCCTGGGTATCATGGATTTTCAGGAGCCAGCCGGCCACTCCCAGCCATAGGCTGCCAAAAAAAAACCACGGCCCTTTTCCCTGGCTAACAAAATTCAGATGCCCCGCTTCTGGATGGCAGATTGCAGGAGCCACTTGGCACTGCCAAACCAGCCCGACTTGGCACTGGTGCTACCTTGGGTCTGGGAACCATCCTGGGTATCATGGATTTTCAGGAGCCAGCCGGCCACTCCAAGACACAGGCCCCAAAAAGAAACCTCGGCCCGTATCCCTGAAAAAAAAACTCAGCTGCCCAGCTTCTGGATGGCAGAATTCAGGAGACACTTGGTACTATTAAACCAGCCCAACTTGGCACTGGTGCCACCTTTGGTCTGGGAACCATCCTGCGTATCGTGGATTTTCAGAAGCCAGCCGGCCACTCCCAGCCACAATCCCTAAAATTCAAACCACGGCCCTTTTCCCAGGCTAACAAAATTCAGATGCCCTACTTCTGGATGGCACATGGCAAGAGCCACTTGGCACTGCCAAACCAGCCCGACTTGGCACTGGTGCCACCTTGGATCTGGGAACCATCATGCGTGTGGTGGATTTTCAGGAGTCAGCCGGCCACTCCCAGCCATAGTCTGCCAAACACAAACCACGGCCTTTTTATACGGCTAACAAAACTCACCTGCCCCACTTCTGGATGGCAGATTGCAGGAGCCACTTGGCACTGTCAAACCAGCCCGACGTGGCGATGGTGCCACCTTGGGTCTGGGAATCATCCTGTGTATCGTGTATTTTAAGGAGCCAGCCGGCCACTGCCGGCCATAGGCTGCCAAACACAAACCACGGACCTTTTCCCTGGCTTACAAAATTCAGATGCCTCGCTTCTGGATGGCAGATTGCAAGAGCCACTTGGCACTGTCAAACCAGCCTGACTTTGCACTGGTGCCACATTGGTTCTCGGAACCATCCTGCGTATCGTTGATTTTCAGGAGCCAGCCGGCCACTCCCAGCCAGAAGCACTCAAACTCAAACCACGGCCCTTTTCCCTGGCTAAAAAAATTCAGATGCCCCGCTTCTGGATGGCAGATTGCAGGAGGCACTTGGCACTGCCAAACCAGCCCGACTTGGCACTGGTGCTACCTTGGGTCTGGGAACCATCCTGGGTGTCATGGATTTTCAGGAGCCAGCCAGCTACTCCCAGACACAGGCCCCCAAAAAAAAACTTCGGCCCGTTTCCCTGAAAAACAAAACTCAGCTACCCCGCTTATGGATGGCAGATTGCAGGAGCCACTGGGAATTATAAACAAGTCCGACTTGGCACTAGTGCCACCTTGGGTCTGGGAACCATCCGGCGTATCGTGAATTTTCAGGAGCCAGCCGGCCACTCCCAGCCTTAGGCTGCCAAACACAAACCACGGCCCTTTTCCCTGGCTAACAAAATTCAGATGCCCCGCTTCTGGTTTGCAGATTGCAGGAGCCACTTGGCACTGTCAAACCAGCCCGACTTGGCACTTGTGCCACTTTGGGTCTGGGAACCATCCTGCGTATGGTGGATTTTCAGGAGCCAGCCGGCCACTCCCAGCGACAAGGCCTCAAACTCAAACCACAGCCCTTTTCTCTGGAAAAAAAAATTTCAGATGCCCTGCTTCTGGACCGCAGATTGCAGGAGCCACTTTGCACTGCCAAACCAGCCTGACTTGGCACTGGTGGTACCTTGGGTTTGGGAACCATCCTGGGTATCATGGATTTTCAGGAGGCAGCCGGCCGCTCCCAGCCATAGGCTGCCAAAAACAAACCACGCCCCTTTTCCCTGGCTGACAAAATTCAGATGCCTTGCTTCTGGATGGCAGATTGCAGGAGCCACTTGGCACTGCCAAACCAGCCCGACTTGGCACTGGTGCTACCTTGGGTCTGGGAACCATCCTGGGTATCATGGATTTTCAGGAGCCAGCCAGCCACTCCCAGACACAGGCCCCCAAAAACAAACCTTGGCCCGTTTCCCTGACAAACAAAATTCAGCTACCCCGCCTCTGGATGGCAGATTGCAGGAGCCACTGGGTATTATAAACAAGCCCGACTTGGCACTGGTTCTAGCATGGGTCTGGGAACCATCCCGCGTATCGTGGATTTTCAGGAGCCAGCCGGCCACTCCAAGACACAGGCCCCAAAAAGAAACCTCGGCCCGTATCCCTGAAAAAGAAACTCAGCTGCCCAGCTTCTGGATGGCAGAATTCAGGAGACACTTGGTACTATTAAACCAGCCCAACTTGGCACTGGTGCCACCTTTGGTCTGGGAACCATCCTGCGTATCGTGGATTTTCAGAAGCCAGCCGGCCACTCCCAGCCACAATCCCTAAAATTCAAACCACGGCCCTTTTCCCAGGCTAACAAAATTCAGATGCCCTGCTTCTGGATGGCACATGGCAAGAGCCACTTGGCACTGCCAAACCAGCCCGACTTGGCACAGGTGCCACCTTGGATCTGGGAACCATCATGCGTGTGGTGGATTTTCAGGAGCCAGCCGGCCACTCCCAGCCATAGTCTGCCAAACACAAACCACGGCCTTTTTATACGGCTAACAAAACTCACCTGCCCCACTTCTGGATGGCAGATTGCAGGAGCCACTTGGCACTGTCAAACCAGCCCGACGTGGCAATGGTGCCACCTTGGGTCTGGGAATCATCCTGTGTATCGTGTATTTTAAGGAGCCAGCCGGCCACTGCCGGCCATAGGCTGCCAAACACAAACCACGGACCTTTTCCCTGGCTTACAAAATTCAGATGCCTCGCTTCTGGATGGCAGATTGCAGGAGCCACTTGGCACTGTCAAACCAGCCTGACTTTGCACTGGTGCCACATTGGTTCTCGGAACCATCCTGCGTATCGTTGATTTTCAGGAGCCAGCCGGCCACTCCCAGCCAGAAGCACTCAAACTCAAACCACGGCCCTTTTCCCTGGCTAAAAAAATTCAGATGCCCCGCTTCTGGATGGCAGATTGCAGGAGGCACTTGGCACTGCCAAACCAGCCCGACTTGGCACTGGTGCTACCTTGGGTCTGGGAACCATCCTGGGTGTCATGGATTTTCAGGAGCCAGCCAGCTACTCCCAGACACAGGCCCCCAAAAAAAAACTTCGGCCCGTTTCCCTGAAAAACAAAACTCAGCTACCCCGCTTATGGATGGCAGATTGCAGGAGCCACTGGGAATTATAAACAAGTCCGACTTGGCACTAGTGCCACCTTGGGTCTGGGAACCATCCGGCGTATCGTGAATTTTCAGGAGCCAGCCGGCCACTCCCAGCGACAAGGCCTCAAACTCAAACCACAGCCCTTTTCTCTGGAAAAAAAAATTTCAGATGCCCTGCTTCTGGACCGCAGATTGCAGGAGCCACTTTGCACTGCCAAACCAGCCCGACTTGGCACTGGTGGTACCTTGGGTTTGGGAACCATCCTGCGTATCATGGATTTTCAGGAGCCAGCCGGCCACTCCTAGCCATAGGCTGCCAAACACAAACCACGCCCCTTTTCCCTGGCTGAAAAAATTCAGATGCCTTGCTTCTGGATGGCAGATTGCAGGAGCCACTTGGCACTGCCAAACCAGCCCGACTTGGCACTGGTGGTACCTTGGGTTTGGGAACCATCCTGCGTATCATGGATTTTCAGGAGCCAGCCGGCCACTCCCAGACACAGGCCCCCAAAAACAAACCTTGGCCCGTTTCCCTGACAAACAAAATTCAGCTACCTCACCTCTGGATGGCAGATTGCAGGAGCCACTGGGTATTATAAACAAGCCCGACTTGGCACTGGTTCTAGCTTGGGTCTGGGAACCATCCCGCGTATCGTGGATTTTCAGGAGCAAGCCGGCCACTCTCAGCCTCAGGCCCCAAAAAGAAACCTCGGCCCGTATCCCTGAAAAAAAAACTCAGCTGCCCCGCTTCTGGATGGCAGAATTCAGGAGACACTTGGTACTATTAAAACAGCCCATCTTGGCACTGGTGCCACCTTAGGTCTGGGAACCATCCTGCGTATCGTGGATTTTCAGAAGCCAGCCGGCCACTCCCAGCCACAATCCCTAAAACTCAAACCACAGCACTTTTCCCAGGCTAAAAAAATTCAGATGCCCTGCTTCTGAATGGCACATGGCAAGAGCCACTTGGCACTGCCAAACCAGCCCGACTTGGCAGTGGTGTCACCTTGGCTCTGGGAACTAGCCTGCTTATCATGGATTTTCAGGAGGCAGCCGGCCACTCCCAGCCACAGGCCCCCCAAAAAAAACCTCGTCCCGTTTCCCTGAAAAAAAAAACTCTGCTACCCAGCTTCTGGATGGCAGAATTCAGGAGCCACTTGGTACTATCAAACCAGCCCGACTTGGCACTGGTGCTACCTTGGGTCTGGGTACCATCCTGCGTATTGTGGATTTTCAGGAGCCAGCCGGCCACTCCCAGCCAGAAGCCCTCAAACTCAAACCACGGCCCTTTTCTCTGGAAAACAAATTTCAGGTGCCCTGCTTCTGGATGGCAGATTGCAGGAGCCACTTGGCACTATCAAACCAGCCCGACTTGGCACTGGTCCTACCTTGGGTCTGGGAACCATCCTGCGTATCGTGGATTTTAAGGAGCCAGTCGGCCACTGCCAGCCATAGGCGGCCAAACACAAACCACGGCCCTTTTCCCTGGCTAACAAAATTCAGATGCCCCGCTTCTGGATGGCAGATGGCAGGAGCCACTTGGCACTGTCAAACCAGCCCGACTTGGCACTGGTGCCTACTTGGGTCTGGGAACCATCCTGCGTATGGTGGATTTTCAGGAGCCAGACGGCCACTCCCAGCAATAGTCTGCCAAACACAAACCACAGCACTTTTCCATGGCTAACAAAACTCAGCTACCCCGCTTCTGGATGGCAGATTGCAGGAGCCACTTTGCACTGTCAAACAAGCTCGACTTGGCACTGGTGCCACCTTGGGTCTGGGAACCATCCTGCGTATGGTGGATTTTCCGGAGCCAGCCGGCCACTCCCAGCCATAGGCGGCCAAATACAAACCACGGCCCTTTTCCCTGGCTAACAAAATTCAGATGCCCTGCTTCTGGATGGCAGATTGCAGGAGCCACTTGGCACTGCCAAACCAGCCTGACTTGGCACTGGTGCTACCTTGGGTCTGGGAACCATCCTGGGTATCATGGATTTTCAGGAGCCAGCCGGCCACTCCCAGACACAGGCCCCCAAAAACTAAACTCGGCCCGTTTCCCTGAAAAACAAAATTCAGCTACCCCGCCACTGGATGGCAGATTGCAGGAGCCACTGGGTATTATAAACAAGCCCGACTTGGCACTGGTCCTAGCTTGGGTCTGGGAACCATCCCGCGTATCGTGGATTTTAAGGAGCCAGCCGGCCGCTCCCAGCCATAGGCTGCCAAACACAAAACACGGCCCTTTACCCAGGCTAACAAAATTCAGATGCCCCGCTTCTGGATGGCAGATTGCAGGAGCCACTTGGCACTTTCAAACCAGCCCGACTTGGCACTGGTTCAACCTTGGGTCTGGGAACCATCCCGCGTATCGTGGATTTTAAGAGCCAGCCGGCCACTCCCAGCCATAGGCTGCCAAACACAAACCATGGCCCTTTCCCCTGGCTAACAAAATTCAGATGCCCTTCTTCTTGATGGCTGATTGCAGGAGCCACTTGGAACTGTCAAACCAGCCCGACTTGGCACTGGTGCTGCCTTGGGTCTGGGAACGATCCTGCGTATCATGGATTTTCAGTAGCCATCCGGGCGCTCCCCGCCACAAGCCCCCAATAACTAACCTCGGCCCATTTCCCTGACAAACAAAACTACGCTACCCCGCTTCTGGATGGCAGATTGCAGGAGCCACCGGGTATTATACACAAGCCCGACTTGGCACTGGTTCTACCTTGGGTCTGGGGACCATCCTGCGTATCGTGGATTTTCAGGAGCCAGCCGGCAACTCCCAGCCATAGGCTGCCAAACACAAACCACGGCCCTTTTCCCTGGCTAACAAAATTCAGATGCCCTTCTTCTGGACTGCAGACTGCAGGAGCCACTTGGCACTGTCAAACCAGCCCGACTTAGCACTGGTGCTTCCTTGGGTCTGGGAACCATCCTGCGTATCATGGATTTTCAGGAGCCAGCCTGCCACGCCCAGACACTGGCCCCCAGAAACAAACCTCGGCCCATTTCCCTGACAAACAATGCTCAGCTACCCCGCTTGTGGATTGCAGATTGCAGGAGCCACTTGGCACTGTCAAACCAGCCCGAATTGGCACTTGTTCCACCTTGGGTCTGGGAAACATCCTGTGTATCGTGGATTTTCAGGAGCCAGCCGTCCACTCCCAGCCATAGGCTGCCAAACACAAACCACGGCCGTTTTCTCTGCCTAACCAAATTCAGATGCCCCGCTTCTGGATGGCAGATTGCAGGAGCCACTTGGCACTGTCAAACCAGCCTGACTTGGCACTGGTACCACCTTGGGTCTAGGAACCATCCTGGGTATCATGGATTTTCAGGAGCCAGCAGGCCACTCCCAGCCATAGGCTGCCAAACACAAAACACGGCCCTTTACCAAGGCTAACAAAATTCAGATGCCCCGCTTCTGGATGGCAGACTGCAGGAGCAACCAAGCACTGTCAAACCAGCCCGACTTGGCACTCGTGCCACCTTGGGTCTGGGAACTCATCCTGCGTATCAAGTATTTTCAGGAACCAGCCAGCCACTCCCAGCCATTGGCTGTCAAACACAAACCAGGGCACTTTTCACTGGCTTACAATACTCTGCTGCCCCGCTTCTGGATGGGAGACGGCAAGAGCCACTTGGCACTGTCAAACCAGCCCGACTTGGCACTGTTGCCACCTTGGGTCTGGAAACCATCCTGCGTATTGTGGATTTTCAGGAGCCAGCCGGCCACTCCCAGCCAGAAGCCCTCAAACTCAAACCACGGCCCTTTTCTCTGGAAAACAAATTTCAGGTGCCCTGCTTCTGGATGGCAGATTGCAGGAGCCACTTGGCACTATCAAACCAGCCCGACTTGGCACTGGTCTTACCTTGGGTCTGGGAACCATCCTGCGTATCGTGTATTTTCAGGAGCAAGCCGGCCACACCCAGCCATAGGCTGCCAAATACAAACCACGGCCCTTTTCCCTGGCTAACAAATTTCAGATGCCCCGCTTCTGGATGGCAGATTGCAGGAGCCACTTGGCACTGCCAAAGCAGCCCGACTTGGCACTGGTGCTACCTTGGGTCTGGGAACCATCCTGGGTATCCTGGATTTTCAGGAGCCAGCCGGCCACTCCCAGACACAGGCCCCCAAAAAAAAACCTCGGCCCGTATCCCTGAAAAAAAAACTCAGCTGCCCCGCTTCTGGATGGCAGAATTCAGGAGCCCCTTGGTACTATCAAACCAGCCCGACTTGGCACTGGTGCTACCTTGGGTCTGGGTACCATCCTGCGTATCGTGGATTTTCAGGAGCCAGCCGGCCACTCCCAGCCATAGGCTGCCAAACACAAACCACGGCCCTTTTCCCTGGCTAACAGAATTCAGATGCCCTGCTTCTGGACTGCAGATTGCAGGAGCCACTTGGCACTGTCAAACCAGCCTGACTTGGCACTGGTGCTACCTTGGGTCTAGGAACCATCCTGCGTATCATGGATTTTCAGGAGCCAGCCTGCAACGCCCAGACACAGGCCCCCAGAAACAAACCACGGCCCATTTCCCTGTCTAACAAAACTCAGCCAACCCGCTTCTGGATGGCAGATTGCAGGAGCCACTTGGCACTGTCAAACCAGCCCGAATTGGCACGGGTGCCACCTTGGATCTGGGAACCATCCTGCGTATGGTGGATTTTAAGGAGCCAGCCGGCAACTCCCAGCCATAGTCTGCCAAACACAAACCACGGCCCTTTTCTCTGCCTAACAAAATTCAGATGCCCCGCTTCTGGATGGCAGATTGCAGGAGCCACTTGGCACTGTCAAACCAGCCCGAATTGGCACTGGTGCCACCTTGGATCTGGGAACCATCCTGAGTATCATGGATTTTCAGGAGCCAGCCGGCCACTCCCAGCCATAGGCTGTCAAACACAAACCACGGCCCTTTTCTCTGCCTAACAAAATTCAGATGCCACGCTTCTGGATGGCAGATTGCAGGAGCCACTTGGCACTGTCGAACCAGCCTGACTTGGCACTGGCGCCACCTTGGGTCTAGGAACCATCCTGGGTATCATGGATTTTCAGGAGCCAGCCGGCCACTACCAGCCATAGGCTGCCAAACACAAAACACAGCCCTTTACAAAGGCTAACAAAATTCAGATGCCCCGCTTCTGGATGGCAGACTGCAGGAGCAACCAAGCACTGTCAAACCAGCTTGACTTGGCACTGGTGCCACCTTGGGTGTGGGAACTCATCCTGCGTATCAAGTATTTTCAGGAACCAGCCAGCCACTCCCAGCCATTGGCTGCCAAACACAAACCAGGGCACTTTTCACTGGCTTACAATACTCTGCTGCCCCGCTTCTGGATGGGAGATGGCAAGAGCCACTTGGCACTGTCAAACCAGCCCGACTTGGCACTGGTGCCACCTTGGGTCTGGGAACCATCCTGCGTATCGTAGATTTTCAGGAGCCAGCCGGCCACTCCCAGCCAGAAGCCTTCAAACTCAAACCACGGCCCTTTTCTCTGGAAAACAAATTTCATGTGCCCTGCTTCTGGATGGCAGATTGCAGGAGCCACTTGGCACTATCAAACCAGCCCGACTTGGCACTGGTCCTACCTTGAGTCTGGGAACCATCCTGCGTATCGTGGATTTTCAGGAGCAGCCGGCCACTCCCGGCCATAGGCGGCCAAACACAAACCACGGCCCTTTTCCCTGGCTAACAAAATTCAGATGCCCCGCTTCTGGATGGCAGATTGCAGGAGCCACTTGGCACTGTCAAACCAGCCCGACTTGGCACTGGTGCTACCTTGGGTCTTGGAACCATCCTGGGTATCATGGATATTCAGGAGCCAGCCGGCCACTCCCAGACACAGGCCCCCAAAAACAAACCTCGGCCCGTTTCCCTGACAAACAAAATTCAGCTACCCCGCCTCTGGATGGCAGATTGCAGGAGCCACTGGGTATTATAAACAAGCCCGACTTGGCACTGGTCCTAGCTTGGGTCTGGGAACCATCCCGCGTATCGTGGATTTTCAGGAGCCAGCCGGCCACTCCAAGCCATAGGCTGCCAAACACAAAACACGGCCCTTTACCCAGGCTAACAAAATTCAGATGCCCCGCTTCTGGATGGCAGATTGCAGGAGCCACTTGGCACTGTCAAACCAGCCCGACTTGGCACTGGTTCAACCTTGGGTCTGGGAACCATCCCGCGTATCGTGGATTTTCAGGAGCCAGCCGGCCACTCCCAGCCATAGGCTGCCAAACACAAACCATGGCCCTTTCCCCTGGCTAACAAAATTCAGATGCCCGGCTTCTGGATGGCTGATTGCAGGAGCCACTTGGCACTGTCAAACCAGCCCGACTTGGCACTGGTGCTGCCTTGGGTCTGGGAACCATCCTGCGTATCATGGATTTTCAGTAGCCATCCGGGCGCTCCCCGCCACAAGCCCCCAATAACTAACCTCGGCCCATTTCCCTGACAAACAAAACTACGCTACCCCGCTTCTGGATGGCAGATTGCAGGAGCTACCGGGTATTATACACAAGCCTGACTTGGCACTGGTTCTTCCTTGGGTCTGGGAACCATCCTGCGTATCGTGGATTTTCAGGAGCCAGCAGGCAACTCCCAGCCATAGGCTGCCAAAAACAAACCACGGCCCTTTTCCCTGGCTAAAAAAATTCAGATGCCCTTCTTCTGGACTGCAGATTGCAGGAGCCACTTGGCACTGTCAAACCAGCCCAACATAGCACTGGTGCTACCTTGGGTCTGGGAACCATCCTGCGTATCATGGATTTTCAGGAGCCAGCCTGCCACGCCCAGACACAGGTCCCCAGAAACAAACCTCGGCCCATTTCCCTGACAAACAAAACTCAGCTACCCCGCTTCTGGGTGGCAGATTGCAGGAGCCACTTGGCACTGTCAAATCAGCTCGACTTGGCTCTTGTGCCACCTTGGGTATGGGAACCATCCTGAGTATTGTAGATTTTAAGGAGCCAGCCGGCAACTCCCAGCCACAAGCACTCAAACTCAAACCATGGCATTTTTCTCTGACAAACAAAACTCAGCTGCCCCTTTTCTGGATGGCAGATTGCAGGAGCCACTTGGCACCGTGGAACCAGCCCGACTTGGCACTGGTGCTACCTTGGGCCTGGGAAACATCCTGGGTATCGTGGATTTTCAGGAGCCAGCCGTCCACTCCCAGCCATAGGCAGCCAAACACAAACCACGGCCCTTTTCTCTGCCTAACAAAATTCAGATGCCCCGCCTCTGGATGGCAGATTGCAGGACCCACTGGGTATTATAAACAAGCCCGACTTGGCACTGGTGCCACCTGGGGTCTGGGAACCATCCCGCGTATCGTGGATTTTCAGGACCCAGCCGGCCACTCCCAGCCATAGGCTGCCAAATACAAACCACGGCCCTTTTCCCTGGCTAACATAATTCAGATGCCCCGCTTCTGGATGGCAGATTGCAGGAGTCACTTGGCACTGTCAAACCAGCCCGACTTGGCACTGGTGCCACCTTGCGTCTAGGAACCATCCAGGGTATCATGGATTTTCAGGAGCCAGCCGGCCACTCCCAGCCATAGGCTGCCAAACACAAAACACGGCCCTTTACCCAGGCTAACAAAATTAAGATGCCCCGCTTCTGGGTGGCAGATTGAGGGAGCCACTTGGCACTGACAAACCAGCCCGACTTTGCACTGGTTTAACCTTGGGTCTGGGAACCATCCCGCGTATCGTGGATTTTCAGGAGCCAGCCGGCCACTCCCAGCCATAGGCTGCCAAACACAAACCATGGCCCTTTCCCCTGGCTAACAAAATTCAGATGCCCTGCTTCTGGATGGCTGATTGCAGGAGCCACTTGGCACTGTCAAACCAGCCCGACTTGGCAGTGGTGCTGCCTTGGGTCTGGGAACCATCCTGCGTATCTTGGATTTTCAGGAGCCATCCGGGCGCTCCCCGCCACAAGCCCAGAATAACTAATTTGGCCCATTTCCCTGACAAACAAAACTACGCTACCCCGCTTCTGGATGGCAGATTGCAGGAGCCACTGGGTATTATACACAAGCCTGACTTGGCACTGGTTCTTCCTTGGGTCTGGGAACCATCCTGCGTATCGTGGATTTTCAGGAGCCAGCCGGCCACTCCCAGCCATAGGCTGCCAAACACAAACCACGGCCCTTTTCCCAGGCTAACAAAATTCAGATGCCCTGCCTCTGGATGGTAGATATCAGGAGCCACTTGGCATCGTCAAACCAGCCCGACTTGGCACTGGTGCCACCTTGGGTCTGGGAACCATCCTGGGTATCATGGATAATCAGGAGCCAGCCGGCCACTCCCAGACACAGGCCCCCAAAAACAAACCTCGGTCTGTTTCCTTGAAAAACAAAATTCAGCTACCCCGCTTCTGGATGGCAGATTGCAGGACCCACTGGGTATTATAAACAAGCCCGACTTGGCACTGGTCCTACCTTGGGCCTGGGAACCATCCAGCGTATCGTGGATTTTCAGCAGCCAGCCGGCCACTCCCAGTCATAGGCTGCCAAACACAAACCACGGCCCTTTTGCCTGGCTAACATAATTCAGATGCCCCGCTTCTGGTTGGCAGATTGCAGGAGCCACTTGGTACTATCAAACCAGCCTGACTTGGACTGGTGCTACCTTGGGTCTAAGTACCATCCTGCGTATCGTGGATTTTCAGGAGCCAGCCTGCCACGCCCAGACACAGGCCCCCAGAAACAAACCTCGGCCCATTTCCCTGGCTAACAAAACTCAGATGCCCCGCTTCTGGATGGCAGATTGCAGGAGCCACTTGGCACTGTCAAATTAGCTCGACTTGGCACTGGTGCCACCTTGGGTCTGGGAACCATCCTGCGTATGGTGGATTTTCAGGAGCCAGCCGGCCACTCCCAGCGACAAGCCCTAAAACTCAAACCACAGCCCTTTTCTCTGGAAAAAAAAATTTCAGATGCCCTGCTTCTGGACTGCAGATTGCAGGAGCCACTTGGCACTGCCAAACCAGCCCGACTTGGCACTGGTGCTACCTTGGGTCTGGGAACCATCCTGGGTATCATGGATTTTCAGGAGCCAGCCGGCCACTCCAAGACACAGGCCCCAAAAAGAAACCTCGGCCCGTATCCCTGAAAAAAAAACTCAGTTGCCCAGCTTCTGGATGGCAGAATTCAGGAGACACTTGGTACTTTTAAACCAGCCCAACTTGGCACTGGTGCCACCTTTGGTCTGGGAACCATCCTGCGTATCGTGGATTTTCAGAAGTCAGCCGGCCACTCCCAGCCACAATCCCTAAAATTCAAACCACGGCCCTTTTCCCAGGCTAACAAAATTCAGATGCCCTACTTCTGGATGGCACATGGCAAGAGCCACTTGGCACTGCCAAACCAGCCCGACTTGGCACAGGTGCCACCTTGGATCTGGGAACCATCATGCGTATGGTGGATTTTCAGGAGCCAGCCGGCCACTCCCAGCCATAGTCTGCCAAACACAAACCACGGCCCTTTTATCCGGCTAACAAAACTCACCTGCCCTGCTTCTGGATGGCAGATTGCAGGAGCCACTAGGCACTGTCAAACCAGCCGGACGTGGAAATGGTGCCACCTTGGGTCTGGGAATCATCCTGTGTATCGTGTATTTTAAAGAGCCAGCCGGCCACTGCCGGACATAGGCTGCCAAACACAAACCACGGCCCTTTTCCCTGGCTTACAAAATTCAGATGCCTCGCTTCTGGATGGCAGATTGCAAGAGCCACTTGGCATTGTCAAACCAGCCTAACTTTGCACTGGTGCCACCTTGGGTCTCGGAACCATCCTGCGTATCGTGGATTTTCAGGAGCCAGCCGGCCACTCTCAGCCATAGGTTGCCAAACACAAACCACGGCCCTTTTCCCTGGCTAAAAATATTCAGATGCCCTGCTTCTGGATGGCAGATTGCAGGAGCCACTTGGCACTGCCAAACCAGCCCGACTTGGCACTGGTGCCACCTTGGGTCTGGGAACCATCCGGCGTATCGTGGATTTTCAGGAGCCAGCCGGCCACTCCCAGCCTTAGGCTGCCAAACACAAACCACGGCCCTTTTCCCTGGCTAACAAAATTCAGATGCACCGCTTCTGGATGGCAGATTGCAGGAGCCACTTGGCACTGTCAAACCAGCCCGACTTGGCACTGGTGCCACTTTGGGTCTGGGAACCATCCTGCGTATGGTGGATTTTCAGGAGCCAGCCGGCCACTCCCAGCGACAAGGCCTCAAACTCAAACCACAGCCCTTTTCTCTGGAAAAAAAAATTTCAGATGCCCTGCTTCTGGACTGCAGATTGCAGGAGCCACTTTGCACTGCCAAACCAGCCCGACTTGGCACTGGTGGTACCTTGGGTTTGGGAACCATCCTGGGTATCATGGATTTTCAGGAGCCAGCCGGCCACTCCCAGCCATAGGCTGCCAAACACAAACCACGGCCCTTTTCCCTGGCTAACAAATTTCAGATGCCTTGCTTCTGGATGGCAGATTGCAGGAGCCACTTGGCACTGCCAAACCAGCCCGACTTGGCACTGGTGCTACCTTGGGTCTGGGAACCATCCTGGGTATCATGGATTTTCAGGAGCCAGCCGGCCACTCCCAGACACAGGCCCCCGAAAACAAACCTTGGCCCGTTTCCCTGACAAACAAAATTCAGCTACCCCGCCTCTGGATGGCAGATTGCAGGAGCCACTGGGTATTATAAACAAGCCCGACTTGGCACTGGTTCTAGCATGGGTCTGGGAACCATCCCGCGTATCGTGGATTTTCAGGAGCCAGCCGGCCACTCCCAGCCTCAGGCCCCAAAAAGAAACCTCGGCCCGTATCCCTGAAAAAAAAACTCAGCTGCCCCGCTTCTGGATGGCAGAATTCAGGAGACACTTGGTACTATTAAAACAGCCCAACTTGGCACTGGTGCCACCTTGGGTCTGGGAACCATCCTGCGTATCGTGGATTTTCAGAAGCCAGCCGGCCACTCCCAGCCACAATCCTTAAAACTCAACCCACGGCCCTTTTCCCAGGCTAACAAAATTCAGATGCCCTGCTTCTGGATGGCACATGGCAAGAGCCACTTGGCACTGTCAAATTAGCTCGACTTGGCACTGGTGCCACCTTGGGTCTGGGAACCATCCTGCGTATGGTGGATTTTCAGGAGCCAGCCGGCCACTCGCAGCGACAAGCCCTAAAACTCAAACCACAGCCCTTTTCTCTGGAAAAAAAAATTTCAGATGCCCTGCTTCTGGACTGCAGATTGCAGGAGCCACTTTGCACTGCCAAACCAGCCCGACTTGGCACTGGTGGTACCTTGGGTTTGGGAACCATCCTGGGTATCATGGATTTTCAGGAGCCAGCCGGCCACTCCCAGCCATAGGCTGCCAAAAACAAACCACGGCCCTTTTCCCTTGCTAACAAAATTCAGATGCCCCGCTTCTGGATGGCAGATTGCAGGAGCCACTTGGCACTGCCAAACCAGCCCGACTTGGCACTGGTGCTACCTTGGGTCTGGGAACCATCCTGGGTATCATGGATTTTCAGGAGCCAGCCGGCCACTCCAAGACACAGGCCCCAAAAAGAAACCTCGGCCCGTATCCCTGAAAAAAAAACTCAGCTGCCCAGCTTCTGGATGGCAGAATTCAGGAGACACTTGGTACTATTAAACCAGCCCAACTTGGCACTGGTGCCACCTTTGGTCTGGGAACCATCCTGCGTATCGTGGATTTTCAGAAGCCAGCCGGCCACTCCCAGCCACAATCCCTAAAATTGAAACCACGGCCCTTTTCCCAGGCTAACAAAATTCAGATGCCCTACTTCTGGATGGCACATGGCAAGAGCTACTTGGCACTGCCAAACCAGCCCGACTTGGCACTGGTGCTACCTTGAGTCTGGGAACCATCCTGCGTATCGTGGATTTTCAGGAGCCAGCCGGCCACTCCCAGCCATAGTCTGCCAAACAAAAACCACGGCACTTTTCCCTGGCTAACAAAACTCAGATGCCCCGCTTCTGGATGGCAGATTGCAGGAGCCACTTGGCACTGTCAAATTAGCTCGACTTGGCACTGGTGCCACCTTGGGTCTGGGAACCATCCTGCGTATGGTGGATTTTCAGGAGCCAGCCGGCCACTCGCAGCGACAAGCCCTAAAACTCAAACCACAGCTCTTTTCTCTGGAAAAAAAAATTTCAGATGCCCTGCTTCTGGACTGCAGATTGCAGGAGCCACTTTGCACTGCCAAACCAGCCCGACTTGGCACTGGTGGTACCTTGGGTTTGGGAACCATCCTGGGTATCATGGATTTTCAGGAGCCAGCCGGCCACTCCCAGCCATAGGCTGCCAAAAAAAAACCACGGCCCTTTTCCCTGGCTAACAAAATTCAGATGCCCCGCTTCTGGATGGCAGATTGCAGGAGCCACTTGGCACTGCCAAACCAGCCCGACTTGGCACTGGTGCTACCTTGGGTCTGGGAACCATCCTGGGAATCATGGATTTTCAGGAGCCAGCCGGCCACTCCAAGACACAGGCCCCAAAAAGAAACCTCGGCCCGTATCCCTGAAAAAAAAACTCAGCTGCCCAGCTTCTGGATGGCAGAATTCAGGAGACACTTGGTACTATTAAACCAGCCCAACTTGGCACTGGTGCCACCTTTGGTCTGGGAACCATCCTGCGTATCGTGGATTTTCAGAAGCCAGCCGGCCACTCCCAGCCACAATCCCTAAAATTCAAACCACGGCCCTTTTCCCAGGCTAACAAAATTCAGATGCCCTACTTCTGGATGGCACATGGCAAGAGCCACTTGGCACTGCCAAACCAGCCCGACTTGGCACAGGTGCCACCTTGGATCTGGGAACCATCATGCGTGTGGTGGATTTTCAGGAGCCAGCCGGCCACTCCCAGCCATAGTCTGCCAAACACAAACCACGGCCTTTTTATACGGCTAACAAAACTCACCTGCCCCACTTCTGGATGGCAGATTGCAGGAGCCACTTGGCACTGTCAAACCAGCCCGACGTGGCAATGGTGCCACCTTGGGTCTGGGAATCATCCTGTGTATCGTGTATTTTAAGGAGCCAGCCGGCCACTGCCGGCCATAGGCTGCCAAACACAAACCACGGACCTTTTCCCTGGCTTACAAAATTCAGATGCCTCGCTTCTGGATGGCAGATTGCAAGAGCCACTTGGCACTGTCAAACCAGCCTGACTTTGCACTGGTGCCACATTGGTTCTCGGAACCATCCTGCGTATCGTTGATTTTCAGGAGCCAGCCGGCCACTCCCAGCCAGAAGCACTCAAACTCAAACCACGGCCCTTTTCCCTGGCTAAAAAAATTCAGATGCCCCGCTTCTGGATGGCAGATTGCAGGAGGCACTTGGCACTGCCAAACCAGCCCGACTTGGCACTGGTGCTACCTTGGGTCTGGGAACCATCCTGGGTGTCATGGATTTTCAGGAGCCAGCCAGCTACTCCCAGACACAGGCCCCCAAAAAAAAACTTCGGCCCGTTTCCCTGAAAAACAAAACTCAGCTACCCCGCTTATGGATGGCAGATTGCAGGAGCCACTGGGAATTATAAACAAGTCCGACTTGGCACTAGTGCCACCTTGGGTCTGGGAACCATCCGGCGTATCGTGAATTTTCAGGAGCCAGCCGGCCACTCCCAGCCTTAGGCTGCCAAACACAAACCACGGCCCTTTTCCCTGGCTAACAAAATTCAGATGCCCCGCTTCTGGTTTGCAGATTGCAGGAGCCACTTGGCACTGTCAAACCAGCCCGACTTGGCACTTGTGCCACTTTGGGTCTGGGAACCATCCTGCGTATGGTGGATTTTCAGGAGCCAGCCGGCCACTCCCAGCGACAAGGCCTCAAACTCAAACCACAGCCCTTTTCTCTGGAAAAAAAAATTTCAGATGCCCTGCTTCTGGACTGCAGATTGCAGGAGCCACTTTGCACTGCCAAACCAGCCTGACTTGGCACTGGTGGTACCTTGGGTTTGGGAACCATCCTGGGTATCATGGATTTTCAGGAGCCAGCCGGCCACTCCCAGCCATAGGCTGCCAAAAACAAACCACGCCCCTTTTCCCTGGCTGACAAAATTCAGATGCCTTGCTTCTGGATGGCAGATTGCAGGAGCCACTTGGCACTGCCAAACCAGCCCGACTTGGCACTGGTGCTACCTTGGGTCTGGGAACCATCCTGGGTATCATGGATTTTCAGGAGCCAGCCAGCCACTCCCAGACACAGGCCCCCAAAAACAAACCTTGGCCCGTTTCCCTGACAAACAAAATTCAGCTACCCCGCCTCTGGATGGCAGATTGCAGGAGCCACTGGGTATTATAAACAAGCCCGACTTGGCACTGGTTCTAGCATGGGTCTGGGAACCATCCCGCGTATCGTGGATTTTCAGGAGCCAGCCGGCCACTCCAAGACACAGGCCCCAAAAAGAAACCTCGGCCCGTATCCCTGAAAAAAAAAACTCAGCTGCCCAGCTTCTGGATGGCAGAATTCAGGAGACACTTGGTACTATTAAACCAGCCCAACTTGGCACTGGTGCCACCTTTGGTCTGGGAACCATCCTGCGTATCGTGGATTTTCAGAAGCCAGCCGGCCACTCCCAGCCACAATCCCTAAAATTCAAACCACGGCCCTTTTCCCAGGCTAACAAAATTCAGATGCCCTACTTCTGGATGGCACATGGCAAGAGCCACTTGGCACTACCAAACCAGCCCGACTTGGCACAGGTGCCACCTTGGATCTGGGAACCATCATGCGTGTGGTGGATTTTCAGGAGCCAGCCGGCCACTCCCAGCCATAGTCTGCCAAACACAAACCACGGCCTTTTTATACGGCTAACAAAACTCACCTGCCCCACTTCTGGATGGCAGATTGCAGGAGCCACTTGGCACTGTCAAACCAGCCCGACGTGGCAATGGTGCCACCTTGGGTCTGGGAATCATCCTGTGTATCGTGTATTTTAAGGAGCCAGCCGGCCACTGCCGGCCATAGGCTGCCAAACACAAACCACGGACCTTTCCCTGGCTTACAAAATTCAGATGCCTCGCTTCTGGATGGCAGATTGCAGGAGCCACTTGGCACTGTCAAACCAGCCTGACTTTGCACTGGTGCCACATTGGTTCTCGGAACCATCCTGCGTATCGTTGATTTTCAGGAGCCAGCCGGCCACTCCCAGCCAGAAGCACTCAAACTCAAACCACGGCCCTTTTCCCTGGCTAAAAAAATTCAGATGCCCCGCTTCTGGATGGCAGATTGCAGGAGGCACTTGGCACTTCCAAACCAGCCCGACTTGGCACTGGTGCTACCTTGGGTCTGGGAACCATCCTGGGTGTCATGGATTTTCAGGAGCCAGCCAGCTACTCCCAGACACAGGCCCCCAAAAAAAAACTTCTGCCCGTTTCCCTGAAAAACAAAACTCAGCTACCCCGCTTATGGATGGCAGATTGCAGGAGCCACTGGGAATTATAAACAAGTCCGACTTGGCACTAGTGCCACCTTGGGTCTGGGAACCATCCGGCATATCGTGAATTTTCAGGAGCCAGCCGGCCACTCCCAGCCTTAGGCTGCCAAACACAAACCACGGCCCTTTTCCCTGGCTAACAAAATTCAGATGCCCCGCTTCTGGATGGCAGATTGCAGGAGCCACTTGGCACTGTCAAACCAGCCCGACTTGGCACTTGTGCCACTTTGGGTCTGGGAACCATCCTGCGTATGGTGGATTTTCAGGAGCCAGCCGGCCACTCCCAGCGACAAGGCCTCAAACTCAAACCACAGCCCTTTTCTCTGGAAAAAAAAATTTCAGATGCCCTGCTTCTGGACCGCAGATTGCAGGAGCCACTTTGCACTGCCAAACCAGCCCGACTTGGCACTGGTGGTACCTTGGGTCTGGGAACCATCCTGCGTATCATGGATTTTCAGGAGCCAGCCGGCCACTCCCAGCCATAGGCTGCCAAACACAAACCACGCCCCTTTTCCCTGGCTGACAAAATTCAGATGCCTTGCTTCTGGATGGCAGATTGCAGGAGCCACTTGGCACTGCCAAACCAGCCCGACTTGGCACTGGTGGTACCTTGGGTTTGGGAACCATCCTGCGTATCATGGATTTTCAGGAGCCAGCCGGCCACTCCCAGACACAGGCCCCCAAAAACAAACCTCGGCCCGTTTCCCTGACAAACAAAATTCAGCTACCCCGCCTCTGGATGGCAGATTGCAGGAGCCACTGGGTATTATAAACAAGCCCGACTTGGCACTGGTTCTAGCTTGGGTCTGGGAACCATCCCGCGTATCGTGGATTTTCAGGAGCCAGCCGGCCACTCTCAGCCTCAGGCCCCAAAAAGAAACCTCGGCCCGTATCCCTGAAAAAAAAACTCAGCTGCCCCGCTTCTGGATGGCAGAATTCAGGAGACACTTGGTACTATTAAAACAGCCCATCTTGGCACTGGTGCCACCTTAGGTCTGGGAACCATCCTGCGTATCGTGGATTTTCAGAAGCCAGCCGGCCACTCCCAGCCACAATCCCTAAAACTCAAACCACAGCACTTTTCCCAGGCTAAAAAAATTCAGATGCCCTGCTTCTGAATGGCACATGGCAAGAGCCACTTGGCACTGCCAAACCAGCCCGACTTGGCAGTGGTGTCACCTTGGCTCTGGGAACTAGCCTGCTTATCATGGATTTTCAGGAGGCAGCCGGCCACTCCCAGCCACAGGCCCCCCAAAAAAAACCTCGTCCCGTTTCCCTGAAAAAAAAAACTCTGCTACCCAGCTTCTGGATGGCAGAATTCAGGAGCCACTTGGTACTATCAAACCAGCCCGACTTGGCACTGGTGCTACCTTGGGTCTGGGTACCATCCTGCGTATTGTGGATTTTCAGGAGCCAGTCGGCCACTCCCAGCCAGAAGCCCTCAAACTCAAACCACGGCCCTTTTCTCTGGAAAACAAATTTCAGGTGCCCTGCTTCTGGATGGCAG
This sequence comes from Passerculus sandwichensis, assembly GCA_031885435.1. Lineage (NCBI taxonomy): Eukaryota > Metazoa > Chordata > Aves > Passeriformes > Passerellidae > Passerculus > Passerculus sandwichensis. The sequence goes on along the minus strand of CM063166.1, from coordinate 2,620,726 downwards.
ATTGCAGGAGCCACTTGGCACTATCAAACCAGCCCGACTTGGCACTGGTCCTACCTTGGGTCTGGGAACCATCCTGCGTATCGTGGATTTTCAGGAGCCAGACGGCCACTCCCAGCAATAGTCTGCCAAACACAAACCACAGTACTTTTCCATGGCTAACAAAACTCAGCTACCCCGCTTCTGGATGGCAGATTGCAGGAGCCACTTTGCACTGTCAAACAAGCTCGACTTGGCACTGGTGCCACCTTGGGTCTGGGAACCATCCTGCGTATGGTGGATTTTCCGGAGCCAGCCGGCCACTCCCAGCCATAGGCGGCCAAATACAAACCACGGCCCTTTTCCCTGGCTAACAAAATTCAGATGCCCTGCTTCTGGATGGCAGATTGCAGGAGCCACTTGGCACTGCCAAACCAGCCTGACTTGGCACTGGTGCTACCTTGGGTCTGGGAACCATCCTGGGTATCATGGATTTTCAGGAGCCAGCCGGCCACTCCCAGACACAGGCCCCCAAAAACTAAACTCGGCCCGTTTCCCTGAAAAACAAAATTCAGCTACCCCGCCACTGGATGGCAGATTGCAGGAGCCACTGGGTATTATAAACAAGCCCGACATGGCACTGGTCCTAGCTTGGGTCTGGGAACCATCCCGCGTATCGTGGATTTTCAGGAGCCAGCCGGCCGCTCCCAGCCATAGGCTGCCAAACACAAAACACGGCCCTTTACCCAGGCTAACAAAATTCAGATGCCCCGCTTCTGGATGGCAGATTGCAGGAGCCACTTGGCACTTTCAAACCAGCCCGACTTGGCACTGGTTCAACCTTGGGTCTGGGAACCATCCCGCGTATCGTGGATTTTAAGAGCCAGCCGGCCACTCCCAGCCATAGGCTGCCAAACACAAACCATGGCCCTTTCCCCTGGCTAACAAAATTCAGATGCCCTTCTTCTTGATGGCTGATTGCAGGAGCCACTTGGAACTGTCAAACCAGCCCGACTTGGCACTGGTGCTGCCTTGGGTCTGGGAACGATCCTGCGTATCATGGATTTTCAGTAGCCATCCGGGCGCTCCCCGCCACAAGCCCCCAATAACTAACCTCGGCCCATTTCCCTGACAAACAAAACTACGCTACCCCGCTTCTGGATGGCAGATTGCAGGAGCCACCGGGTATTATACACAAGCCCGACTTGGCACTGGTTCTACCTTGGGTCTGGGGACCATCCTGCGTATCGTGGATTTTCAGGAGCCAGCCGGCAACTCCCAGCCATAGGCTGCCAAACACAAACCACGGCCCTTTTCCCTGGCTAACAAAATTCAGATGCCCTTCTTCTGGACTGCAGATTGCAGGAGCCACTTGGCACTGTCAAACCAGCCCGACTTAGCACTGGTGCTTCCTTGGGTCTGGGAACCATCCTGCGTATCATGGATTTTCAGGAGCCAGCCTGCCACGCCCAGACACTGGCCCCCAGAAACAAACCTCGGCCCATTTCCCTGACAAACAAAGCTCAGCTACACCGCTTGTGGATTGCAGATTGCAGGAGCCACTTGGCACTGTCAAACCAGCCCGAATTGGCACTTGTTCCACCTTGGGTCTGGGAAACATCCTGTGTATCGTGGATTTTCAGGAGCCAGCCGTCCACTCCCAGCCATAGGCTGCCAAACACAAACCACGGCAGTTTTCTCTGCCTAACCAAATTCAGATGCCCCGCTTCTGGATGGCAGATTGCAGGAGCCACTTGGCACTGTCAAACCAGCCTGACTTGGCACTGGTACCACCTTGGGTCTAGGAACCATCCTGGGTATCATGGATTTTCAGGAGCCAGCAGGCCACTACCAGCCATAGGCTGCCAAACACAAAACACGGCCCTTTACCAAGGCTAACAAAATTCAGATGCCCCGCTTCTGGATGGCAGACTGCAGGAGCAACCAAGCACTGTCAAACCAGCCCGACTTGGCACTCGTGCCACCTTGGGTCTGGGAACTCATCCTGCGTATCAAGTATTTTCAGGAACCAGCCAGCCACTCCCAGCCATTGGCTGTCAAACACAAACCAGGGCACTTTTCACTGGCTTACAATACTCTGCTGCCCCGCTTCTGGATGGGAGACGGCAAGAGCCACTTGGCACTGTCAAACCAGCCCGACTTGGCACTGTTGCCACCTTGGGTCTGGAAACCATCCTGCGTATTGTGGATTACCAGGAGCCAGCCGGCCACTCCCAGCCAGAAGCCCTCAAACTCAAACCACGGCCCTTTTCTCTGGAAAACAAATTTCAGGTGCCCTGCTTCTGGATGGCAGATTGCAGGAGCCACTTGGCACTATCAAACCAGCCCGACTTGGCACTGGTCTTACCTTGGGTCTGGGAACCATCCTGCGTATCGTGTATTTTCAGGAGCAAGCCGGCCACACCCAGCCATAGGCTGCCAAATACAAACCACGGCCCTTTTCCCTGGCTAACAAATTTCAGATACCCCGCTTCTGGATGGCAGATTGCAGGAGCCACTTGGCACTGCCAAACCAGCCCGACTTGGCACTGGTGCTACCTTGGGTCTGGGAACCATCCTGGGTATCCTGGATTTTCAGGAGCCAGCCGGCCACTCCCAGACACAGGCCCCCAAAAAAAAACCTCGGCCCGTATCCCTGAAAAAAAAACTCAGCTGCCCCGCTTCTGGATGGCAGAATTCAGGAGCCCCTTGGTACTATCAAACCAGCCCGACTTGGCACTGGTGCTACCTTGGGTCTGGGTACCATCCTGCGTATCGTGGATTTTCAGGAGCCAGCCGGCCACTCCCAGCCATAGGCTGCCAAACACAAACCACGGCCCTTTTCCCTGGCTAACAGAATTCAGATGCCCTGCTTCTGGACTGCAGATTGCAGGAGCCACTTGGCACTGTCAAACCAGCCCGACTTGGCACTGGTGCTACCTTGGGTCTGGGAACCATCCTGCGTATCATGGATTTTCAGGAGCCAGCCTGCAACGCCCAGACACAGGCCCCCAGAAACAAACCACGGCCCATTTCCCTGTCTAACAAAACTCAGCCAACCTGCTTCTGGATGGCAGATTGCAGGAGCCACTTGGCACTGTCAAACCAGCCCGAATTGGCACAGGTGCCACCTTGGATCTGGGAACCATCCTGCGTATGGTGGATTTTAAGGAGCCAGCCGGCCACTCCCAGCCATAGTCTGCCAAACACAAACCACGGCCCTTTTCTCTGCCTAACAAAATTCAGATGCCCCGCTTCTGGATGGCAGATTGCAGGAGCCACTTGGCACTGTCAAACCAGCCCGAATTGGCACTGGTGCCACCTTGGATCTGGGAACCATCCTGAGTATCATGGATTTTCAGGAGCCAGCCGGCCACTCCCAGCCATAGGCTGTCAAACACAAACCACGGCCCTTTTCTCTGCCTAACAAAATTCAGATGCCACGCTTCTGGATGGCAGATTGCAGGAGCCACTTGGCACTGTCGAACCAGCCTGACTTGGCACTGGTGCCACCTTGGGTCTAGGAACCATCCTGGGTATCATGGATTTTCAGGAGCCAGCAGGCCACTACCAGCCATAGGCTGCCAAACACAAAACACAGCCCTTTACAAAGGCTAACAAAATTCAGATGCCCCGCTTCTGGATGGCAGACTGCAGGAGCAACCAAGCACTGTCAAACCAGCTTGACTTGGCACTGGTGCCACCTTGGGTGTGGGAACTCATCCTGCGTATCAAGTATTTTCAGGAACCAGCCAGCCACTCCCAGCCATTGGCTGCCAAACACAAACCAGGGCACTTTTCACTGGCTTACAATACTCTGCTGCCCCGCTTCTGGATGGGAGATGGCAAGAGCCACTTGGCACTGTCAAACCAGCCCGACTTGGCACTGGTGCCACCTTGGGTCTGGGAACCATCCTGCGTATCGTAGATTTTCAGGAGCCAGCCGGCCACTCCCAGCCAGAAGCCCTCAAACTCAAACCACGGCCCTTTTCTCTGGAAAACAAATTTCATGTGCCCTGCTTCTGGATGGCAGATTGCAGGAGCCACTTGGCACTATCAAACCAGCCCGACTTGGCACTGGTCCTACCTTGAGTCTGGGAACCATCCTGCGTATCGTGGATTTTCAGGAGCAGCCGGCCACTCCCGGCCATAGGCGGCCAAACACAAACCACGGCCCTTTTCCCTGGCTAACAAAATTCAGATGCCCCGCTTCTGGATGGCAGATTGCAGGAGCCACTTGGCACTGTCAAACCAGCCCGACTTGGCACTGGTGCTACCTTGGGTCTTGGAACCATCCTGGGTATCATGGATATTCAGGAGCCAGCCGGCCACTCCCAGACACAGGCCCCCAAAAACAAACCTCGGCCCGTTTCCCTGACAAACAAAATTCAGCTACCCCGCCTCTGGATGGCAGATTGCAGGAGCCACTGGGTATTATAAACAAGCCCGACTTGGCACTGGTCCTAGCTTGGGTCTGGGAACCATCCCGCGTATCGTGGATTTTCAGGAGCCAGCCGGCCACTCCCAGCCATAGGCTGCCAAACACAAAACACGGCCCTTTACCCAGGCTAACAAAATTCAGATGCCCCGCTTCTGGATGGCAGATTGCAGGAGCCACTTGGCACTGTCAAACCAGCCCGACTTGGCACTGGTTCAACCTTGGGTCTGGGAACCATCCCGCGTATCGTGGATTTTAAGAGCCAGCCGGCCACTCCCAGCCATAGGCTGCCAAACACAAACCATGGCCCTTTCCCCTGGCTAACAAAATTCAGATGCCCGGCTTCTGGATGGCTGATTGCAGGAGCCACTTGGCACTGTCAAACCAGCCCGACTTGGCACTGGTGCTGCCTTGGGTCTGGGAACCATCCTGCGTATCATGGATTTTCAGTAGCCATCCGGGCGCTCCCCGCCACAAGCCCCCAATAACTAACCTCGGCCCATTTCCCTGACAAACAAAACTACGCTACCCCGCTTCTGGATGGCAGATTGCAGGAGCTACCGGGTATTATACACATGCCCGACTTGGAACTGGTTCTACCTTGGGTCTGGGAACCATCCTGCGTATCGTGGATTTTCAGGAGCCAGCAGGCAACTCCCAGCCATAGGCTGCCAAAAACAAACCACGGCCCTTTTCCCTGGCTAAAAAAATTCAGATGCCCTTCTTCTGGACTGCAGATTGCAGGAGCCACTTGGCACTGTCAAACCAGCCCAACATAGCACTGGTGCTACTTTGGGTCTGGGAACCATCCTGCGTATCATGGATTTTCAGGAGCCAGCCTGCCACGCCCAGACACAGGTCCCCAGAAACAAACCTCGGCCCATTTCCCTGACAAACAAAACTCAGCTACCCCGCTTCTGGGTGGCAGATTGCAGGAGCCACTTGGCACTGTCAAACCAGCCCGAATTGGCACTTGTTCCACCTTGGGTCTGGGAACCATCCTGCGTATTGTAGATTTTAAGGAGCCAGCCGGCAACTCCCAGCCACAAGCACTCAAACTCAAACCATGGCATTTTTCTCTGACAAACAAAACTCAGCTGCCCCTTTTCTGGATGGCAGATTGCAGGAGCCACTTGGCACCGTGGAACCAGCCCGACTTGGCACTGGTGCTACCTTGGGTCTGGGAACCATCCTGGGTGTCATGGATTTTCAGGAGCCAGCCAGCTACTCCCAGACACAGGCCCCCAAAAAAAAACTTCGGCCCGTTTCCCTGAAAAACAAAACTCAGCTACCCCGCTTATGGATGGCAGATTGCAGGAGCCACTGGGAATTATAAACAAGTCCGACTTGGCACTAGTGCCACCTTGGGTCTGGGAACCATCCGGCGTATCGTGAATTTTCAGGAGCCAGCCGGCCACTCCCAGCCTTAGGCTGCCAAACACAAACCACGGCCCTTTTCCCTGGCTAACAAAATTCAGATGCCCCGCTTCTGGATGGCAGATTGCAGGAGCCACTTGGCACTGTCAAACCAGCCCGACTTGGCACTTGTGCCACTTTGGGTCTGGGAACCATCCTGCGTATGGTGGATTTTCAGGAGCCAGCCGGCCACTCCCAGCGACAAGGCCTCAAACTCAAACCACAGCCCTTTTCTCTGGAAAAAAAAATTTCAGATGCCCTGCTTCTGGACCGCAGATTGCAGGAGCCACTTTGCACTGCCAAACCAGCCCGACTTGGCACTGGTGGTACCTTGGGTTTGGGAACCATCCTGCGTATCATGGATTTTCAGGAGCCAGCCGGCCACTCCCAGCCATAGGCTGCCAAACACAAACCACGCCCCTTTTCCCTGGCTGACAAAATTCAGATGCCTTGCTTCTGGATGGCAGATTGCAGGAGCCACTTGGCACTGCCAAACCAGCCCGACTTGGCACTGGTGGTACCTTGGGTTTGGGAACCATCCTGCGTATCATGGATTTTCAGGAGCCAGCCGGCCACTCCCAGACACAGGCCCCCAAAAACAAACCTCGGCCCGTTTCCCTGACAAACAAAATTCAGCTACCTCACCTCTGGATGGCAGATTGCAGGAGCCACTGGGTATTATAAACAAGCCCGACTTCGCACTGGTTCTAGCTTGGGTCTGGGAACCATCCCGCGTATCGTGGATTTTCAGGAGCCAGCCGGCCACTCTCAGCCTCAGGCCCCAAAAAGAAACCTCGGCCCGTATCCCTGAAAAAAAAACTCAGCTGCCCCGCTTCTGGATGGCAGAATTCAGGAGACACTTGGTACTATTAAAACAGCCCATCTTGGCACTGGTGCCACCTTAGGTCTGGGAACCATCCTGCGTATCGTGGATTTTCAGAAGCCAGCCGGCCACTCCCAGCCACAATCCCTAAAACTCAAACCACAGCACTTTTCCCAGGCTAAAAAAATTCAGATGCCCTGCTTCTGAATGGCACATGGCAAGAGCCACTTGGCACTGCCAAACAAGCCCGACTTGGCAGTGGTGTCACCTTGGCTCTGGGAACTAGCCTGCTTATCATGGATTTTCAGGAGGCAGCCGGCCACTCCCAGCCACAGGCCCCCCAAAAAAAACCTCGTCCCGTTTCCCTGAAAAAAAAAACTCTGCTACCCAGCTTCTGGATGGCAGAATTCAGGAGCCACTTGGTACTATCAAACCAGCCCGACTTGGCACTGGTGCTACCTTGGGTCTGGGTACCATCCTGCGTATTGTGGATTTTCAGGAGCCAGCCGGCCACTCCCAGCCAGAAGCCCTCAAACTCAAACCACGGCCCTTTTCTCTGGAAAACAAATTTCAGGTGCCCTGCTTCTGGATGGCAGATTGCAGGAGCCACTTGGCACTATCAAACCAGCCCGACTTGGCACTGGTCCTACCTTGGGTCTGGGAACCATCCTGCGTATCGTGGATTTTAAGGAGCCAGTCGGCCACTGCCAGCCATAGGCGGCCAAACACAAACCACGGCCCTTTTCCCTGGCTAACAAAATTCAGATGCCCCGCTTCTGGATGGCAGATGGCAGGAGCCACTTGGCACTGTCAAACCAGCCCGACTTGGCACTGGTGCCTACTTGGGTCTGGGAACCATCCTGCGTATGGTGGATTTTCAGGAGCCAGACGGCCACTCCCAGCAATAGTCTGCCAAACACAAACCACAGCACTTTTCCATGGCTAACAAAACTCAGCTACCCCGCTTCTGGATGGCAGATTGCAGGAGCCACTTTGCACTGTCAAACAAGCTCGACTTGGCACTGGTGCCACCTTGGGTCTGGGAACCATCCTGCGTATGGTGGATTTTCCGGAGCCAGCTGGCCACTCCCAGCCATAGGCGGCCAAATACAAACCACGGCCCTTTTCCCTGGCTAACAAAATTCAGATGCCCTGCTTCTGGATGGCAGATTGCAGGAGCCACTTGGCACTGCCAAACCAGCCTGACTTGGCACTGGTGCTACCTTGGGTCTGGGAACCATCCTGGGTATCATGGATTTTCAGGAGCCAGCCGGCCACTCCCAGACACAGGCCCCCAAAAACTAAACTCGGCCCGTTTCCCTGAAAAACAAAATTCAGCTACCCCGCCACTGGATGGCAGATTGCAGGAGCCACTGGGTATTATAAACAAGCCCGACTTGGCACTGGTCCTAGCTTGGGTCTGGGAACCATCCCGCGTATCGTGGATTTTAAGGAGCCAGCCGGCCGCTCCCAGCCATAGGCTGCCAAACACAAAACACGGCCCTTTACCCAGGCTAACAAAATTCAGATGCCCCGCTTCTGGATGGCAGATTGCAGGAGCCACTTGGCACTTTCAAACCAGCCCGACTTGGCACTGGTTCAACCTTGGGTCTGGGAACCATCCCGCGTATCGTGGATTTTAAGAGCCAGCCGGCCACTCCCAGCCATAGGCTGCCAAACACAAACCATGGCCCTTTCCCCTGGCTAACAAAATTCAGATGCCCTTCTTCTTGATGGCTGATTGCAGGAGCCACTTGGAACTGTCAAACCAGCCCGACTTGGCACTGGTGCTGCCTTGGGTCTGGGAACGATCCTGCGTATCATGGATTTTCAGTAGCCATCCGGGCGCTCCCCGCCACAAGCCCCCAATAACTAACCTCGGCCCATTTCCCTGACAAACAAAACTACGCTACCCCGCTTCTGGATGGCAGATTGCAGGAGCCACCGGGTATTATACACAAGCCCGACTTGGCACTGGTTCTACCTTGGGTCTGGGGACCATCCTGCGTATCGTGGATTTTCAGGAGCCAGCCGGCAACTCCCAGCCATAGGCTGCCAAACACAAACCACGGCCCTTTTCCCTGGCTAACAAAATTCAGATGCCCTTCTTCTGGACTGCAGATTGCAGGAGCCACTTGGCACTGTCAAACCAGCCCAACATAGCACTGGTGCTACCTTGGGTCTGGGAACCATCCTGCGTATCATGGATTTTCAGGAGCCAGCCTGCCACGCCCAGACACAGGTCCCCAGAAACAAACCTCGGCCCATTTCCCTGACAAACAAAACTCAGCTACCCCGCTTCTGGGTGGCAGATTGCAGGAGCCACTTGGCACTGTCAAACCAGCCCGAATTGGCACTTGTTCCACCTTGGGTCTGGGAACCATCCTGCGTATTGTAGATTTTAAGGAGCCAGCCGGCAACTCCCAGCCACAAGCACTCAAACTCAAACCATGGCATTTTTCTCTGACAAACAAAACTCAGCTGCCCCTTTTCTGGATGGCAGATTGCAGGAGCCACTTGGCACCGTGGAACCAGCCCGACTTGGCACTGGTGCTACCTTGGGCCTGGGAAACATCCTGGGTATCGTGGATTTTCAGGAGCCAGCCGTCCACTCCCAGCCATAGGCAGCCAAACACAAACCACGGCCCTTTTCTCTGCCTAACAAAATTCAGATGCCCCGCCTCTGGATGGCAGATTGCAGGACCCACTGGGTATTATAAACAAGCCCGACTTGGCACTGGTGCCACCTGGGGTCTGGGAACCATCCCGCGTATCGTGGATTTTCAGGACCCAGCCGGCCACTCCCAGCCATAGGCTGCCAAATACAAACCACGGCCCTTTTCCCTGGCTAACATAATTCAGATGCCCTGCTTCTGGATGGCAGATTGCAGGAGTCACTTGGCACTGTCAAACCAGCCCGACTTAGCACTGGTGCTTCCTTGGGTCTGGGAACCATCCTGCGTATCATGGATTTTCAGGAGCCAGCCTGCCACGCCCAGACACTGGCCCCCAGAAACAAACCTCGGCCCATTTCCCTGACAAACAAAGCTCAGCTACCCCGCTTGTGGATTGCAGATTGCAGGAGCCACTTGGCACTGTCAAACCAGCCCGAATTGGCACTTGTTCCACCTTGGGTCTGGGAAACATCCTGTGTATCGTGGATTTTCAGGAGCCAGCCGTCCACTCCCAGCCATAGGCTGCCAAACACAAACCACGGCCGTTTTCTCTGCCTAACCAAATTCAGATGCCCCGCTTCTGGATGGCAGATTGCAGGAGCCACTTGGCACTGTCAAACCAGCCTGACTTGGCACTGGTACCACCTTGGGTCTAGGAACCATCCTGGGTATCATGGATTTTCAGGAGCCAGCAGGCCACTACCAGCCATAGGCTGCCAAACACAAAACACGGCCCTTTACCAAGGCTAACAAAATTCAGATGCCCCGCTTCTGGATGGCAGACTGCAGGAGCAACCAAGCACTGTCAAACCAGCCCGACTTGGCACTCGTGCCACCTTGGGTCTGGGAACTCATCCTGCGTATCAAGTATTTTCAGGAACCAGCCAGCCACTCCCAGCCATTGGCTGTCAAACACAAACCAGGGCACTTTTCACTGGCTTACAATACTCTGCTGCCCCGCTTCTGGATGGGAGACGGCAAGAGCCACTTGGCACTGTCAAACCAGCCCGACTTGGCACTGTTGCCACCTTGGGTCTGGAAACCATCCTGCGTATTGTGGATTTTCAGGAGCCAGCCGGCCACTCCCAGCCAGAAGCCCTCAAACTCAAACCACCGCCCTTTTCTCTGGAAAACAAATTTCAGGTGCCCTGCTTCTGGATGGCAGATTGCAGGAGCCACTTGGCACTATCAAACCAGCCCGACTTGGCACTGGTCTTACCTTGGGTCTGGGAACCATCCTGCGTATCGTGTATTTTCAGGAGCAAGCCGGCCACACCCAGCCATAGGCTGCCAAATACAAACCACGGCCCTTTTCCCTGGCTAACAAATTTCAGATACCCCGCTTCTGGATGGCAGATTGCAGGAGCCACTTGGCACTGCCAAACCAGCCCGACTTGGCACTGGTGCTACCTTGGGTCTGGGAACCATCCTGGGTATCCTGGATTTTCAGGAGCCAGCCGGCCACTCCCAGACACAGGCCCCCAAAAAAAAACCTCGGCCCGTATCCCTGAAAAAAAAACTCAGCTGCCCCGCTTCTGGATGGCAGAATTCAGGAGCCCCTTGGTACTATCAAACCAGCCCGACTTGGCACTGGTGCCACCTTGGATCTGGGAACCATCCTGAGTATCATGGATTTTCAGGAGCCAGCCGGCCACTCCCAGCCATAGGCTGTCAAACACAAACCACGGCCCTTTTCTCTGCCTAACCAAATTCAGATGCCCCGCTTCTGGATGGCAGATTGCAGGAGCCACTTGGCACTGTCGAACCAGCCTGACTTGGCACTGGCGCCACCTTGGGTCTAGGAACCATCCTGGGTATCATGGATTTTCAGGAGCCAGCAGGCCACTACCAGCCATAGGCTGCCAAACACAAAACACAGCCCTTTACAAAGGCTAACAAAATTCAGATGCCCCGCTTCTGGATGGCAGACTGCAGGAGCAACCAAGCACTGTCAAACCAGCTTGACTTGGCACTGGTGCCACCTTGGGTGTGGGAACTCATCCTGCGTATCAAGTATTTTCAGGAACCAGCCAGCCACTCCCAGCCATTGGCTGCCAAACACAAACCAGGGCACTTTTCACTGGCTTACAATACTCTGCTGCCCCGCTTCTGGATGGGAGATGGCAAGAGCCACTTGGCACTGTCAACTCAGCCCGACTTGGCACTGGTGCCACCTTGGGTCTGGGAACCATCCTGCGTATCGTAGATTTTCAGGAGCCAGCCGGCCACTCCCAGCCAGAAGCCCTCAAACTCAAACCACGGCCCTTTTCTCTGGAAAACAAATTTCATGTGCCCTGCTTCTGGATGGCAGATTGCAGGAGCCACTTGGCACTATCAAACCAGCCCGACTTGGCACTGGTCCTACCTTGAGTCTGGGAACCATCCTGCGTATCGTGGATTTTCAGGAGCAGCCGGCCACTCCCGACCATAGGCGGCCAAACACAAACCACGGCCCTTTTCCCTGGCTAACAAAATTCAGATGCCCCGCTTCTGGATGGCAGATTGCAGGAGCCACTTGGCACTGTCAAACCAGCCCGACTTGGCACTGGTGCTACCTTGGGTCTTGGAACCATCCTGGGTATCATGGATATTCAGGAGCCAGCCGGCCACTCCCAGACACAGGCCCCCAAAAACAAACCTCGGCCCGTTTCCCTGACAAACAAAATTCAGCTACCCCGCCTCTGGATGGCAGATTGCAGGAGCCACTGGGTATTATAAACAAGCCCGACTTGGCACTGGTCCTAGCTTGGGTCTGGGAACCATCCCGCGTATCGTGGATTTTCAGGAGCCAGCCGGCCACTCCCAGCCATAGGCTGCCAAACACAAAACACGGCCCTTTACCCAGGCTAACAAAATTCAGATGCCCCGCTTCTGGATGGCAGATTGCAGGAGCCACTTGGCACTGTCAAACCAGCCCGACTTGGCACTGGTTCAACCTTGGGTCTGGGAACCATCCCGCGTATCGTGGATTTTAAGAGCCAGCCGGCCACTCCCAGCCATAGGCTGCCAAACACAAACCATGGCCCTTTCCCCTGGCTAACAAAATTCAGATGCCCGGCTTCTGGATGGCTGATTGCAGGAGCCACTTGGCACTGTCAAACCAGCCCGACTTGGCACTGGTGCTGCCTTGGGTCTGGGAACCATCCTGCGTATCATGGATTTTCAGTAGCCATCCGGGCGCTCCCCGCCACAAGCCCCCAATAACTAACCTCGGCCCATTTCCCTGACAAACAAAACTACGCTACCCCGCTTCTGGATGGCAGATTGCAGGAGCTACCGGGTATTATACACATGCCCGACTTGGAACTGGTTCTACCTTGGGTCTGGGAACCATCCTGCGTATCGTGGATTTTCAGGAGCCAGCAGGCAACTCCCAGCCATAGGCTGCCAAAAACAAACCACGGCCCTTTTCCCTGGCTAAAAAAATTCAGATGCCCTTCTTCTGGACTGCAGATTGCAGGAGCCACTTGGCACTGTCAAACCAGCCCAACATAGCACTGGTGCTACCTTGGGTCTTGGAACCATCCTGCGTATCATGGATTTTCAGGAGCCAGCCTGCCACGCCCAGACACAGGTCCCCAGAAACAAACCTCGGCCCATTTCCCTGACAAACAAAACTCAGCTACCCCGCTTCTGGGTGGCAGATTGCAGGAGCCACTTGGCACTGTCAAACCAGCCCGAATTGGCACTTGTTCCACCTTGGGTCTGGGAACCATCCTGCGTATTGTAGATTTTAAGGAGCCAGCCGGCAACTCCCAGCCACAAGCACTCAAACTCAAACCATGGCATTTTTCTCTGACAAACAAAACTCAGCTGCCCCTTTTCTGGATGGCAGATTGCAGGAGCCACTTGGCACCGTGGAACCAGCCCGACTTGGCACTGGTGCTACCTTGGGCCTGGGAAACATCCTGGGTATCGTGGATTTTCAGGAGCCAGCCGTCCACTCCCAGCCATAGGCAGCCAAACACAAACCACGGCCCTTTTCTCTGCCTAACAAAATTCAGATGCCCCGCCTCTGGATGGCAGATTGCAGGACCCACTGGGTATTATAAACAAGCCCGACTTGGCACTGGTGCCACCTGGGGTCTGGGAACCATCCCGCGTATCGTGGATTTTCAGGACCCAGCCGGCCACTCCCAGCCATAGGCTGCCAAATACAAACCACGGCCCTTTTCCCTGGCTAACATAATTCAGATGCCCCGCTTCTGGATGGCAGATTGCAGGAGTCACTTGGCACTGTCAAACCAGCCCGACTTGGCACTGGTGCCACCTTGCGTCTAGGAACCATCCAGGGTATCATGGATTTTCAGGAGCCAGCCGGCCACTCCCAGCCATAGGCTGCCAAACACAAAACACGGCCCTTTACCCAGGCTAACAAAATTAAGATGCCCCGCTTCTGGGTGGCAGATTGAGGGAGCCACTTGGCACTGACAAACCAGCCCGACTTTGCACTGGTTTAACCTTGGGTCTGGGAACCATCCCGCGTATCGTGGATTTTCAGGAGCCAGCCGGCCACTCCCAGCCATAGGCTGCCAAACACAAACCATGGCCCTTTCCCCTGGCTAACAAAATTCAGATGCCCTGCTTCTGGATGGCTGATTGCAGGAGCCACTTGGCACTGTCAAACCAGCCCGACTTGGCAGTGGTGCTGCCTTGGGTCTGGGAACCATCCTGCGTATCTTGGATTTTCAGGAGCCATCCGGGCGCTCCCCGCCACAAGCCCCCAATAACTAACCTCGGCCCATTTCCCTGACAAACAAAACTACGCTACCCCGCTTCTGGATGGCAGATTGCAGGAGCCACTGGGTATTATACACAAGCCTGACTTGGCACTGGTTCTTCCTTGGGTCTGGGAACCATCCTGCGTATCGTGGATTTTCAGGAGCCAGCCGGCCACTCCCAGCCATAGGCTGCCAAACACAAACCACGGCCCTTTTCCCAGGCTAACAAAATCCAGATGCCCTGCCTCTGGATGGTAGATATCAGGAGCCACTTGGCATCGTCAAACCAGCCCGACTTGGCACTGGTGCCACCTTGGGTCTGGGAACCATCCTGGGTATCATGGATAATCAGGAGCCAGCCGGCCACTCCCAGACACAGGCCCCCAAAAACAAACCTCGGTCTGTTTCCTTGAAAAACAAAATTCAGCTACCCCGCTTCTGGATGGCAGATTGCAGGACCCACTGGGTATTATAAACAAGCCCGACTTGGCACTGGTCCTACCTTGGGCCTGGGAACCATCCAGCGTATCGTGGATTTTCAGCAGCCAGCCGGCCACTCCCAGTCATAGGCTGCCAAACACAAACCACGGCCCTTTTGCCTGGCTAACATAATTCAGATGCCCCGCTTCTGGTTGGCAGATTGCAGGAGCCACTTGGTACTATCAAACCAGCCTGACTTGGACTGGTGCTACCTTGGGTCTAAGTACCATCCTGCGTATCGTGGATTTTCAGGAGCCAGCCTGCCACGCCCAGACACAGGCCCCCAGAAACAAACCTCGGCCCATTTCCCTGGCTAACAAAACTCAGATGCCCCGCTTCTGGATGGCAGATTGCAGGAGCCACTTGGCACTGTCAAATTAGCTCGACTTGGCACTGGTGCCACCTTGGGTCTGGGAACCATCCTGCGTATGGTGGATTTTCAGGAGCCAGCCGGCCACTCCCAGCGACAAGCCCTAAAACTCAAACCACAGCCCTTTTCTCTGGAAAAAAAAATTTCAGATGCCCTGCTTCTGGACTGCAGATTGCAGGAGCCACTTGGCACTGCCAAACCAGCCCGACTTGGCACTGGTGCTACCTTGGGTCTGGGAACCATCCTGGGTATCATGGATTTTCAGGAGCCAGCCGGCCACTCCAAGACACAGGCCCCAAAAAGAAACCTTGGCCCGTATCCCTGAAAAAAAAACTCAGCTGCCCAGCTTCTGGATGGCAGAATTCAGGAGACACTTGGTACTATTAAACCAGCCCAACTTGGCACTGGTGCCACCTTTGGTCTGGGAACCATCCTGCGTATCGTGGATTTTCAGAAGTCAGCCGGCCACTCCCAGCCACAATCCCTAAAATTCAAACCACGGCCCTTTTCCCAGGCTAACAAAATTCAGATGCCCTACTTCTGGATGGCACATGGCAAGAGCCACTTGGCACTGCCAAACCAGCCCGACTTGGCACAGGTGCCACCTTGGATCTGGGAACCATCATGCGTATGGTGGATTTTCAGGAGCCAGCCGGCCACTCCCAGCCATAGTCTGCCAAACACAAACCACGGCCCTTTTATCCGGCTAACAAAACTCACCTGCCCTGCTTCTGGATGGCAGATTGCAGGAGCCACTTGGCACTGTCAAACCAGCCGGACGTGGAAATGGTGCCACCTTGGGTCTGGGAATCATCCTGTGTATCGTGTATTTTAAGGAGCCAGCCGGCCACTGCCGGACATAGGCTGCCAAACACAAACCACGGCCCTTTTCCCTGGCTTACAAAATTCAGATGCCTCGCTTCTGGATGGCAGATTGCAAGAGCCACTTGGCATTGTCAAACCAGCCTAACTTTGCACTGGTGCCACCTTGGGTCTCGGAACCATCCTGCGTATCGTGGATTTTCAGGAGCCAGCCGGCCACTCTCAGCCATAGGCTGCCAAACACAAACCACGGCCCTTTTCCCTGGCTAAAAATATTCAGATGCCCTGCTTCTGGATGGCAGATTGCAGGAGCCACTTGGCACTGCCAAACCAGCCCGACTTGGCACTGGTGCCACCTTGGGTCTGGGAACCATCCGGCGTATCGTGGATTTTCAGGAGCCAGCCGGCCACTCCCAGCCTTAGGCTGCCAAACACAAACCACGGCCCTTTTCCCTGGCTAACAAAATTCAGATGCACCGCTTCTGGATGGCAGATTGCAGGAGCCACTTGGCACTGTCAAACCAGCCCGACTTGGCACTGGTGCCACTTTGGGTCTGGGAACCATCCTGCGTATGGTGGATTTTCAGGAGCCAGCCGGCCACTCCCAGCGACAAGGCCTCAAACTCAAACCACAGCCCTTTTCTCTGGAAAAAAAAATTTCAGATGCCCTGCTTCTGGACTGCAGATTGCAGGAGCCACTTTGCACTGCCAAACCAGCCCGACTTGGCACTGGTGGTACCTTGGGTTTGGGAACCATCCTGGGTATCATGGATTTTCAGGAGCCAGCCGGCCACTCCCAGCCATAGGCTGCCAAACACAAACCACGGCCCTTTTCCCTGGCTAACAAATTTCAGATGCCTTGCTTCTGGATGGCAGATTGCAGGAGCCACTTGGCACTGCCAAACCAGCCCGACTTGGCACTGGTGCTACCTTGGGTCTGGGAACCATCCTGGGTATCATGGATTTTCAGGAGCCAGCCGGCCACTCCCAGACACAGGCCCCCGAAAACAAACCTTGGCCCGTTTCCCTGACAAACCAAATTCAGCTACCCCGCCTCTGGATGGCAGATTGCAGGAGCCACTGGGTATTATAAACAAGCCCGACTTAGCACTGGTTCTAGCATGGGTCTGGGAACCATCCCGCGTATCGTGGATTTTCAGGAGCCAGCCGGCCACTCCCAGCCTCAGGCCCCAAAAAGAAACCTCGGCCCGTATCCCTGAAAAAAAAACTCAGCTGCCCCGCTTCTAGATGGCAGAATTCAGGAGACACTTGGTACTATTAAAACAGCCCAACTTGGCACTGGTGCCACCTTGGGTCTGGGAACCATCCTGCGTATCGTGGATTTTCAGAAGCCAGCCGGCCACTCCCAGCCACAATCCTTAAAACTCAAACCACGGCCCTTTTCCCAGGCTAACAAAATTCAGATGCCCTGCTTCTGGATGGCACATGGCAAGAGCCACTTGGCACTGTCAAATTAGCTCGACTTGGCACTGGTGCCACCTTGGGTCTGGGAACCATCCTGCGTATGGTGGATTTTCAGGAGCCAGCCGGCCACTCGCAGCGACAAGCCCTAAAACTCAAACCACAGCCCTTTTCTCTGGAAAAAAAAATTTCAGATGCCCTGCTTCTGGACTGCAGATTGCAGGAGCCACTTTGCACTGCCAAACCAGCCCGACTTGGCACTGGTGGTACCTTGGGTTTGGGAACCATCCTGGGTATCATGGATTTTCAGGAGCCAGCCGGCCACTCCCAGCCATAGGCTGCCAAAAACAAACCACGGCCCTTTTCCCTTGCTAACAAAATTCAGATGCCCCGCTTCTGGATGGCAGATTGCAGGAGCCACTTGGCACTGCCAAACCAGCCCGACTTGGCACTGGTGCTACCTTGGGTCTGGGAACCATCCTGGGTATCATGGATTTTCAGGAGCCAGCCGGCCACTCAAAGACACAGGCCCCAAAAAGAAACCTCGGCCCGTATCCCTGAAAAAAAAAATCAGCTGCCCAGCTTCTGGATGGCAGAATTCAGGAGACACTTGGTACTATTAAACCAGCCCAACTTGGCACTGGTGCCACCTTTGGTCTGGGAACCATCCTGCTTATCGTGGATTTTCAGAAGCCAGCCGGCCACTCCCAGCCACAATCCCTAAAATTGAAACCACGGCCCTTTTCCCAGGCTAACAAAATTCAGATGCCCTACTTCTGGATGGCACATGGCAAGAGCTACTTGGCACTGCCAAACCAGCCCGACTTGGCACAGGTGCCACCTTGGATCTGGGAACCATCATGCGTGTGGTGGATTTTCAGGAGCCAGCCGGCCACTCCCAGCCATAGTCTGCCAAACACAAACCACGGCCTTTTTATACGGCTAACAAAACTCACCTGCCACACTTCTGGATGGCAGATTGCAGGAGCCACTTGGCACTGTCAAACCAGCCCGACGTGGCAATGGTGCCACCTTGGGTCTGGGAATCATCCTGTGTATCGTGTATTTTAAGGAGCCAGCCGGCCACTGCCGGCCATAGGCTGCCAAACACAAACCACGGACCTTTTCCCTGGCTTACAAAATTCAGATGCCCTGCTTCTGGATGGCAGATTGCAAGAGCCACTTGGCACTGTCAAACCAGCCTGACTTTGCACTGGTGCCACATTGGTTCTCGGAACCATCCTGCGTATCGTTGATTTTCAGGAGCCAGCCGGCCACTCCCAGCCAGAAGCACTCAAACTCAAACCACGGCCCTTTTCCCTGGCTAAAAAAATTCAGATGCCCCGCTTCTGGATGGCAGATTGCAGGAGGCACTTGGCACTGCCAAACCAGCCCGACTTGGCACTGGTGCTACCTTGGGTCTGGGAACCATCCTGGGTGTCATGGATTTTCAGGAGCCAGCCAGCTACTCCCAGACACAGGCCCCCAAAAAAAAACTTCGGCCCGTTTCCCTGAAAAACAAAACTCAGCTACCCCGCTTATGGATGGCAGATTGCAGGAGCCACTGGGAATTATAAACAAGTCCGACTTGGCACTAGTGCCACCTTGGGTCTGGGAACCATCCGGCGTATCGTGAATTTTCAGGAGCCAGCCGGCCACTCCCAGCCTTAGGCTGCCAAACACAAACCATGGCCCTTTTCCCTGGCTAACAAAATTCAGATGCCCCGCTTCTGGTTTGCAGATTGCAGGAGCCACTTGGCACTGTCAAACCAGCCCGACTTGGCACTTGTGCCACTTTGGGTCTGGGAACCATCCTGCGTATGGTGGATTTTCAGGAGCCAGCCGGCCACTCCCAGCGACAAGGCCTCAAACTCAAACCACAGCCCTTTTCTCTGGAAAAAAAAATTTCAGATGCCCTGCTTCTGGACTGCAGATTGCAGGAGCCACTTTGCACTGCCAAACCAGCCTGACTTGGCACTGGTGGTACCTTGGGTTTGGGAACCATCCTGGGTATCATGGATTTTCAGGAGCCAGCCGGCCACTCCCAGCCATAGGCTGCCAAACACAAACCACGCCCCTTTTCCCTGGCTGACAAAATTCAGATGCCTTTCTTCTGGATGGCAGATTGCAGGAGCCACTTGGCACTGCCAAACCAGCCCGACTTGGCACTGGTGCTACCTTGGGTCTGGGAACCATCCTGGGTATCATGGATTTTCAGGAGCCAGCCGGCCACTCCCAGACACAGGCCCCCAAAAACAAACCTTGGCCCGTTTCCCTGACAAACAAAATTCAGCTACCCCGCCTCTGGATGGCAGATTGCAGGAGCCACTGGGTATTATAAACAAGCCCGACTTGGCACTGGTTCTAGCATGGGTCTGGGAACCATCCCGCGTATCGTGGATTTTCAGGAGCCAGCCGGCCACTCCCAGCCTCAGGCCCCAAAAAGAAACCTCGGCCCGTATCCCTGAAAAAAAAACTCAGCTGCCCCGCTTCTGGATGGCAGAATTCAGGAGACACTTGGTACTATTAAAACAGCCCAACTTGGCACTGGTGCCACCTTGGGTCTGGGAACCATCCTGCGTATCGTGGATTTTCAGAAGCCAGCCGGCCACTCCCAGCCACAATCCTTAAAACTCAAACCACGGCCCTTTTCCCAGGCTAACAAAATTCAGATGCCCTGCTTCTGGATGGCACATGGCAAGAGCCACTTGGCACTGCCAAACCAGCCCGACTTGGCACTGGTGCTACCTTGAGTCTGGGAACCATCCTGCGTATCGTGGATTTTCAGGAGCCAGCCGGCCACTCCCAGCCATAGTCTGCCAAACACAAACCACGGCACTTTTCCCTGGCTAACAAAACTCAGATGCCCCGCTTCTGGATGGCAGATTGCAGGAGCCACTTGGCACTGTCAAATTAGCTCGACTTGGCACTGGTGCCACCTTGGGTCTTGGAACCATCCTGCGTATGGTGGATTTTCAGGAGCCAGCCGGCCACTCCCAGCGACAAGCCCTAAAACTCAAACCACAGCCCTTTTCTCTGGAAAAAAAAATTTCAGATGCCCTGCTTCTGGACTGCAGATTGCAGGAGCCACTTGGCACTGCCAAACCAGCCCGACTTGGCACTGGTGCTACCTTGGGTCTGGGAACCATCCTGGGTATCATGGATTTTCAGGAGCCAGCCGGCCACTCCAAGACACAGGCCCCAAAAAGAAACCTCGGCCCGTATCCCTGAAAAAAAAACTCAGCTGCGCAGCTTCTGGATGGCAGAATTCAGGAGACACTTGGTACTATTAAACCAGCCCAACTTGGCACTGGTGCCACCTTTGGTCTGGGAACCATCCTGCGTATCGTGGATTTTCAGAAGCCAGCCGGCCACTCCCAGCCACAATCCCTACAATTAAAACCACGGCCCTTTTCCCAGGCTAACACAATTCAGATGCCCTACTTCTGGATGGCACATGGCAAGAGCTATTCGGCACTGCCAAACCAGCCCGACTTGGCACAGGTGCCACCTTGGATCTGGGAACCATCATGCGTATGGTGGATTTTCAGGAGCCAGCCGGCCACTCCCAGCCATAGTCTGCCAAACACAAACCACGGCCTTTTTATACGGCTAACAAAACTCACCTGCCCCACTTCTGGATGGCAGATTGCAGGAGCCACTTGGCACTGTCAAACCAGCCCGACGTGGCAATGGTGCCACCTTGGGTCTGGGAATCATCCTGTGTATCGTGTATTTTAAGGAGCCAGCCGGCCACTGCCGGCCATAGGCTGCCAAACACAAACCACGGCCCTTTTCCCTGGCTTACAAAATTCAGATGCCTCGCTTCTGGATGGCAGATTGCAAGAGCCACTTGGCACTGTCAAACCAGCCTGACTTTGCACTGGTGCCACCTTGGTTCTCGGAACCATCCTGCGTATCGTTGATTTTCAGGAGCCAGCCGGCCACTCCCAGCCAGAAGCCCTCAAACTCAAACCACGGCCCTTTTCCCTGGCTAAAAAAATTCAGATGCCCCGCTTCTGGATGGCAGATTGCAGGAGCCACTTGGCACTGCCAAACCAGCCCGACTTGGCACTGGTGCTACCTTGGGTCTGGGAACCATCCTGGGTGTCATGGATTTTCAGGAGCCAGCCAGCTACTCCCAGACACAGGCCCCCAAAAAAAAACCTCGGCCCGTTTCCCTGAAAAAAAAAACTCAGCTACCCCGCTTATGGATGGCAGATTGCAGGAGCCACTGGGAATTATAAACAAGTCCGACTTGGCACTAGTGCCACCTTGGGTCTGGGAACCATCCGGCGTATCGTGGATTTTCAGGAGCCAGCCGGCCACTCCCAGCCTTAGGCTGCCAAACACAAACCACGGCCCTTTTCCGTGGCTAACAAAATTCTGATGCCCCGCTTCTGGTTTGCAGATTGCAGGAGCCACTTGGCACTGTCAAACCAGCCCGACTTGGCACTTGTGCCACTTTGGGTCTGGGAACCATCCTGCGTATGGTGGATTTTCAGGAGCCAGCCGGACACTCCCAGCGACAAGGCCTCAAACTCAAACCACAGCCCTTTTCTCGGGAAAAAAAAATTTCAGATGCCCTGCTTCTGGACTGCAGATTGCAGGAGCCACTTTGCACTGCCAAACCAGCCCGACTTGGCACTGGTGGTACCTTGGGTTTGGGAACCATCCTGCGTATCATGGATTTTCAGGAGCCAGCCGGCCACTCCCAGCCATAGGCTGCCAAACACAAACCATGGCCCTTTCCCCTGGCTAACAAAATTCAGATGCCCTTCTTCTTGATGGCTGATTGCAGGAGCCACTTGGAACTGTCAAACCAGCCCGACTTGGCACTGGTGCTGCCTTGGGTCTGGGAACGATCCTGCGTATCATGGATTTTCAGTAGCCATCCGGGCGCTCCCTGCCACAAGCCCCCAATAACTAACCTCGGCCCATTTCCCTGACAAACAAAACTACGCTACCCCGCTTCTGGATGGCAGATTGCAGGAGCCACCGGGTATTATACACAAGCTTGACTTGGCACTGGTTCTACCTTGGGTTTGGGGACCATCCTGCGTATCGTGGATTTTCAGGAGCCAGCCGGCAACTCCCAGCCATAGGCTGCCAAACACAAACCACGGCCCTTTTCCCTGGCTAACAAAATTCAGATGCTATTCTTCTGGACTGCAGATTGCAGGAGCCACTTGGCACTGTCAAACCAGCCCGACTTAGCACTGGTGCTTCCTTGGGTCTGGGAACCATCCTGCGTATCATGGATTTTCAGGAGCCAGCCTGCCACGCCCAGACACTGGCCCCCAGAAACAAACCTCGGCCCATTTCCCTGACAAACAAAGCTCAGCTACCCCGCTTGTGGATTGCAGATTGCAGGAGCCACTTGGCACTGTCAAACCAGCCCGAATTGGCACTTGTTCCACCTTGGGTCTGGGAAACATCCTGTGTATCGTGGATTTTCAGGAGCCAGCCGTCCACTCCCAGCCATAGGCTGCCAAACACAAACCACGGCCGTTTTCTCTGCCTAACCAAATTCAGATGCCCCGCTTCTGGATGGCAGATTTCAGGAGCCACTTGGCACTGTCAAACCAGCCTGACTTGGCACTGGTACCACCTTGGGTCTAGGAACCATCCTGGGTATCATGGATTTTCAGGAGCCAGCAGGCCACTACCAGCCATAGGCTGCCAAACACAAAACACGGCCCTTTTCCAAGGCTAACAAAATTCAGATGCCCCGCTTCTGGATGGCAGACTGCAGGAGCAACCAAGCATCGTCAAACCAGCCCGACTTGGCACTCGTGCCACCTTGGGTCTGGGAACTCATCCTGCGTATCAAGTATTTTCAGGAACCAGCCAGCCACTCCCAGCCATTGGCTGTCAAACACAAACCAGGGCACTTTTCACTGGCTTACAATAATCTGCTGCCCCGCTTCTGGATGGGAGACGGCAAGAGCCACTTGGCACTGTCAAACCAGCCCGACTTGGAACTGGTGCCACCTTGGGTCTGGGAACCATCTCGCATATTGTAGATTTTAAGGAGCCAGCCGGCAACTCCCACCCACAAGCCCTCAAACTCAAACCATGGCATTTTTCTCTGACAAACAAAACTCAGCTGCCCCCCTTCTGGATGGAAGATTGCAGGAGCCACTTGGCACCGTGAAACCAGCCCGACTTGGCACTGGTGCTGCCTTTGGTCTGGGAAACATCCTGCGTATCATGGATTTTCAGGAGCCAGCCGTCCACTCCCAGCCATAGGCTGCCAAACACAAACCACGGCCCTTTTCTCTGCCTAACAAAATTCAGATGCTCCGCTTCTGGATGGAAGATTGCAGGAGCCACTTGGCACTGTCGAACCAGCCTGACTTGGCACTGGTGCCACCTTGGGTCTAGGAACCATCCGGGGTATCATGGATTTTCAGGAGCCAGCAGGCCACTACCAGCCATAGGCTGCCAAACATAAAACACGGCCCTTTACCAAGGCTAACAAAATTCAGATGCCCCGCTTCTGGATGGCAGACTGCAGGAGCAACCAAGCTTTGTCAAACCAGCCCGACTTGGCACTCGTGCCACCTTGGGTCTGGGAACTCATCCTGCGTATCAAGTATTTTCAGGAACCAGCAAGCCACTCCCAGCCATTGGCTGCCAAACACAAACCAGGGCACTTTTCACTGGCTTACAATACTCTGCTGCCCCGCTTCTGGATGGGAGACGGCAAGAGCCACTTGGCACTGTCAAACCAGCCCGACTTGGAACTGGTGCCACCTTGGGTCTGGGAACCATCCTGCCTATCGTGGATTTTCAGGAGCCAGCCGGCCACACCCAGCCAGAAGACCTCAAACTCAAACCACGGCCCTTTTCTCTGGAAAACAAATTTCAGGTGCCCTGCTTCTGGATGGCAGATTGCAGGAGCCCCTTGGCACTATCAAACCAGCCCGACTTGGCACTGGTCCTACCTTGGGTCTGGGAATCATCCTGCGTATCGTGTATTTTCAGGAGCCAGCCGGCCACTCCCAGCCATAGTCTGCCAAACACAAACCACGGCACTTTTCTCTGGCTAACAAAACTCAGCTACCCCGCTTCTGGATGGCAGATTGCAGGAGCCACTTGGCACTGTCAAATAAGCTCGACTTGGCACTGGTGCCACCTTGGGTCTGGGAACCATCCTGCGTATTGTGGATTTTCAGGAGCCAGCCGGCCACTCCCAGCCATAGGCGGCCAAACACAAACCACGGCCCTTTTCCCTGGCTAACAAAATTCAGATGCCCAGCTTCTGGATGGCAGATTGCAGGAGCCACTTGGCACTGCCAAACCAGCCCGACTTGGCACTGGCGCTACCTTGGGTCTGGGAACCATCCTGGGTATCATGGATTATCAGGAGCCAGCCGGCCACTCCCAGACACAGGCCCCCAAAAACAAACCTCGGCCCGTTTCCCTGAAAAACAAAATTCAGCTTCCCCGGTTCTGGATGGCAGATTGCAGGAGCCACTGGGTATTATAAACAAGCCCGAGTTGGCACTGGTTCTACCTTGGGTCTGGGAACCATCCAGCGTATCGTGGATTTTCAGGAGCCAGCCGGCCACTCCCAGCCATAGGCTACCAAACACAAACCGCGGCCCTTTTGCCTGGCTAACATAATTCGGATTCCCTTCTTCTGGACTGCAGATTGCAGGAGCCACTTGGCACTGTCAAACCAGCCCGACTTGGCACTGGTGCTTCCTTGGGTCTGGGAACCATCCTGCGTATCATGGATTTTCAGGAGCCAGCCTGCCACGCCAAGACACAGGCCCCCATAAACAAACCTCGGCCCATTTCCTTGACAAACAAAACTCAGCTACCCCGCTTCTGGGTGGCAGATTGCAGGAGCCACTTGGCACTGTCTAACCAGCCTTACTTGGCACTGGTGCCACCTTGGGTCTAGGAACCATCCTGGGTATCATGGATTTTCAGGATCCAGCAGGCCACTACCAGCCATAGGCTGCCAAACACAAAACACGGCCCTTTGCCAAGGCTAACAAAATTCAGATGCCCTGCTTCTGGATGGCAGATTGCAGGAGCCACTTGGCACTGTCAAACCAGCCCGACTTGGCACTGGTGCTGCCTTGGGTCTGGGAACCATCCTGCGTATCATGGATTTTCAGGAGCCATCCGGGCGCTCCCCGCCACAAGCCCCCAATAACTAACCTCGGCCCATTTCCCTGACAAACAAAACTACGCTACCTTGCTTCTGGATGGCAGTTTGCAGGAGCCACTGGGTATTATACACAAGCACGACTTGGCACTGGTTCTACCTTGGGTCTGGGAACCATCCTGCGTATCGTGGATTTTCAGGAGCCAGCCAGCCACTCCAAGCCATAGGCTGCCAAACACAAACCACGGCCTCTTTCCCAGGCTAACAAAATTCAGATGCCCTGCCTCTGGATGGTAGATATCAGGAGCCACTTGGCATCGTCAAACCCGCCCGACTTGGCACTGGTGCCACCTTGGGTCTGGGAACCATCCTGGGTATCATGGATTATCAGGAGCCAGCCGGCCACTCCCAGACACAGGCCCCCAAAAACAAACCTCGGCCCGTTTCCCTGACAAACAAAATTCAGCTCCCCCGCTTCTGGATGGCAGATTGCAGGAGCCACTGGGTATTATAAACAAGCCCGACTTGGCACTGGTTCTACCTTGGGTCTGGGAACCATCCCGCGTATCGTAGATTTTCAGGAGCCAGCCGGCCACTCCCAGCCATAGGCTGCCAAACACAAACCACGGCCCTTTTCTCTTTAAAAAAAAATTTCAGATGCCCTCCTTCTGGATTGCAGATTGCAGGAGCCACTTGGCACTGTCAAACCAGCTTGACTTGGCACTGGTGCTACCTTGGGTCTGGGAACCATCCTTGGTAACATGGATTTTCAGGAGCCAGCCGGCCACTCCCAGCCATAGGCTGCCAAACACAAAACACAGCCCTTTACCCAGGCTAACAAAATGCAGATGCCCCGCATCTGGATGGCAGACTGCAGGAGAAACTTAGCACTGTCAAACCAGCCCGACTTGGCACTGGTGCTACCTTGGGTCTGGGAACCATCCTGCGTATCACGGATTTTCAGGAGCCAGCCGGCCACTCCCAGCAACAGGCTCCCTAAAAACAAACCTCGGCCCGTTTCGCTGAGAAAAAAATCTCAGCTACCCTGCTTCTGCATGGCAGATTGCAGGAGCCACTTGGCACTGTAAAACCAGCCCGACTTGGCACTGGTGCCACCTTGGGTCTGGGAACCATCCCGCGTATCGTGGATTTTCAGGAGCCAGCCGGCCACTCCCAGCCATAGGCTGCCAAACACAAACCAGGGCACTTTTCACTGGCTTACAATACTCTGCTGCCCCGCTTCTGGATGGGAGATGGCAAGAGCCACTTGGCACTGTCAAACCAGCCCGACTTGGCACTGGTGCCACCTTAGGTCTGGGAACCATCCTGCGTATCATGGATTTTCAGGAACCAGCCGGCCACTCCCAGCCAGAAGCCCTCAAACTCAAACCACGGCCCTTTTCTCTGGAAAACAAATTTCAGGTGCCCTGCTTCTGGATGGCAGATTGCAGGAGCCACTTGGCACTATCAAACCAGCCCGACTTGGCACTGGTCTTACCTTGGGTCTGGGAACCATCCTGCGTATCGTGTATTTTCAGGAGCCAGCCGGCCACTCCCAGCCATAGTCTGCCAAACACAAACCACCGCACTTTTCCTTGGCTAACAAAACTCAGCTACCCCGCTTCTGGATGGCAGATTGCAGGAGCCACTTGGCACTGTCAAATTAGCTCGACTTTGCACTGGTTCCACCTTGGGTCTGGGAACCATCCTGCGTATTGTGGATTTTCAGGAGCCAGCCGGCCACTCACAGCCATAGGCGGCCAAATACAAACCACGGCCCTTTTCCCTGGCTAACAAAATTCAGATGCCCTGCTTCTGGATGGCAGATTGCAGGAGCCACTTGGCACTGCCAAACCAGCCCGACTTGGCACTGGTGCTATCTTGGGTCTGGGAACCATCCTGGGTATCATGGATTTTCAGGAGCCAGCCGGCCACTCCCAGACACAGGCCCCCAAAAACAAACCTCGGCCCGTTTCCCTGACAAACAAAATTCAGCTACCCCGCCTCTGGATGGCAGATTGCAGGACCCACTGGGTATTATAAAAAAGCCCGACTTGGCACTGGTCCTAGCTTGGGTCTGGGAACCATCCCGCGTATCGTGGAGTTTCAGGAGCCAGCCGGCCACTCCCAGCCATAGGCTGCCAAACACAAAACACGGCCCTTTTCCCAGGCTAACAAAATTCAGATGCCCCGCTTCTGGATGGCAGATTGCAGGAGCCACTGGGTATTATACACAAGCCCGACTTGGCACTGGTTCTACCTTGGGTCTGGGAATCATCCTGCGTATCGTGGATTTTCAGGAGCCAGCCGGCCACTCCCAGACACAGGCCCCCTAAAAACAAACCTCGGCCCGTTTCGCTGAGAAACAAATCTCAGCTACCCTGCTTCTGGATGGCAGATTGCAGGAGCCACTTGGCACTGTAAAACCAGCCCGACTTGGCACTGGTGCTGCCTTGGGTCTGGGAACCATCCTGCGTATTGTGGATTTTCAGGAGCCATCCGGGCGCTCCCCGCCACAAGCCCCCAATAACTAACCTCGGCCCATTTCCCTGACAAACAAAACTACGCTACCCCGCTTCTGGATGGCAGATTGCAGGAGCCCCAGGGTATTATACACAAGCCCGACTTGGCACTGGTTCTACCTTGGGTCTGGGAACCATCCTGCGTATCGTGGATTTTCAGGAGCCAGCCGGCCACTCCCAGCCATAGGCTGCCAAACACAAACCACGGCCCTTTTCCCAGGCTAACAAAATTCAGATGCCCTGCCTCTGGATGGTAGATATCAGGAGCCACTTGGCATCGTCAAACCAGCCCGACTTGGCACTGGTGCCACCTTGGGTCTAAGTACCATCCTGCGTATCGTGGATTTTCAGGAGCCACCCGGCCACTCCCAGCCATAGGCTGCCAAACACAAACCACGGCCCTTTTCCCTGGCTAACAAAATTCAGATGCCCTTCTTCTTGACTGAAGATTGAAGGAGCCACTTGGCACTGTCAAACCAGCCCGACTTGGCACTGGTGCTTCCTTGGGTCTGGGAACCATCCTGCGTATCATGGATTTTCAGGATCCAGCCTGCCACACCCAGACACAGGCCCCCAGAAACAAACCTCGGCCCATTTCCCTGACAAACAAAACTCAGCTACCCCGCTTCTGGGTGGCAGATTGCAGGAGCCACTTGGCACCGTGAAACCAGCCCGACTTGGCACTGGTGCTACCTTGGGTCTGGGAAACATCCTGTGTATCGTGGATTTTCAGGAGCCAGCCGTCCACTCCCAGCCATAGGCTGCCAAACACAAACCACGGCCCTTTTCTCTGCCAAAAAAATTCAGATGCTCCGCTTCTGGATGGCAGATTGCAGTAGCCACTTGGCACTGTCAAACCAGCCTGACTTGGCACTGGTGCCACCTTGGGTCTAGGAACCATCCTGGGTATCATGGATTTTCAGGAGCCAGCAGGCCACTACCAGCCATAGGCTACCAAACACAAAACACGGCCCGTTACCAAGGCAAACAAAATTCAGATGCCCCGCTTCTGGATGGCAAACTGCAGGAGCAACCAAGCACTGTCAAACCAGCCCGACTTGGCACTCGTGCCACCTTGGGTCTGAGAACTCATCCTGCGTATCAAGTATTTTCAGGAACTAGCCAGCCACTCCCAGCCATTGGCTGCCAAACACAAACCAGGGCACTTTTCACTGGCTTACAGTACTCTGCTGCCTCGCTTCTGGATGGCAGATTGCAGGAGCCACTTGGCACTGTCAAACCAGCCCGACTTGGCACTGGTGCTACCTTGGGTCTGGGAACCATCCTGGGTATCATGGATTTTCAGGAGCCAGCCGGCCACTCCCAGACACAGGCCCCCAAAAACAAACCTCGGCCCGTTTCCCTGACAAACAAAATTCAGCTACCCGGCCTCTGGATGGCAGATTGCAGGAGCCACTGGGTATTATAAACAAGCCCGACTTGGCACTGGTCCTAGCTTGGGTCTGGGAACCATCCCGCGTATCGTGGATTTTCAGGAGCCAGCCGGCCACTCCCAGCCATAGGCTGCCAAACACAAACCATGGCCCTTTACCCAGGCTAACAAAATGCAGATGCCCCGCCTCTGGATGGCAGACTGCAGGAGAAACTTAGCACTGTCAAACCAGCCCGACTTGGCACTGGTGCTACCTTGGGTCTGGGAACCATCCTGCGTATCATGGATTTTCAGGAGCCATCCGGGAGCTCCCCGCCACAAGCCCCCAATAACTAACATCGGCCCATTTCCCTGACGATCAAAACTACGCTACCCCGCTTCTGGATGTCAGATTGCAGGAGCCACCGGGTATTATACACAAGCCCGACTTGGCACTGGTTCTACCTTGGGTCTGAGAACCATCCTGCGTATCGTGGATTTTCAGGAGCCAGCCGGCCACTGCCAGCCATAGGCTGCCAAACACAAACCACGGCCCTTTTGCCTGGCTAACATAATTCAGATTCCCCGCTTCTGGTTGGCAGATTGCAGGAGCCACTTGGTACTATCAAACCAGCCCGACTTGGCACTGGTGCTACCTTGGGTCTAAGTACCATCCTGCGTATCGTGGATTTTCAGGAGCCACCCGGCCAGTCCCAGCCATAGGCTGCCAAACACAAACCACGGCCCTCTTCCCTGGCTAACAAAATTCAGATTCCCTTCTTCTGGACTGCAGATTGCAGGAGCCACTTGGCACTGTCAAACCAGCCTGACTTGGCACTGGTGCCACCTTGGGTCTTGGAACCATCCTGGGTATCATGGATTTTCAGGAGCCAGCAGGCCACTCCCAGCCATAGACTGCCAAACACAAAACACGGCCCTTTACCAAGGCTAATAAAATTCAGATACCCCGCTTCTGGATGGCAGACTGCAGGAGCAACCAAGCACTGTCAAACCAGCCCGACTTGGCACGGGTTCAACCTTGGGTCTGGGAACCATCCCGCGTATCGTGGATTTTCAGAAGCCAGCCGGCCACTTCCAGCCATAGGCTGCCAAACAAAAACCATGGCCCTTTCCCCTGGCTAACAAAATTCAGATGCCCTGCTTCTGGATGGCAGATAGCAGGAGCCACTTGGCACTGTCAAACCAGCCCGACTTGGCACTGGTGCCACCCTGGGTCTGGGAACCATCCTCCGTATTGTGGATTTTCAGGAGCCAGCCGGCCACTCCCAGCCAGAAGCCCTCAAACTCCAACCACGGCCCTTTTCTCTGGAAAATCAAATTTCAGGTGCCCTGCTTCAGGATGGCAGATTGCAGGAGCCACTTGGCACTATCAAACCAGCCCGACTTGGCACTGGTCCTACCTTGGGTCTGGGAACCATCCTGCGTATCGTGTATTTTCAGGGGCCAGCCGGCCACTCCCAGCCATAGGCTGCCAAACAAAAACCACGGCACTTTTCCCTGGCTAACAAAACTCAGCTACCCCGCCTCTGGATGGCAGATTGCAGGAGCCACTGGGTATTATAAACAAGCCCGACTTGGCACTGGTCCCAGCCTGGGTCTTGGAACCATCCCGCGTATTGTGGATTTTCAGGAGCCAGCCGGCCACTCCCAGCCATAGGCTGCCAAACAAAAACCACGGCCCTTTTCCCTGGCTAACATAATTCAGATGCCCTGCTTCTGGATGGCAGATTGCAGGAGTCACTTGGCACTGTCAAACCAGCCCGACTTGGCACTGGTGCCACCTTATGTCTAGGAACCATCCAGGGTATCATGGATTTTCAGGAGCCAGCCGGCCACTCCCAGCCATAGGCTGCCAAACACAAAATACGGCCCTTTACCCAGGCTAACAAAATTCAGATGCCCCGCTTCTGGATGGCAGATTGCAGGAGCCACTTGGCACTGTCAAACCAGCCCGACTTGGCACGGGTTCAACCTTCGGTCTGGGAACCATCCTGCGTATTATAGATTTTAAGGAGCCAGCCGGCAACTCCCAGCCACAAGCCCTCAAACTCAAACCATGGCATTTTTCTCTGACAAACAAAACTCAGCTGCCCCCCTTCTGGATGGCAGATTGCAGGAGCCACTTGGCACCGTGAACCCAGCCCGACTTGGAACTGGTGCTACCTTGGGTCTGGGAAACATCCTGTGTATCGTGGATTTTCAGGAGCCAGCCGTCCACTCCCAGCCATAGGCTGCCAAACACAAACCACGGCCGTTTTCTCTGCCTAACAAAATTCAGATGCTCCGCTTCTGGATGGCAGATTGCAGGAGCCACTTGGCACTGTCAAACCAGCCTGACTTGGCACTGGTGCCACCTTGGGTCTAGGAACCATCCTGGGTATCATGGATTTTCAGGAGCCAGCAGGCCACTACCAGCCATAGGCTGCCAAACACAAAACACGGCCCTTTACCAAGGCTAACAAAATTCAGATGCCCCGCTTCTGGATGGCAGACTGCAGGAGCAACCAAGCACTGTCAAACCAGCCAGACTTGGGACTGGTGCCACCTTGGGTCTGGGAACTCATCCTGCGTATCAAGTATTTTCAGGAACCAGCCAGCCACTTTCAGCCATTGGCTGCCAAACACAAACCAGGGAACTTTTCACTGGCTTACAATACTCTGCGGCCCCGCTTCTGGATGGGAGATGGCAAGAGCCACTTGGCAATGTCAAACCAGCCCGACTTGGCACTGGTGCCACCTTGGGTCTGGGAACCATCCTGCGTATTGTGGATTTTCAGGAGCCAGCCGGCCACTCCCAGCCAGAAGCCCTCAAACTCAAACCACGGCCCTTTTCTCTGGAAAACAAATTTCAGGTGCCCTGCTTCTGGATGGCAGATTGCAGGAGCCACTTGGCACTATCAAACCAGCCCGACTTGGCATTGGTGCCACCTTGGGTCTGGGAACCATCCTGCGTATTGTGGATTTTCAGGAGCCAGCCGGCCACTCCCAGCCATAGGCGGCCAAATACAAACCACGGCCCTTTTCCCTGGCTAAAAAAATTCAGATGCCCTGCTTCTGGATGTCAGATTGCAGGAGCCACTTGGCACTGCCAAACCAGCCCGACTTGGCACTGGTGCTATCTTTGGTCTGGGAACCATCCTGGGTATCATGGATTTTCAGGAGCCAGCCGGCCACTCCCAGACACAGGCCCCCAAAAACAAACCTCGGCCCGTTTCCCTGACAAACAAAATTCAGCTACCCTGCCTCTGGATGGCAGATTGCAGGAGCCACTGGGTATTATAAACAAGCCCGACTTGGCACTGGTCCTAGCTTGGGTCTGGGAACCATCCCGCGTATCGTGGATTTTCAGGAGCCAGCCGGCCACTCCCAGCCATAGGCTGCCAAACACAAACCACGGCCCTTTTCCCTGGCTAACATAATTCAGATGCCCCGCTTCTGGATGGCAGATTGCAGAAGTCACTTGGCACTGTCAAACCAGCCCGACTTGGCACGGGTTCAACCTTGGGTCTGGGAACCATCCCGCGTATCGTGGATTTTCAGGAGCCAGCCGGCCACTCCCAGCCATAGGCTGCCAAACACAAACCACGGCCCTTTTCCCTGGCTTAAAAAATTCAGATGCCCTGCTTCTGGATGGCTGATTGCAGGAGCCACTTGGCACTGTCAAACCAGCCCGACTTGGCACTGGTGCTGCCTTGGGTCTGGGAACCATCCTGCGTATCATGGATTTTCAGGAGCCATCCGGACGCCCCCCGCCACAAGCCCCCAATAACTAACCTCGGCCCATTTCCTTGACAAACAAAACTACGCTACCCCGCTTCACGATGGCAGATTGCAGGAGCCACTGGGTATTATACACAAGCCCGACTTGGCACTGGTTCTACCTTGGGTCTGGGAACCATCCTGCGTATCGTGGATTTTCAGGAGCCAGCCGGCCACTCCCAGCCATAGGCTGCCAAACAAAAACCACGGCCCTTTTCCCAGGCTAAGAAAATTCAGATGCCCTGCCTCTGGATGGTAGATATCAGGAGCCACTTGGCATCGTCAAACCAGCCCGACTTGGCACTGGGGCCACCTTGGGTCTGGGAACCATCCTGGGTATCATGGATTATCAGGAGCCAGCCGGCCACTCCCAGACACAGGCCCCCAAAAACAAACCTCGGCCCGTTTCCCTGACAAACAAAATTCAGCTACCCCGCTTCTGGATGGCAGATTGCAGGAGGCACTGGGTATTATAAACAAGCCTGACTTGGCACTGGTTCTACCTTGGGTCTGGGAACCATCCCGCGTATCGTGGATTTTAAGGAGCCAGCCGGCCACTCCCAGCCATAGGCTGCCAAACACAAACCACGGCCATTTTCTGTAAAACAAAATTTCAGATGCCCTCCTTCTGGACTGCAGATTGCAGGAGCCACTTGGCACTGTCAAACCAGCTTGACTTGGCACTGGTGCTACCTTGGGTCTGGGAACCATCTTTGGTATCATGGATTTTCAGGAGCCAGCCGGCCACTCCCAGCCATAGGCTGCCAAACACAAAACACGGCCCTTTACCCAGGCTAACAAAATACAGATGCCCCGCCTCTGGATGGCAGACTGCAGGAGAAACTTAGCACTGTCAAACCAGCCCGACTTGGCACTGGTGCTACCTTGGGTCTGGGAACCATCCTGCGTATTGTGTATTTTCAGGAGCCAGCCGGCCACTCCCAGCAACAGGCCCCCAAAAAACAAACCTTGGCCCGTTTCGCTGAGAAACAAAATTCAGCTACCCCGCCTCTGGATGGCAGATTGCAGGAGCCACTTGGCACTGTAAAACCAGCCCGACTTGGCACTGGTGCTACCTTGGGTCTGGGAACCATCCTGCGTATTGTGGATTTTCAGGAGCCAGCTGGCCACTCCCAGCCATAGTCGGCCAAACACAAACCACGGCACTTTTCCCTGGCTAACAAAATTCAGATGCGCCGCTTCTGGATGGCAGATTGCAGGAGCCACTTGGCACTGTCAAACCAGCCCAACTTGGCACTGGTGCCACTTTGGGTCTGGGAACCATCCTGCGTATGGTGGATTTTCAGGAGCCAGCCGGCCACTCCCAGCGACAAGGCCTCAAACTCAAACCACAGCCCTTTTCTCTGGAAAAAAAAATTTCAGATGCCCGGCTTCTGGACTGCAGATTGCAGGAGCCACTTGGCACTGTAAAACCAGCCCGACTTGGCACTGGTGGTACATTGGGTTTGGTAACCATCCTGGGTATCATGGATTTTAAGGAGCCAGCCGGCCACTCCCAGCTATAGGCTGCCAAGCACAAACCACGGCCCTTTTCCCTGGTTTACAAAATCCAGATGCCTCGCTACTGGATGGCAGATTGCAAGAGCCACTTGGCACTGTCAAACCAGCCTGACCTTGCACTGGTGCCACCTTGGGTCTGGGAACCATCCTGCGTATCATGGATTTTCAGGAGCCAGCCGGCCACTGCCAGCCATAGGCTGCCTAACACAAACCACGGCCCTTTTCCCTGGCTTACAAAATTCAGATGCCCCGCTTCTAGATGGCAGATTGCAGGAGCCACTTGGCACTGCCAAACCAGCCTGACTTGGCACTGGTGCTATCTTTGGTCTGGGAACCATCCTGGGTATCATGGATTTTCAGGAGCCAGCCGGCCACTCCCAGACACAGGCCCCCAAAAACAAACCTCGGCCCGTTTCCCTGACAAACAAAACTCAGCTACCCCGCTTCTGGATTGTAGATTGCAGGAGCCACTGGGTATTATAAACAAGCCCGACTTGGCACTGGTGCCACCTTGGGTCTGGGAACCATCCGGCGTATCGTAGATTTTCAGGAGCCAGCCAGCCACTCCCAGCTAGAGGCTGCCAATCACAAACCACGGCCCTTGTCCCTGGCTAACAAAATTCAGATGCCCCGCTTCTGGATGGCAGATAGCAGGAGCCACTTGGCACGACCAAACCAGCCCGACTTGGCACAGGTGCCACCTTGGATCTGGGAACCATCATGCGTATGGTGGATTTTCAGGAGCCAGCCGGCCACTCCCAGCTAGAGGCTGCCAATCACAAACCACGGCCCTTGTCCCTGGCTAACAAAATTCAGATGCCACGCTCCAGGATGGCATTTTGCAGGAGCCACTTGGCACTGTCAAACCAGCCCGACGTGGCAATGGCGCCACCTTGGGTCTGGGAACCATCCTGCGTATCGTGGATTTGCAGGAGCCAGCCGGCCACTCCCAGCCTTAGGCTGCCAAACACAAACCACGGCCCTTTTCCCTGGCTAACAAAATTCAGATGCCCCGCTTCTGGATGGCAGATTGCAGGAGCCACTGGGTATTATAAACAAGCCCGACTTGGCACTGGTTCTACCTTGGGTCTGGGAACCATCCCGTGTATCATGGATTTTCAGGAGCCAACCGGCCACTCCCAGCCTCAGGCCCCAAAAAGAAACCTCGGCCCGTATCCCTGAAAAAAAAACTCAGCTGCCCCGCTTCTGGATGGCAGAATTCAGGAGACACTTAGTACTATTAAAACAGCCCAACTTGGCACTGGTGCCACCTTGGGTCTGGGAACCATCCTGCGTATCGTGGATTTGCAGGAGCCAGCTGGCCACTCCCAGCCTTAGGCTGCCAAACACAAACCACGGCCCTTTTCCCTGGCTAACAAAATTCAGATGCCCCGCTTTTGGATGGCAGATTGCAGGAGCCACTTGGCACTGTCAAACCAGCTCGACTTAGCACTGGTGCCACTTTGGGTCAGGGAACTATCCTGCGTATGGTGGATTTTCAGGAGCCAGCCGGCCACTCCCAGCGACAAGGCCTCAAACTCAAACCACAGCCCTTTTCTCTGGAAAAAAAAATTTCAGATGCCCTGCTTCTGGACTGCAGATTGCAGGAGCCACTTTGCACTGCCAAACCAGCCCGACTTGGCACTGGTGGTACCTTGGGTTTGGGAACAATCCTGGGTATCATGGATTTTCAGGAGCCAGCCGGCCACTCCCAGCCATAGGCTGCCAAACACAAACCACGGCCCTTTTCCCTGGCTAACAAAATTCAGATGCCCCGCTTCTGGATGGCAGAGTGCAGGAGCCACTGGGTATTATAAACAAGCCCGACTTGGCACTGGTTCTAGCTTGGGTCTGAAAACCATCCCGTGTATCATGGATTTTCAGGAGCCAGCCGGCCACTCCCAGCCTCAGGCCTTAAAAAGAAACCTCGGCCCGTATCCCTGAAAAAAAAACTCAGCTGCCCCGCTTCTGGATGGCAGAATTCAGGAGACACTTAGTACTATTAAAACAGCCCAACTTGGCACTGGTGCCACCTTGCGTCTGGGAACCATCCTGCGTATCGTGGATTTTCAGAAGCCAGCCGGCCACTCCCAGCCACAATCCCTAAAACTCAAACCACGGCCCTTTTCCCAGGCTAACAAAATTCAGATGCCCTGCTTCTGGATGGCACATGGCAAGAGCCACTTGGCACTGCCAAACCAGCCCGACTTGGCACTGGTGCTACCTTGAGTCTGGGAACCATCCTGCGTATTGTGGATTTTCAGGAGCCAGCCGGCCACTCCCAGTCACAACCACTCAAACTCAAACCACAGCCCTTTTCTCTGGAAAAAAAAATTTATGTTGTCCTGCTTCTGGATGGGAGATTGCAGGAGCCACTTGGTACTATCAAAGCAGCCCGACTTGGCACTGGTGTCACCTTGGCTCTGGGAACTAGCCCGCGTATCATGTATTTTCAGGAGGCAGCCTGCAACGCCCAGACACAGGCCCCCAGAAACAAACCTCGGCCCATTACCCTGACAAACAAAACTCAGCTACCCCGCTTCTGGATGGCAGATTGCAGGAGCCACTTGGCACTGTCAAACCAGCCCGAATTGGCACTGGTGCTTCCTTGGGTCTGGGAACCATCCTGCGTATCATGGATTTTCAGGAGCCAGCCGTCCACTCCCAGCCATAGGCTTCCAAACACAAACCACGGCCCTTTTCTCTGCTAACAAAATTCAGATGCCCCGCTTCTGGATGGCAGATTGCAGGAGCCACTTGGCACTGTCAAACCAGCCTGACTTGGCACTGGTGCCACCTTGGGTCTGGGAACCATCCTGCGTATCGTGGATTTTCAGGAGCCAGCAGGCCACTACCAGCCATCGGCTGCCAAACACAAAACACGGCCCTTTACCAAGGCTAACAAAATTCAGATGCCCCGCTTCTGGATGGCAGACTGCAGGAGCAACCAAGCACTGTCAAACCAGCCCGACTTGGGACTGGTGCCACCTTGGGTCTGGGAACTCATCCTGCGTATCAAGTATTTTCAGGAACCAGCCAGCCACTCCCAGCCATTGGCTGCCAAACACAAACCAGGGCACTTTTCACTGGCTTACAATACTCTGCTGCCCCGCTTCTGGATGGGAGATGGCAAGAGCCACTTGGCCCTTTCAAACCAGCCCGACTTGGCACTGGTGCCCCCTTGGGTCTGGGAACCATCCTGCGTATTGTGGATTTTCAGGAGCCAGCCGGCCACTCCCAGCCAGAAGCCGTTAAACTCAAACCACGGCCCTTTTCTCTGGAAAACAAATTTCAGGTGCCCTGCTTCTGGATGGCAGATTGCAGGAGCCACTTGGCACTATCAAACCAGCCCGACTTGGCACTGGTCCTACCTTGGGTCTGGGAACCATCCTGCGTATCCTGGATTTTCAGGAGCCAGCCGGCCACTCCCAGCCATAGGCTGCCAAATACAAACCACGGCCCTTTTCCCTGGCTAATAAAATTCAGCTGCCCTGCTTCTGGATGGCAGATTGCAGGAGGCACTTGGCACTGCCAAAGCAGCCCGACTTGGCACTGGTGGTACCTTGAGTCTGGGAACCATCCTGCATATCGTGGATTTTAAGGAGCAGCCGGCCACTCCCAGCCATAGTCTGCCAAATACAAACCACGGCCCTTTTCCCTGGCTAACAAAATTCAGATGCCCCGCTTCTGGATGGCAGATTGCAGGAGCCACTTGGCACTGTCAAACCAGCCCGACTTGGCACTGGTGCTACCTTGGGTCTGGGAACCATCCTAGGTATCAAGGATTTTCAGGAGCCAGCCGGCCACTCCCAGACACAGGCCCCCAAAAACAAACCTCGGCCCGTTTCCCTGACAAACAAAATTCAGCTACCCCGCCTCTGGATGGCAGATTGCAGGAGCCACTGGGTATTATTAACAAGCCCGACTTGGCACTGGTTCTAGCTTGGGTCTGGGAACCATCCCGCGTATCATGGATTTTAAGGAGCCAGCCGGCCACTCCCAGCCATAGGCTGCCAAATTTAAAACACGGCCTATTACCCAGGCTAACAAAATTCAGATGCCCCGCTTCTGGATGGCAGATTGCAGGAGCCACTTGGCACTGTCAAACCAGCCCGACTTGGCACTTGTTCAACCTTGGGTCTGGGAACCATCCCGCGTATCGTGGATTTTCAGGAGCCAGCCGGCCACTCCCAGCCATAGGCTGCCAAACAAAAACCATGGCCCTTTCCTCTGGCTAAACAAAATTCAGATGCCCTGCTTCTGGATGGCTGATTGCAGGAGCCACTTGGCACTGTCAAACCAGCCCGACTTGGCACTGGTGCTGCCTTGGGTCTGGGAACCATCCTGCGTATCATGGATTTTCAGGAGCCATCCGGGCGCTCCCCGCCACAAGCCCCCAATAACTAACCTCGGCCCATTTCCCTGACAAACAAAACTACGCTACCCCGCTTCTGGATGGCAGATTGCAGGAGCCACCGGCTATTATACGCAAGCCCGACTTGGCACTGGTGCTTCCTTGGGTCTGGGAACCATCCTGCGTATCATGGATTTTCAGGAGCCAGCCGTCCACTCCCAGCCATAGGCTGCCAAACACAAACCACGGCCCTTTTCTCTGCCTAACAAAATTCAGATGCCCCGCTTCTGGATGGCAGATTGCAGGAGCCACTTGGCACTGTCAAACCAGCCTGACTTGGCACTGGTGCCACCTTGGGTCTAGGAACCATCCTGGGTATCATGGATTTTCAGGAGCCAGCAGGCCACTACCAGCCATAGGCTGCCAAACAAAAAACACGGCCCTTTACCAAGGCTAACAAAATTCAGATGCCCCGCTTCTGGATGGCAGACTGCAGGAGCAACCAAGCACTGTCAAACCAGCCAGACTTGGGACTGGTGCCACCTTGGGTCTGGGAACTCATCCTGCGTATCAAGTATTTTCAGGAACCAGCCAGCCACTTTCAGCCATTGGCTGCAGAACACAAACCAGGGAACTTTTCACTGGCTTACAATACTCTGCTGCCCCGCTTCTGGATGGGAGATGGCAAGAGCCACTTGGCACTGTCAAACCAGCCCAACTTGGAACTGGTGCCACCTTGGGTCTGGGAACCATCCTGCGTATTGTGGATTTTTAGGAGTCAGCCGGCCACTCCCAGCCAGAAGCCCTCAAACTCAAACCACGGCCCTTCTCTCTGGAAAAAAAATTTCAGGTGCCCTGCTTCTGGATGGCAGATTGCAGGAGCCACTTGGCACTATCAAACCAGCCCAACTTGGCACTGGTCCTACCTTGGGTCTGGGAACCATCCTGCGTATCGTGGATTTTCAGGAGCCAGCCGGCCACTCCAAACCATAGGCTGCCAAATACAAACCACGGCCCTTTTCCCTGGCTAATAAAATTCAGCTGCCCTGCTTCTGGATGGCAGATTGCAGGAGCCACTTGAAACTGCCAAACCAGCCCGACTTGGCACTGGTGGTACCTTGAGTCTGGGATCCATCCTGCGTATCGTGGATTTTAAGGAGCAGCCGGCCACTCCCAGCCATCGGCGGCCAAACACAAACCACGGCCATTTTCCCTGGCTAACAAAATTCAGATGCCCCGCTTCTGGAGGGCAGATTGCAGGAGCCACTTGGCACTGTCAAACCAGCCCGACTTGGCACAGGTGCCACCTTGGGTCTGGGAACCATCCTGCGTATGGTGGATTTGCAGGAGCCAGCCGGCCACTCCCAGCCATAGTCTGCCAAACACAAACCACGGCACTTTTCCCTGGCTAACAAAACTCAGCTACCCCGCTTCTGGATGAGAGATTGCAGGAGCCACTTGGCCCTGTCAAATTAGCTCGACTTGGCACTGGTGCCACCTTGGGTCTGGGAACCATCCTGCCTATTGTGGATTTTCAGGAGCCAGCCGGCCACTCCCAGCCATAGGCGGCCAAATACAAACCACGGCCCTTTTCCCTGGCTAACAAAATTCAGATGCCCCGCTTCTGGATGGCAGATTGCAGGAGCCACTTGGCACTGCCAAACCAGCCCGACTTGGCACTGGTGCCACCTTGGGTCTGGGAACCAGCCCGCGTATCGTGGATTTTCAGGAGCCATCCGGGCGCTCCCCGCCACAAGCCCCCAATAACTAACCTCGGCCCATTTCCCTGACAAACAAAACTACGCTACCCCGCTTCTGGATGGCAGATTGCAGGAGCCACCGGCTATTATACACAAGCCCGACTTGGCACTGGTTCTACCTTGGGTCTGGGAACCATCCTGCGTATTGTGGATTTTCAGGAGCCAGCCGGCCACTCCCAGCCAGAAGCCCTCAAACTCAAACCACTGCCCTTTTCTCTGGAAAACAAATTTCAGGTGCCCTGCTTCTGGATGGCAGATTGCAGGAGCCACTTGGCACTATCAAACCAGCCCGACTTGGCACTGGTCCTACCTTGAGTCTGGGAACCATCCTGCGTATCGTGGATTTTCAGGAGCAGCCGGCCACTCCCGGCCATAGGCGGCCAAACACAAACCACGGCCCTTTTCCCTGGCTAACAAAATTCAGATGCCCTGCTTCTGGATGGCAGATTGCAGGAGCCACTTGGCACTGTCAAACCAGCCTGACTTGGCACTGGTGCCACCTTGGGTCTAGGAACCATGAGGGTATCATGCATTTTCAGGAGCCAGCCGGCCAGTCCCAGCCATAGGCTGCCAAAAACAAAACACGGCCCTTTACCCAGGCTAAGAAAATTCAGATGCCCCGCTTCTGGATGGCAGATTGCAGGAGCCACTTGGCACTGTCAAACCAGCCCGACTTGGCACTGGTTCAACATTGGGTCTGGGAACCATCCCGCGTATCGTGGATTTTCAGGAGCCAGCCGGCCACTCCCAGCCATAGGCTGCCAAAAAAAACCCATGGCCCTTTCCCCTGGCTAACAAAATTCAGATGCCCTGCTTCTGGATGGCTGATTGCAGGAGCCACTTGGCACTGTTAAACCAGCCCGACTTGGCACTGGTGCTGCCTTGGGTCTGGGAACCATCCTGCGTATCATGGATTTTCAGGAGCCAGCCTGCCACGCCCAGACACAGGCCCCAGAAACAAACCTTGGCCCATTTCCCTGACAAACAAGACTCAGCTACCCCGCTTCTGAATGGCAGATTGCAGGAGCCACTTGGCACTGTCAAACCAGCCTGACTTGGAACTTGTTCCACCTTGGGTCTGGGAACCATCCTGCGTATTGTAGATTTTAAGGAGCCAGCCGGCAACTCCCAGCCACAAGCCCTCAAAATCAAACCATGGCATTTTTCTCTGACAAACAAAACTCAGCTTCCCCCCTTCTGGATGGCAGATTGCAGGAGCCACTTCGCACCGTGAAACCAGCCCGACTTGGCACTGGTGCGACCTTGGGTCTGGGAAACATCCTGTGTATCGTGGATTTTCAGGAGCCAGCCGGACACTCCCAGCCACAAGCCCCTAAACACAAACCACGGCCCTTTTCCCTGGCTAAAAAATTTCAGATGCCCTGCTTCTGGATGGCAGATTGCAGGAGCTACTTGGCACTGTCAAACCAGCCCGACTTGGCACTGGTTCTACCTTGGGTCTTGGAACCATCTTGCGTATAATGGATTTTCAGAAGCCAGCCGGCCACGCCCAGCCACAGGCCCCAAAAAACAAACCTCGGTCCATTTCCCTGACAAACAAAACTCAGGTACCCCGCTTCTGGATGGCAGATTGCAGGAGTAACTTGGTGCTATCAAACCAGCCCGACTTGGCACTGGCGCTACCTTGGGTCTGGGAACCATCCTACGTATCGTGTACTTTCTGGAGCCAGCCGGCCACTCCCAGCCAGAGGCTGCCAAACACAAACCACGGCCCTTTTCCCTGACTAAAAAAATTCAGATGCCTCGCTTATGGATGGCAGATTGCAGGAGCCACTTGGCACTGTCAAACCAGCCCGACTTGGCACTGGTGCTACCTTGGGTCTGGGAACCATCCTAGGTATCAAGGATTTTCAGGAGCCAGCCGGCCACTCCCAGACACAGGCCCCCAAAAACAAACCTCGGCCCGTTTCCCTGACAAACAAAATTCAGCTACCCCGCCTCTGGATGGCAGATTGCAGGAGCCACTGGGTATTATTAACAAGCCCGACTTGGCACTGGTCCTAGCTTGGGTCTGGGAACCATCCCGCGTATCATGGATTTTAAGGAGCCAGCCGGCCACTCCCAGCCATAGGCTTCCAAATTTAAAACACGGCCTATTACCCAGGCTAACAAAATTCAGATGCCCCGCTTCTGGATGGCAGATTGCAGGAGCCACTTGGCACTGTCAAACCAGCCCGACTTGGCACTTGTTCAACCTTGGGTCTGGGAACCATCCCGCGTATCGTGGATTTTCAGGAGCCAGCCGGCCACTCCCAGCCATAGGCTGCCAAACAAAAACCATGGCCCTTTCCTCTGGCTAAACAAAATTCAGATGCCCTGCTTCTGGATGGCTGATTGCAGGAGCCACTTGGCACTGTCAAACCAGCCCGACTTGGCACTGGTGCTGCCTTGGGTCTGGGAACCATCCTGCGTATCATGGATTTTCAGGAGCCATCCGGGCGCTCCCCGCCACAAGCCCCCAATAACTAACCTCGGCCCATTTCCCTGACAAACAAAACTACGCTACCCCGCTTCTGGATGGCAGATTGCAGGAGCCACCGGCTATTATACGCAAGCCCGACTTGGCACTGGTGCTTCCTTGGGTCTGGGAACCATCCTGCGTATCATGGATTTTCAGGAGCCAGCCGTCCACTCCCAGCCATAGGCTGCCAAACACA
The DNA here is from genome assembly GCA_031885435.1 of Passerculus sandwichensis. Classification (NCBI taxonomy): domain Eukaryota; kingdom Metazoa; phylum Chordata; class Aves; order Passeriformes; family Passerellidae; genus Passerculus; species Passerculus sandwichensis. The sequence goes on along the minus strand of CM063166.1, from coordinate 2,577,471 downwards.
AACCACGGCCCTTTTCTCTGCCTAACAAAATTCAGATGCCCCGCTTCTGGATGGCAGATTGCAGGAGCCACTTGGCACTGTCAAACCAGCCTGACTTGGCACTGGTGCCACCTTGGGTCTAGGAACCATCCTGGGTATCATGGATTTTCAGGAGCCAGCAGGCCACTACCAGCCATAGGCTGCCAAACAAAAAACACGGCCCTTTACCAAGGCTAACAAAATTCAGATGCCCCGCTTCTGGATGGCAGACTGCAGGAGCAACCAAGCACTGTCAAACCAGCCAGACTTGGGACTGGTGCCACCTTGGGTCTGGGAACTCATCCTGCGTATCAAGTATTTTCAGGAACCAGCCAGCCACTTTCAGCCATTGGCTGCCAAACACAAACCAGGGAACTTTTCACTGGCTTACAATACTCTGCTGCCCCGCTTCTGGATGGGAGATGGCAAGAGCCACTTGGCACTGTCAAACCAGCCCAACTTGGAACTGGTGCCACCTTGGGTCTGGGAACCATCCTGCGTATTGTGGATTTTCAGGAGTCAGCCGGCCACTCCCAGCCAGAAGCCCTCAAACTCAAACCACGGCCCTTCTCTCTGGAAAAAAAATTTCAGGTGCCCTGCTTCTGGATGGCAGATTGCAGGAGCCACTTGGCACTATCAAACCAGCCCAACTTGGCACTGGTCCTACCTTGGGTCTGGGAACCATCCTGCGTATCGTGGATTTTCAGGAGCCAGCCGGCCACTCCAAACCATAGGCTGCCAAATACAAACCACGGCCCTTTTCCCTGGCTAATAAAATTCAGCTGCCCTGCTTCTGGATGGCAGATTGCAGGAGCCACTTGAAACTGCCAAACCAGCCCGACTTGGCACTGGTGGTACCTTGAGTCTGGGATCCATCCTGCGTATCGTGGATTTTAAGGAGCAGCCGGCCACTCCCAGCCATCGGCGGCCAAACACAAACCACGGCCATTTTCCCTGGCTAACAAAATTCAGATGCCCCGCTTCTGGATGGCAGATTGCAGGAGCCACTTGGCACTGCCAAACCAGCCCGACTTGGCACTGGTGCCACCTTGGGTCTGAGAACCAGCCCGCGTATCGTGGATTTTCAGGAGCCATCCGGGCGCTCCCCGCCACAAGCCCCCAATAACTAACCTCGGCCCATTTCCCTGACAAACAAAACTACGCTACCCCGCTTCTGGATGGCAGATTGCAGGAGCCACCGGCTATTATACACAAGCCCGACTTGGCACTGGTTCTACCTTGGGTCTGGGAACCATCCTGCGTATTGTGGATTTTCAGGAGCCAGCCGGCCACTCCCAGCCAGAAGCCCTCAAACTCAAACCACTGCCCTTTTCTCTGGAAAACAAATTTCAGGTGCCCTGCTTCTGGATGGCAGATTGCAGGAGCCACTTGGCACTATCAAACCAGCCCGACATGGCACTGGTCCTACCTTGAGTCTGGGAACCATCCTGCGTATCGTGGATTTTCAGGAGCAGCCGGCCACTCCCGGCCATAGGCGGCCAAACACAAACCACGGCCCTTTTCCCTGGCTAACAAAATTCAGATACCCCGCTTCTGGATGGCAGATTGCAGGAGCCACTTGGCACTGTCAAACCAGCCTGACTTGGCACTGGTGCCACCTTGGGTCTAGGAACCATGAGGGTATCATGCATTTTCAGGAGCCAGCCGGCCAGTCCCAGCCATAGGCTGCCAAAAACAAAACACGGCCCTTTACCCAGGCTAAGAAAATTCAGATGCCCCGCTTCTGGATGGCAGATTGCAGGAGCCACTTGGCACTGTCAAACCAGCCCGACTTGGCACTGGTTCAACATTGGGTCTGGGAACCATCCCGCGTATCGTGGATTTTCAGGAGCCAGCCGGCCACTCCCAGCCATAGGCTTCCAAAAAAAACCCATGGCCCTTTCCCCTGGCTAACAAAATTCAGATGCCCTGCTTCTGGATGGCTGATTGCAGGAGCCACTTGGCACTGTTAAACCAGCCCGACTTGGCACTGGTGCTGCCTTGGGTCTGGGAACCATCCTGCGTATCATGGATTTTCAGGAGCCAGCCTGCCACGCCCAGACACAGGCCCCAGAAACAAACCTTGGCCCATTTCCCTGACAAACAAGACTCAGCTACCCCGCTTCTGAATGGCAGATTGCAGGAGCCACTTGGCACTGTCAAACCAGCCTGACTTGGAACTTGTTCCACCTTGGGTCTGGGAACCATCCTGCGTATTGTAGATTTTAAGGAGCCAGCCGGCAACTCCCAGCCACAAGCCCTCAAAATCAAACCATGGCATTTTTCTCTGACAAACAAAACTCAGCTTCCCCCCTTCTGGATGGCAGATTGCAGGAGCCACTTCGCACCGTGAAACCAGCCCGACTTGGCACTGGTGCGACCTTGGGTCTGGGAAACATCCTGTGTATCGTGGATTTTCAGGAGCCAGCCGGACACTCCCAGCCACAAGCCCCTAAACACAAACCACGGCCCTTTTCCCTGGCTAAAAAATTTCAGATGCCCTGCTTCTGGATGGCAGATTGCAGGAGCTACTTGGCACTGTCAAACCAGCCCGACTTGGCACTGGTGCCATCTCGGGTCTGGAAACCATCCTGTGTATCAGGAATTTTAAGCAGCCAGCCGTCAAATCTCAGCCATAGGCTGCCAAACACAAACCACGGACTTTTTTTCTGGCTAACAAAATTCAGATGCCGCGCTTCTGGATGGCAGATTGCAGGAGCCACTTGGCACTGTCAAACCAGCCCGACTTGGCACTGGTGCTACCTTGGGTCTGGGAACCATCCTGTGTATCATGGATTTTCAGGAGCCAGCCGGCCACTCCCAGACACAAGACCCCAAAAAGAAACCTCGGTCCGTTTCCCTGACAAAAAAAATTCAGCTACCCCGCCTCTGGATGGCAGATTGCAGGAGCCACTTGGTACTATCAAACCAGCGCGACTTGGCACTGCTGCCACATTGGGTCTGGGAAGCATCCTGCGTATTGCGGATTTTCAGGAGCCAGCCGGCCACTCCCAGCCAGAGGCCCAAAAACACAAACCACCGCCCTTTTCTTTTGGCTAACAAAACTCACCTTCCTTGCTTCTGGGTGGCAGATTGCAGGAGCCACTTGGCATTGTCAAACCAGCCCGACTGGGCACTGGTGCCACCTTGGGTCTGGGAACTTGCCCGCGTATAATGAATTTTCAGGAGCCAGCCGGCCACTCTCAGCCACAGGCCCCCAAAATCAAACCTCGACCTGTTTCCCTGACACACCAAGCTCAGCTACCCCGCTTCTGGATGGCAGATTGCAGGAGCCACTGGGTACTATCAAAGCAGCCCGACTTGGCACTGGTGCCACCTTGGGTCTGGGAACCATCCTGCGTATCGTGGATTTTCAGGAGCCAGCCGGCCACTCCCAGCCTCAGGCCCCAATACACAAACCGTGGCCCTTATCTCTGGCTAAAAAATTCAGATGCCCTGCTTCTGGACGGCAGATTGCAGGAGCCACATGGCATTGTCAAAGAAGCCCAACTAGGCACTGGTGCCACCATGAGTCTGGGAACTCGCCCGCATATCATGGATTTTCAGGAGCCACCCGGCCACTCCAGGCCATAGGCTGCCAAACATAAACTACGGCCCTTTTCCCTGGCTAACAAAACTCACCTGCCCCGCTTCTGGATGGCAGATTGCAGGAGCGACTTTGCACTGTCAAACCAGCCCGACTTGGCAGTCGTGCCGCCTTGGGTCTGGGAACAATCCTGCGTATTATGGATTTTCCGGAGAAAGCCGGCCACTCCCATTCACAAGCCCTCAGACTCAAGCCACAGCCCTTTTCTCAGGCAAACAAAACTCAGCTGCCCTGCTTCTGGATGGCAGATTGCAGGAGCGATTTTGCACTGTCAAACCAGCCCGACTTGGCACAGGTGCAACCTTGGGTCTGGGAACCATCCTGCGTATGGTGGATTTTCAGGAGCCAGACGGCCACTCCCAGCAATAGTCTGCCAAACACAATCCACAGCACTTTTCCCTGGCTAACAAAACTCAGCTACCCCGCTTCTGGATGGCAGATTGCAGGAGCCACTTTGCACTGTCAAATAAGCTCGACTTGGCACTGGTGCCACCTTGGGTCTGGGAACCATCCTGCGTATGGTGGATTTTCCGGAGCCAGCCGGCCACTCCCAGCCATAGGCGGCCAAATACAAACCACGGCCCTTTTCCCTGGCTAACAAAATTCAGATGCCCCGCTTCTGGATGGCAGATTGCAGGAGCCACTTGGCACTTTCAAACCAGCCCGACTTGGCCCTGGTTCAACCTTGGGTCTGGGAACCATCCCGCGTATCGTGGATTTTAAGAGCCAGCCGGCCACTCCCAGCCATAGGCTGCCAAACACAAACCATGGCCCTTTCCCCTGGCTAACAAAATTCAGATGCCCTTCTTCTTGATGGCTGATTGCAGGAGCCACTTGGAACTGTCAAACCAGCCCGACTTGGCACTGGTGCTGCCTTGGGTCTGGGAACCATCCTGCGTATCATGGATTTTCAGTAGCCATCCGGGCGCTCCCCGCCACAAGCCCCCAATAACTAACCTCGGCCCATTTCCCTGACAAACAAAACTACGCTACCCCGCTTCTGGATGGCAGATTGCAGGAGCCACCGGGTATTATACACAAGCTTGACTTGGCACTGGTTCTACCTTGGGTCTGGGGACCATCCTGCGTATCGTGGATTTTCAGGAGCCAGCCGGCAACTCCCAGCCATAGGCTGCCAAACACAAACCACGGCCCTTTTCCCTGGCTAACAAAATTCAGATGCCCTTCTTCTGGACTGCAGATTGCAGGAGCCACTTGGCACTGTCAAACCAGCCCGACTTAGCACTGGTGCTTCCTTGGGTCTGGGAACCATCCTGCGTATCATGGATTTTCAGGAGCCAGCCTGCCACGCCCAGACACTGGCCCCCAGAAACAAACCTCGGCCCATTTCCCTGACAAACAAAGCTCAGCTACCCCGCTTGTGGATTGCAGATTGCAGGAGCCACTTGGCACTGTCAAACCAGCCCGAATTGGCACTTGTTCCACCTTGGGTCTGGGAAACATCCTGTGTATCGTCGATTTTCAGGAGCCAGCCGTCCACTCCCAGCCATAGGCTGCCAAACACAAACCACGGCCGTTTTCTCTGCCTAACCAAATTCAGATGCCTTGCTTCTGGATGGCAGATTGCAGGAGCCACTTGGCACTGTCAAACCAGCCTGACTTGGCACTGGTACCACCTTGGGTCTAGGAACCATCCTGGGTATCATGGATTTTCAGGAGCCAGCAGGCCACTACCAGCCATAGGCTGCCAAACACAAAACACGGCCCTTTACCAAGGCTAACAAAATTCAGATGCCCCGCTTCTGGATGGCAGACTGCAGGAGCAACCAAGCACTGTCAAACCAGCCCGACTTGGCACTCGTGCCACCTTGGGTCTGGGAACTCATCCTGCGTATCAAGTATTTTCAGGAACCAGCCAGCCACTCCCAGCCATTGGCTGCCAAACACAAACCAGGGCACTTTTCACTGGCTTACAATACTCTGCTGCCCCGCTTCTGGATGGGAGATGGCAAGAGCCACTTGGCACTGTCAAACCAGCCCGACTTGGCACTGTTGCCACCTTGGGTCTGGAAACCATCCTGCGTATTGTGGATTTTCAGGAGCCAGCCGGCCACTCCCAGCCAGAAGCCCTCAAACTCAAACCACGGCCCTTTTCTCTGGAAAACAAATTTCAGGTGCCCTGCTTCTGGATGGCAGATTGCAGGAGCCACTTGGCACTATCAAACCAGCCCGACTTGGCACTGGTCCTACCTTGGGTCTGGGAACCATCCTGCGTATCGTGTATTTTCAGGAGCAAGCCGGCCACTCCCAGCCATAGGCTGCCAAATACAAACCACGGCCCTTTTCCCTGGCTAACAAATTTCAGATGCCCCGCTTCTGGATGGCAGATTGCAGGAGCCACTTGGCACTGCCAAACCAGCCCGACTTGGCACTGGTGCTACCTTGGGTCTGGGAACCATCCTGGGTATCCTGGATTTTCAGGAGCCAGCCGGCCACTCCCAGACACAGGCCCCCAAAAACAAACCTCGGCCCGTATCCCTGAAAAAAAAACTCAGCTGCCCCGCTTCTGGATGGCAGAATTCAGGAGCCACTTGGCACTGCCAAACCAGTCCGACTTGGCACTGGTGCTACCTTGGGTCTGGGAACCATCCTGGGTATCCTGGATTTTCAGGAGCCAGCCTGCAACGCCCAGACACAGGCCCCCAGAAACAAACCACGGCCCATTTCCCTGTCTAACAAAACTCAGCTAACCCGCTTCTGGATGGCAGATTGCAGGAGCCACTTGGCACTGTCAAACCAGCCCGAATTGGCACTGGTGCCACCTTGGATCTGGGAACCATCCTGCGTATCGTGGATTTTAAGGAGCCAGCCGGCCACTCCCAGCCATAGGCTGCCAAACACAAACCACGGCCCTTTTCTCTGCCTAACAAAATTCAGATGCCCCGCTTCTGGATGGCAGATTGCAGGAGCCACTTGGCACTGTCAAACCAGCCCGAATTGGCACTGGTGCCACCTTGGATCTAGGACCATCCTGAGTATCATGGATTTTCAGGAGCCAGCCGGCCACTCCCAGCCATAGGCTGTCAAACACAAACCACGGCCCTTTTCTCTGCCTAACAAAATTCAGATGCCCCACCTCTGGATGGCAGATTGCAGGAGCCACTTGGCACTGTCGAACCAGCCTGACTTGGCACTGGCGCCACCTTGGGTCTAGGAACCATCCTGGGTATCATGGATTTTCAGGAGCCAGCAGGCCACTACCAGCCATAGGCTGCCAAACACAAAACACAGCCCTTTACAAAGGCTAACAAAATTCAGATGCCCCGCTTCTGGATGGCAGACTGCAGGAGCAACCAAGCACTGTCAAACCAGCCAGACTTGGGACTGGTGCCACCTTGGGTCTGGGAACTCATCCTGCGTATCAAGTATTTTCAGGAACCAGCCAGCCACTCCCAGCCATTGGCTGCCAAACACAAACCAGGGCACTTTTCACTGGCTTACAATACTCTGCTGCCCCGCTTCTGGATGGGAGATGGCAAGAGCCACTTGGCACTGTCAAACCAGCCCGACTTGGCACTGGTGCCACCTTGGGTCTGGGAACCATCCTGCGTATCGTAGATTTTCAGGAGCCAGCCGGCGACTCCCAGCCAGAAGCCCTCAAACTCAAACCACGGCCCTTTTCTCTGGAAAACAAATTTCAGGTGCCCTGCTTCTGGATGGCAGATTGCAGGAGCCACTTGGCACTATCAAACCAGCCCGACTTGGCACTGGTTCAACCTTGGGTCTGGGAACCATCCCGCGTATCGTGGATTTTCAGGAGCCAGCCGGCCACTCCCAGCCATAGGCTGCCAAACACAAAACACGGCCCTTTACCCAGGCTAACAAAATTCAGATGCCCCGCTTCTGGATGGCAGATTGCAGGAGCCACTTGGCACTGTCAAACCAGCCCGACTTGGCACTGGTTCAACCTTGGGTCTGGGAACCATCCCGCGTATCGTGGATTTTAAGAGCCAGCCGGCCACTCCCAGCCATAGGCTGCCAAACACAAACCATGGCCCTTTCCCCTGGCTAACAAAATTCAGATGCCCTGCTTCTGGATGGCTGATTGCAGGAGCCACTTGGCACTGTCAAACCAGCCCGACTTGGCACTGGTGCTGCCTTGGGTCTGGGAACCATCCTGCGTATCATGGATTTTCAGTAGCCATCCGGGCGCTCCCCGCCACAAGCCCCCAATAACTAACCTCGGCCCATTTCCCTGAAAAACAAAACTACGCTACCCCGCTTCTGGATGGCAGATTGCAGGAGCTACCGGGTATTATACACATGCCCGACTTGGAACTGGTTCTACCTTGGGTCTGGGAACCATCCTGCGTATCGTGGATTTTCAGGAGCCAGCAGGCAACTCCCAGCCATAGGCTGCTAAAAACAAACCACGGCCCTTTTCCCTGGCTAACAAATTTCAGATGCCCCGCTTCTGGATGGCAGATTGCAGGAGCCACTTGGCACTGTCAAACCAGCCCGACTTAGCACTGGTGCTACCTTGGGTCTGGGAACCATCCTGCGTATCATGGATTTTCAGGAGCCAGCCTGCCACGCCCAGACACAGGTCCCCAGAAACAAACCTCGGCCCATTTCCCTGACAAACAAAACTCAGCTACCCCGCTTCTGGGTGGCAGATTGCAGGAGCCACTTGGCACTGTCAAACCAGCCCGAATTGGCACTTGTTCCACCTTGGGTCTGGGAACCATCCTGCGTATTGTAGATTTTAAGGAGCCAGCCGGCAACTCCCAGCCACAAGCACTCAAACTCAAACCATGGCATTTTTCTCTGACAAACAAAACTCAGCTGCCCCTTTTCTGGATGGCAGATTGCAGGAGCCACTTGGCACCGTGAAACCAGCCCGACTTGGCACTGGTGCTACCTTGGGTCTGGGAAACATCCTGTGTATCGTGGATTTTCAGGAGCCAGCCGGCCACTCCCAGCCATAGGCAGCCAAACACAAACCACGGCCCTTTTCTCTGCCTAACAAAATTCAGATGCCCCGCCTCTGGATGGCAGATTGCAGGACCCACTGGGTATTATAAACAAGCCCGACTTGGCACTGGTGCCACCTTGCGTCTAGGAACCATCCAGGGTATCATGGATTTTCAGGAGCCAGCCGGCCACTCCCAGCCATAGGCTGCCAAACACAAAACACGGCCCTTTACCCAGGCTAACAAAATTAAGATGCCCCGCTTCTGGGTGGCAGATTGCAGGAGCCACTTGGCACTGACTAACCAGCCCGACTTTGCACTGGTTTAACCTTAGGTCTGGGAACCATCCCGCGTATCGTGGATTTTCAGGAGCCAGCCGGCCACTCCCAGCCATAGGCTGCCAAACACAAACCATGGCCCTTTCCCCTGGCTAACAAAATTCAGATGCCCTGCTTCTGGATGGCTGATTGCAGGAGCCACTTGGCACTGTCAAACCAGACCGACTTGGCACTGGTGCTGCCTTGGGTCTGGGAACCATCCTGCGTATCTTGGATTTTCAGGAGCCATCCGGGCGCTCCCCGCCACAAGCCCCCAATAACTAACCTCGGCCCATTTCCCTGACAAACAAAACTACGCTACCCCGCTTCTGGATGGCAGATTGCAGGAGCCACTGGGTATTATACACAAGCCTGACTTGGCACTGGTGCTACCTTGGGTCAGGGAACCATCCTGCGTAGCGTGGATTTTCAGGAGCCAGCCGGCCACTCCCAGCCATAGGCTGCCAAACACAAACCACGGCCCTTTTCCCAGGCTAACAAAATTCAGATGCCCTGCCTCTGGATGGTAGATATCAGGAGCCACTTGGCATCGTCAAACCAGCCCGACTTGGCACTGGTGCCACCTTGGGTCTGGGAACCATCCTGGGTATCATGGATAATCAGGAGCCAGCCGGCCACTCCCAGACACAGGCCCCCAGAAACAAACCTCGGCCCATTTCCCTGACAAACAAAACTCAGCTACCCCGCTTCTGGGTGGCAGATGGCAGGAGCCACTTGGCACTATCAAACCAGCCTGACTTGGACTGGTGCTACCTTGGGTCTAAGTACCATCCTGCGTATCGTGGATTTTCAGGAGCCAGCCTGCTACGCCCAGACACAGGCCCCCCGAAACAAACCTCGGCCCATTTCCCTGACAAACAAAACTCAGCTACCCCGCTTCTGGGTGGCAGATGGCAGGAGCCACTTGGCACTATCAAACCAGCCCGACTTGGCACTTGTTCCACCTTGGGTCTGGGAACCATCCCGCATATTGTAGATTTTAAGGAGCCAGCCGGCAACTCCCACCCACAAGCCCTCAAACTCAAACCATGGCATTTTTCTCTGACAAACAAAACTCAGCTGCCCCCCTTCTGGATGGAAGATTGCAGGAGCCACTTGGCACCGTGAAACCAGCCCGACTTGGCACTGGTGCTGCCTTTGGTCTGGGAAACATCCTGTGTATCGTGGATTTTCAGGAGCCAGCCGTCCACTCCCAGCCATAGGCTGCCAAACACAAACCACGGCCCTTTTCTCTGCCTAACAAAATTCAGATGCTCCGCCTCTGGATGGAAGATTGCAGGAGCCACTTGGCACTGTCAAACCAGCCTGACTTGGCACTGGTGCCACCTTGGGTCTAGGAACCATCCGGGGTATCATGGATTTTCAGGAGCCAGCCGGCCACTCCCAGACACAGGCCCCCAAAAACAAACCTCGGCCCGTATCCCTGAAAAAAAAACTCAGCTGCCCCGCTTCTGGATGGCAGAATTCAGGAGCCACTTGGCACTGCCAAACCAGTCCGACTTGGCACTGGTGCTACCTTGGGTCTGGGAACCATCCTGGGTATCCTGGATTTTCAGGAGCCAGCCTGCAACGCCCAGACACAGGCCCCCAGAAACAAACCACGGCCCATTTCCCTGTCTAACAAAACTCAGCTAACCCGCTTCTGGATGGCAGATTGCAGGAGCCACTTGGCACTGTCAAACCAGCCCGAATTGGCACTGGTGCCACCTTGGATCTGGGAACCATCCTGCGTATCGTGGATTTTAAGGAGCCAGCCGGCCACTCCCAGCCATAGGCTGCCAAACACAAACCACGGCCCTTTTCTCTGCCTAACAAAATTCAGATGCCCCGCTTCTGGATGGCAGATTGCAGGAGCCACTTGGCACTGTCAAACCAGCCCGAATTGGCACTGGTGCCACCTTGGATCTAGGACCATCCTGAGTATCATGGATTTTCAGGAGCCAGCCGGCCACTCCCAGCCATAGGCTGTCAAACACAAACCACGGCCCTTTTCTCTGCCTAACAAAATTCAGATGCCCCACCTCTGGATGGCAGATTGCAGGAGCCACTTGGCACTGTCGAACCAGCCTGACTTGGCACTGGCGCCACCTTGGGTCTAGGAACCATCCTGGGTATCATGGATTTTCAGGAGCCAGCAGGCCACTACCAGCCATAGGCTGCCAAACACAAAACACAGCCCTTTACAAAGGCTAACAAAATTCAGATGCCCCGCTTCTGGATGGCAGACTGCAGGAGCAACCAAGCACTGTCAAACCAGCCAGACTTGGGACTGGTGCCACCTTGGGTCTGGGAACTCATCCTGCGTATCAAGTATTTTCAGGAACCAGCCAGCCACTCCCAGCCATTGGCTGCCAAACACAAACCAGGGCACTTTTCACTGGCTTACAATACTCTGCTGCCCCGCTTCTGGATGGGAGATGGCAAGAGCCACTTGGCACTGTCAAACCAGCCCGACTTGGCACTGGTGCCACCTTGGGTCTGGGAACCATCCTGCGTATCGTAGATTTTCAGGAGCCAGCCGGCGACTCCCAGCCAGAAGCCCTCAAACTCAAACCACGGCCCTTTTCTCTGGAAAACAAATTTCAGGTGCCCTGCTTCTGGATGGCAGATTGCAGGAGCCACTTGGCACTATCAAACCAGCCCGACTTGGCACTGGTTCAACCTTGGGTCTGGGAACCATCCCGCGTATCGTGGATTTTCAGGAGCCAGCCGGCCACTCCCAGCCATAGGCTGCCAAACACAAAACACGGCCCTTTACCCAGGCTAACAAAATTCAGATGCCCCGCTTCTGGATGGCAGATTGCAGGAGCCACTTGGCACTGTCAAACCAGCCCGACTTGGCACTGGTTCAACCTTGGGTCTGGGAACCATCCCGCGTATCGTGGATTTTAAGAGCCAGCCGGCCACTCCCAGCCATAGGCTGCCAAACACAAACCATGGCCCTTTCCCCTGGCTAACAAAATTCAGATGCCCTGCTTCTGGATGGCTGATTGCAGGAGCCACTTGGCACTGTCAAACCAGCCCGACTTGGCACTGGTGCTGCCTTGGGTCTGGGAACCATCCTGCGTATCATGGATTTTCAGTAGCCATCCGGGCGCTCCCCGCCACAAGCCCCCAATAACTAACCTCGGCCCATTTCCCTGACAAACAAAACTACGCTACCCCGCTTCTGGATGGCAGATTGCAGGAGCTACCGGGTATTATACACATGCCCGACTTGGAACTGGTTCTACCTTGGGTCTGGGAACCATCCTGCGTATCGTGGATTTTCAGGAGCCAGCAGGCAACTCCCAGCCATAGGCTGCTAAAAACAAACCACGGCCCTTTTCCCTGGCTAACAAATTTCAGATGCCCCGCTTCTGGATGGCAGATTGCAGGAGCCACTTGGCACTGTCAAACCAGCCCGACTTAGCACTGGTGCTACCTTGGGTCTGGGAACCATCCTGCGTATCATGGATTTTCAGGAGCCAGCCTGCCACGCCCAGACACAGGTCCCCAGAAACAAACCTCGGCCCATTTCCCTGACAAACAAAACTCAGCTACCCCGCTTCTGGGTGGCAGATTGCAGGAGCCACTTGGCACTGTCAAACCAGCCCGAATTGGCACTTGTTCCACCTTGGGTCTGGGAACCATCCTGCGTATTGTAGATTTTAAGGAGCCAGCCGGCAACTCCCAGCCACAAGCACTCAAACTCAAACCATGGCATTTTTCTCTGACAAACAAAACTCAGCTGCCCCTTTTCTGGATGGCAGATTGCAGGAGCCACTTGGCACCGTGAAACCAGCCCGACTTGGCACTGGTGCTACCTTGGGTCTGGGAAACATCCTGTGTATCGTGGATTTTCAGGAGCCAGCCGGCCACTCCCAGCCATAGGCAGCCAAACACAAACCACGGCCCTTTTCTCTGCCTAACAAAATTCAGATGCCCCGCCTCTGGATGGCAGATTGCAGGACCCACTGGGTATTATAAACAAGCCCGACTTGGCACTGGTGCCACCTTGCGTCTAGGAACCATCCAGGGTATCATGGATTTTCAGGAGCCAGCCGGCCACTCCCAGCCATAGGCTGCCAAACACAAAACACGGCCCTTTACCCAGGCTAACAAAATTAAGATGCCCCGCTTCTGGGTGGCAGATTGCAGGAGCCACTTGGCACTGACTAACCAGCCCGACTTTGCACTGGTTTAACCTTAGGTCTGGGAACCATCCCACGTATCGTGGATTTTCAGGAGCCAGCCGGCCACTCCCAGCCATAGGCTGCCAAACACAAACCATGGCCCTTTCCCCTGGCTAACAAAATTCAGATGCCCTGCTTCTGGATGGCTGATTGCAGGAGCCACTTGGCACTGTCAAACCAGACCGACTTGGCACTGGTGCTGCCTTGGGTCTGGGAACCATCCTGCGTATCTTGGATTTTCAGGAGCCATCCGGGCGCTCCCCGCCACAAGCCCCCAATAACTAACCTCGGCCCATTTCCCTGACAAACAAAACTACGCTACCCCGCTTCTGGATGGCAGATTGCAGGAGCCACTGGGTATTATACACAAGCCTGACTTGGCACTGGTGCTACCTTGGGTCTGGGAACCATCCTGCGTAGCGTGGATTTTCAGGAGCCAGCCGGCCACTCCCAGCCATAGGCTGCCAAACACAAACCACGGCCCTTTTCCCAGGCTAACAAAATTCAGATGCCCTGCCTCTGGATGGTAGATATCAGGAGCCACTTGGCATCGTCAAACCAGCCCGACTTGGCACTGGTGCCACCTTGGGTCTGGGAACCATCCTGGGTATCATGGATAATCAGGAGCCAGCCGGCCACTCCCAGACACAGGCCCCCAGAAACAAACCTCGGCCCATTTCCCTGACAAACAAAACTCAGCTACCCCGCTTCTGGGTGGCAGATGGCAGGAGCCACTTGGCACTATCAAACCAGCCTGACTTGGACTGGTGCTACCTTGGGTCTAAGTACCATCCTGCGTATCGTGGATTTTCAGGAGCCAGCCTGCTACGCCCAGACACAGGCCCCCAGAAACAAACCTCGGCCCATTTCCCTGACAAACAAAACTCAGCTACCCCGCTTCTGGGTGGCAGATGGCAGGAGCCACTTGGCACTATCAAACCAGCCCGACTTGGCACTTGTTCCACCTTGGGTCTGGGAACCATCCCGCATATTGTAGATTTTAAGGAGCCAGCCGGCAACTCCCACCCACAAGCCCTCAAACTCAAACCATGGCATTTTTCTCTGACAAACAAAACTCAGCTGCCCCCCTTCTGGATGGAAGATTGCAGGAGCCACTTGGCACCGTGAAACCAGCCCGACTTGGCACTGGTGCTGCCTTTGGTCTGGGAAACATCCTGTGTATCGTGGATTTTCAGGAGCCAGCCGTCCACTCCCAGCCATAGGCTGCCAAACACAAACCACGGCCCTTTTCTCTGCCTAACAAAATTCAGATGCTCCGCTTCTGGATGGAAGATTGCAGGAGCCACTTGGCACTGTCAAACCAGCCTGACTAGGCACTGGTGCCACCTTGGGTCTAGGAACCATCCGGGGTATCATGGATTTTCAGGAGCCAGCAGGCCACTACCAGCCATAGGCTGCCAAACATAAAACACGGCCCTTTACCAAGGCTAACAAAATTCAGATGCCCCGCTTCTGGATGGCAGACTGCAGGAGCAACCAAGCACTGTCAAACCAGCCCGACTTGGCACTCGTGCCACCTTGGGTCTGGGAACTCATCCTGCGTATCAAGTATTTTCAGGAACCAGCAAGCCACTCCCAGCCATTGGCTGCCAAACACAAACCAGGGCACTTTTCACTGGCTTACAATACTCTGCTGCCCCGCTTCTGGATGGGAGACGGCAAGAGCCACTTGGCACTGTCAAACCAGCCCGACTTGGAACTGGTGCCACCTTGGGTCTGGGAACCATCCTGCCTATCGTGGATTTTCAGGAGCCAGCCGGCCACACCCAGCCAGAAGACCTCAAACTCAAACCACGGCCCTTTTCTCTGGAAAAGAAATTTCAGGTGCCCTGCTTCTGGATGGCAGATTGCAGGAGCCCCTTGGCACTATCAAACCAGCCCGACTTGGCACTGGTCCTACCTTGGGTCTGGGAACCATCCTGCGTATCGTGTATTTTCAGGAGCCAGCCGGCCACTCCCAGCCATAGTCTGCCAAACACAAACCACGGCACTTTTCCCTGGCTAACAAAACTCAGCTACCCCGCTTCTGGATGGCAGATTGCAGGAGCCACTTGGCACTGTCAAATAAGCTCGACTTGGCACTGGTGCCACCTTGGGTCTGGGAACCATCCTGCGTATTTTGGATTTTCAGGAGCCAGCCGGCCACTCCCAGCCATAGGCGGCCAAACACAAACCACGGCCCTTTTCCCTGGCTAACAAAATTCAGATGCCCAGCTTCTGGATGGCAGATTGCAGGAGCCACTTGGCACTGCCAAACCAGCCCGACTTGGCACTGGCGCTACCTTGGGTCTGGGAACCATCCTGGGTATCATGGATTATCAGGAGCCAGCCGGCCACTCCCAGACACAGGCCCCCAAAAACAAACCTCGGCCCGTTTCCCTGAAAAACAAAATTCAGCTACCCTGCTTCTGGATGGCAGATTGCAGGAGCCACTGGGTATTATAAACAAGCCCGAGTTGGCACTGGTTCTACCTTGGGTCTGGGAACCATCCAGCGTATCGTGGATTTTCAGGAGCCAGCCGGCCACTCCCAGCCATAGGCTACCAAACACAAACCGCGGCCCTTTTGCCTGGCTAACATAATTCGGATTCCCTTCTTCTGGACTGCAGATTGCAGGAGCCACTTGGCACTGTCAAACCAGCCCGACTTGGCACTGGTGCTTCCTTGGGTCTGGGAACTATCCTGCGTATCATGGATTTTCAGGAGCCAGCCTGCCACGCCCAGACACAGGCCCCCAGAAACATACCTCGGCCCATTTCCTTGAAAAACAAAACTCAGCTACCCCGCTTCTGGGTGGCAGATTGCAGGAGCCACTTGGCACTGTCTAACCAGCCTTACTTGGCACTGGTGCCACCTTGGGTCTAGGAACCATCCTGGGTATCATGGATTTTCAGGATCCAGCAGGCCACTACCAGCCATAGGCTGCCAAACACAAAACACGGCCCTTTGCCAAGGCTAACAAAATTCAGATGCCCTGCTTCTGGATGGCAGATTGCAGGAGCCACTTGGCACTGTCAAACCAGCCCGACTTGGCACTGGTGCTGCCTTGGGTCTGGGAACCATCCTGCGTATCATGGATTTTCAGTAGCCATCCGGGCGCTCCCCGCCACAAGCCCCCAATAACTAACCTCGGCCCATTTCCCTGACAAACAAAACTACGCTACCTTGCTTCTGGATGGCAGTTTGCAGGAGCCACTGGGTATTATACACAAGCACGACTTGGCACTGGTTCTACCTTGGGTCTGGGAACCATCCTGCGTATCGTGGATTTTCAGGAGCCAGCCAGCCACTCCAAGGCTTAGGCTGCCAAACAAAAACCACGGCCCCTTTCCCAGGCTAACAAAATTCAGATGCCCTGCCTCTGGATGGTAGATATCAGGAGCCACTTGGCATCGTCAATCCAGCCCGACTTGCCACTAGTGCCACCTTGGGTCTGGGAACCATCCTGGGTATCATGGATTATCAGGAGCCAGCCGGCCACTCCCAGACACAGGCCCCCAAAAACAAACCTCGACCCGTTTCCCTGACAAACAAAATTCAGCTCCCCCGCTTCTGGATGGCAGATTGCAGGAGCCACTGGGTATTATAAACAAGCCCGACTTGGCACTGGTTCTACCTTGGGTCTGGGAACCATCCCGCGTATCGTAGATTTTCAGGAGCCAGCCGGCCACTCCCAGCCATAGGCTGCCAAACACAAACCACGGCCCTTTTCACTTTAAAAAAAAATTTCAGATGCCCTCCTTCTGGACTGCAGATTGCAGGAGCCACTTGGCACTGTCAAACCAGCTTGACTTGGCACTGGTGCTACCTTGGGTCCGGGAACCATCCTTGGTAACATGGATTTTCAGGAGCCAGCCGGCCACTCCCAGCCATAGGCTGCCAAACACAAAACACAGCCCTTTACCCAGGCTAACAAAATGCAGATGCCCCGCATCTGGATGGCAGACTGCAGGAGAAACTTAGCACTGTCAAACCAGCCCGACTTGGCACTGGTGCTACCTTGGGTCTGGGAACCATCCTGCGTATCACGGATTTTCAGGAGCCAGCCGGCCACTCCCAGCAACAGGCCCCCTAAAAACAAACCTCGGCCCGTTTCGCTGAGAAACAAATCTCAGCTACCCTGCTTCTGGATGGCAGATTGCAGGAGCCACTTGAAACTGGCAAACCAGCCCGACTTGGCACTGGTGGTACCTTGAGTCTGGGATCCATCCTGCGTATCGTGGATTTTAAGTAGCAGCCGGCCACTCCCAGCCATCGGCGGCCAAACACAAACCACGGCCATTTTCCCTGGCTAACAAAATTTAGATGCCCCGCTTCTGGAGGGCAGATTGCAGGAGCCACTTGGCACTGTCAAACCAGCCCGACTTGGCACAGGTGCCACCTTGGGTCTGGGAACCATCCTGCGTATGGTGGATTTGCAGGAGCCAGCCGGCCACTCCCAGCCATAGTCTGCCAAACACAAACCACGGCACTTTTCCCTGGCTAACAAAACTCAGCTACCCCGCTTCTGGATGAGAGATTGCAGGAGCCACTTGGCCCTGTCAAATTAGCTCGACTTGGCACTGGTGCCACCTTGGGTCTGGGAACCATCCTGCGTATTGTGGATTTTCAGGAGCCAGCCGGCCACTCCCAGCCATAGGCGGCCAAATACAAACCACGGCCCTTTTCCCTGGCTAACAAAATTCAGATGCCCCGCTTCTGGATGGCAGATTGCAGGAGCCACTTGGCACTGCCAAACCAGCCCGAATTGGCACTGGTGCCACCTTGGGTCTGGGAACCATCCTAGGTAACATGGATTTTCAGGAGCCAGCCAGCCACTCCCAGAAACAGGCCCCCAAAAACAAACCTCGGCCCGTTTCCCTGACAAACAAAATTCAGCTACCCCGCCTCTGGATGGCAGATTGCAGGAGCCACTGGGTATTATAAACAAGCCCGACTTGGCACTGGTCCTAGCTTGGGTCTGGGAACCATCCCGCGTATCATGGATTTTAAGGAGCCAGCCGGACACTCCCAGCCATAGGCTGCCAAACACAAAACACGGCACTTTACCCAGGCTAACAAAATTCAGATGCCCCGCTTCTGGATGGCAGATTGCAGGAGCCACTTGGCACTGTCAAACCAGCCTGACTTGGAACTTGTTCAACCTTGGGTCTGGGAACCATCCTGCGTATCATGGATTTTCAGTAGCCATCCGGGCGCTCCCCGCCACAAGCCCCCAATAACTAACCTCGGCTCATTTCCCTGACAAACAAAACTACGCTACCCCGCTTCTGGATGGCAGATTGCAGGAGCCACCGGGTATTATACACAAGCTTGACTTGGCACTGGTTCTACCTTGGGTCTGGGGACCATCCTGCGTATCGTGGATTTTCAGGAGCCAGCCGGCCACACCCAGCCAGAAGACCTCAAACTCAAGCCACAGCCCTTTTCTCAGGCAAACAAAACTCAGCTGCCCTGCTTCTGGATGGCAGATTGCAGGAGCGATTTTGCACTGTCAAACCAGCCCGACTTGGCACAGGTGCAACCTTGGGTCTGGGAACCATCCTGCGTATGGTGGATTTTCAGGAGCCAGACGGCCACTCCCAGCAATAGTCTGCCAAACACAATCCACAGCACTTTTCCCTGGCTAACAAAACTCAGCTACCCCGCTTCTGGATGGCAGATTGCAGGAGCCACTTTGCACTGTCAAATAAGCTCGACTTGGCACTGGTGCCACCTTGGGTCTGGGAACCATCCTGCGTATGGTGGATTTTCCGGAGCCAGCCGGCCACTCCCAGCCATAGGCGGCCAAATACAAACCACGGCCCTTTTCCCTGGCTAACAAAATTCAGATGCCCCGCTTCTGGATGGCAGATTGCAGGAGCCACTTGGCACTTTCAAACCAGCCCGACTTGGCACTGGTTTAACCTTGGGTCTGGGAACCATCCCGCGTATCGTGGATTTTAAGAGCCAGCCGGCCACTCCCAGCCATAGGCTGCCAAACACAAACCATGGCCCTTTCCCCTGGCTAACAAAATTCAGATGCCCTTCTTCTTCATGGCTGATTGCAGGAGCCACTTGGAACTGTCAAACCAGCCCGACTTGGCACTGGTGCTGCCTTGGGTCTGGGAACCATCCTGCGTATCATGGATTTTCAGTAGCCATCCGGGCGCTCCCCGCCACAAGCCCCCAATAACTAACCTCGGCCCATTTCCCTGAAAAACAAAACTACGCTACCCCGCTTCTGGATGGCAGATTGCAGGAGCCACCGGGTATTATACACAAGCTTGACTTGGCACTGGTTCTACCTTGGGTCTGGGGACCATCCTGCGTATCGTGGATTTTCAGGAGCCAGCCGGCAACTCCCAGCCATAGGCTGCCAAACACAAACCACGGCCCTTTTCCCTGGCTAACAAAATTCAGATGCCCTTCTTCTGGACTGCAGACTGCAGGAGCCACTTGGCACTGTCAAACCAGCCCGACTTAGCACTGGTGCTTCCTTGGGTCTGGGAACCATCCTGCGTATCATGGATTTTCAGGAGCCAGCCTGCCACGCCCAGACACTGGCCCCCAGAAACAAACCTCGGCCCATTTCCCTGACAAACAATGCTCAGCTACCCCGCTTGTGGATTGCAGATTGCAGGAGCCACTTGGCACTGTCAAACCAGCCCGAATTGGCACTTGTTCCACCTTGGGTCTGGGAAACATCCTGTGTATCGTCGATTTTCAGGAGCCAGCCGTCCACTCCCAGCCATAGGCTGCCAAACACAAACCACGGCCGTTTTCTCTGCCTAACCAAATTCAGATGCCTTGCTTCTGGATGGCAGATTGCAGGAGCCACTTGGCACTGTCAAACCAGCCTGACTTGGCACTGGTACCACCTTGGGTCTAGGAACCATCCTGGGTATCATGGATTTTCAGGAGCCAGCAGGCCACTACCAGCCATAGGCTGCCAAACACAAAACACGGCCCTTTACCAAGGCTAACAAAATTCAGATGCCCCGCTTCTGGATGGCAGACTGCAGGAGCAACCAAGCACTGTCAAACCAGCCCGACTTGGCACTCGTGCCACCTTGGGTCTGGGAACTCATCCTGCGTATCAAGTATTTTCAGGAACCAGCCAGCCACTCCCAGCCATTGGCTGCCAAACACAAACCAGGGCACTTTTCACTGGCTTACAATACTCTGCTGCCCCGCTTCTGGATGGGAGATGGCAAGAGCCACTTGGCACTGTCAAACCAGCCCGACTTGGCACTGTTGCCACCTTGGGTCTGGAAACCATCCTGCGTATTGTGGATTTTCAGGAGCCAGCCGGCCACTCCCAGCCAGAAGCCCTCAAACTCAAACCACGGCCCTTTTCTCTGGAAAACAAATTTCAGGTGCCCTGCTTCTGGATGGCAGATTGCAGGAGCCACTTGGCACTATCAAACCAGCCCGACTTGGCACTGGTCCTACCTTGGGTCTGGGAACCATCCTGCGTATCGTGTATTTTCAGGAGCAAGCCGGCCACTCCCAGCCATAGGCTGCCAAATACAAACCACGGCCCTTTTCCCTGGCTAACAAATTTCAGATGCCCCGCTTCTGGATGGCAGATTGCAGGAGCCACTTGGCACTGCCAAACCAGCCCGACTTGGCACTGGTGCTACCTTGGGTCTGGGAACCATCCTGGGTATCCTGGATTTTCAGGAGCCAGCCGGCCACTCCCAGACACAGGCCCCCAAAAACAAACCTCGGCCCGTATCCCTGAAAAAAAAACTCAGCTGCCCCGCTTCTGGATGGCAGAATTCAGGAGCCACTTGGCACTGCCAAACCAGTCCGACTTGGCACTGGTGCTACCTTGGGTCTGGGAACCATCCTGGGTATCCTGGATTTTCAGGAGCCAGCCTGCAACGCCCAGACACAGGCCCCCAGAAACAAACCACGGCCCATTTCCCTGTCTAACAAAACTCAGCTAACCCGCTTCTGGATGGCAGATTGCAGGAGCCACTTGGCACTGCCAAACCAGCCCGAATTGGCACTGGTGCCACCTTGGATCTGGGAACCATCCTGCGTATCGTGGATTTTAAGGAGCCAGCCGGCCACTCCCAGCCATAGGCTGCCAAACACAAACCACGGCCCTTTTCTCTGCCTAACAAAATTCAGATGCCCCGCTTCTGGATGGCAGATTGCAGGAGCCACTTGGCACTGTCAAACCAGCCCGAATTGGCACTGGTGCCACCTTGGATCTAGGACCATCCTGAGTATCATGGATTTTCAGGAGCCAGCCGGCCACTCCCAGCCATAGGCTGTCAAACACAAACCACGGCCCTTTTCTCTGCCTAACAAAATTCAGATGCCCCACCTCTGGATGGCAGATTGCAGGAGCCACTTGGCACTGTCGAACCAGCCTGACTTGGCACTGGCGCCACCTTGGGTCTAGGAACCATCCTGGGTATCATGGATTTTCAGGAGCCAGCAGGCCACTACCAGCCATAGGCTGCCAAACACAAAACACAGCCCTTTACAAAGGCTAACAAAATTCAGATGCCCCGCTTCTGGATGGCAGACTGCAGGAGCAACCAAGCACTGTCAAACCAGCCAGACTTGGGACTGGTGCCACCTTGGGTCTGGGAACTCATCCTGCGTATCAAGTATTTTCAGGAACCAGCCAGCCACTCCCAGCCATTGGCTGCCAAACACAAACCAGGGCACTTTTCACTGGCTTACAATACTCTGCTGCCCCGCTTCTGGATGGGAGATGGCAAGAGCCACTTGGCACTGTCAAACCAGCCCGACTTGGCACTGGTGCCACCTTGGGTCTGGGAACCATCCTGCGTATCGTAGATTTTCAGGAGCCAGCCGGCGACTCCCAGCCAGAAGCCCTCAAACTCAAACCACGGCCCTTTTCTCTGGAAAACAAATTTCAGGTGCCCTGCTTCTGGATGGCAGATTGCAGGAGCCACTTGGCACTATCAAACCAGCCCGACTTGGCACTGGTTCAACCTTGGGTCTGGGAACCATCCCGCGTATCGTGGATTTTCAGGAGCCAGCCGGCCACTCCCAGCCATAGGCTGCCAAACACAAAACACGGCCCTTTACCCAGGCTAACAAAATTCAGATGCCCCGCTTCTGGATGGCAGATTGCAGGAGCCACTTGGCACTGTCAAACCAGCCCGACTTGGCACTGGTTCAACCTTGGGTCTGGGAACCATCCCGCGTATCGTGGATTTTAAGAGCCAGCCGGCCACTCCCAGCCATAGGCTGCCAAACACAAACCATGGCCCTTTCCCCTGGCTAACAAAATTCAGATGCCCTGCTTCTGGATGGCTGATTGCAGGAGCCACTTGGCACTGTCAAACCAGCCCGACTTGGCACTGGTGCTGCCTTGGGTCTGGGAACCATCCTGCGTATCATGGATTTTCAGTAGCCATCCGGGCGCTCCCCGCCACAAGCCCCCAATAACTAACCTCGGCCCATTTCCCTGACAAACAAAACTACGCTACCTTGCTTCTGGATGGCAGATTGCAGGAGCTACCGGGTATTATACACATGCCCGACTTGGAACTGGTTCTACCTTGGGTCTGGGAACCATCCTGCGTATCGTGGATTTTCAGGAGCCAGCAGGCAACTCCCAGCCATAGGCTGCTAAAAACAAACCACGGCCCTTTTCCCTGGCTAACAAATTTCAGATGCCCCGCTTCTGGATGGCAGATTGCAGGAGCCACTTGGCACTGTCAAACCAGCCCGACTTAGCACTGGTGCTACCTTGGGTCTGGGAACCATCCTGCGTATCATGGATTTTCAGGAGCCAGCCTGCCACGCCCAGACACAGGTCCCCAGAAACAAACCTCGGCCCATTTCCCTGACAAACAAAACTCAGCTACCCCGCTTCTGGGTGGCAGATTGCAGGAGCCACTTGGCACTGTCAAACCAGCCCGAATTGGCACTTGTTCCACCTTGGGTCTGGGAACCATCCTGCGTATTGTAGATTTTAAGGAGCCAGCCGGCAACTCCCAGCCACAAGCACTCAAACTCAAACCATGGCATTTTTCTCTGACAAACAAAACTCAGCTGCCCCTTTTCTGGATGGCAGATTGCAGGAGCCACTTGGCACCGTGAAACCAGCCCGACTTGGCACTGGTGCTACCTTGGGTCTGGGAAACATCCTGTGTATCGTGGATTTTCAGGAGCCAGCCGGCCACTCCCAGCCATAGGCAGCCAAACACAAACCACGGCCCTTTTCTCTGCCTAACAAAATTCAGATGCCCCGCCTCTGGATGGCAGATTGCAGGACCCACTGGGTATTATAAACAAGCCCGACTTGGCACTGGTGCCACCTTGCGTCTAGGAACCATCCAGGGTATCATGGATTTTCAGGAGCCAGCCGGCCACTCCCAGCCATAGGCTGCCAAACACAAAACACGGCCCTTTACCCAGGCTAACAAAATTAAGATGCCCCGCTTCTGGGTGGCAGATTGCAGGAGCCACTTGGCACTGACTAACCAGCCCGACTTTGCACTGGTTTAACCTTAGGTCTGGGAACCATCCCGCGTATCGTGGATTTTCAGGAGCCAGCCGGCCACTCCCAGCCATAGGCTGCCAAACACAAACCATGGCTCTTTCCCCTGGCTAACAAAATTCAGATGCCCTGCTTCTGGATGGCTGATTGCAGGAGCCACTTGGCACTGTCAAACCAGACCGACTTGGCACTGGTGCTGCCTTGGGTCTGGGAACCATCCTGCGTATCTTGGATTTTCAGGAGCCATCCGGGCGCTCCCCGCCACAAGCCCCCAATAACTAACCTCGGCCCATTTCCCTGACAAACAAAACTACGCTACCCCGCTTCTGGATGGCAGATTGCAGGAGCCACTGGGTATTATACACAAGCCTGACTTGGCACTGGTGCTACCTTGGGTCTGGGAACCATCCTGCGTAGCGTGGATTTTCAGGAGCCAGCCGGCCACTCCCAGCCATAGGCTGCCAAACACAAACCACGGCCCTTTTCCCAGGCTAACAAAATTCAGATGCCCTGCCTCTGGATGGTAGATATCAGGAGCCACTTGGCATCGTCAAACCAGCCCGACTTGGCACTGGTGCCACCTTGGGTCTGGGAACCATCCTGGGTATCATGGATAATCAGGAGCCAGCCGGCCACTCCCAGACACAGGCCCCCAGAAACAAACCTCGGCCCATTTCCCTGACAAACAAAACTCAGCTACCCCGCTTCTGGGTGGCAGATGGCAGGAGCCACTTGGCACTATCAAACCAGCCTGACTTGGACTGGTGCTACCTTGGGTCTAAGTACCATCCTGCGTATCGTGGATTTTCAGGAGCCAGCCTGCCACGCCCAGACACAGGCCCCCAGAAACAAACCTCGGCCCATTTCCCTGACAAACAAAACTCAGCTACCCCGCTTCTGGGTGGCAGATGGCAGGAGCCACTTGGCACTATCAAACCAGCCCGACTTGGCACTTGTTCCACCTTGGGTCTGGGAACCATCCCGCATATTGTAGATTTTAAGGAGCCAGCCGGCAACTCCCACCCACAAGCCCTCAAACTCAAACCATGGCATTTTTCTCTGACAAACAAAACTCAGCTGCCCCCCTTCTGGATGGAAGATTGCAGGAGCCACTTGGCACCGTGAAACCAGCCCGACTTGGCACTGGTGCTGCCTTTGGTCTGGGAAACATCCTGTGTATCGTGGATTTTCAGGAGCCAGCCGTCCACTCCCAGCCATAGGCTGCCAAACACAAACCACGGCCTTTTTCTCTGCCTAACAAAATTCAGATGCTCCGCTTCTGGATGGAAGATTGCAGGAGCCACTTGGCACTGTCAAACCAGCCTGACTTGGCACTGGTGCCACCTTGGGTCTAGGAACCATCCGGGGTATCATGGATTTTCAGGAGCCAGCAGGCCACTACCAGCCATAGGCTGCCAAACATAAAACACGGCCCTTTACCAAGGCTAACAAAATTCAGATGCCCCGCTTCTGGATGGCAGACTGCAGGAGCAACCAAGCACTGTCAAACCAGCCCGACTTGGCACTCGTGCCACCTTGGGTCTGGGAACTCATCCTGCGTATCAAGTATTTTCAGGAACCAGCAAGCCACTCCCAGCCATTGGCTGCCAAACACAAACCAGGGCACTTTTCACTGGCTTACAATACTCTGCTGCCCCGCTTCTGGATGGGAGACGGCAAGAGCCACTTGGCACTGTCAAACCAGCCCGACTTGGAACTGGTGCCACCTTGGGTCTGGGAACCATCCTGCCTATCGTGGATTTTCAGGAGCCAGCCGGCCACACCCAGCCAGAAGACCTCAAACTCAAACCACGGCCCTTTTCTCTGGAAAAGAAATTTCAGGTGCCCTGCTTCTGGATGGCAGATTGCAGGAGCCCCTTGGCACTATCAAACCAGCCCGACTTGGCACTGGTCCTACCTTGGGTCTGGGAACCATCCTGCGTATCGTGTATTTTCAGGAGCCAGCCGGCCACTCCCAGCCATAGTCTGCCAAACACAAACCACGGCACTTTTCCCTGGCTAACAAAACTCAGCTACCCCGCTTCTGGATGGCAGATTGCAGGAGCCACTTGGCACTGTCAAATAAGCTCGACTTGGCACTGGTGCCACCTTGGGTCTGGGAACCATCCTGCGTATTTTGGATTTTCAGGAGCCAGCCGGCCACTCCCAGCCATAGGCGGCCAAACACTAACCACGGCCCTTTTCCCTGGCTAACAAAATTCAGATGCCCAGCTTCTGGATGGCAGATTGCAGGAGCCACTTGGCACTGCCAAACCAGCCCAACTTGGCACTGGCGCTACCTTGGGTCTGGGAACCATCCTGGGTATCATGGATTATCAGGAGCCAGCCGGCCACTCCCAGACACAGGCCCCCAAAAACAAACCTCGGCCCGTTTCCCTGAAAAACAAAATTCAGCTACCCTGCTTCTGGATGGCAGATTGCAGGAGCCACTGGGTATTATAAACAAGCCCGAGTTGGCACTGGTTCTACCTTGGGTCTGGGAACCATCCAGCGTATCGTGGATTTTCAGGAGCCAGCCGGCCACTCCCAGCCATAGGCTACCAAACACAAACCGCGGCCCTTTTGCCTGGCTAACATAATTCGGATTCCCTTCTTCTGGACTGCAGATTGCAGGAGCCACTTGGCACTGTCAAACCAGCCCGACTTGGCACTGGTGCTTCCTTGGGTCTGGGAACTATCCTGCGTATCATGGATTTTCAGGAGCCAGCCTGCCACGCCCAGACACAGGCCCCCAGAAACAAACCTCGGCCCATTTCCTTGACAAACAAAACTCAGCTACCCCGCTTCTGGGTGGCAGATTGCAGGAGCCACTTGGCACTGTCTAACCAGCCTTACTTGGCACTGGTGCCACCTTGGGTCTAGGAACCATCCTGGGTATCATGGATTTTCAGGATCCAGCAGGCCACTACCAGCCATAGGCTGCCAAACACAAAACACGGCCCTTTGCCAAGGCTAACAAAATTCAGATGCCCTGCTTCTGGATGGCAGATTGCAGGAGCCACTTGGCACTGTCAAACCAGCCCGACTTGGCACTGGTGCTGCCTTGGGTCTGGGAACCATCCTGCGTATCATGGATTTTCAGTAGCCATCCGGGCGCTCCCCGCCACAAGCCCCCAATAACTAACCTCGGCCCATTTCCCTGACAAACAAAACTACGCTACCTTGCTTCTGGATGGCAGTTTGCAGGAGCCACTGGGTATTATACACAAGCACGACTTGGCACTGGTTCTACCTTGGGTCTGGGAACCATCCTGCGTATCGTGGATTTTCAGGAGCCAGCCAGCCACTCCAAGCCATAGGCTGCCAAACAAAAACCACGGCCCCTTTCCCAGGCTAACAAAATTCAGATGCCCTGCCTCTGGATGGTAGATATCAGGAGCCACTTGGCATCGTCAATCCAGCCCGACTTGGCACTGGTGCCACCTTGGGTCTGGGAACCATCCTGGGTATCATGGATTATCAGGAGCCAGCCGGCCACTCCCAGACACAGGCCCCCAAAAACAAACCTCGGCCCGTTTCCCTGACAAACAAAATTCAGCTACCCCGCTTCTGGATGGAAGATTGCAGGAGCCACTGGGTATTATAAACAAGCCCGACTTGGCACTGGTTCTACCTTGTGTCTGGGAACCATCCCGCGTATCGTAGATTTTCAGGAGCCAGCCGGCCACTCCCAGCCATAGGCTGCCAAACACAAACCACGGCCCTTTTCACTTTAAAAAAAAATTTCAGATGCCCTCCTTCTGGACTGCAGATTGCAGGAGCCACTTGGCACTGTCAAACCAGCTTGACTTGGCACTGGTGCTACCTTGGGTCTGGGAACTATCCTTGGTAACATGGATTTTCAGGAGCCAGCCGGCCACTCCCAGCCATAGGCTGCCAAACACAAAACACAGCCCTTTACCCAGGCTAACAAAATGCAGATGCCCCGCATCTGGATGGCAGACTGCAGGAGAAACTTAGCACTGTCAAACCAGCCCGACTTGGCACTGGTGCTACCTTGGGTCTGGGAACCATCCTGCGTATCACGGATTTTCAGGAGCCAGCCGGCCACTCCCAGCAACAGGCCCCCTAAAAACAAACCTCGGCCCGTTTCGCTGAGAAACAAATCTCAGCTACCCTGCTTCTGGATGGCAGATTGCAGGAGCCACTTGAAACTGCCAAACCAGCCCGACTTGGCACTGGTGGTACCTTGAGTCTGGGATCCATCCTGCGTATCGTGGATTTTAAGTAGCAGCCGGCCACTCCCAGCCATCGGCGGCCAAACACAAACCACGGCCATTTTCCCTGGCTAACAAAATTTAGATGCCCCGCTTCTGGAGGGCAGATTGCAGGAGCCACTTGGCACTGTCAAACCAGCCCGACTTGGCACAGGTGCCACCTTGGGTCTGGGAACCATCCTGCGTATGGTGGATTTGCAGGAGCCAGCCGGCCACTCCCAGCCATAGTCTGCCAAACACAAACCACGGCACTTTTCCCTGGCTAACAAAACTCAGCTACCCCGCTTCTGGATGAGAGATTGCAGGCGCCACTTGGCCCTGTCAAATTAGCTCGACTTGGCACTGGTGCCACCTTGGGTCTGGGAACCATCCTGCGTATTGTGGATTTTCAGGAGCCAGCCGGCCACTCCCAGCCATAGGCGGCCAAATACAAACCACGGCCCTTTTCCCTGGCTAACAAAATTCAGATGCCCCGCTTCTGGATGGCAGATTGCAGGAGCCACTTGGCACTGCCAAACCAGCCCGACTTGGCACTGGTGCCACCTTGGGTCTGGGAACCATCCTAGGTAACATGGATTTTCAGGAGCCAGCCAGCCACTCCCAGAAACAGGCCCCCAAAAACAAACCTCGGCCCGTTTCCCTGACAAACAAAATTCAGCTACCCCGCCTCTGGATGGCAGATTGCAGGACCCACTGGGTATTATAAACAAGCCCGACTTGGCACTGGTCCTAGCTTGGGTCTGGGAACCATCCCGCGTATCATGGATTTTAAGGAGCCAGCCGGACACTCCCAGCCATAGGCTGCCAAACACAAAACACGGCACTTTACCCAGGCTAACAAAATTCAGATGCCCCGCTTCTGGATGGCAGATTGCAGGAGCCACTTGGCACTGTCAAACCAGCCTGACTTGGAACTTGTTCAACCTTGGGTCTGGGAACCATCCTGCGTATCATGGATTTTCAGTAGCCATCCGGGCGCTCCCCGCCACAAGCCCCCAATAACTAACCTCGGCTCATTTCCCTGACAAACAAAACTACGCTACCCCGCTTCTGGATGGCAGATTGCAGGAGCCACCGGGTATTATACACAAGCTTGACTTGGCACTGGTTCTACCTTGGGTCTGGGGACCATCCTGCGTATCGTGGATTTTCAGGAGCCAGCCGGCAACTCCCAGCCATAGGCTGCCAAACACAAACCACGGCCCTTTTCCCTGGCTAACAAAATTCAGATGCCCTTCTTCTGGACTGCAGATTGCAGGAGCCACTTGGCACTGTCAAACCAGCCCGACTTAGCACTGGTGCTTCCTTGGGTCTGGGAACCATCCTGCGTATCATGGATATTCAGGAGCCAGCCTGCCACGCCCAGACACTGGCCCCCAGAAACAAACCTCGGCCCATTTCCCTGACAAACAAAGCTCAGCTACCCCGCTTGTGGATTGCAGATTGCAGGAGCCACTTGGCACTGTCAAACCAGCCCGAATTGGCACTTGTTCCACCTTGGGTCTGGGAAACATCCTGTGTATCGTGGATTTTCAGGAGCCAGCCGTCCACTCCCAGCCATAGGCTGCCAAACACAAACCACGGCCGTTTTCTCTGCCTAACCAAATACAGATGCCCCGCTTCTGGATGGCAGATTGCAGGAGCCACTTGGCACTGTCAAACCAGCCAGACTTGGCACTGGTACCACCTTGGGTCTAGGAACCATCCTGGGTATCATGGATTTTCAGGAGCCAGCAGGCCACTACCAGCCATAGGCTGCCAAACACAAAACACGGCCCTTTAACAAGGCTAACAAAATTCAGATGCCCCGCTTCTGGATGGCAGACTGCAGGAGCAACCAAGCACTGTCAGACCAGCCCGACTTGGCCCTCGTGCCACCTTGGGTCTGGGAACTCATCCTGCGTATCAAGTATTTTCAGGAACCAGCCAGCCACTCCCAGCCATTGGCTGCCAAACACAAACCAGGGCACTTTTCACTAGCTTACAATACTCTGCTGCCCCGCTTCTGGATGGGAGATGGCAAGAGCCACTTGGCACTGTCAAACCAGCCCGACTTGGCACTGGTGCGACCTTGGGTCTGGGAACCATCCTGCGTATTGTGGATTTTCAGGAGCCAGCCGGCCACTCCCAGCCAGAAGCCCTCAAACTCAAACCACGGCCCTTTTCTCTGGAAAACAAATTTCAGGTGCCCTGCTTCTGGATGGCAGATTGCAGGAGCCACTTGGCACTATCAAACCAGCCCGACTTGGCACTGGTCCTACCTTGGGTCTGGGAACCATCCTGCGTATCGTGTATTTTCAGGAGCAAGCCGGCCACTTCCAGCCATAGGCTGCCAAATACAAACCACGGCCCTTTTCCCTGGCTAACAAATTTCAGATGCCCCGCTTCTGGATGGCAGATTGCAGGAGCCACTTGGCACTGCCAAACCAGCCCGACTTGGCACTGGTGCTACCTTGGGTCTGGGAACCATCCTGGGTATCCTGGATTTTCAGGAGCCAGCCGGCCACTCCCAGACAAAGGCCCCAAAAAGAAACCTCGGCCCGTATCCCTGAAAAAAAAACTCAGCTGCCCCGCTTCTGGATGGCAGAATTCAGGAGCCACTTGGTACTATCAAACCAGCCCGACTTGGCACTGGTGCTACCTTGGGTCTGGGTACCATCCTGCGTATCGTGGATTTTCAGGAGCCAGCCGGCCACTCCCAGCCATAGGCTGCCAAACACAAACCACGGCCCTTTTCCCTGGCTAACAAAATTCAGATGCCCTGCTTCTGGACTGCAGATTGCAGGAGCCACTTGGCACTGTCAAACCAGCCCGACTTGGCACTGGTGCTACCTTGGGTCTGGGAACCATCCTGCGTATCATGGATTTTCAGGAGCCAGCCTGCAACGCCCAGACACAGGCCCCCAGAAACAAACCACGGCCCATTTCCCTGTCTAACAAAACTCAGCTAACCCGCTTCTGGATGGCAGATTGCAGGAGCCACTTGGCACTGTCAAACCAGCCCGAATTGGCACTGGTGCCACCTTGGATCTGGGAACCATCCTGCGT
Organism: Passerculus sandwichensis; assembly: GCA_031885435.1. NCBI lineage: Eukaryota > Metazoa > Chordata > Aves > Passeriformes > Passerellidae > Passerculus > Passerculus sandwichensis. Next base: position 2,546,615 of record CM063166.1, on the reverse strand, counting down.
ATCGTGGATTTTAAGGAGCCAGCCGGCCACTCCCAGCCATAGGCTGCCAAACACAAACCACGGCCCTTTTCTCTGCCTAACAAAATTCAGATGCCCCGCTTCTGGATGGCAGATTGCAGGAGCCACTTGGCACTGTCAAACCAGCCCGAATTGGAACTGGTGCCACCTTGGATCTGGGAACCATCCTGAGTATCATGGATTTTCAGGAGCCAGCCGGCCACTCCCAGCCATAGGCTGTCAAACACAAACCAGGCTCTTTTCTCTGCCTAACAAAATTCAGATGCCCCGCTTCTGGATGGCAGATTGCAGGAGCCACTTGGCACTGTCGAACCAGCCTGACTTGGCACTGGCGCCACCTTGGGTCTAGGAACCATCCTGGGTATCATGGATTTTCAGGAGCCAGCAGGCCACTACCAGCCATAGGCTGCCAAACACAAAACACAGCCCTTTACAAAGGCTAACAAAATTCAGATGCCCCGCTTCTGGATGGCAGACTGCAGGAGCAACCAAGCACTGTCAAACCAGCTTGACTTGGCACTGGTGCCACCTTGGGTGTGGGAACTCATCCTGCGTATCAAGTATTTTCAGGAACCAGCCAGCCACTCCCAGCCATTGGCTGCCAAACACAAACCAGGGCACTTTTCACTGGCTTACAATACTCTGCTGCCCCGCTTCTGGATGGGAGATGGCAAGAGCCACTTGGCACTGTCAAACCAGCCCGACTTGGCACTGGTGCGACCTTGGGTCTGGGAACCATCCTGCGTATCGTAGATTTTCAGGAGCCAGCCGGCCACTCCCAGCCAGAAGCCCTCAAACTCAAACCACGGCCCTTTTCTCTGGAAAACAAATTTCAGGTGCCCTGCTTCTGGATGGCAGATTGCAGGAGCCACTTGGCACTATCAAACCAGCCCGACTTGGCACTGGTCCTACCTTGAGTCTGGGAACCATCCTGCGTATCGTGGATTTTCAGGAGCCAGCCGGCCACTCCCGGCCATAGGCGGCCAAACACAAACCACGGCCCTTTTCCCTGGCTAACAAAATTCAGATGCCCCGCTTCTGGATGGCAGATTGCAGGAGCCACTTGGCACTGTCAAACCAGCCCGACTTGGCACTGGTGCTACCTTGGGTCTTGGAACCATCCTGGGTATCATGGATATTCAGGAGCCAGCCGGCCACTCCCAGACACAGGCCCCCAAAAACAAACCTCGGCCCGTTTCCCTGACAAACAAAATTCAGCTACCCTGCCTCTGGATGGCAGATTGCAGGAGCCACTTGGCACTGTCAAACCAGCCCGACTTGGCACTGGTGCTGCCTTGGGTCTGGGAACCATCCTGCGTATCATGGATTTTCAGTAGCCATCCGGGCGCTCCCCGCCACAAGCCCCCAATAACTAACCTCGGCCCATTTCCCTGACAAACAAAACTACGCTACCCCGCTTCTGGATGGCAGATTGCAGGAGCTACCGGGTATTATACACATGCCCGACTTGGAACTGGTTCTACCTTGGGTCTGGGAACCATCCTGCGTATCGTGGATTTTCAGGAGCCAGCAGGCAACTCCCAGCCATAGGCTGCTAAAAACAAACCACGGCCCTTTTCCCTAGCTAAAAAAATTCAGATGCCCTTCTTCTGGACTGCAGATTGCAGGAGCCACTTGGCACTGTCAAACCAGCCCGACTTAGCACTGGTGCTACCTTGGGTCTGGGAACCATCCTGCGTATCATGGATTTTCAGGAGCCAGCCTGCCACGCCCAGACACAGGTCCCCAGAAACAAACCTCGGCCCATTTCCCTGACAAACAAAACTCAGCTACCCCGCTTCTGGGTGGCAGATTGCAGGAGCCATTTGGCACTGTCAAACCAGCCCGAATTGGCACTTGTTCCACCTTGGGTCTGGGAACCATCCTGCGTATTGTAGATTTTAAGGAGCCAGCCGGCAACTCCCAGCCACAAGCACTCAAACTCAAACCATGGCATTTTTCTCTGACAAACAAAACTCAGCTGCCCCTTTTCTGCATGGCAGATTGCAGGAGCCACTTGGCACCGTGAAACCAGCCCGACTTGGCACTGGTGCTACCTTGGGTCTGGGAAACATCCTGTGTATCGTGGATTTTCAGGAGCCAGCCGTCCACTCCCAGCCATAGGCAGCCAAACACAAACCACGGCCGTTTTCTCTGCCTAACAAAATTCAGATGCCCCGCCTCTGGATGGCAGATTGCAGGAGCCACTTGGCACTGTCAAACCAGCCAGACTTGGCACTGGTACCACCTTGGGTCTAGGAACCATCCTGGGTATCATGGATTTTCAGGAGCCAGCAGGCCACTACCAGCCATAGGCTGCCAAACACAAAACACGGCCCTTTAACAAGGCTAACAAAATTCAGATGCCCCGCTTCTGGATGGCAGACTGCAGGAGCAACCAAGCACTGTCAAACCAGCCCGACTTGGCCCTCGTGCCACCTTGGGTCTGGGAACTCATCCTGCGTATCAAGTATTTTCAGGAACCAGCCAGCCACTCCCAGCCATTGGCTGCCAAACACAAACCAGGGCACTTTTCACTAGCTTACAATACTCTGCTGCCCCGCTTCTGGATGGGAGATGGCAAGAGCCACTTGGCACTGTCAAACCAGCCCGACTTGGCACTGTTGCCACCTTGGGTCTGGAAACCATCCTGCGTATTGTGGATTTTCAGGAGCCAGCCGGCCACTCCCAGCCAGAAGCCCTCAAACTCAAACCACGGCCCTTTTCTCTGGAAAACAAATTTCAGGTGCCCTGCTTCTGGATGGCAGATTGCAGGAGCCACTTGGCACTATCAAACCAGCCCGACTTGGCACTGGTCCTACCTTGGGTCTGGGAACCATCCTGCGTATCGTGTATTTTCAGGAGCAAGCCGGCCACTTCCAGCCATAGGCTGCCAAATACAAACCACGGCCCTTTTCCCTGGCTAACAAATTTCAGATGCCCCGCTTCTGGATGGCAGATTGCAGGAGCCACTTGGCACTGCCAAACCAGCCCGACTTGGCACTGGTGCTACCTTGGGTCTGGGAACCATCCTGGGTATCCTGGATTTTCAGGAGCCAGCCGGCCACTCCCAGACACAGGCCCCAAAAAGAAACCTCGGCCCGTATCCCTGAAAAAAAAACTCAGCTGCCCCGCTTCTGGATGGCAGAATTCAGGAGCCACTTGGTACTATCAAACCAGCCCGACTTGGCACTGGTGCTACCTTGGGTCTGGGTACCATCCTGCGTATCGTGGATTTTCAGGAGCCAGCCGGCCACTCCCAGCCATAGGCTGCCAAACACAAACCACGGCCCTTTTCCCTGGCTAACAAAATTCAGATGCCCTGCTTCTGGACTGCAGATTGCAGGAGCCACTTGGCACTGTCAAACCAGCCCGACTTGGCACTGGTGCTACCTTGGGTCTGGGAACCATCCTGCGTATCATGGATTTTCAGGAGCCAGCCTGCAACGCCCAGACACAGGCCCCCAGAAACAAACCACGGCCCATTTCCCTGTCTAACAAAACTCAGCTAACCCGCTTCTGGATGGCAGATTGCAGGAGCCACTTGGCACTGTCAAACCAGCCCGAATTGGCACTGGTGCCACCTTGGATCTGGGAACCATCCTGCGTATCGTGGATTTTAAGGAGCCAGCCGGCCACTCCCAGCCATAGGCTGCCAAACACAAACCACGGCCCTTTTCTCTGCCTAACAAAATTCAGATGCCCCGCTTCTGGATGGCAGATTGCAGGAGCCACTTGGCACTGTCAAACCAGCCCGAATTGGCACTGGTGCCACCTTGGATCTGGGAACCATCCTGAGTATCATGGATTTTCAGGAGCCAGCCGGCCACTCCCAGCCATAGGCTGTCAAACACAAACCAGGCCCTTTTCGCTGCCTAACAAAATTCAGATGCCCCGCTTCTGGATGGCAGATTGCAGGAGCCACTTGGCACTGTCGAACCAGCCTGACTTGGCACTGGCGCCACCTTGGGTCTAGGAACCATCCTGGGTATCATGGATTTTCAGGAGCCAGCAGGCCACTACCAGCCATAGGCTGCCAAACACAAAACACAGCCCTTTACAAAGGCTAACAAAATTCAGATGCCCCGCTTCTGGATGGCAGACTGCAGGAGCAACCAAGCACTGTCAAACCAGCTTGACTTGGCACTGGTGCCACCTTGGGTGTGGGAACTCATCCTGCGTATCAAGTATTTTCAGGAACCAGCCAGCCACTCCCAGCCATTGGCTGCCAAACACAAACCAGGGCACTTTTCACTGGCTTACAATACTCTGCTGCCCCGCTTCTGGATGGGAGATGGCAAGAGCCACTTGGCACTGTCAAACCAGCCCGACTTGGCACTGGTGCCACCTTGGGTCTGGGAACCATCCTGCGTATCGTAGATTTTCAGGAGCCAGCCGGCCACTCCCAGCCAGAAGCCCTCAAACTCAAACCACGGCCCTTTTCTCTGGAAAACAAATTTCAGGTGCCCTGCTTCTGGATGGCAGATTGCAGGAGCCACTTGGCACTATCAAACCAGCCCGACTTGGCACTGGTCCTACCTTGAGTCTGGGAACCATCCTGCGTATCGTGGATTTTCAGGAGCCAGCCGGCCACTCCCGGCCATAGGCGGCCAAACACAAACCACGGCCCTTTTCCCTGGCTAACAAAATTCAGATGCCCCGCTTCTGGATGGCAGATTGCAGGAGCCACTTGGCACTGTCAAACCAGCCCGACTTGGCACTGGTGCTACCTTGGGTCTTGGAACCATCCTGGGTATCATGGATATTCAGGAGCCAGCCGGCCACTCCCAGACACAGGCCCCCAAAAACAAACCTCGGCCCGTTTCCCTGACAAACAAAATTCAGCTACCCTGCCTCTGGATGGCAGATTGCAGGAGCCACTTGGCACTGTCAAACCAGCCCGACTTGGCACTGGTGCTGCCTTGGGTCTGGGAACCATCCTGCGTATCATGGATTTTCAGTAGCCATCCGGGCGCTCCCCGCCATGAGCCCCCAATAACTAACCTCGGCCCATTTCCCTGACAAACAAAACTACGCTACCCCGCTTCTGGATGGCAGATTGCAGGAGCTACCGGGTATTATACACATGCCCGACTTGGAACTGGTTCTACCTTGGGTCTGGGAACCATCCTGCGTATCGTGGATTTTCAGGAGCCAGCAGGCAACTCCCAGCCATAGGCTGCTAAAAACAAACCACGGCCCTTTTCCCTAGCTAAAAAAATTCAGATGCCCTTCTTCTGGACTGCAGATTGCAGGAGCCACTTGGCACTGTCAAACCAGCACGACTTAGCACTGGTGCTACCTTGGGTCTGGGAACCATCCTGCGTATCATGGATTTTCAGGAGCCAGCCTGCCACGCCCAGACACAGGTCCCCAGAAACAAACCTCGGCCCATTTCCCTGACAAACAAAACTCAGCTACCCCGCTTCTGGGTGGCAGATTGCAGGAGCCATTTGGCACTGTCAAACCAGCCCGACTTGGCACTGGTGCCACCTTGGGTCTGGGAACCATCCTGCGTATCGTAGATTTTCAGGAGCCAGCCGGCCACTCCCAGCCAGAAGCCCTCAAACTCAAACCACGGCCCTTTTCTCTGGAAAACAAATTTCAGGTGCCCTGCTTCTGGATGGCAGATTGCAGGAGCCACTTGGCACTATCAAACCAGCCCGACTTGGCACTGGTCCTACCTTGAGTCTGGGAACCATCCTGCGTATCGTGGATTTTCAGGAGCCAGCCGGCCACTCCCGGCCATAGGCGGCCAAACACAAACCACGGCCCTTTTCCCTGGCTAAAAAAATTCAGATGCCCCGCTTCTGGATGGCAGATTGCAGGAGCCACTTGGCACTGTCAAACCAGCCCGACTTGGCACTGGTGCTACCTTGGGTCTTGGAACCATCCTGGGTATCATGGATATTCAGGAGCCAGCCGGCCACTCCCAGACACAGGCCCCCAAAAACAAACCACGGCCCGTTTCCCTGACAAACAAAATTCAGCTACCCTGCCTCTGGATGGCAGATTGCAGGAGCCACTTGGCACTGTCAAACCAGCCCGACTTGGCACTGGTGCTGCCTTGGGTCTGGGAACCATCCTGCGTATCATGGATTTTCAGTAGCCATCCGGGCGCTCCCCGCCACAAGCCCCCAATAACTAACCTCGGCCCATTTCCCTGACAAACAAAACTACGCTACCCCGCTTCTGGATGGCAGATTGCAGGAGCTACCGGGTATTATACACATGCCCGACTTGGAACTGGTTCTACCTTGGGTCTGGGAACCATCCTGCGTATCGTGGATTTTCAGGAGCCAGCAGGCAACTCCCAGCCATAGGCTGCTAAAAACAAACCACGGCCCTTTTCCCTAGCTAAAAAAATTCAGATGCCCTTCTTCTGGACTGCAGATTGCAGGAGCCACTTGGCACTGTCAAACCAGCCCGACTTAGCACTGGTGCTACCTTGGGTCTGGGAACCATCCTGCGTATCATGGATTTTCAGGAGCCAGCCTGCCACGCCCAGACACAGGTCCCCAGAAACAAACCTCGGCCCATTTCCCTGACAAACAAAACTCAGCTACCCCGCTTCTGGGTGGCAGATTGCAGGAGCCATTTGGCACTGTCAAACCAGCCCGAATTGGCACTTGTTCCACCTTGGGTCTGGGAACCATCCTGCGTATTGTAGATTTTAAGGAGCCAGCCGGCAACTCCCAGCCACAAGCACTCAAACTCAAACCATGGCATTTTTCTCTGACAAACAAAACTCAGCTGCCCCTTTTCTGGATGGCAGATTGCAGGAGCCACTTGGCACCGTGAAACCAGCCCGACTTGGCACTGGTGCTACCTTGGGTCTGGGAAACATCCTGTGTATCGTGGATTTTCAGGAGCCAGCCGTCCACTCCCAGCCATAGGCAGCCAAACACAAACCACGGCCCTTTTCTCTGCCTAACAAAATTCAGATGCCCCGCCTCTGGATGGCAGATTGCAGGACCCACTGGGTATTATAAACAAGCCCGACTTGGCACTGGTGCCACCTTGGATCTGGGAACCATCCCGCGTATCGTGGATTTTCAGGACCCAGCCGGCCACTCCCAGCCATAGGCTGCCAAATACAAACCACGGCCCTTTTCCCTGGCTAACATAATTCAGATGCCCCGCTTCTGGATGGCAGATTGCAGGAGTCACTTGGCACTGTCAAACCAGCCCGACTTGGCACTGGTGCCACCTTGCGTCTAGGAACAATCCAGGGTATCATGGATTTTCAGGAGCCAGCCGGCCAGTCCCAGCCATAGGCTGCCAAACACAAAACACGGCCCTTTACCCAGGCTAACAAAATTAAGATGCCTCGCTTCTTGGTGGCAGATTGCAGGAGCCACTTGGCACTGACAAACCAGCCCGACTTTGCACTGGTTTAACCTTGGGTCTGGGAACCATCCCGCGTATCGTGGATTTTCAGGAGCCAGCCGGCCACTCCCAGCCATAGGCTGCCAAACACAAACCATGGCCCTTTCCCCTGGCTAACAAAATTCAGATGCCCTGCTTCTGGATGGCTGATTGCAGGAGCCACTTGGCACTGTCAAACCAGCCCGACTTGGCACTGGTGCTGCCTTGGGTCTGGGAACCATCCTGCGTATCTTGGATTTTCAGGAGCCATCCGGGCGCTCCCCGCCACAAGCCCCCAATAACTAACCTCGGCCCATTTCCCTGACAAACAAAACTACGCTACCCCGCTTCTGGATGGCAGATTGCAGGAGCCACTGGGTATTATACACAAGCCTGACTTGGCACTGGTTCTTCCTTGGGTCTGGGAACCATCCTGCGTATCGTGGATTTTCAGGAGCCAGCCGGCCACTCCCAGCCATAGGCTGCCAAACACAAACCACGGCCCTTTTCCTAGGCTAACAAAATTCAGATGCCCTGCCTCTGGATGGTAGATATCAGGAGCCACTTGGCATCGTCAAACCAGCCCGACTTGGCACTGGTGCCACCTTGGGTCTGGGAACCATCCTGGGTATCATGGATAATCAGGAGCTAGCCGGCCACTCCCAGACACAGGCCCCCAAAAACAAACCTCGGTCTGTTTCCTTGAAAAAAAAAATTCAGCTACCCCGCTTCTGGATGGCAGATTGCAGGACCCACTGGGTATTATAAACAAGCCCGACTTGGCACTGGTCCTACCTTGGGTCTGGGAACCATCCAGCGTATCGTGGATTTTCAGGAGCCAGCCGGCCACTCCCAGCCATAGGCTGCCAAACACAAACCACGGCCCTTTTGCCTGGCTAACAAAATTCAGATGCCCCGCTTCTGGTTGGCAGATTGCAGGAGCCACTTGGTACTATCAAACCAGCCTGACTTGGACTGGTGCTACCTTGGGTCTAAGTACCATCCTGCGTATCGTGGATTTTCAGGAGCCAGCCTGCCACGCCCAGACACAGGCCCCCAGAAACAAACCTCGGCCCATTTCCCTGACAAACAAAACTCAGCTTCCCCGCTTCCGGGTGGCAGATGGCAGGAGCCACTTGGCACTATCAAACCAGCCCGACTTGGCACTTGTTCCACCTTGGGTCTGGGAACCATCCCGCATATTGTAGATTTTAAGGAGCCAGCCGGCAACTCCCACCCAAAAGCCCTCAAACTCAAACCATGGCATTTTTCTCTGACAAACAAAACTCAGCTGCCCCCCTTCTGGATGGAAGATTGCAGGAGCCACTTGGCACCGTGAAACCAGCCCGACTTGGCACTGGTCCTACCTTGGGTCTGGGAACCATCCTGCGTATCGTGTATTTTCAGGAGCCATCCGGGCGCTCCCCGCCACAAGCCCCCAATAACTAACCTCGGCCCATTTCCCTGACAAACAAAACTACGCTACCCCGCTTCTGGATGGCAGATTGCAGGAGCCACTGGGTATTATACACAAGCCTGACTTGGCACTGGTTCTTCCTTTGGTCTGGGAAACATCCTGTGTATCGTGGATTTTCAGGAGCCAGCCGTCCACTCCCAGCCATAGGCTGCCAAACACAAACCACGGCCCTTTTCTCTGCCTAACAAAATTCAGATGCTCCGCTTCTGGATGGAAGATTGCAGGAGCCACTTGGCACTGTCAAACCAGCCTGACTTGGCACTGGTGCCACCTTGGGTCTAGGAACCATCCGGGGTATCATGGATTTTCAGGAGCCAGCAGGCCACTACCAGCCATAGGCTGCCAAACATAAAACACGGCCCTTTACCAAGGCTAACAAAATTCAGATGCCCCGCTTCTGGATGGCAGACTGCAGGAGCAACCAAGCACTGTCAAACCAGCCCGACTTGGCACTCGTGCCACCTTGGGTCTGGGAACTCATCCTGCGTATCAAGTATTTTCAGGAACCAGCAAGCCACTCCCAGCCATTGGCTGCCAAACACAAACCAGGGCACTTTTCACTGGCTTACAATACTCTGCTGCCCCGCTTCTGGATGGGAGACGGCAAGAGCCACTTGGCACTGTCAAACCAGCCCGACTTGGAACTGGTGCCACCTTGGGTCTGGGAACCATCCTGCCTATCGTGGATTTTCAGGAGCCAGCCGGCCACACCCAGCCAGAAGACCTCAAACACAAACCACGGCACTTTTCCCTGGCTAACAAAACTCAGCTACCCCGCTTCTGGATGGCAGATTGCAGGAGCCACTTGGCACTGTCAAATAAGCTCGACTTGGCACTGGTGCCACCTTGGGTCTGGGAACCATCCTGCGTATTGTGGATTTTCAGGAGCCAGCCGGCCACTCCCAGCCATAGGCGGCCAAACACAAACCACGGCCCTTTTCCCTGGCTAACAAAATTCAGATGCCCAGCTTCTGGATGGCAGATTGCAGGAGCCACTTGGCACTGCCAAACCAGCCCGACTTGGCACTGGCGCTACCTTGGGTCTGGGAACCATCCTGGGTATCATGGATTATCAGGAGCCAGCCGGCCACTCCCAGCCATAGGCTGCCAAACACAAACCACGGCCCTTTTCCCAGGCTAACAAAATTCAGATGCCCTGCCTCTGGATGGTAGATATCAGGAGCCACTTGGCATCGTCAAACCAGCCCGACTTGGCACTGGTTCTACCTTGGGTCTGGGAACCATCCTGGGTATCATGGATTATCAGGAGCCAGCCGGCCACTCCCAGACACAGGCCCCCAAAAACAAACCTCGGCCCGTATCCCTGAAAAACAAAATTCAGCTACCCCGCTTCTGGATGGCAGATTGCAGGAGCCACTGGGTATTATAAACAAGCCCGACTTGGCACTGGTGCTTCCTTGGGTCTGGGAACCATCCTGCGTATCATGGATTTTCAGGAGCCAGCCTGCCACGCCCAGACACAGGCCCCCAGAAACAAACCTCGGCCCATTTCCTTGACAAACAAAACTCAGCTACCCCGCTTCTGGGTGGCAGATTGCAGGAGCCACTTGGCACTGTCTAACCAGCCTTACTTGGCACTGGTGCCACCTTGGGTCTAGGAACCATCCTGGGTATCATGGATTTTCAGGATCCAGCAGGCCACTACCAGCCATAGGCTGCCAAACACAAAACACGGCCCTTTGCCAAGGCTAACAAAATTCAGATGCCCTGCTTCTGGATGGCAGATTGCAGGAGCCACTTGGCACTGTCAAACCAGCCCGACTTGGCACTGGTGCTGCCTTGGGTCTGGGAACCATCCTGCGTATCATGGATTTTCAGTAGCCATCCGGGCGCTCCCCGCCACAAGCCCCCAATAACTAACCTCGGCCCATTTCCCTGACAAACAAAACTACGCTACCTTGCTTCTGGATGGCAGTTTGCAGGAGCCACTGGGTATTATACACAAGCACGACTTGGCACTGGTTCTTCCTTTGGTCTGGGAAACATCCTGTGTATCGTGGATTTTCAGGAGCCAGCTGTCCACTCCCAGCCATAGGCTGCCAAACACAAACCACGGCCCTTTTCTCTGCCTAACAAAATTCAGATGCTCCGCTTCTGGATGGAAGATTGCAGGAGCCACTTGGCACTGTCAAACCAGCCTGACTTGGCACTGGTGCCACCTTGGGTCTAGGAACCATCCGGGGTATCATGGATTTTCAGGAGCCAGCAGGCCACTACCAGCCATAGGCTGCCAAACACAAACCACGGCCCCTTTCCCAGGCTAACAAAATTCAGATGCCCTGCCTCTGGATGGTAGATATCAGGAGCCACTTGGCATCGTCAAACCAGCCCGACTTGGCACTGGTGCCACCTTGGGTCTGGGAACCATCCTTGGTAACATGGATTTTCAGGAGCCAGCCGGCCACTCCCAGCCATAGGCTGCCAAACACAAAACACAGCCCTTTACCCAGGCTAACAAAATGCAGAGGCCCGGCATCTGGAAGGCAGACTGCAGGAGAAACTTAGCACTGTAAAACCAGCCCGACTTGGCACTGGTGCTACCTTGGGTCTGGGAACCATCCTGCGTATCACGGATTTTCAGGAGCCAGCCGGCCACTCCCAGCAACAGGCCCCCTACAAACAAACCTCGGCCCGTTTCGCTGAGAAACAAATCTCAGCTACCCTGCTTCTGGATGGCAGATTGCAGGAGCCACTTGGCACTGTAAAACCAGCCCGACTTGGCACTGGTGCCACCTTGGGTCTGGGAACCATCCTGCGTATCGTGGATTTTCAGGAGCCAGCCGGCCACTCCCAGCCATAGGCTGCCAAACACAAACCAGGGCACTTTTCACTGGCTTACAATACTCTGCTGCCCCGCTTCTGGATGGGAGATGGCAAGAGCCACTTGGCACTGTCAAACCAGCCCGACTTGGCACTGGTGCCACCTTAGGTCTGGGAACCATCCTGCGTATCATGGATTTTCAGGAGCCAGCCGGCCACTCCCAGCCAGAAGCCCTCAAACTCAAACCACGGCACTTTTCTCTGGAAAACAAATTTCAGGTGCCCTGCTTCTGGATGGCAGATTGCAGGAGCCACTTGGCACTATCAAACCAGCCCGACTTGGCACTGGTCTTACCTTGGGTCTGGGAACCATCCTGCGTATCGTGGATTTTCAGGAGCCAGCCGGCCACTCCCAGCCATAGTCTGCCAAACACAAACCACGGCACTTTTCCCTGGCTAACAAAACTCAGCTACCCCGCTTCTGGACTGCAGATTGCAGGAGCCACTTTGCACTGTCAAATTAGCTCGACTTGGCACTGGTGCCACCTTGGGTCTGGGAACCATCCTGCGTATTGTGGATTTTCAGGAGCCAGCCGGCCACGCACAGCCATAGGCGGCCAAATACAAACCTCGGCCCGTTTCCCTGACAAACAAAATTCAGCTACCCCGCCTCTGGATGGCAGATTGCAGGACCCACTGGGTATTATAAACAAGCCCGACTTGGCACTGGTCCTAGCTTGGGTCTGGGAACCATCCCGCGTATCGTGGAGTTTCAGGAGCCAGCCGGCCACTCCCAGCCATAGGCTGCCAAACACAAAACACGGCCCTTTTCCCAGGCTAACAAAATTCAGATGCCCCGCTTCTGGATGGCAGATTGCAGGAGCCACTGGGTATTATACACAAGCCCGACTTGGCACTGGTTCTACCTTGGGTCTGGGAACCATCCTGCGTATCGTGGATTTTCAGGAGCCAGCCGGCCACTCCCAGCAACAGGCCCCCTAAAAACAAACCTCGGCCCGTTTCGCTGAGAAACAAATCTCAGCTACCCTGCTTCTGGATGGCTGATTGCAGGAGCCACTTGGCACTGTAAAACCAGCCCGACTTGGCACTGGTGCAACCTTGGGTCTGGGAACCATCCTGCGTATTGTGGATTTTCAGGAGCCATCCGGGCGCTCCCCGCCACAAGCCCCCAATAACTAACCTCGGCCCATTTCCCTGACAAAAAAAACTACGCTACCCCGCTTCTGGATGGCAGATTGCAGGAGCCACCGGGTATTATACACAAGCCCGACTTGGCACTGGTTCTACCTTGGGTCTGGGAAACATCCTGTGTATCGTGGATTTTCAGGAGCCAGCCGGCCACTCCCAGCCATAGGCTGCCAAACAAAAACCACGGCCCTTTTCTCTGCCAAAAAAATTCAGATGCTCCGCTTCTGGATGGCAGATTGCAGTAGCCACTTGGCACTGTCAAACCAGCCTGACTTGGCACTGGTGCCACCTTGGGTCTAGGAACCATCCTGGGTATCATGGATTTTCAGGAGCCAGCAGGCCACTACCAGCCATAGGCTGCCAAACACAAAACACGGCCCTTTACCAAGGCAAACAAAATTCAGATGCCCCGCTTCTGGATGGCAGATTGCAGGAGCAACCAAGCACTGTCAAACCAGCCCGACTTGGCACTCGTGCCACCTTGGGTCTGGGAACTCATCCTGCGTATCAAGTATTTTCAGGAACCAGCCAGCCACTCCCAGCCATTGGCTGCCAAACACAAACCAGGGCACTTTTCACTGGCTTACAGTACTCTGCTGCCTCGCTTCTGGATGGCAGATTGCAGGAGCCACTTGGCACTGTCAAACCAGCCCGACTTGGCACTGGTGCTACCTTGGGTCTGGGAACCATCCTGGGTATCATGGATTTTCAGGAGCCAGCCGGCCACTCCCAGACACAGGCCCCCAAAAACAAACCTCGGCCCGTTTCCCTGACAAACAAAATTCAGCTACCCGGCCTCTGAATGGCAGATTGCAGGAGCCACTGGGTATTATAAACAAGCCCGACTTGGCACTGGTCCTAGCTTGGGTCTGGGAACCATCCCGCGTATCGTGGATTTTCAGGAGCCAGCCGGCCACTCCCAGCCATAGGCTGCCAAACACAAACCATGGCCCTTTACCCAGGCTAACAAAATGCAGATGCCCCGCCTCTGGATGGCAGACTGCAGGAGAAACTTAGCACTGTCAAACCAGCCCGACTTGGCACTGGTGCTACCTTGGGTCTGGGAACCATCCTGCGTATCATGGATTTTCAGGAGCCATCCGGGCGCTCCCCGCCACAAGCCCCCAATAACTAACATCGGCCCATTTCCCTGAAGAACAAAACTACGCTACCCCGCTTCTGGATGTCAGATTGCAGGAGCCACCGGGTATTATACACAAGCCCGACTTGGCACTGGTTCTACCTTGGGTCTGAGAACCATCCTGCGTATCGTGGATTTTCAGGAGCCAGCCGGCCAATCCCAGCCATAGGCTGCCAAACACAAACCACGGCCCTTTTGCCTGGCTAACATAATTCAGATGCCCCGCTTCTGGTTGGCAGATTGCAGGAGCCACTTGGTACTATTAAACCAGCCCGACTTGGCACTGGTGCTACCTTGGGTCTAAGTACCATCCTGCGTATCGTGGATTTTCAGGAGCCAGCCGGCCAGTCCCAGCCATAGGCTGCCAAACACAAACCACGGCCCTTTTCCCTGGCTAACAAAATTCAGATTCCCTTCTTCTGGACTGCAGATTGCAGGAGCCACTTGGCACTGTCAAACCAGCCTGACTTGGCACTGGTGCCACCTTGGGTCTAGGAACCATCCTGGGTATCATGGATTTTCAGGAGCCAGCAGGCCACTACCAGCCATAGACTGCCAAACACAAAACACGGCCCTTTACCAAGGCTAACAAAATTCAGATACCCCGCTTCTGGATGGCAGACTGCAGGAGCAACCAAGCACTGTCAAACCAGCCCGACTTGGCACGGGTTCAACCTTGGGTCTGGGAACCATCCCGAGTATCGTGGATTTTCAGGAGCCAGCCAGCCACTTCCAGCCATAGGCTGCCAAACAAAAACCATGGCCCTTTCCCCTGGCTAACAAAATTCAGATGCCCTGCTTCTGGATGGCAGATTGCAGGAGCCACTTGGCACTGTCAAACCAGCCCGACTTGGCACTGGTGCCACCCTGGGTCTGGGAACCATCCTCCGTATTGTGGATTTTCAGGAGCCAGCCGGCCACTCCCAGCCAGAAGCCCTCAAACTCCAACCACGGCCCTTTTCTCTGGAAAACAAATTTCAGGTGCCCTGCTTCAGGATGGCAGATTGCAGGAGCCACTTGGCACTATCAAACCATCCCGACTTGGCACTGGTGCCACTTTGGGTCTGGGAACCATCCTGCGTATCATGTATTTTCAGGAGCCAGCCGGCCACTCCCAGCCATAGGCTGCCAAACACAAACCACGGCACTTTTCCCTGGCTAACAAAACTCAGCTACCCCGCCTCTGGATGGCAGATTGCAGGAGCCACTGGGTATTATAAACAAGCCCGACTTGGCACTGGTCCCAGCCTGGGTCTTGGAACCATCCCGCGTATTGTGGATTTTCAGGAGCCAGCCGGCCACTCCCAGCCATAGGCTGCCAAACACAAACCACGGCCCTTTTCCCTGGCTAACATAATTCAGATGCCCTGCTTCTGGATGGCAGATTGCAGGAGTCACTTGGCACTGTCAAACCAGCCCGACTTGGCACTGGTGCCACCTTATGTCTAGGAACCATCCAGGGTATCATGGATTTTCAGGAGCCAGCCGGCCACTCCCAGCCATAGGCTGCCAAACACAAAACACGGCCCTTTACCCAGGCTAACAAAATTCAGATGCCCCGCTTCTGGATGGCAGATTGCAGGAGCCACTTGGCACTGTCAAACCAGCCCGACTTGGCACGGGTTCAACCTTCGGTCTGGGAACCATCCTGCGTATTATAGATTTTAAGGAGCCAGCCGGCAACTCCCAGCCACAAGCCCTCAAACTCAAACCATGGCATTTTTCTCTGACAAACAAAACTCAGCTGCCCCCCTTCTGGATGGCAGATTGCAGGAGCCACTTGGCACCGTGAACCCAGCCCGACTTGGAACTGGTGCTACCTTGGGTCTGGGAAACATCCTGTGTATCGTGGATTTTCAGGAGCCAGCCGTCCACTCCCAGCCATAGGCTGCCAAACACAAACCACGGCCGTTTTCTCTGCCTAACAAAATTCAGATGCTCCGCTTCTGGATGGCAGATTGCAGGAGCCACTTGGCACTGTCAAACCAGCCTGACTTGGCACTGGTGCCACCTTGGGTCTAGGAACCATCCTGGGTATCATGGATTTTCAGGAGCCAGCAGGCCACTACCAGCCATAGGCTGCCAAACACAAAACACGGCCCTTTACCAAGGCTAACAAAATTCAGATGCCCCGCTTCTGGATGGCAGACTGCAGGAGCAACCAAGCACTGTCAAACCAGCCCGACTTGGCACTCGTGCCAACTTGGGTCTGGGAACTCATCCTGCGTATCAAGTATTTTCAGGAACCAGCCAGCCACTCCCAGCCATTGGCTGCCAAACACAAACCAGGGCACTTTTCACTGGCTTACAATATTCTGCGGCCCCGCTTCTGGATGGGAGATGGCAAGAGCCACTTGGCAATGTCAAACCAGCCCGACTTGGCACTGGTGCCACCTTGGGTCTGGGAACCATCCTGCGTATTGTGGATTTTCAGGAGCCAGCCGGCCACTCCCAGCCAGAAGCCCTCAAACTCAAACCACGGCCCTTTTCTCTGGAAAACAAATTTCAGGTGCCCTGCTTCTGGATGGCAGATTGCAGGAGCCACTTGGCACTATCAAACCAGCCCGACTTGGCACTCGTGCCACCTTGGGTCTGGGAAACATCCTGCGTATAGTGGATTTTCAGGAGCCAGCCGGCCACTCCCAGCCATAGTCTGCCAAACACAAACCACGGCACTTTTCCCTGGCTAACAAAACTCAGCTACCCCGCTTCTGGATGGCAGATTGCAGGAGCCACTTGGCACTGTCAAATTAGCTCGACTTGGAACTGGTGCCACCTTGGGTCTGGGAACCATCCTGCGTATTGTGGATTTTCAGGAGCCAGCCGGCCACTCCCAGCCATAGGCGGCCAAATACAAACCACGGCCCTTTTCCCTGGCTAAAAAAATTCAGATGCCCTGCTTCTGGATGTCAGATTGCAGGAGCCACTTGGCACTGCCAAACCAGCCCGACTTGGCACTGGTGCTATCTTTGGTCTGGGAACCATCCTGGGTATCATGGATTTTCAGGAGCCAGCCGGCCACTCCCAGACACAGGCCTCCAAAAACAAACCTCGGCCCGTTTCCCTGACCAACAAAATTCAGCTACCCTGCCTCTGGATGGCAGATATCAGGAGCCACTGGGTATTATAAACAAGCCCGACTTGGCACTGGTCCTAGCTTGGGTCTGGGAACCATCCCGCGTATCGTGGATTTTCAGGAGCCAGCCGGCCAGTCCCAGCCATAGGCTGCCAAACACAAACCACGGCCCTTTTCCCTGGCTAACATAATTCAGATGCCCCGCTTCTGGATGGCAGATTGCAGAAGTCACTTGGCACTGTCAAACCAGCCCGACTTGGCACGGGTTCAACCTTGGGTCTGGGAACCATCCCGCGTATCGTGGATTTTCAGGAGCCAGCCGGCCACTCCCAGCCATAGGCTGCCAAACACAAACCACGGCCCTTTTCCCTGGCTTAAAAAATTCAGATGCCCTGCTTCTGGATGGCTGATTGCAGGAGCCACTTGGCACTGTCAAACCAGCCCGACTTGGCACTGGTGCTGCCTTGGGTCTGGGAACCATCCTTCGTATCATGGATTTTCAGGAGCCATCCGGACGCTCCCCGCCACAAGCCCCCAATAACTAACCTCGGCCCATTTCCTTGACAAACAAAACTACGCTACCCCGCTTCACGATGGCAGATTGCAGGAGCCACTGGGTATTATACACAAGCCCGACTTGGCACTGGTTCTACCTTGGGTCTGGGAACCATCCTGCGTATCGTGGATTTTCAGGAGCCAGCCGGCCACGCACAGCCATAGGCTGCCAAACAAAAACCACGGCCCTTTTCCCAGGCTAAGAAAATTCAGATGCCCTGCCTCTGGATGGTAGATATCAGGAGCCACTTGGCATCGTCAAACCAGCCCGACTTGGCACTGGGGCCACCTTGGGTCTCGGAACCATCCTGGGTATCATGGATTATCAGGAGCCAGCCGGCCACTCCCAGACACAGGCCCCCAAAAACAAACCTCGGCCTGTTTCCCTGACAAACAAAATTCAGCTACCCCGCTTCTGGATGGCAGATTGCAGGAGGCACTGGGTATTATAAACAAGCCTGACTTGGCACTGGTTCTACCTTGGGTCTGGGAACCATCCCGCGTATCGTGGATTTTCAGGAGCCAGCCGGCCACTCCCAGCCATAGGCTGCCAAACACAAACCACGGCCATTTTCTGTAAAACAAAATTTCAGATGCCCTCCTTCTGGACTGCAGATTGCAGGAGCCACTTGGCACTGTCAAACCAGCTTGACTTGGCACTGGTGCTACCTTGGGTCTGGGAACCATCCTTGGTATCATGGATTTTCAGGAGCCAGCCGGCCACTCCCAGCCATAGGCTGCCAAACACAAAACACGGCCCTTTACCCAGGCTAACAAAATACAGATGCCCCGCCTCTGGATGGCAGACTGCAGGAGAAACTTAGCACTGTCAAACCAGCCCGACTTGGCACTGGTGCTACCTTGGGTCTAGGAACCATCCTGCGTATTGTGTATTTTCAGGAGACAGCCGGCCACTCCCAGCAACAGGCCCCCAAAAAACAAACCTTGGCCCTCTTCGCTGAGAAACAAATCTCAGCTTCCCTGCTTCTGGATGGCAGATTGCAGGAGCCACTTGGCACTGTAAAACCAGCCCGACTTTGCACTGGTGCCACCTTGGGTCTGGGAACCATCCTGCGTATTGTGGATTTTCAGGAGCCAGCTGGCCACTCCCAGCCATAGTCGGCCAAACACAAACCACGGCACTTTTCCCTGGCTAACAAAATTCAGATGCGCCGCTTCTGGATGGCAGATTGCAGGAGCCACTTGGCACTGTCAAACCAGCCCAACTTGGCACTGGTGCCACTTTGGGTCTGGGAACCATCCTGCGTATGGTGGATTTTCAGGAGCCAGCCGGCCACTCCCAGCGACAAGGCCTCAAACTCAAACCGCAGCCCTTTTCTCTGGAAAAAAAAATTTCAGATGCCCGGCTTCTGGACTGCAGATTGCAGGAGCCACTTGGCACTGTAAAACCAGCCCGACTTGGCACTGGTGCCACCTTGCGTCTAGGAACCATCCAGGGTATCATGGATTTTCAGGAGCCAGCCGGCCACTCCCAGCCATAGGCTGCCAAGCACAAACCACGGCCCTTTTCCCTGGTTTACAAAATCCAGATGCCTCGCTTCTGGATGGCAGATTGCAAGAGCCACTTGGCACTGTCAAACCAGCCTGGCCTTGCACTGGTGCCACCTTGGGTCTGGGAACCATCCTGCGTATCATGGATTTTCAGGAGCCAGCCGGCCACTGCCAGCCATAGGCTGCCTAACACAAACCACGGCCCTTTTCCCTGGCTTACAAAATTCAGATGCCCCGCTTCTAGATGGCAGATTGCAGGAGCCACTTGGCACTGCCAAACCAGCCTGACTTGGCACTGGTGCTATCTTTGGTCTGGGAACCATCCTGCGTATCGTGGATTTTCAGGAGCCAGCCGGCCACTCCCAGCCATAGGCTGCCAAATACAAACCACGGCCCTTTTCCCTGGCTAATAAAATTCAGCTGCCCTGCTTCTGGATGGCAGATTGCAGGAGCCACTTGGCACTGCCAAAGCAGCCCGACTTGGCACTGGTGGTACCTTGAGTCTGGGATCCATCCTGCATATCGTGGATTTTAAGGAGCATCCGGCCACTCCCAGCCATAGTCTGCCAAATACAAACCACGGCCCTTTTCCCTGGCTAACAAAATTCAGATGCCCCGCTTCTGGATGGCAGATTGCAGGATCCACTTGGCACTGTCAAACCAGCCCGACTTGGCACTGGTTCTACCTTGGGTCTGGGAACCATCCTGCGTATCCTGGATTTTCAGGAGCCAGCCGGCCACTCCCAGACACAGGCCCCCAAAAACAAACCTCGGCCCGTTTCCCTGACAAACAAAATTCAGCTACCCCGCCTCTGGATGGCAGATTGCAGGAGCCACTGGGTATTATTAACAAGCCCGACTTGGCACTGGTCCTAGCTTGGGTCTGGGAACCATCCCGCGTATCATGGATTTTAAGGAGCCAGCCGGCCACTCCCAGCCATAGGCTGCCAAATTTAAAACACGGCCTATTACCCAGGCTAACAAAATTCAGATGCCCCGCTTCTGGATGGCAGATTGCAGGAGCCACTTGGCACTGTCAAACCAGCCCGACTTGGCACTTGTTCAACCTTGGGTCTGGGAACCATCCCGCGTATCGTGGATTTTCAGGAGCCAGCCGGCCACTCCCAGCCATAGGCTGCCAAACACAAACCATGGCCCTTTCCCCTGGCTAAACAAAATTCAGATGCCCTGCTTCTGGATGGCTGATTGCAGGAGCCACTTGGCACTGTCAAACCAGCCCGACTTGGCACTGGTGCTGCCTTGGGTCTGGGAACCATCCTGCGTATCATGGATTTTCAGGAGCCATCCGGGCGCTCCCCGCCACAAGCCCCCAATAACTAACCTCGGCCCATTTCCCTGACAAACAAAACTACGCTACCCCGCTTCTGGATGGCAGATTGCAGGAGCCACCGGCTATTATACGCAAGCCCGACTTGGCACTGGTGCTTCCTTGGGTCTGGGAACCATCCTGCGTATCATGGATTTTCAGGAGCCAGCCGTCCACTCCCAGCCATAGGCTGCCAAACACAAACCACGGCCCTTTTCTCTGGCTAAAAAATTTCAGATGCCCTGGTTCTGGATGGCAGATTGCAGGAGCTACGTGGCACTGTCAAACCAGCCCGACTTGGCACTGGTTCTACCTTGGGTCTTGGAACCATCTTGCGTATCATGGATTTTCAGAAGCCAGCCGGCCACGCCCAGCCACAGGCCCCAAAAAACAAACCTCGGTCCATTTCCCTGAAAACAAAACTCAGGTACCCCGCTTCTGGATGGCAGATTGCAGGAGTAACTTGGTGCTATCAAACCAGCCCAACTTGGCACTGGCGCTACCTTGGGTCTGGGAACCATCCTACGTATCGTGTACTTTCTGGAGCCAGCCGGCCACTCCCAGCCAGAGGCTGCCAAACACAAACCACGGCCCTTTTCCCTGACTAAAAAAATTCAGATGCCTCGCTTATGGATGGCAGATAGCAGGAGCCACTTGGCACTGTCAAACCAGCCCGACTTGGCACTGGTGCCATCTCGGGTCTGGAAACCATCCTGTGTATCAGGAATTTTAAGCAGCCAGCCGTCAAATCTCAGCCATAGGCTGCCAAACACAAACCACGGACTTTTTTTCTGGCTAACAAAATTCAGATGCCGCGCTTCTGGATGGCAGATTGCAGGAGCCACTTGGCACTGTCAAACCAGCCCGACTTGGCACTGGTGCTACCTTGGGTCTGGGAACCATCCTGTGTATCATGGATTTTCAGGAGCCAGCCGGCCACTCCCAGACACAAGACCCCAAAAAGAAACCTCGGTCCGTTTCCCTGACAAAAAAAATTCAGCTACCCCGCCTCTGGATGGCAGATTGCAGGAGCCACTTGGTACTATCAAACCAGCGCGACTTGGCACTGCTGCCACATTGGGTCTGGGAAGCATCCTGCGTATTGCGGATTTTCAGGAGCCAGCCGGCCACTCCCAGCCAGAGGCCCAAAAACACAAACCACGGCCCTTTTCTTTTGGCTAACAAAACTCACCTTCCTTGCTTCTGGGTGGCAGATTGCAGGAGCCACTAGGCACTGTCAAACCAGCCCGACTGGGCACTGGTGCCACCTTGGGTCTGGGAACTTGCCCGCGTATAATGAATTTTCAGGAGCCAGCCGGCCACTCTCAGCCACAGGCCCCCAAAATCAAACCTCGACCTGTTTCCCTGACACACCAAGCTCAGCTACCCCGCTTCTGGATGGCAGATTGCAGGAGCCACTGGGTACTATCAAAGCAGCCCGACTTGGCACTGGTGCCACCTTGGGTCTGGGAACCATCCTGCGTATCGTGGATTTTCAGGAGCCAGCCGGCCACTCCCAGCCTCAGGCCCCAATACACAAACCGTGGCCCTTATCTCTGGCTAAAAAATTCAGATGCCCTGCTTCTGGACGGCAGATTGCAGGAGCCACATGGCACTGTCAAAGAATCCCAACTTGGCACTGGTGCCACCATGAGTCTGGGAACTCGCCCGCATATCATGGATTTTCAGGAGCCACCCGGCCACTCCAGGCCATAGGCTGCCAAACATAAACCACGGCCCTTTTCCCTGGCTAACAAAACTCACCTGCCCCGCTTCTGGATGGCAGATTGCAGGAGCGACTTTGCACTGTCAAACCAGCCCGACTTGGCAGTCGTGCCGCCTTGGGTCTGGGAACAATCCTGCGTATTATGGATTTTCCGGAGAAAGCCGGCCACTCCCATTCACAAGCCCTCAGACTCAAGCCACAGCCCTTTTCTCAGGCAAACAAAACTCAGCTGCCCTGCTTCTGGATGGCAGATTGCAGGAGCGACTTTGCACTGTCAAACCAGCCCGACTTGGCACTGGTGCCACCTTGGGTCTGGGAACTCGCCCGCGTATCATGGATTTTCAGGAGCCAGCCGGCCACTCCCAGCCACAGGCCCCCAAAATGAAACCTCGGCCCGTTTCCCTGACAAACAAAACTCAGCTACCCCACGTCTGGATGGCAGATTGCAGGAGCCACTTGGTACTATCAAACCAGCCAAACTTGGTACTGGTGCCACATTGGGTCTGGGAACCATCCTGCGTATTGTGGATTTTCAGGACCCAGCCGGCCACTCCCAGCCACTAGCCCTCAAACCCAAAAAACAGCCTTTTTCCCTGGCAAACAAAACTCAGCTCCCCCGCTTGTGGATGGCAGATTGCAGGAGCCACTTGGTACTATGAAACCAGCTCGATTTGGCACTGGTGACACCTTGTGTCTGGGAACAATCCTGTTATTGTGGATTTTCAGGAGCCAGCCAGCTCTCCCATCCACAAGCCCTCAGACTCAATGCTTGGCCCTTTTCCCTGGCAAAAAAATCTCAGCTGCCCTGCATCTGGAAGACGATTGCAGGAGCCAATTAGTACTATCAAAGCAGCCTGACTTGGCGCTGGTGCCACCATGGGTCTTGGAACCATCTTGCGTATTGTGGATTTTCAGGAGCCAGCCGGCCACTCCCAACCACAAGCCCTCAGACTCAAAACACGGCCCTTTTCTCTAGCAAACAAAACTCAGCTTCCCGGCTTCTTGATGGCAGATGGCAGGAGCCACTTGTTACTATCAAACCAGCCTGACTTGGCACTGGTGCCACCATGGGTCTGGGAACCACCCTGCGTATAGTGGATTTTCAGGAGCCAGCCGGCAACGCCCAGCCAATAGGCTGCCAAACACAAACCTCGGCCCTTTTCCCTTGCTAACAAAATTCAGATGCCCCGCTTCTGGATGGCAGATTGCAGGAGCCACTTGGCACTGTAAAACCAGCCCGACTTGGCACTGGTGCCACCTTGGGTCTGGGAACCATCCTCCGTATTGTGGATTTTCAGGAGCCAGCCGGCCACTCCCAGCCACAAGCCCTCAAACAAAACGCGGACTTTCTTTCTGGGAAAAAAAACTCAGCTGCCCTGCTTCTGGATGGCAGATTGCAGGAGCCACTTGGCACTGTCAAACCAGCCCTACTTGGCACTGGTGCCACCTTGGGTCTGGGAACCATCCTGCGTATCGTGGATTTTCAGGAGCCAGCCGGCCACGCCCAGCCATAGGTTGCCAAACAAAACCACGGCCCTTTTCCCTGGCTAACAAAATTCAGATGCCCTGCTTCTGGATGGCAGAATGCAGGAGCTACCTGGCACTGTCAAACAAGCCCACCTTTGCTCTAGTGCCACCTTGGGTATGGGAACCATCCTGCGTATAATAGATTTTCAGGAGCCAGCCGGCCACTCCCAGCCACAAGCCCTCAAACTCAAACCACGGCACTTTTCTCTGGCAAAAAAAACTCAGCTTCCCTGCTTCTGGATTGCAGATTGCAGGAGCCACTTGGTACTATCAAACCAGCCCAACTTGGCTCTGGTGCCACCTTGGGTCTGGGAACCATCCTGCGTATCGTGGATTTTCAGGAGCCAGCCGGCCACGCCCAGCCATAGGTTGCCAAACAAAACCACGGCCCTTTTCCCTGGCTAAACAAAATTCAGATGCCTTGCTTCTGGATGGCAGATTGCAGGAGCCACTTGGCACTTTCAAACCAGCCCGACTTGGCACTGGTGCCACCTTGGGTCTGGGAACCATCCTGCGTATCATGGATTTTCAGGAGCCAGCCTGCCACGCCCAGACACAGGCCCCAGAAACAAACCTTGGCCCATTTCCCTGACAAACAAAACTCAGCTACCCCGCTTCTGAATGGCAGATTGCAGGAGCCACTTGGCACTGTCAAACCAGCCCGACTTGGCACTTGTTCCACCTTGGGTCTGGGAACCATCCTGTGTATTGTAGATTTTAAGGAGCCAGCCGGCAACTCCCAGCCACAAGCCCTCAAACTCAAACCATGGCATTTTTCTCTGACAAACAAAACTCAGCTGCTCCCCTTCTGGATGGCAGATTGCAGGAGTAACTTGGTGCTATCAAACCAGCCCGACTTGGCACTGGCGCTACCTTGGGTCTGGGAACCATCCTACGTATCGTGTACTTTCTGGAGCCAGCCGGCCACTCCCAGCCAGAGGCTGCCAAACACAAACCACGGCCCTTTTCCCTGACTAACAAAATTCAGATGCCTCGCTTATGGATGGCAGATTGCAGGAGCCACTTGGCACTGTCAAACCAGCCCGACTTGGCACTGGTGCCATCTCGGGTCTGGAAACCATCCTGTGTATCGTGGATTTTAAGCAGCCAGCCGTCAAATCTCAGCCATAGGCTGCCAAACACAAACCACGGCCTTTTTTTCTGGCTAACAAAATTCAGATGCCCCGCTTCTGGATGGCAGATTGCAGGAGCCACTTGGCACTGTCAAACCAGCCCGACTTGGCACTGGCGCTACCTTGGGTCTGGGAACCATCCTGTGTATCATGGATTTTCAGGAGCCAGCCGGCCACTCCCAGACACAGGACCCCAAAAAGAAACTTCGGTCCGTTTCCCTGACAAAAAAAATTCAGCTACCCAGCTTTTGGATGGCAGATTGCAGGACCCACTTGGTACTATCAAACCAGCGCGACTTGGCACTGCTGCCACATTGGGTCTGGGAACCATCCTGCGTATTGCGGATTTTCCGGAGCCAGCCGGCCTCTCCCAGCCACAACCCTTAAAATAAACCCAGACCTTCTCTCGGGAAAAAAAAATCAGCTTCCCTGCTTCTGTATGGCAGATTGCAGGAGCCACTTCGTACTATCAAACCAGCCTGACTTGGCACTGGTGCTACCTTGGGTCTGGAAACCATCCTGCGTATTGTGGATTTTCAGGAGCCAGCCGGCCACTCCCAGCCAGAGGCCCCAAAACACAAACCACGGCCCTTTTCTTTTGGCTAACAAAACTCACCTGCCCCGCTTCTGGATGGCAGATTGCAGGAGCCACTTGGCACTGTCAAACCAGCCCGACTTGGCACTGGTGCCACCTTGGGTCTGGGAACTTTCCCGCGTATAATGAATTTTCAGAAGCCAGCCGGCCACTCTCAGCCACAGGCCCCCAAAATCAAACCTCGACCTGTTTCCCTGACACACCAAGCTCAGCTACCCCGCTTCTGGATGGCAGATTGCAGGAGCCACTTGGCACTGTAAAACCAGCCTGATTTGGCATTGGTGCCACCTTGGGTCTGGGAACCATCCGGCGCATCATGAATTTTCAGGAGCCAGCCGGCCACTCCCAGCTGCAGGCCCCTAAAAAAAAACCACGGCCCTTATACCTGGCTAAAAAAATTCAGATGCCTCACTTCTGGATGGCACATTGCAGGAGCCACTTGGCACTGTCAAACCAGCCAAACTTGACACTGGTGCTACATTGGGTCTGGGAACGATGCTGCGTATCGTGTGTTTTCATGAGCCAGCCGGCCACTCCCAGCCATAGGCTGCCAAGCACAAACCTCGGCCCTTTACCCTGGCTAACAAAATTCAGATGCCTCACTTCTGGATGGCAGATTGCAGGAGCCACTTGGCACTGTCAATCCAGCCTGACTTGGCACTGGTGCTACCTTGGGTCTTGGAACCATCCAGCGTATCATGGATTTTCAGGAGCCAGCCGGCCACTCCCAGCCACAGGCCCCCAAAAACAAACATCGGCCCGTTTCCCTGACAAACCAAACTCAGCTACCCCGCTTCTGGATGGCAGATTGCAGGAGCCACTGGGTACTATCAAAGCAGCCCGACTTGGCACTGGTGCCACCTTGGGTCTGGGAACCATCCTGCGTATCGTGGATTTTCAGGAGCCAGCCGGCCACTCCCAGCGACAAGGCCTCAAACACAAACCATGGCCCTTATCTTTGGCTAAAAAATTCAGATGCCCTGCTTCTGCACGGCAGATTGCAGGAGCCACATGGCACTGTCAAACAAGCCCAACATGGCACTGGTGCCACCTTGGGTCAGGGAACCACCCTGCGTATAGTGGATTTTCAGGAGCCAGCCGGCAACGCCCAGTCAATAGGCTGCCAAACACAAACCTCGGCCCTTTTCCCTTGCTAACAAATTTCAGATGCCCGGCTTCTGGATGGCAGATTGCAGGAGCCACTTGGCACTGTCAAACCAGACTGACTTGGCACTGGTGCCACATTGAGTCTGGGAACTCGCCCGCGTATCGTGGATTTTCAGGAGCCAGCCGGCCACTCCCAGCCACAAGCCCTCAAACAAAACGCGGATTTTCTCTCTGGGAAAAAAAACTCAGCTGCCCTGCTTCTGGATGGCAGATTGCAGGAGCCACTTGGTACTATCAAACCAGCCCGATTTTGCATTGGTGCTACCTTGGGTCTGGGAACCATCCTGCGTATTCTGGATTTTCAGGAGCCAGCCGGCCACTTCCAGCCACAGGCCCCTAAACACAAACCACGGCCCTTATCCCTGGCTAACAAAACTCACCTGCCCCGCTTCTGGATGGCAGATTGCAGGAGCGACTTGGCACTGTCAAACAAGCCCAACTTGGCAGTCGTGCCGCCTTGGGTCTGGGAACAATCCTGCGTATTGTGGATTTTCAGGACCCAGCCAGCCACTCCCAGCCACTAGCCCTCAAACTCAAACAACAGCCTTTTTCCCTGGCAAACAAAACTCAGCTCCCTCGCTTCTGGATGGCAGATTGCAGGAGCCACTTGGTACTATGAAACCAGCCCGATTTGGCACTGGTGACACCTTGGGTCTGGGAACAATCCTGTTATTGTGGATTTTCAGGAGCCAGCCAGCTATGCCATCCACAAGCCCTCAGACTCAATGCTTGGCCCTTTTCCCTGGCAAAAAAATCTCAGCTGCCCTGCATCTGGAAGCAGATTGCAGGAGCCAATTAGTACTATCAAAGCAGCCTGACTTGGCGCTGGTGCCACCATGGGTCTTGGAACCATCTTGCGTATTGTGGATTTTCAGGAGCCAGCCGGCCACTCCCAACCACAAGCCCTCAGACTCAAAACACGGCCCTTTTCTCTAGCAAACAAAACTCAGCTTCCCTGCTTCTTGATGGCAGATTGCAGGAGCCACTTGTTACTATCAAACCAGCCTGACTTGGCACTGGTGCCACCATGGGTCTGGGAACCACCCTGCGTATAGAAGATTTTCAGGAGCCAGCCGGCAACGCCCAGCCAATAGGCTGCCAAACACAAACCTCGGCCCTTTTCCCTTGCTAACAAAATTCAGTAGCCCTGCTTCTGGATGGCAGATTGCAGGAGCCACTTGGCACTGTCAAACCAGCCCGACTTGGCACTGGTGCCACCTTGGGTCTGGGAACCATCCTGCGTATCGTGGATTTTCAGGAGCCAGTTGGCCTCTCCCAGCCACAGACTCCCAAAAAAAACCACGGCCCTTTTCCCTGGCTAACAAAATTCAGATGCCCTGCTTCTGGATGGCAGAATGCAGGAGCTACTTGGCACTGTCAAACCAGCCCACCATTGCTCTGGTGCCACCTTGGGTATGGGAACCATCCTGCGTATTATAGATTTTCAGGAGCCAGCCGGCCACTCCCAGCCACAAGCCCTCAAACTCAAACCACGGCACTTTTCTCTGGCAAACAAAACTCAGCTTCCCTGCTTCTGGATGGCAGATTGCAGGAGCCACTTGGTACTATCAAACCAGCCCAACTTGGCTCTGGTGCCACCTTGGGTATGGGAACCATCCTGCGTATCGTGGATTTTCAGGAGCCAGCCGGCCACGCCCAGCAATAGGTTGCCAAACAAAACCACAGCCCGTTTCCCTGGCTAAACAAAATTCAGATGCCTTGCTTCTGGATGGCAGATTGCAGGAGCCACTGGGTACTATCAAAGCAGCCCGACTTGGCACTGGTGCCACCTTGGGTTTGGGAACCATCCTGCGTAGAGTGGATATTCAGGAGCCAGCCGGCCACTCGCTGCCACAGACCCCTAAACACAAACCTCGGCCCATTTCCCTGGCTAACAAAATTCAGATGCCCCGCTTCTGGATGGCAGATTGCAGGAGCCACTTGGCACTGTCAAACCAGCCCGACTTGGCACTGGTGCCACCTTGTGTCTGGGAAATCGCCCGTGTATCCTGGATTTTCAGGAGCCAGCCGGCCACTCCCAGCAACAAGCCATCAGACTCAAACCACGGCCCTTTTCTATGGCAAACAAAATTCAGCTGCCCTGCTTCTGGATGGCAGATTGCAGGAGCCACTTGGCACTGTCAAACCAGCCCGACTTGGCACTGGTGCCACCTTGGGTATGGGAACCATCCTGCGTATGATGGATTTTCAGGAGCCAGCCGGCCACTCCCAGCCATAGGCTGCCAAAAAAACACCACGACCCTTTTCCCTGGCTAAAAAAATACAGATGCCTTGCTTCTGCATGGCAGATTTCAGGAGCGACTTGGAACTGTCAAACCAGCCCGACTTGGCACTGGTGCCACCTTGGGTCTGGGAACTCGCCCGCGTATCATGGATTTTCAGGAGCCAGCCGGCCACTCCCAGCCACAGGCCCCCAAAAAGAAACCTCGGCCCGTTTCCCTGACAAACAAAACTCAGCTACCCCACGTCTGGATGGCAGATTGCAGGAGCCACTTGGTACTATCAAACCAGCCCAACTTGTTACTGGTGCCACATTGGGTCTGGGAACCATCCTGCGTATTGTGGATTTTCAGGACCCAGCCGGCCACTACCAGCCACTAGCCCTCAAACTCAAACAACAGCCTTTTTCCCTGGCAAACAAAACTCAGCTCCCCCGCTTCTGGATGGCAGATTGCAGGAGCCACTTGGTACTATGAAACCAGCCCGATTTGGCACTGGTGACACCTTGGGTCTGGGAACAATCCTGTTATTGTGGATTTTCAGGAGCCAGCCAGCTATCCCATCCACAGGCCCTCAGACTCAATGCTTGGCCCTTTTCCCTGGCAAAAAAATCTCAGCTGCCCTGCATCTGGAAGCAGATTGCAGGAGCCAATTAGTACTATCAAAGCAGCCTGACTTGGCGCTGGTGCCACCATGGGTCTTGGAACCATCTTGCGTATTGTGGATTTTCAGGAGCCAGCCGGCCACTCCCAACCACAAGCCCTCAGACTCAAAATACGGCCCTTTTCTCTAGCAAACCAAACTCAGCTTCCCTGCTTCTTGATGGCAGATTGCAGGAGCCACTTGGTACTATCAAACCAGCCTGACTTGGCACTGGTGCCACCATGGGTCTGGGAACCACCCTGCGTATAGTAGATTTTCAGGAGCCAGCCGGCAACGCCCAGCCAATAGGCTGCCAAACACAAACCTCGGCCCTTTTCCCTTGCTAACAAAATTCAGATGCCCCGCTTCTGGATGGCAGATTGCAGGAGCCACTTGGCACTGTCAAACCAGCCCGACTTGGCACTGGTGCCACCTTGGGTCTGGGAACCATCCTGCGTATCGTGGATTTTAAGGAGCCAGTTGGCCTCTCCCAGCCACAGACTCCCAAAAAAAACCACGGCCCTTTTCCCTGGCTAACAAAATTCAGATGCCCTGCTTCTGGATGGCAGAATGCAGGAGCTACTTGGCACTGTCAAACCAGCCCACCATTGCTCTGGTGCCACCTTGGGTATGGGAACCATCCTGCGTATT
Organism: Passerculus sandwichensis; assembly: GCA_031885435.1. Classification (NCBI taxonomy): domain Eukaryota; kingdom Metazoa; phylum Chordata; class Aves; order Passeriformes; family Passerellidae; genus Passerculus; species Passerculus sandwichensis. The sequence goes on along the minus strand of CM063166.1, from coordinate 2,516,469 downwards.
ATGGATTTTCAGGAGCCAGCCGGCCACTCCCAGCCACAAGCCCTCAAACTCAAACCACGGCACTTTTCTCTGGCAAACAAAACTCAGCTTCCCTGCTTCTGGATGGCAGATTGCAGGAGCCACTTGGTACTATCAAACCAGCCCAACTTGGCTCTGGTGCCACCTTGGGTATGGGAACCATCCTGCGTATCGTGGATTTTCAGGAGCCAGCCGGCCACGCCCAGCCATAGGTTGCCAAACAAAACCACGGCCCTTTTCCCTGGCTAACAAAATTCAGATGCCCCGCTTCTGGATGGCAGATTGCAGGAGCCACTTGGCACTGTCAAACCAGCCCGACTTGGCACTGGTGCCACCTTGTGTCTGGGAAATCGCCCGTGTATCCTGGATTTTCAGGAGCCAGCCGGCCACTCCCAGCAACAAGCCATCAGACTCAAACCACGGCCCTTTTCTATGGCAAACAAAATTCAGCTGCCCTGCTTCTGGATGGCAGATTGCAGGAGCCACTTGGCACTGTCAAACCAGCCCGACTTGGCACTGGTGCCACCTTGGGTATGGGAACCATCCTGCGTATGATGGATTTTCAGGAGTCAACTGGCCGCTCCCAGCCATAGGCCCTCAAATTCAAACCACGGCCATTTTCTCTGGCAAACAAAACTCAGCTTCCCTGCTTCTGGATGGCAGATTGCAGGAGCCACTTGGTACTATCAAACCAGCCCAACTTGGCTCTGGTGCCACCTTGGGTATGGGAACCATCCTGCGTATCGTGGATTTTCAGGAGCCAGCCGGCCACGCCCAGCCATAGGTTGCCAAACAAAACCACGGCCCTTTTCCCTGGCTAAACAAAATTCAGATGCCCCGCTTCTGGATGGCAGATTGCAGGAGCCACTTGGCACTTTCAAACCAGCCCGACTTGGCACTGGTGCCACCTTGGGTCTGGGAACCATCCTGCGTATCGTGGATTTTCAGGAGCCAGCCGGCCACTCCCAGCCACAAGCCCTCAGACTCAAACCACGGCCTTCTTCTCTGGGAAAAAAAACTCAGCTGCCCTGCTTCTGGATGGCAGATTGCAGGAGCCACTTGGTACTATCAAACCAGTCCGACTTGGCACTGGTTCTTCTTTGGTTCTGGGAACCATCCTGCCTATAGTGGATTTCCGGGAGCCAGCCGGCCACTCCCAGCCACAAGCCCTCAAACAAAACGCGGACTTTCTCTCTGGGAAAAAAAACTCAGCTGCCCTGCTTCTGGATGGCAGATTGCAGGAGCCACTTGGTACTATCAAACCAGTCCGACTTGGCACTGGTTCTTCTTTGGTTCTGGGAACCATCCTGCCTTTAGTGGATTTCCGGGAGCCAGCCGGCCACTTCCAGCCACAGGCCCCTAAACACAAACCACGGCCCTTATCCCTGGCTGACAAAACTCACCTGCCCCGCTTCTGGATGGCAGATTTCAGGAGCGACTTGGCACTGTCACACAAGCCCAACTTGGCAGTCGTGCCACCTTGGGTCTGGGAACTTGCCCGCGTATAATGAATTTTCAGGAGCCTGCTGGCCACTCCCAGCCACAGGACCCCAAAAAGAAACCTCGGTCTGTTTCCCTGACAAACAAAATTCAGCTATCCCGCTTCTGGATGGCAGATTGCAGGAGCCACTTGTTACTATAAAACCAGCCTACTTGGCACTGGTAACACCTTGGGTCTGGGAACCATCCTGCGTATCGTGGATTTTCAGGAGCCAGCCGTCCACTCCCAGCCACAGGCCCTCAAACAGAAACCACGGCCCTTTTCCCTGTCTAACAAAGTTCAGATGCCCCGCTTCTGGATGGCAGTTTGCTGGAGCCACTTGGCACTGTCAAACCAGCCCAACTTGGCACTTGTGCTACCTTGGGTCTGGGAACTATCCTGCGTATTGTGGATTTTCAAGAGCCAGCCGGCCACTCCCAGCCACTAGCCCTAAAACTCAAACCACAGCCTTTTTCTCTGGCAAACAAAACTCAGCTCCCCCGCTTCTGGATGGCAGATTGCAGGACCACTTGGTACTATCAAACCAGCCCGATCTGGCAGTGGTGACACCTTGGGTCTGGGAAACATCCTGCCTAATGTGGATTTTCAGGACCCAACCGGCCACTCCCATCCACAAGCCCTCAGACTCAAGGCTTGGCCATTTTCTCTGGCAAAAAAAACTCAGCTGCCCTGCTTCTGGATGGCAGATTGCAGGAGCCAATTAGTACTATCAAACCAGCCTGACTTGGCACTGCTGCCACCTTGGGTCAGGGAACCATCCTGCGTATTGTGGATTTTCAGGAGCCAGCCGGCCACTTACAGCCACAACCCTTAAACTAAACCCGGACCTTCTCTCTGGCAAAAAAACTCAGCTGCCCTGCTTCTGGATAGCAAATTGCAGGAGCCACTTGGTACTATCAAACCAGCCCAACTTGGCACTGGTGCCACCTTGGGTCTGGGAACCATCCTGCGTATTGTGGATTTTTAGGAGCCAGCCGGCCACTCCCAGCCACAGGCCCCCAAACACAAACCACGGCCCTTTTCCCTTGGCTAACAAAACTCACCTTCCCCGCTTCTGGATGGCAGATTGCAGGAGCCACTTGGCACTGTCAAACCAGCCCGACTTGGCACTGGTGCCACCTTGGGTCTGGGAACCATCCTGCGTATCATGGATTTTCAGGAGCCAGCCGGCCACTCCCAGCCACAGGCCCCGAAACACAAACCACGGCCATTAAACCTGGCTAACAAAATTCAGTTGCCCCACTTCTGGATGGCACATTGCAGGAGCCACTTGGCACTGTCAAACCAGCCCAACTTGGCACTGGTGCTACCTTGGGTCTGGGAACCATCCTGCGTATTGTGGATTTTCAGGAGCCAGCCGGCCACTCCCAGCCAAAGGCTGCCAAACAGAAACCATGGCCCTTTTCCCTGGCTAACAAAATTCAGATGCCCCGCTTCTGGATGGCAGATTTCAGGAGCCACTTGGCACTGTCAATCCAGCCTGACTTGGCACTGGTGCCATTTTGGGTCTGGGAACCATCCTGCGTATCGTGGATTTTCAGGAGCCAGCCGGCCACTCCCAGCCAAAGGCTGCCAAACACAAACCTCGGCCCTTTTCCCTGACAAAAAAATCTCAGCTACCCCGCATCTGGATGGCTGATTGCAGGAGCCACTTGGCACTGTCGAACCAGCCGGACTTGGCACTGGTGCCACCTTGGGTCTGGGAACTGATCAAGCGTATCAAGTATTTTCAGGAGTCAGCCGGCCACTCTCAGCCACAAGCCCTCAAATAAACCCGGACATTCACTCTGGCAAAAAAAACTCAGATTCCCCGCTTCTGGATGGCAGATTGCAGGAGCCACTTGGCACTGTAAAACCAGCCAGACTTGGCACTGGTGCTACCTTGGGTCTTGGAACTATCCTGCGTATCATGGATTTTCAGGAGGCAGCCGGCCACTCCCAGCCACAGGCCCCAAAAAAGAAACCTCAGCCCGTTTCCCTGACAAACAAAACTCAGCTACCCCGCTTCAGGATGGCAGATGGCAAAAGCCACTTGGTACTATCAAACCAGCCCAACTTGGCACTGGTGCCATTTTGGGTCTGGGAACCATCCCGGGTATCATGGATTTTCAGGAGCCAGCCGTCCACTCCCAGACACAGGCCCCAAAAAAAAAACCTCGGCCCATTTCCCTGAAACACAAAACTCAGCTACCCCGCTTCTGGATGGCAGATTGCAGGAGCCACTTGGTACTATCAAACCAGCCAGACTGGGCACTGGTGCTACCTTGGGTCTTGGAACCATCCTGCGTATCGTCGATTTTCAGGAGCCGGCCGGCCACTCCCAGCAACAGGCCCCCCAACAAAAACCATGGACCTTATCCCTGGCTAACAAAATTCAGATGCCCCGCTTCTGGATGGCAGATTGCAGGAGCCACTTGGCACTGTCAAACCAGACTGACTTGGCACTGGTGCCACCTTGAGTCTAAGAACTCGCCCGCGTATCGTGGATTTTCAGGAGCCAGCCGGCCACTCCCAGCCATAGGCTGCCAAACTAAAAACACCGCCCTTTTCCCTGCCTAACAAATATCAGCTACCCCGCTTCCTGATGGCAGATTGCAGGAGCCACTTGGCACTGTCAAGCCAGCCCGACTTGGCACTGCTGCCACCTTGGGTCTGGGAATCATCCTGTGTATTGTGGATTTTCAGGAGCCAGCCGGCCACTCCCAGCCACAGGCCCCCAAACACAAACCACGGCCCTTTTCCCTTGGCTAACAAAATTTACCTTCCCCGCTTCTGGATGGCAGATGGCAGGAGCCACTTGGCACTGTCAAACCAGCCCGACTTGGCACTGGTGCCACCTTGGGTCTGGGAACTTGCCCGCGTATCATGGATTTTCAGGAGCCAGCCGGCCAATCCCAGCCACAGGCCCCTAAACAAAAACCACGGCCATTTTCACTGTCTAACAAAATTGAGATGCCCCGCTTCTGGAAGGCAGATTGCAGGAGCCACTTGGCACTGTCAAACCAGCCCGAATTGGCACTGGTGCTACCTTGGGTCTGGGAACCATCCTGCGTATCGTGGATTTTCAGGAGCCAGCCGGCCACTTCCAGAAACAGGCCCCCAAAAAAAACCTCGGCTTGTGTTCCTGACAAACAAAACTCAGCTACCCCGCTTGTGGATGGCAGATTGCAGGAGCCACTTGGTACAATCAGACCAGCCAGATTTGGCACTGGTGCTACCTTGGGTCTGGGAACCATCCTGCGTATCGTGGATTTTCAGGAGCCAGCCGGCCACTCCCAGCCACTTGGCCCCAAAAAAAAAACCTCGCCCCATTTCCCTGAAACACAAAACTCAGCTACCCCGCTTCTGGATGGCAGATTGCAGGAGCCACTGGGTACTATCAAACCCGCCCGATTGGCACTGGTGCTACATTGGGTCTGGGAACATTCCTGGGTATCGTGGATTTTCAGGAGCCAGCCGGCCACTCCCAGCCATAGGCTGCCAAACACAAACCACGGCACTTTTCCCTGACAAACAAAACTCAGCTACCCCGCTTCTGGATGGCAGATTGCAGGAGCCACAGTGTACTATCAAACCAGCCCGATTTGTCACTGCTGCTACCTTGGGTCTGGGAATCATCCTCTGTATCGTGGATTTTAAGGAGCCAGCCGTCCAATCCCAGCCATAGGCCTCCAAAAATAACCTCGGCCCATTTCCCTGACAAACAAAACTCAGCTACCCCACGTCTGGATGGCAGATTGCAGGAGCCACTGGGTACTATCAAACCAGCCCAACTTGGCACTGGTGCTACCTTGGGTCTGGGAACCATCCTGCGTATTGTGGATTTTCAGGAGCCAGCCGGCCGGTCCCAGCCACAGGCCCCCAAAAAAAAATTTCGGCCCGTTTCCCTGACAAACAAAACTCAGCTACCCCGCTTCTGGATGGCAGATTGCAGGTGCCACTTGGCAATGCCAAACCAGCGCGACTTGGCCCTGGTGCTACCTTGGGTCTGGGAACCATCCTGCGTATTGTGTATTTTCAGGTGGCAGCTGGCCACTCCCAGCCACAGGCCCCCAAACACAAACCTCGGCCCGTTTCCCTGAAAAACAAAACTCAGCTACCCCGCTTCTGGATGGCAGATTGCAGGAGCCACTTGGTACAATCAAACCAGCCAGATTTGGCACTGGTGCTACCTTGGGTCTGGGAACCATCCTGCGTATCGTGGATTTTCAGGAGCCAGCCGGCCACTCCCAGCCACTTGGCCCCCAAACAAGAACCACGGCCTTTTTCCCTGGTTAAAAAAATACAGATGCCCCGCTTCTGCATGGCAGATTTCAGGAGCGACTTGGCACTGTCAAACCAGCCTGACTTGGCACTGGTGCTACCTTGGGTCTGGGAACTAGCCCGCGTATCATAAATTTTCAGGAGCCAGCCGGCCACTCCCAGCCACAGGCCCCCAAAAATAAACCTCGGCCCGTTTCCCTGACAAACAAAACTCAGCTACCCCACGTCTGGATGGCAGATTGCAGGAGCCACTTGGTACTATCAAACCAGCCTTAATTGGCACTGGTGCGACCTTGGTTCTGGGAACCATCCTGCGTATCGTGGATTTTCAGGAGCCAGCCGGCCACTCCCAGCCACTTGGCCCCCAAACACGAACCACGGCCTTTTTCCCTGGCTAAAAAAATACAGATGCCCCGCTTCTGCATGGCAGATTTCAGGAGCGACTTGGCACTGTCAAACCAGCCCGACTTGGCACTGGTTCCACCTTGGGTCTGGGAACTAGCCCGCGTATCATAAATTTTCAGGAGCCAGCCGGCCACTCCCAGCCACAGGCCCCCAAAAAGAAACTTCGGCTCGTTTCCCTGACAAACAAAACTCAGCTACCGCACGTCTGGATGGCAGATTGCAGGAGCCACTTGGTACTATCAAACCAGCCCGATTTGGCACTGGTGCTACCTTGGGTCTGGGAATCATCCTCTGTATCGTGGATTTTCAGGAGCCATCCGTCCAATCCCAGCCATAGGCCTCCAAAAAAAAACCTCGGCCCATTTCCCTGACAAACAAAACTCAGCTACCCCACGTCTGGAAGGCAGATTGCAGGAGACACTTGGCAATGCCAAACCAGCGCGACTTGGCCCTGGTTCTACCTTGGGTCTGGGAACCATCCTGGGTATTGTGGATTTTCAGGTGGCAGCCGGCCACTCCCAGCCATAAGCTGCCAAGCACAAACCCCGGCCTGTTTCCCTGAAAAACAAAACTCAGCTACCCCGCTTGTGGATGGCAGATTGCAGAAGCCACTTGATACTATCAAACCAGCCCAACTTGGCGCTGGTGCTACCTTGGGTCTGGGAACCATCCTGTGTATCGTGGATTTTCAGGAGCCAGCTGGCCACTCCGAGCCACAGGCCCCCAAAAAGAAACCTCGGCCCGTTTCCCTGACAAACAAAACTCAGCTACCCCGCTTCAGGATGGCAGATTGCAGGAGCCTCTTGGTACTATCAAACCAGCCCGATTTGATACTGGTGACACCTTGGGCCAGGGAACCATCCTGCTTATTGTGGATTTTCAGGAATAAGCCGGCCACTCCTATCCACAAGCCCTCAGCCTCAAGGCTTGGACATTTTCTATGGACAAAAAAAACTCAGCTGACCTGCTTCTGGATGGCAGATTGCAGGAGCCAATAAGTACTATCAAATCAGCCTGACTTGGCGCTGGTGCCACCATGGGTCTTGGAACCATCTTGCGTATTGTGGATTTTCAGGAGCCAGCCGGCTACTCCCCGCCACAAGCCCTCAAACTCAAAACACGGCCCTTTTCTCTGGCAAGCAAAACTCAGCTGCCCCGCTTGTGGATGGCAGATGGCAGGAGCCACTTGGCACTGTCAAACCAGCCCAACTTGGCCCTGGTGCTACCTTGGGTCTAGGAACCATCCTGCGTATCGTGGATTTTCAGGAGCCAGTCGGCCACTCCCAGCCACAGGCCCCCAGAAACAAACCTCGGCCCGTTTCCCTGACAAACAAAACTCAGCTACCCCACGTCCGGATGGCAGATGGCAGGAGCCACTGGGTACTATCAAACCAGCCCAACTTGGCACTGGTGCAACCTTGGGTCTGGGAACCATCCTGCGTATTGTGGATTTTCAGTAGCCAGCCGGCCACTCCCAACCATAGGCTGCCAAACACAAACCACGGCACTTTTCCCTGGCTAACAAAACTCACCTACTTCGCTTCTGGATGGCAGATTGCAGGAGCCACTGGGTACTATCAAAGCAGCCTGCCTTTGCACTGGTGCTACCTTGGGTCTGGGAACCATCCTGCGTATCGTGAATTTTCAGGAGCCAGCCGGCAACTCCCAGCCACCTGGCCCCAGAACACGCACCACGGCATTTTTCCCTGGCTAAAAAAATACAGATGCCCCGCTTCTGCATGGCAGATTTCAGCAGCGACTTGGCACTGTCAAACCAGCCCGACTTGGCCCTGGTTCAACCTTGGGTCTGGGAACTCGCCCGCGTATCATGGATTTTCAGGAGCCAGCCGGCCACTCCCAGCCACAGGCCCTCAAAAAGAAACCTCGGCCGGTTTCCCTGACAAACAAAACTCAGCTGCTCCACGTCTGGATGGCAGATTGCAGGAGCCACTTGGTACCATCAAACCAGCCCGATTTGGCACTGGTGACACCTTGGGTCTGAGAACCATCCTGCTTATTGTGGATTTTCAGGAGCCAGCCGGCCACTCCCATCCACAAGCCCTCAGACTCAAGGCTTGGCCCTTTTCTCTGGCAAAAAAAACTCAGCTGCCCTGCTTCTGGATGGCAGATTGCAGGAGCCAATAAGTACTATCAAACCAGCCTGACTTGGCGCTGGTGCCACCATGGGTCTTGGAACCATCTTGCGTATTGTGGATTTTCAGGAGCCAGCCGGCCACTCCCAGCCACAAGCCCTCAGACTCAAAACATGGCCCTTTTCTCTGGCAAACAAAATTAAGCTGCCCTGCTTCTGGATGGCAGATTGCAGGAGCCACTTGGCACTGTCAAACCAGCCCGACTTGGCACTGGTGCCACCTTGAGTCTGGGAACTCTCCCGCGTATCTTGTATTTTCAAGAGCCAGCTGGCCGCTCCCAGCCACAGGCCCCCAAAAAGAAACCTCGGCCCGTTTCCCTGACAAAACAAACTCAGCTACCCCGCTTCTGGATGGCAGATTGCAGGAGCCACTTGGTACAATCAAAGCAGCCCGATTCGGCACTGGTGCGACCTTGGGTCTGGGAACCATCCTGCGTATTGTAAATTTTCAGGAGCCAGCCGGCCACTCCCAGCCACAAGCCCTCAAACTCAAACCATGGACATTTTCTCTGGCAAAAAAAACTTAGCGGCCCTGCTTCTGGATGGCAGATTGCAGGAGCCAATTCCTACTATCATAACAGCCCGACTTGGCGCTGGTTCCACCATGGGTCTGAGAACCATCTTGCGTATTGTTGATTTTCAGTAGCCAGCGGGCCACTCCCAGCCACAGGCCCCCAAACACAACCTTCGTCCCTTTTCCCTGGCTAACAAAATTCAGATGGCTTGCTTCCTGAGGGCAGATTGCAGGAGTCACTTGGCACTGTCAAACCAGCCTGAGTAGGCACTGGCGCTACCTTGGGTCTGGGAACCATCCTGCGTATCGTGGATTTTCAGGAGCCAGCCAGCCACACTCAGCCATAGGCTGCCAAACAGAAACCACGGCACTTGTCCCTGGCTAACAAAATTCAGATTCCCAGCTTCTGGATGGCAGATTGCAGGAGCCACTTGGCAATGTCAAACCAGCCCGACTTGGCACTGGTGCTACCTTGGGTCTGTAAACCATCCTGCGTATTGTGGATTTTAAGGTTGCAGCCGGCCTCTCCCAGCCACAGGCCCCCAGAAACAAACCTCGGCCCGTTTCCCTGACAAACAAAACTCAGCTACCCCGCTTCTGGATGGCAGATTGCAGGAGCCACTTGGCATTGTCAAACCAGCCCGACATGGCCCTGGTGTTACCTTGGGTCTGGGAACCATCCTGCGTATTGTGGATTTTCAGGAGCCTGCCGGCCGTTCCCAGCCCCAAGCCCTCAAACTTAACCCGGACCTTCCCTCTGACAAAAAAAACTCAGCTGCCCTGCTTTTGGATGGCAGTTTGCAGGAGCCACTTGGTACTATCAAACCAGCCTGACTTGGCACTGGTGGTACCTTGCGTCTGGGAACCATCCTGCGTGTTTTGGATTTTCAGGTGGCAGCCGGCCACTCCCAGCCACAGGCCCCCAGAAACAAACCTCGGCCCGTTTCCCTGACAAACAAAACTCAGCTACCCCGCTTCTGGACGGCAGATTGCAGGAGCCACTTGGCAATGTCAAACCAGCGCGACTTGGCCCTGGTGCTACCTTGGGTCTGGGAACCATCCTGCGTATCGTGGATTTTCAGGAGCCAGGCGGCAACTCGCAGCCATAGGCTGCTAAACACAAACCACGGCCGTTTTCCCTGGCTAACAAAATTCAAATGCCTCGCTTCTGGATGGCATATTGCAGGAGCCACTGGGTACTATCAAACCAGCCAGACTTGGCACTGGTGCCACCTTGGGTCTGGGAACCATCCTGCGTATCGTGTATTTTAAGGAGCCAGCCGGCCAGTCCCAGCCATAGGGTGCCAAACACAAACAAGGGCACTTTTCCCTGGCTAACAAAACTCAGATGCCCCGCTTCTGGATGGCAGATTGCAGGAGCCACTTGGCAATGCCAAACCAGCCCGACTTGGCACTGCTGCTACCTTGGGTCTTGGAACCACGCTGCGTATCATGGATTTTCAGGAGGCAGCAGGCCACTCCCAGCCACAGGCCCCCAAAAACAAACCTCGGCCCGTTTCCCTGACAAACAAAACTCAGCTACCCCGTTTCTGGACGGCAGATTGCAGGAACCACTTGGCAATGTCAAACCAGCGCGACTTGGCCCTGGTGTTACCTTGGGTCTGGGAACCATCCTGCGTATCGTGGATTTTCAGGTGGCAGCCGGCCACTCCAAACCACAGGTCCCGAAACACAAACCTCGGCCCGTTTCCCTGACAAACAAAATTTAGCTACCCCGCTTCTGGATGGCAGATTGCAGGAGCCACTTGGCACTGTCAAACCAGCCCGACTTGGCACTGGTGCCACCTTGAGTCTGGGAACTCGCCCGCGTATAGTGTATTTTCAAGAGCCGGCTGGCCGCTCCCAGCCACAGGCCCCCAAAAAGAAACCTCGGCCCGTTTCCCTGACAAAACAAACTCAGCTACCCTGCTTCTGGATGGCAGATTGCAGGAGCCACTTGGTACTATCAAAGCAGCCTGATTTTGCACTGGTGCGACCTTGGGTCTGGGAACCATCCTGCGTATTGTAAATTTTCAGGAGCCAGCCGGCCACTCCCAGCCACAAGCCCTCAGACTAAAACCACGGCCCTTTTCTCAGGCAAAGAAAACTCAGCTGCCCTGCTTCTGGATGGCAGATTGCAGGAGCCACTTGGCACTGTCAAACCAGACTGACTTGGCACTGGTGCCACCTTGAGTCTGGGAACTCGCCCGCGTATCGTGGATTTTAAGGAGCCAGCCGGCCACTCGCAGCCATAGGCTGCCAAAAATAAAACACGGCCCTTTTCCCTGGCTAAAAAAATTCAGATGCTCTGATTCTTAAAGGCAGATTGCAGGAGCCCCTTGGTACTATCAAACCAGCTCGATTTGGCACTGGTGCCACCTTGGGTCTGGGAACCATCCTGCGTATTGTGGATTTTCAGGAGCCAGCCGGCCACTCCCAGCCACAGGCCCCCAAACAGGAACCACGGCCATTTTCATTGGCTAACAAAATTCAGATGCCCAGCTTCTGGATGGCAGATTGCAGAAGCCACTTGGCAATGTCAAACCGGCGCGACTTGGCACTGGTGCTACCTTGGGTCTGGGAACCATCCAGCGCATCGTGTATTTTCAGGAGCAAGCTGGCCACTCCCATCCACAGGCCCCCAAAAACAAACCACGGCCCGTTTCCCTGACAAACAAAACTCAGCTACCCCGCTTCTGGATGGCAGATTGCAGGAGCCACTTGGTACTATCAAACCAACCGGATTTGGCAATGGTTCTACCTTGGGTCTGGGAACCATCCTGCGTAATGTGGGTTTTCAGGAGCCAGCCGGCCCCTCCCAGCCATAGGCTGCCAAACACAAACCACGGCCCTTTTCCCTGGCTAACAAAATTCAGATGCCCCGCTTCAGGATGGAAGATTGCAGGAGCCACTTGGCATTGTCAAACCAGCACGACTTGGCCCTGGTGCTACCTTGGGTCTGGAAACCATCCTGCGTATCGTGGATTTTCAGGAGCCAGCCGGCCACTCCCAGCCATAGGCTGGCCCACACAAACCATGGCCCTTTTCCCTGGCTTACAAATATCAGATGCCCCGCTTCTGGATGGTAGATTGCTGGAGCCACTTTGCACTGTCAAACCAGCCTGACTTGGCACTAGTGCCACCTTGGGTCTGGGAACCATCCTGCGTATCGTGGATTTTCAGCAGCCAGCCGGCCACTCCCAGCCATAGGCTGCCAAAAACAAACCACGGCTCTTTTTCCTGGCAAACAAAATTCAGATGCCCCGCTTCTGGATGGCAGATTGCTGGAGCCACTTGGCGCTGTCAAACCAGCTGACTTGGCACTGGTGCCACCTTGGGTCTGGGAACCATCCTGCGTATGGTGGATTTTCAGGAGCCAGCCGGCCACTCCCAGCCACAAGCCCTCAAACTCAAACCACGGCCCTTTTCTCTGGAAAACAAATTTCAGCTACCCTGCTTCTATATGGCAGATTGCAGGAGCCACTGGGAATCATAAAGAAGCCCGACTTGGCGCTGGTTCTACCTTGGCTCTGGGAACCATCCTGCGTATCGTGGATTTTCAGGAGCCAGCCGGCCACTCCCAGCCATATGCTGCCAAACACAAACCACGGCCCGTTTCCATGGCTAACAAAATTCAGATGCCCCGCTTCTGGATGGCAGATTGCAGGAGCCACTTGGTACTATCAAACCAGCCCGACTTGTCACTGGTGCTACCTTGGGTCTGGGAACCATCCTGCGTATTTTGGATTTTCAGGAGCCAGCTGGCACCTCCCAGCCATAGGCTTAAAACACAAACCACAGCCCTTCTCTCTGGCTAAAAAAACTCAGCTACCCCGTTTCTGGACGGCAGATTGCAGGAGCCACTTGGCAATGTCAAACCAGCGCGAGTTGGCCCTGGTGCTACCTTGGGTCTGGGAACCATCCTGCGTATCGTGGATTTTCAGGTGGCAGCCGGCCACTCCCAGCCACAGGTCCCGAAACACAAACCTCGGCCCGTTTCCCTGACAAACAAAATTCAGCTACCCCGCTTCTGGATGGCAGTTTGCAGGAGCCACTTGGCACTGTCAAACCAGCCCGACTTGGCACTGGTGCCACCTTGAGTCTGGGAACTCGCCCGCGTATCGTGTATTTTCAAGAGCCAGCTGGCCGCTCCCAGCCACAGGCCCCCAAAAAGAAACCTCGGCCCGTTTCCCTGACAAAACAAACTCAGCTACCCTGCTTCTGGATGGCAGATTGCAGGAGCCACTTGGTACTATCAAAGCAGCCCGATTTTGCACTGGTGCGAACATGGGTCTGGGAACCATCCTGCGTATTGTAAATTTTCAGGAGCCAGCCGGCCACTCCCAGCCACAAGCCCTCAAACTCAAACCATGGACATTTCCTCTGGCAAAAAAAACTCAGCTGCCCTGCTTCTGGATGGCAGATTGCAGGAGCCAATTCCTACTATCATAACAGCCCGACTTGGCGCTGGTTCCACCATGGGTCTGGGAACCATCTTGCGTATTGTTGATTTTCAGTAGCCAGCGGGCCACTCCCAGCCACAGGCCCCCAAACACAACCTTGGTCCCTTTTCCCTGGCTAACAAAATTCAGATGCCCCGCTTCTGGAGGGCAGATTGCAGGAGCCACTTGGCACTGTCAAACCAGCCTGAGTAGGCACTGGCGCTACCTTGGGTCTGGGAACCATCCTGCGTATTGTGGATTTTCAGGAGCCAGCCAGCCACACTCAGCCATAGGCTGCCAAACAGAAACCACGGCCCTTTTCCCTGGCTAACAAAAATTCAGCTTCCCTGCTTCTGGATGGCAGATTGCAGGAGCCACTTGGCACTGTCAAACCAGACTGACTTGGCACTGGTGCCACCTTGATTCTGGGAACTCGCCCGCGTATCGTGGATTTTAAGGAGCCAGCCGGCCACTCGCAGCCATAGGCTGCCAAAAATAAAACACGGCCCTTTTCCCTGGCTAAAAAAATTCAGATGCTCTGATTCTTAAAGGCAGATTGCAGGAGCCCCTTGGTACTATCAAACCAGCTCGATTTGGCAATGGTGGCACCTTGGGTCTGGGAACCATCCTGCGTATTGTGGATTTTCAGGAGCCAGCCGGCCACTCCCAGCCACAGGCCCCCAAACAGGAACCACGGCCATTTTCATTGGCTAACAAAATTCAGATGCCCAGCTTCTGGATGGCAGATTGCAGAAGCCACTTGGCAATATCAAACCGGCGTGACTTGGCACTGGTGCTACCTTGGGTCTGGGAACCATCCTGCGCATCGTGTATTTTCAGGAGCAAGCTGGCCACTCCCAGCCACAGGCCCCCAAAAACAAACCACGGCCCGTTTCCCTGACAAACCAAACTCAGCTACCCCGCTTCTGGATGGCAGATTGCAGGAGCCACTTGGTACTATCAAACCAACCGGATTTGGCACTGGTTCTACCTTGGGTCTGGGAACCATCCTGCGTTATGTGGGTTTTCAGGAGCCAGCCGGCCGCTCCCAGCCATAGGCTGGCCAACACAAACCATGGCCCTTTTCCCTGGCTTACAAATATCAGATGACCCGCTTCTGGATGGCAGATTGCTGGAGCAACTTTGCACTGTCAAACCAGCCTGACTTGGCACTAGTGCCACCTTGGGTCTGGGAACCATCCTGCGTATCGTGGATTTTCAGGAGCCAGCCGGCCACTCCCAGCCATAGGCTGCCAAAAACAAACCACGGCTCTTTTCCCTGGCTAACAAAATTCAGATGCCCCGCTTCTGGATGGCAGATTGCTGGAGCCACTTGGCGCTGTCAAACCAGCCCGACTTGGCACTGGTGCCACCTTGGGTCTGGGAACCATCCTGCGTATGGTGGATTTTCAGGAGCCAGCCGGCCACTCCCAGCCACAAGCCCTCAAACTCAAACCACGGCCCTTTTCTCTGGAAAACAAATTTCAGCTACCCTGCTTCTATATGGCAGATTGCAGGAGCCACTGGGAATCATAAAGAAGCCCGACTTGGCGCTGGTTCTACCTTGGCTCTGGGAACCATCCTGCGTATCGTGGATTTTCAGGAGCCAGCCGGCCACTCCCAGCCATATGCTGCCAAACACAAACCACAGCCCGTTTCCATGGCTAACAAAATTCAGATGCCCCGCTTCTGGATGGCAGATTGCAGGAGCCACTTGGTACTATCAAACCAGCCCAACTTGTCACTGGTGCTACCTTGGGTCTGGGAACCATCCTGCGTATAGTGTATTTTCAGGAGCCAGCCAGGCGCTCCCAGCCATAGGCTGCCAAACACAAACCATGGCCCTTTTCCCAGGCTAACAAAATTCAGATGCCCCGCTTCTGGATGGTAGATTGCAGGAGCCACTTGGTACTATTAAATCAGCCCAACTTGGCACTGGTGCTACCTTTGGCCAGGGTACCATCCTGCGTATCGTGGATTTTCCGGTGCCAGCCGGCCACTTCCAGCCGCAGGCTGCCAAAAACAAACCTCAGCCTTTTTCCCTGGCTAACACAATTCAGATGGCTTGCTTCTGGATAGCAGACTGCAGGAGCAACCTAGCACTGTAAAACCAGCCCGACTTGGCACGGGTGCCACCTTGGGTCTGGGAACCATCCTGCGTATCGTGGATTTTCAGGAGCCAGCCGGCCACTCCCAGCCATATGCTACCAAACACAAACCACGGCCCTTTTCCATGGCTAACAAAATTCAGATGCCCCGCTTCTGGATGGAAGATTGCAGGAGCCACTTGGCGCTGTCAAACCAGCCCGACTTGGCACTGGTGCCACCTTGGGTCTGGGAACCATCCTGCGTATGGTGGATTTTCAGGAGCCAGCCGGCCACTCTCAGCTACAAGCCCTCAAACTCAAACCACGGCCCTTTTCTCTGGAAAACAAATTTCAGCTACCCTGCTTCTATATGGCAGATTCCAGGAGCCACTGGGAATCATAAAGAAGCCCGACTTGGCGCTGGTTCTACCTTGGCTCTGGGAACCATCCTGCGTATCGTGGATTTTCAGGAGCCAGCCGGCCACTCCCAGCCATATGCTGCCAAACACAAACCACGGCAGTTTTCCCTGGCTAACAAAACTCAGCTACCCGGCTTCAGGATGGCAGATTGCTGGAGCCACTTGGCACTGTCAAACCAGCCCGACTTGGCACTGGTGCCACCTTGGACCTTGGAACCATCCTTCGTATGGTGGATTTTCAGGAGCCAGCCGGCCACTCCCATACACAGTCCCCCAAAAACAAACCTCGGCCCGTTTCCCTGACAAACCAAACTCAGCTACCCCGCTTCTGGATGGCAGATTGCAGGAGCCACTTGGTACTATCAAACCAGCCCGACTTGGCACTGGTGCCGCCTTGGGTCTGGGAATCATCCTGCATATCGTGGATTTTCAGGAGCTAGCCGGTCACTCCCAGCCACAAGCCCTCAAACTCAAACCACGGCCCTTTTCTCTGGAAAACAAATTTCATCTACCCTGCTTCTATATGGCAGATTGCAGGAGCCACTGGGAATCATAAAGAAGCTCGACTTGGCGCTGGTTCTACTTTGGCTCTGGGAACCATCCTGCATATCGTGGATTTTCAGGAGCCAGCCGGCCACTCCCAGCCATAGGCTGCCAAACACAAACCATGGCACTTTTTCCAGGCTAACGAAATTCAGATGCCCCGCTTCTGGATGGTAGATTGCAGGAGCCGCTTGGTACTATTAAACCAGCCCGACTTGGCCCTGGTGCTACCTTGGGTCTGGGAACCATCCTGCGTATAGTGTATTTTCAGGAGCCAGCCGGCCACTCCCAGCCATAGGCTGCCAAACACAAACCATGGCACTTTTTCCAGGCTAACGAAATTCAGATGCCCCGCTTCTGGATGGTAGATTGCAGGAGCCGCTTGGTACTATTAAACCAGCCCGACTTGGCACTGGTGCTACCTTGGGCCAGGGTACCATCCTGCGTATTGTGAATTTTCAGGTGCCAGCCGGCCACTCCCAGCAGCAGGCTGCCAAAAAAAAAACCTGGGCCTTTTTCCCTGGCTAACAAAATTCAGATGGCTTGCTTCTGGATAGCAGACTGCAGGAGCAACTTAGCACTGTAAAACCAGCCCAACTGGGCACTGGTGCCACCTTGGGTCTGGGAACCATCCTGCGTATGGTGGATTTTCAGGAGCCAGCTGGCCACTCCCAGCCATAGTCTGACAAACACAAACCACGGCACTTTTCCCTGGCTAACAAAATTCAGATGCCCCGCTTCTGGATGGCAGATTGCTGCAGCCACTTGACACTGTCAAACCAGCCCAACTTGGCACTGGTGCCACCTTGGATCTGGGAACCATCCTGCGTATTGTGGATTTTCAGGAGCAAGCTGACCACTCCCAGCCATAGGCTGCCAAACACAAACCATGGCCCTTTTCCCTGGCTTACAAATATCAGATGCCCTGCTTCTGGATGGCAGATTGCTGGAGCCACTTTGCACTGTCAAACCAGCCTGACTTGTCACTGGTGCCACCTTGGGTCTAGGAACCATCCTGCGTATTGTGGATTTTCAGGAGCCAGAAGGCCACTCCCAGCCACAAGCCTTTATACTCAAACCACAGCCCTTTTCTCTGCAAAAAAAATTTCAGCTGCTCTGCTTCTATATGGCAGATTTCAAGAGCCAGTGGGTATTATAAACAAGCCCGACTTGGCACAGGTGCTACCTTCGGTCTGGGTACCATCCTGCGTATCGTGTATTTTCAGGAGCCAGCCGGCCACTCCCAGCCATATGCTACCAAACACAAACCACGGCCCTTTTCCATGGCTAACAAAATTCAGATGCCCCCCTTCTGGATGGCAGATTGCATGAGCCACTTGGTACTATCAAACCAGCCCAACTTGTCACTGGTGCTACCTTGGGTCTGGGAACCATCCTGCGTATAGTGTATGTTCGGGAGCCAGCCGGCCACTCCCAGCCATAGGCTGCCAAACACAAACCATGGCCCTTTTCCCAGGCTAACAAAATTCAGATGCCCCGCTTCTGGATGGTAGATTGCAGGAACCACGTGGTACTATCAAACCAGCCTGACTTGGCACTGGTGCTACCTTGGGTCTGGGTACCATCCTGCGTATCGTGGATTTTCAGGTGCCAGCCGGCCACTCCCAGCTGCAGGCTGCCAAAAACAAACCTCAGCTATTTTCCCTGGCAAACAAAATTCAGATGGCTTGCTTCTGGATGGCAGACTGCAGGAGCAACCTAGCACTGTAAAACCAGCCCGAGTTGGCACTGGTGCCACCTTGGGTCTGGGAACCATCCTGCGTATGGTGGATTTTCAGGAGCCAGCCGGACACTCTCAGCCATATTCCTGCCAAACACAAACCACGGCCGTTTTCCCTGGCTAACAAAATTCAGATGCCCTGCTTCTGGAATGCAGATTGCAGGAGCCACTTGGCACTGTCAAACCAGCCCGACTTGGCACTGGTGCCATCTTGGGTCTGGGAACCATCCTGCGTATGGTGGATTTTCAGGAGCCAGCCGGCCACTCCCAGCCATAGGCTTGCAAACACAAACCACGGACCTTTTCCTGGGCACACATAATTCAGATGCCCTGCTACTGGTTGGCAGATTGCAGGAGCCACTTTGCACTGTCAAACAAGCCCGACTTGGCACTGGTGCCACCTTTGATCTGGGAACCATCTTGTGTATGGTGGATTTTCAGGAGCCAGCTGGCCACTCCCAGCCATAGTCTGCCAAACACAAACCAGGGCACTTTTCCCTGGCTAACAAAACTCAGCTACCCCGCTTCCGGATGGCAGATTGCAGGAGCCACTTGGCACTGTAAAACCAGCCCGACTTGGCACTGGTGCCACCTTGGACCTTGGAACCATCCTTCGAATGGTGGATTTTCAGGAGCCAGCCGGCCACTCCCCGCCGTAGTCTGCAAAACAAATAACAGGCACTTTTCACTGGCTAACAAAACTCAGCTACCCTGCTTCTGGATGGCAGATTGCAGGAGCCACTTGGCACTGTCAAACCAGCCCGACTTTGCACTGGTGCCACCTTGGGTCTGGGAACCATCCTGCGTATTGTGGATTTTCAGGAGCCAGCCGGTCACTCCCAGCCACAAGTCCTCAAACTTAAACCACGGCCCTTTTCTCTGGAAAACAAATTTCGGCTGCCCTGCTTCTGGATGGCAGATTGCTGGAGCCACTTGGTACTATCAAACCAGCCCGACTTGGCACTGGTGCTACCTTGGGTCTGGGAACCATCCTGGGTATCATGGATTTTCAGGAGCTGGCCGGCCACTCCCAGACACAGGCCCCCAAAAACAAACCTCGGCCCGTTTCCCTGACAAAGAAAACACAGCTACCCCGCTTCTGGATGGCAGATTGTAGGAGCCACTTGGTACTATCAAACCAGCCCAACTTGGCACTGGTGCCACCTTGGGTATGGGAAACATACTGCGTATCGTGGATTTTCAGGTGCCAGCCGGCCACTCCCAGCTGCAGGCTGCCAAAAACAAACCTCAGCTATTTTCCCTGGCAAACAAAATTCAGATGGCTTGCTTCTGGATGGCAGACTGCAGGAGCAACCTAGCACTGTAAAACCAGCCCGAGTTGGCACTGGTGCCACCTTGGGTCTGGGAACCATCCTGCGTATGGTGGATTTTCAGGAGCCAGCCGGACACTCTCAGCCATATTCCTGCCAAACACAAACCACGGCCGTTTTCCCTGGCTAACAAAATTCAGATGCCCTGCTTCTGGAATGCAGATTGCAGGAGCCACTTGGCACTGTCAAACCAGCCCGACTTGGCACTGGTGCCATCTTGGGTCTGGGAACCATCCTGCGTATGGTGGATTTTCAGGAGCCAGCCGGCCACTCCCAGCCATAGGCTTGCAAACACAAACCACGGACCTTTTCCTGGGCACACATAATTCAGATGCCCTGCTACTGGTTGGCAGATTGCAGGAGCCACTTTGCACTGTCAAACAAGCCCGACTTGGCACTGGTGCCACCTTTGATCTGGGAACCATCTTGTGTATGGTGGATTTTCAGGAGCCAGCTGGCCACTCCCAGCCATAGTCTGCCAAACACAAACCAGGGCACTTTTCCCTGGCTAACAAAACTCAGCTACCCCGCTTCCGGATGGCAGATTGCAGGAGCCACTTGGCACTGTAAAACCAGCCCGACTTGGCACTGGTGCCACCTTGGACCTTGGAACCATCCTTCGAATGGTGGATTTTCAGGAGCCAGCCGGCCACTCCCCGCCGTAGTCTGCAAAACAAATAACAGGCACTTTTCACTGGCTAACAAAACTCAGCTACCCTGCTTCTGGATGGCAGATTGCAGGAGCCACTTGGCACTGTCAAACCAGCCCGACTTTGCACTGGTGCCACCTTGGGTCTGGGAACCATCC
Organism: Passerculus sandwichensis; assembly: GCA_031885435.1. NCBI lineage: Eukaryota > Metazoa > Chordata > Aves > Passeriformes > Passerellidae > Passerculus > Passerculus sandwichensis. Next base: position 2,496,245 of record CM063166.1, on the reverse strand, counting down.
TGCGTATTGTGGATTTTCAGGAGCCAGCCGGTCACTCCCAGCCACAAGTCCTCAAACTTAAACCACGGCCCTTTTCTCTGGAAAACAAATTTCGGCTGCCCTGCTTCTGGATGGCAGATTGCTGGAGCCACTTGGTACTATCAAACCAGCCCGACTTGGCACTGGTGCTACCTTGGGTCTGGGAACCATCCTGGGTATCATGGATTTTCAGGAGCTGGCCGGCCACTCCCAGACACAGGCCCCCAAAAACAAACCTCGGCCCGTTTCCCTGACAAAGAAAACACAGCTACCCCGCTTCTGGATGGCAGATTGTAGGAGCCACTTGGTACTATCAAACCAGCCCGACTTGGCACTGGTGCCACCTTGGGTATGGGAAACATACTGCGTACCGTGGATTTTCAGGAGCTAGCCGGCCACTCCCAGACACAGGCTGCCAAACACAAACCACGGCCCTTTTCCCAGGCTAACAAAATTCATATGCCTCGCTTCTGAGTGGTAGATTGCAGGAGCCACTTGGTACTATCAAACCAGCCCGACTTGGCACTGGTGCTACCTTGGGTCTGGGTACCATCCTGCGTATCGTGGATTTCCAGGAGCCAGCCGGCCACTCTCAGACACAGGCCCCGCAAAAACAAACCTCGGCCCGTATCCCTGACAAACCAAACTCAGCTTCCTCGCTTCTGGATGGCAGATTGCAAAAGCCACTGGTTATTATAAACAAGCCCGACTTGGCACTGGTGCTACCTTGGGTCTGGGAACCATCCTGCGTATCGTGGATTTTCAGGAGCCAGCCGGCCACTCCCAGCCATAGGCTTGCAAACACAAACCACGGCCCTTTTCCCGGGCAAACATAATTAAGATGCCCTGCTACTGGTTGGCAGATTGCTGGAGCCACTTGGCACTGTCAAACCAGCCCGACTTGGCACTGGTGCCACCTTGGATCTGGGAACCATCCTGTGTATGGTGGATTTTCAGGAGCCAGCCGGTGACTCCCAGCCACAAGTCCTCAAACTCAAACCTCAGCCCTTTTCTCTGGAAAAGAAATTTCAGCTGCCCTGCTTCTGGATGGCAGATTGCAGGAGCCACTTTGTACTATCAAACCAGCCCGACTTCGCACTGGTGCTACCTTGGGTCTGGGAACCATCCTGGGTATCATGGATTTTCAGGAGCTGGCCGGCCACTCCCAGACACAGGCCCCCAAAAACAAACCTCGGCCCGTTTCCCTGACAAATCAAACACAGCTACCCCGCTTCTGGATGGCAGATTGTAGGAGCCACTTGGTACTATCAAACCAGCCCGACTTGGCACTGGTGCCACCTTGGGTCTGAGAACCATCCTGCGTATCGTGGATTTTCAGGAGCCAGCCAGCCACTCCCAGCCATAGGCTGCCAAAAACAAACCACGGCTCTTTTCCCTGGCTAACAAAATTCAGATGCCCCGCTTCTGGATGGCAGATTGCAGGAGCCACTTGGCACTGTCAAACCAGCCAGACTTGGCACTGGTGCTAGCTTGGGTATTGGAACCATCCTGCGTATCGTGGATTTTCAGGAGCCAGCCGGCCACTCCCAGTCATAGGCTGCCAAACACACACCACGGCCCTTTTCCCTGGCTAACAAAATTCAGATGCCCCGCTTCTGGATGGCAGATTGCTGGAGCCACTTGGCGCTGTCAAACCAGCCCGACTTGGAACTGGTGCCACCTTGGGTCTGGGAACTCGCCCGCGTATCATGGATTTTCAGGAGCCAGCCGGCCACTCCCATACACAGGCCCCCAAAATCAAACCTCGGCCCGTTTCCCTGACAAAGAAAACACAGCTACCCCGCTTCTGGATGGCAGATTGTAGGAGTCACTTGGTACGATTAAATCAGCCCAACTTGGCACTGGTGCTACCTTTGGCCAGGGTACCATCCTGCGTATCGTGGATTTTCCGGTGCCAGCCGGCCACTCCCAGCCGCAGGCTGCCAAAAACAAACCTCAGCCATTTTCCCTGGCTAACAAAATTCAGATGGCTTGCTTCTGGATAGCAGACTGCAGGAGCAACCTAGCACTGTAAAACCAGCCCGACTTGGCACTGGTGCCACCTTGGGTCTGGGAACTATCCTGCGTATGGTGGATTTTCAGGAGCCAGCCGGCCACTCCCAGACACAGGCTGCCAAACACAAACCACGGCCCTTTTCCCTGGCTAACAAAATTCAGATGCCCCGCTTCTGGATGGCAGATTGCAGGAGCCACATGGCACTGTCAAACCAGCCAGACTTGGCACTGGTGCCACTTTGGGTCTGGGAATCATCCTGTGTATTGTGAATTTTCAGGAGCAAGCCGTCCACCTCCAGCCATAGGCTGCCAAACACATACCATGGCCCTTTTCCCTGGCTAACAAAATTCAGATGCCCTGCTTCTGGATGGCAGATTGCTGGAGCCACTTGGCGCTGTCAAACCAGCCCGACTTGGCACTGGTGCCACCTTGGGTCTGGGAACCATCCTGCGTATGGTCGATTTTCAGGAGCCAGCCGGCCACTCCCAGCCATAGTCTGCCAAACAAAAACCAGGCACTTTTCCCTGGCTAACAAAACTCAGCTACCCCGCTTCAGGATGGCAGATTGCAGGAGCCACTTGGCACTGTCAAACCAGCCAGACTTTGCACTGGTGCCACTTTGGGTCTGGGAATCATCCTGTGTATTGTGAATTTTCAGGAGCAAGCCGTCCACTTCCAGCCATAGGCTGCCAAACACAAACCATGGCCCTTTTCCCTGGCTTACAAAATTCAGATGCCATGCTTCTGGATGGCAGATTATAGGAGCCACTTGGTACTATCAAACCAGCCCGACTTGGCACTGGTGCCACCTTGGGTCTGGGAACCATCCTGTGTATCGTGGATTTTCAGGAGCCAGCCGGCCACTCCCAGCCATATGGTACCAAACACAAACCACGGCCCTTTTCCATGGCTAACAAAATTCAGATGCCCCGCTTCTGGATGGCAGATTGCCAGAGCACCTTGGTACTATCAAACCAGCCCGACTTGGCACTGGTGCTACCTTGGGTCTGGGTACCATCCTGCCTATCGTGGATTTTCAGGAGCCAGAAGGCCACTCCCAGCCACAAGCCCTCGAACTCAAACCACAGCTCTTTTCTCTGCAAAACAAATTTCAGCTGCCCTGCTTCTATATGGCAGATTTCAGGAGCCAGTGGGTATTATAAACAAGCCCGACTTGACGCTGGTTCTACCTTCGGTCTGGGTACCATCCTGCGTATCGTGGATTTTCAGGAGCCAGCCGGCCACTCCCAGCCATATGCTACCAAACACAAACCACGGCCCTTTTCCATGGCTAACAAAATTCAGATGCCCCGCTTCTGGATGGCAGATTGCAGGAGCCACTTGGTACTATCAAACCAGCCCAACTTGTCACTGGTGCTACCTTGGGTCTGGGAACCATCCTGCGTATAGTGAATGTTCGGGAGCCAGCCGGCCACTCCCAGCCATAGGCTGCCAAACACAAACCATGGCCCTTTTCCCAGGCTAACAAAATTCAGATGCCCCGCTTCTGGATGGTAGATTGCAGGAACCACGTGGTACTATCAAACCAGCCCGACTTGGCACTGGTGCTACCTTGGGTCTGGGTACCATCCTGCGTATCGTGGATTTTCAGGTGCCAGCCGGCCACTCCCAGCTGCAGGCTGCCAAAAACAAACCTCAGCTATTTTCCCTGGCAAACAAAATTCAGATGGCTTGCTTTTGGATAGCAGACTGCAGGAGCAACCTAGCACTGTAAAACCAGCCTGAGTTGGCACTGGTGCCACCTTGGGTCTGGGAACCATCCTGCGTATGGTGGATTTTCAGGAGCCAGCCGGACACTCTCAGCCATATTCCTGCCAAACACAAACCACGGCCGTTTTCCCTGGCTAACAAAATTCAGATGCCCTGCTTCTGGAATGCAGATTGCAGGAGCCACTTGGCACTGTCAAACCAGCCCGACTTGGCACTGGTGCCATCTTGGGTCTGGGAACCATCCTGCGTATGGTGGATTTTCAGGAGCCAGCCGGCCACTCCCAGCCATAGGCTTGCAAACACAAACCACGGCCCTTTTCCTGGGCACACATAATTCAGATGCCCTGCTACTGGTTGGCAGATTGCAGGAGCCACTTTGCACTGTCAAACAAGCCCGACTTGGCACTGGTGCCACCTTTGATCTGGGAACCATCCTGTGTATGGTGGATTTTCAGGAGCCAGCTGGCCACTCCCAGCCATATGCTACCAAACACAAACCAGGGCACTTTTCCCTGGCTAACAAAACTCAGCTACCCCGCTTCCGGATGGCAGATTGCAGGAGCCACTTGGCACTGTAAAACCAGCCCGACTTGGCACTGGTGCCACCTTGGACCTTGGAACCATCCTTCGAATGGTGGATTTTCAGGAGCCAGCCGGCCACTCCCCGCCGTAGTCTGCAAAACAAATACCAGGCACTTTTCACTGGCTAACAAAACTCAGCTACCCTGCTTCTGGGTGGCAGATTGCAGGAGCCACTTGGCACTGTCAAACCAGCCCGACTTGGCACTGGTGCCACCTTGGGTCTGGGAACCATCCTGCGTATTGTGGATTTTCAGGAGCCAGCCGGTCACTCCCAGCCACAAGTCCTCAAACTTAAACCACGCCCCTTTTCTCTGGAAAACAAATTTCGGATGCCCTGCTTCTGGATGGCAGATTGCTGGAGCCACTTGGTACTATCAAACCAGCCCGACTTGGCACTGGTGCTACCTTGGGTCTGGGAACCATCCTGGGTATCATGGATTTTCAGGAGCTTCCCGGCCACTCCCAGACACAGGCCCCCAAAAACAAACCTCGGCCCGTTTCCCTGACAAAGAAAACACAGCTACCCCGCTTCTGGATGGCAGATTGTAGGAGCCACTTGGTACTATCAAACCAGCCTGACTTGGCACTGGTGCCACCTTGGGTATGGGAAACATACTGCGTATCGTGGATTTTCAGCAGCTAGCCGGCCACTCCCAGACACAGGCTGCCAAACACAAACCACGGCCCTTTTCCCTGGCTAACAAAATTCAGATGCCCCGCTTCTGGATGGCAGATTGCAGGAGCCACTTGGCACTGTCAAACCAGCCAAACTTGCACTGGTGCCACCTTGGATCTGGGAACCATCCTGTGTATGGTGGATTTTCAGGAGCCAGCCGGCCACTCCCAGCCATAGTCTGCCAAACACAATCCACGGCACTTTTCCCTGGCTAACAAAACTCAGCTACCCCGCTTCAGGATGGCAGATTGCAGGAGCCACTTGGCACTGTCAAACCAGCCAGACTTTGCACTGGTGCCACTTTGGGTCTGGGAATCATCCTGTGTATTGTGAATTTTCAGGAGCAAGCCGTCCACTTCCAGCCATAGGCTGCCAAACACAAACCATGGCCCTTTCCCTGGCTTACAAAATTCAGGTGCCATGCTTCTGGATGGCAGATTATAGGAGCCACTTGGCACTGTCAAAGCAGCCCGACTTGGCACTGGTGCCACCTTGGGTCTGGGAACCATCCTATGTATCGTGGATTTTCAGGAGCCAGCCGGCCACTCCCAGCCATATGGTACCAAACACAAACCACGGCCCTTTTCCATGGCTAACAAAATTCAGATGCCCCGCTTCTGGATGGCAGATTGCAGGAGCCACTTGTTACTATCAAACCAGCCCAACTTGTCACTGGTGCTACCTTGGGTCTGGGAACCATCCTGCGTATAGTGTATGTTCGGGAGCCAGCCGGCCACTACCAGCCATCGGCTGCCAAACAGAAGCCATGGCCCTTTTCCCAGGCTAACAAAATTCAGATGCCCCGCTTCTGAGTGGTAGATTGCAGGAGCCACTTGGTACTATCAAACCAGCCCGACTTGGCACTGGTGCTACCTTGGGTCTGGGTACCATCCTGCGTATCGTGGATTTCCAGCAGCCAGCCGGCCACTCTCAGACACAGGCCCCGCAAAAACAAACCTCGGCCCGTTTCCCTGACAAACCAAACTCAGCTTCCTCGCTTCTGGATGGCAGATTGCAAAAGCCACTGGTTATTATAAACACGCCCGACTTGGCACTGGTGCTACCTTGGGTCTAGGAACCATCCTGCGTATCGTGGATTTTCAGGAGCCAGCCGGCCACTCCCAGCCATAGGCTTGCAAACACAAACCACGGCCCTTTTCCCGGGCAAACATAATTAAGATGCCCTGCTGCTGGTTGGCAGATTGCTGGAGCCACTTGGCACTGTCAAACCAGCCCGATTTGGCACTGGTGCCACCTTGGATCTGGGAACCATCCTGTGTATGGGGGATTTTCAGGAGCCAGCCGGCCACTCCCAGCCATAGTCTGCCAAACACAAACCACCTCACTTTTCCCTGGCTAACAAAACTCAGCTACCCCGCTTCAGGATGGCAGATTGCTGGAGCCACTTGGCACTGTCAAACCAGCCCAACTTGGCACTGGTGCCACCTTGGACCTTGGAACCATCCTTCGTATGGTGGATTTTCAGGAGCCAGCCGGCCACTCCTAGACACAGGCCCCCAAAAACAAACCTCGGCCCGTGTCCCTGACAAACCAAACTCAGCTACCCCGCTTCTGGATGGCAGATTGCAGGAGCCACTTGGTACTATCAAACCAGCCTGACTTGGCACTGGTGCTACCTTGGGTCTGGGAACCATCCTGCGTACGGCGGATTTTCAGGAGCCAGCCGGCCACTCCCAGACACAGGCTGCACAAAAAAAACCTCGGCCCTTTTCCCTGGCTAACAAAAATCAGATGCCCCGCTTCTGGAATGCAGATTGCAGGAGCCACTTGGCACTGTCAAACCAGCCAGACTTGGCACTGGTTTTACCTTGGGTCTGGGAACCATCCTGGGTATGGTGGATTTTCAGGAGCCAGCCGGTGACTCCCAGCCACAAGTCCTCAAAAAAAACCTCAGCCCTTTTCTCTGGAAAAGAAATTTCAGCTGCCCTGCTTCTGGATGGCAGATTGCAGGAGCCACTTGGTATTACAAACCAGCCCGACTTGGCACTGGTGCTACCTTGGGTCTGGGAACCATCCTGGGTTTCATGGATTTTCAGGAGCTGGCCGGCCACTCCCAGACACAGGCCCCCAAAAACAAACCTCGGCCCGTTTCCCTGACAAATCAAACACAGCTACCCCGCTTCTGGATGGCAGATTGTAGGAGCCACTTGGTACTATCAAACCAGCCCGACTTGGCACTGGTGCCACTTTGGGTCTGGGAACCATCCTGCGTATCGTGGATTTTCAGGAGCCAGCCGGCCACTCCCAGCCATAGGCTGCCAAAAACAAACCACGGCTCTTTTCCCTGGCTAACAAAATTCAGATGCCCCGCTTCTGGATGGCAGATTGCAGGAGCCACTTGGCACTGTCAAACCAGCCCGACTTGGCACTGGTGCTACCTTGGGTATGGGAACCATCCTGCATATCGTGGATTTTCAGGAGCCAGCCGGCCACTCCCAGCCATATGCTGCCAAACACAAACCACGGCCCGTTTCCATGGCTAACTAAATTCAGATGCCCCGCTTCTGGATGGCAGATTGCAGGAGCCACTTGGTACTATTAAACCAGCCCGACTTGGCATTGGTGCTACCTTGGACCAGGGTACCATCCTGCGTATCGTGGATTTTCAAGTGCCAGCCGGCCACTCCCAGCCGCAGGCTGCCAAAAACAAACCTCAGCCATTTTCCCTGGCTAACAAAATTCAGATGGCTTGCTTCTGGATAGCAGACTGCAGGAGAAACCTAGCACTGTAAAACCAGCCCGACTTTGCACTGGTGCCACCTTGGGTCTTGGAACCATCCTGCGTATGGTGGATTTTCAGGAGCCAGCCGGCCACTCCCAGACACAGGCTGCCAAACACAAACCACGGCCCTTTTCCCTGGCTAACAAAATTCAGATGCCCCGCTTCTGGATGGCAGATTGCAGGAGCCACATGGCACTGTCAAACCAGCCAGACTTGGCACTGGTGCCACTTTGGGTCTGGGAATCATCCTGTGTATTGTGAATTTTCAGGAGCAAGCCGTCCACTCTCAGCCATAGGCTGCCAAACACAAACCATGGCCCTTTTCCCTGGCTTACAAAATTCAGACGCCCCGCTTCTGGATGGCAGATTGCTGGAGCCACTTGGCGCTGTAAAACCAGCCCAACTTGGCACTGGTGCCACCTTGGGTCTGGGAACCATCCTGCGTATGGTGGATTTTCAGGAGCCAGCCGGCCACTCCCAGCCACAAGCCCTCAAACTCAAACCACGGCCCTTTTCTCTGGAAAAAAAATTTCAGCTACCCTGCATCTATATGGCAGATTGCAGGAGCCACTGGGAACCATAAAGAAGCCCGACTTGGCGCTGGTTCTACCTTGGCTCTGGGAACCATCATGCGTATCGTGGATTTTCAGGAGCCAGCCGGCCACTCCCAGCCATATGCTGCCAAACACAAACCACGGCCCGTTTCCATGGCTAACAAAATTCAGATGCCCCGCTACTGGATGGCAGATTGCAGGAGCCACTTGGTACTATTAAACCAGCCCGACTTGGCACTGGGTCTACCATGGGCCAGGGTACCATCCTGCGTATTGTGAATTTTCAGGTGCCAGCCGGCCACTCCCAGCCGCAGGCTGCCAAAAAAAAAACCTCGGCCCTTTTCCCTGGCTAACAAAATTCAGATGGCTTGCTTCTGGATAGCAGACTGCAGGAGCAACCTAGCACTGTAAAACCAGCCCGACTTGCCACTGGTGCCACCTTGGGTCTGGGAACCATCCTGCGTATCGTGGATTTTCAGGAGCCAGCCGGCCACTCCCAGCCATAGGCTGCCAAAAACAAACCACGGCACTTTTCCCTGGCTAACAAAATTCAGATGCCCCGCTTCTAGATGGCAGATTGCTGCAGCCACTTGACACTTTCAAACCAGCCCGACTTGGCACTGGTGCCACCTTGGGTCTGGGAACCATCCTGCGTATTGTGGATTTTCAGCAGCCAGCCGGCCACTCCCAGCCACAAGCCCTCAACCTCAAACCACGGCCCTTTTCTCTGGAAAAAAAATTTCAGCTACCCTGCTTCTATATGGCAGATTGCAGGAGCCACTGGGTATTATTAAGAAGCCCGACTTGGCGCTGGTTCTACCTTGGGTCGGGGAACCATCCTGCGTATCGTGGATTTTCAGGAGCCAGCCGGCCACTCCCAGCCATATGCTGCCAAACACAAACCACAGCCCGTTTCCATGGCTAACAAAATTCAGATGCCCCGCTTCTGGATGGCAGATTGCAGGAGCCACTTGGTACTATCAAACCAGCCCAACTTGTCACTGGTGCTACCTTGGGTCTGGGAACCATCCTGTGTATAGTGTATTTTCAGGAGCCAGCCAGGCGCTCCCAGCCATAGGCTGCCAAACACAAACCATGGCCCTTTTCCCTGGCTAACAAAATTCAGATGCCCCGCTTCTGGATGGCAGATTGCTGGAGCCACTTGGTACTATTAAATCAGCCCAACTTGGCACTGGTGCTACCTTTGGCCAGGGTACCATCCTGCGTATCGTGGATTTTCCGGTGCCAGCCGGCCACTTCCAGCCGCAGGCTGCCAAAAACAAACCTCAGCCTTTTTCCCTGGCTAACACAATTCAGATGGCTTGCTTCTGGATAGCAGACTGCAGGAGCAACCTAGCACTGTAAAACCAGCCCGACTTGGCACGGGTGCCACCTTGGGTCTGGGAACCATCCTGCGTATCGTGGATTTTCAGGAGCCAGCCGGCCACTCCCAGCCATATGCTACCAAACACAAACCACGGCCCTTTTCCATGGCTAACAAAATTCAGATGCCCCGCTTCTGGATGGAAGATTGCAGGAGCCACTTGGCGCTGTCAAACCAGCCCGACTTGGCACTGGTGCCACCTTGGGTCTGGGAACCATCCTGCGTATGGTGGATTTTCAGGAGCCAGCCGGCCACTCTCAGCTACAAGCCCTCAAACTCAAACCACGGCCCTTTTCTCTGGAAAACAAATTTCAGCTACCCTGCTTCTATATGGCAGATTCCAGGAGCCACTGGGAATCATAAAGAAGCCCGACTTGGCGCTGGTTCTACCTTGGCTCTGGGAACCATCCTGCGTATCGTGGATTTTCAGGAGCCAGCCGGCCACTCCCAGCCATATGCTGCCAAACACAAACCACGGCAGTTTTCCCTGGCTAACAAAACTCAGCTACCCGGCTTCAGGATGGCAGATTGCTGGAGCCACTTGGCACTGTCAAACCAGCCCGACTTGGCACTGGTGCCACCTTGGACCTTGGAACCATCCTTCGTATGGTGGATTTTCAGGAGCCAGCCGGCCACTCCCATACACAGTCCCCCAAAAACAAACCTCGGCCCGTTTCCCTGACAAACCAAACTCAGCTACCCCGCTTCTGGATGGCAGATTGCAGGAGCCACTTGGTACTATCAAACCAGCCCGACTTGGCACTGGTGCCGCCTTGGGTCTGGGAATCATCCTGCATATCGTGGATTTTCAGGAGCTAGCCGGTCACTCCCAGCCACAAGCCCTCAAACTCAAACCACGGCCCTTTTCTCTGGAAAACAAATTTCATCTACCCTGCTTCTATATGGCAGATTGCAGGAGCCACTGGGAATCATAAAGAAGCTCGACTTGGCGCTGGTTCTACTTTGGCTCTGGGAACCATCCTGCATATCGTGGATTTTCAGGAGCCAGCCGGCCACTCCCAGCCATAGGCTGCCAAACACAAACCATGGCACTTTTTCCAGGCTAACGAAATTCAGATGCCCCGCTTCTGGATGGTAGATTGCAGGAGCCGCTTGGTACTATTAAACCAGCCCGACTTGGCCCTGGTGCTACCTTGGGTCTGGGAACCATCCTGCGTATAGTGTATTTTCAGGAGCCAGCCGGCCACTCCCAGCCATAGGCTGCCAAACACAAACCATGGCACTTTTTCCAGGCTAACGAAATTCAGATGCCCCGCTTCTGGATGGTAGATTGCAGGAGCCGCTTGGTACTATTAAACCAGCCCGACTTGGCACTGGTGCTACCTTGGGCCAGGGTACCATCCTGCGTATTGTGAATTTTCAGGTGCCAGCCGGCCACTCCCAGCAGCAGGCTGCCAAAAAAAAAACCTGGGCCTTTTTCCCTGGCTAACAAAATTCAGATGGCTTGCTTCTGGATAGCAGACTGCAGGAGCAACTTAGCACTGTAAAACCAGCCCAACTGGGCACTGGTGCCACCTTGGGTCTGGGAACCATCCTGCGTATGGTGGATTTTCAGGAGCCAGCTGGCCACTCCCAGCCATAGTCTGACAAACACAAACCACGGCACTTTTCCCTGGCTAACAAAATTCAGATGCCCCGCTTCTGGATGGCAGATTGCTGCAGCCACTTGACACTGTCAAACCAGCCCAACTTGGCACTGGTGCCACCTTGGATCTGGGAACCATCCTGCGTATTGTGGATTTTCAGGAGCAAGCTGACCACTCCCAGCCATAGGCTGCCAAACACAAACCATGGCCCTTTTCCCTGGCTTACAAATATCAGATGCCCTGCTTCTGGATGGCAGATTGCTGGAGCCACTTTGCACTGTCAAACCAGCCTGACTTGTCACTGGTGCCACCTTGGGTCTAGGAACCATCCTGCGTATTGTGGATTTTCAGGAGCCAGAAGGCCACTCCCAGCCACAAGCCTTTATACTCAAACCACAGCCCTTTTCTCTGCAAAAAAAATTTCAGCTGCTCTGCTTCTATATGGCAGATTTCAAGAGCCAGTGGGTATTATAAACAAGCCCGACTTGGCACAGGTGCTACCTTCGGTCTGGGTACCATCCTGCGTATCGTGTATTTTCAGGAGCCAGCCGGCCACTCCCAGCCATATGCTACCAAACACAAACCACGGCCCTTTTCCATGGCTAACAAAATTCAGATGCCCCCCTTCTGGATGGCAGATTGCATGAGCCACTTGGTACTATCAAACCAGCCCAACTTGTCACTGGTGCTACCTTGGGTCTGGGAACCATCCTGCGTATAGTGTATGTTCGGGAGCCAGCCGGCCACTCCCAGCCATAGGCTGCCAAACACAAACCATGGCCCTTTTCCCAGGCTAACAAAATTCAGATGCCCCGCTTCTGGATGGTAGATTGCAGGAACCACGTGGTACTATCAAACCAGCCTGACTTGGCACTGGTGCTACCTTGGGTCTGGGTACCATCCTGCGTATCGTGGATTTTCAGGTGCCAGCCGGCCACTCCCAGCTGCAGGCTGCCAAAAACAAACCTCAGCTATTTTCCCTGGCAAACAAAATTCAGATGGCTTGCTTCTGGATGGCAGACTGCAGGAGCAACCTAGCACTGTAAAACCAGCCCGAGTTGGCACTGGTGCCACCTTGGGTCTGGGAACCATCCTGCGTATGGTGGATTTTCAGGAGCCAGCCGGACACTCTCAGCCATATTCCTGCCAAACACAAACCACGGCCGTTTTCCCTGGCTAACAAAATTCAGATGCCCTGCTTCTGGAATGCAGATTGCAGGAGCCACTTGGCACTGTCAAACCAGCCCGACTTGGCACTGGTGCCATCTTGGGTCTGGGAACCATCCTGCGTATGGTGGATTTTCAGGAGCCAGCCGGCCACTCCCAGCCATAGGCTTGCAAACACAAACCACGGACCTTTTCCTGGGCACACATAATTCAGATGCCCTGCTACTGGTTGGCAGATTGCAGGAGCCACTTTGCACTGTCAAACAAGCCCGACTTGGCACTGGTGCCACCTTTGATCTGGGAACCATCTTGTGTATGGTGGATTTTCAGGAGCCAGCTGGCCACTCCCAGCCATAGTCTGCCAAACACAAACCAGGGCACTTTTCCCTGGCTAACAAAACTCAGCTACCCCGCTTCCGGATGGCAGATTGCAGGAGCCACTTGGCACTGTAAAACCAGCCCGACTTGGCACTGGTGCCACCTTGGACCTTGGAACCATCCTTCGAATGGTGGATTTTCAGGAGCCAGCCGGCCACTCCCCGCCGTAGTCTGCAAAACAAATACCAGGCACTTTTCACTGGCTAACAAAACTCAGCTACCCTGCTTCTGGATGGCAGATTGCAGGAGCCACTTGGCACTGTCAAACCAGCCCGACTTTGCACTGGTGCCACCTTGGGTCTGGGAACCATCCTGCGTATTGTGGATTTTCAGGAGCCAGCCGGTCACTCCCAGCCACAAGTCCTCAAACTTAAACCACGGCCCTTTTCTCTGGAAAACAAATTTCGGCTGCCCTGCTTCTGGATGGCAGATTGCTGGAGCCACTTGGTACTATCAAACCAGCCCGACTTGGCACTGGTGCTACCTTGGGTCTGGGAACCATCCTGGGTATCATGGATTTTCAGGAGCTGGCCGGCCACTCCCAGACACAGGCCCCCAAAAACAAACCTCGGCCCGTTTCCCTGACAAAGAAAACACAGCTACCCCGCTTCTGGATGGCAGATTGTAGGAGCCACTTGGTACTATCAAACCAGCCCAACTTGGCACTGGTGCCACCTTGGGTATGGGAAACATACTGCGTATCGTGGATTTTCAGGTGCCAGCCGGCCACTCCCAGCTGCAGGCTGCCAAAAACAAACCTCAGCTATTTTCCCTGGCAAACAAAATTCAGATGGCTTGCTTCTGGATGGCAGACTGCAGGAGCAACCTAGCACTGTAAAACCAGCCCGAGTTGGCACTGGTGCCACCTTGGGTCTGGGAACCATCCTGCGTATGGTGGATTTTCAGGAGCCAGCCGGACACTCTCAGCCATATTCCTGCCAAACACAAACCACGGCCGTTTTCCCTGGCTAACAAAATTCAGATGCCCTGCTTCTGGAATGCAGATTGCAGGAGCCACTTGGCACTGTCAAACCAGCCCGACTTGGCACTGGTGCCATCTTGGGTCTGGGAACCATCCTGCGTATGGTGGATTTTCAGGAGCCAGCCGGCCACTCCCAGCCATAGGCTTGCAAACACAAACCACGGACCTTTTCCTGGGCACACATAATTCAGATGCCCTGCTACTGGTTGGCAGATTGCAGGAGCCACTTTGCACTGTCAAACAAGCCCGACTTGGCACTGGTGCCACCTTTGATCTGGGAACCATCTTGTGTATGGTGGATTTTCAGGAGCCAGCTGGCCACTCCCAGCCATAGTCTGCCAAACACAAACCAGGGCACTTTTCCCTGGCTAACAAAACTCAGCTACCCCGCTTCCGGATGGCAGATTGCAGGAGCCACTTGGCACTGTAAAACCAGCCCGACTTGGCACTGGTGCCACCTTGGACCTTGGAACCATCCTTCGAATGGTGGATTTTCAGGAGCCAGCCGGCCACTCCCCGCCGTAGTCTGCAAAACAAATAACAGGCACTTTTCACTGGCTAACAAAACTCAGCTACCCTGCTTCTGGATGGCAGATTGCAGGAGCCACTTGGCACTGTCAAACCAGCCCGACTTTGCACTGGTGCCACCTTGGGTCTGGGAACCATCCTGCGTATTGTGGATTTTCAGGAGCCAGCCGGTCACTCCCAGCCACAAGTCCTCAAACTTAAACCACGGCCCTTTTCTCTGGAAAACAAATTTCGGCTGCCCTGCTTCTGGATGGCAGATTGCTGGAGCCACTTGGTACTATCAAACCAGCCCGACTTGGCACTGGTGCTACCTTGGGTCTGGGAACCATCCTGGGTATCATGGATTTTCAGGAGCTGGCCGGCCACTCCCAGACACAGGCCCCCAAAAACAAACCTCGGCCCGTTTCCCTGACAAAGAAAACACAGCTACCCCGCTTCTGGATGGCAGATTGTAGGAGCCACTTGGTACTATCAAACCAGCCCGACTTGGCACTGGTGCCACCTTGGGTATGGGAAACATACTGCGTACCGTGGATTTTCAGGAGCTAGCCGGCCACTCCCAGACACAGGCTGCCAAACACAAACCACGGCCCTTTTCCCAGGCTAACAAAATTCATATGCCTCGCTTCTGAGTGGTAGATTGCAGGAGCCACTTGGTACTATCAAACCAGCCCGACTTGGCACTGGTGCTACCTTGGGTCTGGGTACCATCCTGCGTATCGTGGATTTCCAGGAGCCAGCCGGCCACTCTCAGACACAGGCCCCGCAAAAACAAACCTCGGCCCGTATCCCTGACAAACCAAACTCAGCTTCCTCGCTTCTGGATGGCAGATTGCAAAAGCCACTGGTTATTATAAACAAGCCCGACTTGGCACTGGTGCTACCTTGGGTCTGGGAACCATCCTGCGTATCGTGGATTTTCAGGAGCCAGCCGGCCACTCCCAGCCATAGGCTTGCAAACACAAACCACGGCCCTTTTCCCGGGCAAACATAATTAAGATGCCCTGCTACTGGTTGGCAGATTGCTGGAGCCACTTGGCACTGTCAAACCAGCCCGACTTGGCACTGGTGCCACCTTGGATCTGGGAACCATCCTGTGTATGGTGGATTTTCAGGAGCCAGCCGGTGACTCCCAGCCACAAGTCCTCAAACTCAAACCTCAGCCCTTTTCTCTGGAAAAGAAATTTCAGCTGCCCTGCTTCTGGATGGCAGATTGCAGGAGCCACTTTGTACTATCAAACCAGCCCGACTTCGCACTGGTGCTACCTTGGGTCTGGGAACCATCCTGGGTATCATGGATTTTCAGGAGCTGGCCGGCCACTCCCAGACACAGGCCCCCAAAAACAAACCTCGGCCCGTTTCCCTGACAAATCAAACACAGCTACCCCGCTTCTGGATGGCAGATTGTAGGAGCCACTTGGTACTATCAAACCAGCCCGACTTGGCACTGGTGCCACCTTGGGTCTGGGAACCATCCTGCGTATCGTGGATTTTCAGGAGCCAGCCAGCCACTCCCAGCCATAGGCTGCCAAAAACAAACCACGGCTCTTTTCCCTGGCTAACAAAATTCAGATGCCCCGCTTCTGGATGGCAGATTGCAGGAGCCACTTGGCACTGTCAAACCAGCCAGACTTGGCACTGGTGCTAGCTTGGGTATGGGAACCATCCTGCGTATCGTGGATTTTCAGGAGCCAGCCGGCCACTCCCAGTCATAGGCTGCCAAACACACACCACGGCCCTTTTCCCTGGCTAACAAAATTCAGATGCCCCGCTTCTGGATGGCAGATTGCTGGAGCCACTTGGCGCTGTCAAACCAGCCCGACTTGGAACTGGTGCCACCTTGGGTCTGGGAACTCGCCCGCGTATCATGGATTTTCAGGAGCCAGCCGGCCACTCCCATACACAGGCCCCCAAAATCAAACCTCGGCCCGTTTCCCTGACAAAGAAAACACAGCTACCCCGCTTCTGGATGGCAGATTGTAGGAGTCACTTGGTACGATTAAATCAGCCCAACTTGGCACTGGTGCTACCTTTGGCCAGGGTACCATCCTGCGTATCGTGGATTTTCCGGTGCCAGCCGGCCACTCCCAGCCGCAGGCTGCCAAAAACAAACCTCAGCCATTTTCCCTGGCTAACAAAATTCAGATGGCTTGCTTCTGGATAGCAGACTGCAGGAGCAACCTAGCACTGTAAAACCAGCCCGACTTGGCACTGGTGCCACCTTGGGTCTGGGAACTATCCTGCGTATGGTGGATTTTCAGGAGCCAGCCGGCCACTCCCAGACACAGGCTGCCAAACACAAACCACGGCCCTTTTCCCTGGCTAACAAAATTCAGATGCCCCGCTTCTGGATGGCAGATTGCAGGAGCCACATGGCACTGTCAAACCAGCCAGACTTGGCACTGGTGCCACTTTGGGTCTGGGAATCATCCTGTGTATTGTGAATTTTCAGGAGCAAGCCGTCCACCTCCAGCCATAGGCTGCCAAACACATACCATGGCCCTTTTCCCTGGCTAACAAAATTCAGATGCCCTGCTTCTGGATGGCAGATTGCTGGAGCCACTTGGCGCTGTCAAACCAGCCCGACTTGGCACTGGTGCCACCTTGGGTCTGGGAACCATCCTGCGTATGGTCGATTTTCAGGAGCCAGCCGGCCACTCCCAGCCATAGTCTGCCAAACAAAAACCAGGCACTTTTCCCTGGCTAACAAACTCAGCTACCCCGCTTCTGGATGGCAGATTGCAGGAGCCACTTGGCACTGTCAAACCAGCCAGACTTTGCACTGGTGCCACTTTGGGTCTGGGAATCATCCTGTGTATTGTGAATTTTCAGGAGCAAGCCGTCCACTTCCAGCCATAGGCTGCCAAACACAAACCATGGCCCTTTTCCCTGGCTTACAAAATTCAGATGCCATGCTTCTGGATGGCAGATTATAGGAGCCACTTGGTACTATCAAACCAGCCCGACTTGGCACTGGTGCCACCTTGGGTCTGGGAACCATCCTGTGTATCGTGGATTTTCAGGAGCCAGCCGGCCACTCCCAGCCATATGGTACCAAACACAAACCACGGCCCTTTTCCATGGCTAACAAAATTCAGATGCCCCGCTTCTGGATGGCAGATTGCCGGAGCACCTTGGTACTATCAAACCAGCCCGACTTGGCACTGGTGCTACCTTGGGTCTGGGTACCATCCTGCCTATCGTGGATTTTCAGGAGCCAGAAGGCCACTCCCAGCCACAAGCCCTCGAACTCAAACCACAGCTCTTTTCTCTGCAAAACAAATTTCAGCTGCCCTGCTTCTATATGGCAGATTTCAGGAGCCAGTGGGTATTATAAACAAGCCCGACTTGACGCTGGTTCTACCTTCGGTCTGGGTACCATCCTGCGTATCGTGGATTTTCAGGAGCCAGCCGGCCACTCCCAGCCATATGCTACCAAACACAAACCACGGCCCTTTTCCATGGCTAACAAAATTCAGATGCCCCGCTTCTGGATGGCAGATTGCAGGAGCCACTTGGTACTATCAAACCAGCCCAACTTGTCACTGGTGCTACCTTGGGTCTGGGAACCATCCTGCGTATAGTGAATGTTCGGGAGCCAGCCGGCCACTCCCAGCCATAGGCTGCCAAACACAAACCATGGCCCTTTTCCCAGGCTAACAAAATTCAGATGCCCCGCTTCTGGATGGTAGATTGCAGGAACCACGTGGTACTATCAAACCAGCCCGACTTGGCACTGGTGCTACCTTGGGTCTGGGTACCATCCTGCGTATCGTGGATTTTCAGGTGCCAGCCGGCCACTCCCAGCTGCAGGCTGCCAAAAACAAACCTCAGCTATTTTCCCTGGCAAACAAAATTCAGATGGCTTGCTTTTGGATAGCAGACTGCAGGAGCAACCTAGCACTGTAAAACCAGCCTGAGTTGGCACTGGTGCCACCTTGGGTCTGGGAACCATCCTGCGTATGGTGGATTTTCAGGAGCCAGCCGGACACTCTCAGCCATATTCCTGCCAAACACAAACCACGGCCGTTTTCCCTGGCTAACAAAATTCAGATGCCCTGCTTCTGGAATGCAGATTGCAGGAGCCACTTGGCACTGTCAAACCAGCCCGACTTGGCACTGGTGCCATCTTGGGTCTGGGAACCATCCTGCGTATGGTGGATTTTCAGGAGCCAGCCGGCCACTCCCAGCCATAGGCTTGCAAACACAAACCACGGCCCTTTTCCTGGGCACACATAATTCAGATGCCCTGCTACTGGTTGGCAGATTGCAGGAGCCACTTTGCACTGTCAAACAAGCCCGACTTGGCACTGGTGCCACCTTTGATCTGGGAACCATCCTGTGTATGGTGGATTTTCAGGAGCCAGCTGGCCACTCCCAGCCATATGCTACCAAACACAAACCAGGGCACTTTTCCCTGGCTAACAAAACTCAGCTACCCCGCTTCCGGATGGCAGATTGCAGGAGCCACTTGGCACTGTAAAACCAGCCCGACTTGGCACTGGTGCCACCTTGGACCTTGGAACCATCCTTCGAATGGTGGATTTTCAGGAGCCAGCCGGCCACTCCCCGCCGTAGTCTGCAAAACAAATACCAGGCACTTTTCACTGGCTAACAAAACTCAGCTACCCTGCTTCTGGGTGGCAGATTGCAGGAGCCACTTGGCACTGTCAAACCAGCCCGACTTGGCACTGGTGCCACCTTGGGTCTGGGAACCATCCTGCGTATTGTGGATTTTCAGGAGCCAGCCGGTCACTCCCAGCCACAAGTCCTCAAACTTAAACCACGCCCCTTTTCTCTGGAAAACAAATTTCGGATGCCCTGCTTCTGGATGGCAGATTGCTGGAGCCACTTGGTACTATCAAACCAGCCCGACTTGGCACTGGTGCTACCTTGGGTCTGGGAACCATCCTGGGTATCATGGATTTTCAGGAGCTTCCCGGCCACTCCCAGACACAGGCCCCCAAAAACAAACCTCGGCCCGTTTCCCTGACAAAGAAAACACAGCTACCCCGCTTCTGGATGGCAGATTGTAGGAGCCACTTGGTACTATCAAACCAGCCTGACTTGGCACTGGTGCCACCTTGGGTATGGGAAACATACTGCGTATCGTGGATTTTCAGCAGCTAGCCGGCCACTCCCAGACACAGGCTGCCAAACACAAACCACGGCCCTTTTCCCTGGCTAACAAAATTCAGATGCCCCGCTTCTGGATGGCAGATTGCAGGAGCCACTTGGCACTGTCAAACCAGCCAAACTTGCACTGGTGCCACCTTGGATCTGGGAACCATCCTGTGTATGGTGGATTTTCAGGAGCCAGCCGGCCACTCCCAGCCATAGTCTGCCAAACACAATCCACGGCACTTTTCCCTGGCTAACAAAACTCAGCTACCCCGCTTCAGGATGGCAGATTGCAGGAGCCACTTGGCACTGTCAAACCAGCCAGACTTTGCACTGGTGCCACTTTGGGTCTGGGAATCATCCTGTGTATTGTGAATTTTCAGGAGCAAGCCGTCCACTTCCAGCCATAGGCTGCCAAACACAAACCATGGCCCTTTCCCTGGCTTACAAAATTCAGGTGCCATGCTTCTGGATGGCAGATTATAGGAGCCACTTGGCACTGTCAAAGCAGCCCGACTTGGCACTGGTGCCACCTTGGGTCTGGGAACCATCCTATGTATCGTGGATTTTCAGGAGCCAGCCGGCCACTCCCAGCCATATGGTACCAAACACAAACCACGGCCCTTTTCCATGGCTAACAAAATTCAGATGCCCCGCTTCTGGATGGCAGATTGCAGGAGCCACTTGTTACTATCAAACCAGCCCAACTTGTCACTGGTGCTACCTTGGGTCTGGGAACCATCCTGCGTATAGTGTATGTTCGGGAGCCAGCCGGCCACTACCAGCCATCGGCTGCCAAACAGAAGCCATGGCCCTTTTCCCAGGCTAACAAAATTCAGATGCCCCGCTTCTGAGTGGTAGATTGCAGGAGCCACTTGGTACTATCAAACCAGCCCGACTTGGCACTGGTGCTACCTTGGGTCTGGGTACCATCCTGCGTATCGTGGATTTCCAGCAGCCAGCCGGCCACTCTCAGACACAGGCCCCGCAAAAACAAACCTCGGCCCGTTTCCCTGACAAACCAAACTCAGCTTCCTCGCTTCTGGATGGCAGATTGCAAAAGCCACTGGTTATTATAAACACGCCCGACTTGGCACTGGTGCTACCTTGGGTCTAGGAACCATCCTGCGTATCGTGGATTTTCAGGAGCCAGCCGGCCACTCCCAGCCATAGGCTTGCAAACACAAACCACGGCCCTTTTCCCGGGCAAACATAATTAAGATGCCCTGCTGCTGGTTGGCAGATTGCTGGAGCCACTTGGCACTGTCAAACCAGCCCGATTTGGCACTGGTGCCACCTTGGATCTGGGAACCATCCTGTGTATGGGGGATTTTCAGGAGCCAGCCGGCCACTCCCAGCCATAGTCTGCCAAACACAAACCACCTCACTTTTCCCTGGCTAACAAAACTCAGCTACCCCGGTTCAGGATGGCAGATTGCTGGAGCCACTTGGCACTGTCAAACCAGCCCAACTTGGCACTGGTGCCACCTTGGACCTTGGAACCATCCTTCGTATGGTGGATTTTCAGGAGCCAGCCGGCCACTCCTAGACACAGGCCCCCAAAAACAAACCTCGGCCCGTGTCCCTGACAAACCAAACTCAGCTACCCCGCTTCTGGATGGCAGATTGCAGGAGCCACTTGGTACTATCAAACCAGCCTGACTTGGCACTGGTGCTACCTTGGGTCTGGGAACCATCCTGCGTACGGCGGATTTTCAGGAGCCAGCCGGCCACTCCCAGACACAGGCTGCACAAAAAAAACCTCGGCCCTTTTCCCTGGCTAACAAAAATCAGATGCCCCGCTTCTGGAATGCAGATTGCAGGAGCCACTTGGCACTGTCAAACCAGCCAGACTTGGCACTGGTTTTACCTTGGGTCTGGGAACCATCCTGGGTATGGTGGATTTTCAGGAGCCAGCCGGTGACTCCCAGCCACAAGTCCTCAAAAAAAACCTCAGCCCTTTTCTCTGGAAAAGAAATTTCAGCTGCCCTGCTTCTGGATGGCAGATTGCAGGAGCCACTTGGTATTACAAACCAGCCCGACTTGGCACTGGTGCTACCTTGGGTCTGGGAACCATCCTGGGTTTCATGGATTTTCAGGAGCTGGCCGGCCACTCCCAGACACAGGCCCCCAAAAACAAACCTCGGCCCGTTTCCCTGACAAATCAAACACAGCTACCCCGCTTCTGGATGGCAGATTGTAGGAGCCACTTGGTACTATCAAACCAGCCCGACTTGGCACTGGTGCCACTTTGGGTCTGGGAACCATCCTGCGTATCGTGGATTTTCAGGAGCCAGCCGGCCACTCCCAGCCATAGGCTGCCAAAAACAAACCACGGCTCTTTTCCCTGGCTAACAAAATTCAGATGCCCCGCTTCTGGATGGCAGATTGCAGGAGCCACTTGGCACTGTCAAACCAGCCCGACTTGGCACTGGTGCTACCTTGGGTATGGGAACCATCCTGCATATCGTGGATTTTCAGGAGCCAGCCGGCCACTCCCAGCCATATGCTGCCAAACACAAACCACGGCCCGTTTCC
The DNA here is from genome assembly GCA_031885435.1 of Passerculus sandwichensis. Classification (NCBI taxonomy): domain Eukaryota; kingdom Metazoa; phylum Chordata; class Aves; order Passeriformes; family Passerellidae; genus Passerculus; species Passerculus sandwichensis. The sequence continues at coordinate 2,474,219 of CM063166.1, read as the reverse complement.
ATGGCTAACTAAATTCAGATGCCCCGCTTCTGGATGGCAGATTGCAGGAGCCACTTGGTACTATTAAACCAGCCCGACTTGGCATTGGTGCTACCTTGGACCAGGGTACCATCCTGCGTATCGTGGATTTTCAAGTGCCAGCCGGCCACTCCCAGCCGCAGGCTGCCAAAAACAAACCTCAGCCATTTTCCCTGGCTAACAAAATTCAGATGGCTTGCTTCTGGATAGCAGACTGCAGGAGAAACCTAGCACTGTAAAACCAGCCCGACTTTGCACTGGTGCCACCTTGGGTCTTGGAACCATCCTGCGTATGGTGGATTTTCAGGAGCCAGCCGGCCACTCCCAGACACAGGCTGCCAAACACAAACCACGGCCCTTTTCCCTGGCTAACAAAATTCAGATGCCCCGCTTCTGGATGGCAGATTGCAGGAGCCACATGGCACTGTCAAACCAGCCAGACTTGGCACTGGTGCCACTTTGGGTCTGGGAATCATCCTGTGTATTGTGAATTTTCAGGAGCAAGCCGTCCACTCTCAGCCATAGGCTGCCAAACACAAACCATGGCCCTTTTCCCTGGCTTACAAAATTCAGACGCCCCGCTTCTGGATGGCAGATTGCTGGAGCCACTTGGCGCTGTAAAACCAGCCCAACTTGGCACTGGTGCCACCTTGGGTCTGGGAACCATCCTGCGTATGGTGGATTTTCAGGAGCCAGCCGGCCACTCCCAGCCACAAGCCCTCAAACTCAAACCACGGCCCTTTTCTCTGGAAAAAAAATTTCAGCTACCCTGCATCTATATGGCAGATTGCAGGAGCCACTGGGAACCATAAAGAAGCCCGACTTGGCGCTGGTTCTACCTTGGCTCTGGGAACCATCATGCGTATCGTGGATTTTCAGGAGCCAGCCGGCCACTCCCAGCCATATGCTGCCAAACACAAACCACGGCCCGTTTCCATGGCTAACAAAATTCAGATGCCCCGCTACTGGATGGCAGATTGCAGGAGCCACTTGGTACTATTAAACCAGCCCGACTTGGCACTGGGTCTACCATGGGCCAGGGTACCATCCTGCGTATTGTGAATTTTCAGGTGCCAGCCGGCCACTCCCAGCCGCAGGCTGCCAAAAAAAAAACCTCGGCCCTTTTCCCTGGCTAACAAAATTCAGATGGCTTGCTTCTGGATAGCAGACTGCAGGAGCAACCTAGCACTGTAAAACCAGCCCGACTTGCCACTGGTGCCACCTTGGGTCTGGGAACCATCCTGCGTATTGTGGATTTTCAGGAGCCAGCCGGCCACTCCCAGCCATAGTCTGACAAACACAAACCACGGCACTTTTCCCTGGCTAACAAAATTCAGATGCCCCGCTTCTAGATGGCAGATTGCTGCAGCCACTTGACACTTTCAAACCAGCCCGACTTGGCACTGGTGCCACCTTGGGTCTGGGAACCATCCTGCGTATTGTGGATTTTCAGCAGCCAGCCGGCCACTCCCAGCCACAAGCCCTCAACCTCAAACCACGGCCCTTTTCTCTGGAAAAAAAATTTCAGCTACCCTGCTTCTATATGGCAGATTGCAGGAGCCACTGGGTATTATTAAGAAGCCCGACTTGGCGCTGGTTCTACCTTGGGTCTGGGAACCATCCTGCGTGTCGTGGATTTTTAGGAGCCAGCCGGCCACTCCCAGCCATATGCTACCAAAAACAAACCACGGCCCGTTTCCATGGCTAACAAAATTCAGATGCCCCGCTTCTGGATGGCAGATTGCAGGAGCCACTTGGTACTATCAAACCAGCCCAACTTGGCGCTGGTGCTACCTTGGGTCTGGGAACCATCCTGCGTATAGTGGATTTTCAGGAGCCAGCCGGCCACTTCCCGCCATAGGCTGGCCAACACAAACCACGGCCCTTTTCCCTGGCTAACAAACTTCAGCAACCTCGCTTCTGGATGGCAGATTGCAGGAGCCACTTGGCACTGTCAAACCAGCCAGACTTGGCACTGGTGCCACCTTGGGTCTGGGAATCATCTTGTGTATTGTGAATTTTCAGGAGCAAGCCGTCCACTCCCAGCCATAGGCTGCCAAACACAAACCATGGCCCTTTTCCCTGGCTTACAAATATCAGATGCCCCGCTTCTGGATGGCAGATTGCTGGAGCCACTTTGCACTGTCAAACCAGCCTGACTAGTCACTGGTGCCACCTTGGGTCTAGGAACCATCCTGCGTATTGTGGATTTTCAGGAGCCAGAAGGCCACTCCCAGCCTCAAGCCTTTAAACTCAAACCACAGCCCTTTTCTCTGCAAATAAAAATTTCAGCTGCCCTGCTTCTATATGGCAGATTTCAGGAGCCAGTGGGTATTATAAACAAACCCGCCTTGGCGCTGGTTCTACCTTCGGTCTGGGTACCATCCTGCGTATCGTGTATTTTCAGGAGCCAGCCGGCCACTCCCAGCCATATGCTACCAAACACAAACCACGGCCCTTTTCCATGGCTAAAAAAATTCAGATGCCCCGCTTCTGGATGGCAGATTGCAGGAGCCACTTGGTACTATCAAACCAGCCCAACTTGTCACTGGTGCTACCTTGGGTCTGGGAACCATCCTGCGTATAGTGTATGTTCGGGAGCCAGCCGGCCACTCCCAGCCATAAGCTGCCAAACACAAACCATTGCCCTTTTCCCAGGCTAACAAAATTCAGATGCCCCGCTTCTGGATGGTAGATTGCAGGAGCCACTTGGTATTAACAAACCAGCCCGACTTGGCACTGGTGCTACCTTGGGTCTGGGTACCATCCTGCGTATCGTGGATTTTCAGGTGCCAGCCGGCCACTCCCAGCCATATGCTGCCAAACACAAACCATGGCCGTTTTCCCTGGCTAACAAAATTCAGATGCCCTGCTTCTGGAATGCAGATTGCAGGAGCCACTTGGCACTGTCAAACCAGCCCAACTTGGCACTGGTGCTACCTTGGGTCTGGGAACCATCCTGCGTACGGTGGATTTCCAGGAGCCAGCCGGCCACTCCCAGACACAGGCCCCGCAAAAACAAACCTCGGCCCGTTTCCCTGAAAAACCAAATTCAGCTACCTCGCTTCTGGATGGCAGATTGCAAAAGCCACTGGTTATTATAAACAAGCCCGACTTGGCACTGGTTCTACCTTGGGTCTGGGGACCATCCTGCGTATGGTGGATTTTCAGGAGCCAGCCGGACACTCCGAGCCATAGGCTTGCAAACACAAACTACGGCCCTTTTCCTGGGCACACATAATTCAGATGCCCTGCTACTGGTTGGCAGATTGCAGGAGCCACTTGGCACTGTCAAACAAGCCCGACTTGGCACTGGTGCCACCTTTGATCTGGGAACCATCCTGTGTATGGTGGATTTTCAGGAGCCAGCCGGCCACTCTCAGCCATAGTCTGCCAAACACAAACCAGGGCACTTTTCCCTGGCTAACAAAACTCAGCTACCCCTCTTCCGGATGGCAGATTGCAGGAGCCACTTGGCACTGTCAAACCAGCCCGACTTGGCACTGGTGCGACCTTGGTTCTGGGAACCATCCTGCGTATCGTGGATTTTCAGGAGCCAGCCGGCCACTCCCCACCGTAGTCTGCAAAACAAATACCAGGCACTTTTCACTGGCTAACAAAACTCAGCTACCCCGCTTCTGGATGGCAGATTGCAGGAGCCACTTGGCACTTTCAAACCAGCCCGACTTGGCACTGGTGCCACCTTGGGTCTGGGAACCATCCTGCGTATTGTGGATTTTCAGGAGCCAGCCGGTCACTCCCAGCCACAAGTCCTCAAACTTAAACCACGGCCCTTTTCTCTGGAAAAAAAATTTCGGCTGCTCTGCTTCTGGATGGCAGATTGCTGGAGCCACTTGGTACTATCAAACCAGCCCGACTTGGCACTGGTGCTACCTTGGGTCTGGGAACCATCCTGGGTATCATGGATTTTCAGGAGCTGGCCGGCCACTCCCAGACACAGGCCCCCAAAAACAAACCTCGGCCCGTTTCCCTGACAAAGAAAACACAGCTACCCCGCTTCTGGATGGCAGATTGTAGGAGCCACTTGGTACTATCAAACCAGCCCGACTTGGCACTGGTGCCACCTTGGGTGTGGGAACCATCCTGCGTATCGTGGATTTTCTGGAGCCAGCCGGCGACTCCCAGCCATAGGCCGCCATACACAAACCACGGCCCTTTTCCCTGGCTAACAAAATTCAGATGCCCCGCTTCTGGATGGTAGATGTGAGGAGCCACTTGGCACTGTCAAACCAGCCAGACTTGGCACTGGTGCTACCTTGGGTATGGGAAAGATCCTGCGTATCGTGGATTTTCAGGAGCCAGCTGGCCACTCACAGCCGCAGGCTGCCAAAAACAAACCTCAGCCGTTTTCCCTGGCAAACAAAATTCAGATGGCTTGCTTCTGGATAGCAGACTGCAGGAGCAACCTAGCACTGTAAAACCAGCCCGAGTTGGCACTGGTGCCACCTTGGGTCTGGGAACCATCCTGCGTATGGTGGATTTTCAGGAGCCAGCCGGCCACTCTCAGCCATAGGCTGCCAAACACAAACCACGGCCGTTTTCCCTGGCTAACAAAATTCAGATGCCCTGCTTCTGGAATGCAGATTGCAGGAGCCACTTGGCACTGTCAAACTAGCCCGACTTGGCACTGGTGCTACCTTGGGTCTGGGAACCATCCTGCGTACGGCGGATTTTCAGGAGCCAGCCGGCCACTCCCAGACACAGGCTGCCAAAAAAAAACCTCGGCCCTTTTACCTGGCTAACAAAATTCAGATGCCCTGCTTCTGGATGGCAGATTGCAGGAGCCACTTGGTACTATCAAACCAGCCTGACTTCGCACTGGTGCTACCTTGGGTCTGGGAACCATCCTGGGTATCATGGATTTTAAGGAGCTGGCCGGCCACTCCCAGAGACAGGCCCCCAAAAACAAACCTCGGCCCGTTTCCCTGACAAATCAAACACAGCTACCCCGCTTCTGGATGGCAGATTGTAGGAGCCACTTGGTACTATCAAACCAGCCCGACTTGGCACTGGTGCTACCTTTGGTCTGGGAACCATCCTGCGTATCGTGGATTTTCAGGAGCCAGCCAGCCACTCCCAGTCATAGGCTGCCAAACACAAACCACGGCCCTTTTCCCTGGCTAACAAAATTCAGATGGCCCGCTTCTGGATGGCAGATTGCTGGAGCCACTTGGCGCTGTCAAACCAGCCCGACTTGGCACTGGTGCCACCTTGGGTCTGGGAACCATCCTGCGTATGGTGGATTTTCAGGAGCCAGCCGGCCACTCCCAGCCACAAGCCCTCAAACGCAAACCACGGCCCTTTTCTCTGGAAAACAAATTTCCGCTACCCTGCTTCTATATGGCAGATTGCAGGAGCCACTGGGAATCATAAAGAAGCCCGACTTGGCCCTGGTTCTACCTTGGCTCTGGGAACCATCCTGCGTATCGTGGATTTTCAGGAGCCAGCCGGCCACTCCCAGCCATATGCTGCCAAACACAAACCACGGCCCGTTTCCATGGCTAACAAAATTCAGATGCCCCGCTTCTGGATGGCAGATTGCAGGAGCCACTTGGTACTATCAAACCAGCCCAACTTGGCGCTGGTGCTACCTTGGGTCTGGGAACCATCCTGCGTATAGTGGATTTTCAGGAGCCAGCCGGCCACTCCCAGCCATAGGCTGGCCAACACAAACCACGGCCCTTTTCCCTGGCTAACAAAATTCAGCAACCTCGCTTCTGGATGGCAGATTGCAGGAGCCACTTCGTACTATCAAACCAGCCCAACTTGTCACTGGTGCTACCTTGGGTCTGGGAACCATCCTGCGTATAGTGTATGTTCGGGAGCCAGCCGGCCACTCCCAGCCATAGGCTGCCAAACACAAACCATTGCCCTTTTCCCAGGTTAATAAAATTCAGATGCCCCGCTTCTGGATGGTAGATTGCAGGAGCCACTTGGAACTATCAAACCAGCCCGACATGGCACTGGTGCTACCTTGGGTCTGGGTACCATCCTGCGTATCGTGGATTTTCAGGTGCCAGCCGGCCACTCCCAGCCGCAGGCTGCCAAAAACAAACCTCTGCCCTTTTCCCTGGCAAACAAAATTCAGATGGCTTTCTCCTGGATAGCAGACTGCAGGAGCAACCTAGCACTGTAAAACCAGCCCGAGTTGGCACTGGTGCCACCTTGGGTCTGGGACCCATCCTGCGTATGGTGGATTTTCAGGAGCCAGCCGGACACTCTCAGCCATATGCTGCCAAACACAAACCACGGCCGTTTTCCCTGGCTAACAAAATTCAGATGCCCTGCTTCTGGAATGCAGATTGCAGGAGCCACTTGGCACTGTCAAACCAGCCCGACTTGGCACTGGTGGTACCTTGGGTCTGGGAACCATCCTGCGTACGGTGGATTTCCAGGAGCCAGCCGGCCACTCCCAGAAACACGCCCCGCAAAAACAAACCTCGGCCCGTTTCCCTGAAAAACCAAATTCAGCTACCTCGCTTCTGGATGGCAGATTGCAAAAGCCACTGGTTATTATAAATAAGCCCGACTTGGCACTGGTTCTACCTTGGGTCTGGGAACCATCCTGCGTATGGTGGATTTTCAGGAGCCAGCTGGCCACTCCCAGCCATAGGCTTGCAAACACAAACCACGGCCCTTTTCCTGGGCACACATAATTCAGATGCCCTGCTACTGGTTGGCAGATTGCAGGAGCCACTTGGCACTGTCAAACAAGCCCGACTTGGCACTGGTGCCACCTTTGATCTGGGAACCAGCCTGTGTATGGTGGATTTTCAGGAGCCAGCCGGCCACTCCCAGCCATAGTCTGCAAAACAAATACCAGGCACTTTTCACTGGCTAACAAAACTCAGCTACCCCGCTTCTGGATGGCAGATTGCAGGAGCCACTTGGCACTGTCAAACCAGCCCGACTTGGCACTGGTGCCACCTTGGGTCTGGGAACCATCCTGCTTATTGTGGATTTTCAGGAGCCAGCCGGCCACTACCAGCCACAAGCCCTCAAACTAAAACCGCGGCGCTTTTCTCTGGCTAACAAAATTCAAAAGCCCCACTTCTGGATGGCAGATTGCAGGAGCCACTTGGAACAATCAAATAGCCCGACTTGGATCTTGTGCCACCTTGGGTCTGGGAACCATCCTTCCTATTGTGGATTTTCAGGAGCCAGCCAGCCACTCCCAGCCACAAGCCCTCAAACTCAAACCATGGCCATTATCTATGGCAAACAAAACGCAGCTTCCCGGCTTCTGGATGGCAGATTGCAGGAGCCACTTGGTACTATCAAACCAGTGCAACTTGGCACTGGTTCTACCTTGGGTCTGGGAACCATCCTGCGCATCGTGTATTTTCAGGAGCAAGCCTGCCACTCCCAGCCATAGGCTGCCAAACAAAAACCACGGCAATTTTCCCAGGCTAACAAAATTCAGATGCCCTGCTTGTGGATGGCAGACTGCAGGAGCCACTTGGCACTGTCAAACCAGCCCGACTTTGCACTGGTGCCACCTTGGGTCTGGGAACCATGCTGCGTATTGTGGATTTTCAGGAGCCAGCCGGCCACTCCCAGCCACAAGCCCTCAAACTCAAACCACGTCCATTTTCTCAGGCAAACAAAACTCAGCTACCCCGCTTCTGGATGGCAGATTGCAGGAGCCACTTGGCACTGTCAAACCAGCCTGACTTGGCACTGGTGCCACCTTGGGTCTGGGAACCATCCTGCTTATTGTGGATTTTCAGGAGCCAGCCGGTCACTCCCAGCCACAAGTCCTCAAACTTAAACCACGGCCCTTTTCTCTGGAAAACAAATTTCGGCTGCCCTGCTTCTGGATGGCAGATTGCTGGAGCCACTTGGTACTATCAAACCAGCCCGACTTGGCACTGGTACTACCTTGGGTCTGGGAACCATCCTGAGTATCATGGATTTTCAGGAGCTGGCCGGCCACTCCAAGACACAGGCCCCCAAAAACAAACCTCGGCCCGTTTCCCTGACAAAGAAAACACAGCTACCCCGCTTCTGGATGGCAGATTGTAGGAGCCACTTGGTACTATCAAACCAGCCCGACTTGGCACTGGTGCCACCTTGGGTGTGGGAACCATCCTGCGTATCGTGGATTGTCAGGAGCCAGCCGGCCACTCCCAGCCATAGGCTGCCAAACACAAAACACGGCCCTTTACCCAGGCTAACAAAATTCAGATGCCCCGCTTCTGGATGGTAGATATGAGGAGCCACTTGGCACTGTCAAACCAGCCAAACGTGCACTGGTGCCACTTTGGGTCTGGGAATCATCCTGTGTATTGTGAATTTTCAGGAGCAAGCCGTCCATTCCCAGCCATAGGCTGCCAAACACAAACCATGGCCCTTTTCCCTGGCTTACAAAATTCAGATGCCCCGCTTCTGGATGGCAGATTGCTGGAGCCACTTGGCACTGTCAAAGCAGCCCAACTTGGCACTGGTGCCACCTTGGATCTGGGAACCATCCTGTGTATGGTGGATTTTCAGGAGCCAGCCGGCCTCTCCCAGCCATAGTCTGCCAAACACAAACCACGGCACTTTTCCCTGGCTAACAAAACTCAGCTACCCCGCTTCAGGATGGCAGATTGCAGGAGCCACTTGGCACTGTCAAACAAGCCCGACTTGGCACTGGTGCCACCTCGGACCTTGGAACCATCCTTTGTATGGTGGATTTTCAGGAGCCAGCCGGCCACTCCCAGCCATCGTCTGCCAAACAAAAACCAGGCACTTTTCCCTGGTTAACAAAACTCAGCTACCCCGCTTCTGGATGGCAGATTGCAGGAGCCGCTTGGCACTGTCAAACCAGCCAGACTTTGCACTGGTGCCACTTTGGGTCTGGGAATCATCCTGTGTATTGTGAATTTTCAGGAGCAAGCCGTCCACTTCCAGCCATAGGCTGCCAAACACAAACCATGGCCCTTTTCCCTGGCTTACAAAATTCAGATGCCCCGCTTCTGGATGGCAGATTATAGGAGCCACTTGGCACTGTCAAACCAGCCTGACTTGGCACTGGTGCCACCTTGGGTCTGGGAACCATCCTGCGTATTGTGGATTTTCAGGAGCCAGCCGGCCACTCCCAGCCACAAGCCCTCAAACTCAAACCACGGCCCTTTTCTCTGGAAAACAAATTTCAGCTACCCTGCTTCTATATGGCAGATTGCAGGAGCCACTGGGAATCATAAAGAAGCTTGGCTTGGCGCTGGTTCTACCTTGGGTCTGGGAACCATCTTGCGTATCGTGGATTTTCAGGAGCCAGCCGGCCACTCCCAGCCATATGCTGCCAAACACAAACCATGGCCCTTTTCCCAGGCTAACTGTGGTGGTTTTACCAGGAAGAAGTGGGAATTCTGGGATGTTGTGGTCAAACCAATGGGTGCTTGGATTTTGATATTGGCACCTGGGATAACCAGTGGGTTTTAGGACACTCCTCCGAGAACACACAGGGGTTAAAAGCAGAGCTTCGGCCCCAAGAGGTTCTCTTGGGACTTCGAGGGACGAAGGTCGGAGCTCTCCCCCGTCCAGCCGCTGCTGCTGGGCGGGGGAGGGGCAGCCATGCGGTAGGCCTGGGCCTGGACAGAGATGGGAGTGAGAAGGCCTTGGAGGATGGAAGGGTGGAGAGCAACAAGAGACATCGGGCAGCCATTCCCCCCCCCCCCCTTTTGGAGAGAGAGAGAGAGTGCAGTCTGTGTTACCTTGAAACTCGGTAAATAATGTGCTGGCAGCAGGCAGCCCAGCTGAGGAGATGGGGGGGGGGGGTGCAGCCAGGAGTCCAGCCGCCTGGAGGAGTTTTTTAACCCTTTTTTTGGACAATGAAGGCCTTACAGAACATTAACCCTTCCTAGACGAGTGATAAGAGTGGAGGAGGATGAAGGAAATGAACGAGTGATGGAGGTCTGGACCAGAGAGAGAGAGAGTGAGAGATGTTGAAAGAATGGAGAAGATGGAGTGGCATTTTATGCTGGACTCTTTTGTGTAGTCATGGACAGAGCTATGTTTCCGTGAGATACAGAGACTGAGTCCAGGGGGAGAAATGTCCCAGAGCCAAAGAAGAGTCAGTGTGTGGACCCCTCGGCCCCAGGGGGTATATAAAATATGGAGGGGACGGATGTCCCAGAGGATGAGAAGGTGAGATACTGTGCTTTTCTGGAACTGGACAAAGCATCCTTAAAAAAAGACAACCCTGGAAGCAGCCCTGATCCCTGTTCGGTGGTGAGAGCACTGGAACATAGACGGAAAAGGCCACCACGACACATGGAAGGACTCCCTCTCCCCTTGAGGAGCTGAAAGTTTGAGCAATCTAAAGGGTGGTGCCAGACGGAGTGTGAATAATTTTGGGAGTGTGGATAATTTTGGGAGATGAATTGTACGGGGATCTGGAGGAGGAGGGGGAAGTGTTTCTGTGTAGTTTTCATTCTCCTTGTGATTTTTTTTTTTCCTTTGTGTATGTGTAGTTTAGTGTTTGTGTGTAGTTTAGTAATTGTTTGTGTGTAGCTTAGTTGATAAATTTTTCTTTATGTTTAAGTTGGAACCTGCTTTGCTTATTCCTGGTCACATCTCACAGCAGACACCGGGGAGAAGGTGTACTCATGGGGGCTCTGGCTTTGCCAGGCCCAAACCATAAAACTAACAAAATTCAGATGCCCCGCTTCTGGATGGTAGATTGCAGGAGCCACTTGGTACTATTAAACCAGCCCGACTTGGCACTGGTGCTACCTTGGGCCAGGGTACCATCCTGCGTATCGTGGATTTTCAGGTGCCAGCCGGCCACTCCCAGCCTCAGGCTGCCAAAAACAAACCTCGGCCCTTTTCCCTGGCTAAAAAAATTCAGATGCCCCGCTTCTGGATAGCAGACTGCAGGAGCAACCTAGCACTGTAAAACCAGCCCGACTTGGCACTGGTGCCACCTTGGGTCTGGGAACCATCCTGTGTATGGTGGATTTTCAGGAGCCAGCCGGCCACTCCCAGCCATAGTCTGACAAACACAAACCACGGCACTTTTCCCTGGCTAAAAAAATTCAGCTGCCCTGCTTCTGGATGGCAGATTGCAGGAGCCACTTGGCACAATCAAACCAGCCCGACTTGGCACTGGTGCCACCTTGGGTCTGGGAACTCATCCTGCGTGTTGTGGATTTTCAGGAGCCAGATGGCCACTCCAGCCCACAGGCCCCCAAAAAAAAACCAAGGACCGTTTCCCTGACAAACAAAACTCAGCTACCCCGCTTCTGGATGGCAGATTGCAGGACCCGCTTGGCACTGTCAAACCAGCCCTACTTGGCACTGGTGCCACCTTGGGTCTGGGAGCCATCATGCGTGATGTGGATTTTCAGGAGCCAGCCGTCCACTCCCAACCATAGGCTGCCAAACACAAACCAGGGCCCTTAACCCTGGCTAAAAAAATTCAGATGCCAAGCCTCTGCATGGCAGATTGCAGGAGCCACTTGGTGCAATCAATCCAGCCTGACTTGGCACTGGTGCCACCTTGGGTCTGGGAACCATCATGCGTATTATGGATTTTCAGGAGCAAGCCGGCCACTCACAGCCACAAGCCCTAAAACTCAAACCACAACCCTTTTCTCTGGCAAACAAAACTCAGCTGTCCTGCTTCTGGATGGCAGATTGCAGGAGCCACTTGGCACTGTCAAACCAGCCCGACTTGGCACTGGTGCCACCTTGGGTCTTGCAACCATCCTGCGTATCATAGATTTTCAGGAGCCAGCCGGCCACTCCCAGCCATATGCTGCCAAACACAAACCACGGCCCGTTTCCATGGCTAACAAAATACAGATGCCCCGCTTCTGGATGGCAGATTGCAGGAGCCACTTAGTACTATCGAACCAGCCCAACTTGGCGCTGGTGCCACCTTGGGTCTGGGAACCATCCTGGGTATCGTGGATTTTCAGGAGCGACCAGGCCACTATCAGCCGTAGGCTGCCAACCTCAAACCACGGCACTTTTTTCCTGGCAAACAAAATTCAGATGCCCCGCTTCTGGATGGCAGATTGCAGGAGCCACTTGGCACTGTCAAACCACCCCGACTTGGAACTTGTGCCCCCTTGGGTCTGGGAACCATCCTGCGTATTGTGGATTTTCAGGAGCCAGCCGGCCACTCCCAGACACAAGCCCTCAAACTCAAACCATGGCCATTTTCTATGGCAAACAAAACTCAGCTGACCGGCTTCTGGATGGCAGATTGCAGGAGCCACATGGCACTGTCAAACCAGCCCGACTTGGCATTGGTGCCACCTTGGGTCTGGGAACCTTCCTGCGTATCGTGGATTTTCAGGATCCAGCCGACCACTCCCAGCCATAGGCTGCCAAACACAAACAACGGCCCTTTTCCCTGGCTAACAAAATTCAGATGCCCCACATCTGGTTGGCAGATGGGAGGAGCCACTTGGCACTGTCAAACCAGCCCGACTTGGCACTGGTGCCACCTTGGGTCTGGGAACCATCCTGCGTATCGTGGATTTTCAGGAGCCAGCCGGCCACTCCCATCCACAGGCCCACAAAAACAAACCTCGGCCCGTTTCCCTGACAAACAAAATTCAGCTACCCCGCTTCGGCATGGTCGATTGCAGGAGCCACTTGGTACTGTCAAACCAGCCCAACTTGGCACTGGTGCCTCCTTGGGTCTGGGAACCATCCTGCGTATTGTGCATTTTCAGGAGGCAGCCAGCCACTCCCAGACACAAGCCCTAAAACTCAAACCACGGCACTTTTCTCTGGCAAAAAAAACTCAGCTGCCCTGCTTCTGGATGGCAGATTGCAGGAGCCACTTGGCACTGTCAAACCAGCCTGACTTGGCACTGGTGCCACCTTGGGTTTGGGAACCATCCTGCGTATCGTAAATTTTCAGGAGCCAGCCGGCCACTACCAGCCACAAGCCCTCAAACTAAAACCGCGGCGCTTTTCTCTGGCTAACAAAATTCAAAAGCCCCACTTCTGGATGGCAGATTGCAGGAGCCACTTGGAACAATCAAATAGCCCGACTTGGATCTTGTGCCACCTTGGGTCTGGGAACCATCCTTCCTATTGTGGATTTTCAGGAGCCAGCCAGTCACTCCCAGCCACAAGCCCTCAAACTCAAACCATGGCCATTATCTATGGCAAACAAAACGCAGCTTCCCGGCTTCTGGATGGCAGATTGCAGGAGCCACTTGGTACTATCAAACCAGTGCAACTTGGCACTGGTTCTACCTTGGGTCTGGGAACCATCCTGCGCATCGTGTATTTTCAGGAGCAAGCCTGCCACTCCCAGCCATAGGCTGCCAAACAAAAACCACGGCAATTTTCCCTGGCTAACAAAATTCAGATGCCCTGCTTGTGGATGGCAGACTGCAGGAGCCACTTGGCACTGTCAAACCAGCGCGACTTTGCACTGGTGCCACCTTGGGTCTGGGAACCATGCTGCGTATTGTGGATTTTCAGGAGCCAGCCGGCCACTCCCAGCCACAAGCCCTCAAACTCAAACCACGTCCATTTTCTCAGGCAAATAAAACTCAGCTACCCCGCTTCTGGATGGCAGATTGCAGGAGCCACTTGGCACTGTCAAACCAGCCCGACTTGGCACTGGTGCCACCTTGGGTCTGGGAACCATCCTGCTTATTGTGGATTTTCAGGAGCCAGCCGGTCACTCCCAGCCACAAGTCCTCAAACTTAAACCACGGCCCTTTTCTCTGGAAAACAAATTTCGGCTGCCCTGCTTCTGGATGGCAGATTGCTGGAGCCACTTGATACTATCAAACCAGCCCGACTTGGCACTGGTACTACCTTGGGTCTGGGAACCATTCTGAGTATCATGGATTTTCAGGAGCTGGCCGGCCACTCCAAGACACAGGCCCCCAAAAACAAACCTCGGCCCGTTTCCCTGACAAAGAAAACACAGCTACCCCGCTTCTGGATGGCAGATTGTAGGAGCCACTTGGTACTATCAAACCAGCCCGACTTGGCACTGGTGCCACCTTGGGTGTGGGAACCATCCTGCGTATCGTGGATTGTCAGGAGCCAGCCGGCCACTCCCAGCCATAGGCTGCCAAACACAAAACACGGCCCTTTACCCAGGCTAACAAAATTCAGATGCCCCGCTTCTGGATGGTAGATATGAGGAGCCACTTGGCACTGTCAAACCAGCCAAACGTGCACTGGTGCCACTTTGGGTCTGGGAATCATCCTGTGTATTGTGAATTTTCAGGAGCAAGCCGTCCATTCCCAGCCATAGGCTGCCAAACACAAACCATGGCCCTTTTCCCTGGCTTACAAAATTCAGATGCCCCGCTTCTGGATGGCAGATTGCTGGAGCCACTTGGCACTGTCAAAGCAGCCCAACTTGGCACTGGTGCCACCTTGGATCTGGGAACCATCCTGTGTATGGTGGATTTTCAGGAGCCAGCCGGCCTCTCCCAGCCATAGTCTGCCAAACACAAACCACGGCACTTTTCCCTGGCTAACAAAACTCAGCTACCCCGCTTCAGGATGGCAGATTGCAGGAGCCACTTGGCACTGTCAAACAAGCCCGACTTGGCACTGGTGCCACCTCGGACCTTGGAACCATCCTTTGTATGGTGGATTTTCAGGAGCCAGCCGGCCACTCCCAGCCATAGTCTGCCAAACAAAAATCAGGCACTTTTCCCTGGTTAACAAAACTCAGCTACCCCGCTTCTGGATGGCAGATTGCAGGAGCCGCTTGGCACTGTCAAACCAGCCAGACTTTGCACTGGTGCCACTTTGGGTCTGGGAATCATCCTGTGTATTGTGAATTTTCAGGAGCAAGCCGTCCACTTCCAGCCATAGGCTGCCAAACACAAACCATGGCCCTTTTCCCTGGCTTACAAAATTCAGATGCCCTTCTTCTGGATGGCAGATTATAGGAGCCACTTGGCACTGTCAAACCAGCCCGACTTGGCACTGGTGCCACCTTGGGTCTGGGAACCATCCTGCGTATTGTGGATTTTCAGGAGCCAGCCGGCCACTCCCAGCCACAAGCCCTCAAACTCAAACCACGGCCCTTTTCTCTGGAAAACAAATTTCAGCTACCCTGCTTCTATATGGCAGATTGCAGGAGCCACTGGGAATCATAAAGAAGCCCGCCTTGGCGCTGGTTCTACCTTGGGTCTGGGAACCATCTTGCGTATCGTGGATTTTCAGGAGCCAGCCGGCCACTCCCAGCCATATGCTGCCAAACACAAACCATGGCCCTTTTCCCAGGCTAACTGTGGTGGTTTTACCAGGAAGAAGTGGGAATTCTGGGATGTTGTGGTCAAACCAATGGGTGCTTGGATTTTGATATTGGCACCTGGGATAACCAGTGGGTTTTAGGACACTCCTCCGAGAACACACAGGGGTTAAAAGCAGAGCTTCGGCCCCAAGAGGTTCTCTTGGGACTTCGAGGGACGAAGGTCGGAGCTCTCCCCTGTCCAGCCGCTGCTGCTGGGCGGGGGAGGGGCAGCCATGCGGTAGGCCTGGGCCTGGACAGAGATGGGAGTGAGAAGGCCTTGGAGGATGGAAGGGTGGAGAGCAACAAGAGACATCGGGCAGCCATTCCCCCCCCCCCCCTTTTGGAGAGAGAGAGAGAGTGCAGTCTGTGTTACCTTGAAACTCGGTAAATAATGTGCTGGCAGCAGGCAGCCCAGCTGAGGAGATGGGGGGGGGGGGTGCAGCCAGGAGTCCAGCCGCCTGGAGGAGTTTTTTAACCCTTTTTTTGGACAATGAAGGCCTTACAGAACATTAACCCTTCCTAGACGAGTGATAAGAGTGGAGGAGGATGAAGGAAATGAACGAGTGATGGAGGTCTGGACCAGAGAGAGAGAGAGTGAGAGATGTTGAAAGAATGGAGAAGATGGAGTGGCATTTTATGCTGGACTCTTTTGTGTAGTCATGGACAGAGCTATGTTTCCGTGAGATACAGAGACTGAGTCCAGGGGGAGAAATGTCCCAGAGCCAAAGAAGAGTCAGTGTGTGGACCCCTCGGCCCCAGGGGGTATATAAAATATGGAGGGGACGGATGTCCCAGAGGATGAGAAGGTGAGATACTGTGCTTTTCTGGAACTGGACAAAGCATCCTTAAAAAAAGACAACCCTGGAAGCAGCCCTGATCCCTGTTCGGTGGTGAGAGCACTGGAACATAGACGGAAAAGGCCACCACGACACATGGAAGGACTCCCTCTCCTCTTGAGGAGCTGAAAGTTTGAGCAATCTAAAGGGTGGTGCCAGACGGAGTGTGAATAATTTTGGGAGTGTGGATAATTTTGGGAGATGAATTGTACGGGGATCTGGAGGAGGAGGGGGAAGTGTTTCTGTGTAGTTTTCATTCTCCTTGTGATTTTTTTTTTTCCTTTGTGTATGTGTAGTTTAGTGTTTGTGTGTAGTTTAGTAATTGTTTGTGTGTAGCTTAGTTGATAAATTTTTCTTTATGTTTAAGTTGGAACCTGCTTTGCTTATTCCTGGTCACATCTCACAGCAGACACCGGGGAGAAGGTGTACTCATGGGGGCTCTGGCTTTGCCAGGCCCAAACCATAACACTAACAAAATTCAGATGCCCTGCTTCTGGATGGTAGATTGCAGGAGCCACTTGGTACTATTAAACCAGCCCGACTTGGCACTGGTGCTACTTTGGGCCAGGGTACCATCCTGCGTATCGTGGATTTTCAGGTGCCAGCCGGCCACTCCCAGCCTCAGGCTGCCAAAAACAAACCTCGGCCCTTTGCCCTGGCTAAAAAAATTCAGATGCCCCGCTTCTGGATAGCAGACTGCAGGAGCAACCTAGCACTGTAAAACCAGCCCGACTTGGCACTGGTGCCACCTTGGGTCTGGGAACCATCCTGTGTATGGTGGATTTTCAGGAGCCAGCCAGCCACTCCCAGCCATAGTCTGACAAACACAAACCACGGCACTTTTCCCTGGCTAAAAAAATTCAGCTGCCCTGCTTCTGGATGGCAGATTGCAGGAGCCACTTGGCACAATCAAACCAGCCCGACTTGGCACTGGTGCCACCTTGGGTCTGGGAACCATCCTGCGTATTGTGGATTTTCAGGAGCCAGCCGGCAACTCCCAGACACAAGCCCTCAGACTCAAACCATGGCCCTTTTCTCTGGCAAAGAAAACTCAGCTGCCCTGCTTCTGGATGCCAGATTGCAGGAGGCACCTGCTACTATCAAACCAGCTCGACTTGGCACTGGTTCTACCTTGGGTCTGGGAACCATCCTGCGTATCGTGGATTTTCAGGAGTTAGCCGGCCACTCACAGCCATAGGCTGCCAAACACAAACCACGGCCCTTTTCCCAGGTTAACAAAATTCAGATGCCCCGCTTCTGGATGGCAGATTGCAGGAGCCACTTGGTACTATCAAACCAGCCCGACTTGGCACTGGTGCCACCTTGGGTCTGGGAACCATCATGCGTATTATGGATTTTCAGGAGCAAGCCGGCCACTCCCAGCCACAAGCCCTAAAACTCAAACCACAACCCTTTTCTCTGGCAAACAAAACTCAGCTGTCCTGCTTCTGGATGGCAGATTGCAGGAGCCACTTGGCACTGTCAAATCAGCCCGACTTGGCACTGGTGCCACCTTGGGTCTGGGAACCATCCTGCGTATCATAGATTTTCAGGAGCCAGCCGGCCACTCCCAGCCATATGCTGCCAAACACAAACCACGGCCCGTTTCCATGGCTAACAAAATACAGATGCCCCGCTTCTGGATGGCAGATTGCAGGAGCCACTTAGTACTATCGAACCAGCCCAACTTGGCGCTGGTGCCACCTTGGGTCTGGGAACCATCCTGGGTATCGTGGATTTTCAGGAGCCAGCCGGCCACTATCAGCCGTAGGCTGCCAACCTCAAACCACGGCACTTTTTTCCTGGCAAACAAAATTCAGATGCCCCGCTTCTGGATGGCAGATTGCAGGAGCCACTTGGCACTGTCAAACCAGCCCGACTTGGAACTTGTGCCCCCTTGGGTCTGGGAACCATCCTGCGTATTGTGGATTTTCAGGAGCCAGCCGGCCACTCCCAGACACAAGCCCTCAAACTCAAACCATGGCCATTTTCTATGGCAAACAAAACTCAGCTGACCGGCTTCTGGATGGCAGATTGCAGGAGCCACATGGCACTGTCAAACCAGCCCGACTTGGCATTGGTGCCACCTTGGGTCTGGGAACCTTCCTGCGTATCGTGGATTTTCAGGATCCAGCCGACCACTCCCAGCCATAGGCTGCCAAACACAAACCACGGCCCTTTTCCCTGGCTAACAAAATTCAGATGCCCTGCGTCTGGATGGCAGATTGCAGGAACCACTGGGCACTGTCAAACCAGCCTGACTTGGCACTGGTGCCACCTTGAGTTCGGGAACTCGCCCGCGTATCGTGGATTTTCAGGAGCCAGCCGGCCACTCCCAGCCACAGGCCGCCAAAAACAAACCACAACCCGTTTCCCTGACAAACAAAATTCAGATGCCTTGCTTCTGGATGGCAGATTGCAGGAGCCACTTGGCACTGTCAAACCAGCCCTACTTTGCACTGGTGCTACCTTGGCAATGGGAACCATCCTGCGTATCATGGATTTTCTGGAGCAATCCGGCAACTCCCAGCCACAGGCCTCCAAAAACAAACCTCGGCCCTTTTCCCAGACACACAAATCTCAGCTACCCCGCTTCTGGATGGCAGATTGCAGGAGCCACTTGGTACTATCAAACCAGGGCGACTTGGCACTGCTGCTACCTTGGGTCTGGGAACCATCCTGCGTATCGTGTATTTTCAGAAGCCAGCTTGCCACTCCCAGCCATAGGCTGCCAAACACAAACCACGGCCCTTTTCCCTGGCTAACAAAATTCAGATGCTCCGCTTGTGGATGGCAGATTGCTGGAGCCACTTGGCACTGTCAAACCAGCTTGACTTTGCACTGGTGCTACCTTGGGAATGGGAACCATCCTGCGCATCATGGATTTTCAGAGGCCAGCCGGCCACTCCCAGCCACACGCCCTAAAACTCAAACCACAACCCTTTTCTCTGGCAAACAAAACTCAGCTGTCCTGCTTCTGGATGGCAGATTGCAGGAGCCACTTGGCACTGTCAAATCAGCCCGACTTGGCACTGGTGCCACCTTGGGTCTGGCAACCATCCTGCGTATCATAGATTTTCAGGAGCCAGCCGGCCACTCCCAGCCATATGCTGCCAAACACAAACCACGGCCCGTTTCCATGGCTAACAAAATACAGATGCCCCGCTTCTGGATGGCAGATTGCAGGAGCCACTTAGTACTATCGAACCAGCCCAACTTGGCGCTGGTGCCACCTTGGGTCTGGGAACCATCCTGGGTATCGTGGATTTTCAGGAGCCAGCCGGCCACTATCAGCCGTAGGCTGCCAACCTCAAACCACGGCACTTTTTTCCTGGCAAACAAAATTCAGATGCCCCGCTTCTGGATGGCAGATTGCAGGAGCCACTTGGCACTGTCAAACCAGCCCGACTTGGAACTTGTGCCCCCTTGGGTCTGGGAACCATCCTGCGTATTGTGGATTTTCAGGAGCCAGCCGGCCACTCCCAGACACAAGCCCTCAAACTCAAACCATGGCCATTTTCTATGGCAAACAAAACTCAGCTGACCGGCTTCTGGATGGCAGATTGCAGGAGCCACATGGCACTGTCAAACCAGCCCGACTTGGCATTGGTGCCACCTTGGGTCTGGGAACCTTCCTGCGTATCGTGGATTTTCAGGATCCAGCCGACCACTCCCAGCCATAGGCTGCCAAACACAAACAACGGCCCTTTTCCCTGGCTAACAAAATTCAGATGCCCTGCGTCTGGATGGCAGATTGCAGGAACCACTGGGCACTGTCAAACCAGCCTGACTTGGCACTGGTGCCACCTTGGGTCTGGGAACCATCCTGCGTATCATGGATTTTCAGGAGCCAGCCGGCCGCTCCCATCCACAGGCCCACAAAAACAAACCTCGGCCCGTTTCCCTGACAAACAAAATTCAGCTACCCCGCTTCGGCATGGTCGATTGCAGGAGCCACTTGGTACTATCAAACCAGCCCAACTTGGCACTGGTGCCTCCTTGGGTCTGGGAACCATCCTGCGTATTGTGGATTTTCTGGAGGCAGCCAGCCACTCCCAGACACAAGCCCTAAAACTCAAACCACGGCACTTTTCTCTGGCAAAAAAAACTCAGCTGCCCTGCTTCTGGATGGCAGATTGCAGGAACCACTTGGCACTGTCAAACCAGCCCGACTTGGCACTGGTGCCACCTTGGGTTTGGGAACCATCCTGCGTATCGTAAATTTTCAGGAGCCAGCCGGCCACTCCCAGCCACAAGCCCTCAAACTAAAACCGCGGCCCTTTTCTCTGGCTAACAAAATTCAAAAGCCCCACTTCTGGATGGCAGATTGCAGGAGCCACTTGGAACAATCAAATAGCCCGACTTGGATCTTGTGCCACCTTGGGTCTGGGAACCATCCTTCCTATTGTGGATTTTCAGGAGCCAGCCAGCCACTCCCAGCCACAAGCCCTCAAACTCAAACCATGGCCATTATCTATGGCTAACAAAACGCAGCTTCCCGGCTTCTGGATGGCAGATTGCAGGAGCCACTTGGTACTATCAAACCAGTGCAACTTGGCACTGGTGCTACCTTGGGTCTGGGAACCATCCTGCGCATCGCGTATTTTCAGGAGCAAGCCTGCCACTCCCAGCCATAGGCTGCCAAACAAAAACCATGGCAATTTTCCCTGGCTAACAAAATTCAGATGCCCTGCTTGTGGATGGCAGACTGCAGGAGCCACTTGGCACTGTCAAACCAGCCCGACTTTGCACTGGTGCCAATTTGGGTCTGGGAACCATGCTGCGTATTGTGGATTTTCAGGAGCCAGCCGGCCACTCCCAGCCACAAGCCCTCAAACTAAAACCACGTCCCTTTTCTCAGGCAAACAAAACTCAGCAGCCCTGCTTCTGGATGGGAGATTGCAGGAGCCACTTGGTACTATCAAACCAGCCCGACTTGGCCCTGGTGCTACCTTGGGTCTGGGAACCATCCTGCGTATCGTGGATTTTCAGGAGCCAGCCGGCCACTCCCAGACACAGGCCCCCAAAAACAAACCTCGGCCCGTTTCCCTGACAAACCAAACTCAGCTACCCCGCTTCTGGATGGAAGATTGCAGGAGCCACTGGTTATTATAAACAAGCCCGACTTGGCATTGGTTCTACCTTGGGTTTGGGAACCATCCTGCGTATCGTGGATTTTTAGGAGCCAGCCTGCCACTCCGAGCCATAGGCTGCCAAACACAAACCACGGCCATTTTCCCTGGCTAACAAAATTCAGATGCCCTGCTTCTGGATGGCAGATTGCAGGAGCCAGTTGGCACTGTTAAACCAGCCTGACTTGGCAAGGGTGCTACCTTTGGTCTGGTAACTTGCCCGCGTATCATGGATTTTCAGGAGCCAGCCGGCCACTCCCAGCAACAGGCCCCCAAAATCAAACCTCGGCACGTTCCCCTGACAAACAAAACTCAGCTACCTCGCTTCTGGATGGCAGATTGCAGGAGCCACTAGGTACTATAAAACCAGCCCAACTTGGCACTGGAGCCACCTTGGGTCTGGGAACCATCCTGCGTATTGTGGATTTTCAGGAGCCAGCCGGCCACTCCCAGCAACAGGCCCCCAAAATCAAACCTCGGCACGTTCCCCTGACAAACAAAACTCAGCTACCCCGCTTCTGGTTAGCAGATTGCAGGAGCCACTAGGTACTATAAAACCAGCCCAACTTGGCACTGGAGCCACCTTGGGTCTGGGAACCATCCTGCGTATTGTGGATTTTCAGGAGCCAGCCGGCCACTCCCAGCCACAAGCCCTCAAACTCAAACCACGGCCCTTTTCCCTGGCTAAAAAAATTCAGATGCCCTGCGTCTGGATGGCAGATTGCAGGAACCACTGGGCACTCTCAAACCAGCCTGACTTGGCACTGGTGCCACCTTGAGTTCGGGAACTCGCCCGCGTATCGTGGATTTTCAGGAGCCAGCCGGCCACTCCCAGCCACAGGCCGCCAAAAACAAACCACAACCCGTTTCCCTGACAAACAAAATTCAGATGCCCCGCTTCTGGATGGCAGATTGCAGGAGCCACTTGGCACTGTCAAACCAGCCCTACTTTGCACTGGTGCTACCTTGGCAATGGGAACCATCCTGCGTATCATGGATTTTCTGGAGCAATCCGGCAACTCCCAGCCACAGGCCTCCAAAAACAAACCTCGGCCCTTTTCCCAGACACACAAATCTCAGCTACCCCGCTTCTGGATGGCAGAATACAGGAGCCACTTGGTACTATCAAACCAGGGCGACTTGGCACTGCTGCTACCTTGGGTCTGGGAACCATCCTGCGTATCGTGTATTTTCAGAAGCCAGCTTGCCACTCCCAGCCATAGGCTGCCAAACACAAACCACGGCCCTTTTCCCTGGCTAACAAAATTCAGATGCTCCGCTTGTGGATGGCAGATTGCTGGAGCCACTTGGCACTGTCAAACCAGCTTGACTTTGCACTGGTGCTACCTTGGGAATGGGAACCATCCTGCGTATCATGGATTTTCAGAGGCCAGCCGGCCACTCCCTGCCACAGGCCCCCAAAAAAAAACCTCGTCCCGTCCTGTGAAAAACAAAACTCAGCTACCCCGCATCTGCATGACAGATTGCAGGAGCCACTTGGTACTATCAAACCAGCCCAACTTTGCACTGGTGCCACCTTGGGTCTGGGAACCATCCTGCATATTGTGGATTTTCAGGAGCCAGCCGGCCACTCCCAGCCACAAGCCCTCCGACTCAAACCACGGCCCTTTTCTCTGGCAAAGAAAACTCTGCTGCCCTTCTTCTGGATGGCAGATTGCAGGAGCCACTTGGTACTATCAAACCAGCCCAACTTGGCACTGGTGACACCTTGGGTCTGGGAACCATCCTGCATATCGTGGATTTTCAGGAGCCAGCCGGCCACTCCCAGCCGTAGGCTGCCAAACACAAACCACGGCCCTTTTCTCTGGCTAACAAAATCCAGATGCCCAGCTCCTGGATGGCAGATGGGAGGAGCCACTTGGCACTGTCAAACCAGCCCGAATTGGCACTGGTGCCACCTTGGGTCTGGGAACCATCCTGCGTATCGTGGATTTTCAGGAGCCAGCCGGCCACTCCCAGCCACAAGCCCTCAGACTCAAACCACGGCCCTTTTCTCTGGCAAAGAAAACTCAGCTGCCCTGCTTCTAGATGGCAGATTGCAGGAGGCACCTGCTACTATCAAACCAGCCAGACTTGGCACTGGTGCTACCTTGGGTCTGGGAACCATCCTGCGTATTGTGGATTTTCAGGAGTTAGCCGGCCACTCCCAGCCATAGTCTGCCAAATACAAACCACGGCCCTTTTCCCTGGTAAACAAAATTCAGATGCCCCGCTTCTGGATGGCAGATTGCAGGAGCCACTTGGCACTGTCAAACCAGCCCGACTTAGCACTGGTGCCACCTTGGGTCTGGGAACCATCCTGCGTATTGTGGATTTTCAGGAGCCAGCTGGCCACTCCCAGCCACAAGCCCTAAAACTCAAACCACGGCCCTTTTCTGTAGCAAAGAAAACTCAGCTGCCCTGCTTCTGGATGGCAGATTGCAGGAGCCACTTGGTAATATCAAACCAGCCCGACTTGGCACTGGTGCCACCTTGGGTCTGGGAACCATCCTGCGTATTTTGGATTTTCAGGAGCCAGCCGGCCACTCTTAGCCACAAGCCCTCAAACTCAAAAAACGGCACATTGCCCTGGCTAACAAAAATCAGATGCCTTGCTTCTGGATGGCAGATTTCAGGAGCCACTTGGCACTGTCAAACCATCCCGACTTGGCACTGGTGCAACCTTTAGTCTGGCAACTCGCCAGCGTATCATAAATTTTCAGGAGCCAGCCGGCCACTTCCAGCCACAGGCCCCCACAAACAAACCTCGGCCCGTTTCCCTGACAAACAAAACTCAGCTACCCCGCTTCGGCATGGCAGATTGCAGGAGCCATTTGGTACTATCAAACCAGCCAGACTTGGCACTGGTGAAAACTTGGGTCTGGGAACCATCCTGCGTATCGTGGATATTCAGGAGCAGGCCGGCCAATCTCAGCTATAGGCTGCCAAACACAAACTACGTCACTTTTCCCTGGCTAAAAAAACTCAGATGCCTTGCTTCCGGATGGCAGATGGCAGGAGCCACTTGGCACTGTCAAACCATCACGACTTGGCACTGGTGCCACCATGGGTCTGGGAACTCGCCAGCGTATCATAAATTTTCAGGAGCCAGCCGGCCACTCCCAGCCACAGGCCCCCAAAAACAAACCACGGCACTTTTCCCTGACAAACGAAACTCAGCTACCCCGCTTCGGCATGGCCGAATGCAGAAGCCACTTGGTACTAACAAACCAGCCCGACTTGGCACTGGTGACACCTTGGGTCTGGGAACCATCCTGCGTAACGTGGATTCTCAGGAACCAGCCGGCCACTCCCAGCCATAGGCTGCAAAACATAAACCACGGCCCTTTTCCCTGGCTAACAAAATTCAGATGCCCCGCTTCTGGATGGCAGATTGCAGGAGCCACTTGGCACTGTCAAACCAGCCTGACTTGGAACTTGTGCCACCTTGGGTCTGGGAACCATCCTGCGTAATGTGGATTTTCTGGAGCCAGCGGGCAACTCCCAACCACAAGCCCTCCGACTCAAACCATGGCCATTTTCTATGGAAAAACAAAACTCAGCTTACTGGCTTCTGGATGGCAGATTGCAGGAGCCACTTGGCGCTGTCAAACCAGCCCGACTTGGATCTTGTGCCACCTTGGGTCTGGGAACCATCCTGAGTATTGTGGATTTTCAGGAGCCAGCCGGCCACTCCCAGCCACAAGCCCTCAAACTCAAACCACGGCCCTTTTCCCTGGCTAACAAAATTCAGATGCCCTGCGTCTGGATGGCAGATTGCAGGAACCACTGGGCACTGTCAAACCAGCCTGACTTGGCACTGGTGCCACCTTGAGTTCGGGAACTCGCCCGCGTATCGTGGATTTTCAGGAGCCAGCCGGCCACTCCCAGCCACAGGCCGCCAAAAACAAACCACAACCCGTTTCCCTGACAAACAAAATTCAGATGCCCCGCTTCTGGATGGCAGATTGCAGGAGCCACTTGGCACTGTCAAACCAGCTTGACTTTGCACTGGTGCTACCTTGGGAATGGGAACCATCCTGCGTATCATGGATTTTCTGGAGCAATCCGGCAACTCCCAGCCACAGGCCTCCAAAAACAAACCTCGGCCCTTTTCCCAGACACACAAATCTCAGCTACCCCGCTTCTGGATGGCAGATTGCAGGAGCCACTTGGTACTATCAAACCAGGGCGACTTGGCACTGCTGCTACCTTGGGTCTGGGAACCATCCTGCGTATCGTGTATTTTCAGAAGCCAGCTTGCCACTCCCAGCCATAGGCTGCCAAACACAAACCACGGCCCTTTTCCCTGGCTAACAAAATTCAGATGCTCCGCTTGTGGATGCTAGATTGCTGGAGCCACTTGGCACTGTCAAACCAGCTTGACTTTGCACTGGTGCTACCTTGGGAATGGGAACCATCCTGCGTATCATGGATTTTCAGAGGCCAGCCGGCCACTCCCTGCCACAGGCCCCCAAAAAAAAACCTCGTCCCGTTCCCGTGAAAAACAAAACTCAGCTACCCCGCATCTGCATGACAGATTGCAGGAGCCACTTGGTACTATCAAACCAGCCCAACTTTGCACTGGTGCCACCTTGGGTCTGGGAACCATCCTGCGTATTGTGGATTTTCAGGAGCCAGCCGGCCACTCTCAGCCACAAGCCCTCCGACTCAAACCACGGCCCTTTTCTCTGGCAAAGAAAACTCTGCTGCCCTTCTTCTGGATGGCAGATTGCAGGAGCCACTTGGTACTATCAAACCAGCCAAACTTGGCACTGGTGACACCTTGGGTCTGGGAACCATCCTGCATATCGTGGATTTTCAGGAGCCAGCCGGCCACTCCCAGCCGTAGGCTGCCAAACACAAACCACGGCCCTTTTCTCTGGCTAACAAAATTCAGATGCCCAGCTCCTGGATGGCAGATGGGAGGAGCCACTTGGCACTGTCAAACCAGCCTGAATTTGCACTGGTGCCACCTTGGGTCTGGGAACCATCCTGCGTATCGTGGATTTTCAGGAGCCAGCCGGCCACTCCCAGCCACAAGCCCTCAGACTCAAACCATGGCCCTTTTCTCTGGCAAAGAAAACTCAGCTGCCCTGCTTCTAGATGGCAGATTGCAGGAGGCACCTGCTACTATCAAACCAGCCAGACTTGGCACTGGTGCTACCTTGGGTCTGGGAACCATCCTGCGTATTGTGGATTTTCAGGAGTTAGCCGGCCACTCCCAGCCATAGTCTGCCAAATACAAACCACGGCCCTTTTCCCTGGTAAACAAAATTCAGATGCCCCGCTTCTGGATGGCAGATTGCAGGAGCCACTTGGCACTGTCAAACCAACCCGACTTAGCACTGGTGCCACCTTGGGTCTGGGAACCATCCTGCGTATTGTGGATTTTAAGGAGCCAGCTGGCCACTCCCAGCCACAAGCCCTAAAACTCAAACCACGGCCCTTTTCTGTAGCAAAGAAAACTCAGCTGCCCTGCTTCTGGATGGCAGATTGCAGGAGCCACTTGATAATATCAAACCAGCCCGACTTGGCACTGGTGCCACCTTGGGTCTGGGAACCATCCTGCGTATTTTGGATTTTCAGGAGCCAGCCGGCCACTCTTAGCCACAAGCCCTCAAACTCAAAAAACGGCACATTGCCCTGGCTAACAAAATTCAGATGCCTTGCTTCTGGATGGCAGATTTCAGGAGCCACTTGGCACTGTCAAACCATCCCGACTTGGCACTGGTGCAACCTTTAGTCTGGCAACTCGCCAGCGTATCATAAATTTTCAGGAGCCAGCCGGCCACTTCCAGCCACAGGCCCCCACAAACAAACCTCGGCCCGTTTCCCTGACAAACAAAACTCAGCTACCCCGCTTCGGCATGGCAGATTGCAGGAGCCACTTGGTACTATCAAACCAGCCAGACTTGGCACTGGTGAAAACTTGGGTCTGGGAACCATCCTGCGTATCGTGGATATTCAGGAGCAGGCCCGCCAATCTCAGCTATAGGCTGCCAAACACAAACTACGTCACTTTTCCCTGGCTAAAAAAACTCAGATGCCTTGCTTCTGGATGGCAGATGGCAGGAGCCACTTGGCACTGTCAAACCATCACGACTTGGCACTGGTGCCACCATGGGTCTGGGAACTCGCCAGCGTATCATAAATTTTCAGGAGCCAGCCGGCCACTCCCAGCCACAGGCCCCCAAAAACAAACCACGGCACTTTTCCCTGACAAACGAAACTCAGCTACCCCGCTTCGGCATGGCCGAATGCAGAAGCCACTTGGTACTAACAAACCAGCCCGACTTGGCACTGGTGACACCTTGGGTCTGGGAACCATCCTGCGTATCGTGGATTCTCAGGAACCAGCCGGCCACTCCCAGCCATAGGCTGCAAAACATAAACCACGGCCCTTTTCCCTGGCTAACAAAATTCAGATGCCCCGCTTCTGGATGGCAGATTGCAGGAGCCACTTGGCACTGTCAAACCAGCCTGACTTGGAACTTGTGCCACCTTGGGTCTGGGAACCATCCTGCGTAATGTGGATTTTCTGGAGCCAGCGGGCAACTCCCAACCACAAGCCCTCCGACTCAAACCATGGCCATTTTCTATGGAAAAACAAAACTCAGCTTCCTGGCTTCTGGATGGCAGATTGCAGGAGCCACTTGGCGCTGTCAAACCAGCCCGACTTGGATCTTGTGCCACCTTGGGTCTGGGAACCATCCTGTGTATCGTGGATTTTCAGGAGCCAGCCGGCCACTCCCAGCCATAGGCTGCCAAACACAAACCACGGCCCTTAGCCCTGGCTAACAAAATTCAGATGCCCCGCTTCTGGATGGCAGATTGCTGGAGCCACTTGGCACTGTCAAACCAGTCCGACTTGGCACTGGTGCCACCTTGGGTCTGGGAACCATCCTGCATATTGTGGATTTTCAGGAGCCAGCTGGCCACTCCCAGCCACAAGCCCTCAGACTCAAACCACGGCCCTTTTCTGTAGCAAAGAAAACTCAGCTGCCCTATATCTGGATGGCAGATTGCAGGAGCCACTTGGTACTATCAAACCAGCCCGACTTTGCACTGGTGCTACCTTGGGTCTGGGAAACCTCCTGCGTATCGTGGATTTTCAGGAGCCAGCCGGCCACTCCCAGCCATAGGCTGCCAAACACAAACCACGGCCCTTTTCCCTGGCTAACAAAATTCAGATGCCCCGCTTCTGGATGGTAGATGGCAGGAGCCACTTGGCACTGTCAAACCAGCCAGATTTGCACTGGTGCCACCTTGGGTCTGGGAACCATCCTGCGTATTGTGGATTTTCAGGAGCCAGCCGGCCACTCCCAGCCACAAGCCCTCCGACTCAAACCACGGCCCTTTTCTCTGGCAAAGAAAACTCTGCTGCCCTGCTTCTGGATGGCAGATTGCAGGAGCCACTTGGTACTATCAAACCAGCCCAACTTGGCACTGGTGACACCTTGGGTCTGGGAACCTTCCTGCGTATTGTGGATTTTCAGGAGCCAGCCGGCCACTCCCAGCCATAGGCTGCCAAACAAAAACCACGGCCCTTTTCCCTGGCTAACAAAATTCAGATGCCCCGCTCCTGGATGGCAGATGGGAGGAGCCACTTGGCACTGTCAAACCAGCCCGACTTGGCACTGGTGCAGCCTTGGGTCTGGGAACCATCCTGCGTATTGTGGATTTTCAGGAGCCTGCCGGCAACTCCCAGACACAAGCCCTCAGACTCAAACCATGGCCCTTTTCTCTGGCAAAGAAAACTCAGCTGCCCTGCTTCTGGATGCCAGATTGCAGGAGGCAGCTGCTACTATCAAACCAGCCCGACTTGGCACTGGTGCTACCTTGGGTCTGGGAACCATCCTGCGTATCGTGGATTTTCAGGAGTTAGCCGGCCACTCACAGCCATAGGCTGCCAAACACAAACCACGGCCCTTTTCCCTGGTTAACAAAATTCAGATGCCCCGCTTCTGGATGGCAGATTGCAGGAGCCACTTGGCACTGTCAAACCAGCCCGACTTAGCACTGGTGCCACCTTGGGTCTGGGAACCATCCTGCGTATTGTGGATTTTCAGGAGCCAGCTGGCCACTCCCAGCCACAAGCCCTCAGACTCAAACCACGGCCCTTTTCTGTAGCAAAGAAAACTCAGCTACCCTGCTTCTGGATGGCAGATTGCAGGAGCCACTTGGCACTGTCAAACCATCCCGACTTGGCACTGGTGCCACCTTTAGTCTGGGAACTCGCCAGCGTATCATAAATTTTCAGGAGCCAGCCGGCCACTTCCAGCCACCGGCCCCCACAAACAAACCTCGACCCGTTTCCCTGACAAACAAAACTCAGCTACCCCGCTTCGGCATGGCAGATTGCAGGAGCCACTTGGTACTATCAAACCAGCCCGACTTGGCACTGGTGCCACCTTGGGTCTGGGAACCATCCTGCGTATTGTGGATTTTCAGGAGCCAGCCGGCCACTCCCAGCCACAAGCCCTCAGACTCAAACCACGGCCCTTTTCTCTGGCAAAGAAAACTCAGCTGCCCTGCTTCTGGATGGCAGATTGCAGGAGCCACTTGGTACTATCAAACCAGCCCAACTTGGCACTGGTGCCACCTTGGGTCTGGGAACCATCCTGCGTATTGTGGATTTTCAGGAGCCAGCCGGCCACTCCCAGCCGCAAGCCCTGAGACTAAAACCACGGCCCTTTTCTCAGGCAAAGAAAACTCAGCTGCCCTGCTTCTGGATGGCAGATTGCAGGAGCCACTTGGTACTATCAAACCAGCCCAACTTGGCACTGGTGCCACCTTGGGTCTGGGAACCATCCTGCGTATCGTGGATATGTAGGAGCAGGCCGGCCACTCTCAGCCATAGGCTTCCAAACAGAAACCACGGCACTTTTCCCTGGCTAACAAAATTCAGATGCCTTGCTTCTGGATGGCCGATTGGAGGAGAAACTTGGCACTGTCAAACCAGCCCGACTTGGCACTGGTGCCACCTTGGGTCTGGGAACCATTTTGCGTATTGTGGATTTTCAGGAGCCAGCCGGCCACTCCCAGCCACAGGCCCCCAAAAATAAACCTTGGCCCGTTTCCCTGACAAACGAAACTCAGCTACCCCGCTTCGGCATGGCAGATTGCAGGAGCCACTTGGTACTATCACACCAGCTCACCTTGGCACTGGTGCCACCTTGGGTCTGGGAACCATCCTGCATATCGTGGATTTTCAAAAGCCAGCAAGCCACTCCCAGCCATAGGCTGCCAAACTCAAATCACGGCCCTTTTTTCCTGGCTAACAAAATTCAGATGCCCCGCTTCTGGATGGCAGATTGCAGGAGCCACTTGGCACTGTCAAACCAGCCCGACTTGGAACTTGTGCCACCTTGGGTCTGGGAACCATCCTGCGTATTGTGGATTTTCAGGAGCCAGCCGGCCACTCCCTGCAACAAGCCCTAAAACTAAAACCATGTCCATTTTCTATGGCAAAAAAAACTCAGCTGACCGGCTTCTGGATGGCAGATTGCAGGAGACACTTGGCACTGTCAAACCAGCCGGACTTGGCACTGGTGCCACCTTGGGTCTGGGAACCATCATGCGTTTTTTGGATTTTCAGGAGCCAGCCGGCCACTCTCACCCACAAGCCCTAAAACTCAAACCACGGCCCTTTCCTCTGGAAAACAAAACTCAGCTGCCCTGCTTCTGGATGGCAGATTGCAGAAGCCACTTGGTACTATCAAACCAGCCACACTTGGAACTGGTGACACCTTGGGTCTAGGAACCATCCTGCGTATCGTGGATTTTCAGGAGCCAGCGTGCCACTCCCAGCCATAGGCTGCAAAACACACACCACGGCCCTTAGCCCTGGCTAACAATATTAAGATGCCTTGCTTCTGGATGGCAGATTGCAGGAGCCACTTGGCACTGTCAAACCAGCCTGACTTGGCACTGGTTCCACCTTGGGTCTGGGAACCATCCTGCGTATTGTGGATTTTCAGGAGCCAGCCGGCCACTCCGAACGACAAGCCCTCAGACTCAAACCACGGCCCTTTTCTCAGGCAAAGAAAACTCAGCTTCCCTGCTTCTGGACGGCAGCTTTCAGGAGCCACTTGGCACTGTCAAACCAGCCCGACTTGGCACTGGTGCCACCTTGGGTCTGGGAACCATCCTGCGTATTCTGGATTTTCAGGAGCCAGCCAGCCACTCCCAGACACAAGCCCTCAAACTCAAACCACAGCCCTTTTCTCTGGCAAAGAAAATTCAGCTGCCCCGCTTCCGGATGGCAAATTGAAGGAGCCACTTGGTACTATAAACCAGCCTAACTTGGCACTGGTGCCACCTTGGGTCTGGGAACCATCCTGCGTATCGTGGATATTCAGGAGCAGGCCGGCTACTCTCAGCCATAGGCTGCCAAACACAAACCACGGCACTTGTCCCTGGCTAAAAAAATTCAGATGCCTTGCTTCTGGATGGCAGATTGCAGGAGCCACTCGGCACTGTCAAACCAGCCCTACCTGGCACTGGTGCCACCTTGGGTCTGGGAACCATCCTGCGTATGGTGGATTTTCAGGATCCAGCCGGCCACTCCCAGCCACAAGCCCTCAGACTCAAACCACGGCTTTTTTCTCTGGCAAGCAAAACTCAGCTGACTTGCTTCTGGATGGCAGATTGCAAGAGCCACTTGGTACTATCAAACCAGCCCGACTTGGCACTGGTGACACTTTGGGTCTGGGAACCATCCTGCATATCGTGGATTTTCAGGAGCCAGCCAGCCACTCCCAGCCATAGGCTGCCAAACTCAAATCACGGCCCTTTTTTCCTGGCTAAGAAAATTCAGATGCCCCGCTTCTGGATGGCAGATTGCAGGAGCCACTTGGCACTGTCAAACCAGCCCGACTTGGAACTTGTGCCACCTTGGGTCTAGGAACCATCCTGCGTATTGTGGATTTTCAGGAGCCAGCCGGCCACTCCCAGCAACAAGCCCTAAAACTAAAACCATGTCCATTTTCTATGGCAAACAAAACTCAGCTAACCGGCTTCTGGATGGCAGATTGCAGGAGACACTTGGCACTGTCAAACCAGCCCGACTTGGTATTGGTGCCACCTTGGGTCTGGGAACCATCCTGTGTATCGTGGATTTTCAGGAGCCAGCCGGCCACTCCCAGCCATAGGCTGCAAAACACACACCACGGACCTTAGCCCTGGCTAACAAAATTCAGATGCCCCGCTTCTGGATGGCAGATGGGAGGAGCCACTCGGCACTGTCAAACCAGCCCTACTTGGCACTGGTGCCACCTTGGGTCTGGGAACCATCCTGCGTATTGTGGATTTTCAGGAGCCAGCCTGCCACTCCCAGCCACAAGCCCGAAGACTCAAACCACGGCCCTTTTCTGTAGCAAAGAAAACTCAGCTGCCCTGCTTCTGGATGGCAGATTGCAGGAGCCACGTGGTACTATCAAATCAGCCCGACTTGGCACTGGTGCCGCCTTGGGTCTGGGAACCATCCTGCGTATCGTGGATATTCAGGAGCAGGCCGGCCAATCTCAGCTATAGGCTGCCAAACACAAACTACGGCACTTTTGCCTGGCTAACAAAATTCAGATGCCTTGCTTCTGGATGGCAGATTGCAGGAGCCACTTGGCACTGTCAAACCATCACGACTTGGCACTGGTGCCACCTTGGGTCTGGGAACTCGCCATCGTATCATAAATTTTCAGGAGCCAGCCGGCCACTCCAAGCCACAGGCCCCCAAAAACAAACCTTGGCCCGTTTCCCTGACAAACAAAATTCAGCTACCCCGCTTCGGCATGGCAGATTGCAGGAGCCACTTGGTACTATCACACCAGCCCAACTTGGCACTGGTGCCACCTTGGGTCTGGGAACCATCCTGCGTATTGTGGATTTTCAGGAGCCAGCCGGCCACTCTCACCCACAAGCCCTAAAACTCAAACCACGGCCCTTTCCTCTGAAAAACAAAACTCAGCTGCCCTGCTTCTGGATGGCAGATTGCAGAAGCCACTTGGTACTATCAAACCAGCCACACTTGGAACTGGTGACACCTTGGGTCTGGGAACCATCCTGCGTATCGTGGATTTTCAGGAGCCAGCGTGCCACTCCCAGCCATAGGCTGCAAAACACAAACCACGGCCCTTAGCCCTGGCTAACAATATTAAGATGCCCTGCTTCTGGATGGCAGATTGCAGGAGCCACTTGGCACTGTCAAACCAGCCTGACTTGGCACTGGTTCCAACTTGGGTCTGGGAACCATCCTGCGTATTGTGGATTTTCAGGAGCCAGCCAGCCACTCCGAGCGACAAGCCCTCGGACTCAAACCACGGCCTTTTTCTCGGGCAAAGAAAACTCAGCTGCCCTGCTTCTGGATGGCAGCTTGCAGGAGCCACTTGGTACTATCAAACCAGCCCGACTTGGCACTGGTGCCACCTTGGGTCTGGGAACCATCCTGCGTATTGTGGATTTTCAGGAGCCAGCCGGCCACTCCCAGCCACAAGCCCTCAGACTCAAACCACGGCCCTTTTCTGTAGCAAAGAAAACTCAGCTACCTTGCTTCGGCATGGCCGATTGCAGGAGCCACTTGGTACTATCAAACCAGCCACACTTGGAACTGGTGACACCTTGGGTCTGGGAACCATCCTGCGTATCGTGGATTTTCAGGAACCAGCCGGCCACTCCCAGCCATAGGCTGCCAAACACAAACCACGGCCCTTAGCCCTGGCTAACAAAATTCAGATGCCCCGCTTCTGGATGGCAGATTGCTGGAGCCACTTGGCACTGTCAAACCAGTCCGACTTGGCACTGGTGCCACCTTGGGTCTGGGAACCATCCTGCATATTGTGGATTTTCAGGAGCCAGCCGGCCACTCCCAGCCACAAGCCCTCAGACTCAAACCACGGCCCTTTTCTGTAGCAAAGAAAACTCAGCTGCCCTGCTTCTGGATGGCAGATTGCAGGAGCCACTTGGTACTATCAAACCAGCCCGACTTGGCACTGGTGCTACCTTGGGTCTGGGAAACCTCCTGCGTATCGTGGATTTTCAGGAGCCAGCCGGCCACTCCCAGCCATAGGCTGCCAAACACAAACCACGGCCCTTTTCCCTGGCTAACAAAATTCAGATGCCCTGCTTCTGGATGGTAGATGGCAGGAGCCACTTGGCACTGTCAAACCAGCCAGATTTGCACTGGTGCCACCTTGGGTCTGGGAACCATCCTGCGTATTGTGGATTTTCAGGAGCCAGCCGGCCACTCCCAGCCACAAGCCCTCCGACTCAAACCACGGCCCTTTTCTGTAGCAAAGAAAACTCAGCTACCCTGCTTCTGGATGGCAGATTGCATGAGCCACTTGGCACTGTCAAACCATCCCGACTTGGCACTGGTGCCACCTTTAGTCTGGGAACTCGCCAGCGTATCATAAATTTTCAGGAGCCAGCCGGCCACTTCCAGCCACAGGCCCCCACAAACAAACCTCGACCCGTTTCCCTGACAAACAAAACTCAGCTACCCCGCTTCGGCATGGCAGATTGCAGGAGCCACTTGGTACTATCAAACCAGCCAGACTTGGCACTGGTGCCACCTTGGGTCTGGGAACCATCCTGCGTATTGTGGATTTTCAGGAGCCAGCCGGCCACTCCCAGCCACAAGCCCTCAGACTCAAACCACGGCCCTTTTCTCTGGCAAAGAAAACTCAGCTGCCCTGCTTCTGGATGGCAGATTGCAGGAGCCACTTGGTACTATCAAACCAGCCCAACTTGGCACTGGTGCCACCTTTGGTCTGGGAACCATCCTGCGTATTGTGGATTTTCAGCAGCCAGCCGGCCACTCCCAGCCGCAAGCCCTCAGACTAAAACCACGGCCCTTTTCTCAGGCAAAGAAAACTCAGCTGCCCTGCTTCTGGATGGCAGATTGCAGGAGCCACTTGGTACTATCAAACCAGCCCAACTTGGCACTGGTGCCACCTTGGGTCTGGGAACCATCCTGCGTATCGTGGATATGTAGGAGCAGGCCGGCCACTCTCAGCCATAGGCTTCCAAACAGAAACCACGGCACTTTTCCCTGGCTAACAAAATTCAGATGCCTTGCTTCTGGATGGCCGATTGGAGGAGAAACTTGGCACTGTCAAACCAGCCCGACTTGGCACTGGTGCCACCTTTGGTCTGGGAACCATTTTGCGTATTGTGGATTTTCAGGATCCAGCCGGCCACTCCCAGCCACAGGCCCCCAAAAATAAACCTTGGCCCGTTTCCCAGACAAACAAAACTCAGCTACCCCGCTTCGGCATGGCAGATTGCAGGAGCCACTTGGTACTATCACACCAGCTCACCTTGGCACTGGTGCCACCTTGGGTCTGGGAACCATCCTGCATATCGTGGATTTTCAGGAGCCAGCAAGCCACTCCCAGCCATAGGCTGCCAAACTCAAATCACGGCCCTTTTTTCCTGGCTAACAAAATTCAGATGCTCCGCTTCTGGATGGCAGATTGCAGGAGCCACTTGGCACTGTCAAACCAGCCCGACTTGGAACTTGTGCCACCTTGGGTCTGGGAACCATCCTGCGTATTGTGGATTTTCAGGAGCCAGCAAGCCACTCCCTGCAACAAGCCCTAAAACTAAAACCATGGCCATTTTCTATGGCAAAAAAAACTCAGCTGACAGGCTTCTGGATGGCAGATTGCAGGAGACACTTGGCACTGTCAAACCAGCCCGACTTGGTATTGGTGCCACCTTGGGTCTGGGAACCATCCTGCGTATCGTGGATTTTCAGGAGCCAGCCGGCCACTCCCAGCCATAGGCTGCCAAACTAAAACCACGGCCCTTAGCCCTGGCTAACAAAATTCAGATGCCCCGCTTCTGGATGGCAGATGGGAGGAGCCACTCGGCACTGTCAAACCAGCCCTACTTGGCACTGGTGCCACCTTGGGTCTGGGAACTCGCCAGCGTATCATAAATTTTCAGGAGCCAGCCGGCCACTCCCAGCCACAGGCCCCCAAAAACAAACCACGGCACTTTTCCCTGACAAACAAAACTCAGCTACCCCGCTACGGCATGGCCGATTGCAGAAGCCACTTGGTACTATCAAACCAGCTCGACTTGGCACTGGTGCCACCTTGGGTCTGGGAACCATCCTGCGTATTGTGGATTTTCAGGAACCAGCCGGCCACTCCCAGCCATAGGCTGCCAAACTCAAATCACGGCCCTTTTTTCCTGGCTAAAAAAATTCAGATGCCCCGCTTCTAGATGGCAGATTGCAGGAGCCACTTGGCACTGTCAAACCAGCCCGACTTGGAACTTGTGCCACCTTGGGTCTGGGAACCATCCTGCGTATTGTGGATTTTCAGGAGCCAGCCGGCCACTCCCAGCAACAAGCCCTAAAACTAAAACCATGGCCATTTTCTATGGCAAACAAAACTCAGCTGACCGGCTTCTGGATGGCAGATTGCAGGAGACACTTGGCACTGTCAAACCAGCCCGACTTGGTATTGGTGCCACCTTGGGTCTGGGAACCATCCTGCGTATCGTGGATTTTCAGGAGCCAGCCGGCCACTCCCAGCCATAGGCTGCCAAACTAAAACCACGGCCCTTAGCCCTGGCTAACAAAATTCAGATGCCCCGCTTCTGGATGGCAGATGGGAGGAGCCACTCGGCACTGTCAAACCAGCCCTACTTGGCACTGGTGCCACCTTGGGTCTGGGAACCATCCTGCGTATTGTGGATTTTCAGGAGCCAGCCGGCCACTCCCAGCCGCAAGCCCGAAGACTCAAACCACGGCCCTTTTCTGTAGCAAAGAAAACTCAGCTGCCCTGCTTCTGGATGGCAGATTGCAGGAGCCACTTGGTACTATCAAATCAACCCAACTTGGCACTGGTGCCACCTTGGGTCTGGGAACCATCCTGCGTATCGTGGATTTTCAAAAGCCAGCCGGCCACTCCCATCCATAGGCTGCAAAACTAAAACCACGGCCCTTAGCCCTGGCTAACAAAATTCAGATGCCCCGCTTCTGGATGGCAGATGGGAGGAGCCACTCGGCACTGTCAAACCAGCCCTACTTGGCACTGGTGCCACCTTGGGTCTGGGAACCATCCTGCGTATCGTGGATATTCAGGAGCAGGCCGGCCAATCTCACCTATAGGCTGCCAAACACAAACTACGGCACTTTTGCCTGGCTAACAAAATTCAGATGCCTTGCTTCTGGATGGCAGATTGCAGGAGCCACTTGGCACTGTCAAACCATCACGACTTGGCACTGGTGCCACCTTGGGTCTGGGAACTCGCCAGCGTATCATAAATTTTCAGGAGCCAGCCGGCCACTCCAAGCCACAGGCCCCCAAAAACAAACCTTGGCCCGTTTCCCTGACAAACAAAACTCAGCTACCCCGCTTCGGCATGGCAGATTGCAGGAGCCACTTGGTACTATCACACCAGCCCAACTTGGCACTGGTGCTACCTTGGCTCTGGGAACCATCCTGCGTATTGTGGATTTTCAGGAGCCAACCGGCCACTCTCACCCACAAGCCCTAAAACTCAAACCACGGCCCTTTCCTCTGGAAAACAAAACTCAGCTGCCCTGCTTCTGGATGGCAGATTGCAGAAGCCACTTGGTACTATCAAACCAGCCACACTTGGAACTGGTGACACCTTGGGTCTGGGAACTCGCCAGCGTATCATAAATTTTCAGGAGCCAGCGTTCCACTCCCAGCCATAGGCTGCAAAACACAAACCACGGCCCTTAGCCCTGGCTTACAAAATTCAGATGCCCCGCTTCTGGATGGCAGATGGCAGGAGCCACTTGGCACTGTCAAACCAGCCAGACTTTGCACTGGTGCCACCTTGGGTCTGGGAACCATCCTGGATATTGTGGATTTTCAGGAGCCAGCCGGCCACTCCCAGCCACAAGCCCTCAGACTCAAACCACGGCCCTTTTCTGTAGCAAAGAAAACTCAGCTGCCCTACATCTGGATGGCAGATTGCAGGAGCCATTTGGTACTATCAAACGAGCCTGACTTGGCACTGGTGCTACCTTGGGTCTGGGAACCATCCTGCGTAGCGTGGATTTTCAGGAGCCAGCCGGCTACTCCCAGCCATAGGCTGCCAAACACAAACCACGGCCCTTTTCCCTGGCTAAAAAAATTCAGATGCTCCGCTTCTGGATGGTAGATGGCAGGAGCCACTTGGCACTGTCAAACCAGCCAGACTTTGCACTGGTGCCACCTTGGGTCTGGGAACCATCCGGCGTATTGTGGATTTTCAGGAGCAAGCCGGCCACTCCCAGCCGCAAGCCCTCAAACTCAAACTACGGCCCTTATCTCTAGCAAAGAAAACTCTGCTGCCCTTCTTCTGGATGGCAGATTGCAGGAGCTACTTGGTACTATCAAACCAGCCCAACTTGGAACTGCTTCTACCTTGGGTCTGGGAACCTTCCTGCGTATCGTGGATTTTCAGGAGCCAGCCGGCCACTCTTAGCCACAAGCCCTCAA
The DNA here is from genome assembly GCA_031885435.1 of Passerculus sandwichensis. NCBI lineage: Eukaryota > Metazoa > Chordata > Aves > Passeriformes > Passerellidae > Passerculus > Passerculus sandwichensis. The sequence goes on along the minus strand of CM063166.1, from coordinate 2,435,524 downwards.
ACTTAAACAACGGCACTTTGCCCTAACTAACAAAATTCAGATGCCTTGCTTCTGGATGGCAGATTGCAGGAGCCACTTGGCACTGTCAAACCATCCCGACTTGGCACTGGTGCCACCTTTGGTCTGGGAACTCGCCGGCGTATCATAAATTTTCAGGAGCCAGCCGGCCACTTCCAGCCACAGGCCCCCACAAACAAACCTCGGCCCGTTTCCCTGACTAACAAAATTCAGCTACCCCGCTTCGGCATGGCAGATTGCAGGAGCCACTTGGTACTATCAAACCAGCCAGACTTGGCACTGGTGCCACCTTGGGTCTGGGAACCATCCTGCGTATTGTGGATTTTCAGGAGCCAGCCGGACACTCCCAGCCACAGGCCCCCAAAAACAAACCTCGGCCCATTTCCCTGAAAAAAAAAAACTCAGCTACCCCGCTTCGGCATGGCAGATTGCAGGAGCCACTTGGTACTATCAAACCATCCCGACTTGGCACTGGTGCCACCTTGGGTCTGGGAACCATCCTGCGTATTGTGGATTTTCAGGAGCCAGCCGGCCACTCCCAGCCACAAGCCCTCAAACTCAAACCACGGCCCTTTTCTCCGGCAAAGAAAACTCAGCTGCCCTGCTTCTGGATGGCAGATTGCAGGAGCCACTTGGTACTATCAAACCAGCCCAACGTGGCACGGGTGCCAACTTGGGTCTGGGAACCATCCTGCGTATCGTGGATATGTAGGAGCAGGCCGGCCACACTCAGCCATAGGCTTCCAAATAGAAACCACGGCACTTTTCCCTGTCTAATAAAATTCAGATGCCTTGCTTCTGGATGGCCGATTGGAGGAGCCACTTGGCACTGTAAAACAATCCTGACTTGGCACTGGTGCCACCTTTGGTCTGGGAACCTTCCTGCTTATTGTGGATTTTCAGGAGCCAGCCGGCCACTCTCACCCGCAAGCCCTAAAACTCAAACCACGGCCCTTTCCTCTGGAAAACAAAACTCAGCCGCCCCGCTTCCGGATGGCAGATTGCAGGAGACATTTGGTACTATCAAACCAGCCACACTTGGAACTGGTGACACCTTGGGTCTGGGAACCATCCTGCGTATCGTGGATTTTCAGGAGCCAGCGTGCCACTCCCAGCAATAGGCTGCAAAACACAAACCACGGCCCTTAGCCCTGGCTAACAATATTAAGATGCCCTGCTTCTGGATGGCAGATTGCAGGAGCCACTTGGCACTGTCAAACCAGCCTGACTTGGCACTGGTTCCACCTTGCGTCTGGGAACCATCCTGCGTATTCTGGATTTTCAGGAGCCAGCCAGCTACTCCCAGACACAAGCCCTCCAACTCAAACCACAGCCCTTTTCTCTGGAAAAGAAAACTCAGCCGCCCCGCTTCCGGTTGGCAGATTGCAGGAGCCACTTGGTACTATCAAACCAGCCCAACATGGCACTGGTGCCACCTTGGGTCTGGGAACCATCCTGCGTATCGTGGATATTCAGGAGCAGGCCGGCTACTCTCAGCCATTGGCTGCCAACACAAACCACGGCACTTTTCCCTGGCTAAAAAAACTCAGATGCCTTGCTTCTGGATAACAGATTGCAGGAGCCACTCGGCACTGTCAAACCAGCCCTACTTGGCACTCGTGCCACCTTGGGTCTGGGAACCATCCTGCGTATTGTGGATTTTCAGGAGCCAGCCGGCCACTCCCAGCAACAAGCCCTAAAATTAAAACCATGGCCATTTTCTATGGCAAACAAAACTCAGCTGACCGGCTTCTGGATGGCAGATTGCAGGAGCCACTTGGCACTGTCAAACCAGCCCGACTTGGTATTGGTTCCACCTTGGGTCTGGGAACCATCCTGCGTATTGTGGATTTTCAGGAGCCAGCCGGCCACTCCCAGACACAAGCCCTCAGACTCAAACCACGGCCCTTTTCCCTGGCAAAAAAAACTCAGCTGCCCTGCTTCTGGATGGCAGATTGCAGGAGCCACTTGGTACTATCAAACCAGCCCAACTTGGCATTGGTGCCACCTTGGGTCTGGGAACCATCCTGCGTATCGTGGATATTCAGGAGCAGGCCGGCCAATCTCAGCTATAGGCTGCCAAACACAAACTACGGCACTTTTCCCGGGCTAACAAAATTCAGATGCCTTGCTTCTGGATGGCAGATTGGAGGAGCCACTTGGCACTGTCAAACCATCACGACTTGGCACTGGTGCCGCCTTGGGTCTGGGAAACCATCCTGCGTATTGTGGATTTTCAGGAGCCAGCCGGCCACTCTCCCCCACAAGCCCTAAAACTCAAACCACGGCCCTTTCCTCTGGAAAAGAAAACTCAGCCGCCCCGCTTCCGGGTGGCAGATTGCAGGAGACACTTGGTACTATCAAACCAGCCACACTTGGAACTGGTGACACCTTGGGTCTGGGAACCATCCTGCGTATCGTGGATTTTCAGGAGCCAGCGGGCCACTCCCAGCCATAGGCTGCAAAACAAAAACCACGGCCCTTAGCCCTGGCTAACAATATTAAGATGCCCTGCTTCTGGATGGCAGATTGCAGGAGCCACTTGGCACTGTCAAACCAGCCTGACTTGGCACTGGTTCCACCTTGGGTCTGGGAACCATCCTGCGTATTGTGGATTTTCAGAAGCCAGCCAGCCACTCCCAGACACAAGCCCTCCAACTCAAACCACAGCCCTTTTCTCTGGAAAAGAAAACTCAGCCGCCCCGCTTCCGGATGGCAGATTGCAGGAGCCACTTGGTACTATCAAACCAGCCCAACATGGCACTGGTGCCACCTTGGGTCTGGGAACCATCCTGCGTATCGTGGATATTCAGGAGCCAGCGGGCCACTCCCAGCCATAGGCTGCCAAACACAAACCACGGCCCTAAGCCCTGGCTAAAACAATTCAGATGCCCAGCTTCTGGATGGCAGATGGGAGGAGCCACTTGGCACTGTCAAACCAGCCCGACTTGGCACTGGTGCCACCTTGGGTCTGGGAACCATCCTGCGTATTGTGGATTTTCAGGAGCAGGCCGGCCAATCTCAGCTATAGGCTGCCAAACACAAACTACGGCACTTTTCCCGGGCTAACAAAATTCAGATGCCTTGCTTCTGGATGGCAGATTGGAGGAGCCACTTGGCACTGTCAAACCATCACAACTTGGCACTGGTGCCACCTTGGGTCTAAGAAACCATCCTGCGTATTGTGGATTTTCAGGAGCCAGCCGGCCACTCTCACCCACAAGCCATAAAACTCAAACCACGGCCCTTTCCTCTGGAAAACAAAACTCAGCTGCCCTGCTTCTGGATGGCAGATTGCAGGAGCCACTTGGTACTATCAAACCAGCCACACTTGGCACTGGTGCCACCTTGGGTCTGGGAACCATCCTGCGTATCGTGGATTTTCAGGAGCCAGCGTGCCACTCCATGCCATAGGCTGCAAAACAAAAACCACGGTTTTTTCCTTGGCTAACACAATTAAGATGCCCTGCTTCTGGATGGCAGATTGCAGGAGCCACTTGGCACTGTCAAACCAGCCTGACTTGGCACTGGTTCCACCTTGGGTCTGGGAACCATCCTGCGTATTGTGGATTTTCAGGAGCCAGCCGGCCACTCCCAGCCATAGGCAGCCAAACACAAACCACGGCCCTTTTCCCTGACAAACAAAACTCAGCTACCCCGCTTCGGCATGGCCGATTGCAGAAGCCACTTGGTACGATCAAACCAGCCCAACTTGGCACTGGTGACACCTTGGGTCTGGGAACCTTCCTGCGTATCGTGGATTTTCAGGAGCCAGCCGGAAACTCCCAGCCATAGGCTGCAAACACAAACCACGGCCCTTTTCCCTGGCTAACAAAATTCAGATGCCCCGCTTCTGGATGGCAGATGGGAGGAGCCACTTGGCACTGGTGCCACCTTGGGTCTGGGAACCATCCTGCGTATTGTGGATTTTCAGGAGCCAGCCGGCCACTCCATGCCACAAGCACTCAGACTCAAACCATGGCCCTTTTCTCAGGAAAAAAAAACTCAGCTGCCCTGCTTCTGGATGGCAGATTGCAGGAGGCACCTGCTACTATCAAACCAGCTTGACTTGGCACTGGTGCTACCTTGGGTCTGGGAGCCATCCTGCGTATCGTCGATTTTCAGGAGTTAGCCGGCCACTCCCAGCCATAGGCTGCAAAACACAAACCACGGCCCTTTTCCCTGGTAAACAAAATTCAGATGCCCCGCTTCTCGATGGCAGATTGCAGGAGCCACTTGGCACTGCCAAACCAGCCCTACTTGGCACTGGTGCCACCTTGGGTCTGGGAACCATCCTGCGTATTGTGGATTTTCAGGAGCCAGCTGGCCACTCCCAGCCACAAGCCCCCAGACTCAAACCACGGCCCTTTTCTGTAGCAAAGAAAACTCAGCTGCCCTGCTTCTGGATGGCAGCTTGCAGGAGCCACTTGGTACTATCAAACCAGCCCGACTTGGCACTGGTGCCACCTTGGGTCTGGGAACCATCCTGCGTATTGTGGATTTTCAGGAGCCAACCGGCCACTCCCAGCCACAAGCCCTCAGACTCAAACCACGGCCCTTTTCTCTGGCAAAGAAAACTCAGCTGCCCTGTCTTTGGATGGCAGATTGCAGGAGCCACTTGGTACTATCACACCAGCCCAACTTGGCACTGGTGCCACCTTGGGTCTGGGAACCATCCTGCCTATCGTGGATATGTAGGAGCAGGCCGGCCACTCTCAGCCATAGGCTTCCAAACAGAAACCACGGCACTTTTCCCTGGCTAACAAAATTCAGATGCCTTGCTTCTGGATGGCCGATTGGAGGAGCCAGTTGGCACTGTCAAACCATCCTGACTTGGCACTGGTGCCACCTTTGGTCTGGGAACTCGCCAGCGTATCATAAATTTTCAGGAGCCAGCCGGCCACTCCCCACCCACAGGCCCCCAAATACAAACCTTGGCCCGTTTCCCTGACAAACAAAACTCAGCTACACCGCTTCGGCATGGCAGATTGCAGGAGCCACTTGGTACTATGAAACCAGCCCAACTTGGCACTGGTGCCACCTTGGGTCTGGGAACCATCCTGCGTATTGTGGATTTTCAGGAGCCAGCCGGCCACTCCCACCCACAAGCCCTAAAACTCAAACCACGGCCCTTTCCTTTGGAAAACAAAACTCAGCTGCCCTGCTTCTGGATTGCAGATTGCAGAAGCCACTTGGTACTATCAAGCCAGCCACACTTGGCACTGGTGACACCTTGGGTCTGGGAACCATCCTGCGTATCGTGGATTTTCAGGAGCCAGCGTGCCACTCCATACCATAGGCGGCAAAACACACACCACGGCCCTTAGCCCTGGCTAACAATATTAAGATGCCTTGCTTCTGGATGGCAGATTGCAGGAGCCACTTGGCACTGTCAAACCAGCCTGACTTGGCACTGGTTCCAGCTTGGGTCTTGGAACCATCCTGCGTATTGTGGATTTTCAGGAGCCAGCCGGCCACCCCGAGCGACAACCCCTCAGACTCAAACCACGGCCCTTTTCTCAGGCAAGGAAAACTCAGCTGCCCTGCTTCTGGACGGCAGCTTTCAGGAGCCACTTGGCACTGTCAAACCAGCCCGACTTGGCACTGGTGCCACCTTGGGTCTGGGAACCATCCTGCGTATTCTGGATTTTCAGGAGCCAGCCAGCCACTCCCAGACACAAGCCCTCAAACTCAAACCACAGCCCTTTTCTCTGGCAAAGAAAATTCAGCTGCCCCGCTTCCGGATGGCAGATTGCAGGAGCCACTTGGTACTATAAACCAGCCTAACTTGGCACTGGTGCCACCTTGGGTCTGGGAACCATCCTGCGTATGGTGGATTTTCAGGAGCCAGCCAGCCACTCCCAGCCATAGGCTGCCAAACTCAAATCACGGCCCTTTTTTCCTGGCTAAAAAAATTCAGATGCCCCGCTTTTGGATGGCAGATTGCAGGAGCCACTTGGCACTGTCAAACCAGCCCGACTTGGAACTTGTGCCACCTTGGGTCTAGGAACCATCCTGCGTATTGTGGATTTTCAGGAGCCAGCCGGCCACTCCCAGCAACAAGCCCTAAAACTAAAACCATGGCCATTTTCTATGGCAAACAAAACTCAGCTGACCGGCTTCTGGATGGCAGATTGCAGGAGCCACTTGGTACTATCAAACCAGCCCGACTTGGCACTGGTGCCACCTTGGGTCTGGGAACCATCCTGCGTATTCTGGATTTTCAGGAGCCAGCCAGCAACTCGCAGACACAAGCCCTCAAACTCAAACCACAGCCCTTTTCTCTGGCAAATAAAACTCAGCTGCCCCGGTTCTGGATGGCAGATTGCAGGAGCCACTTGGTACTATCAAACCAGCCTAACTTGGCACTGGTGCCACCCTGGGTCTGGGAACCATCCTGCGTAACGTGGATATTCAGGAGCAGGCCGGCTACTCTCAGCCATAGGCTGCAAAACACAAACCACGGCACTTTTCCCAGGCTAAAATATTCAGATGCCCCGCTTCTGGATGGCAGATTGCAGGAGCCACTCGGCACTGTCAAACCAGCCCTACTTGGCACTGGTGCCACCTTGGGTCTGGGAACCATCCTGCGTATTGTGGATTTTCAGGATCCAGCCGGCCACTCCCAGCCAAGAGCCCTCAGACTCAAACCACGGCTTTTTTCTCTGGCAAGAAAAACTCAGCTGACTTGCTTCTGGATGGCAGATTGCAAGAGCCACTTGGTACTATCAAACCAGCCCGACTTAGCACTGGTGCCACCTTGGGTCTGGGAACCATCCTGTATATCGTGGACTTTCAGGAGCCAGCCAGCCACTCCCAGCCATAGGCTGCCAAACTCAAATCACGGCCCTTTTTTCCTGGCTAACAAAATTCAGATGCCCCGCTTCTGGATGGCAGATTGCAGGAGCCACTTGGCACTGTCAAACCAGCCCGACTTGGAACTTGTGCCACCTTGGGTCTGGGAACCATCAAGCGTATTAGGGATTTACAGGAGCCAGCCGGCCACGCCCAGCAACAAGCCCTAAAACTAAAACCATGGCCATTTTCTATGGCAAACAAAACTCAGCTGACCGGCTTCTGGATGGCAGATTGCAGGAGACACTTGGCACTGTCAAACCAGCCGGACTTGGTATTGGTGCAACCTTGGGTCTGGGAACCATCCTGCGTATTGTGGATTTTCAGGAGCCAGCCAGCCACTCCCAGACACAAGCCCTCCAACTCAAACCACAGCCCTTTTCTCTGGAAAAGAAAACTCAGCCGCCCCGCTTCCGGATGGCAGATTGCAGGAGCCACTTGGTACTATCAAACCAGCCCAACATGGCACTGGTGCCACCTTGGGTCTGGGAACCATCCTGCGTATCGTGGATTTTCAGAAGCCAGCTTGCCACTCCCAGCCATAGGCTGCCAAACACAAACCACGGCCCTTTTCCCTGGCTAAAAAAATTCAGATGCCTTGCTTCTGGATGGTAGATGGCAGGAGCCACTTGGCACTGTCAAACCAGCCAGACTTTGCACTGGTGCCACCTTGGGTCTGGGAACCATCCGGCGTATTGTGGATTTTCAGGAGCCAGCCGGCCACTCCCAGCTGCAAGCCCTCAGACTCAAACCACGGCCCTTTTCTCAAGCAAAGAAAACTCTGCTGCCCTTCTTCTGGATGGCAGATTGCAGGAGCTACTTGGTACTATCAAACCAGCCCAACTTGGCACTGGTGACACCTTGGGTCTGGGAACCTTCCTGCGTATCGTGGATTTTCAGGAGCCAGCCGGCCACTCTTAGCCACAAGCCCTCAAACTCAAACAACGGCACTTTGCCCTAACTAACAAAATTCAGATGCCTTGCTTCTGGATGGCAGATTGCAGGAGCCACTTGGCACTGTAAAACCATCCTGACTCGGCACTGGTGCCACCTTTGGTCTGGGAACTCGCCAGCGTATCATAAATTTTCAGGAGCCAGCCGGCCACTTCCAGCCACAGGCCCCCAAAAACAAACCTTGGCCCGTTTCCCTGACAAACAAAACTCAGCTACCCCGCTTCGGCATGGCAGATTGCAGGAGCCACTTGGTACTATCAAACCAGCCAGACTTGGCACTGGTGCCACCTTGGGTCTGGGAACCATCCTGCGTATTCTGGATTTTCAGGAGCCAGCCGGCCACTCCCAGCCACAAGCCCTCAGACTCAAACCACGGCCCTTTTCTCTGGCAAAGAAAACTCAGCTGCCCTGCTTCTGGATGGCAGATTGCAGGAACCACTTGGTACTATCAAACCAGCCCAACTTGGCACTGGTACCACCTTGGGTCTGGGAACCATCCTGCGTATCGTGGATATTCAGGAGCAGGCCGGCCACACTCAGCCATAGGCTTCCAAACAGAAACCACGGCACTATTCCCTGGCTAATAAAATTCAGATGCCTTGCTTCTGGATGGCCGATTGGAGGAGCCACTTGGCACTGTAAAACCATCCTGACTTGGCACTGGTGCCACCTTTGGTCTGGGAACTCGCCAGCGTATCATAAATTTTCAGGAGCCAGCCGGCCACTCCCAGCCACAGGCCTCCAAAAACAAACCTTGGCCCGTTTCCCTGACAAACAAAACTCAGCCACCCCGCTTCGGCATGGCAGATTGCAGGAGCCACTTGGTACTATCACACCAGCCGAACTTGGCACTGGTGCCACCTTAGGTCTGGGAACCTTCCTGCGTATTGTGGATTTTCAGGAGCCAGCCGGCCACTCTCACCCACAAGCCCTAAAACTCAAACCACGGCCCTTTCCTCTGGAAAAGAAAACTCAGCCGCCCCGCTTCCGGATGGCAGATTGCAGGAGACACTTGGTACTATCAAACCAGCCACACTTGGAACTGGTGCCACCTTGGGTCTGGGAACCATCCTGCGTATCGTGGATTTTCAGGAGCCAGCGTGCCACTCCCAGCCATAGTCTGCAAAACACAAACCACGGCCCTTAGCCCTGGCTAACAATATTAAGATGCCCTGCTTCTGGATGGCAGATTGCAGGAGCCACTTGGCACTGTCAAACCAGCCTGACTTGGCACTGGTTCCACCTTGCGTCTGGGAACCATCCTGCGTATTCTGGATTTTCAGGAGCCAGCCAGCCACTCCCAGACACAATCCCTCCAACTCAAACCACAGCCCTTTTCTCTGGAAAAGAAAACTCAGCCGCCCCGCTTCCGGATGGCAGATTGCAGGAGCCACTTGGTACTATCAAACCAGCCCAACTTGGCACTGGTGCCACCTTGGGTCTGGGAACCATCCTGCGTATCATGGATATTCAGGAGCAGGCCGGCTACTCTCAGCCATAGGCTGCCAACACAAACCACGGCACTTTTCCCTGGCTAAAAAAACTCAGATGCCTTGCTTCTGGATGGCAGATTGCAGGAGCCACTTGGTACTATCACACCAGTCCAACTTGGAACTGGTGCCACCTTGGGTCTGGGAACCATCCTGCGTATTGTGGATTTTCAGGAGCCAGCCGGCCACTCTCACCCACAAGCCCTAAAACTCAAACCACGGCCCTTTCCTCTGGAAAACAAAACTCAGCTGCCCTGCTTCTGGATGGCAGATTGCAGAAGACACTTGGTACTATCAAACCAGCCACACTTGGAACTGGTGTCACCTTGGGTCTGGGAACCATCCTGCGTATCGTGGATTTTCAGGAGCCAGCGTGCCACTCCCAGCCATAGGCTGCAAAACACAAACCACGGCCCTTAGCCCTGGCTAACAATATTAAGATGCCCTGCTTCTGGATGGCAGATTGCAGGAGCCACTTGGCACTGTCAAACCAGCCTGACTTGGCACTGGTTCCAACTTGGGTCTGGGAACCATCCTGCGTATTGTGGATTTTCAGGAGCCAGCCGGCCACTCCGAGCGACAAGCCCTCAGACTCAAACCACGGCCTTTTTCTCGGGCAAAGAAAACTCAGCTGCCCTGCTTCTGGACGGCAGCTTGCAGGAGCCACTTGGTACTATCAAACCAGCCCGACTTGGCACTGGTGCCACCTTGGGTCTGGGAACCATCCTGCGTATCGTGGATATTCAGGAGCAGGCCGGCTACTCTCAGCCATAGGCTGCCAAACACAAACCACGGCACTTTTCCCTGGCTAAAATATTCAGATGCCCCGCTTCTGGATGGCAGATTGCAGGAGCCACTCGGCACTGTCAAACCAGCCCTACTTGGCACTGGTGCCACCTTGGGTCTGGGAACCATCCTGCGTATTGTGGATTTTCAGGATCCAGCCGGCCACTCCCAGCCACAAGCCCTCAGACTCAAACCACGGCTTTTTTCTCTGGCAAGAAAAACTCAGCTGACTTGCTTCTGGATGGCAGATTGCAAGAGCCACTTGGTACTATCAAACCAGCCCGACTTGGTATTGGTGCCACCTTGGGTCTGGGAACCATCCTGCGTATCGTGGATTTTCAGGAGCCAGCCAGCCACTCCCAGCCATAGGCTGCCAAACACAAACCACGGCCCTTAGCCCTGGCTTACAAAATTCAGATGCCCTGCTTCTGGATGGCAGATGGGAGGAGCCACTTGGCACTGTCAAACCAGCCCGACTTGGCACTGGTGCCACCTTGGGTCTGGGAACCATCCTGCGTATTGTGGATTTTCAGGAGCCAGCCGGCCACTCCCAGCCACAAGCCCTCAGACTTAAACCACGGCCCTTTTCTGTAGCAAAGAAAACTCAGCTGCCCTACATCTGGATGGCAGATTGCAGGAGCCATTTGGTACTATCAAACGAGCCCGACTTGGCACTGGTGCTACCTTGGGTCTGGGAACCATCCTGCGTAGCGTGGATTTTCAGGAGCCAGCCGGCTACTCCCAGCCATAGGCTGCCAAACACAAACCACGGCCCTTTTCCCTGGCTAAAAAAATTCAGATGCCCCGCTTCTGGATGGTAGATGGCAGGAGCCACTTGGCACTGTCAAACCAGCCAGACTTTGCACTGGTGCCACCTTGGGTCTGGGAACCATCCGGCGTATTGTGGATTTTCAGGAGCCAGCCGGCCACTCCCAGCCGCAAGCCCTCAGACTCAAACCACGGCCCTTTTCTCTAGCAAAGAAAACTCTGCTGCCCTTCTTCTGGATGGCAGATTGCAGGACCTATCTGGTACTATCAAACCAGCCCAACTTGGCACTGGTGCCACCTTGGGTCTGGGAACCATCCTGCGTATCGTGGATATTCAGGAGCAGGCCGGCCAATCTCAGCTATAGGCTGCCAAACACAAACTACGGCACTTTTCCCGGGCTAACAAAATTCAGATGCCTTGCTTCTGGATGGCAGATTGGAGGAGCCACTTGGCACTGTCAAACCATCACGACTTGGCACTGGTGCCACCTTGGGTCTGGGAAACCATCCTGCGTATTTTGGATTTTCAGGAGCCAGCCGGCCACTCTCACCCACAAGCCCTAAAACTCAAACCACGGCCCTTTCCTCTGGAAAACAAAACTCAGCTGCCCGGTTCTGGATGGCAGATTGCAGGAGCCACTTGGTACTATCAAACCAGCCCGACTTGGCACTAGTGCCACCTTGGGTCTGGGAACCATCCTGCGTATCGTGGATTTTCAGGAGCCAGCGTGCCACTCCATGCCATAGGCTGCAAAACAAAAACCACGGTTTTTTCCTTGGCTAACACAATTAAGGTGCCCTGCTTCTGGATGGCATATTGCAGGAGCCACTTGGCACTGTCAAACCAGCCTGACTTGGCACTGGTTCCACCTTGGGTCTGGGAACCATCCTGCGTATTGTGGATTTTCAGGAGCCAGCCGGCCACTCCCAGCCACAAGCCCTCAGACTCAAACCACAGCCCTTTTCTGTGGCAAAGAAAACTCAGCTACCCTGCTTCTGGGTGGCAGATGGCAGGAGCCACTTGGCACTGTCAAACCATCACGACTTGGCACTGGTGCCACCTTGGGTCTGGGAACTCGCCAGCGTATCATAAATTTTCAGGAGCCAGCCGGGCACTCTCAGCCACAGGCCCCCAAAAACAAACCACGGCACTTTTCCCTGACAAACAAAACTCAGCTACCCCGCTTCGGAATGGCCGATTGCAGAAGCCATTTGGTACGATCAAACCAGCCCAACTTGGCACTGGTGACACCTTGGGTCTGGGAACCTTCCTGCGTATCGTGGATTTTCAGGAGCCAGCCGGCCACTCCCAGCCATAGGCTGCCATACACAAACCACGGCCCTTTTCCCTGGCGAACAAAATTCAGATGCCCCGCTTCTGGATGGCAGATGGGGGGAGCCACTTGGCACTGTCAAACCAGCCCGATATGGCACTGGTGCCACCTTGGGTCTGGGAACCATTTTGCGTATTGTGGATTTTCAGGAGCCAGCCGGCCACTCCCAGCCACAAGCCCTCAGACTCAAACCATGGCCCTTTTCTCTGGAAAAAAAAACTCAGCTGCCCTGCTTCTGGATGGCCGATTGTAGGAGGCACCTGCTACTATCAAACCAGCCCAACTTGGCACTGGTGCTACCTTGGGTCTGGGAACCATCCTGCGTATCGTGGATTTTCAGGAGTTAGCCGGCCACTCCCAGCCATAGGCTGCAAAACACAAACCACGGCCCTTTTCCCTGGTAAACAAAATTCAGATGCCCCGCTTCTCGATGGCAGATTGCAGGAGCCACTTGGCACTGCCAAACCAGCCCTACTTGGCACTGGTGCCACCTTGGGTCTGGGAACCATCCTGCATATTGTGGATTTTCAGGAGCCAGCTGGCCACTCCCAGCCACAAGCCCTCAGACTCAAACCACGGCCCTTTTCTGTAGCAAAGAAAACTCAGCTGCCCTGCTTCTGGATGGCAGCTTGCAGGAGCCACTTGGTACTATCAAACCAGCCCGACATGGCACTGGTGCCACCTTGGGTCTGGGAACCATCCTGCGTATTTTGGATTTTCAGGAGCCAGCCAGCCACTCCTAGCCACAAGCCCTCAAACTCAAACAACGGCACTTTGCCCTAACTAACAAAATTCAGATGCCTTGCTTCTGGATGGCAGATTGCAGGAGCCACTTGGCACTGTCAAACCATCCCGACTTGGCACTGGTGCCACCTTTGGTCTGGGAACTCGCCAGCGTATCATAAATTTTCAGGAGCCAGCCGGCCACTCCCAGCCACAGGCCCCCAAAAACAAACCTCGGCTCATTTCCCTGAAAAACAAAACTCAGCTACCCAGCTTCGGCATGGCAGATTGCAGGAGCCACTTGGTACTATCAAACCAGCCAGACTTGGCACTGGTGCCACCTTGGGTCTGGGAACCATTTTGCGTATTGTGGATTTTCAGGAGCCAACCGGCCACTCCCAGCCAAAAGCCCTCAGACTCAAACCACGGCCCTTTTCTCTGGCAAAGAAAACTCAGCTGCCCTGTCTTTGGATGGCAGATTGCAGGAGCCACTTGGTACTATCAAACCAGCCCAACTTGGCACTGGTGCCACCTTGGGTCTGGGAACCATCCTGCGTATCGTGGATATGTAGGAGCAGGCCGGCCACTCTCAGCCATAGGGTTCCAAACAGAAACCACGGCACTTTTCCCTGGCTAACAAAATTCAGATGCCTTGCTTCTGGATGGCCGATTGGAGGAGCCACTTGGCACTGTCAAACCATCCTGACTTGGCACTGGTGCCACCTTTAGTCTGGGAACTCGCCAGCGTATCATAAATTTTCAGGAGCCAGCCGGCCACTCCCAGCCACAGGCCCCCAAATACAAACCTTGGCCCGTTTCCCTGACAAACAAAACTCAGCTGCCCCACTTCGGCATGGCAGATTGCAGGAGCCACTTGGTACTATCAAACCAGCCCAACTTGGCACTGGTGCCACCTTAGGTCTGGGAACCATCCTGCGTATTGTGGATTTTCAGGAGCCAGCCGGCCACTCCCACCCACAAGCCCTAAAACTCCAACCACGGCCCTTTCCTTTGGAAAACAAAACTCAGCTGCCCGGCTTCTGGATGGCAGATTGCAGAAGCCCCTTGGTACTATCAAGCCAGCCACACTTGGCACTGGTGACACCTTGGGTCTGGGAACCATCCTGCGTATCGTGGATTTTCAGGAGCCAGCGTGCCACTCCATACCATAGGCTGCAAAACACAAACCACGGTTTTTTCCTTGGCTAACACAATTAAGATGCCCTGCTTCTGGATGGCAGATTGCAGGAGCAACTTGGCACTGTCAAACCAGCCTGACTTGGCACTGGTTCCACCTTGGGTCTGGGAACCATCCTGCGTATTGTGGATTTTCAGGAGCCAGCCGGCCACTCCGAGCCAAAAGCCCTCAGACTCAAACCACGGCCCTTTTCTGTAGCAAAGAAAACTCAGCTGCCCTGCTTCTGGACGGCAGCTTGCAGGAGCCACTTGGTACTATCAAACCAGCCCGACTTGGCACTGGTGCCACCTTGGGTCTGGGAACCATCCTGCGTATTCTGGATTTTCAGGAGCCAGCCAGCCACTCCCAGACACAAGCCCTGAAACTCAAACCACAGCCCTTTTCTCTGGAAAAGAAAACTCAGCTTCCCTGCTTCTGGATGGCAGATTGCAGGAGCCACTTGGTACTATCAAACCAGCCCAACTTGGCACTGGTTCCACATTGGGTCTGGGAACCATCCTGCGTATCGTGGATATTCAGGAGCAGGCCGGCTACTCTCAGCCATAGGCTGCCAAACACAAACCACGGCACTTGTCCCTGGCTAAAAAAATTCAGATGCCTTGCTTCTGGATGGCAGATTGCAGGAGCCACTTGGCACTGCCAAACCAGCCCGACTTCGCACTGGTGCTACCTTGGGTCCGGGAACCATCCTGGGTATCATGGATTTTCCGGAGCCAGCCGTCCACTCCCAGCCATAAGCCCTCAAAGTCAAACCACGGCCCTTTTCTCTGGAAAAAAAAATTTCAGGTGTCCTGCTTCTGGATGGCAGATTACAGGAGCCACTTGGTACTATCAAACCAGCCAGACTTGGCACTGGTGCTACCTTGGGTATAGGAACCATCCTGCGTATTGTGGATTTTCAGGAGCCAGCCGGCCACACCCAGACACAGGCCCCCAAAAACAAACCTCGGCCCGTTTCCCTGACAAACAAAACACAGCTACCCCGCTTCTGGATGGCAGATTGCAGGAGCCACTTGGCACTGTAAAACCAGCCCGACTTGGCACTGGTGCTACCTTGGGTCTGGGTACCATCCTGCATATAGTGGATTTTCAGGAGCCAGCCGTCAAATCCAAGCCATAGGCTGCCAAACACAAACCACGGCCCTTATCCCTGGCTAACAAAATTCAGATTCCCCACTTCTGGATGGCAGATTGCTGGAGCCACTTTGCACTGTCAAACCAGCCTGACTTGGCACTGGTGCCACCTTCGGTTTAGGAACCATCCTGCGTATTGTGGATTTTCAGGAGCAAGCCGGCCACTCGCAGACACAAGCCCTCAAACTCAAACCACGGCCCTTTTCTCTGGAAAACAAATTTCAGCTGCCCTGCTTCTATATGGCAGATTTCAGGAGGCAGTGGGTATTTTAAACCAGCCCAACTTGTTACTGGTGCTACCTTGGGTCTGGGAACCATCCTGCGTATAGTGTATTTTCAGGAGCCAGCCGGCCACTCCCAGCCATAGGCTGCCAAACACAAACCATGGCCCTTTTCCCAGGCTAACAAAATTCAGATGCCCCGCTTCTGGATGGTAGATTGCAGGAGCCACTTTGTACTATTAAATCAGCCCGACTTGGCACTGGTGCTACCTTGGGTCTGGGTACCATCCTGTGTATCGTGGATTTTAAGGTGCCAGCCGGCCACTCCCAGCCACAAGCCCTTAAACTCAAACCACGGCCCTTTTCTCTGGAAAACAAATTTCAGCTGCCCTGCTTCTATATGGCAGATTTCCGGAGCCAGTGGGTATTATAAACAAGCCCGACTTGGCGCTGGTTCTACCTTGGGCCTGGGAACCATCCTGCGTAAAGTGTATTTTCAGGAGCCAGCCGGCCACTCCCAACCATAGGGTTCCTAACACAAACCACGGCCATTTTCCCTGCCCTACAAAATTCAGATGCCTTGCTTCTGGATGGCAGATTGCTGGAGCAACCTGGCACTGTCAAACCAGCCCGACTTGGCACTGGTGACACATTGGGTCAGGGAACCATCCTGCGTATTGTGGATTTTCAGGAGCCAGCCGGCCACTCCCAGCCATAGGCTGACAAACACAAACCACGGAACTTTTCCCTGGCTAGCAAAATTCAGATGCCCCGCTTCAGGATGGCAGATTGCAGGAGCCACTTGGCACTGTCAAATCAGCCCGACTTGGCACTGGTCACACCTTGGGTCTGGGAAACCATCCTGCGTATTGTGTATTTTCAGGAGCCAGCCGGCAACTCCCAGCAGCTGGAGCCCAACACAAACCACGGCCCTTTTCCCTGTCTAAAAAAACTCACCTGCCACTCTTCTGGATGGCAGATTGCAGTAGCCACTTGGCCCTGTCAAACCAGCCCGACTTGGCACTAGTGCCACCTTGGGTCTGGGAACCATCCTGCGTATTGTGGATTTTTAGGAGCCAGCCGGCCACTCCCAGCCACAAGCCCTCAGACTCAAAGCATGGCCCTTTTCTCTTCCAAAGAAAACTCAGCTGCCCTTCTTCTGGATGGCAGATTGCAGGAGCCACTTGGTACTATCAAACCAGCCCGACTTGGAACTGGTGCCACCTTGGGTCTGGGAATCATGCTGCCTATCGTGGATTTTCAGGAGCCAGCCGGCCACTACCAGCCATAGGTAGCCAAACACAAACCTCGGCCCTTTTCCCTGGCTAACAAAATTCAGATGCCCCACTTCTGGATGGCAAATTGCACGAGCCACTTGGCACTGTCAAACCAGCCTGACTTAGCACTGGTGCCACCTTGGGTCTGGGAACCATCCTGCGTATTGTGGATTTTCAGGAGCCAGCCGGCAACTCCCAGCCACAAGCCCTCAGACTCAAACCACGGCCATTTTCGCTGGCAAATAAAACACAGCTGCCCTGCTTCTTGATGGCGGATTGCAGGAGCCACTTGGTACTATCAAACCAGCCCGACTTGGCACTGGTGCCACCTGGGGTCTGGGAACTCATCCTGCGTATCGTGGATTTTAAGGAGCCAGCCGGCCACTACCAGCCATAGGCTGCCAAACACAAACCACGGCCCTATTCCCTGTCTAAAAAAGTTCAGATGCCCCGCTTCTGGATGGCAGATTGCAGGAGCCACTTGGCACTGTCACACCAGCGCGACTCGGCACTGGTGCCACCTTGGGTCTGGGAACCATCCTGCCTATTGCGGATTTTCAGGAGCCAGCCAGCCACTCCCAGCCACAAGCCCTAAAACTCAAACCACAGCCCTTTTCTCTGGAAAACAAAACTCAGCTGCCCTGCTTCTGGATGGCAGATTGCAGGAGCCCCTTGGTACTATAAAACCAGCGCGACTTGGCACTGGTGTTAACTTTGGTCTGGCAACCATCCTGCGTATCGTGTATTTTCAGAAGCCAGCCTGCCACTCCAAGCCATAGGCTTCCAAACACAAACCACGGCCCTTTTCCCTGGCTAAAAAAATTCAGATGCCCCGCTTCTGGATGGCAGATTGCAGGAGCCACTTGGTACTATCAAACCAGCCCGACTTGGAACTGGTGCCACCTTGGGTCTGGGAACCATCCGGCCTATCGTGGATTTTCAGGAGCCAGCCTGCCACTCCCTACCATAGGCTGCAAAACATAAACCAGGGCCCTTATCCCTGGCTAAAAAAATTCAGATGCCCCGCTTCTGAATGGCAGATTGCAGGAGCCACTTGGCACTGTCAAACCAGCCTGACTTAGCACTGGTGCCACCTTGGGTCTGGGAACCATCCTGCGTATTGTGGATTTTCAGGAGCAAGCCAGCAACTCCCAGCCACAAGCCCTCAGACTCAAACCACGGCCCTTTTCGCTGGCAAACAAAACACAGCTGCCCTGCTTCTGGATGGCAGATTGCAGGAGCCACTTGGTACTGTCAAACCAGCCCGACTTGGCACTGGTTACACCTTGGGTCTGGAAACCATCCTGCGTATTGTGGATTTTCAGGAGCCAGCCGGCCACTCCCAGCCATAGGCTGCCAAACACAAACCACGGCACTTTTCCCTCGCTAACAAAATTCAGATGCCTTGCTTCTGGATGGCAGATTGCAGGAGCCACTTGGCACTGTCAAACCATCCCGACTTGGCACTGGTGCCACCTTTGGTCTGGGAACTTGCCAGCGTATCATAAATTTTCAGGAGCCAGCCAGCCACTCCCAGCCATAGGCTGCAAAACCAAACCACGGCACTTTTCCCTGGCTAACAAAATTCGGATGCCCCGCTTCAGGATTGCAGATTGCAGGAGCCACTTGGCACTGTCAAACCAGCCCGACTTGGCATTGGTGCCACCTTAGGTCTGGAAACCATCCTGCCTATTGTGGATTTTCAGGAGCCAGCCGGCCACTCTCACCCACAAGCCCTCAAACTCAAACCACAGCCCTTTCCTCTGGCAAAAAAAACTCAGCTACCGCGCTTCTGGATGGAAGATTGCAGAAGCCACTTGGTACTATCAAACCAGCCAAACTTGGCACTTGTGCCACCTTTGATCTGGGAACCATCCTGCGTATTGTGGATTTTCAGGAGCCAGCCGGCCACTCCCAGCCACAAGCCCTAAAACTCAAACAACGGCCCTTTTCTCTGGCAAACAAAACTCAGATGCCCCGCTTCTGGATGGCAGATTGCAGAAGCCACGTGGTACTATCAAACAAGCCCGACATGGCACTGGTGCCACCTTGGGTCTGGGAACCATGCTGCGTATTGCGGATTTTCAGGAGCCAGCCAGCCACTCCCAGCCACAAGCCCTAAAACTCAAACCACAGCCCTTTTCTCTGGAAAACAAAAGTCAGCTGCCCTGCTTCTGGATGGCAGATTGCAGGAGCCCCTTGGTACTATAAAACCAGCGCGACTTGGCACTGGTGCTACCTTTGGTCTGGCAACCATCCTGCGTATCGTGTATTTTCAGAAGCCAGCCTGCCACTCCAAGCCATAGGCTTCCAAACACAAACCACGGCCCTTTTCCCTGGCTAAAAAAATTCAGATTCCCCGCTTCTGGATGGCAGATTGCAGGAGCCACTTGGTACTATCAAACCAGCCCGACTTGGAACTGGTGCAACCTTGGGTCTGGGAACCATCCGGCCTATCGTGGATTTTCAGGAGCGAGCCTGCCACTCCCTACCATAGGCTGCAAAACATAAACCAGGGCCCTTATCCCTGGCTAAAAAAATTCAGATGCCTTGCTTCTGAATGGCAGATTGCAGGAGCCACTTGGCACTGTCAAACCAGCCTGACTTAGCACTGGTGCCACCTTGGGTCTGGGAACCATCCTGCGTATTGTGGATTTTCAGGAGCAAGCCAGCAACTCCCAGCCACAAGCCCTCAGACTCAAACCACGGCCCTTTTCGCTGGCAAACAAAACACAGCTGCCCTGCTTCTGGATGGCAGATTGCACGAGCCACTTGGTACTGTCAAACCAGCCCGACTTGGCACTGGTTACACCTTGGGTCTGGAAACCATCCTGCGTATTGTGGATTTTCAGGAGCCAGCCGGCCACTCCCAGCCATAGGCTGCCAAACACAAACCACGGCACTTTTCCCTCGCTAACAAAATTCAGATGCCTTGCTTCTGGATGGCAGATTGCAGGAGCCACTTGGCACTGTCAAACCATCCCGACTTGGCACTGGTGCCACCTTTGGTCTGGGAACTTGCCAGCGTATCATAAATTTTCAGGAGCCAGCCAGCCACTCCCAGCCATAGGCTGCAAAACCAAACCACGGCACTTTTCCCTGGCTAACAAAATTCGGATGCCCCGCTTCAGGATTGCAGATTGCAGGAGCCACTTGGCACTGTCAAACCAGCCCGACTTGGCATTGGTGCCACCTTTGGTCTGGAAACCATCCTGCCTATTGTGGATTTTCAGGAGCCAGCCGGCCACTCTCACCCACAAGCCCTCAAACTCAAACCACAGCCCTTTCCTCTGGCAAAAAAAACTCAGCTACCGCGCTTCTGGATGGAAGATTGCAGAAGCCACTTGGTACTATCAAACCAGCCAAACTTGGCACTTGTGCCACCTTTGATCTGGGAACCATCCTGCGTATTGTGGATTTTCAGGAGCCAGCCGGCCACTCCCAGCCACAAGCCCTAAAACTCAAACAACGGCCCTTTTCTCTGGCAAACAAAACTCAGATGCCCCGCTTCTGGATGGCAGATTGCAGAAGCCACGTGGTACTATCAAACAAGCCCGACATGGCACTGGTGACGCCTTGGGTCTGGGAACCATCCTGCGTATAGTGTATTTTCAGGAGTCAGCCGGCCACTTCCAACCATAGGGTTCCAAAGGCAAACCACGGCTCTTTTCCCTGCCCTAAAAAATTCAGATGCCCCGCTTCTGGATGGCAGATTGCAGGAGCCACCTGGCACTGTCAAACCAGCCCGACTTGGCACTGGTGACACCTTGGGTCTGGGAACCATCCTGCGTATTGTGGATTTTCAGGAGCCAGCCGGCCACTCCCAGCCATAGGCTGCCAAACACAAACCACGGCACTTTTCCCTGGCTAGCAAAATTCAGATGCCCCGCATCAGGATGGCAGATTGCAGGAGCCACTTGGCACTGTCAAATCAGCCCGACTTGGCACTGGTCACACCTTGGGTCTGGGAAACCATCCTGCGTATTGGGTATTTTCAGGAGCCAGCGGGCAACTCCCGGCAGCTGGAGCCCAACACAAACCACGGCCCTTTTCCTTGTCTAAAAAAACTCACCTGCATCTCTTCTAGATGGCAGATTGCAGGAGCCACTTGGCACTGTCAAACCAGCCCGACTTGGCACTCGTGCCACCTTGGGTCTGGGAACCATCCTGCGTATTGTGGATTTTCAGGAGCCAGCCGGCCACTCCCAGCCATAGGTAGCCAAACACAAACCTCGGCCCTTATCCCTGGCTAACAAAATTCAGATGCTCCGCTTCTGGATGGCAAATTGCAGTAACCACTTGGCACTGTCAAACCAGCCTGACTTAGCACTGGTGCCACCTTGGGTCTGGGAAACATCCTGCGTATTGTGGATTTTCAGGAGCCAGCCGGCAACTCCCAGCCACAAGCCCTCAGACTCAAACCACGGCCCTTTTCGCTGGCAAATAAAACACAGCTGCCCTGCTTCTGGATGGCAGATTGCAGGAGCCCCTTGGTACTATCAAACCAGTCCGACTTGGAACTGGTGCCACCTTGGGTCTGAGAACCATCCTGCGTATCGTGGATATTCAGGAGCAGGCCGGCCACTCTCAGCCATAGGCTGCCAAACACAAACCACGGCACTTTTCTCTGGCTAACAAAATTCAGATGCCTTGCTTCTGGATGGCAGATTGCAGGAGCCACTTGGCACTGTCAAACCATCCCGACTTTGCACTGGTTCCACCTTTGGTCTGGGAACTTGCCAGCGTATCATAAATTTTCAGGAGCCAGCCAGCCACTCCCAGCCATAGGCTGCCAAACACAAACCACGGCACTTTTCCCTGGCTAACAAAATTCAGATGCCTTGCTTCTGGATGGCAGATTGCAGGAGCCACTTGGCACTGTCAAACCAGCCCGACATGGCACTGGTGCCACCTTGGGTCTGGGAACCATCCTGCGTATTGTGGGTTTTCAGGAGCCAGCTGGCCACTCCCAGCGACAAGCCCTCAAACTCAAACTACGGCCCTTTTCTCTGGCAAAAAAACTCAGCTTCCCGGCTTCTGGATGGCAGATTGCAGGAGCCACTTGGCACTGTCAAACCAGCCCGATTTGGCATTGGTGCCACCTTGGGTCTGGGAACCATCCTGCCTATTGTGGATTTTCAGGAGCCAGCCGGCCACGCTCACCAAAAAGCCCTCAAACTCAAACCACGGCCCTTTCCTCTACCAAAGAAAACTCAGCTGCCCTGCTTCTGGATGGCAGATTTCAGGAGCCACTTGGTACTATAAAACCAGCCCAACTTGGCACTGGTGAAACCTTGGGTCTGGGAACCATCCTGCGTATTGTGGATTTTCAGGAGCCAGCCGGCCACTCCCAGCCACAAGCCCTCAAACGCAAACCACGGCCCTTTTCACTGGCAAACAAAACTCAGCTGCCCTGCTTCCGGATGGCAGATTGCAGGAGCCACTTGGTACTATCAAAGCAGCCCGACTTGGAACTGGTGCCACCTTGGGTCTGGGAACCATCCTGCCTATCGTGGATTTTCAGGAGCCAGCCGGCCACTCCCAGCCATAGGTAGCCAAACAAAAATCACGTTCCTTTCCCCTGGCTAAAAAACTCACCGGCCCCGCTTCTGGATGGCAGATTGCAGGAGCCACTTGGCACTGTCAAATCAGCCCGACTTAGCACTGCTGAAAACTTCGAGATCGGAAACCATCCTGCGTATTGTGGATTTTCAGGAGCCAGCCGGCAACTCCCAGTAGCAGGAGCCCAACACAAACCACGGCACTTTTCCCAGTCTAAAAAAACTCACCTGCCCCTTTTCTGGATGGCAGATTGGAGGAGCCACTTGGCACTGTCAAACCAGCCAGACTTGGGACTGGTGCCACCTTGGGTCTGGGAACCATCCTGCCTATTGTGGATTTTCAGGAGCCAGCCAGCCACTTCCAGCCACAAGCCCTCAGACTCAAACCACGGCCCTTTCCTCTAGCAAAGAAAACTCAGCTGCCCTGCTTCTGGATGGCAGATTGCAGGAGCCACTTGGCACTGTCAAATCAGCCCGACTTTGCACTGGTCACACCTTGGGTCTGGGAAACCATCCTGCGTATTGTGGATTTTCAGGAGCCAGCCGGCAACTCCCAGCAGCAGGAGCCAAACACAAACCACCGCCCTTTTCCCTGTCTAACAAAACTCACCTGCCCCTCTTCTGGATGGCAGATTGCAGGAGCAACCAAGCACTGTCAAACCAGCCCGACTTGGCACTGGTGCCACCTTGGGTCTGGGAACCATCCTGCGTATTTTGGATTTTCAGGAGCCAGCCGGCAACTCCCAGCCACAAGCCCTCAAACGCAAACCACGGCCCTTTTCACAGGCAAACAAAACTCAGCTGCCCTGCTTCTGGATGGCAGATTGCAGGAGCCACTTGGTACTATCAAACCAGCCCGACTTGGAACTGGTGCCACCTTGGGTCTGGGAACCATCCGGCCTATCGTGGATTTTCAGGAGCCAGCCGGCCACTCCCAGCGACAAGCCCTCAGACTCAAACCACGGCCCTTTTCACAGGCAAACAAAACTCAGCTGCCCTGCTTCTGGATGTCAGATTGCAGGAGCCACTTTGTACTATCAAACCAGCCCGACTTGGCACTGGTGCCACCTTAGGTCTGGGAACCATCCTGCGTATTGTGGATTTTCAGGAGCCAGCCGGCCACTCCCAGCGACAAGCCCTCAGACTCAAACCACGGCCCTTTTCCCTGGAAAAAAAAACTCAGCTGCCCTGCTTCTGGATGGCAGATTGCAGGAGCCACTTGGTACTATCAAACCAGCCAGACTTCGAACTGGTGCCACCTTGGGTCTGGGAACCATCCTTCCTATCGTGGATTTTCAGGAGCCAGCCGGCCACTCCCAGCCATAGGCTGCCAAACACAAACCTCGGCCCTTATCCCTGACTAACAAAATTCAGATGCCCCGCTTCTGGATGGCAGATTGCAGGAGCAACTTGGTACTATCAAACCAGCCCGACGTGTCACTGGTGCCACCTTGGGTCTGGGAACCATCTTGCGTATCGTGGATTTTCAGGAGCCAGCCAGTCACTCCCAGCCATAGGCTGCCAAACACGAACCACAAGACTTTTCCCTGACTAACAAAATTCAGCTGCCCTGCTTCTGGATGTCAGATTGCAGGAGCCACTTGGTACTATCAAACCAGCCCGACTTGGCACTGGTGCTACCTTGGGTCTGGGAACCATCCTGCGTATTGTGGATTTTCAGGAGCCAGCCGGCAACTCCCAGCCACAAGCTTTAGAACTCAAACCACTGCCCCTTTTCTCTGGAAAAAAAAATTTCAGGTGTCCTGCTTCTGGATGGCAGATTGCAGGAGCCACTTGGTAGTATCAAACCAGCCCGACTTGGCACTGGTTCTACCTTGGGTCTGGGAACCATCCTGGGCATCATGGATTTTCAGGAGCCAGCCGGCCAATGCCAGACACAGGCCCCCAAAAAAAAACCTCGGCCCATTTCCCTTCCTAGCAAAATTCAGATGCCCAGCTTCTGGATGGCAGACTGCAGGAGCAACCTAGGAATGTCAAACCAGCCCGACTTGGCACTGATGCCACCTTGGGTCTGGGAACCATCCTGCGTATTGTGGATTTTCAGGAGCCAACCGGCCACTCCCAGCCATAGGCTGCCAAACACAAACCACGGCCCTTTTCCCTTGCAAACAAAATTCAGATGCCCCGCTTCTGGATGGCAGATTGCAGGAGCCACTTGGCACTGTCAAGGCAGCCCGACTTGGCACTGGTGCCACCTTGGGTCTGGGTACCATCCTGCCTATCGTGGATTTTCAGGAGCCAGCCGTCAAATCCAAGCCGTAGGCTGCCAAACACAAACCACTGCCCTTTTCCCTGGCTAACAAAATTCAGATGCCCCGCTTCTGGATGGCAGATTGCAGGAGCAAACTAGCACTGTCAAACCAGCCCGACTTGGCACTGGTGCCACCTTGGGTCTGGGAAACATCTTGTGGATCGTGGATTTTCAGGAGGCAGCTGTCCACTCCCAGCCATAGGATGCTAAACACAAACCACGGTCCTTTTTCCTGGCTAAAAAAACTCAGCTACCCCGCTTCTGGATGGCAGATTGCAGGAGCCACTTGGCACTGTAAAACCAGCCCGACCTGGCACTGGTGCTACCTGGGGTCTGGGAACCATCCTGGGTTTCATGGATTTTCAGAAGCCAGCCGGCCACTCCCAGACACAGGCCCCCAAAAACATACCTCGGCCCGTTTCCCTGACAAACCAAACTCAGCTACCTCGCTTATGGATGGCAGATTGCAGGAAGCACTGGGTATTATAAACAAGCCCGACTTGGCACTGGTGCCACCTTGGGTCTGCGAACCATCCTGCGTATTGTGGATTTTCCGGAGCCAGCCGGCCCCTCCCAGCCATAGCCTTGCAAGCACACACCACGGCTCTTTTCCCTGGCAGACATAATTCAGATGCCCCGCTACTGGTTGGTAGATTGCAAGAGCCACATGGCACTGTTAACCAGCCCGACTTGGCACTGGTGCCACCTTGGATCTGGGAACCATCCTGCATATGGTGGATTTTCAGGAGCCAGCCGGCCACTCCCAGCCATAGTCTGCCAAACACAAACCACGGCACTTTTCCCTGGCTAACAAAATTCAGATGACCCGCTTCTGGATGGCAGATTGCAAGAGCCACATGGCACTGTTAACCAGCCCGACTTGGCACTGGTGCTACCTTGGGTATGGGAACCATCCTGCGTATGGTGGATTTTCAGGAGCCAGCCGGCCACTCCCAGCCACAAGCCCACAAACTCAAACCAAGGCCCTTCTCTCGAAAAAAAATTTCAGGTGCCCTGCTTCTGGATGGCAGATTGCAGGAGCCACTTGGTACTATCAAACCAGCCCGACTTGGCCCTGGTGCTACCTTTGGTCTGGGAACCATCCTGCGTATTGTGGATTTTCAGGAGCCAGCCGGCCACTCCCAGACACAGGCCTCCAAAAAAAAACCTTGGCCCGTTTCCCTGACAAACAAAACACAGCTACCCCGCTTCTGGATGGCAGATTGCTGGAGCCACTTGGCACTGTAAAACCAGCCTGACTTGGCACTGGTGCCACCTTGGGTCTGGGAACCATCCTGCGTATTGTGGATTTTCAGGAGCCAGCCGGCCACTCCACGGCACAAGCCCTCAAACTCAAAACACGGCCCTTTTCTCTGGAAAACAAATTTCAGCTACCCTGCTTCTCTATGGCAGATTGCAGGAGCCTCTGGGTATTATAAAGAAGCCCGACTTGGCGCTGGTTCTACCTTGGGTCTGGGAACCATCCTGCATATGGTGGATTTTCAGGAGCCAGCCGGCCACTCCCAGCCATAGGCTGCCAAACACAAACCACGGCCCTTTTCCCTGGCTAAAAAAATTCAGATGCCCCGCTTCTGGATGGCAGATTGCAGGAGCCACTTGGCACTGCCAAACCAGACCGACTTGGCACTGGTGCCACGTTGGACCTTGGAACCATCCTTCGTATTGTGGATTTTCAGGAGCCAGCCGGCCACTCCCAGCCATAGGGTGCCAAACACAAACCACGGCCCTTTTCCCTGGCTAACAAAATTCAGATGCCCTGCTTCTGGACTGCAGATTGGAGGAGCCACTTGGCACTGCCAAACAAGCTTGACTTGGCACTGGTGCTACCTTTGGTCTTGGAATCATATTGCGTATCGTGGGTTTTCAGGAGGCAGCCGGCCACTCCAAGACACAGGCACCCAAAAAAAAACCTCGGTCCGTTTCCCTGAGAAACAAAACTCAGCTACCACGCTTCTGGATGGCAGATTGCAGGAGCCAATGGATATTATAAACAAGCCCGACTTGGCACTGGTTCTACCTTGGGTCTGGGAACCATCCTGCGTATCGTGGATTTTCAGGAGCCAGCGGTCCGCTCCCAGCCATAGGCTGCAAAACACAAACCACGGCCCTTATCCCTGGCTAACAAAATTCAGATGCCCCGCTTCTGGATGGCAGATTGCAAGAGCCACTTGGCACTGTCAAACCAGCCCGACTTGGAACTGGTGCTACCTTGGGTATGGGAACCATCCTGCTTATGGTGGATTTTCAGGAGCCAGCCGGGCACTCCCAGCCACAGGCTCCCAAACACAAACCACGGCCCTTTTCCCTGGCACACATAATTCAGATGCCCCGCTACTGTTTGGCAGATTGCAGGAGCCACTTGGCACTGTCAAACCAGCCCGACTTGACACTGGTGCCACCTTGGATCTGGGAACCATCCTGCGTATTGTGAATTTTCAGGAGCAAGCCGTCCACTCCCAGCCATAGGCTGCCAAACAAAAACCATGGCCCTTTTCCCTGGCTTACAAAATTCAGATGCCCCGCTTCTGGACGGCAGATTGCTGGAGCCACTTGGCACTGTCAAACCAGCCGGACTTGGCACTGGTTCTACCTTGGTTCTGGGAACCATCCTGCGTATCCTGGATTTTCAGGAGCCAGCCTGCCACTCCCAGCCATAGGCAGCCAAACACAAACCACGGCCCTTTTCCCTGGCTAACAAAATTCAGATGCCCTGCTTCTGGACTGCAGATTGCAGGAGCCACTTGGCACTGCCAAACAAGCTGGACTTGGCACTGGTGCTACCTTTGGTCTGGGAACCATATTGCGTATCGTGGGTTTTCAGGAGCCAGCCGGCCACTCCAAGACACAGGCCCCCAAAAACAAACCTCGGCCCGTTTCCCTGAGAAACAAAATTCAGCTACCACGCTTCTGGATGGCAGATTGCAGGAGCCACTGGATATTATAAACAAGCCGGACTTGGCACTGGTTCTACCTTGGGTCTGGGAACCATCCTGCGTATCGTGGATTTTCAGGAGCCAGCTGTCCG
The DNA here is from genome assembly GCA_031885435.1 of Passerculus sandwichensis. Taxonomy (NCBI): domain Eukaryota; kingdom Metazoa; phylum Chordata; class Aves; order Passeriformes; family Passerellidae; genus Passerculus; species Passerculus sandwichensis. The sequence continues at coordinate 2,407,887 of CM063166.1, read as the reverse complement.
CTCCCAGTAATAGGCTTCCAAACACAAACCTCGGCCCTTATCCGTGGCTAACAAAATTCAGATGCCTCGCTTCTGGATGGCAGATTGCAAGAGCCACTTGGCACTGTCAAACCAGCCCGACTTGGAACTGGTGCTTCCTTGGGTCTGGGAGCCATCCTGCTTATGGTGGATTTTCAGGAGCCAGCCGGCCACTCCCAGCCATAGGCTGCCAAACACAAACCACGGCCCTTTTCCCTGGCTAACAAAATTCAGATGCCCCGCTTCTGGATGGCAGATTGCAGGAGCTACTTGGGGCTGTCAAACCAGCCCGACTTGGCACTGGTGACACCTTGGGTCAGGGAACCATCCTGCGTATTGTGGATTTTCAGGAGCCAGCCGGCCACTCCCAGCCACAAGCCCTCAAACTCAAACCACGGCCGTTTGTCTGGAAAAAAAACCTTCAGGTGTCCTGCTTCTGGATGGCGGATTGCAGGAGCCACTTGGTACTTTCAAACCAGCCCGACTTGGCACTGGTGCTACCTTGGGTCTGGTTACCATCCTGCGTATCGTGGATTTTCATGAGCCAGCCGTCAAATCCAAGCTCTAGGCTGCCAAACACAAACCAGGGCCCTTTTCCCTGGCTAACTAAATTCAGATGCCCCGCTTCTGGATAGCAGATTGCAGGAGCAATCTAGCACTGCCAAACCAGCCCAACTTGGCACTGGTGCCACCTTGGGTCGGGGAAACATCTTGTGTATCGTGGATTTTCAGGAGGCAGCTGTCCACACCTAGCCATAGGCTGCTAAACACAAATTACGGCCCTTTTCCCTGGCTAACAAAATTCAGATGCCCTGCTTCTGGATGGCAGACTGCAGGAGCAAACTAGCACTGTCAAACCAGCGCAACTTGGCACTGGTGACACCTTGGGTCTGAAAACTATTCTGCGTATGGTGGATTTTCAGGAGCCAGCCGGCCACTCCCAGCCATAGGCTGCCAAACACAAACCACGGCCCTTTTCCCTGGCTAACAAAATTCAGATGCCCCGCTTCTGGATGGCAGATTGCAGGAGCCACTTGGCACTGCCAAACCAGCCCGACTTGGCACTGGTGCTACCTTGGGTCTGGGAACCATCCTGGGTATCATGGATTTTCGGGAGCCAGCCGGCCACCCCCTGACACAGGCCCCCAAAAACAAACCTCGGCCCGTTTCCCTGACAAACCCAACTCAGCTAGCCCGTTTCTGGATGGCAGATTGCAGGAGCCACTGGTTATTATAAACAAGCCCGACTTGGCACTGGTTCTACCTTGGGTCTGGGAACCATCCTGCGTATTGTGGATTTTCAGGAGCCAGCCAGCCACTCCCAGCCGCAGGCTGCCAAAAACAAACCTCGGCCCTTTTCCTTGGCTAACAAAATTCAGATGGCTTGCTTCTGGATAGCAGACTGCAGAAGCAACCTAGCACTCTAAAACCAGCCCGATTTGGCACTGGTGCCACCTTGGGTCTCGGAACCATCCTGCGTATGGTGGATTTTCAGGAGCCAGCCGGCCACTCCCAGTTATATGCTGCAAAACAAAAACCACGGCCTGTTGCCATGGCTAACAAAATTCAGATGCCCCGCTTCTGGATGGCAGATCGCAGGAGCCACTTGGTACTATCAAACCAGCCCAACTTGGCGCTGGTGCTTCCTTGGGTCTGGGAACCATCCTGCGTATAGTGTTTTTTCAGGAGCCAGCCGGCCACTCCCAGCCATAGGCTGCCAAACACAAACCATGGCCCTTTTCCCAGGCTAACAAAATTCAGATGCCCCGCTTCTGGATGGTAGATTGCAGGAGCCACTTTGTACTATTAAACCAGCCCGACTTGGCACTCGTGCTACCTTGGGTCTGGGTACCATCCTGCGTATCGTGGATTTTCAGGAGCCAGCCAACCACTCCCAGCCACAGGCTGCCAAAAACAAACCTCGGCCCTTTTCCTTGGCTAACAAAATTCAGATGCCCCGCTTCTGGATGGCAGATTGCAGGAGCTACTTGGCGCTGTCAAACCAGCCCGACTTGGCACTGGTGACACCTTGGGTCAGGGAACCATCCTGCGTATTGTGGATTTTCAGGAGCCAGCCGGCCACTCCCAGCCACAAGCCCTCAAACTCAAACCACGGCCGTTTGTCTGGAAAAAAAACCTTCAGGTGTCCTGCTTCTGGATGGCAGATTGCAGGAGCCACTTGGTACTTTCAAACCAGCCCGACTTGGCACTGGTGCTACCTTGGGTCTGGTTACCATCCTGCGTATCGTGGATTTTCAGGAGCCAGCCGGCCACTCCCAGCCACAAGCCCTCACACTCAAACCATGGCATTTGTCTCTGGAAAAAAAATTTCAGGTGCTTTTCTTCTGGATGGCAGATTGCAGGAGCCACTTGGTACTATCAAAGAAGCCCGACTTGGCACTGGTGCTAACTTGGGTCTGGGAACCATCCTGCGTATCGTGGATTTTCAGGAGCCAGCCGGCCACTCCCAGCCATAGGCTGCCAAACACAAACCACGGCCCTTTTCCCTGGCTGACAAAATTCAGATGCCCCGCTTCTGAATGGCAGATTGCAGGAGCCACCTGGCACTGTCGAACCAGCCCGACTTGGCACTGGTGCTACCTTGGGTATGGGAACCATCTTGCGTATGGTGGATTTTCAGGAGCCAGCCGGCCACTCCCAGCCACAAGCCCACAAACTCAAACCAAGGCCCTTGTCTCTCGAAAAAAAATTTCAGGTGCCCTGCTTCTGGATGGCAGATTGCAGGAGCCACTTGGTACTATCAAACCAGCCCGACTTGGCCCTGGTGCTACCTTTGGTCTGGGAACCATCTTGCGTATCGTGGATTTTCAAGAGCCAGCCGGCCACTCCCAGACACAGGCCTCCAAAAAAAAACCTTGGCCTGTTTCCCTGACAAACAAAACACAGCTACCCCGCTTCTGGATGGCAGATTGCTGGAGCCACTTGGCACTGTAAAACCAGCCTGACTTGGCACTGGTGCCACCTTGGGTCTGGGAACCATCCTGCGTGATGTGGATTTTCAGGAGCCAGCCGGCCACTCCTAGCCATAGGCAGCCAAACACAAACCACGGCCCTTTTCCCTGGCTAACAAAATTCAGATGCCCTGCTTCTGGACTGCAGATTGGAAGAGCCACTTGGCACTGCCAAACAAGCTTGACTTGGCACTGGTGCTACCTTTGGTCTGGGAACCATATTGCGTATCGTGGGTTTTCAGGAGGCAGCCGGCCACTCCCAGCCACAGGGTCCCAAACACAAACCACGGCCCTTTTCCCTGGCACACATAATTCAGATGCCCCGCTACTGTTCGGCAGATTGCAGGAGCCACTTGGCACTGTCAAAGCAGCCCGACTTGACACTGGTGCCACCTTGGATCTGGGAACCATCCTGCGTATTGTGAATTTTCAGGAGCCAGCCGTCCACTCCAAGCCATAGGCTGCCAAACAAAAACCATGGCCCTTTTCCCTGGCTTACAAAATTCAGATGCCCCGCTTCTGGATGGCAGATTGCTGGAGCCACTTGGCACTGTCAAACCAGCCTGACTTGGCACTGGTTCTACCTTGGTTCTGGGAACCATCCTGCGTATCCTGGATTTTCAGGAGCCAGCCTGCCACTCCCAGCCATAGGCAGCCAAACACAAAACACGGCCCTTTTCCCTGGCTAACAAAATTCAGATGCCCTGCTTCTGGACTGCAGATTGCAGGAGCCACTTGGCACTGCCAAACAAGCTGGACTTGGCACTGGTGCTACCTTTGGTCTGGGAACCATATTGCGTATCGTGGGTTTTCAGGAGCCAGCCGGCCACTCCAAGACACAGGCCCCCAAAAACAAACCTCGGCCCGTTTCCCTGAGAAACAAAATTCAGCTACCACGCTTCTGGATGGCAGATTGCAGGAGGCAATGGATATTATAAACAAGCCCGACTTGGCACTGGTTCTACCTTGGGTCTGGGAACCATCCTGCGTATCGTGGATTTTCAGGAGCCAGCTGTCCGCTCCCAGCCATAGGCTTCCAAACACAAACCACGGCCCTAATCCCTGGCTAACAAAATTCAGATGCCCCGCTTCTGGATGGCAGAATGCAAGAGCCACTTGGAACTGTCAAAGCAGCCCGACTTGGAACTGGTGCTTCCTTGGGTCTGGGAGCCATCCTGCTTATGGTGGATTTTCAGGAGCCAGCCGGCCACTCCCAGCCATAGGGTGCCAAACACAAACCACGGCCCTTTTCCCTGGCTAACAAAATTCAGATGCCTTGCTTCTGGATGGCAGATTGCAGGAGCTACTTGGCGCTGTCAAACCAGCCCGACTTGGCACTGGTGACACCTTGGGTCTGGGAACCATCCTGCGTATTGTGGATTTTCAGGAGCCAGCCAACCACTCCCAGCCACAAGCCCTCAAACTCAAACCACGACCGTTTGTCTGGAAAAAAAACCTTCAGGTGTCCTGCTTCTGGATGGCAGATTGCAGGAGCCACTTGGTACTTTCAAACCAGCCCGGCTTGGCGCTGGTGCTTCCTTGGGTCTGGGAACCATCCTGCGTATAGTGTTTTTTCAGGAGTCAGCCGGCCACTCCCAGCCATAGGCTGCCAAACACAAACCATGGCCCTTTTCCCAGGCTAACAAAATTCAGATGCCCCGCTTCTGGATGGTAGATTGCAGGAGCCACTTTGTACTATTAAACCAGCCCGACTTGGCACTCGTGCTACCTTGGGTCTGGGTACCATCCTGCGTATCGTGGATTTTCAGGAGCCAGCCAACCACTCCCAGCCACAGGCTGCCAAAAACAAACCTCGGCCCTTTTCCTTGGCTAACAAAATTCAGATGCCCCGCTTCTGGATGGCAGATTGCAGGAGCTACTTGGCGCTGTCAAACCAGCCCGACTTGGCACTGGTGACACCTTGGGTCAGGGAACCATCCTGCGTATTGTGGATTTTCAGGAGCCAGCCGGCCACTCCCAGCCACAAGCCCTCAAACTCAAACCACAGCCGTTTGTCTGGAAAAAAAACCTTCAGGTGTTCTGCTTCTGGATGGCAGATTGCAGGAGCCACTTGGTACTTTCAAACCAGCCCGACTTGGCACTGGTGCTACCTTGGGTCTGGTTACCATCCTGCGTATCGTGGATTTTCAGGAGCCAGCCGGCCACTCCCAGCCACAAGCCCTCAAACTCAAACCATGGCATTTGTCTCTGGAAAAAAAATTTCAGGTGCTTTTCTTCTGGATGGCAGATTGCAGGAGCCACTTGGTACTATCAAAGAAGCCCGACTTGGCACTGGTGCTAACTTGGGTCTGGGAACCATCCTGCGTATCGTGGATTTTCAGGAGCCAGCCGGCCACTCCCAGCCATAGGCTGCCAAACACAAACCACGGCCCTTTTCCCTGGCTGACAAAATTCAGATGCCCCGCTTCTGAATGGCAGATTGCAGGAGCCACCTGGCACTGTCGAACCAGCCCGACTTGGCACTGGTGCTACCTTGGGTATGGGAACCATCTTGCGTATGGTGGATTTTCAGGAGCCAGCCGGCCACTCCCAGCCACAAGCCCACAAACTCAAACCAAGGCCCTTGTCTCTCGAAAAAAAATTTCAGGTGCCCTGCTTCTGGATGGCAGATTGCAGGAGCCACTTGGTACTATCAAACCAGCCCGACTTGGCCCTGGTGCTACCTTTGGTCTGGGAACCATCTTGCGTATCGTGGATTTTCAAGAGCCAGCCGGCCACTCCCAGACACAGGCCTCCAAAAAAAAACCTTGGCCTGTTTCCCTGACAAACAAAACACAGCTACCCCGCTTCTGGATGGCAGATTGCTGGAGCCACTTGGCACTGTAAAACCAGCCTGACTTGGCACTGGTGCCACCTTGGGTCTGGGAACCATCCTGCGTGATGTGGATTTTCAGGAGCCAGCCGGCCACTCCTAGCCATAGGCAGCCAAACACAAACCACGGCCCTTTTCCCTGGCTAACAAAATTCAGATGCCCTGCTTCTGGACTGCAGATTGGAAGAGCCACTTGGCACTGCCAAACAAGCTTGACTTGGCACTGGTGCTACCTTTGGTCTGGGAACCATATTGCGTATCGTGGGTTTTCAGGAGGCAGCCGGCCACTCCCAGCCACAGGCTCCCAAACACAAACCACGGCCCTTTTCCCTGGCACACATAATTCAGATGCCCCGCTACTGTTCGGCAGATTGCAGGAGCCACTTGGCACTGTCAAAGCAGCCCGACTTGACACTGGTGCCACCTTGGATCTGGGAACCATCCTGCGTATTGTGAATTTTCAGGAGCCAGCCGTCCACTCCAAGCCATAGGCTGCCAAACAAAAACCATGGCCCTTTTCCCTGGCTTACAAAATTCAGATGCCCCGCTTCTGGATGGCAGATTGCTGGAGCCACTTGGCACTGTCAAACCAGCCTGACTTGGCACTGGTTCTACCTTGGTTCTGGGAACCATCCTGCGTATCCTGGATTTTCAGGAGCCAGCCTGCCACTCCCAGCCATAGGCAGCCAAACACAAACCACGGCCCTTTTCCCTGGCTAACAAAATTCAGATGCCCTGCTTCTGGACTGCAGATTGCAGGAGCCACTTGGCACTGCCAAACAAGCTGGACTTGGCACTGGTGCTACCTTTGGTCTGGGAACCATATTGCGTATCGTGGGTTTTCAGGAGCCAGCCGGCCACTCCAAGACACAGGCCCCCAAAAACAAACCTCGGCCCGTTTCCCTGAGAAACAAAATTCAGCTACCACGCTTCTGGATGGCAGATTGCAGGAGCCAATGGATATTATAAACAAGCCCGACTTGGCACTGGTTCTACCTTGGGTCTGGGAACCATCCTGCGTATCGTGGATTTTCAGGAGCCAGCTGTCCGCTCCCAGCCATAGGCTTCCAAACACAAACCACGGCCCTAATCCCTGGCTAACAAAATTCAGATGCCCCGCTTCTGGATGGCAGAATGCAAGAGCCACTTGGAACTGTCAAAGCAGCCCGACTTGGAACTGGTGCTTCCTTGGGTCTGGGAGCCATCCTGCTTATGGTGGATTTTCAGGAGCCAGCCGGCCACTCCCAGCCATAGGGTGCCAAACACAAACCACGGCCCTTTTCCCTGGCTAACAAAATTCAGATGCCTTGCTTCTGGATGGCAGATTGCAGGAGCTACTTGGCGCTGTCAAACCAGCCCGACTTGGCACTGGTGACACCTTGGGTCTGGGAACCATCCTGCGTATTGTGGATTTTCAGGAGCCAGCCAACCACTCCCAGCCACAAGCCCTCAAACTCAAACCACGACCGTTTGTCTGGAAAAAAAACCTTCAGGTGTCCTGCTTCTGGATGGCAGATTGCAGGAGCCACTTGGTACTTTCAAACCAGCCCGGCTTGGCGCTGGTGCTTCCTTGGGTCTGGGAACCATCCTGCGTATAGTGTTTTTTCAGGAGTCAGCCGGCCACTCCCAGCCATAGGCTGCCAAACACAAACCATGGCCCTTTTCCCAGGCTAACAAAATTCAGATGCCCCGCTTCTGGATGGTAGATTGCAGGAGCCACTTTGTACTATTAAACCAGCCCGACTTGGCACTCGTGCTACCTTGGGTCTGGGTACCATCCTGCGTATCGTGGATTTTCAGGAGCCAGCCGGCCACTCCCAGCCACAGGCTGCCAAAAACAAACCTCGGCCCTTTTCCTTGGCTAACAAAATTCAGATGCCCCGCTTCTGGATGGCAGATTGCAGGAGCTACTTGGCGCTGTCAAACCAGCCCGACTTGGCACTGGTGACACCTTGGGTCAGGGAACCATCCTGCGTATTGTGGATTTTCAGGAGCCAGCCGGCCACTCCCAGCCACAAGCCCTCAAACTCAAACCACAGCCGTTTGTCTGGAAAAAAAACCTTCAGGTGTTCTGCTTCTGGATGGCAGATTGCAGGAGCCACTTGGTACTTTCAAACCAGCCCGACTTGGCACTGGTGCTACCTTGGGTCTGGTTACCATCCTGCGTATCGTGGATTTTCAGGAGCCAGCCGGCCACTCCCAGCCACAAGCCCTCAAACTCAAACCATGGCATTTGTCTCTGGAAAAAAAATTTCAGGTGCTTTTCTTCTGGATGGCAGATTGCAGGAGCCACTTGGTACTATCAAAGAAGCCCGACTTGGCACTGGTGCTAACTTGGGTCTGGGAACCATCCTGCGTATCGTGGATTTTCAGGAGCCAGCCGGCCACTCCCAGCCATAGGCTGCCAAACACAAACCACGGCCCTTTTCCCTGGCTGACAAAATTCAGATGCCCCGCTTCTGAATGGCAGATTGCAGGAGCCACCTGGCACTGTCGAACCAGCCCGACTTGGCACTGGTGCTACCTTGGGTATGGGAACCATCTTGCGTATGGTGGATTTTCAGGAGCCAGCCGGCCACTCCCAGCCACAAGCCCACAAACTCAAACCAAGGCCCTTGTCTCTCGAAAAAAAATTTCAGGTGCCCTGCTTCTGGATGGCAGATTGCAGGAGCCACTTGGTACTATCAAACCAGCCCGACTTGGCCCTGGTGCTACCTTTGGTCTGGGAACCATCTTGCGTATCGTGGATTTTCAAGAGCCAGCCGGCCACTCCCAGACACAGGCCTCCAAAAAAAAACCTTGGCCTGTTTCCCTGACAAACAAAACACAGCTACCCCGCTTCTGGATGGCAGATTGCTGGAGCCACTTGGCACTGTAAAACCAGCCTGACTTGGCACTGGTGCCACCTTGGGTCTGGGAACCATCCTGCGTGATGTGGATTTTCAGGAGCCAGCCGGCCACTCCTAGCCATAGGCAGCCAAACACAAACCACGGCCCTTTTCCCTGGCTAACAAAATTCAGATGCCCTGCTTCTGGACTGCAGATTGGAAGAGCCACTTGGCACTGCCAAACAAGCTTGACTTGGCACTGGTGCTACCTTTGGTCTGGGAACCATATTGCGTATCGTGGGTTTTCAGGAGGCAGCCGGCCACTCCCAGCCACAGGCTCCCAAACACAAACCACGGCCCTTTTCCCTGGCACACATAATTCAGATGCCCCGCTACTGTTCGGCAGATTGCAGGAGCCACTTGGCACTGTCAAAGCAGCCCGACTTGACACTGGTGCCACCTTGGATCTGGGAACCATCCTGCGTATTGTGAATTTTCAGGAGCCAGCCGTCCACTCCAAGCCATAGGCTGCCAAACAAAAACCATGGCCCTTTTCCCTGGCTTACAAAATTCAGATGCCCCGCTTCTGGATGGCAGATTGCTGGAGCCACTTGGCACTGTCAAACCAGCCTGACTTGGCACTGGTTCTACCTTGGTTCTGGGAACCATCCTGCGTATCCTGGATTTTCAGGAGCCAGCCTGCCACTCCCAGCCATAGGCAGCCAAACACAAACCACGGCCCTTTTCCCTGGCTAACAAAATTCAGATGCCCTGCTTCTGGACTGCAGATTGCAGGAGCCACTTGGCACTGCCAAACAAGCTGGACTTGGCACTGGTGCTACCTTTGGTCTGGGAACCATATTGCGTATCGTGGGTTTTCAGGAGCCAGCCGGCCACTCCAAGACACAGGCCCCCAAAAACAAACCTCGGCCCGTTTCCCTGAGAAACAAAATTCAGCTACCACGCTTCTGGATGGCAGATTGCAGGAGCCAATGGATATTATAAACAAGCCCGACTTGGCACTGGTTCTACCTTGGGTCTGGGAACCATCCTGCGTATCGTGGATTTTCAGGAGCCAGCTGTCCGCTCCCAGCCATAGGCTTCCAAACACAAACCACGGCCCTAATCCCTGGCTAACAAAATTCAGATGCCCCGCTTCTGGATGGCAGAATGCAAGAGCCACTTGGAACTGTCAAAGCAGCCCGACTTGGAACTGGTGCTTCCTTGGGTCTGGGAGCCATCCTGCTTATGGTGGATTTTCAGGAGCCAGCCGGCCACTCCCAGCCATAGGGTGCCAAACACAAACCACGGCCCTTTTCCCTGGCTAACAAAATTCAGATGCCTTGCTTCTGGATGGCAGATTGCAGGAGCTACTTGGCGCTGTCAAACCAGCCCGACTTGGCACTGGTGACACCTTGGGTCAGGGAACCATCCTGCGTATTGTGGATTTTCAGGAGCCAGCCAACCACTCCCAGCCACAAGCCCTCAAACTCAAACCACGGCCGTTTGTCTGGAAAAAAAACCTTCAGGTGTCCTGCTTCTGGATGGCAGATTGCAGGAGCCACTTGGTACTTTCAAACCAGCCCGACTTGGCGCTGGTGCTTCCTTGGGTCTGGGAACCATCCTGCGTATAGTGTTTTTTCAGGAGTCAGCCGGCCACTCCCAGCCATAGGCTGCCAAACACAAACCATGGCCCTTTTCCCAGGCTAACAAAATTCAGATGCCCCACTTCTGGATGGTAGATTGCAGGAGCCACTTTGTACTATTAAACCAGCCCGACTTGGCACTCGTGCTACCTTGGGTCTGGGTACCATCCTGCGTATCGTGGATTTTCAGGAGCCAGCCAACCACTCCCAGCCACAGGCTTCCAAAAACAAACCTCGGCCCTTTTCCTTGGCTAACAAAATTCAGATGCCCCGCTTCTGGATGGCAGATTGCAGGAGCTACTTGGCGCTGTCAAACCAGCCCGACTTGGCACTGGTGACACCTTGGGTCAGGGAACCATCCTGCGTATTTTGGATTTTCAGGAGCCAGCCGGCCACTCCCAGCCACAAGCCCTCATACTCAAACCACGGCCGTTTGTCTGGAAAAAAAACCTTCAGGTGTCCTGCTTCTGGATGGCAGATTGCAGGAGCCACTTGGTACTTTCAAACCAGCCCGACTTGGCACTGGTGCTACCTTGGGTCTGGTTACCATCCTGCGTATCGTGGATTTTCAGGAGCCAGCCGGCCACTCCCAGCCACAAGCCCTCAAACTCAAACCATGGCATTTGTCTCTGGAAAAAAAAATTCAGGTGCTTTTCTTCTGGATGGCAGATTGCAGGAGCCACTTGGTACTATCAAAGAAGCCCGACTTGGCACTGGTGCTAACTTGGGTCTGGGAACCATCCTGCGTATCGTGGATTTTCAGGAGCCAGTCGGCCACTCCCAGCCATAGGCTGCCAAACACAAACCACGGCCCTTTTCCCTGGCTGACAAAATTCAGATGCCTAGCTTCTGAATGGCAGATTGCAGGAGCCACCTGGCACTGTCGAACCAGCCCGACTTGGCACTGGTGCTACCTTGGGTATGGGAACCATCTTGCGTATGGTGGATTTTCAGGAGCCAGCCGGCCACTCCCAGCCACAAGCCCACAAACTCAAACCAAGGCCCTTGTCTCTCGAAAAAAAATTTCAGGTGCCCTGCTTCTGGATGGCAGATTGCAGGAGCCACTTGGTACTATCAAACCAGCCCGACTTGGCCCTGGTGCTACCTTTGGTCTAGGAACCATCTTGCGTATCGTGGATTTTCAAGAGCCAGCCGGCCACTCCCAGACACAGGCCTCCAAAAAAAAACCTTGGCCTGTTTCCCTGACAAACAAAACACAGCTACCCCGCTTCTGGATGGCAGATTGCTGGAGCCACTTGGCACTGTAAAACCAGCCTGACTTGGCACTGGTGCCACCTTGGGTCTGGGAACCATCCTGCGTGATGTGGATTTTCAGGAGCCAGCCGGCCACTCCTAGCCATAGGCAGCCAAACACAAACCACGGCCCTTTGCCCTGGCTAACAAAATTCAGATGCCCTGCTTCTGGACTGCAGATTGGAAGAGCCACTTGGCACTGCCAAACAAGCTTGACTTGGCACTGGTGCTACCTTTGGTCTGGGAACCATATTGCGTATCGTGGGTTTTCAGGAGGCAGCCGGCCACTCCCAGCCACAGGCTCCCAAACACAAACCACGGCCCTTTTCCCTGGCACACATAATTCAGATGCCCCGCTACTGTTCGGCAGATTGCAGGAGCCACTTGGCACTGTCAAAGCAGCCCGACTTGACACTGGTGCCACCTTGGATCTGGGAACCATCCTGCGTATTGCGAATTTTCAGGAGCCAGCCGTCCACTCCAAGCCATAGGCTGCCAAACAAAAACCATGGCCCTTTTCCCTGGCTTAAAAAATTCAGAAGCCCCGCTTCTGGATGGCAGATTGCTGGAGCCACTTGGCACTGTCAAACCAGCCTGACTTGGCACTGGTTCTACCTTGGTTCTGGGAACCATCCTGCGTATCCTGGATTTTCAGGAGCCAGCCTGCCACTCCCAGCCATAGGCAGCCAAACACAAACCACGGCCCTTTTCCCTGGCTAACAAAATTCAGATGCCCTGCTTCTGGACTGCAGATTGCAGGAGCCACTTGGCACTGCCAAACAAGCTGGACTTGGCACTGGTGCTACCTTTGGTCTGGGAACCATATTGCGTATCGTGGGTTTTCAGGAGCCAGCCGGCCACTCCAAGACACAGGCCCCCAAAAACAAACCTCGGCCCGTTTCCCTGAGAAACAAAATTCAGCTACCACGCTTCTGGATGGCAGATTGCAGGAGCCAATGGATATTATAAACAAGCCCGACTTGGCACTGGTTTTACCTTGGGTCTGGGAACCATCCTGCGTATCGTGGATTTTCAGGAGCCAGCTGTCCGCTCCCAGCCATAGGCTTCCAAACACAAACCACGGCCCTAATCCCTGGCTAACAAAATTCAGATGCCCCGCTTCTGGATGGCAGAATGCAAGAGCCACTTGGAACTGTCAAAGCAGCCCGACTTGGAACTGGTGCTTCCTTGGGTCTGGGAGCCATCCTGCTTATGGTGGATTTTCAGGAGCCAGCCGGCCACTCCCAGCCATAGGGTGCCAAACACAAACCACGGCCCTTTTCCCTGGCTAACAAAATTCAGATGCCTTGCTTCTGGATGGCAGATTGCAGGAGCTACTTGGCGCTGTCAAACCAGCCCGACTTGGCACTGGTGACACCTTGGGTCAGGGAACCATCCTGCGTATTGTGGATTTTCAGGAGCCAGCCGGCCACTCCCAGCCACAAGCCCTCAAACTCAAACAACGGCCGTTTGTCTGGAAAAAAAACCTTCAGGTGTCCTGCTTCTGGATGGCAGATTGCAGGAGCCACTTGGTACTTTCAAACCAGCCCGACTTGGCACTGGTGCCACCTTGGGTCTGGTTACCATCCTGCGTATCGTGGATTTTCATGAGCCAGCCGTCAAATCCAAGCCATAGGCTGCCAAACACAAACCAGGGCCCTTTTCCCTGGCTAACTAAATTCAGATGCCCTGCTTCTGGATGGCAGATTGCAGGAGCAATCTAGCACTGTCCAACCAGCCCAACTTGGCACTGGTGCCACCTTGGGTCGGGGAAACATCTTGCGTATCGTGGATTTTCAGGAGGCAGCTGTCCACACCTAGCCATAGGCTGCCAAACACAAATTACGGCCCTTTTCCCTGGCTAACAAAATTCAGATGCCCTGCTTCTGGATGGCAGATTGCAGGAGCCACTTGGCACTGCCAAACAAGCTTGACTTGGCACTGGTGCTACCTTGGGTCTGGGAACCATCCTGCATATGGTGGATTTTCAGGAGCCAGCCGGCCACTCCCAGCCATAGTCTTCCAAACACAAACCACGGCACTTTTCCCTGGCTAACAAAACTCAGCTACCCCGCTTCAGGATGGCAGATTGCAGGAGCCACTTGGCACTGTCAAACCAGCCCGACTTGGCATTGGTGCCACCTTGGACCTTGGAACCATCCTTCGTATGGTGGATTTTCAGGAGCCAGACGGCCACTCCCAGCCACAAGCCCTCAAACTCAAACCACGGCCCTTTTCTCTGGAAAAAAAAATTTCAGATGCCCCGCTTCTGGATGGCAGATTGCAGGAGCCACTTTGCACTGCCAAACCAGCCCGACTTTGCACTGGTGCTACCTTGGGTCTGGGAAGCATCCTGGGTATCATGGATTTTCAGGAGCCAGCCGGCCACTCCCAGCCACAAGCCCTCAAACTCAAAAAACGGCCCTTTTCTCTGGAAAAAAAAATTTCAGGTGTCCTGCTTCTGGATGGCAGATTGCAGGAGCCACTTGGCACTATCAAACCAGCCCGACTTGGCACTGGTGCTACCTTGGGTCTGAAAACTATTCTGCGTATCGTGGATTTTCAGGAGCCAGCCGGCCACTCCCAGCCATAGGCTGGCACACACAAACCACGGCCCTTTTCCCTGGCTAACAAAATTCAGATGCCCCGCTCCTTGATGGCAGAATGCAGGAGCCACTTGGTACTAATAAACCAGCCCGACTTGGCACTGGTGCTACCTTGGGCCAGGGTACCATCCTGCGTATTGTGAATTTTCAGGTGCCAGCCGGCCACTCCCAGCCGCAGGCTGCAAAAAAAAAAACCTCGGCCCTTTTCCCTGGCTAACAAAATTCAGATGGCTTGCTTCTGGATAGCAGACTGCAGGAGCAACCGAGGACTGTAAAACCAGCCCAACTTGGCACTGGTGCCACCTTGGGTCTGGGAACCATCCTGCGTATGGTGGATTTTCAGGAGCCAGCCGGCCACTCCCAGCCATAGGCTGCCAAACACAAACCATGGTCCTTTCCCCTGGCTTACAAAATTGAGATGCCCCGCTTCTGGATGGCAGATTGCTGGAGCCACTTGGCACTGTCAAAGCAGCCTGACTTGGCACTGGTGCCACCTTGGATCTGGGAACCATCCTGCGTATCGTGGATTTTCAGGAGCCAGCCGGCCACTCCCAGCCATATGCTGCCAAACACAAACCACGGCCCGTTTCCATGGCTAACAAAATTCAGATGCCCCGCTTCTGGATGGCAGATTTCAGGAGCCACTTGGTACTATCAAACCAGCCCAACTTGTCACTGGTACTACCTTGGGTCTGGGAACCATCCTGCGTATAGTGTATTTTCAGGAGCCAGCCGGCCACTCCCAGCCATAGGCTGCCAAACACAAACCATGGCCCTTTTCCCAGGCTAACAAAATTCAGATGCCCCGCTTCTGGATGGTAGATTGCAGGAGCCACTTGGTACTATTAAACCAGCCCGACTTGGCACTGGTGCTACCTTTGGCCAGGGTACCATCCTGCGTATGGTGGATTTTCAGGTGCCAGCCGGCCACTCCCAGACACAGGCTGCCAAAAAAAAGACCTCGGCCCTTTTCCCTGGCTAACAAAATTCAGATGGCTTGCTTCTGGATAGCAGACTGCATGAGCAACCTAGCACTGTAAAACCAGCCCGAGTTGGCACTGGTGCAACCTTGGGTCTGGGAACCATCCTGCGTATGGTGGATTTTCAGGAGCCAGCCGGCCACTCCCAGACACAGGCTGCCAAAAAAAAAACACGGCCCTTTTCCCTGGCTAACAAAATTCAGACGCCCCGCTTCTGGATGGCAGATTGCTGGAGCCACTTGGCGCTGTAAAACCAGCCCAACTTGGCACTGGTGCCACCTTGGGTCTGGGAACCATCCTGCGTATGGTGGATTTTCAGGAGCCAGCCGGCCACTCCCAGCCACCAGCCCTCAAACTCAAACCACGGCCATTTTCTCTGGAAAAAAAATTTCAGCTACCCTGCTTCTATATGGCAGATTGCAGGAGCCACAGGGAATCATAAAGAAGCCCGCCTTGGCGCTGGTTCTACCTTGGCTCTGGGAACCATCATGCGTATTGTGGATTTTCAGGAGTCAGCCGGCCACTCCCAGCCATATGCTGCCAAAAACAAACCACGGCCCGTTTCCATGGCAAACAAAATTAAGATGCCCCGCTTCTGAATGGCAGATTGCAGGAGCCACTTGGTACTATGAAACCAGCCCAACTTGTCACTGGTGCTACCTTGGGTCTGGGAACCATCCTGCATATAGTGTATTTTCAGGAGCCAGCTGGCCACTCCCAGCCATAGGCTGCCAAACACAAACCATGGCCCTTTTTCCAGGCTAACAAAATTCAGATGCCCCGCTTCTGGATGGTAGATTACAAGATCCACTTGGTACTATTAAACCAGCCAGACTTGGCACTGGTGCTACCTTGGGCCAGGGTACCATCCTGCGTATTGTGAATTTTCAGGTGCCAGCCGGCCACTCCCAGCCGCAGGCTGCAAAAAAAAAAACCTCGGCCCTTTTCCCTGGCTAACAAAATTCAGATGGCTTGCTTCTGGATAGCAGACTGCAGGAGCAACCTAGGACTGTAAAACCAGCCCGACTTGGCACTGGTGCCACCTTGGGTCTGGGAACCATCCTGCGTATGGTGGATTTTCAGGAGCCAGCCGGCCACTTCCAGCCATAGGCTGCCAAACACAAACCATGGTCCTTTCCCCTGGCTTACAAAATTCAGATGCCCCGCTTCTGGATGGCAGATTGCTGGAGCCACTTGGCACTGTCAAAGCAGCCCGACTTGGCACTGGTGCCACCTTGGATCTGGGAACCATCCTGTGTATGGTGGATTTTCAGGAGCCAGCCGGCCACTCCCAGCCATAGTCTTCCAAACACAAACCACGGCACTTTTCCCTGGCTAACAAAACTCAGCTACCCCGCTTCAGGATGGCAGATTGCAGGAGCCACTTGGTACTATTAAACCAGCCCGACTTGGCACTGGTGCTACCTTGGGCCAGGGTACCATCCTGCGTATCGTGGATTTTCAGGTGCCAGCCGGCCACTCCCAGCCGCAGGCTGCCAAAAAAAAAACCTCGGCCCTTTTCCCTGGCTAACAAAATTCAGATGGCTTGCTTCTGGGTAGAAGACTGCAGGAGCAACCTAGGACTGTAAAACCAGCCCGACTTGGCACTGGTGCCACCTTGGGTCTGGGAACCATCCTGCGTATGGTGGATTTTCAGGAGCCAGCCGGCCACTCCCAGACACAGGCTGCCAAACACAAACCACGGCCCTTTTCCCTGGCTAACAAAATTCAGATGCCCCGCTTCTGGATGGCAGATTGCAGGAGCCACTTGGCACTGTCAAACCAGCCAGACTTGGCACTGGTGCCACTTTGGGTCTGGGAATCATCCTGTGTATTGTGAATTTTAGGGAGTAGCCGTCCACTCCCAGCCATAGGCTGCCAAACACAAACCATGGCCTTTTTCCCTGGCTTACAAAATTCAGACGCCCCGCTTCTGGATGGCAGATTGCTGGAGCCACTTGGCGCTGTAAAACCAGCCCAACTTGGCACTGGTGCCACCTTGGGTCTGGGAACCATCCTGCGTATGGTGGATTTTCAGGAGCCAGCCGGCCACTCCCAGCCACAAGCCCTCAAACTCAAACCACGGCCCTTTTCTCTGGAAAAAAAATTTCAGCTACCCTGCTTCTATATGGCAGATTGCAGGAGCCACTGGGAATCATAAAGAAGCCCGCCTTGGCGCTGGTTCTACCTTGGCTCTGGGAACCATCATGCGTATGGTGGATTTTCAGGAGCCAGCCGGCCACTCCCAGCCGTATGCTGCCAAACACAAACCACGGCCCGTTTCCATGGCTAACAAAATTAAGATGCCCTGCTTCTGGAATGCAGATTTCAGGAGCCACTTGGCACTGTCAAACCAGCCCGACTTAGCACTGGTGCCACCT
Source organism: Passerculus sandwichensis (assembly GCA_031885435.1). NCBI lineage: Eukaryota > Metazoa > Chordata > Aves > Passeriformes > Passerellidae > Passerculus > Passerculus sandwichensis. Next base: position 2,390,369 of record CM063166.1, on the reverse strand, counting down.
TGGGTATGGGAACCATCCTGAGTACGGTGGATTTCCAGGAGCCAGCCGGCCACTCCCAGACTCAGGCCCCGCAAAAACAAACCTCGGCCCGTTTCCCTGACAAACCAAACGCAGCTACCTTGCTTCTGGATGGCAGATTGCAAAAGCCACTGGTTATTATAAACAAGCCCGACTTGGCACTGCTTCTACCTTGGGTCTGGGAACCATCCTGCGTATGGTGGATTTTCAGGAGCCAGCCGGCCACTCCCAGCCATAGGCTTGCCAACACAAACCACGGCCCTTTTTCCGGGCACACATAATTCAGATGCTCTGCTACTCGTTGGCAGATTGCAGGAGCCACTTGGCACTGTCAAACCAGCCCGACTTGGCACTGCTGCCACCTTGGATCTGGGAACCATCCTGTGTATGGTGGATTTTCAGGAGCCAGCCAACCACTCCCAGCCATAGTCTGCCAAACACAAACCACGGCACTTTTCCCTGGCTAACAAAACTCAGCTACCCCGCTTCAGGATGGCAGATTGCAGGAGCCACTTGGCACTGTCAAACCAGCCCGACTTGGCACTGGTGCCACCTTGGACCTAGGTACCATCCTTTGTATGGTGGATTTTCAGGAGCCAGCGGGCCACTCCCAGCCATAGTCTGCAAAACAAAATCCAGGCACTTTTCACTGGCTAACAAAACTCAGCTACCCCGCTTCTGGATGGCAGATTGCAGGAGCCACTTGCACTGTCAAACCAGCCCAACTTGGCTCTGGTGCCACCTTGGGTCTGGGAACCATCCTGCGTATTGTGGATTTTCAGAAGCCAGCCGGTCACTCCCAGCCACAAGTCCTCAAACTTAAACCACGGCCCTTTTCTCTGGAAAACAAATTTCAGCTGCCCTGCTTCTGGATGGCAGATTGCTGGAGCCACTTGGTACTATAAAACCAGCCCGACTTGGCACTGGTGCCACCTTGGGTCTGGGAACCATCCTGCGTATCGTGGATTTTCAGGAGCCAGCCGGCCACTCCCAGCCATAGGCTGGCACACACAAACCACAGGCTTTTTCCCTGGCTAACAAAATTCAGATGCCCCGCTCCTTGATGGCATATTGCAGGAGCCACTTGGCACTGTCAAACCAGCCAGGCCTTGCACTGGTGCCACCTTGGGTCTGGGAATCATCCTGTGTATTGTGAATTTTCCGGAGCAAGCCGTCCACTCCCAGCCATAGGCTGCCAAACACAAAACACGGCCCTTTTCCCTGGCTTACAAATATCAGATGCCCCGCTTCTGGATGGTAGATTGCAGGAGCCACTTGGTACTATTAAACCAGCCCGACTTGGCACTGGTGCCACCTTGGGTATGGGAACCATTCTGCGTATCGTGGATTTTCAGGAGCCAGCCGGCCACTCCCAGCCATAGGCTGGCACACACAAACCACAGGCCTTTTCCCTGGCTAACAAAATTCAGATGCCCCGCTCCTTGATGGCATATTGCAGGAGCCACTTGGCACTGTCAAACCAGCCAGGCCTTGCACTGGTGCCACCTTGGGTCTGGGAATCATCCTGTGTATTGTGAATTTTCCGGAGCAAGCCGTCCACTCCCAGCCATAGGCTGCCAAACACAAAACACGGCCCTTTTCCCTGGCTTACAAATATCAGATGCCCCGCTTCTGGATGGCAGATTGCTAGAGCCACTTTGCACTGTCAAACCAGCCTGACTCGGCACTGGTGCCACCTTGGGTCTGGGAACCATCCTGCGTATGGTGGATTTTCAGGAGCCAGCCGGCCACTCCCAGCCACAAGCCCTCAAACACAAACCACGGGACTTTTCCCTGGAAAACAAATTTCAGCTACCCTGCTTCTATATGGCAGATTGCAGGAGCCACTGGGAATCATAAAGAAGCCCGCCTTGGCGCTGGTTCTACCTTGGCTCTGGGAACCATCCTGCGTATCGTGGATTTTCAGGAGCCAGCCGGCCACTCCCAGCCATATGCTGCCAAACACAAACCACGGCCCGTTTCCATGGCTAACAAAATTCAGATGCCCCGCTTCTGGATGGCAGATTGCAGGAGCCACTTGGTACTATCAAACCAGCCAAACTTGTCACTGGTGCTACCTTGGGTCTGGGAACCATCCTGCGTATAGTGTATTTTCAGGAGCCAGCCGGCCACTCCCAGCCATAGGCTGCCAAACACAAACCATGGCCCTTTTTCCAGGCTAACAAAATTCAGATGCCCCGCTTCTGGATGGTAGATTGCAGGAGCCACTTGGTACGATTAAACCAGCCCGACTTGGCACAGTTGCTACCTTGGGCCAGGGTACCATCTTGCGTATTGTGAATTTTCAGGTGCCAGCCGGCCACTCCCAGCCGCAGGCTGCAAAAAAAAAAACCTCGGCCCTTTTCCCTGGCTAACAAAATTCAGATGGCTTGCTTCTGGATAGCAGACTGCAGGAGCAACCTAGGACTGTAAAACCAGCCCGACTTGGCACTGGTGCCACCTTGGGTCTGGGAACCATCCTGCGTATCGTGGATTTTCAGGAGCCAGCCGGCCACTCCCAGCCATAGGCTGCCAAACACAAACCATGGTCCTTTCCCCTGGCTTACAAAATTCAGATGCCCCGCTTCTGGATGGCAGATTGCTGGAGCCACTTGGCACTGTCAAAGCAGCCCGACTTGGCACTGGTGCCACCTTGGATCTGGGAACCATCCTGCGTATGGTGGATTTTCAGGAGCCAGCCGGCCACTCCCAGCCATAGTCTTCCAAACACAAACCACGGCACTTTTCCCTGGCTAACAAAACTCAGCTATCCCGCTTCAGGATGGCAGATTGCAGGAGCAACGTGGCACTGTCAAACCAGCCCGACTTGGCACTGGTGCCACCTCGGATCTTGGAACCATCCTTTGTATGGTGGATTTTCAGGAGCCAGCCGGCCACTCCCAGCCATAGTCTGCCAAACAAAAACCAGGCACTTTTCCCTGGCTAACAAAACTCCGCTACCCCGCTTCTGGATGGCAGATTGCAGGAGCCACTTGGCACTGTCAAACCAGCCAGACTTGGCACTGGTGCTACCTTGGATCTGGGAACCATCCTGCGTATCATGGATTTTCAGGAGCCAGCCGGCCACTCCAAGCCGCAGGCTGCTAAAAAAAAAACCTCGGCCCTTTTCCCTGGCTAACAAAATTCAGATGGCTTGCTTCTGGATAGCAGACTGCAGGAGACAACCTAGCACTGTAAAACCAGCCCGAGTTGGCACTGGTGGCACCTTGGGTCTGGGAACCATCCTGCGTATCGTGGATTTTCAGGAGCCAGCCGGCCACTCCCAGCCACAAGCCCTAAAACTCAAACCACGGCCCTTTTCTCTGGAAAACAAATTTCAGCTACCCTGCTTCTATATGGCAGATTGCAGGAGCCACTGGGAATCATAAAGAAGCTCGCCTTGGCGCTGGTTCTACCTTGGCTCTGGGAACCATCCTGAGTATCGTGGATTTTCAGGAGCCAGCCGGCCACTCCCAGCCATATGCTGCCAAACACAAACCACGGCCCGTTTCCATGGCTAACAAAATTCAGATGCCCCGCTTCTGGATGGCAGATTGCAGGAGCCACTTGGTACTATCAAACCAGCCTAACTTGTCACTGGTGCTACCTTGGGTCTGGGAACCATCCTGCGTATAGTGTATGTTCAGGAGCCATCCTGGCACTCCCAGCCGCAGGCTGCCAAAAAAAAAACCTCGGCCCTTTTCCCTGGCTAACAAAATTCAGATGCCCCGCTTCTGGATGGCAGATTCCAGGAGCCACTTGGCACTGTCAAACCAGCCAGACTTGGCACTGGTGTCACTTTGGGTCTGGGAATCATCCTGTGTATTGTGAATTTTCAGGAGTAGCCGTCCACTCCCAGCTATAGGCTGCCAAACACAAACCATGGCCCTTTTCCCTGGCTTACAAAATTCAGACGCCCCGCTTCTGGATGGCAGATTGCTGGAGCCACTTGGCGCTGTAAAACCAGCCCAACTTGGCACTGGTGCCACCTTGGGTCTGGGAACCATCCTGCGTATGGTGGATTTTCAGGAGCCAGCCGGCCACTCCCAGCCACAAGCCCTAAAACTCAAACCACGGCCCTTTTCTCTGGAAAAAAAATTTCAGCTACCCTGCTTCTATATGGCAGATTGCAGGAGCCACTGGGAATCATAAAGAAGCCCGCCTTGGCGCTGGTTCTACCTTGGCTCTGGGAACCATCATGCGTATTGTGGATTTTCAGGAGCCAGCCGGCCACTCCCAGCCATATGCTGCCAAACACAAACCACGGCCCGTTTCCATGGCTAACAAAATTAAGATGCCCCGCTTCTGGAATGCAGATTGCAGGGGCCACTTGGCACTGTCAAACCAGCCCGACTTGGCACTGGTGCCACCTTGGGTATGGGAACCATCCTGCGTACGGTGGATTTCCAGGAGCCAGCCGGCCACTCCCAGACTCAGGCCCCGCAAAAACAAACCTCGGCCCGTTTCCCTGACAAACCAAACGCAGCTACCTCGCTTCTGGATGGCAGGTTGCAAAAGCCACTGGTTATTATAAACAAGCCCGACTTGGCACTGTTTCTACCTTGGGTCTGGGAACCATCCTGCGTATCGTGGATTTTCAGGAGCCAGCCGGCCACTCCCAGCCATAGGCTTGCCAACACAAACCACGACCCTTTTCCCGGGCACACATAATTCAGATGCCCTGCTACTCGTTGGCAGATTGCAGGAGCCACTTGGCACTGTCAAACCAGCCCGACTTGGCACTGGTGCCACCTTGGATCTGGGAACCATCCTGTGTATGGTGGATTTTCAAGAGCCAGCCAACCACTCCCAGCCATAGTCTGCCAAACACAAACCACGGCACTTTTCCCTGGCTAACAAAACTCAGCTACCCCGCTTCAGGATGGCAGATTGCAGGAGCCACTTGGCACTGTCAAACCAGCCCGACTTGGCACTGGTGCCACCTTGGACCTAGGTACCATCCTTCGTATGGTGGATTTTCAGGAGCCAGCGGGCCACTCCCAGCCATAGTATGCAAAACAAAAACCAGGCACTTTTCACTGGCTAACAAAACTCAGCTACCCCGCTTCTGGATGGCAGATTGCAGGAGCCACTTGGCACTGTCAAACCAGCCCGAAATGGCTCTGGTGCCACCTTGGGTCTGGGAACAATCCTGCGTATTGTGGATTTTCAGGAGCCAGCCGGTCACTCTCAGCCTTAAGTCCTCAAACTTAAACCACGGCCCTTTTCTCTGGAAAACAAATTTCAGCTGCCCTGCTTCTGGATGGCAGATTGCTGGAGCCACTTGGTACTATCAAACCAGCCCGACTTGGCATTGGTGCTACCTTGGGTCTGGGAACCATCATGGGTATCATGGATTATCAGGAGCTGGCCGGCCACTCCCAGAAACAGGCCCCGAAAAACAAACCTCGGTCCGTTTCCCTGACAAAGAAAACACAGCTACCTCGCTTCTGGATGGCAGATTGTAGGAGCCACTTGGTACTATCAAACCAGCCCGACTTGGCACTGGTGCCACCTTGGGTGTGGGAACCATCCTGCGTATCGTGGATTTTCAGGAGCCAGCCGGCCACTCCCAGCCATAGGCTGCCATACACAAACCACGGCCCATTTCCCTGGCTAACAAAATTCAGATGCCCCGCTTCTGGATGGCAGATTGCAGGAGCCACTTGGCACTGCCAAACCAGCCAGACTTGGAACTGGTGCTACCTTGGGTATGGGAACCATATTGAGTATCGTGGATTTTCAGGAGCCAGCCGGCCACTCCCAGACACAGGCTGCCAAACACAAACCACGGCCCTTTCCCCTGGCTAACAAAATTCAGATGCCCCGCCTCTGGATGGCAGATTGCAGGAGCCACTTGGCACTGTCAAACCAGCCAGACTTGGCACTGGTGCTACCTTGGGTCTGGGAACCATCCTGGGTATCATGGATTTTCAGGAGCTGGCCGGCCACTCCCAGACACAGGCCCCCAAAAACAAACCTCGGCCCGTTTCCCTAACAAACTAAACACAGCTACCCCGCTTCTGGATGGCAGATTGTAGGACCCACTTGGTACTATCAAACCAGCCCGACTTGGCACTGGTGCCACCTTGGGTCTGGGAACCATCCTGCGTATCGTGGATTTTCAGGAGCCAGCCGGCCACTCCCAGTCATAGGCTGCCAAACACAAACCACGGCCCTTTTCCCTGGCTAACAAAATTCAGATGCCCCGCTTCTGGATGGCAGATTGCAGGAGCCACTTGGCACTGTCAAACCAGCCAGACTTGGCACTGGTGCTACCTTGGGTATGGGAACCATTCTGCGTATCGTGGATTTTCAGGAGCCAGCCGGCCACTCCCAGCCATAGGCTGGCACACACAAACCACGGCCCTTTTCCCTGGCTAACAAAATTCAGATGCCCCGCTCCTTGATGGCATATTGCAGGAGCCACTTGGCACTGTCAAACCAGCCAGACTTGGCACTGGTGCCACCTTGGGTCTGGGAATCATCCTGTGTATTGTGAATTTTCCGGAGCAAGCCGTCCACTCCCAGCCATAGGCTGCCAAACACAAAACACGGCCCTTTTCCCTGGCTTACAAATATCAGATGCCCCGCTTCTGGATGGCAGATTGCTAGAGCCACTTTGCACTGTCAAACCAGCCTGACTTGGCACTGGTGCCACCTTGGGTCTGGGAACCATCCTGCGTATGGTGGATTTTCAGGAGCCAGCCGGCCACTCCCAGCCACAAGCCCTCAAACACAAACCACGGGACTTTTCCCTGGAAAACAAATTTCAGCTACCCTGCTTCTATATGGCAGATTGCAGGAGCCACTGGGAATCATAAAGAAGCCCGACTTGGCGCTGGTTCTACCTTGGCTCTGGGAACCATCCTGCGTGTCGTGGATTTTCAGGAGCCAGCCGGCCACTCCCAGCCATATGCTGCCAAACACAAACCACGGCCCGTTTCCATGGCTAACAAAATTCAGATGCCCCGCTTCTGGATGGCAGATTGCAGGAGCCACTTGGTACTATCAAACCAGCCCAACTTGTCACTGGTGCTACCTTGGGTCTGGGAACCATCCTGCGTATAGTGTATTTTCAGGTGCCAGCCGGCCACTCCCAGCCGCAGGCTGCTAAAAAAAAAACCTCGGCCCTTTTCCCTGGCTAACAAAATTCAGATGGCTTGCTTCTGGATAGCAGACTGCAGGAGACAACCTAGCACTGTAAAACCAGCCCGAGTTGGCACTGGTGCCACCTTGGGTCTGGGAACCATCCTGCGTATGGTGGATTTTCAGGAGCCAGCCGGCCACTCCCAGACACAGGCTGCCAAACAAATACCACGGCCCTTTCCCCTGGCTAACAAAATTCAGACGCCCCGCGTCTGGATGGCAGATTGCTGGAGCCACTTGGCGCTGTAAAACCAGCCCAACTTGGCACTGGTGCCACCTTGGGTCTGGGAACCATCCTGCGTATGGTGGATTTTCAGGAGCCAGCCGGCCACTCCCAGCCACAAGCCCTCAAACTCAAACCACGGCCCTTTTCTCTGGAAAAAAAATTTCAGCTACCCTGCTTCTATATGGCAGATTGCAGGAGCCACAGGGAATCATAAAGAAGCCCGCCTTGGCGCTGGTTCTACCTTGGCTCTGGGAACCATCATGCGTATTGTGGATTTTCAGGAGCCAGCCGGCCACTCCCAGCCATATGCTGCCAAAAACAAACCACGGCCCGTTTCCATGGCAAACAAAATTAAGATGCCCCGCTTCTGGATGGCAGATATCAGGAGCCACTTGGTACTATGAAACCAGCCCAACTTGTCACTGGTGCTACCTTGGGCCAGGGTACCATCCTGCGTATTGTGAATTTTCAGGTGCCAGCCGGCCACTCCCAGCCGCAGGCTGCAAAAAAAAAAATTCTCGGCCCTTTTCCCTGGCTAACAAAATTCAGATGGCTTGCTTCTGGATAGCAGACTGCAGGAGCAACCTAGGACTGTAAAACCAGCCCGACTTGGCACTGGTGCCACCTTGGGTCTGGGAACCATCCTGCGTATGGTGGATTTTCAGGAGCCAGCCGGCCACTCCCAGCCATAGGCTGCCAAACACAACCCATGGTCCTTTCCCCTTGCTTACAAAATTCAGATGCCCCGCTTCTGGATGGCAGATTGCTGGAGCCACTTGGCACTGTCAAAGCAGCCCGACTTGGCACTGGTGCCACCTTGGATCTGGGAACCATCCTGTGTATGGTGGATTTTCAGGAGCCAGCCGGCCACTCCCAGCCATAGTCTTACAAACACAAACCACGGCACTTTTCCCTGGCTAACAAAACTCAGCTATCCCGCTTCAGGATGGCAGATTGCAGGAGACACTTGGCACTGTCAAACCAGCCCGACTTGGCACTGGTGCCACCTCGGACCTTGGAACCATCCTTTGTATGGTGGATTTTCAGGAGCCAGCCGGCCACTCCCAGCCATAGTCTGCCAAACAAAAACCAGGCACTTTTCCCTGGCTAACAAAACTCCGCTACCCCGCTTCTGGATGGCAGATTGCAGGAGCCACTTGGCACTGTCAAACCAGCCAGACTTGGCACTGGTGCTACCTTGGGTCTGGGAACCATCCTGGGTATCTTGGATTTTCAGGAGCTGGCCGGCCACTCCCAGACACAGGCCCCCAAAAACAAACCTCGGCCCGTTTCCCTGACAAACAAAACACAGCTACCCCGCTTCTGGATGGCAGATTGTAGGAGCCACTTCGTAATATCAAACCAGCCCGACTTGGCACTGGTGCCACCTTGGGTCTGGGAACCATCCTGCGTATCGTGGATTTTCAGGAGCCAGCCGGCCACTCCCAGCCATAGGCTGCCAAACACAAACCACAACCCTTTTCCCTGGCTAACAAAATTCAGATGCCCCGCTTCTGGATGGCAGATTGCTAGAGCCACTTTGCACTGTCAAACCAGCCCGACTTGGCACTGGTGCCACCTTGGGTCTGAGAACCATCCTGCGTATCGTGGATTTTCAGGAGCCAGCCGGCCACTCCCAGCCACAAGCCCTAAAACTCAAACCACGGCCCTTTTCTCTGGAAAGCAAATTTCAGCTACCCTGCTTCTATATGGCAGATATCAGGAGCCACTGGGAATCATAAAGAAGCCCGACTTGGCGCTGGTTCTACCTTGGCTCTGGGAACCATCCTGCGTATCGTGGATTTTCAGGAGCCAGCCGGCCACTCCCAGCCATATGCTGCCAAACACAAACCACGGCCCGTTTCCATGGCTAACAAAATTCAGATGCCCCGCTTCTGGATGGCAGATTGCAGGAGCCACTTGGTACTATCAAACCAGCCTAACTTGTCACTGGTGCTACCTTGGGTCTGGGAACCATCCTGCGTATAGTGTATGTTCAGGAGCCATCCGGCCACTCCCAGCCATAGGCTGCCAAACACAAACCATGGCCCTTTTCCCAGGCTAATAAATTCAGATGCCCCGCTTCTGGATGGTAGATTGCAGGAGCCACTTGGTACTATTAAACCAGCCCGACTTGGCACTGGTGCTACCTTGGGCCAGGGTACCATCCTGCGTATCGTGGATTTTCAGGTGCCATCCGGCCACTCCCAGCCGCAGGCTGCCAAAAAAAAAACCTCGGCCCTTTTCCCTGGCTAACAAAATTCAGATGCCCCGCTTCTGGATGGCAGATTGCAGGAGCAACCTAGCTATAAACCAGCCCGACTTGGCACTGGTGCCACCTTGGGTCTGGGAACCATCCTGCGTATGGTGGATTTTCAGGAGCCAGCCGGCCACTCCCAGACACAGGCTGCCAAACACAAACCACGGCCCTTTTCCCTGGCTAACAAAATTCAGATGCCCCGCTTCTGGATGGCAGATTGCAGGAGCCACTTGGCACTGTCAAACCAGCCAGACTTGGCACTGGTGCCACTTTGGGTCTGGGAATCATCCTGTGTATTGTGAATTTTCAGGAGTAGCCGTCCACTCCCAGCCATAGGCTGCCAAACACAAACCATGGCCCTTTTCCCTGGCTTACAAAATTCAGACGCCCCGCTTCTGGATGGCAGATTGCTGGAGCCACTTGGCGCTGTAACACCAGCCCAACTTGGCACTGGTGCCACCTTGGGTCTGGGAACCATCCTGCGTATGGTGGATTTTCAGGAGCCAGCCGGCCACTCCCAGCCACAAGTCCTCAAACTCAAACCACGGCCCTTTTCTCTGGAAAAAAAATTTCAGCTACCCTGCTTCTATATGGCAGATTGCAGGAGCCACTGGGAATCATAAAGAAGCCCGACTTGGCGCTGGTTCTACCTTGGCTCTGGGAACCATCATGCGTATTGTGGATTTTCAGGAGCCAGCCGGCCACTCCCAGCCATATGCTGCCAAACACAAACCGCGGCCCGTTTCCATGGCTAACAAAATTAAGATGCCCCGCTTCTGGAATGCAGATTGCAGGAGCCACTTGGCACTGTCAAACCAGCCCGACTTGGCACTGGTGCCACCTTGGGTATGGGAACCATCCTGCGTACGGTGGATTTCCAGGAGCCAGCCGGCCACTCCCAGACTCAGGCCCCGCAAAAACAAACCTCGGCTCGTTTCCCTGACAAACCAAACGCAGCTACCTCGCTTCTGGATGGCAGATTGCAAAAGCCACTGGTTATTATAAATAAGCTCGACTTGGCACTGCTTCTACCTTGGGTCTGGGAACCATCCTGCGTATCGTGGATTTTCAGGAGCCAGCCGGCCACTCCCAGCCATAGGCTTGCCAACACAAACCACGGCCCTTTTCCCGGGCACACATAATTCAGATGCCCTGCTACTCGTTGGCAGATTGCAGGAGCCACTTGGCACTGTCAAACCAGCCCGACTTGGCACTGGTGCCACCTTGGATCTGGGAACCATCCTGTGTATGGTGGATTTTCAGGAGCCAGCCAACCACTCCCAGCCATAGTCTGCCAAACACAAACCACGGCACTTTTCCCTGGCTAACAAAACTCAGCTACCCCGCTTCAGGATGGCAGATTGCAGGAGCCACTTGGCACTGTCAAACCAGCCCGACTTGGCACTGGTGCCACCTTGGACCTAGGTACCATCCTTCGTATGGTGGATTTTCAGGAGCCAGCGGGCCACTCCCAGCCATAGTCTGCAAAACAAAAACCAGGCACTTTTCACTGGCTAACAAAACTCAGCTACCCCGCTTCTGGATGGCAGATTGCAGGAGCCACTTGGCACTGTCAAACCAGCCCGACTTGGCTCTGGTGCCACCTTGGGTCTGGGAACAATCCTGCGTATTGTGGATTTTCAGGAGCCAGCCGGTCACTCCCAGCCACAAGTCCTCAAACTTAAACCACGGCCCTTTTCTCTGGAAAACAAATTTCAGCTGCCCTGCTTCTGGATGGCAGATTGCTGGAGCCACTTGGTACTATCAAACCAGCCCGACTTGGCACTGGTGCTACCTTGGGTCTGGGAACCATCATGGGTATCATGGATTTTCAGGAGCTGGCGGGCCACTCCCAGACACAGGCCCCGAAAAACAAACCTCGGTCCGTTTCCCTGACAAAGAAAACACAGCTACCTCGCTTCTGGATGGCAGATTGCAGGAGCCACTTGGTACTATCAAACCAGCCCGACTTGGCACTGGTGCCACCTTGGGTGTGGGAACCATCCTGCGTATCGTGGATTTTCAGGAGCCAGCCGGCCACTCCCAGCCATAGGCTGCCATACACAAACCACGGCCCTTTTCCCTGGCTAACAAAATTCAGATGCCCCGCTTCTGGATGGCAGATTGCAGGAGCCACTTGGCACTGCCAAACCAGCCAGACTTGGAACTGGTGCTACCTTCGGTATGGGAACCATCCTGAGTATCGTGGATTTTCAGGAGCCAGCCGGCCACTCCCAGACACAGGCTGCCAAACACAAACCACGGCCCTTTCCCCTGGCTAACAAAATTCAGATGCCCCGCATCTGGATGGCAGATTGCAGGAGCCACTTGGCGCTGTCAAACCAGCCAGACTTGGCACTGGTGCCACCTTGGATCTGGGAACCATCCTGTGTATGGTGGATTTTCAGGAGCCAGCCAACCACTCCCAGCCATAGTCTGCCAAACACAAACCACGGCACTTTTCCCTGGCTAACAAAACTCAGCTACCCCGCTTCAGGATGGCAGATTGCAGGAGCCACTTGGCACTGTCAAACCAGCCCGACTTGGCACTGGTGCCACCTTGGACCTAGGTACCATCCTTCGTATGGTGGATTTTCAGGAGCCAGCGGGCCACTCCCAGCCATAGTCTGCAAAACAAAAACCAGGCACTTTTCACTGGCTAACAAAACTCAGCTACCCCGCTTCTGGATGGCAGATTGCAGGAGCCACTTGGCACTGTCAAACCAGCCCGACTTGGCTCTGGTGCCACCTTGGGTCTGGGAACAATCCTGCGTATTGTGGATTTTCAGGAGCCAGCCGGTCACTCCCAGCCACAAGTCCTCAAACTTAAACCACGGCCCTTTTCTCTGGAAAACAAATTTCAGCTGCCCTGCTTCTGGATGGCAGATTGCTGGAGCCACTTGGTACTATCAAACCAGCCCGACTTGGCACTGGTGCTACCTTGGGTCTGGGAACCATCATGGGTATCATGGATTTTCAGGAGCTGGCGGGCCACTCCCAGACACAGGCCCCGAAAAACAAACCTCGGTCCGTTTCCCTGACAAAGAAAACACAGCTACCTCGCTTCTGGATGGCAGATTGTAGGAGCCACTTGGTACTATCAAACCAGCCCGACTTGGCACTGGTGCCACCTTGGGTGTGGGAACCATCCTGCGTATCGTGGATTTTCAGGAGCCAGCCGGCAACTCCCAGCCATAGGCTGCCATACACAAACCACGGCACTTTTCCCTGGCTAACAAAATTCAGATGCCCCGCTTCTGGATGGCAGATTGCAGGAGCCACTTGGCACTGCCAAACCAGCCAGACTTGGAACTGGTGCTACCTTCGGTATGGGAACCATCCTGAGTATCGTGGATTTTCAGGAGCCAGCCGGCCACTCCCAGACACAGGCTGCCAAACACAAACCACGGCCCTTTCCCCTGGCTAACAAAATTCAGATGCCCCGCCTCTGGATGGCAGATTGCAGGAGCCACTTGGCGCTGTCAAACCAGCCAAACTTGGCACTGGTGCCACCTTGGATCTGGGAACCATCCTGTGTATGGTGGATTTTCAGGAGCCAGCCAACCACTCCCAGCCATAGTCTGCCAAACACAAACCACGGCACTTTTCCCTGGCTAACAAAACTCAGCTACCCCGCTTCAGGATGGCAGATTGCAGGAGCCACTTGGCACTGTCAAACCAGCCCGACTTGGCACTGGTGCCACCTTGGACCAAAGTACCATCCTTCGTATGGTGGATTTTCAGGAGCCAGCGGGCCACTCCCAGCCATAGTCTGCAAAACAAAAACCAGGCACTTTTCACTGGCTAACAAAACTCAGCTACCCCGCTTCTGGATGGCAGATTGCAGGAGCCACTTGGCACTGTCAAACCAGCCCGACTTGGCTCTGGTGCCACCTTGGGTCTGGGAACAATCCTGCGTATTGTGGATTTTCAGGAGCCAGCCGGTCACTCCCAGCCACAAGTCCTCAAACTTAAACCACGGCCCTTTTCTCTGGAAAACAAATTTCAGCTGCCCTGCTTCTGGATGGCAGATTGCTGGAGCCACTTGGTACTATCAAACCAGCCCGACTTGGCACTGGTGCTACCTTGGGTCTGGGAACCATCATGGGTATCATGAATTTTCAGGAGCTGGCCGGCCACTCCCAGACACAGGCCCCGAAAAACAAACCTCGGTCCGTTTCCCTGACAAAGAAAACACAGCTACCTCGCTTCTGGATGGCAGATTGTAGGAGCCACTTGGTACTATCAAACCAGCCCGACTTGGCACTGGTGCCACCTTGGGTGTGGGAACCATCCTGCGTATCGTGGATTTTCAGGAGCCAGCCGGCAACTCCCAGCCATAGGCTGCCATACACAAACCACGGCCCTTTTCCCTGGCTAACAAAATTCAGATGCCCCGCTTCTGGATGGCAGATTGCAGGAGCCACTCGGCACTGCCAAACCAGCCAGACTTGGAACTGGTGCTACCTTCGGTATGGGAACCATCCTGAGTATCGTGGATTTTCAGGAGCCAGCCGGCCACTCCCAGACACAGGCTGCCAAACACAAACCACGGCCCTTTCCCCTGGCTAACAAAATTCAGATGCCCCGCCTCTGGATGGCAGATTGCAGGAGCCACTTGGCGCTGTCAAACCAGCCAAACTTGGCACTGGTGCCACCTTGGATCTGGGAACCATCCTGTGTATGGTGGATTTTCAGGAGCCAGCCGGCCACTCCCAGCCATAGTCTGCCAAACACAAACCACGGCACTTTTCCCTGGCTAACAAAACTCATCTACCCCGCTTCAGGATGGCAGATTGCAGGAGCCACTTGGCACTGTCAAACCAGCCCGACTTGGCACTGGTGCCACCTTGGCCTGGGGAACCATCCTTTGTATGGTCGATTTTCAGGCGCCAGCCGGCCACTCCCAGCCATATTCTGCCAAACAAAAACCAGGCACTTTTCCCTGGCTAACAAAACTCACCTACCCCGCTTCTGGATGGCAGATTGCAAGAGCCACTTGGCACTGTCAAACCAGCCAGACTTGGCACTGGTGCTACCTTGGGTCTGGGAACCATCCTGGGTATCATGGATTTTCAGGAGCTGGCCGGCCACTCCCAGACACAGGCCCCCAAAAACAAACCTTGGCCCGTTTCCCTGACAAACAAAACACAGCTACCCCGCTTCTGGATGGCAGATTGTAGGAGCCACTTGGTACTATCAAACCAGCCCGACTTGGCACTGGTGCCACCTTGGGTCTGAGAACCTTCCTGTGTATTGTGAATTTTCCGGAGCAAGCCGTCCACTCCCAGCCATAGGCTGCCAAACACAAAACACGGCCCTTTTCCCTGGCTTACAAATATCAGATGCCCCGCTTCTGGATGGCAGATTGCTGGAGCCACTTTGCACTGTCAAACCAGCCAGACTTGGCACTGGTGCCACCTTGGGTCTGGGAACCATCCTGCGTATGGTGGATTTTCAGGAGCCAGCCGGCCACTCCCAGCCACAAGCCCTCAAACACAAACCACGGGACTTTTCCCTGGAAAACAAATTTCATCTACCCTGCTTCTATATGGCAGATTGCAGGAGCCACTGGGAATCATAAAGAAGCCCGACTTGGCGCTGGTTCTACCTTGGCTCTGGGAACCATCCTGTGTGTCGTGGATTTTCAGGAGCCAGCCGGCCACTCCCAGCCATATGCTGCCAAACACAAACCACGGCCCGTTTCCATGGCTAACAAAATTCAGATGCCCCGCTTCTGGATGGCAGATTGCAGGAGCCACTTGGTACTATCAAACCAGCCCAACTTGTCACTGGTGCTACCTTGGGTCTGGGAACCATCCTGCGTATAGTGTATTTTCAGGAGCCAGCCAGCCACTCCCAGCCATAGGCTGCCAAACACAAACCACGGCCAGTTTCCCTGGCTAACAAAATTCAGATGCCCCGCTTCTGGATGGTAGATTGCAGGAGCCACTTGGTACTATTAAACCAGCCCGACTTGGCACTGGTGCTACCTTGGGCCAGGGTACCATCCTGCGTATCGTGGATTTTCAGGTGCCAGCCGGCCACTCCCAGCCGCAGGCTGCCAAAAAAAAAAACCTCGGCCCTTTTCCCTGGCTAACAAAATTCAGATAGCTTGCTTCTGGATAGCAGACTGCAGGAGCAACCTAGCACTGTAAAACCAGCCCGAGTTAGCACTGGTGCCACCTTGGGTCTGGGAACCATCCTGCGTATGGTGGATCTTCAGGAGCCAGCCGGCCACTCCCAGACACAGGCTGCCAAACACAAACCACGGCCCTTTTCCCTGCCTAACAAAATTCAGACGCCCCGCTTCTGGATGGCAGATTGCTGGAGCCACTTGGCGCTGTAAAACCAGCCCAACTTGGCACTGGTGCCACCTTGGGTCTGGGAACCATCCTGCGTATGATCGATTTTCAGGAGCCAGCCGGCCACTCCCAGCCACAAGCCCTCAAACTCAAACCACGGCCCTTTTCTCTGGAAAAAAAATTTCAGCTACCCTGCTTCTATATGGCAGATTGCAGGAGCCACTGGTAATCATAAAGAAGCCCGCCTTGGCGCTGGTTCTACCTTGGCTCTGGGAACCATCATGCGTATTGTGGATTTTCAGGAGCCAGCCGGCCACTCCCAGCCATATGCTGCCAAACACAAACCACGGCCCGTTTCCATGGCAAACAAAATTAAGAAGCCCCGCTTCTGGATGGCAGATTGCAGGAGCCACTTGGTACTATGAAACCAGCCCAACTTGTCACTGGTGCCACCTTGGGTCTGGGAACCATCCTGCGTATAGTGTATTTTCAGGAGCCAGCCGGCCACTCCCAGCCATAGGCTGCCAAACACAAACCATGGCCCTTTTTCCAGGCTAACAAAATTCAGTTGCCTTGCTTCTGGATGGTAGATTGCAGGAGCCACTTGGTACTATTAAACCAGCTCCTCTTGGCACTGGTGCTACCTTGGGCCAAGGTACCATCCTGCGTATTGTGAATTTTCAGGTGCCAGCCAGCCACTCCCAGCCGCAGGCTGCCAAAAAAAAAACCTCGGCCCTTTTCCCTGGCTAACAAAATTCAGATGGCTTGCTTCTGGATAGCAGACTGCAGGAGCAACCTAGCACTGTAAAACCAGCCCGACTTGGCACTGGTGCCACCTTGGGTCTGGGAACCATCCTGCGTATGGTGGATTTTCAGGAGCCAGCCGGTTACTCCCAGCCATAGTCTGACAAACACAAACCACGGCACTTTTCTCTGGCTAACAAAATTCAGATGCCCCGCTTCTGGATGGCAGATTGCTGGAGCCACTTGACACTGTCAAACCAGCCCGACTTGGCACTGGTGCCACCTTGGGTCTGGGAACCATCCTGCGTATTGTGGATTTTCAGCAGCCAGCCGGCCACTCCCAGCCACAAGCCCTAAAACTCAAACCACGGCCCTTTTCTCTGGAAAAAAAATTTCAGCTACCCTGCTTCTATATGGCAGATTGCAGGAGCCACTGGGTATTATAAAGAAGCCCGACTTGGCGCTGGTTCTACCTTGGGTCTGGGAACCATCCTGCGTGTTGCTCTGCCTGTGTGGGCGCAGCTGGTGATAGAGAGACGATGAATCTTGTTTCTTGATCAGAAGGCTTGATTTATTAAGATATGATATATAATACATTATGACTATACTAAATAGAATATAGAGAGAGGTTTGCAGAGCTGCTAGCTAAGCTAAGAATAGATAGAAAAGAATCCCAAACAAAGTTGTGTCCAGGGACTCAGTCCCCTCACTTGCCCTGGTGATTGGCCCTTAATTATAAACATAGGAAATGAACCAATCAAGGTGAATCCTATTACATTCCACAGCAGCTGATAACAATTGTTTACCTTCTCTTCGGAGGCCTCTGGCCTCCCGAAGACACAGAAATCCGAAAGAAAGGATTTCTGTGGAGAAATGTCTGCGACATCTCACCTTTCTAAATTGTATAAAATAAAAGAAAAATGCTGATGTGGAATGAACAGGAAATTTCTTCACCTATAGAATATACAATAACTAACAAATCACTAAAACAATGCTATAATATAAGAAAAATGCAAAATACAATGTAAAGCGAATTTGAGTCCATGCAGCTGAATTTCAGGAACAGTCCAAGAGCCGAAATTGTTTCCCTTGGAATATCTGAGAGTCCTTTTGGTCCTGAAACAGACTTCTGCAAAAGAGTTCCATCAATAGTTATCAAAAACCATTGACAGTCTTAATACAATTTGAAACGATTTGAAACAACTTGAACAATTTTGGAATGTCCTTTCTGGCCCTTCAATGCTTCAGCACATCAGAGCTGCTGCCCACACTATTTTCAATCTTTTTTATTTAATTTCTTTTTTTTTTTTTTTTTTTTGTTTTTTTTTTTTTTGAACCGAAAAACAAAAGAGCAGCAGCCAGGGGCAGAGCAGTGCCAGAGAAGGAAAGGCCCTGGGGGCCCTGGCCCATGCTGGACCAGGAACCCCAAAACTGGCTCACACAGGTGGACCCGGACCAGTAGGAGAAACCAGAATTCCCAACATCATCAAGGGGCCAAATGATGGCCCTGGCCCAGGAACCTCCTGAGCCCAACGGCCCAGACCAAACTCATAAGGAAGGCTCTGCATTCCTGCAGGCCTGAACTTTGCTGCCAGCACAATGCCAGCACGGGTAGTGAAACGCTTCCTTTCCCCTAAACCACTGAGGCATGCCAGCAGCAGGGAAATAGAAGCCTTCCCCAGAAATCCCATCCGGGGTCTGGAGACGTTTGCTCCCCACAGCAAACCAGCTATGGTCTCCTCCAATTGTGCCCTCTCCCTCGGCAATGCATCGGGTTTGTCTCTCATCCGCCCCCTGGCATCACCCCCACCCCCTCCGGGCTGGGGACCAGAGGCAGGGATCTCGGGATGCACCTGCCCCCCCATGCCACTAGGACGCAAGAGAGGCGGCGGCCTCCATGGGACAATCCCCGAAAAACCACCCCCCAAACCGCCGAGAATGCTGATCTTAAAAACAGGCAGCTGGACTGCCACAACAATGAGCTGGCGGGAAGCCCCCGCTCTACGGAAGGAGAGACCCCCCGCCGGAGCGACTGCTGGGACGTCCGGTGGAAGCAGCGGGGAGGGAGCCGGAACTGGGGAGGGAACCGCGCTGAGCATGGGATCAGCCGCGGGCTGCTCCGAGGGTCCCGCGGGCTCAACGCCGTTTTCAGCCCCATCCTGAACAGGAACCGTCTCGGCTTGGGGCGGGGACGCTCGGGAACACGCTGTTGCTGCATCCCTTGGCTCTGAAAGCGGCGGCAGGCACGGCCCGGGCAGCAATGGAGCCGGGAGAAGCGGCGGAGCGTCGCCGTTGCTTAGCAACAGGTCAATCGCCGAAGGTGTTGTCTCTTCCGCCTTCTCCGACACAGGCGCTGGCAGGGGCGGGGATGCCGGTGAAACCGCGGGCGGGATCTCCTGGAGTGACAGCTCTGTCAGGGCCGTGGAGGAAACCTCAGAGACCGGTGCCGCCCCCATGTCTGAAGGCGGAGTCTGAGAGGCCGGCACTGGCTTGAGCGGCCACTCCCATCCCCCCGGAGAGAGAGAAGGGGGGGAAGGAGACGACGCCATCTGAGCATGCTCCGGAGCAAGAGTAAAAAAAACTTCTTCACCCTGCGAAGTTTCGCCCCCCCGCGCCGTGAAGCAGGGGGGGCTGGGAAGAAAAATGTCCTCCCCCACCGGGTCTTCTGCCAAAGGCGGTGGAAACGGAGCCTGGCCATAACAATTAGAGATCCATTGAAAACAAGCTGCTCTGCGTTTCAGAACTGGGAAAAGCTTTATAAATGCTGGGTAGATAGAAGGCAGGACACGTCCCTCGTTCCACACGAACTGGAAAATGGAGTCCATGCACTCCCAGACAAAAGCATCTAAAGCATATAAGACATCAGCAAAGAACCCAAAAAGTTTTGCCCATCGAAAGAATTCATAGATATCTGTTTTTGACAAAAGGAAACCGTCTTCTCTGCACCAATATTTCCAGAGGGCTATGATTTTTTCCTCTGAAGGGGAGAATTGAATCTCTTCTGGCAAGGCATGGGTCTGCCATACAAACAGCCACAAACTACGAAGGGCTGGTTCATCAGGGATAGAAAAGTGAACAGTACCTTTTGAAAGAGTCCAGCTTTCTCTGGCCAGCTCTGCAGGTGTGCTGTTCTTGTCTACCATGTTTCCTGATGATTTTCCAGAAGTTCTCTTTTGTGGTCAGCCTTGGCTGTGAACTCTGTCCATATCAGGATCTTCAGTTCTTCAGCTCCTGGCTTGAATCCACTTCTGTGGTCACTTCAAAGCAACCATCAA
Source organism: Passerculus sandwichensis (assembly GCA_031885435.1). Lineage (NCBI taxonomy): Eukaryota > Metazoa > Chordata > Aves > Passeriformes > Passerellidae > Passerculus > Passerculus sandwichensis. Next base: position 2,370,392 of record CM063166.1, on the reverse strand, counting down.
ATGCTACACATACAGGATTTTTACCCAGTGCAGCAATTTTGCTCCTCTGGTCTTATCAGATTAATTTTTGCTCTGACACGAGGGGTCACCAGATGTTGCTCTGCCTGTGTGGGCGCAGCTGGTGATAGAGAGACGATGAATCTTGTTTCTTGATCAGAAGGCTTGAATTATTAAGATATGATATATAACACATTATGACTATACTAAATAGAATATAGAGAGAGGTTTGCAGAGCTGCTAGCTAAGCTAAGAATAGATAGAAAAGAATCCCAAACAAAGTTGTGTCCAGGGACTCAGTCCCCTCACTTGCCCTGGTGATTGGCCCTTAATTATAAACATAGGAAATGAACCAATCAAGGTGAATCCTATTACATTCCACAGCAGCTGATAACAATTGTTTACCTTCTCTTCGGAGGCCTCTGGCCTCCCGAAGACACAGAAATCGGAAAGAAAGGATTTCTGTGGAGAAATGTCTGCGACACCTGCGTATCGTGGATTTTCAGGAGCCAGCTGGCCACTCCCAGCCATATGCTGCCAAACACAAACCACGGCCCATTTCCATGGCTAACAAAATTCAGATGCCCCGCTTCTGGATGGCAGATTGCAGGAGCCACTTGGTACTATCAAACCAGCCCAACTTGGCGCTGGTGCTACCTTGGGTCTGGGAACCATCCTGCGTATAGTGGATTTTCAGGAGCCAGCCGGCCACTCCCAGCCATAGGCTGGCCAACACAAACCACGGCCCTTTTCCCTGGCTAACAAAATTCAGCAACCTCGCTTCTGGATGGCAGATTGCAGGAGCCACTTGGCACTGTCAAACCAGCCCGACTTGGCACTGGTGCCACCTTGGGTCTGGGAATCATCTTGTGTATTGTGAATTTTCAGGAGCAAGCCGTCCACTCCCAGCCATAGGCTGCCAAACACAAACCATGGCCCTTTTCCCTGGCTTACAAATATCAGATGCCCCGCTTCTGGATGGCAGATTGCTGGAGCCACTTGGCCCTGTCTAACCAGCCTGACTTGGCACTGGTGCCACCTTGGGTCTAGGAACCATCCTGCGTATTGTGGATTTTCAGGAGCCAGAAGGCCACTCCCAGCCACAAGCCCTCAAACTCAAACCACGGCCCTTTTCTCTGCAAAACAAATTTCAGCTGCCCTGCTTCTATATGGCAGATTTCAGGAGCAAGTGGGTATTATAAACAAGCCCGACTTGGCGCTGGTTCTACCTTGGGTCTGGGTACCATCCTGCGTACGGTGGATTTCCAGGAGCCAGCCGGCCACTCCCAGACACAGGCCTCGCAAAAACGAACCTCGGCCCGTTTCCCTGACAAACAAAACTCAGCTACCTCGCTTCTGGATGGCAGATTGCAAAAGCCACTGGTTATTATAAACAAGCCCGACTTGGCACTGGTTCTACCCTGGGTCTGGGAACCATCCTGCGTATCGTGGATTTTCAGGAGCCAGCCGGCCACTCCCAGCCATAGGCTTGCCAACACAAACCACGGCCCTTTTCCCGGGCACACATAATTCAGATGCCCTGCTACTGGTTGGCAGATTGCAGGAGCCACTTGGCACTGTCAAACCAGCCCGACTTGGCACTGGTGCCACCTTGGGTCTGGGAACCATCCTGCGTATTGTGGATTTTCATGAGCCAGCCGGTCACTCCCAGCCACAAGTCCTCAAACTTAAACCACGGCCCTTTTCTCTGGAAAACAAATTTCAGCTGCCCTGCTTCTGGATGGCAGATTCCTGGAGCCACTTGGTACTATCAAACCAGCCCGACTTGGCACTGGTGCTACCTTGGGTCTGGGAACCATCCTGGGTATCATGGATTTTCAGGAGCTGGCCGGCCACTCCCAGACACAGGCCCCGAAAAACAAACCTCGGTCCGTTTCCCTGACAAAGAAAACACAGCTACCCCGCTTCTGGATGGCAGATTGTAGGAGCCACTTGGTACTATCAAACCAGCCCGACTTGGCACTGGTGCCACCTTGGGTGTGGGAACCATCCTGCGTATCGTGGATTTTCAGGAGCCAGCCGGCCACTCCCAGCCATAGGCTGCCAAACACAAACCACGGCCCTTTTCCCTGGCTAACAAAATTCAGATGCCCCGCTTCTGGATGGCAGATTGCAGGAGCCACTTGGCATTGTCAAACCAGCCAGACTTGGCACTGGTGCTACCTTGGGTATGGGAACCATCCTGCGTATCGTGGATTTTCAGGAGCCAGCCGGCCACTCCCAGACACACTCTGCCAAACACAAACCACGGCCCTTTTCCCTGGCTAACAAAATTCAGATGCCCCGCTTCCGGATGGCAGATTGCAGGAGCCACTTGGCACTGTCAAACCAGCCAAACTTGGCACTGGTGCCACTTTGGGTCTGGGAATCATCCTGTGTATTGTGAATTTTCAGGAGCAAGCCGTCCACTCCCAGCCCTAGGCTGCCAAACACAAACCATGGCCTATTTCCCTGGCTTACAAAATTCAGATGCCCTGCTTCTGGATGGCAGATTGCTGGAGCCACTTGGCACTGTCAAAGCAGCCCGACTTGGCACTGGTGCCACCTTGGATCTGGGAACCATCCTGTGTATGGTGGATTTTCAGGAGCCAGCCGGCCACTCCCAGCCATAGTCTGCCAAACACAAACCACGGCACTTTTCCCTAGCTAACAAAACTCAGCTACCCCGCTTCAGGATGGCAGATTGCAGGAGCCACTTGGCACTGTCAAACTAGCCCGACTTGGCACTGGTGCCACCTTGGTTCTGGGAACCATTCTTTGTATGGTGGATTTTCAGGAGCCAGCCGGCCACTCCCAGCCATAATCTGCCAAACAAAAACCAGGCACTTTTCCCTGGCTAACAAAACTCAGCTACCCCGCTTCTGGATGGCAGATTGCAGGAGCCACTTGGCACTGTCAAACCAGCCAGACTGTGCACTGGTGCCACTTTGGGTCTGGGAATCATCCTGTGTATTGTGAATTTTCAGGAGCAAGCCGTCCACTTCCAGCCATAGGCTGCCAAACACAAACCATGGCCCTTTTCCCTGGCTTACAAAATTCAGATGCCCGGCTTCTGGATGGCAGATTATAGGAGCCACTTGGCACTGTCAAACCAGCCCGTCTTGGCACTGGTGCCACCTTGGGTCTGGGAACCCTCCTGCGTGTTGTGGATTTTCAGGAGCCAGCCGGCCACTCCCAGCCACAAGCCCTCAAACTCAAACTACGGCCCTTTTCTCTGGAAAACAAATTTCAGCTACCCTGCTTCTATATGGCAGATTTCAGGAGCCAGTGGGTATTATAAACAAGCCCGACTTGGCGCTGGTTCTACCTTGGGTCTGGGTACCATCCTGCGTATCGTGGATTTTCAGGAGCCAGCCGGCCACTCCCAGCCATATGCTGCCAAACACAAACCATGGCCCTTTTCCCAGGCTAACTGTGGTGGTTTGACCAGGAAGAAGTGGGAATTCTGGGATGTTGTGGTCAAACCAATGGGTGCTTGGATTTTGATCTTGGCACCTGGGATAACCAGTGGGTTTTAGGACACACCTCCGAGAACACACAGGGGTTAAAAGCAGAGCTTCGGCCCCAAGAGGTTCTCTTGGGACTTCGAGGGACGAAGGTCGGAGCTCTCCCCTGTCCAGCCGCTGCTGCTGTGCGGGGGAGGGGCAGCCATGCGGTAGGCCTGGGCCTGGACAGAGATGGGAGTGAGAAGGCCTTGGAGGATGGAAGGGTTGAGAGCAACAAGAGACATCGGGCAGCCATTCCCCCCCCCCCCCTTTTGGAGAGAGAGAGAGAGTGCAGTCTGTGTTACCTTGAAACTCGGTAAATAATGTGCTGGCAGCAGGCAGCCCAGCTGAGGAGATGGGGGGGGGGGGCAGCCAGGAGTCCAGCCGCCTGGAGGAGTTTTTTAACCCTTTTTTTGGACAATGAAGGCCTTACAGAACATTAACCCTTCCTAGACGAGTGATAAGAGTGGAGGAGGATGAAGGAAATGAACGAGTGATGGAGGTCTGGACCAGAGAGAGAGAGAGTGAGAGATGTTGAAAGAATGGAGAAGATGGAGTGGCATTTTATGCTGGACTCTTTTGTGTAGTCATGGACAGAGCTATGTTTCCGTGAGATACAGAGACTGAGTCCAGGGGGAGAAATGTCCCAGAGCCAAAGAAGAGTCAGTGTGTGGACCCCTCGGCCCCAGGGGGTATATAAAATATGGGGGGGATGGATGTCCCAGAGGATGAGAAGGTGAGATACTGTGCTTTTCTGGAACTGGACAAAGCATCCTTAAAAAAAGACAACCCTGGAAGCAGCCCTGATCCCTGTTCGGTGGTGAGAGCACTGGAACAAGGACGGAAAAGGCCACCACGACACATGGAAGGACTCCCTCTCCTCTTGAGGAGCTGAAAGTTTGAGCAATCTAAAGGGTGGTGCCAGACCGAGTGTGAATAATTTTGGGAGTGTGGATAATTTTGGGAGATGAATTGTACGGGGATCTGGAGGAGGAGGGGGAAGTGTTTCTGTGTAGTTTTCATTCTCCTTGTGATTTTTTTTTTTCCTTTGTGTATGTGTAGTTTAGTGTTTGTGTGTAGTTTAGTAATTGTTTGTGTGTAGCTTAGTTGATAAATTTTTCTTTCTGTTTAAGTTGGAACCTGCTTTGCTTATTCCTGGTCACATCTCACAGCAGACACCGGGGAGAAGGTGTACTCATGGGGGCTCTGGCTTTGCCAGGCCCAAACCATAACACTAACAAAATTCAGATGCCCCGCTTCTGGATGGTAGATTGCAGGAGCCACTTGGTACTATTAAACCAGCCCGACTTGGCACTGGTGCTACCTTGGGCCAGGGTACCATCCTGCGTATCGTGGATTTTCAGGTGCCAGCCGGCCACTCCCAGCCTCAGGCTGCCAAAAACAAACCTCGGCCCTTTTCCCTGGCTAACAAAATTCAGATGGCTTGCTTCTGGATAGCAGACTGCAGGAGCAACCTAGCACTGTAAAACCAGCCCGACTTGGCACTGGTGCCACCTTGGGTCTGGGAACCATCCTGTGTATGGTGGATTTTCAGGAGCCAGCGGGCCACTCCCAGCCATAGTCTGCAAAACAAAAACCAGGCACTTTTCACTGGCTAACAAAACTCAGCTACCCCGCTTCTGGATGGCAGATTGCAGGAGCCACTTGGCACTGTCAAACCAGCCCGACTTGGCTCTGGTGCCACCTTGGGTCTGGGAACAATCCTGCGTATTGTGGATTTTCAGGAGCCAGCCGGTCACTCCCAGCCACAAGTCCTCAAACTTAAACCACGGCCCTTTTCTCTGGAAAACAAATTTCAGCTGCCCTGCTTCTGGATGGCAGATTGCTGGAGCCACTTGGTACTATCAAACCAGCCCGACTTGGCACTGGTGCTACCTTGGGTCTGGGAACCATCATGGGTATCATGGATTTTCAGGAGCTGGCCGGCCACTCCCAGACACAGGCCCCGAAAAACAAACCTCGGTCCGTTTCCCTGACAAAGAAAACACAGCTACCTCGCTTCTGGATGGCAGATTGTAGGAGCCACTTGTTACTATCAAACCAGCCCGACTTGGCACTGGTGCCACCTTGGGTGTGGGAACCATCCTGCGTATCGTGGATTTTCAGGAGCCAGCCGGCCACTCCCAGCCATAGGCTGCCATACACAAACCACGGCCCTTTTCCCTGGCTAACAAAATTCAGATGCCCCGCTTCTGGATGGCAGATTGCAGGAGCCACTCGGCACTGCCAAACCAGCCAGACTTGGAACTGGTGCTACCTTCGGTATGGGAACCATCCAGAGTATCGTGGATTTTCAGGAGCCAGCCGGCCACTCCCAGACACAGGCTGCCAAACACAAACCACGGCCCTTTCCCCTGGCTAACAAAATTCAGATGCCCCGCCTCTGGATGGCAGATTGCAGGAGCCACTTGGCGCTGTCAAACCAGCCAAACTTGGCACTGGTGCCACCTTGGATCTGGGAACCATCCTGTGTATGGTGGATTTTCAGGAGCCAGCCGGCCACTCCCAGCCATAGTCTGCCAAAAACAAACCACGGCACTTTTCCCTGGCTAACAAAACTCATCTACCCCGCTTCAGGATGGCAGATTGCAGGAGCCACTTGGCACTGTCAAACCAGCCCGACTTGGCACTGGTGCCACCTTGGACCTTGGAACCATCCTTTGTATGGTGGATTTTCAGGAGCCAGCCGGCCACTCCCAGCCATATTCTGCAAAACAAAAACCAGGCACTTTTCCCTGGCTAACAAAACTCACCTGCCCCGCTTCTGGATGGCAGATTGCAAGAGCCACTTGGCACTGTCAAACCAGCCAGACTTGGCGCTGGTTCTACCTTGGGTCTGGGAACCATCCTGGGTATCATGGATTTTCAGGAGCTGGCCGGCCACTCCCAGACACAGGCCCCCAAAAACAAACCTTGGCCCGTTTCCCTGACAAACAAAACACAGCTACCCCGCTTCTGGATGGCAGATTGTAGGAGCCACTTGGTACTATCAAACCAGCCCGACTTGGCACTGGTGCCACTTTGGGTCTGAGAACCATCCTGTGTATTCTGGATTTTCAGGAGCCAGCGGGCCACTCCCAGCCACAAGTCCTCAAACTCAAACCACGGCTGTTTTCTCTGGAAAACAAATTTCAGCTGCCCTGCTTCTGGATGGCAGATTGCAGGAGCCACTTGGTACTATCAAACCAGCCCAACTTGGCACTGGTGCCACCTTGGGTCTGAGAACCATCCTGGGTATCATGGATTTTCAAGAGCTGGCCGGCCACTCCCAGCCACAAGCCCCCAAAAACAAACCTCGGCCCGTTTCCCTCACAAACAAAACACAGCAACCCCCTTCTGGATGGCAGATTGTAGGAGACACTTGGTACTACCAAACCAGCCCGACTTGGCACAGGTGCCACCTTGGGTCTGGGAACCATCCTGCGTATTGTGGATTTTCAGGAGCCAGCCGACCACTCCCAGCCACAAGCCCTCAAACTCAAACCACGGCCCTTTTCTCTGGAAAACAAATTTCAGCTACCCTGCTTCTATATGGCAGATTGCAGGAGCCACTGGGAATCATAAAGAAGCTCGACTTGGCGCTGGTTCTACCTTGCCTCTGGGAACCATCCTGCGTATCGTGGATTTTCAGGAGCCAGCCGGCAACTCCCAGCCATATGCTGCCAAACACAAGCCATGGCCCTTTTCCCAGGCTAACCAAATTCAGATGCCCTGCTTCTGAATGGTAGATTTCAGGAGCCACATTGTACTATTAAACCAGCCCGACTTGGCACTGGTGCCACCTTGGGTCTGGGAACCATCCTGCGTATGGTGGGTTTTCAGGAGCCAGCCGGCCACTCCCTACCATAGGCTGCCAAACATAAACCACGGCCCTTTTCCCTGGCTAACAAAATTCAGATGCCCTGCTTCTGGATGGCAGACTGCAGGCGCCACTTGGCACTATCAAACCAGCCCGACTTGGCACTGGTGCCACCTTGGGTCTGGGAACCATCCTGCGTATAGTGTATTTTCAGGAGGCAGCCAGGCCACTCCCAGCCATAGGCTGCCAAACACAAACCACGGGACTTTTCCCTGGCTAACAAAATTCAGATGCCCCGCTTCTGGATGGCAGATTGCAGGAGCCACTTGGTGCAATCAATCCAGCCTGACTTGGCACTGGTGCCACCTTGGGTCCTGGAACCATCCTGCGTATTATGGATTTTCAGGAGCAAGCCGGCCACTCCCAGCCACAAGCCCTAAAACTCAAACCACGGCCCTTTTCTCTGGCAAACAAAACTCAGCTGTCCTGCTTCTGGATGGCAGATTGCAGGAGCCACTTGGCACTGTCAAACCAGCCCTACTTGGCACTGGTGCCACCTTGGGTCTGGGAGCCATCCTGCGTGATGTGGATTTTCAGGAGCCAGCCGTCCACTCCCAACCATAGGCTGCCAAACACAAACCAGGGCCCTTATCCCTGGCTAAAAAAATTCAGATGCCCCGCCTCTGGATGGCAGATTGCAGGAGCCACTTGGTGCAATCAATCCAGCCTGACTTGGCACTGGAGCCACCTTTGGTCTGGGAACCCTCCTGCGTATTGTGGATTTTCAGGAGCAAGCCGGCCACTCCCAGCCACATGCCCTAAAACTAAACCACGGCACTTTTCTCTGCCAATCAAAAGTCAGCTGTCTTTCTTCTGGATGGCAGATTGCAGGAGCCACTTGGCACTGTCAAACCAGCCCTACTTGGCACTGGTGCCACCTTGGGTCTGGGAGCCATCCTGCGTGATGTGGATTTTCAGGAGCCAGCCGGCCACTCCCAGCCATAGTCTGACAAACACAAACCACGGCACTTTTCCCTGGCTAACAAAATTCAGCTGCCCTGCTTCTGGATGGCAGATTGCAGGAGCCATTTGGCACAATCAAACCAGCCCGACTTGGCACTGGTGCCACCTTGGATCTGTGAACCATCCTGCGTATGGTGGGTTTTCAGGAGCCAGCCAGCCACTCCCTACCATAGGCTGCCAAACATAAACCACGGCCCTTTTCCTTGGCTAACAAAATTCAGATGCCCCGCTTCTGGATGGCAGATTGCAGGAGACACTTGGCACTGTCAAACCAGCCTGACTTGGCACTGGTGCCACCTTGGATCTGTGAACCATCCTGCGTATGGTGGGTTTTCAGGAGCCAGCCGGCCACTCCCTACCATAGGCTGCCAAACATAAACCACGGCCCTTTTCCTTGGCTAACAAAATTCAGATTCCCCGCTTCTGGATGGTAAATTGCAGGAGCCACTTGGAACTGTCAAACCAGCCCGACTTGGCACTGGTGCCACCTTAAGTCTGGGAACTCATCCTGCGTATTGTGGATTTTCAGGAGCCAGCCAGCCACTCCCAGCCACAAGCCCTAAAACTCAAACCACGGCCCTTTTCTCTGGCAAACAAAACTCAGCTGCCTTGCTTCTGGATGGCAGATTGCAGGAGCCACTTGGTACTATCAAACCAGCCCGACTTGGCACTGGTGCCACCTTTGGTCTGGCAACTATCCTGCCTATCGGGTATTTTCAGGAGCCAGCCGGCCACTCCCAGCCATAGGCTTCCAAACACAAACCACGGAACTTTTCCCTGGCTAACAAAATTCAGATGCCCCGCTTCTGGATGGCAGATTGCAGGAGCCACTTGGCACTGTCAAACCAGCCCGACTTGGCACTGGTGCCACCTTGGGTCTGGGAGCCATCCTGCGTGATGTGGATTTTCAGGAGCCAGCCGTCCACTCCCAACCATAGGCTGCCAAACACAAACCAGGGCCCTTATCCCTGGCTAAAAAAATTCAGATGCCCCGCCTCTGGATGGCAGATTGCAGGAGCCACTTGGTGCAATCACTCCAGCCTGACTTGGCACTGGTGCCACCTTGGGTCTGGGAACCATCCTGCCTATTATGGATTTTCAGGAGCAAGCCGGCCACTCCCAGCCACAAGCCCTAAAACTCAAACCACGGCCCTTTTCTCTGGCAAACAAATCTCAGCTGTCCTGCTTCTGGATGGCAGATTGCAGGAGCCACTTGGCACTGTCAAACCAGCCCGATTTGGCACTGGTGCCACCTTGGGTCTGGCAACCATCCTGCATATCATAGATTTTCAGGAGCCAGCCAGGCACTCCCAGCCATATGCTGCCAAACACAAACCACGGCCCGTTTCCATGGCTAACAAAATTAAGATGCCCCGCTTCTGGAATGCAGATTGCAGGAGCCACTTGGCACTGTCAAACCAGCCCGACTTGGCACTGGTGCCACCTTGGGTATGGGAACCATCCTGCGTACGGTGGATTTCCAGGAGCCAGCCGGCCACTCCCAGACTCAGGCCCCGCAAAAACAAACCTCGGCTCGTTTCCCTGACAAACCAAACGCAGCTACCTCGCTTCTGGATGGCAGATTGCAAAAGCCACTGGTTATTATAAACAAGCTCGACTTGGCACTGCTTCTACCTTGGGTCTGGGAACCATCCTGCGTATCGTGGATTTTCAGGAGCCAGCCGGCCACTCCCAGCCATAGGCTTGCCAACACAAACCACGGCCCTTTTCCCGGGCACACATAATTCAGATGCCCTGCTACTCGTTGGCAGATTGCAGGAGCCACTTGGCACTGTCAAACCAGCCCGACTTGGCACTGGTGCCACCTTGGATCTGGGAACCATCCTGTGTATGGTGGATTTTCAGGAGCCAGCCAACCACTCCCAGCCATAGTCTGCCAAACACAAACCACGGCACTTTTCCCTGGCTAACAAAACTCAGCTACCCCGCTTCAGGATGGCAGATTGCAGGAGCCACTTGGCACTGTCAAACCAGCCCGACTTGGCACTGGTGCCACCTTGGACCTAGGTACCATCCTTCGTATGGTGGATTTTCAGGAGCCAGCGGGCCACTCCCAGCCATAGTCTGCAAAACAAAAACCAGGCACTTTTCACTGGCTAACAAACCTCAGCTACCCCGCTTCTGGATGGCAGATTGCAGGAGCCACTTGGCACTGTCAAACCAGCCCGACTTGGCTCTGGTGCCACCTTGGGTCTGGGAACAATCCTGCGTATTGTGGATTTTCAGGAGCCAGCCGGTCACTCCCAGCCACAAGTCCTCAAACTTAAACCACGGCCCTTTTCTCTGGAAAACAAATTTCAGCTGCCCTGCTTCTGGATGGCAGATTGCTGGAGCCACTTGGTACTATCAAACCAGCCTGACTTGGCACTGGTGCTACCTTGGGTCTGGGAACCATCATGGGTATCATGGATTTTCAGGAGCTGGCCGGCCACTCCCAGACACAAGCCCCGAAAAACAAACCTCGGTCCGTTTCCCTGACAAAGAAAACACAGCTACCTCGCTTCTGGATGGCAGATTGTAGGAGCCACTTGGTACTATCAAACCAGCCCGACTTGGCACTGGTGCCACCTTGGGTGTGGGAACCATCCTGCGTATCGTGGATTTTCAGGAGCCAGCCAGCCACTCCCAGCCATAGGCTGCCATACACAAACCACGGCCCTTTTCCCTGGCTAACAAAATTCAGATGCCTAGCTTCTGGATGGCAGATTGCAGGAGCCACTTGGCACTGCCAAACTAGCCAGACTTGGAACTGGTGCTACCTTCTGTATGGGAACCATCCTGAGTATCGTGGATTTTCAGGAGCCAGCCGGCCACTCCCAGACACAGGCTGCCAAACACAAACCACGGCCCTTTCCCCTGGCTAACAAAATTCAGATGCCCCGCCTCTGGATGGCAGATTGCAGGAGCCACTTGGCGCTGTCAAACCAGCCAAACTTGGCACTGGTGCCACCTTGGATCTAAGAACCATCCTGTGTATGGTGGATTTTCAGGAGCCAGCCAACCACTCCCAGCCATAGTCTGCCAAACACAAACCACGGCACTTTTCCCTGGCTAACAAAACTCAGCTACCCCGCTTCAGGATGGCAGATTGCAGGAGCCACTTGGCACTGTCAAACCAGCCCGACTTGGCACTGGTGCCACCTTGGACCTAGGTACCAGCCTTCGTATGGTGGATTTTCAGGAGCCAGCGGGCCACTCCCAGCCATAGTCTGCAAAACAAAAACCAGGCACTTTTCACTGGCTAACAAAACTCAGCTACCCCGCTTCTGGATGGCAGATTGCAGGAGCCACTTGGCACTGTCAAACCAGCCCGACTTGGCTCTGGTGCCACCTTGGGTCTGGGAACAATCCTGCGTATTGTGGATTTTCAGGAGCCAGCCGGTCACTCCCAGCCACAAGTCCTCAAACTTAAACCACGGCCCTTTTCTCTGGAAAACAAATTTCAGCTGCCCTGCTTCTGGATGGCAGATTGCTGGAGCCACTTGGTACTATCAAACCAGCCCGACTTGGCACTGGTGCTACCTTGGGTCTGGGAACCATCATGGGTATCATGGATTTTCAGGAGCTGGCCGGCCACTCCCAGACACAGGCCCCGAAAAACAAACCTCGGTCCGTTTCCCTGACAAAGAAAACACAGCTACCTCGCTTCTGGATGGCAGATTGTAGGAGCCACTTGTTACTATCAAACCAGCCCGACTTGGCACTGGTGCCACCTTGGGTGTGGGAACCATCCTGCGTATCGTGGATTTTCAGGAGCCAGCCGGCCACTCCCAGCCATAGGCTGCCATACACAAACCACGGCCCTTTTCCCTGGCTAACAAAATTCAGATGCCCCGCTTCTGGATGGCAGATTGCAGGAGCCACTCGGCACTGCCAAACCAGCCAGACTTGGAACTGGTGCTACCTTCGGTATGGGAACCATCCAGAGTATCGTGGATTTTCAGGAGCCAGCCGGCCACTCCCAGACACAGGCTGCCAAACACAAACCACGGCCCTTTCCCCTGGCTAACAAAATTCAGATGCCCCGCCTCTGGATGGCAGATTGCAGGAGCCACTTGGCGCTGTCAAACCAGCCAAACTTGGCACTGGTGCCACCTTGGATCTGGGAACCATCCTGTGTATGGTGGATTTTCAGGAGCCAGCCGGCCACTCCCAGCCATAGTCTGCCAAAAACAAACCACGGCACTTTTCCCTGGCTAACAAAACTCATCTACCCCGCTTCAGGATGGCAGATTGCAGGAGCCACTTGGCACTGTCAAACCAGCCCGACTTGGCACTGGTGCCACCTTGGACCTTGGAACCATCCTTTGTATGGTGGATTTTCAGGAGCCAGCCGGCCACTCCCAGCCATATTCTGCCAAACAAAAACCAGGCACTTTTCCCTGGCTAACAAAACTCACCTGCCCCGCTTCTGGATGGCAGATTGCAAGAGCCACTTGGCACTGTCAAACCAGCCAGACTTGGCGCTGGTTCTACCTTGGGTCTGGGAACCATCCTGGGTATCATGGATTTTCAGGAGCTGGCCGGCCACTCCCAGACACAGGCCCCCAAAAACAAACCTTGGCCCGTTTCCCTGACAAACAAAACACAGCTACCCCGCTTCTGGATGGCAGATTGTAGGAGCCACTTGGTACTATCAAACCAGCCCGACTTGGCACTGGTGCCACCTTGGGTCTGAGAACCATCCTGTGTATTCTGGATTTTCAGGAGCCAGCGGGCCACTCCCAGCCACAAGTCCTCAAACTCAAACCACGGCTGTTTTCTCTGGAAAACAAATTTCAGCTGCCCTGCTTCTGGATGGCAGATTGCAGGAGCCACTTGGTACTATCAAACCAGCCCAACTTGGCACTGGTGCCACCTTGGGTCTGAGAACCATCCTGGGTATCATGGATTTTCAAGAGCTGGCCGGCCACTCCCAGCCACAAGCCCCCAAAAACAAACCTCGGCCCGTTTCCCTCACAAACAAAACACAGCAACCCCCTTCTGGATGGCAGATTGTAGGAGACACTTGGTACTACCAAACCAGCCCGACTTGGCACAGGTGCCACCTTGGGTCTGGGAACCATCCTGCGTATTGTGGATTTTCAGGAGCCAGCCGACCACTCCCAGCCACAAGCCCTCAAACTCAAACCACGGCCCTTTTCTCTGGAAAACAAATTTCAGCTACCCTGCTTCTATATGGCAGATTGCAGGAGCCACTGGGAATCATAAAGAAGCTCGACTTGGCGCTGGTTCTACCTTGCCTCTGGGAACCATCCTGCGTATCGTGGATTTTCAGGAGCCAGCCGGCAACTCCCAGCCATATGCTGCCAAACACAAGCCATGGCCCTTTTCCCAGGCTAACCAAATTCAGATGCCCTGCTTCTGAATGGTAGATTTCAGGAGCCACATTGTACTATTAAACCAGCCCGACTTGGCACTGGTGCCACCTTGGATCTGGGAACCATCCTGCGTATGGTGGGTTTTCAGGAGCCAGCCGGCCACTCCCTACCATAGGCTGCCAAACATAAACCACGGCCCTTTTCCCTGGCTAACAAAATTCAGATGCCCCGCTTCTGGATGGCAGACTGCAGGCGCCACTTGGCACTATCAAACCAGCCCGACTTGGCACTGGTGCCACCTTGGGTCTGGGAACCATCCTGCGTATAGTGTATTTTCAGGAGGCAGCCAGGCCACTCCCAGCCATAGGCTGCCAAACACAAACCACGGGACTTTTCCCTGGCTAACAAAATTCAGATGCCCCGCTTCTGGATGGCAGATTGCAGGAGCCACTTGGTGCAATCAATCCAGCCTGACTTGGCACTGGTGCCACCTTGGGTCCTGGAACCATCCTGCGTATTATGGATTTTCAGGAGCAAGCCGGCCACTCCCAGCCACAAGCCCTAAAACTCAAACCACGGCCCTTTTCTCTGGCAAACAAAACTCAGCTGTCCTGCTTCTGGATGGCAGATTGCAGGAGCCACTTGGCACTGTCAAACCAGCCCTACTTGGCACTGGTGCCACCTTGGGTCTGGGAGCCATCCTGCGTGATGTGGATTTTCAGGAGCCAGCCGTCCACTCCCAACCATAGGCTGCCAAACACAAACCAGGGCCCTTATCCCTGGCTAAAAAAATTCAGATGCCCCGCCTCTGGATGGCAGATTGCAGGAGCCACTTGGTGCAATCAATCCAGCCTGACTTGGCACTGGAGCCACCTTTGGTCTGGGAACCCTCCTGCGTATTGTGGATTTTCAGGAGCAAGCCGGCCACTCCCAGCCACATGCCCTAAAACTAAACCACGGCACTTTTCTCTGCCAATCAAAACTCAGCTGTCTTTCTTCTGGATGGCAGATTGCAGGAGCCACTTGGTACTGTCAAACCTGCCCAACTTGGCACTGGTGCCACCTTGGGTCTGGGAACCATCCTGCGTATCATAGATTTTCAGGAGCCAGCCGGCCACTCCCAGCCACAAGCCCTCAAACACAAACCATGGCCCTTTTCCCTTGCTAACAAAACTCAGCTACCCCGCTTCTGCATGGCAGATTGCTAGAGCCACTTGGTACTATCAAACCAGCCTGACTTGGCACTGGTGCCACCTTGGGTATGGGAACCATCCTGCGTATCATGGATTTTCAGGAGCCAGCTGGCAATACCCAGCCGTAAGCTGGCCAACACAAACCACGGCCCGTTTCCCTGGCTAATAAATTCAGATGCCCCGCTTCTGGATGGCAGATTTCAGGAGCCACTTGGCACTGTCAAACCAGCCACACTTGGCACTGGTTCCACCTTGGGTCTGGGAATCATCCTGTGTATTGTGAATTTTCAGGAGCAAGCCGTCCACTCCCAGCCATAGGCTGCCAAACACAAACGATGGCCCTTTTCCCTGGCTTACAAATATCAGATACCCCGCTTCTGGATGGCAGATTGCTGGAGCCACTTGGCACGTTCAAGCCAGCCTGACATGGCACTGGTGCCACCTTGGGTCTAGGAACCATCCTGCGTATTGTGGATTTTCAGGTGCCAGCCGGCCACTCCCAGCCGCAGGCTGCCAAAAACAAACCTCGGCCCTTTTCCCTAACTAACAAAATTCAGATGGCTTGCTTCTGGATAGCAGACTGCAGGAGAAACCTAGCAAAGTAAAACCAGCCCGACTTGGCGCTGGTGCTACCTTGGGTCTTGGAACCATCCTGCGTACGGTGGATTTTCAGGAGCCAGCCGGCCACTCCCAGACACAGGCCCCAAAATACAAACCTCGGCCCGTTTCCCGGACAAGCCAAACTCAGCTACCTCGCTTCTGGCTGGCAGATTGCAGGAGCCACTGGTTATTATAAACAAGCCCGACTTGGCACTGGTTCTACCTTGGGTCTTGGAACCATCCTGCGTATCGTAGATTTTCAGGAGCCAGCCGGCCACTCCCAGCCATATGCTGCCAAACACAAACCACGGCCCTTTTCCCTGGCACACATAATTCAGATGCCCTGCTACTGGTTGGCAGATTGCAGGAGCCACTTGGCACTGTCAAACCAGCCCGACTTGGCACTGGTGCCACCTTGGATCTGGGAACCATCCTGTGTATGGTGGATTTTCAGGAGCCAGCCAGCCACTCCCAGCCATAGTCTGCCAAACACAAACCACGGCCCTTTTCCCTGGCTAACGAAACTCATCTACCCCGCTTCTGGATGTCAGATTTCAGGAGCCACTTGGCACTGTCAAACCAGCCCGACTTGGCACTGGTGACACCTTGGGTTCGGGAACCATCCTGCGTATGGTGGATTTTCAGGAGCCAACCGGCCACTCCCAGACACAGGCCCCCAAAAACAAACCTCGGCCCTTTTCCCTGACAAACAAAACACAGCTACCCCGCTTCTGGATGGCAGATTGCAGGAGCCACTTGGCACTGTCAAACCAGCCAGACTTGGCACTGGTGCTACCTTGGGTATGGGAACCATCCTGCGTATCGTGGATTTTCAGGAGCCAGCCGGCCACTCCCAGACACAGGCTGCCAAACATAAACCACGGCCCTTTTCCCTGGCTAACAAAATTCAGATGCCCCGCTTCTGGATGGCAGATTGCAGCAGCCACTTGGCATTGTCAAACCAGCCAGACGTGGCACTGGTGCCACTTTGGGTCTGGGAATCATCCTGTGTATTGTGAATTTTCAGGAGCAAGCCGTCCCCTCCCAGCCATAGCCTGCCAAACACAAACCATGGCCCTTTTCCCTGGCTTACAAAATTCAGATGCCCCGCTTTTGGATGGCAGATTGCTGGAGCCACTTGGCACTGTCAAACCAGCCCGACTTTGCACTGGTGCCACCTTGGGTCTGGGAACCATCCTGCGTATCGTGGATTTTCAGGAGCCAGCCGGCCACTCCCAGCCACAAACCCTCAAACTCAAACCACGGCCCTTTTCTCTGGAAAACAAATTTCAGCTACCCTGCTTCTATATGGCAGATTGCAGGAGCCACTGGGAATCATAAAGAAGCCCGACATGGCGCTGGTTCTACCTTGGCTCTTGGAACCATCCTGCGTATCGTAGATTTTCAGGAGCCAGCCGGCCACTCCCAGCCATATGCTGCCAAACACAAACCACGGCCCGTTTCCATGGCTAACCAAATTCAGATGCCCCGCTTCTGGATGGCAGATTGCAGGTGCTACTTAGTACTATCAAACCAGCCAAACTTGTCACTGGTGCTACCTTGGGTCTGGGAATCATCCTGCGTATAGTGTATTTTCAGGAGCCAGCCGGCCACTCCCAGCCATAGGCTGCCAAACACAAACCATGGCCCTTTTCCCAGGCTAACAAAATTCAGATGCCCCGCTTCTGGATGGTAGATTGCAGAAGTCACTTGGTACTATTAAACCAGCCCGACTTGGCACTGGTGCTTCCTTGGGCCAAGGTACCATCCTGCGTATCGTGGATTGTCAGGTGCCAGCCGGCCACTCCTAGCCGCAGGCTTCCAAAAAAAAACCTCGGCCCTTTTCCCTGGCTAATAAAATTCAGATGGCTTTCTTCTGGTTAGCAGTCTGCAGCAGCAACCTAGCACTGTAAAACCAGCCCGACTTGGCACTGGTGCGACCTTGGGTCTGGGAACCATCCTGCGTATGGTGGATTTTCAGGAGCCAGCCGGCCACTCCCTACCATAGGCTGCCAAACATAAACCACGACCCTTTTCCCTGGCTTAAAAAATTCAGATTCCCCGCTTCTGGATGGCAGATTGCAGGAGCCACTTGGCACTGTCAAACCAGCCCGACTTGGCACTGGTGCCACCTTGGGTCTGGGAACCATCCTGCGTATGGTGGATTTTCAGGAGCCAGCCGGCCACTCCCAGCCATAGGCTGCCAAACACAAACCACGGCCCGTTTCCCTGGCTAACAAAACTCAGATGCCCTGCTTCTGGATGGCACATTGCAGGAGCCACTTGGAACTGTCAAACCAGCCCGACTTGGCACTGGTGCTACCTTGGGTATAGGAACCATCCTGCGTATCGTGGATTTTCAGGAGCCAGCCGGCCACTCCAAGCCATAAGCTGCAAAACACAAACCACGGCCCTTTTCCCTGGCTAACAAAATTCAGATGCCCCGCTTCTGGATGGCAGATTGCAGGAGCCACTTGGCACTGTCAAACCAGTCTGACTTGGCACTGGTGCCACTTTGGGTCTGGGAATCATCCTGTGTATTGTGAATTTTCAGGAGCAAGCCGTCCACTCCCAGCCATAGCCTGCCAAACACAAACCATGGCCCTTTTCCCTGGCTTACAAAATTCTGATGCCCCGCTTCTGGATGTCAGATTTCAGGAGCCACATTGTACTATTAAACCAGCCCGACTTGGCACTGGTGCCACCTTGGATCTGGGAACCATCCTGCGTATTGTGTATTTTCAGGAGCCAGCCGGCCACTCCCAGACACAGGCTGCCAAACACAGACCACGGCCCTTTTCCCTGGCTAACAAAATTCAGATGCCCCGCTTCTGGATGGCAGATTGCAGGAGCCACTTGGCACTGTCAAACCAGCCAGACGTGGCATTGGTGCCACTTTGGGTCTGGGAATCATCCTGTGTATTGTGAATTTTCACGAGCAAGCCGGCCACTCCCAGCCATAGCCTGCCAAACACAAACCATGGCCCTTTTCCCTGGCTTACAAAATTCAGATGCCCCGCTTCTGGATGGCAGATTGCTGGAGCCACTTGGCACTTTCAAACCAGCCCGACTTTGCACTGGTGCCACCTTGGGTCTGGGAACCATCCTGCGTATTGTGGATTTTCAGGAGCCAGCCGGCCACTCCCAGCCACAAACCCTCAAACTCAAACCACGGCCCTTTTCTCTGGAAAACAAATTTCAGCTACCCTGCTTCTATATGGCAGATTGCAGGAGCCACTGGGAATCATAAAGAAGCCCGACATGGCGCTGGTTCTACCTTGGCTCTTGGAACCATCCTGCGTATCGTAGATTTTCAGGAGCCAGCCGGCCACTCCCAGCCATATGCTGCCAAACACAAACCACGGCCCGTTTCCATGGCTAACAAAATTCAGATGCCCCACTTCTGGATGGCAGATTGCAGGTGCTACTTAGTACTATCAAACCAGCCAAACTTGTCACTGGTGCTACCTTGGGTCTGGGAATCATCCTGCGTATAGTGTATTTTCAGGAGCCAGCCGGCCACTCCCAGCCATAGGCTGCCAAACACAAACCATGGCCCTTTTCCCAGGCTAACAAAATTCAGATGCCCCGCTTCTGGATGGTAGATTGCAGGAGCCACTTGGCACTTTCAAACAAGCCCGACTTTGCACTGGTGCTTCCTTGGGCCAGGGTACCATCCTGCGTATCGTGGATTGTCAGGTGCCAGCCGGCCACTCCTAGCCGCAGGCTTCCAAAAACAAACCTCGGCCCTTTTCCCTGGCTAACAAAATTCAGATGGCTTGCTTCTGGATAGCAGACTGCAGGAGCAACCTAGCACTGTAAAACCAGCCCGACTTGGCACTGGTGCCACCTTGGGTCTGGGAACCATCCTGCGTATGGTGGATTTTCAGGAGCCAGCCGGCCACCCCCAGCCATAGTCTGACAAACACAAACCACGGCACTTTTCCCTGGCTAAAAAAATTCAGCTGCCCTGCTTCTGGATGGCAGATTGCAGGAGCCACTTGGCACAATCAAACCAGCCCGACTTGGCACTGGTGCCACCTTGGGTCTGGGAACCATCCTGCGTATGGTGGATTTTCAAGAGCCAGCCGGCCACTTCCTACCATAGGCTGCCAAACATAAACCACGACACTTTTCCCTGGCTTAAAAAATTCAGATTCCCCACTTCTGGATGGCAGATTGCAGGAGCCACTTGGCACTGTCAAACCAGCCCGACTTGGCACTGGTGCCACCTTGGGTCTGGGAACCATCCTGCGTATAGTGTATTTTCAGGAGCCAGCCGGCCACTCCCAGCCATAGGCTGCCAAACACAAACCACGGCCCGTTTCCCTGGCTAACAAAATTCAGATGCCCCGCTTCTGGATGGCAGATTGCAGGAGCCACTTGGAACTGTCAAACCAGCCCGACTTGGCACTGGTGCTACCTTGGGTATAGGAACCATCCTGCGTATCGTGGATTTTCAGGAGCCAGCCGGCCACTCCAAGCCATAAGCTGCAAAACACAAACCATGGCACTTTTCCCTGGCTAACAAAATTCAGATGCATCGCTTCTGGATGGCAGATTGCAGGAGCCACTTGGCACTGTCAAACCAGTCTGACTTGGCACTGGTGCCACCTTGGGTCTTGGAATCATCCTGTGTATTGTGAATTTTCAGGAGCAAGCCGTCCACTCCCAGCCATAGGTTGCCAAACACAAACCATGGCCCTTTTCCCTGGCTTACAAATATCAGATTCCCTGCTTCTGGATGGCAGATTGCTGGAGCCACTTGGCACTGTCAAACCAGCCCGACTTGGCACTGGTGCCACCTTGGGTCTGGGAACCATCCTGGGTATTGTGGATTTTCAGGAGCCAGCCGGCCACTCCTAGCCACAAGCCCTGCAACACAAACCACGGCCCTTTTCTCTGGAAAAGAAATTTCAGCTTCCCTGCTTCTGGATGGCGGATTGCAGGAGCCACTTGGTACTATCAAACCAGCCCGACTTGGCACTGGTGCTACCTTGGGTCTGGGAACTCATCCTGCGTACCGTGGATTTTAAGGTGCCAGCCGGCCACTCCCAGCCATAGGCTGCCAAACACAAACCACGGCACTTTTCCCTGGCTAAAAAAATTCAGATGCCTTGCTTCTGGATGGCAGATTGCAGGAGCCACTTGGCACTGTCAAACCAGCCCGACTTGGCACTGGTGCCACCTAGGGTCTGGGAACTCATCCTGCGTGTTGTGGATTTTCAGGAGCCAGCCAGCCACTCCCAGCCACAAGCCCTAAAACTCAAACCACGGCCCTTTTCTCTGGCAAACAAAACTCAGCTGCCCTGCTTCTGGATGGCAGATTGCTGGAGCAACTTGGTACTATCAAACCAGCCCGACATGGCACTGGTGCTACCTTTGGTCTGGCAACCATCCTGCGTATCGGGTATTTTCAGGAGCCAGCCAGCCACTCCCAGCCATAGGCTGCCAAACACAACCCACGGCCCTTTTCCCTGGCTAACGAAATTCAGATGCCTCGCTTCTGGATGGCAGATTGCAGGAGCCACTTGGCACTGTCAAACCAGCCAGACTTGGCACTGGTGCTACCTTGGATATGGGAACCATCCTGCGTATCGTGGATTTTCAGGAGCCAGCCGGCCACTCCCAGACACAGGCTGCCAAACACAAACCACGACCCTTTTCCCTGGCTAACAAAATTCAGATGCCCCGCTACTGTTTGGCAGATTGCAGGAGCCACTTGGCACTGTCAAACCAGCCCGACTTGACACTGGTGCCACCTTGGATCTGGGAACCATCCTGTGTATGGTGGATTTTCAGGAGCCAGCCGGCCACTCCTAGCCATAGGCTGCCAAACACAAACCATGGCCCTTTTCCCAGGCTAACGAAATTCAGATGCCCCGTTTCCGGATGGTAGATTGCAGGAGCCACTTGGTACTATTAAAGCAGCCCGACTTGGCACTGGTGCTTCCTTGGGCCAGGGTACCATCCTGCGTATCGTGGATTTTCAGGTGCCAGCCGGCCACTCCCAGCCGCAGGCTTCCAAAAACAAACCTCGGCCCTTTTCCCTGGCTAACAAAATTCAGATGGCTTGCTTCTCGATAGCACACTGCAGCAGCAACCTAGCACTGAAAAACCAGCCCGACTTGGCACTGGTGCCATCTTGGGTCTGGGAACCATCCTGCGTATGGTGGATTTTCAGGAGCCAGCCGGCAACTCCCAGCCATAGTCTGAGAAACACAAACCACGACACTTTTCCCTGGCTAACAAAATTCAGCTGCCCTGCTTCTGGATGGCAGATTGCAGGAGACACTTGGCACTGTCAAACCAGCCCGACTTGGCACTGGTGCCACCTTGGGTCTGGGAACCATCCTGCGTATTGTGGATTTTCAGGAGCCAGCCGGCCACTCCCAGCCATAGGCTGCCAAACACAAACCACGGCCCGTTTCCCTGGCTAACAAAATTCAGATGCCCCGCTTCTGGATGGTAAATTGCAGGAGCCACTTGGAACTGTCAAACCAGCCCGACTTGGCACTGGTGCCACCTTGGGTCTGGGAACTCATCCTGCGTGTTGTGGATTTTAAGGAGCCAGCCGGCCACTCCCTACCATAGGCTGCCAAAAATAAACCACGGCCCTTTTCCTTGGCTAACAAAATTCAGATGCCCCGCTTCTGGATGGCAGATTGCAGGAGACACTTGGCACTGTCAAACCAGCCCGACTTGGCACTGGTGCCACCTTGGGTCTGGGAACTCATCCTGCGTATAGTGTAATTTCAGGAGCCAGCCGGCCACACCCAGCCATAGGCTGCCAAACACAAACCACGGCCCTTTTCCCTGGCTAACAAAATTCAGATGCCCCGCATCTGGATGGTAAATTGCAGGAGCCACTTGGAACTGTCAAACCAGCCCGACTTGGCACTGGTGCCACCTTGGGTCTGGGAACTCATCCTGCGTGTTGTGGATTTTCAGGAGCCAGCCAGACACTCCCAGCCACAAGCCCTAAAACTCAAACCACGGCCCTTTTCTCTGGCAAACAAAACTCAGCTGCCTTGCTTCTGGATGGCAGATTGCAGGAGCCACTTGGTACTATCAAACCAGCCCGACTTGGCACTGGTGCCACCTTTGGTCTGGCAACTATCCTGCCTATCGGGTATTTTCAGGAGCCAGCCGGCCACTCCCAGACACAGGCTGCCAAACACAAACCACGACCCTTTTCCCTGGCTAACAAAATTCAGATGCCCCGCTTCTGGATGGCAGATTGCAGGAGCCACTTGGCACTGTCAAACCAGCCCGACTTGGCACTGGTGCCACCTTGGGTCTGGGAGCCATCCTGCGTGATGTGGATTTTCAGGAGCCAGCCGTCCACTCCCAACCATAAGCTGCCAAACACAAACCAGGGCCCTTATCCCTGGCTAAAAAAATTCAGATGCCCCGCCTCTGGATGGCAGATTGCAGGAGCCACTTGGTGCAATCACTCCAGCCTAACTTGGCACTGGTGCCACCTTGGGTCTGGGAACCATCCTGCCTATTATGGATTTTCAGGAGCAAGCCGGCCACTCCCAGCCACAAGCCCTAAAACTCAAACCACGGCCCTTTTCTCTGGCAAACAAATCTCAGCTGTCCTGCTTATGGATGGCAGATTGCAGGAGCCACTTGGCACTGTCAAACCAGCCTGACTTGGCACTGGTGCCACCTTTGGTCTGGCAACCATCCTGCGTATCATAGATTTTCAGGAGCCAGCCGGCCACTCCCAGCCATATGCTGCCAAACCCAAACCACGGCCCGTTTCCATGGCTAACAAAATACAGATGCCCCGCTTCTGGATGGCAGATTGCAGGAGCCATTTGGCACTGTCAAACCAGCCAGACATGGCACTGGTGCTACCTTGGGTATGGGAACCATCCTGTGTATTCTGGATTTTCAGGAGCCAGCCGGCCACTCCCAGCCATAGGCTGCCAAACACAAACCACGGCCCTTTTCCCTGGCTAACAAATATCAGATGCCCCGCTTCTGGATGGCAGATTGCAGGAGCCACTTGGCACTGTCAAACCAGCCAGACTTGGCACTGGTGCCACCTTGGGTCTGGGAACCATCCTGCGTATCGAGGATATTCAGGAGCAAGCCGTCCACTCCCAGCCATAGGCTGCCAAACACAAACCACGGCACTTTTCCCTGGCTAACAAAACTCAGCTACCCGCTTCTGGATGGCAGATTGCAGGAGCCACTTGGAACTGTCAAACCAGCCCGACTTGGCACTGGTGCTACCTTGGGTATAGGAACCATCCTGCGTATCGTGGATTTTCAGGAGCCAGCCGGCCACTCCAAGCCATAAGCTGCAAAACACAAACCATGGCACTTTTCCCTGGCTAACAAAATTCAGATGCATCGCTTCTGGATGGCAGATTGCAGGAGCCACTGCACTGTCAAACCAGTCTGACTTGGCACTGGTGCCACCTTGGGTCTTGGAATCATCCTGTGTATTGTGAATTTTCAGGAGCAAGCCGTCCACTCCCAGCCATAGGTTGCCAAACACAAACCATGGCCCTTTTCCCTGGCTTACAAATATCAGATTCTCCGCTTCTGGATGGCAGATTGCTGGAGCCACTTGGCACTGTCGAACCAGCCTGACATGGCACTGGTGCCACCTTGGGTCTGGGAGCCATCCTGCGTGATGTGGATTTTCAGGAGCCAGCCGTCCACTCCCAACCATAGGCTGCCAAACACAAACCAGGGCCCTTATCCCTGGCTAAAAAAATTCAGATGCCCCGCCTCTGGATGGCAGATTGCAGGAGCCACTTGGTGCAATCACTCCAGCCTGACTTGGCACTGGTGCCAACTTGGGTCTGGGAACCATCCTGCCTATTATGGATTTTCAGGAGCAAGTCGGCCACTCCAAGCCACAAGCCCTAAAACTCAAACCACGGCCCTTTTCTCTGGCAAACAAATCTCAGCTGTCCTGCTTATGGATGGCAGATTGCAGGAGCCACTTGGCACTGTCAAACCAGCCTGACTTGGCACTGGTGCCACCTTTGGTCTGGCAACCATCCTGCGTATCATAGATTTTCAGGAGCCAGCCGGCCACTCCCAGCCATATGCTGCCAAACCCAAACCACGGCCCGTTTCCATGGCTAACAAAATACAGATGCCCCGCTTCTGGATGGCAGATTGCAGGAGCCATTTGGCACTGTCAAACCAGCCAGACATGGCACTGGTGCTACCTTGGGTATGGGAACCATCCTGTGTATTCTGGATTTTCAGGAGCCAGCCGGCCACTCCCAGACACAGGCTGCCAAACACAAACCACGGCCCTTTTCCCTGGCTAACAAATATCAGATGCCCCGCTTCTGGATGGCAGATTGCAGGAGCCACTTGGCACTGTCAAACCAGCCAGACTTGGCACTGGTGCCACCTTGGGTCTGGGAACCATCCTGCGTATCGAGGATATTCAGGAGCAAGCCGTCCACTCCCAGCCATCGGCTGCCAAACACAAACCACGGCACTTTTCCCTGGCTAACAAAACTCAGCTACCCCGCTTCTGGATGGCAGATTGCAGGAGCCACTTGGAACTGTCAAACCAGCCCGACTTGGCACTGGTGCTACCTTGGGTATAGGAACCATCCTGCGTATCGTGGATTTTCAGGAGCCAGCCGGCCACTCCAAGCCATAAGCTGCAAAACACAAACCATGGCACTTTTCCCTGGCTAACAAAATTCAGATGCATCGCTTCTGGATGGCAGATTGCAGGAGCCACTTGGCACTGTCAAACCAGTCTGACTTGGCACTGGTGCCACCTTGGGTCTTGGAATCATCCTGTGTATTGTGAATTTTCAGGAGCAAGCCGTCCACTCCCAGCCATAGGTTGCCAAACACAAACCATGGCCCTTTTCCCTGGCTTACAAATATCAGATTCCCCGCTTCTGGATGGCAGATTGCTGGAGCCACTTGGCACTGTCAAACCAGCCCGACTTGGCACTGGTGCCACCTTGGGTCTGGGAACCATCCTGGGTATTGTGGATTTTCAGGAGCCAGCCGGCCACTCCTAGCCACAAGCCCTGCAACACAAACCACGGCCCTTTTCTCTGGAAAAGAAATTTCAGATTCCCTGCTTCTGGATGGCGGATTGCAGGAGCCACTTGGTACTATCAAACCAGCCCGACTTGGCACTGGTGCCACCTTGGGTCTGGGAACTCATCCTGCGTACCGTGGATTTTAAGGTGCCAGCCGGCCACTCCCAGCCATAGGATGCCAAACACAAACCACGGCACTTTTCCCTGGCTAAAAAAATTCAGATGCCTTGCTTCTGGATGGCAGATTGCAGGAGCCACTTGGCACTGTCAAACCAGCCCGACTTGGCACTGGTGCCCCCTTAAGTCTGGGAACTCATCCTGCGTGTTGTGGATTTTCAGGAGCCAGCCAGCCACTCCCAGCCACAAGCCCTAAAACTCAAACCACGGCCCTTTTCTCTGGCAAACAAAACTCAGCTGCCCTGCTTCTGGATGGCAGATTGCAGGAGCAACTTGGTACTATCAAACCAGCCCGACATGGCACTGGTGCTACCTTTGGTCTGGCAACCATCCTGCGTATCGGGTATTTTCAGGAGCCAGCCAGCCACACCCAGCCATATGCTGCCAAACACAAACCACGGCCCTTTTCCCTGGCTAACGAAATTCAGATGCCTCGCTTCTGGATGGCAGATTGCAGGAGCCACTTGGCACTGTCAAACCAGCCAGACTTGGCACTGGTGCTACCTTGGGTATGGGAACCATCCTGCGTATCGTGGATTTTCAGGAGCCAGCCGGCCACTCCCAGACACAGGCTGCAAAACACAAACCACGACCCTTTTCCCTGGCTAACAAAATTCAGATGCCCCGCTACTGTTTGGCAGATTGCAGGAGCCACTTGGCACTGTCAAACCAGCCCGACTTGACACTGGTGCCACCTTGGATCTGGGAACCATCCTGTGTATGGTGGATTTTCAGGAGCCAGCCGGCCACTCCTAGCCATAGGCTGCCAAACACAAACCATGGCCCTTTTCCCAGGCTAACGAAATTCAGATGCCCCGCTTCCGGATAGTAGATTGCAGGAGCCTCTTGGTACTATTAAAGCAGCCCGACTTGGCACTGGTGCGACCTTGGGTCTGGGAACCATCCTGCGTATGGTGGATTTTCAGGAGCCAGCTGGCCACTCCCAGCCATAGTCTGACAAACACAAACCACGGCACTTTTCCCTGGCTAACAAAATTCAGCTGCCCTGCTTCTGGATGGCAGATTGCAGGAGCCACTTGGCACAATCAAACCAGCCCGACTTGGCACTGGTGCCACCTTGGGTCTGGGAACCATCCTGCGTATGGTGGATTTTCAGGAGCCAGCCGGCCACTCCCTACCATAGGCTGCCAAACATAAACCACGACCCTTTTCCCTGGCTTAAAAAATTCAGATTCCCCGCTTCTGGATGGCAGATTGCAGGAGCCACTTGGCACTGTCAAACCAGCCCGACTTGGCACTGGTGCCACCTTGGGTCTGGGAACCATCCTGCGTATGGTGGATTTTCAGGAGCCAGCCGGCCACTCCCAGCCATAGGCTGCCAAACACAAACCACGGCCCGTTTCCCTGGCTAACAAAACTCAGATGCCCTGCTTCTGGATGGCACATTGCAGGAGCCACTTGGAACTGTCAAACCAGCCCGACTTGGCACTGGTGCTACCTTGGGTATAGGAACCATCCTGCGTATCGTGGATTTTCAGGAGCCAGCCGGCCACTCCAAGCCATAAGCTGAAAAACACAAACCACGGCCCTTTTCCCTGGCTAACAAAATTCAGATGCCCCGCTTCTGGATGGCAGATTGCAGGAGCCACTTGGCACTGTCAAACCAGTCTGACTTGGCACTGGTGCCACTTTGGGTCTGGGAATCATCCTGTGTATTGTGAATTTTCAGGAGCAAGCCGTCCACTCCCAGCCATAGCCTGCCAAACACAAACCATGGCCCTTTTCCCTGGCTAAAAAAATTCTGATGCCCCGCTTCTGGATGTCAGATTTCAGGAGCCACATTGTACTATTAAACCAGCCCGACTTGGCACTGGTGCCACCTTGGATCTGGGAACCATCCTGCGTATTGTGTATTTTCAGGAGCCAGCCGGCCACTCCCAGACACAGGCTGCCAAACACAGACCACAGCCCTTTTCCCTGGCTAACAAAATTCAGATGCCCCGCTTCTGGATGGCAGATTGCAGGAGCCACTTGGCACTGTCAAACCAGCCAGACGTGGCATTGGTGCCGCTTTGGGTCTGGGAATCATCCTGTGTATTGTGAATTTTCACGAGCAAGCCGGCCACTCCCAGCCATAGCCTGCCAAACACAAACCATGGCCCTTTTCCCTGGCTTACAAAATTCAGATGCCCCGCTTCTGGATGGCAGATTGCTGGAGCCACTTGGCACTTTCAAACCAGCCCGACTTTGCACTGGTGCCACCTTGGGTCTGGGAACCATCCTGCGTATTGTGGATTTTCAGGAGCCAGCCGGCCACTCCCAGCCACAAACCCTCAAACTCAAACCACGGCCCTTTTCTCTGGAAAACAAATTTCAGCTACCCTGCTTCTATATGGCAGATTGCAGGAGCCACTGGGAATCATAAAGAAGCCCGACATGGCGCTGGTTCTACCTTGGCTCTTGGAACCATCCTGCGTATCGTAGATTTTCAGGAGCCAGCCGGCCACTCCCAGCCATATGCTGCCAAACACAAACCACGGCCCGTTTCCATGGCTAACAAAATTCAGATGCCCCACTTCTGGATGGCAGATTGCAGGTGCTACTTAGTACTATCAAACCAGCCAAACTTGTCACTGGTGCTACCTTGGGTCTGGGAATCATCCTGCGTATAGTGTATTTTCAGGAGCCAGCCGGCCACTCCCAGCCATAGGCTGCCAAACACAAACCATGGCCCTTTTCCCAGGCTAACAAAATTCAGATGCCCCGCTTCTGGATGGTAGATTGCAGGAGCCACTTGGCACTTTCAAACAAGCCCGACTTGGCACTGGTGCTTCCTTGGGCCAGGGTACCATCCTGCGTATCGTGGATTGTCAGGTGCCAGCCGGCCACTCCTAGCCGCAGGCTTCCAAAAACAAACCTCGGCCCTTTTCCCTGGCTAACAAAATTCAGATGGCTTGCTTCTGGATAGCAGACTGCAGGAGCAACCTAGCACTGTAAAACCAGCCCGACTTGGCACTGGTGCCACCTTGGGTCTGGGAACCATCCTGCGTATGGTGGATTTTCAGGAGCCAGCCGGCCACTCCCAGCCATAGTCTGACAAACACAAACCACGGCACTTTTCCCTGGCTAAAAAAATTCAGCTGCCCTGCTTCTGGATGGCAGATTGCAGGAGCCACTTGGCACAATCAAACCAGCCCGACTTGGCACTGGTGCCACCTTGGGTCTGGGAACCATCCTGCGTATGGTGGATTTTCAGGAGCCAGCCGGCCACTCCCTACCATAGGCTGCCAAACATAAACCACGACACTTTTCCCTGACTTAAAAAATTCAGATTCCCCACTTCTGGATGGCAGATTGCAGGAGCCACTTGGCACTGTCAAACCAGCCCGACTTGGCACTGGTGCCACCTTGGGTCTGGGAACCATCCTGCGTATAGTGTATTTTCAGGAGCCAGCCGGCCACTCCCAGCCATAGGCTGCCAAACACAAACCACGGCCCGTTTCCCTGGCTAACAAAATTCAGATGCCCCGCTTCTGGATGGCAGATTGCAGGAGCCACTTGGAACTGTCAAACCAGCCCGACTTGGCACTGGTGCTACCTTGGGTATAGGAACCATCCTGCGTATCGTGGATTTTCAGGAGCCAGCCGGCCACTCCAAGCCATAAGCTGCAAAACACAAACCATGGCACTTTTCCCTGGGTAACAAAATTCAGATGCATCGCTTCTGGATGGCAGATTGCAGGAGCCACTTGGCACTGTCAAACCAGTCTGACTTGGCACTGGTGCCACCTTGGGTCTTGGAATCATCCTGTGTATTGTGAATTTTCAGGAGCAAGCCGTCCACTCCCAGCCATAGGTTGCCAAACACAAACCATGGCCCTTTTCCCTGGCTTACAAATATCAGATTCCCTGCTTCTGGATGGCAGATTGCTGGAGCCACTTGGCACTGTCAAACCAGCCCGACTTGGCACTGGTGCCACCTTGGGTCTGGGAACCATCCTGGGTATTGTGGATTTTCAGGAGCCAGCCGGCCACTCCTAGCCACAAGCCCTGCAACACAAACCACGGCCCTTTTCTCTGGAAAAGAAATTTCAGCTTCCCTGCTTCTGGATGGCGGATTGCAGGAGCCACTTGGTACTATCAAACCAGCCCGACTTGGCACTGGTGCTACCTTGGGTCTGGGAACTCATCCTGCGTACCGTGGATTTTAAGGTGCCAGCCGGCCACTCCCAGCCATAGGCTGCCAAACACAAACCACGGCACTTTTCCCTGGCTAAAAAAATTCAGATGCCTTGCTTCTGGATGGCAGATTGCAGGAGCCACTTGGCACTGTCAAACCAGCCCGACTTGGCACTGGTGCCACCTTATGTCTGGGAACTCATCCTGCGTGTTGTGGATTTTCAGGAGCCAGCCAGCCACTCCCAGCCACAAGCCCTAAAACTCAAACCACGGCCCTTTTCTCTGGCAAACAAAACTCAGCTGCCCTGCTTCTGGATGGCAGATTGCTGGAGCAACTTGGTACTATCAAACCAGCCCGACATGGCACTGGTGCTACCTTTGGTCTGGCAACCATCCTGCGTATCGGGTATTTTCAGGAGCCAGCCAGCCACTCCCAGCCATAGGCTGCCAAACACAAACCACGGCCCTTTTCCCTGGCTAACGAAATTCAGATGCCTCGCTTCTGGATGGCAGATTGCAGGAGCCACTTGGCACTGTCAAACCAGCCAGACTTGGCACTGGTGCTACCTTGGGTATGGGAACCATCCTGCGTATCGTGGATTTTCAGGAGCCAACCGGCCACTCCCAGACACAGGCTGCCAAACACAAACCACGACCCTTTTCCCTGGCTAAAAAAATTCAGATGCCCCGCTACTGTTTGGCAGATTGCAGGAGCCACTTGGCACTGTCAAACCAGCCCGACTTGACACTGGTGCCACCTTGGATCTGGGAACCATCCTGTGTATGGTGGATTTTCAGGAGCCAGCCGGCCACTCCTAGCCATAGGCTGCCAAACACAAACCATGGCCCTTTTCCCAGGCTAACGAAATTCAGATGCCCCGTTTCCGGATGGCAGATTGCAGGAGCCACTTGGTACTATTAAAGCAGCCCGACTTGGCACTGGTGCTTCCTTGGGCCAGGGTACCATCCTGCGTATCGTGGATTTTCAGGTGCCAGCCGGCCACTCCCAGCCGCAGGCTTCCAAAAACAAACCTCGGCCCTTTTCCCTGGCTAACAAAATTCAGATGGCTTGCTTCTGGATAGCACACTGCAGCAGCAACCTAGCACTGAAAAACCAGCCCGACTTGGCACTGGTGCCATCTTGGGTCTGGGAACCATCCTGCGTATGGTGGATTTTCAGGAGCCAGCCGGCAACTCCCAGCCATAGTCTGAGAAACACAAACCACGACACTTTTCCCTGGCTAACAAAATTCAGCTGCCCTGCTTCTGGATGGCAGATCGCAGGAGACACTTGGCACTGTCAAACCAGCCCGACTTGGCACTGGTGCCACCTTGGGTCTGGGAACCATCCTGCGTATTGTGGATTTTCAGGAGCCAGCCGGCCACTCCCAGCCATAGGCTGCCAAACACAAACCACGGCCCTTTTCCCTGGCTAACAAAATTCAGATGCCCCGCTTCTGGATGGTAAATTGCAGGAGCCACTTGGAACTGTCAAACCAGCCCGACTTGGCACTGGTGCCACCTTGGGTCTGGGAACTCATCCTGCGAGTTGTGGATTTTCAGGAGCCAGCCGGCCACTCCCTACCATAGGCTGCCAAAAATAAACCACGGCCCTTTTCCTTGGCTAACAAAATTCAGATGCCCCGCTTCTGGATGGCAGATTGCAGGAGACACTTGGCACTGTCAAACCAGCCCGACTTGGCACTGGTGCCACCTTGGGTCTGGGAACCATCCTGCGTATAGTGTAATTTCAGGAGCCAGCCGGCCACACCCAGCCATAGGCTGCCAAACACAAACCACGGCCCTTTTCCCTGGCTAACAAAATTCAGATGCCCCGCATCTGGATGGTAAATTGCAGGAGCCACTTGGAACTGTCAAACCAGCCCGACTTGGCACTGGTGCCACCTTGGGTCTGGGAACTCATCCTGCGTGTTGTGGATTTTCAGGAGCCAGCCAGCCACTCCCAGCCACAAGCCCTAAAACTCAAACCACGGCCCTTTTCTCTGGCAAACAAAACTCAGTTGCCTTGCTTCTGGATGGCAGATTGCAGGAGCCACTTGGTACTATCAAACCAGCCCGACTTGGCACTGGTGCCACCTTTGGTCTGGCAACTATCCTGCCTATCGGGTATTTTCAGGAGCCAGCCGGCCACTCCCAGCCATAGCTTCCAAACACAAACCACGGCACTTTTCCCTGGCTAACAAAATTCAGATGCCCCGCTTCTGGATGGCAGATTGCAGGAGCCACTTGGCACTGTCAAACCAGCCCGACTTGGCACTGGTGCCACCTTGGGTCTGGGAGCCATCCTGCGTGATGTGGATTTTCAGGAGCCAGCCGTCCACTCCCAACCATAGGCTGCCAAACACAAACCAGGGCCCTTATCCCTGGCAAAAAAAATTCAGTTGCCCCGCCTCTGGATGGCAGATTGCAGGAGCCACTTGGTGCAATCACTCCAGCCTGACTTGGCACTGGTGCCACCTTGGGTCTGGGAACCATCCTGCCTATTATGGATTTTCAGGAGCAAGCCGGCCACTCCCAGCCACAAGCCCTAAAACTCAAACCACGGCCCTTTTCTCTGGCAAACAAATCTCAGCTGTCCTGCTTATGGATGGCAGATTGCAGGAGCCACTTGGCACTGTCAAACCAGCCTGACTTGGCACTGGTGCCACCTTTGGTCTGGCAACCATCCTGCGTATCATAGATTTTCAGGAGCCAGCCGGCCACTCCCAGCCATATGCTGCCAAACCCAAACCACGGCCCGTTTCCATGGCTAACAAAATACAGATGCCCCGCTTCTGGATGGCAGATTGCAGGAGCCATTTGGCACTGTCAAACCAGCCAGACATGGCACTGGTGCTACTATGGGTATGGGAACCATCCTGTGTATTCTGGATTTTCAGGAGCCAGCCGGCCACTCCCAGACACAGGCTGCCAAACACAAACCACGGCCCTTTTCCCTGGCTAACAAATATCAGATGCCCCGCTTCTGGATGGCAGATTGCAGGAGCCACTTGGCACTGTCAAACCAGCCAGACTGGGCACTGGTGCCACCTTGGGTCTGGGAACCATCCTGCGTATCGAGGATATTCAGGAGCAAGCCGTCCACTCCCAGCCATAGGCTGCCAAACACAAACCACGGCACTTTTCCCTGGCTAACAAAACTCAGCTACCCGCTTCTGGATGGCAGATTGCAGGAGCCACTTGGAACTGTCAAACCAGCCCGACTTGGCACTGGTGCTACCTTGGGTATAGGAACCATCCTGCGTATCGTGGATTTTCAGGAGCCAGCCGGCCACTCCAAGCCATAAGCTGCAAAACACAAACCATGGCACTTTTCCCTGGCTAACAAAATTCAGATGCATCGCTTCTGGATGGCAGATTGCAGGAGCCACTGCACTGTCAAACCAGTCTGACTTGGCACTGGTGCCACCTTGGGTCTTGGAATCATCCTGTGTATTGTGAATTTTCAGGAGCAAGCCGTCCACTCCCAGCCATAGGTTGCCAAACACAAACCATGGCCCTTTTCCCTGGCTTACAAATATCAGATTCTCCGCTTCTGGATGGCAGATTGCTGGAGCCACTTGGCACTGTCAAACCAGCCTGACATGGCACTGGTGCCACCTTGGGTCTGGGAGCCATCCTGCGTGATGTGGATTTTCAGGAGCCAGCCGTCCACTCCCAACCATAGGCTGCCAAACACAAACCAGGGCCCTTATCCCTGGCTAAAAAAATTCAGATGCCCCGCCTCTGGATGGCAGATTGCAGGAGCCACTTGGTGCAATCACTCCAGCCTGACTTGGCACTGGTGCCACCTTGGGTCTGGGAACCATCGTGCCTATTATGGATTTTCAGGAGCAAGCCGGCCACTCCCATCCACAAGCCCTAAAACTCAAACCACGGCCCTTTTCTCTGGCAAACAAATCTCAGCTGTCCTGCTTATGGATGGCAGATTGCAGGAGCCACTTGGCACTGTCAAACCAGCCTGACTTGGCACTGGTGCCACCTTTGGTCTGGCAACCATCCTGCGTATCATAGATTTTCAGGAGCCAGCCGGCCACTCCCAGCCATATGCTGCCAAACCCAAACCACGGCCCGTTTCCATGGCCAACAAAATACAGATGCCCCGCTTCTGGATGGCAGATTGCAGGAGCCATTTGGCACTGTCAAACCAGCCAGACATGGCACTGGTGCTACCTTGGGTATGGGAACCATCCTGTGTATTCTGGATTTTCAGGAGCCAGCCGGCCACTCCCAGACACAGGCTGCCAAACACAAACCACGGCCCTTTTCCCTGGCTAACAAATATCAGATGCCCCGCTTCTGGATGGCAGATTGCAGGAGCCACTTGGCACTGTCAAACCAGCCCGACTTGGCACTGGTGCCACCTTGGGTCTGGGAACCATCCTGCGTATGGTGGATTTTCAGGAGCCAGCCGGCCACTCCCAGCCACAAGTCCTCAAACTCAAACCACGGCCGTTTTCTCTGGAAAACAAATTTCAGCTGCCCTGCTTCTGGATGGCGGATTGCAGGAGCCACTTGGTACTATCAAACCAGCCCGACTTGGCACTGGTGCTACTTTGGGTCTGGGAACTCATCCTGCGTACCGTGGATTTTAAGGTGCCAGCCAGCCACTCCCAGCCATAGGCTGCCAAACACAAACCACGGCACTTTTCCCTGGCTAAAAAAATTCAGATGCCTTGCTTCTGGATGGCAGATTGCAGGAGCCACTTGGCACTGTCAAACCAGCCCGACTTGGCACTGGTGCCACCTTAAGTCTGGGAACTCATCCTGCGTGTTGTGGATTTTCAGGAGCCAGCCAGCCACTCCCAGCCACAAGCCCTAAAACTCAAACCACGGCCCTTTTCTCTGGCAAACAAAACTCAGCTGCCCTGCTTCTGGATGGCAGATTGCTGGAGCAACTTGGTACTATCAAACCAGCCCGACATGGCACTGGTGCTACCTTTGGTCTGGCAACCATCCTGCGTATCGTGTATTTTCAGGAGCCAGCCAGCCACTCCCAGCCATAGGCTGCCAAACACAAACCACGGCCCTTTTCCCTGGCTAACGAAATTCAGATGCCTCGCTTCTGGATGGCAGATTGCAGGAGCCACTTGGCACTGTCAAACCAGCCAGACTTGGCACTGGTGCTACCTTGGGTATGGGAACCATCCTGCGTATCGTGGATTTTCAGGAGCCAGCCGGCCACTCCCAGACACAGGCTGCCAAACACAAACCACGACCCTTTTCCCTGGCTAACAAAATTCAGATGCCCCGCTACTCTTTGGCAGATTGCAGGAGCCACTTGGCACTGTCAAACCAGCCCGACTTGACACTGGTGCCACCTTGGATCTGGGAACCATCCTGTGTATGGTGGATTTTCAGGAGCCAGCCGGCCACTCCTAGCCATAGGCTGCCAAACACAAACCATGGCCCTTTTCCCAGGCTAACGAAATTCAGATGCCCCGCTTCCGGATGGTAGATTGCAGGAGCCACTTGGTACTATTAAAGCAGCCCGACTTGGCACTGGTGCTTCCTTGGGCCAGGGTACCATCCTGCGTATCGTGAATTTTCAGGTGCCAGCCGGCCACTCCCAGCCGCAGGCTTCCAAAAACAAACCTCGGCCCTTTTCCCTGGCTAACAAAATTCAGATGGCTTGCTTCTGGATAGCACACTGCAGCAGCAACCTAGCACTGAAAAACCAGCCCGACTTGGCACTGGTGCCATCTTGGGTCTGGGAACCATCCTGCGTAGGGTGGATTTTCAAGAGCCAGCCGGCAACTCCCAGCCATAGTCTGAGAAACACAAACCACGACACTTTTCCCTGGCTAACAAAATTCAGCTGCCCTGCTTCTGGATGGCAGATCGCAGGAGACACTTGGCACTGTCAAACCAGCCCGACTTGGCACTGGTGCCACCTTTGGTCTGGCAACTATCCTGCCTATCGGGTATTTTCAGGAGCCAGCCGGCCACTCCCAGCCATAGGCTTCCAAACACAAACCACGGCACTTTTCCCTGGCTAACAAAATTCAGATGCCCCGCTTCTGGATGGCAGATTGCAGGAGCCACTTGGCACTGTCAAACCAGCCCGACTTGGCACTGGTGCCACCTTGGGTCTGGGAGCCATCCTGCGTGATGTGGATTTTCAGGAGCCAGCCGGCCACTCCCAGCCATAGGCTTCCAAACACAAACCACGGCACTTTTCCCTGGCTAACAAAATTCAGATGCCCCGCCTCTGGATGGCAGATTGCAGGAGCCACTTGGTGCAATCACTCCAGCCTGACTTGGCACTGGTGCCACCTTGGGTCTGGGAACCATCCTGCCTATTATGGATTTTCAGGAGCAAGCCGGCCACTCCCAGCCACAAGCCCTAAAACTCAAACCACGGCCCTTTTCTCTGGCAAACAAATCTCAGCCGTCCTGCTTATGGATGGCAGATTGCAGGAGCCACTTGGCACTGTCAAACCAGCCTGACTTGGCACTGGTGCCACCTTTGGTCTGGCAACCATCCTGCGTATCATAGATTTTCAGGAGCCAGCCGGCCACTCCCAGCCATATGCTGCCAAACCCAAACCACGGCCCGTTTCCATGGCTAACAAAATACAGATGCCCCGCTTCTGGATGGCAGATTGCAGGAGCCATTTGGCACTGTCAAACCAGCCAGACATGGCACTGGTGCTACCTTGGGTATGGGAACCATCCTGTGTATTCTGGATTTTCAGGAGCCAGCCGGCCACTCCCAGACACAGGCTGCCAAACACAAACCACGGCCCTTTTCCCTGGCTAACAAATATCAGATGCCCCGCTTCTGGATGGCAGATTGCAGGAGCCACTTGGCACTGTCAAACCAGCCAGACTTGGCACTGGTGCCACCTTGGGTCTGGGAACCATCCTGCGTATCGAGGATATTCAGGAGCAAGCCGTCCACTCCCAGCCATAGGCTGCCAAACACAAACCACGGCACTTTTCCCTGGCTAACAAAACTCAGCTACCCGCTTCTGGATGGCAGATTGCAGGAGCCACTTGGAACTGTCAAACCAGCCCGACTTGGCACTGGTGCTACCTTGGGTATAGGAACCATCCTGCGTATCGTGGATTTTCAGGAGCCAGCCGGCCACTCCAAGCCATAAGCTGCAAAACACAAACCATGGCACTTTTCCCTGGCTAACAAAATTCAGATGCATCGCTTCTGGATGGCAGATTGCAGGAGCCACTGCACTGTCAAACCAGTCTGACTTGGCACTGGTGCCACCTTGGGTCTTGGAATCATCCTGTGTATTGTGAATTTTCAGGAGCAAGCCGTCCACTCCCAGCCATAGGTTGCCAAACACAAACCATGGCCCTTTTCCCTGGCTTACAAATATCAGATTCTCCGCTTCTGGATGGCAGATTGCTGGAGCCACTTGGCACTGTCAAACCAGCCTGACATGGCACTGGTGCCACCTTGGGTCTGGGAGCCATCCTGCGTGTTGTGGATTTTCAGGAGCCAGCCGTCCACTCCCAACCATAGGCTGCCAAACACAAACCAGGGCCCTTATCCCTGGCTAAAAAAATTCAGATGCCCCGCCTCTGGATGGCAGATTGCAGGAGCCACTTGGTGCAATCACTCCAGCCTGACTTGGCACTGGTGCCAACTTGGGTCTGGGAACCATCCTGCCTATTATGGATTTTCAGGAGCAAGTCGGCCACTCCAAGCCACAAGCCCTAAAACTCAAACCACGGCTCTTTTCTCTGGCAAACAAATCTCAGCTGTCCTGCTTATGGATGGCAGATTGCAGGAGCCACTTGGCACTGTCAAACCAGCCTGACTTGGCACTGGTGCCACCTTTGGTCTGGCAACCATCCTGCGTATCATAGATTTTCAGGAGCCAGCCGGCCACTCCCAGCCACAAGTCCTCAAACTCAAACCACGGCCGTTTTCTCTGGAAAACAAATTTCAGATGCCCCGCTTCTGGATGGCAGATTGCAGGAGCCACTTGGCACTGTCAAACCAGCCCGACTTGGCACTGGTGCTACCTTGGGTATAGGAACCATCCTGCGTATCGTGGATTTTCAGGAGCCAGCCGGCCACTCCAAGCCATAAGCTGCAAAACACAAACCATGGCACTTTTCCCTGGCTAACAAAATTCAGATGCATCGCTTCTGGATGGCAGATTGCCTGAGCCACTTGGCACTGTCAAACCAGTCTGACTTGGCACTGGTGCCACCTTGGGTCTTGGAATCATCCTGTGTATTGTGAATTTTCAGGAGCAAGCCGTCCACTCCCAGCCATAGGTTGCCAAACACAAACCATGGCCCTTTTCCCTGGCTTACAAATATCAGATTCCCCGCTTCTGGATGGCAGATTGCTGGAGCCACTTGGCACTGTCAAACCAGCCCGACTTGGCACTGGTGCCACCTTAGGTCTGGGAACCATCCTGGGTATTGTGGATTTTCAGGAGCCAGCCGGCCACTCCTAGCCACAAGCCCTGCAACACAAACCACGGCCCTTTTCTCTGGAAAAGAAATTTCAGCTTCCCTGCTTCTGGATGGCGGATTGCAGGAGCCACTTGGTACTATCAAACCAGCCCGACTTGGCACTGGTGCCACCTTGGGTCTGGGATCTCATCCTGCGTACCGTGGATTTTAAGGTGCCAGCCGGCCACTCCCAGCCATAGGATGCCAAACACAAACCACGGCACTTTTCCCTGGCTAAAAAAATTCAGATGCCTTGCTTCTGGATGGCAGATTGCAGGAGCCACTTGGCACTGTCAAACCAGCCCGACTTGGCACGGGTGCCCCCTTAAGTCTGGGAACTCATCCTGCGTGTTGTGGATTTTCAGGAGCCAGCCAGCCACTCCCAGCCACAAGCCCTAAAACTCAAACCACGGCCCTTTTCTCTGGCAAACAAAACTCAGCTGCCCTGCTTCTGGATGGCAGATTGCAGGAGCAACTTGGTACTATCAAACCAGCCTGACTTGGCACTGGTGCCACCTTTGGTCTGGCAACCATCCTGCGTATCGGGTATTTTCAGGAGCCAGCCAGCCACACCCAGCCATATGCTGCCAAACACAAACCACGGCCCTTTTCCCTGGCTAACGAAATTCAGATGCCTCGCTTCTGGATGGCAGATTGCAGGAGCCACTTGGCACTGTCAAACCAGCCAGACTTGGCACTGGTGCTACCTTGGGTATGGGAACCATCCTGCGTATCGTGGATTTTCAGGAGCCAGCCGGCCACTCCCAGACACAGGCTGCCAAACACAAACCACGACCCTTTTCCCTGGCTAACAAAATTCAGATGCCCCGCTACTGTTTGGCAGATTGCAGGAGCCACTTGGCACTGTCAAATCAGCCCGACTTGACACTGGTGCCACCTTGGATCTGAGAACCATCCTGTGTATGGTGGATTTTCAGGAGCCAGCCGGCCACTCCTAGCCATAGGCTGCCAAACACACACCATGGCCCTTTTCCCAGGCTAACGAAATTCAGATGCCCCGCTTCCGGATAGTAGATTTCAGGAGCCTCTTGGTACTATTAAAGCAGCCCGACTTTGCACTGGTGCTTCCTTGGGCCAGGGTACCATCCTGCGTATCGTGGATTTTCAGGTGCCAGCCGGCCACTCCCAGCCGCAGGCTTCCAAAAACAAACCTCGGCCCTTTTCCCTGGCTAACAAAATTCAGATGGCTTGCTTCTGGATAGCACACTGCAGCAGCAACCTAGCACTGTAAAACCAGTCCGACTTGGCACTGGTGCCATCTTGGGTCTGGGAACCATCCTGCGTATGGTGGATTTTCAGGAGCCAGCCGGCAACTCCCAGCCATAGTCTGAGAAACACAAACCACGACACTTTTCCCTGGCTAACAAAATTCAGCTGCCCTGCTTCTGGATGGCAGATTGCAGGAGACACTTGGCACTGTCAAACCAGCCCGACTTGGCACTGGTGCCACCTTGGGTCTGGGAACCATCCTGCGTATAGTGTATTTTCAGGAGCCAGCCGGCCACTCCCAGCCATAGGCTGCCAAACACAAACCACGGCCCTTTTCCCTGGCTAACAAAATTCAGATGCCCTGCTTCTGGATGGCAGACTGCAGGCGCCACTTGGCACTGTCAAACCAGCCCGACTTGGCACTGGTGCCACCTTGGGTCTGGGAACTCATCCTGCGTGTTGTGGATTTTCAGGAGCCAGCCGGCCACTCCCAGCCACAAGCCCTAAAACTCAAACCACGGCCCTTTTCTCTGGCAAACAAAACTCAGCTGCCTTGCTTCTGGATGGCAGATTGCAGGAGCCACTTGGTACTATCAAACCAGCCCGACTTGGCATAGGGGCCACCTTTGGTCTGGCAACTATCCTGCCTATCGGGTATTTTCAGGAGCCAGCCGGCCACTCCCAGCCATAGGCTGCAAAACACAAACCACGGCACTTTTCCCTGGCTAACAAAATTCAGATGCCCCGCTTCTGGATGGCAGATTGCAGGAGCCACTTGGCACTGTCAAACCAGCCCGACTTGGCACTGGTGCCACCTTGGGTCTGGGAGCCATCCTGCGTGATGTGGATTTTCAGGAGCCAGCCGTCCACTCCCAACCATAGGCTGCCAAACACAAACCAGGGCCCTTATCCCTGGCTAAAAAAATTCAGATGCCCCGCATCTGGATGGCAGATTGCAGGAGCCACTTGGTGCAATCACTCCAGCCTGACTTGGCACTGGTGCCACCTTGGGTCTGGGAACCATCCTGCCTATTATGGATTTTCAGGAGCAAGCCGGCCACTCCCAGCCACAAGCCCTAAAACTCAAACCACGGCCCTTTTCTCTGGCAAACAAATCTCAGCTGTCCTGCTTATGGATGGCAGATTGCAGGAGCCACTTGGCACTGTCAAACCAGGCTGACTTGGCACTGGTGCCACCTTTGGTCTGGCAACCATCCTGCGTATCATAGATTTTCAGGAGCCAGCCGGCCACTCCCAGCCATATGCTGCCAAACCCAAACCACGGCCCGTTTCCATGGCTAACAAAATACAGATGCCCCGCTTCTGGATGGCAGATTGCAGGAGCCATTTGGCACTGTCAAACCAGCCAGACATGGCACTGGTGCTACCTTGGGTATGGGAACCATCCTGTGTATTCTGGATTTTCAGGAGCCAGCCGGCCACTCCCAGACACAGGCTGCCAAACACAAACCACGGCCCTTTTCCCTGGCTAACAAATATCAGATGCCCCGCTTCTGGATGGCAGATTGCAGGAGCCACTTGGCACTGTCAAACCAGCCAGACTTGGCACTGGTGCCACCTTGGGTCTGGGAACCATCCTGCGTATCGTGGATATTCAGGAGCAAGCCGTCCACTCCCAGCCATAGGCTGCCAAACACAAACCACGGCACTTTTCCCTGGCTAACAAAACTCAGCTACCCCGCTTCTGGATGGCAGATTGCAGGAGCCACTTGGCACTGTCAAACCAGCCCGACTTGGCACTGGTGCCACCTTGGGTCTGGGAACCATCCTGCGTATGGTGGATTTTCAGGAGCCAGCGGGCCACTCCCAGCCACAAGTCCTCAAACTCAAACCACGGCCGTTTTCTCTGGAAAACAAATTTCAGATGCCCTGCTTCTGGATGGCAGATTGCAGGAGCCACTTGGTACTATCAAACCAGCCCAACTTGGCACTGGTGCCACCTTGGGTCTGAGAACCATCCTGGGTATCATGGATTTTCAGGAGCTGGCCGGCCACTCCCAGCCAAAAGCCCCCAAAAACAAACCTCGGCCCCTTTCCCTCACAAACAAAACACAGCAACCCCCTTCTGGATGGCAGATTGTAGGAGCCACTTGGTACTACCAAACCAGCCCGACTTGGCACTGGTGCCACCTTGGGTCTGGGAACCATCCTGCGTATTGTGGATTTTCAGGAGCCAGCCAACCACTCCCAGCCACAAGCCCTCAAACTCAAACCACGGCCCTTTTCTCTGGAAAACAAATTTCAGCTACCCTGCTTCTATATGGCAGATTGCAGGAGCCACTGGGAATAATAAAGAAGCTCGACTTGGCGCTGGTTCTACCTTGGCTCTGGGAACCATCCTGCGTATCGTGGATTTTCAGGAGCCAGCCGGCCACTCCCAGCCATATGCTGCCAAACACAAGCCATGGCCCTTTTCCCAGGCTAACCAAATTCAGATGCCCTGCTTCTGGATGGCAGACTGCAGGCGCCACTTGGCACTGTCAAACCAGCCCGACTTGGCACTGGTGCCACCTTGGGTCTGGGAACCATCCTGCGTATGGTGGGTTTTCAGGAGCCAGCCGGCCACTCCCAACCATAGGCTGCCAAACACAAACCAGGGCCCTTATCCCTGGCTAAAAAAATTCAGATGCCCCGCCTCTGGATGGCAGATTGCAGGAGCCACTTGGTGCAATCACTCCAGCCTGACTTGGCACTGGTGCCACCTTGGGTCTGGGAACCATCCTGCCTATTATGGATTTTCAGGAGCAAGCCGGCCACTCCCAGCCACAAGCCCTAAAACTCAAACCACGGCCCTTTTCTCTGGCAAACAAATCTCAGCTGTCCTGCTTCTGGATGGCAGATTGCAGGAGCCACTTGGCACTGTCAAACCAGCCCGACTTGGCACTGGTGCCACCTTGGGTCTGGCAACCATCCTGCGTATCATAGATTTTCAGGAGCTAGCCGGCCACTCCCAGCCATATGCTGCCAAACCCAAACCACGGCCCGTTTCCATGGCTAACAAAATACAGATGCCCCGCTTCTAGATGGCAGATTGTAGGAGACATTTGGCACTGTCAAACCAGCCAGACATGGCACTGGTGCTACCTTGGGTATGGGAACCATCCTGTGTATTCTGGATTTTCAGGAGCCAGCCGGCCACTCCCAGACACAGGCTGCCAAACACAAACCACGGCCCTTTTCCCTGGCTAACAAATATCAGATGCCCCACTTCTGGATGGCAGATTGCAGGAGCCACTTGGCACTACCAAACCAGCCCGACTTGGCACTGGTGCCACCTTGGGTCTGGGAACCATCCTGCGTATTGTGGATTTTCAGGAGCCAGCCGACCACTCCCAGCCACAAGCTGTCAAACTCAAACCACGGCCCTTTTCTCTGGAAAACAAATTTCAGCTACCCTGCTTCTATATGGCAGATTGCAGGAGCCACTGGGAATCATAAAGAAGCTCGACTTGGCGCTGGTTCTACCTTGGCTCTGGGAACCATCCTGCGTATCGTGGATTTTCAGGAGCCAGCCTGCCACTCCCAGCCATATGCTGCCAAACACAAGCCATGGCCCTTTTCCCAGGCTAACCAAATTCAGATGCCCTGCTTCTGGATGGCAGACTGCAGGCGCCACTTGGCACTGTCAAACCAGCCCGACTTGGCACTGGTGCCACCTTGGGTCTGGGAACCATCCTGCGTGATGTGGATTTTCAGGAGCCAGCCGGCCACTCCCAACCATAGGCTGCCAAACACAAACCAGGGCCCTTATCCCTGGCTAAAAAAATTCAGATGCCCCGCCTCTGGATGGCAGATTGCAGGAGCCACTTGCTGCAATCACTCCAGCCTGACTTGGCACTGGTGCCACCTTGGGTCTGGGAACCATCCTGCCTATTATGGATTTTCAGGAGCAAGTGGGCCACTCCCAGCCACAAGCCCTAAAACACAAACCACGGCCCTTTTCTCTGGCAAACAAATCTCAGCTGTCCTGCTTCTGGATGGCAGATTGCAGGAGCCACTTGGCACTGTCAAACCAGCCCGACTTGGCACTGGTGCCACCTTGGGTCTGGCAACCATCCTGCGTATCATAGATTTTCAGGAGCTAGCCGGCCACTCCCAGCCATATGCTGCCAAACCCAAACCACGGCCCGTTTCCATGGCTAACAAAATACAGATGCCCCGCTTCTAGATGGCAGATTGCAAGAGCCATTTGGCACTGTCAAACCAGCCAGACATGGCACTGGTGCTACCTTGGGTATGGGAACCATCCTGTGTATTCTGGATTTTCAGGAGCCAGCCGGCCACTCCCAGACACAGGCTGCCAAACACAAACCACGGCCCTTTTCCCTGGCTAACAAATATCAGATGCCCCGCTTCTGGATGGCAGATTGCAGGAGCCACTTGGCACTGTAAAACCAGCCAGACTTGGCACTGGTGCCACCTTGGGTCTGGGAACCATCCTGCGTATGGTGGATTTTCAGGAGCCAGCGGGCCACTCCCAGCCACAAGTCCTCAAACTCAAACCACGGCCGTTTTCTCTGGAAAACAAATTTCAGCTGCCCTGCTTCTGGATGGCAGATTGCAGGAGCCACTGGGTACTATCAAACTAGCCCAACTTGGCACTGGTGCCACCTTGGGTCTGAGAACCATCCTGGGTATCATGGATTTTCAGGAGCTGGCCGGCCACTCCCAGCCACAAGCCCCCAAAAACAAACCTCGGCCCCTTTCCCTCACAAACAAAACACAGCAACCCCCTTCTGGATGGCAGATTGTAGGAGCCACTTGGTACTACCAAACCAGCCCGACTTGGCACTGGTGCCACCTTGGGTCTGGGAACCATCCTGCGTATTGTGGATTTTCAGGAGCCAGCCGACCACTCCCAGCCACAAGCTGTCAAACTCAAACCACGGCCCTTTTCTCTGGAAAACAAATTTCAGCTACCCTGCTTCTATATGGCAGATTGCAGGAGCCACTGGGAATCATAAAGAAGCTCGACTTGGCGCTGGTTCTACCTTGGCTCTGGGAACCATCCTGCGTATCGTGGATTTTCAGGAGCCAGCCTGCCACTCCCAGCCATATGCTGCCAAACACAAGCCATGGCCCTTTT
The DNA here is from genome assembly GCA_031885435.1 of Passerculus sandwichensis. NCBI lineage: Eukaryota > Metazoa > Chordata > Aves > Passeriformes > Passerellidae > Passerculus > Passerculus sandwichensis. The sequence continues at coordinate 2,325,754 of CM063166.1, read as the reverse complement.
CCCAGGCTAACCAAATTCAGATGCCCTGCTTCTGGATGGCAGATTGCAGGAGCCACTTGGTGCAATCACTCCAGCCTGACTTGGCACTGGTGCCACCTTGGGTCTGGGAACCATCCTGCCTATTATGGATTTTCAGGAGCAAGCCGGCCACTCCCAGCCACAAGCCCTAAAACTCAAACCACGGCCCTTTTCTCTGGCAAACAAATCTCAGCTGTCCTGCTTCTGGATGGCAGATTGCAGGAGCCACTTGGCACTGTCAAACCAGCCCGACTTGGCACTGGTGCCACCTTGGGTCTGGCAACCATCCTGCGTATCATAGATTTTCAGGAGCCAGCCGGCCACTCCCAGCCATATGCTGCCAAACCCAAACCACGGCCCGTTTCCATGGCTAACAAAATACAGATGCCCTGCTTCTGGATGGCAGATTGCAGGAGACATTTGGCACTGTCAAACCAGCCAGACATGGCACTGGTGCTACCTTGGGTCTGGGAACCATCCTGTGTATTATGGATTTTCAGGAGCCAGCCGGCCACTCCCAGACACAGGCTGCTAAACACAAACCACGGCCCTTTTCCCTGGCTAACAAAACTCAGCTACCCCGCTTCTGGATGGCAGATTGCAGGAGCCACTTGGCACTGTCAAACCAGCCCGACTTGGCACTGGTGCCACCTTGGGTCTGGGAACCATCCTGCGTATGGTGGATTTTCAGGAGCCAGCGGGACACTCCCAGCCACAAGTCCTCAAACTCAAACCACGGCCGTTTTCTCTGGAAAACAAATTTCAGCTGCCCTGCTTCTGGATGGCAGATTGCAGGAGCCACTTGGTACTATCAAACCAGCCCAACTTGGCACTGGTGCCACCTTGGGTCTGAGAACCATCCTGGGTATCATGGATTTTCAGGAGCTGGCCGGCCACTCCCAGCCACACGCCCCCAAAAACAAACCTCGGCCCGTTTCCCTCACAAACAAAACACAGCAACCCCCTTCTGGATGGCAGATTGTAGGAGCCACTTGGTACTACCAAACCAGCCCGACTTGGCACTGGTGCCACCTTGGATCTGGGAACCATCCTGCGTATGGTGGGTTTTCAGGAGCCAGCCGGCCACTCCCTACCATAGGCTGCCAAACACAAACCTCGGCCCTTTTCCCTGGTTTACAAAATTCAGATGCCCCGCTTCTTGATGGCACATTCCAGAGCCACTTGGAACTGTCAAACCAGCCCGACTTGGCACTGGTGCCACCTTGGGTCTGGGAACTCATCCTGCGTGTTGTGGATTTTCAGGAGCCAGCCAGCCACTCGCAGCCACAAGCCCTAAAACTCAAACCACGGCCCTTTTCTCTGGCAAACAAAACTCAGCTGCCCTGCTTCTGGATGGCAGATTGCAGGAGCCACTTGGTACTATCAAACCAGCCCGACTTGGCACTAGTGCTACCTTTGGTCTGGCAACTATCCTGTGTATCGGGTATTTTCAGGAGCCAGCCGGCCACTCCCAGCCATAGGCTTCCAAACACAAACCACGGGACTTTTCCCTGGCTAACAAAATTCAGATGCCCCGCTTCTGGACGGCAGATTGCAGGAGCCACTTGGTGAAATCAATCCAGCCTGACTTGGCACTGGTGCCACCTTGGGTCCTGGAACCATCCTGCGTTTTATGGATTTTCATGAGCAAGCCGGCCACTCCCAGCCACAAGCCCTAAAACTCAAACCACGGCCCTTTTCTCTGGCAAACAAAACTCAGCTGTCCTGCTTATGGATGGCAGATTGCAGGAGCCACTTGGCACTGTCAAACCAGCCCGACTTGGCACTTGTGCCACCTTGGGTCTGGGAGCCATCCTGCGTGATGTGGATTTTCAGGAGCCCGCCAGCCACTCCCAGCCACAAGCCTTCAAACTCAAACCATGGCCATTTTCCCTGGCTAACAAAATTCAGATGCCCCGCTTCTGGATGGCACATTGCAGGAGCCACTTGGAACTGTCAAACCAGCCCAACTTGGCACGGGTGCCACTTTTGGTCTGGGAATTCATCCTGCGTGTTGTAGATTTTCAGGAGCCAGCCGGCCACTCCCAGCCACAAGCCCTAAAACTCAAACCACGGCCCTTTTCTCTGGCAAACAAAACTCAGCTGCCCCGCTTCTGGATGGCAGATTGCAGGAGCCACTTGGCACTGTCAAACCAGCCCGACTTGGCACTGGTGCCACCTTGGGTCTGGCAACCATCCTGCGTATCATAGATTTTCAGGAGCCAGCCGGCCACTCCCAGAAACAGGCTGCCAAACACAAACCACGGCCCTTTTCCCTGGCTAACAAATATCAGATGCCCCGCTTCTGGATGGCAGATTGCAGGAGCCACTTGGCACTGTCAAACTAGCCAGACTTGGCACTGGTGCCACCTTGGGTCTGGGAAACATCCTGCGTATCGTGGATATTCAGGAGCAAGCCGTCCACTCCCAGCCATAGGCTGCCAAACACAAACCACGGCACTTTTCCCTGGCTAACAAAACTCAGCTACCCCGCTTCTGGATGGCAGATTGCAGGAGCCACTTGGCACTGTCAAACCAGCCCGACTTGGCACTGGTGCCACCTTGGGTCTGGGAACCATCCTGCGTATGGTGGATTTTCAGGAGCCAGCGGGCCACTCCCAGCCACAAGTCCTCAAACTCAAACCACGGCCGTTTTCTCTGGAAAACAAATTTCAGCTGCCCTGCTTCTGGATGGCAGATTGCAGGAGCCACTTGGTACTATCAAACTAGCCCAACTTGGCACTGGTGCCACCTTGGGTCTGAGAACCATCCTGGGTATCATGGATTTTCAGGAGCTGGCAGGCCACTCCCAGCCACAAGCCCCCAAAAACAAACCTCGGCCCGTTTCCCTCACAAACAAAACACAGCAACCCCCTTCTGGATGGCAGGTTGTAGGAGCCACTTGGTACTACCAAACCAGCCCGACTTGGCACTGGTGCCACCTTGGGTCTGGGAACCATCCTGCGTATTGTGGATTTTCAGGAGCCAGCCGACCACTCCCAGCCACAAGCCCTCAAACTCAAACCACGGCCCTTTTCTCTGGAAAACAAATTTCAGCTACCCTGCTTCTATATGGCAGATTGCAGGAGCCACTGGGAATCATAAAGAAGCTCGACTTGGCGCTGGTTCTACCTTGGCTCTGGGAACCATCCTGCGTATCGTGGATTTTCAGGAGCCAGCCGGCCACTCCCAGCCATATGCTGCCAAACACAAGCCATGGCCCTTTTCCCAGGCTAACCAAATTCAGATGCCCTGCTTCTGGATGGCAGATTGCAGGAGCCACTTGGTGCAATCACTCCAGCCTGACTTGGCACTGGTGCCACCTTGGGTCTGGGAACCATCCTGCCTATTATGGATTTTCAGGAGCAAGCCGGCCACTCCCAGCCACAAGCCCTAAAACTCAAACCACGGCCCTTTTCTCTGGCAAACAAATCTCAGCTGTCCTGCTTCTGGATGGCAGATTGCAGGAGCCACTTGGCACTGTCAAACCAGCCCGACTTGGCACTGGTGCCACCTTGGGTCTGGCAACCATCCTGCATATCATAGATTTTCAGGAGCCAGCCGGCCACTCCCAGCCATATGCTGCCAAACCCAAACCACGGCCCGTTTCCATGGCTAACAAAATACAGATGCCCCGCTTCTGGAAGGCAGATTGCAGGAGACATTTGGCACTGTCAAACCAGCCAGACATGGCACTGGTGCTACCTTGGGTATGGGAACCATCCTGTGTATTATGGATTTTCAGGAGCCAGCCGGCCACTCCCAGACACAGGCTGCTAAACACAAACCACGGCCCTTTTCCCTGGCTAACAAATATCAGATGCCCCGCTTCTGGATGGCAGATTGCAGGAGCCACTTGGCACTGTCAAACCAGCCAGACTTGGCACTGGTGCCACCTTGGGTCTGGGAACCATCCTGCGTATCGTGGATATTCAGGAGCAAGCCGTCCACTCCCAGCCATAGGCTGCCAAACACAAACCACGGCACTTTTCCCTGGCTAACAAAACTCAGCTACCCCGCTTCTGGATGGCAGATTGCAGGAGCCACTTGGCACTGTCAAACCAGCCCGACTTGGCACTGGTGCCACCTTGGGTCTGGGAACCATCCTGCATATGGTGGATTTTCAGGAGCCAGCGGGCCACTCCCAGCCACAAGTCCTCAAACTCAAACCACGGCCGTTTTCTCTGGAAAACAAATTTCAGCTGCCCTGCTTCTGGATGGCAGATTGCAGGAGCCACTTGGTACTATCAAACCAGCCCAACTTGGCACTGGTGCCACCTTGGGTCTGAGAACCATCCTGGGTATCATGGATTTTCAGGAGCTGGCCGGCCACTCCCAGCCACAAGCCCCCAAAAACAAATCTCGGCCCGTTTCCCTCACAAACAAAACACAGCAACCCCCTTCTGGATGGCAGATTGTAGGAGCCACTTGGTACTACCAAACCAGCCCGACTTGGCACTGGTGCCACCTTGGATCTGGGAACCATCCTGCGTATGGTGGGTTTTCAGGAGCCAGCCGGCCACTCCCTACCATAGGCTGCCAAACACAAACCTCGGCCCTTTTCCCTGGTTTACAAAATTCAGATGCCCCGCTTCTTGATGGCACATTCCAGAGCCACTTGGAACTGTGAAACCAGCCCGACTTGGCACTGGTGCCACCTTGGGTCTGGGAACTCATCCTGCGTGTTGTGGATTTTCAGGAGCCAGCCAGCCACTCCCAGCCACAAGCCCTAAAACTCAAACCACGGCCCTTTTCTCTGGCAAACAAAACTCAGCTGCCCTGCTTCTGGATGGCAGATTGCAGGAGCCACTTGGTACTATCAAACCAGCCCGACTTGGCACTAGTGCTACCTTTGGTCTGGCAACTATCCTGTGTATCGGGTATTTTCAGGAGCCAGCCGGCCACTCCCAGCCATAGGCTTCCAAACACAAACCCTGGGACTTTTCCCTGGCTAACAAAATTCAGATGCCCGGCTTCTGGACGGCAGATTGCAGGAGCCACTTGGTGCAATCAATCCAGCCTGACTTGGCACTGGTGCCACCTTGGGTCCTGGAACCATCCTGCGTTTTATGGATTTTCATGAGCAAGCCGGCCACTCCCAGCCACAAGCCCTAAAACTCAAACCACGGCCCTTTTCTCTGGCAAACAAAACTCAGCTGTCCTGCTTCTGGATGGCAGATTGCAGGAGACACTTGGCACTGTCAAACCAGCCCGACTTGGCACTTGTGCCACCTTGGGTCTGGGAACCATCCTGCGTAGCATAGATTTTCAGGAGCCCGCCAGCCACTCCCAGCCACAAGCCTTCAAACTCAAACCATGGCCATTTTCCCTGGCTAACAAAATTCAGATGCCCCGCTTCTGGATGGCACATTGCAGGAGCCACTTAGAACTGTCAAACCAGCCCAACTTGGCACGGGTGCCACTTTTGGTCTGGGAATTCATCCTGCGTGTTGTAGATTTTCAGGAGCCAGCCGGCCACTCCCAGCCACAAGCCCTAAAACTCAAACCACGGCCCTTTTCTCTGGCAAACAAAACTCAGCTGCCCCGCTTCTGGATGGCAGATTGCAGGAGCCATTTGGCACTGTCAAACCAGCCAGACATGGCACTGGTGCTACCTTGGGTATGGGAACCATCCTGTGTATTCTGGATTTTCAGGAGCCAGCCGGCCACTCCCAGAAACAGGCTGCCAAACACAAACCACGGCCCTTTTCCCTGGCTAACAAATATCAGATGCCCCGCTTCTGGATGGCAGATTGCAGGAGCCACTTGGCACTGTCAAACTAGCCAGACTTGGCACTGGTGCCACCTTGGGTCTGGGAAACATCCTGCGTATCGTGGATATTCAGGAGCAAGCCGTCCACTCCCAGCCATAGGCTGCCAAACACAAACCACGGCACTTTTCCCTGGCTAACAAAACTCAGCTACCCCGCTTCTGGATGGCAGATTGCAGGAGCCACTTGGCACTGTCAAACCAGCCCGACTTGGCACTGGTGCCACCTTGGGTCTGGGAACCATCCTGCGTATGGTGGATTTTCAGGAGCCAGCGGGCCACTCCCAGCCACAAGTCCTCAAACTCAAACCACGGCCGTTTTCTCTGGAAAACAAATTTCAGCTGCCCTGCTTCTGGATGGCAGATTGCAGGAGCCACTTGGTACTATCAAACTAGCCCAACTTGGCACTGGTGCCACCTTGGGTCTGAGAACCATCCTGGGTATCATGGATTTTCAGGAGCTGGCCGGCCACTCCCAGCCACAAGCCCCCAAAAATAAACCTCGGCCCGTTTCCCTCACAAACAAAACACAGCAACCCCCTTCTGGATGGCAGATTGTAGGAGCCACTTGGTACTACCAAACCAGCCCGACTTGGCACTGGTGCCACCTTGGGTCTGGGAACCATCCTGCGTATTGTGGATTTTCAGGAGCCAGCCGGCCACTCCCAGCCATATGCTGCCAAACCCAAACCACGGCCCGTTTCCATGGCTAACAAAATACAGATGCCCCGCTTCTGGATGGCAGATTGCAGGAGCCATTTGGCACTGTCAAACCAGCCAGACATGGCACTGGTGCTACCTTGGATATGGGAACCATCCTGTGTATTCTGGATTTTCAGGAGCCAGCCGGCCACTCCCAGACACAGGCTGCCAAACACAAACCACGGCCCTTTTCCCTGGCTAACAAATATCAGATGCCCCGCTTCTGGATGGCAGATTGCAGGAGCCACTTGGCACTGTCAAACCAGCCCGACTTGGCACTGGTGCCACCTTGGGTCTGGGAACCATCCTGCGTATCGTGGATATTCAGGAGCAAGCCGTCCACTCCCAGCCATAGGCTGCCAAACACAAACCACGGCACTTTTCCCTGGCTAACAAAACTCAGCTACCCCGCTTCTGGATGGCAGATTGCAGGAGCCACTTGGCACTGTCAAACCAGCCCGACTTGGCACTGGTGCCACCTTGGGTCTGGGAACCATCCTGCGTATGGTGGATTTTCAGGAGCCAGCGGGCCACTCCCAGCCACAAGTCCTCAAACTCAAACCACGGCCGTTTTCTCTGGAAAACAAATTTCAGCTGCCCTGCTTCTGGATGGCAGATTGCAGGAGCCACTTGGTACTATCAAACTAGCCCAACTTGGCACTGGTGCCACCTTGGGTCTGAGAACCATCCTGGGTATCATGGATTTTCAGGAGCTGGCAGGCCACTCCCAGGCACAAGCCCCCAAAAACAAACCTCGGCCTGTTTCCCTCACAAACAAAACACAGCAACCCCCTTCTGGATGGCAGATTGTAGGAGCCACTTGGTACTACCAAACAAGCCCGACTTGGCACTGGTGCCACCTTGGGTCTGGGAACCATCCTGCGTATTGTGGATTTTCAGGAGCCAGCCGACCACTCCCAGCCACAAGCCCTCAAACTCAAACCACGGCCCTTTTCTCTGGAACACAAACTTCAGCTACCCTGCTTCTATATGGCAGATTGCAGGAGCCACTGGGAATCATAAAGAAGCTCGACTTGGCACTGGTTCTACCTTGGCTCTGGGAACCATCCCGCGTATCGTGGATTTTCAGGAGCCAGCCGGCCACTCCCAGCCATATGCTGCCAAACACAAGCCATGGCCCTTTTCCCAGGCTAACCAAATTCAGATGCCCTGCTTCTGGATGGCAGACTGCAGGCGCCACTTGGCACTGTCAAACCAGCCCGACTTGGCACTGGTGCCACCTTGGGTCTGGGAACCATCCTGCGTATGGTGGGTTTTCAGGAGCCAGCCGGCCACTCCCTACCATAGGCTGCCAAACATAAACCAAGGCCCTTTTCCCTGGCTAAAAAAATTCAGATGCCCCGCATCTGGATGGCAGATTGCAGGAGCCACTTGGTGCAATCACTCCAGCCTGACTTGGCACTGGTGCCACCTTGGGTCTGGGAACCATCCTGCCTATTATGGATTTTCAGGAGCAAGCCGGCCACTCCCAGCCACAAGCCCTAAAACTCAAACCACGGCCCTTTTCTCTGGCAAACAAATCTCAGCTGTCCTGCTTCTGGATGGCAGATTGCAGGAGCCACTTGGCACTGTCAAACCAGCCCGACTTGGCACTGGTGCCACCTTGGGTCTGGCAACCATCCTGCGTATCATAGATTTTCAGGAGCCAGCCGGCCACTCCCAGCCATATGCTGCCAAACCCAAACCAAGGCCCGTTTCCATGGCTAACAAAATACAGATGCCCCGCTTCTGGATGGCAGATTGCAGGAGCCATTTGGCACTGTCAAACCAGCCAGACATGGCACTGGTGCTACCTTGGGTATGGGAACCATCCTGTGTATGCTGGATTTTCAGGAGCCAGCCGGCCACTCCCAGAAACAGGCTGCCAAACACAAACCACGGCCCTTTTCCCTGGCTAACAAATATCAGATGCCCCGCTTCTGGATGGCAGATTGCAGGAGCCACTTGGCACTGTCAAACTAGCCAGACTTGGCACTGGTGCCACCTTGGGTCTGGGAACCATCCTGCGTATCGTGGATATTCAGGAGCAAGCCGTCCACTCCCAGCCATAGGCTGCCAAACACAAACCACGGCACTTTTCCCTGGCTAACAAAACTCAGCTACCCCGCTTCTGGATGGCAGATTGCAGGAGCCACTTGGCACTGTCAAACCAGCCCGACTTGGCACTGGTGCCACCTTGGGTCTGGGAACCATCCTGCGTATGGTGGATTTTCAGGAGCCAGCGGACCACTCCCAGCCACAAGCCCTCAAACTCAAACCACGGCCGTTTTCTCTGGAAAACAAATTTCAGCTGCCCTGCTTCTGGATGGCAGATTGCAGGAGCCACTTGGTACTATCAAACCAGCCCAACTTGGCACTAGTGCCACCTTGGGTCTGAGAACCATCATGGGTATCATGGATGTTCAGGAGCTGGCCGGCCACTCCCAGCCACAAGCCCCCAAAAACAAACCTCGGCCCGTTTCCCTCACAAACAAAACACAGCAACCCCCTTCTGGATGGCAGATTGTAGGAGCCACTTGGTACTACCAAACCAGCCCGACTTGGCACTGGTGCCACCTTGGGTCTGGGAACCATCCTGCGTATTGTGGATTTTCAGGAGCCAGCCGACCACTCCCAGCCACAAGCCCTCAAACTCAAACCACGGCCCTTTTCTCTGGAAAACAAATTTCAGCTACCCTGCTTCTATATGGCAGATTGCAGGAGCCACTGGGAATCATAAAGAAGCTCGACTTGGCGCTGGTTCTACCTTGGCTCCGGGAACCATCCTGCGTATCGTGGATTTTCAGGAGCCAGCCGGCCACTCCCAGCCATATGCTGCCAAACACAAGCCATGGCCCTTTTCCCAGGCTAACCAAATTCAGATGCCCTGCTTCTGGATGGCAGACTGCAGGCGCCACTTGGCACTGTCAAACCAGCCCGACTTGGCACTGGTGCCACCTTGGGTCTGGGAACCATCCTGCGTATGGTGGGTTTTCAGGAGCCAGCCGGCCACACCCTACCATAGGCTGCCAAACATAAACCAAGGCCCTTTTCCCTGGCTAAAAAAATTCAGATGCCCCGCATCTGGATGGCAGATTGCAAGAGCCACTTGGTGCAATCACTCCAGCCTGACTTGGCACTGGTGCCACCTTGGGTCTGGGAACCATCCTGCCTATTATGGATTTTCAGGAGCAAGCCGGCCACTCCCAGCCACAAGCCCTAAAACTCAAACCACGGCCCTTTTCTCTGGCAAACAAATCTCAGCTGTCCTGCTTCTGGATGGCAGATTGCAGGAGCCACTTGGCACTGTCAAACCAGCCTGACTTGGCACTGGTGCCACCTTGGGTCTGGCAACCATCCTGCGTATCATAGATTTTCAGGAGCCAGCCGGCCACTCCCAGCCATATGCTGCCAAACCCAAACCAAGGCCCGTTTCCATGGCTAACAAAATACAGATGCCCCGCTTCTGGATGGCAGATTGCAGGAGCCATTTGGCACTGTCAAACCAGCCAGACATGGCACTGGTGCTACCTTGGGTATGGGAACCATCCTGTGTATGCTGGATTTTCAGGAGCCAGCCGGCCACTCCCAGAAACAGGCTGCCAAACACAAACCACGGCCCTTTTCCCTGGCTAACAAATATCAGATTCCCCGCTTCTGGATGGCAGATTGCAGGAGCCACTTGGCACTGTCAAACTAGCCAGACTTGGCACTGGTGCCACCTTGGGTCTGGGAACCATCCTGCGTATCGTGGATATTCAGGAGCAAGCCGTCCACTCCCAGCCATAGGCTGCCAAACACAAACCACGGCACTTTTCCCTGGCTAACAAAACTCAGCTACCCCGCTTCTGGATGGCAGATTGCAGGAGCCACTTGGCACTGTCAAACCAGCCCGACTTGGCACTGGTGCCACCTTGGGTCTGGGAACCATCCTGCGTATGGTGGATTTTCAGGAGCCAGCGGACCACTCCCAGCCACAAGCCCTCAAACTCAAACCACGGCCGTTTTCTCTGGAAAACAAATTTCAGCTGCCCTGCTTCTGGATGGCAGATTGCAGGAGCCACTTGGTACTATCAAACCAGCCCAACTTGGCACTAGTGCCACCTTGGGTCTGAGAACCATCATGGGTATCATGGATTTTCAGGAGCTGGCCGGCCACTCCCAGCCACAAGCCCCCAAAAACAAACCTCGGCCCGTTACCCTCACAAACAAAACACAGCAACCCCCTTCTGGATGGCAGATTGTAGGAGCCACTTGGTACTACCAAACCAGCCCAACTTGGCACTGGTGCCACCTTGGGTCTGGGAACCATCCTGCGTATTGTGGATTTTCAGGAGCCAGCCGACCACTCCCAGCCACAAGCCCTCAAACTCAAACCACGGCCCTTTTCTCTGGAAAACAAATTTCAGCTACCCTGCTTCTATATGGCAGATTGCAGGAGCCACTGGGAATCATAAAGAAGCTCGACTTGGCGCTGGTTCTACCTTGGCTCCGGGAACCATCCTGCGTATCGTGGATTTTCAGGAGCCAGCCGGCCACTCCCAGCCATATGCTGCCAAACACAAGCCATGGCCCTTTTCCCAGGCTAACCAAATTCAGATGCCCTGCTTCTGGATGGCAGACTGCAGGCGCCACTTGGCACTGTCAAACCAGCCCGACTTGGCACTGGTGCCACCTTGGGTCTGGGAACCATCCTGCGTATGGTGGGTTTTCAGGAGCCAGCCGGCCACTCCCTACCATAGGCTGCCAAACATAAACCAAGGCCCTTTTCCCTGGCTAAAAAAATTCAGATGCCCCGCCTCTGGATGGCAGATTGCAGGAGCCACTTGGTGCAATCACTCCAGCCTGACTTGGCACTGGTGCCACCTTGGGTCTGGGAACCATCCTGCCTATTATGGATTTTCAGGAGCAAGCCGGCCACTCCCAGCCACAAGCCCTAAAACTCAAACCACGGCCCTTTTCTCTGGCAAACAAATCTCAGCTGTCCTGCTTCTGGATGGCAGATTGCAGGAGCCACTTGGCACTGTCAAACCAGCCCGACTTGGCACTGGTGCCACCTTGGGTCTGGCAACCATCCTGCGTATCATAGATTTTCAGGAGCCAGCCGGCCACTCCCAGCCATATGCTGCCAAACCCAAACCAAGGCCCGTTTCCATGGCTAACAAAATACAGATGCCCCGCTTCTGGATGGCAGATTGCAGGAGCCATTTGGCACTGTCAAACCAGCCAGACATGGCACTGGTGCTACCTTGGGTATGGGAACCATCCTGTGTATGCTGGATTTTCAGGAGCCAGCCGGCCACTCCCAGAAACAGGCTGCCAAACACAAACCACGGCCCTTTTCCCTGGCTAACAAATATCAGATGCCCCGCTTCTGGATGGCAGATTGCAGGAGCCACTTGGCACTGTCAAACTAGCCAGACTTGGCACTGGTGCCACCTTGGGTCTGGGAACCATCCTGCGTATCGTGGATATTCAGGAGCAAGCCGTCCACTCCCAGCCATAGGCTGCCAAACACAAACCACGGCACTTTTCCCTGGCTAACAAAACTCAGCTACCCCGCTTCTGGATGGCAGATTGCAGGAGCCACTTGGCACTGTCAAACCAGCCCGACTTGGCACTGGTGCCACCTTGGGTCTGGGAACCATCCTGCGTATGGTGGATTTTCAGGAGCCAGCGGACCACTCCCAGCCACAAGCCCTCAAACTCAAACCACGGCCGTTTTCTCTGGAAAACAAATTTCAGCTGCCCTGCTTCTGGATGGCAGATTGCAGGAGCCACTTGGTACTATCAAACCAGCCCAACTTGGCACTAGTGCCACCTTGGGTCTGAGAACCATCATGGGTATCATGGATTTTCAGGAGCTGGCCGGCCACTCCCAGCCACAAGCCCCCAAAAACAAACCTCGGCCCGTTTCCCTCACAAACAAAACACAGCAACCCCCTTCTGGATGGCAGATTGTAGGAGCCACTTGGTACTACCAAACCAGCCCGACTTGGCACTGGTGCCACCTTGGGTCTGGGAACCATCCTGCGTATTGTGGATTTTCAGGAGCCAGCCGACCACTCCCAGCCACAAGCCCTCAAACTCAAACCACGGCCCTTTTCTCTGGAAAACAAATTTCAGCTACCCTGCTTCTATATGGCAGATTGCAGGAGCCACTGGGAATCATAAAGAAGCTCGACTTGGCGCTGGTTCTACCTTGGCTCTGGGAACCATCCTGCGTATCGTGGATTTTCAGGAGCCAGCCGGCCACTCCCAGCCATATGCTGCCAAACACAAGCCATGGCCCTTTTCCCAGGCTAACCAAATTCAGATGCCCTGCTTCTGGATGGCAGACTGCAGGCGCCACTTGGCACTGTCAAACCAGCCCGACTTGGCACTGGTGCCACCTTGGGTCTGGGAACCATCCTGCGTATGGTGGGTTTTCAGGAGCCAGCCGGCCACTCCCTACCATAGGCTGCCAAACATAAACCAAGGCCCTTTTCCCTGGCTAAAAAAATTCAGATGCCCCGCATCTGGATGGCAGATTGCAGGAGCCACTTGGTGCAATCACTCCAGCCTGACTTGGCACTGGTGCCACCTTGGGTCTGGGAACCATCCTGCCTATTATGGATTTTCAGGAGCAAGCCGGCCACTCCCAGCCACAAGCCCTAAAACTCAAACCACGGCCCTTTTCTCTGGCAAACAAATCTCAGCTGTCCTGCTTCTGGATGGCAGATTGCAGGAGCCACTTGGCACTGTCAAACCAGCCCGACTTGGCACTGGTGCCACCTTGGGTCTGGCAACCATCCTGCGTATCATAGATTTTCAGGAGCCAGCCGGCCACTCCCAGCCATATGCTGCCAAACCCAAACCAAGGCCCGTTTCCATGGCTAACAAAATACAGATGCCCCGCTTCTGGATGGCAGATTGCAGGAGCCATTTGGCACTGTCAAACCAGCCAGACATGGCACTGGTGCTACCTTGGGTATGGGAACCATCCTGTGTATGCTGGATTTTCAGGAGCCAGCCGGCCACTCCCAGAAACAGGCTGCCAAACACAAACCACGGCCCTTTTCCCTGGCTAACAAATATCAGATGCCCCGCTTCTGGATGGCAGATTGCAGGAGCCACTTGGCACTGTCAAACTAGCCAGACTTGGCACTGGTGCCACCTTGGGTCTGGGAACCATCCTGCGTATCGTGGATATTCAGGAGCAAGCCGTCCACTCCCAGCCATAGGCTGCCAAACACAAACCACGGCACTTTTCCCTGGCTAACAAAACTCAGCTACCCCGCTTCTGGATGGCAGATTGCAGGAGCCACTTGGCACTGTCAAACCAGCCCGACTTGGCACTGGTGCCACCTTGGGTCTGGGAACCATCCTGCGTATGGTGGATTTTCAGGAGCCAGCGGACCACTCCCAGCCACAAGCCCTCAAACTCAAACCACGGCCGTTTTCTCTGGAAAACAAATTTCAGCTGCCCTGCTTCTGGATGGCAGATTGCAGGAGCCACTTGGTACTATCAAACCAGCCCAACTTGGCACTAGTGCCACCTTGGGTCTGAGAACCATCATGGGTATCATGGATTTTCAGGAGCTGGCCGGCCACTCCCAGCCACAAGCCCCCAAAAACAAACCTCGGCCCGTTTCCCTCACAAACAAAACACAGCAACCCCCTTCTGGATGGCAGATTGTAGGAGCCACTTGGTACTACCAAACCAGCCCGACTTGGCACTGGTGCCACCTTGGGTCTGGGAACCATCCTGCGTATTGTGGATTTTCAGGAGCCAGCCGACCACTCCCAGCCACAAGCCCTCAAACTCAAACCACGGCCCTTTTCTCTGGAAAACAAATTTCAGCTACCCTGCTTCTATATGGCAGATTGCAGGAGCCACTGGGAATCATAAAGAAGCTCGACTTGGCGCTGGTTCTACCTTGGCTCCGGGAACCATCCTGCGTATCGTGGATTTTCAGGAGCCAGCCGGCCACTCCCAGCCATATGCTGCCAAACACAAGCCATGGCCCTTTTCCCAGGCTAACCAAATTCAGATGCCCTGCTTCTGGATGGCAGACTGCAGGCGCCACTTGGCACTGTCAAACCAGCCCGACTTGGCACTGGTGCCACCTTGGGTCTGGGAACCATCCTGCGTATGGTGGGTTTTCAGGAGCCAGCCGGCCACTCCCTACCATAGGCTGCCAAACATAAACCAAGGCCCTTTTCCCTGGCTAAAAAAATTCAGATGCCCCGCATCTGGATGGCAGATTGCAGGAGCCACTTGGTGCAATCACTCCAGCCTGACTTGGCACTGGTGCCACCTTGGGTCTGGGAACCATCCTGCCTATTATGGATTTTCAGGAGCAAGCCGGCCACTCCCAGCCACAAGCCCTAAAACTCAAACCACGGCCCTTTTCTCTGGCAAACAAATCTCAGCTGTCCTGCTTCTGGATGGCAGATTGCAGGAGCCACTTGGCACTGTCAAACCAGCCCGACTTGGCACTGGTGCCACCTTGGGTCTGGCAACCATCCTGCGTATCATAGATTTTCAGGAGCCAGCCGGCCACTCCCAGCCATATGCTGCCAAACCCAAACCAAGGCCCGTTTCCATGGCTAACAAAATACAGATGCCCCGCTTCTGGATGGCAGATTGCAGGAGCCATTTGGCACTGTCAAACCAGCCAGACATGGCACTGGTGCTACCTTGGGTATGGGAACCATCCTGTGTATGCTGGATTTTCAGGAGCCAGCCGGCCACTCCCAGAAACAGGCTGCCAAACACAAACCACGGCCCTTTTCCCTGGCTAACAAATATCAGATGCCCCGCTTCTGGATGGCAGATTGCAGGAGCCACTTGGCACTGTCAAACTAGCCAGACTTGGCACTGGTGCCACCTTGGGTCTGGGAACCATCCTGCGTATCGTGGATATTCAGGAGCAAGCCGTCCACTCCCAGCCATAGGCTGCCAAACACAAACCACGGCACTTTTCCCTGGCTAACAAAACTCAGCTACCCCGCTTCTGGATGGCAGATTGCAGGAGCCACTTGGCACTGTCAAACCAGCCCGACTTGGCACTGGTGCCACCTTGGGTCTGGGAACCATCCTGCGTATGGTGGATTTTCAGGAGCCAGCGGGCCACTCCCAGCCACAAGTCCTCAAACTCAAACCACGGCCGTTTTCTCTGGAAAACAAATTTCAGCTGCCCTGCTTCTGGATGGCAGATTGCAGGAGCCACTTGGTACTATCAAACCAGCCAAACTTGGCACTGGTGCCACCTTGGGTCTGAGAACCATCCTGGGTATCATGGATTTTCAGGAGCTGGCCGGCCACTCCCAGCCACAAGCCCCCAAAAACAAACCTCACCCCGTTTCCCTCACAAACAAAACACAGCAACCCCCTTCTGGATGGCAGATTGTAGGAGCCACTTGGTACTACCAAACCAGCCCGACTTGGCACTGGTGCCACCTTGGGTCTGGGAACCATCCTGCGTATTGTGGATTTTCAGGCGCCAGCCGACCACTCCCAGCCACAAGCCCTCAAACTCAAACCACGGCCCTTTTCTCTGGAAAACAAATTTCAGCTACCCTGCTTCTATATGGCAGATTGCAGGAGCCACTGGGAATCATAAAGAAGCTCGACTTGGCGCTGGTTCTACCTTGGCTCTGGGAACCATCCTGCGTATCGTGGATTTTCAGGAGCCAGCCGGCCACTCCCAGCCATATGCTGCCAAACACAAGCCATGGCCCTTTTCCCAGGCTAACCAAATTCAGATGCCCTGCTTCTGGATGGCAGACTGCAGGCGCCACTTGGCACTGTCAAACCAGCCCGACTTGGCACTGGTGCCACCTTGGGTCTGGGAACCATCCTGCGTATGGTGGGTTTTCAGGAGCAAGCCGGCCACTCCCTACCATAGGCTGCCAAACACAAACCTCGGCCCTTTTCCCTGGTTTACAAAATTCAGATGCCCCGCTTCTGGATGGCACATTGCAGGAGCCACTTGGAACTGTCAAACCAGCCCGACTTGGCACTGGTGCCACCTTGGGTCTGGGAACCATCCTGCGTATCGTGGATATTCAGGAGCAAGCCGTCCACTCCCAGCCATAGGCTGCCAAACACAAACCACGGCACTTTTCCCTGGCTAACAAAACTCAGCTACCCCGCTTCTGGATGGCAGATTGCAGGAGCCACTTGGCACTGTCAAACCAGCCCGACTTGGCACTGGTGCCACCTTGGGTCTGGGAACTCATCCTGCGTGTTGTGGATTTTCAGGAGCCAGCCAGCCACTCCCAGCCACAAGCCCTAAAACTCAAACCACGGCCCTTTTCTCTGGCAAACAAAACTCAGCTGCCCTGCTTCTGGATGGCAGATTGCAGGAGCCACTTGGTACTATCAAACCAGCCCGACTTGGCACTAGTGCTACCTTTGGTCTGGCAACTATCCTGCGTATCGGGTATTTTCAGGAGCCAGCCGGCCACTCCCAGCCATAGGCTGCCAAACACAAACCACGGGACTTTTCCCTGGCTAACAAAATTCAGATGCCCCGCTTCTGGATGGCAGATTGCAGGAGCCACTTGGCACTGTCAAACCAGCCCTACTTGGCACTGGTGCCACCTTGGGTCTGGGAGCCATCCTGCGTGATGTGGATTTTCAGGAGCCAGCCTGCCACTCCCAACCATAGGCTGCCAAACACAAACCAGGGCCCTTATCCTTGGCTAAAAAAATTCAGATGCCCCGCTTCTGGATGGCAGATTGCAGGAGCCACTTGGTGCAATCAATCCAGCCTGACTTGGCACTGGAGCCACCTTTGGTCTGGGAACCCTCCGGCGTATTGTGGACTTTCAGGAGCAAGCCGGCCACTCCCAGCCACAAGCCCTAAAACTAAACCACGGCACTTTTCTCTGCCAATCAAAACTCAGCTGTCCTGCTTCTGGATGGCAGATTGCAGGAGCCACTTGGTACTGTCAAACATGCCCAACTTGGCACTGGTGCCACCTTGGGTCTGGGAACCATCCTGCGTATCATAGATTTTCAGGAGCCCGCCGGCCACTCCCAGCCACAAGCCCTCAAACACAAACCATGACCCTTTTCCCTGGCTAACAAAACTCAGCTACCCCGCTTCTGCATGGCAGATTGCTAGAGCCACTTCGTACTATCAAACCAGCCCAACTTGGCACTGGTGCCACCTTGGGCCTGGGAACCATCCTAGGTATCGTGGATTTTCAGGAGCCAGCCGGCCACTCCCTACCATAGGCTGACAAACATAAACCAGGTCCCTTATCCCTGGCCAAAAAAATTCAGATGCCCCTCCTCTGGATGGCAGAATTCAGGAGACTCTTGGCACTGTCAAACTGTCCTGACTTGGCCCTGGTGCCACCTTGGGTATGGGAACCATCCTGCGTATCACGGATTTTCAGAAGCCAGCTGGCAATACCCAGCCATAAGCTGGGCAACACAAACCACGGCCCTTTTCCCTGGCTAATAAATTCAGATGCCCCGCTTCTGGATGGCAGATTGCAGGAGCCACTTGGCACTGTCAAAGCAGCCACACTTGGCACTGGTGCCACCTTGGGTCTGGGAATCATCCTGTGTATTGTGAATTTTCAGGAGCAAGCCGTCCACTCCCAGCCATAGGCTGCCAAACACAAACGACGGCCCTTTTCCCTGGCTTACAAATATCAGATACCCCGCTTCTGGATGGCAGATTGCTGGAGCCACTTGGCACTGTCAAGCCAGCCTGACATGGCACTGGTGCCACCTTGGGTCTAGGAACCATCCTGCGTATTGTGTATTTTCAGGTGCCAGCCGGCCACTCCCAGCCGCAGGCTGCCAAAAACAAACCTCGGCCCTTTTCCCTAACTAACAAAATTCAGATGGCTTGCTTCTGGATAGCAGACTGAAGGAGAAACCTAGCACTGTAAAACCGGCCCGACTTGGCACTGGTGCTACCTTGGGTCTTGGAACCATCCTGCGTACGGTGGATTTTCAGGAGCCAGCCGGCCACTCCCAGACACAGGCCGCCAAATACAAACCTCGGCCCGTTTCCCGGACAAACCAAACTCAGCTACCTCGCTTCTGGCTGGCAGATTGCAGGAGCCACTGGTTATTATAAACAAGCCCGACTTGGCACTGGTTCTACCTTGGGTCTTGGAACCATCCTGCATATCGTAGATTTTCAGGAGCCAGCCGGCCACTCCCAGCCATATGCTGCCAAACACAAACCACGGCCCTTTTCCCTGACAAACAAAACACAGCTACTCCGCTTCTGGATGGCAGATTGTAAGAGCCACTTGGTACTATCAAACCAGCCGGACTTGGCACTGGTGCCACCTTGGGTGTGGGAACCATCCTGCGTATCGTGGATTTTCAGGAGCCAGCCGGCCACTCCCAGCCATAGGCTGCCAAACACAAACCACGGCCCTTTTCCCGGGCTAACAAAATTCAGATGCCCCGCTTCTGGATGGCATATTGCAGGAGCCACTTGGCACTGTCAAACCAGCCAGACTTGGCACTGGTGCTACCTTGGGTATGGGAACCATCCTGCGTATTGTGAATTTTCAGGTGCCAGCCGGCCACTCCCAGACACAGGCTGCCAAACACAAACCACGGCCCTTTTCCCTGGCTAACAAAATTCAGATGCCCCGCTTCTGGATGGCAGATTGCAGGAGACACTTGGCACTGTCAAACCAGCCAGACGTGGCACTGGTGCCAGTTTGGGTCTGGGAATCATCCTGTGTATTGTGAATTTTCAGGAGCAAGCCGTCCCCTCCCAGCCATAGCCTGCCAAACACAAACCATGGCCCTTTTCCCTGGCTTACAAAATTCAGATGCCCCGCTTCTGGATGGCAGATTGCTGGAGCCACTTGGCACTGTCAAACCAGCCCGACTTTGCACTGGTGCCACCTTGGGTCTGGGAACCATCCTGCGTATCGTGGATTTTTCAGGAGCCAGCCGGCCACTCCCAGCCACAAACCCTCAAACTCAAACCACGGCCCTTTTCTCTGGAAAACAAATTTCAGCTACCCTGCTTCTATATGGCAGATTGCAGGAGCAACTGGGAATCATAAAGAAGCCCGACATGTCGCTGGTTCTACCTTGGCTCTTGGAACCATCCTGCGTATCGTAGATTTTCAGGAGCCAGCCGGCCACTCCCAGCCATATGCTGCCAAACACAAACCACGGCCCGTTTCCATGGCTAACAAAATTCAGATGCCCCGCTTCTGGATGGCAAATTGCAGGTGCTACTTAGTACTATCAAACCAGCCAAACTTGTCACTGGTGCTACCTTGGGTCTTGGAATCATCCTGCGTATAGTGTATTTTCAGGAGCCAGCCGGCCACTCCCAGCCATAGGCTGCCAAACACAAACCATGGCCCTTTTCCCAAGCTAACAAAATTCAGATGCCCCGCTTCTGGATGGTAGATTGCAGGAGCCACTTGGTACTATTAAACCAGCCTGACTTGGCACTGGTTCTTCCTTTGGCCAAGGTACCATCCTGCGTATCGTGGATTGTCAGGTGCCAG
Organism: Passerculus sandwichensis; assembly: GCA_031885435.1. Lineage (NCBI taxonomy): Eukaryota > Metazoa > Chordata > Aves > Passeriformes > Passerellidae > Passerculus > Passerculus sandwichensis. Next base: position 2,305,764 of record CM063166.1, on the reverse strand, counting down.
CCGGCCACTCCTAGCCGCAGGCTTCCAAAAAAAATCCTCGGCCCTTTTCCCTGGCTAACAAAATTCAGATGGCTTGCTTCTGGTTAGCAGACTGCAGGAGCAACCTAGCTCTGTAAAACCAGCCCGACTTGGCACTGGTGCCACCTTGGGTCTGGGAACCATCCTGCGTATGGTGGATTTTCAGGAGCCAGCTGGCCACTCCCAGCCATAGTCTGACAAACACAAACCACGGCACTTTTCCCTGGCTAACAAAATTCAGCTGCCCTGCTTCTGGATGGCAGATTGCAGGAGCCACTTGGCACAATCAAACCAGCCCGACTTGGCACTGGTGCCACCTTGGGTCTGGGAACCATCCTGCGTATGGTGGATTTTCAGGAGCCAGCCGGCCACTCCCTACCATAGGCTGCCAAACATAAACCACGACCCTTTTCCCTGGCTTAAAAAATTCAGATTCCCCGCTTCTGGATGGCAGATTGCAGGAGCCACTTGGCACTGTCAAACCAGCCCGACTTGGCACTGGTGCCACCTTGGGTCTGGGAACCATCCTGCGTATTGTGGATTTTCAGGAGCCAGCCGGCCACTCCCAGCCATAGGCTGCCAAACACAAACCACGGCCCGTTTCCCTGGCTAACAAAATTCAGATGCCCCGCTTCTGGATGGCACATTGTAGGAGCCACTTGGAACTGTCAAACCAGCCCGACTTGGCACTGGTGCTACCTTGGGTATAGGAACCATCCTGTGTATCATGGATTTTCAGGAGCGAGCCGGCCACTCCAAGCCATAAGCTGCAAAACACAAACCACGACCCTTTTCCCTGGCTAACAAAATTCAGATGCCCCGCTTCTGGATGGCAGATTGCAGGAGCCACTTGGCACTGTCAAACCAGTCTGACTTGGCACTGGTGCCACTTTGGGTCTGGGAATCATCCTGTGTATTGTGAATTTTCAGGAGCAAGCCGTCCACTCCCAGCCATAGCCTGCCAAACACAAACCATGGCCCTTTTCCCTGGCTTACAAAATTCAGATGCACTGCTTCTGGATGGCAGATTGCTGGAGCCACTTGGCACTGTCAAACCAGCCCGACTTTGCACTGGTGCCACCTTGGGTCTGAGAACCATCCTGCGTATTGTGGATTTTCAGGAGCCAGCCGGCCACTCCCAGACACAGGCTGCCAAACACAGACCACGGCCCTTTTCCCTGACAAACAAATCTTAGCTAACCCGCTTCTGGATGGCAGATTGCAGGAGCCACTTGGTACTATCAAACCAGCCCGACTTGGCACTGGTGCTACCTTGGGTCTGGGAACCATCCTACGTATCGTGTATTTTCAGAAGCCAGCCTGCCACTCCAAGCCATAGGCTGCCAAACACAAACCACGGACCTTTTCCCTGGCTAACAAATTCAGATGCTCCGCTTCTGGATGGCAGATTGCAGGAGCTACTTGGCACTGTCAAACCATCCCGACTTTGCACTGGCGCCACCTTGGGTCTGGGAACTCGCCCGCGTATCATGGATTTTCAGAGGCCAGCTGGCCACTCCCAGCCACAGGCCCCCAAAAACAAACCTCGGCTTGTTTCCCTGAAAAACTAAACTCAGCTCCCCCGCTTCTGCATGACAGATTGCAGGAGCCACTTGGTACTATCAAACCAGCCCGACTTGGCACTGGTACAACCTTGGGTTCGGGAACCATCCTGCGTATGGTGGATTTTCAGGAGCCAGCCGGCCACTCCCAGCCACAGGCCCCCATAAACAAACCTCGGCACGTTTCCCTGACAAACAAAACTCAGCTTCCCCGCTTCTGGATGGCAGATGTCTAGAGCCACTTGGCCCTGTCAAACCAGCCCAACTTGGCACTGGTGCCACCTTGGGTCTGGGAACCATCCTGCGTTTTGTGGATTTTCAGGAGCCAGCAGGCCACTACCAGCCATAAGCTGCCAACCTCAAACCACGGCACTTTTTTCCTGGCAAACAAAATTCAGATGCCCCGCTTCTGGATGGCAGATTGCAGGAGCCACTTGGCACTGTCAAACCAGCCTGACTTTGCACTGGTGCCACCTTGGGTCTGGAAACCATCCTGAGTATCATGGATTTTCAGGAGCCAGCCGGCCACTCCCAGCCACAAGCACTCAAACCCAAATCATTGCCATTTTCTATGGCAAAAAAAACTCAGCTGACCGGCTTCTGGATGGCAGATTGCAGGAGCCACATGGCACTGTCAAACCAGCCCGACTTGGCACTGGTGCCACCTTGGGTCTGGGAACTATCCTGTGTATTGTGGATTTTCAGGAGCGAGCCGGCCACTCCCAGCCATAGGCTGGCAAACACAAACCACGGCCCTTTTCCCTGGCTAATAAAATTCAGATGCCCTGCTTCTGGATGGCAGATTGCAGGAGCCACTTGGTACTATCAAACCAGCCTGACTTGGCACTGGTGACACCTTGGGTCTGGGAACAATCTAATGTATCGTGGATTTTCAGGAGCCAGCCGGCCACTCCCAGCCATAGGCTGCCCAACACAAACCACGGGCCTTTTCCCTGGCAAAGAGAATTCAGATGCATTGCCTCTGGATGGCAAATTGCAGGAGCCACTTGGTACTATCAAACCAGCCTGACTTGGCACTGGTGACACCTTGGGTCTGGGAACCATCCTGCGTATCGTGGATTTTCAGGAGCCAGCCAACCACATCCAGCCATTGGCTGCCAAACACAAACCACGGCCCTTTTCCCTGGCTAACAAAATTCAGAAGCCCTGCTTCTGGATGGCAGATTGCAGGAGCCACTTGGTACTATCAAACCAGCCCAACTTGGATGTGGTGCCACCTTGTGTTTGGAAACCATCCTGCGTATTGTGGATTTTCAGGAGCCAGCTGGCCACTCCCAGCCACAGTGAGCCCTCAAACTCAAACCAAGGCTCTTTTCTCTGGCAAAGAAAACTCAGCTGCCCTGCTTCTGGATTGCAGATTGCAGGAGCCACTTGGTACTATCAAACCAGCCCGACTTGGCACTGGTGCCACCTTGGGTCTGGGAACCATCCTGTGTATCGTGGATTTTCAGGAGCCAGCCGGCCACTCCCAGCCATCAGCTGCCAAACAGAAACCACGGCCATTTTCCGTGGCTAAAAAAATTCAGAAGCCCTGCTTCTGGATGGCAGATTGCAGGAGCCACTTGGCACTATCAAACCAGCCTGACTTGGCAATGATGCCACCTTGGGTCTGGGAACCATCCTGCGTATTGTGGATTTTCAGGAGCCAGCCGGCCACTACTAGCCATAGGCTGCCAAACACAGACCACGGCCCTTTTCCCTGGCTAACAAAATTCCGGTGCCCCGCTTCTGGATGGCAGATTGCAGGAGCCACTTGGCACTATCAAACCAGCCTGACTTGGCAATGGTGCCACCTTGGGTCTGGGAACCATCCTGCGTTTTGTGGATTTTCAGGAGCCAGCCAGGCACTCCTAGCCACAGGCCGCCAAACACAAACCACGGCCCTTTTCCCTGGCTTACAAAACTCACCTGCCCCGCTTCTGGATGGCAGATTGCAGGAGCCACTTGGTACTATCTTACCAGCCCGACTGGGCACTGGTGCTACCTTGGGTCTGGGAGCCATCCTGCGTACTGTGGATTTTCAGGAGCCAGCCGGCCACTCCCAGCCACAAGACCTCACACTCAAACAACGGCCCTTTTCTGTAGAAAAGAAAACTCAGCTGCCCTGCTTCTGGATGGCAGATAGCAGGAGACACATGGCACTGTCTAACCAGCCCAACTTGGCACTGGTGCCACCTTGGGTCTGGGAACCATCCTGCGTATTGTGGATTTTCAGGAGCCGGCCGGCCACTCCCAGCCAGAGGCTGCCAAACACAAACCACGGCCGTTTTCCCTGGCTAACAAAACTCACCTGCCCCGCTTCTTCATGGCAGATTGCAGAAACCACTTGGTACTATCAAACCAGCCCAACTTGGCACAGGTACCCCCTTGGGTCTGGGAACCATCCTGCGTATTGTGAATTTTCAGGAGCCAGCCGGCCACTCCCAGCCACAAGCCCTCGAACTCAATCCACGGCCCTTTTCTCTGGCAAACAAAACTCAGCTGCCCTGCTTCTGGATGACAGATTGCAGGAGCCACTTGGCACTCTCAAACCAGCACGACTTGGCACTGGTGCCACCTTGGGTCTGGGAACCATCCTGCGTATCGTGTATTTTCAGGAGCCAGCCGGCCACTCCCAACCACAAGCCCTCAAACTCAAACCATGGCTCTTTCCTCTGGCAAACCAACCTCAGCTGCCCTGCTTCTGGATGGCAGATTGCAGGAGTCACTTGGTACTATCAAATTAGCCCGACTTGGCACGGGTGCCACCTTGGGTCTGGGAACCATCCTGTGTATCGTGGATTTTCAGGAGCCAGCCGGCCACTCCCTGCCACAAGCCCTCAGACTCAAACCACGGCCATTTTCTCTGGCAAAAAAAAACCTAGCTGCCCCGTATCTGGATGGCAGATTGCAGGAGCCACTGGGTACTATCAAAAAAGCTATACTTGGCACTGGTGCCACCTTGGGTCTGGGAAACATCCTGCGTATCGTGGATTTTGAGGAGCCAGCCGGCCACTCCCAGCCATCGGCTTCCAAACACAAACCACGGCCCTTTCCCGGGCTAACAAAATTCAGATGCCCCGCTTCTGGATGGCAGATTGCAGGAGACACTTGGCACTGTTAAACCAGCCCGACTTGGCACTGGTGCCACCTTGGGTCTGGGAATCATCCTGCGTATCGTGTATTTTCAGGAGCCAGCCAACCACTCCCAGCCACAATCCCTCAGACTCAAAGCACGGCCCTTTTCTCTGGCAAAGAAAACTCAGCTGCCCTGATTCTGGATGGCAGATTGCAGGAGCCACTTGTTACTATCAGACCAGCTTGACTTGGAACTGGTGTCACCTTGGGTCAGGAAACCATCCTGCGTATCGTGGATTTTCAGGAGCCAGCCAGCCACTCCCAGCCATAGGCGGCCAAACACAAACCACGTCACTTTTCCCTGCCCTACAAAATTCAGATGCCCCGCTTCTGGATGGCAGATTGCAAGAGCCACTGGGCACTTTCAAACTAGCACTACTTGGCACTGGTGCCACCTTGGGTCTGGGAACCATCCTGCGTATTGTGGATTTTCAGGAGCCAGCCGGCCACTCCCAGCCATAGGCTGCCAAACACAAACCACGGACCTTTTCCCTGGCTAACACAATTCAGGTGCCCCGTTTCTGGATGGAAGATTATAGGAGCCACTTGGCACTGTCAAACCAGCCCGATTTGGCACTGGTGCTACGTTGGGTCTTGGAGCCATCCTGCGTATTGTGGATTTTCAGGAGCCAGCCGGCCACTCCCAAACACAAGCCCTCAAACTCAAACCACAGGCCTTTTCTCTGGCAAACAAAACTCAGCTGCCCTGCCTCTGGATGGCAGATTGCAGGAGCCACTTGGCACTGTCTAACCAGCCCAACTTGGCACTGGTGCCACCTTGGGTCTGGGAACCATCATGCGTATTGTGGATTTTCAGGAGCCGGCCGGCCACTCCCAGCCAGAGGCTTACAAACAAAAACCACGGCTGTTTTCCCTGGCTAACAAAATTCAGATGCCCTGCTTCTGGATGGCAGATTGCAGGAGCCACTTGGCACTATCAAACCAGCCTGACTTGGCAATGGTGCAACCTTGGGTCTGGGAACCATCCTGCGTATTGTGGTTTTTAAGGAGCCAGCCGGCCGCTCGCAGCCACAGGCCCCCAAACACAAACCACTGCCCTTTTCCCTGGCTAACAAAACTAAGGGGCCCCGCTTCTGGATGGCAGATTGCAGGAGCCACTTGGTACTATCAAACCAGCCCGATTTGGCACTGGTTCTACCTTGGGTCTGGGAGCGATCCTTCGTATTGTGGTTTTTCAGGAGCCAGCCAGCCACTCCCAGCCAAGAGCCCTCAAACTCAAACCACGGCCCTTTTCTCTGGAAAACAAAATTCAGCTGCCCTGCTTCTGGATGGCAGATTGCAGGACCCACTTGGTACTATCAAACCAGCCTGACTTGGCACTAGTGACACCTTGGGTCTGGGAACAATCTCGTGTAGCGTGGATTTTCAGGAGCCAGCCGGCCACTCCCAGCCATAGTCTGCCAAACACAAACCACGGCACTTTTCCCTGGCTAACAAAATTCAGATGCCCCGCTTCTAAATGGCAGATTGCAGGAGCCACTTGGTACTATCAAACCAGCCCAACTTGGCACTGGTGACAAATTGGGTCTGGGAACCATCCTGCGTATCGTGGATTTTGAGGAGCCAGCCGGCCACTCCCAGCCATCGGCTGCCAAATACAAACCACGGTAATTTTCCCTGGCTAACAAAATTCAGGTGCCCCGCTTCTGGATGGCAGATTGCAGGAGCCACTTGGCACTGTCAAACCAGCCTGACTTTGCACTGGTGCCACCTTGGGTCTGGGAACCATCTTGCGTATTGTGGATTTTCAGGAGCCAGCCGGCCACTCCCAGCCACAAGCCCTCAAACTCAAACCACGGCCCTTTTCTCTGGCAAACAAAACTCAGCTGCCCTGCTTCTGGATGGCAGATTGCAGGAGCCACTTGGTACTATCAAACCAGCCCGACTTGGCACTGGTGACACCTTGGGTCTGGGAACCATCCTGTGTATTGTGGATTTTCAGGAGCCAGCCGGCCACTTCCAGCCATCGGCTGCCAAACACAAACCACGGCCCTTTTCTCTGGCTAACAAAATTCAGAATCCCTGTTTCTGGATGGCAGATTGCAGGAGCCACTTGGCACTATCAAACCAGCCTGACTTGGCAATGGTGCAACCTTGGGTCTGGGAACAATCCTGCGTATTGTGGATTTTCAGGAGCCAGCCGGCCGCTCGCAGCCACAGGCCCCCAAACACAAACCACTGCCCTTTTCCCTGGCTAACAAAACTAAGCTGCCCCGCTTCTGGATGGCAGATTGCAGGAGCCACTTGGTAGTATCAAACCAGCCCGATTTGGCACTGGTGCTACCTTGGGTCTGGGAGCGATCCTGCGTATTGTGGATTTTCAGGAGCCAGCCGGCCACTCCCAACCACAAGCCCTCAAACTCAAACCACAGCCCTTTTCTCTGCCAAAAAAAACTCAGCTGCCCTGCTTCTGGGTGGCCGATTGTAGGAGCCACTTGGTGCTATCAAACCAGCCCAACTTGGCACTGGTGCCACCTTGGGTCTGGGAACCATTCTGCGTATGGTGGATTTTAAGAAGCCAGCCGGCCACTCCCAGCCATTGGCTGCCAAACACAAACCACGGCAATTTTCCCTGCCTAACAAAATTCAGACGCCCCGCTTCTGGATGGCAAATTGCAGGAGCCACTTGGCCCTGTCAAACCAGCCCAACTTGGCACTGGTGCCACCTTGGGTCTGGGAACCATCCTGCGTTTTGTGGATTTTCAGGAGCCAGCCGGCAACTTCCAGCCACAAGCCCTCAGACTCAAACCACGGCCCTTTCCCGTAGCAAAGAAAACTCATCTGCCCTGCTTCTGGATGGCAGATTGCAGGAGCCACTTGGTACAATCAAACAAGCCGGACTTGGCACTGGTGACACCTTGGGTCTGGGAACCATCCTGTGTATCGTGGATTTTCAGGAGCCAGCCGGCCACTCCCAGCCATAGGCTGCCAAACACAAACCACGGCCCTTTTCTCTGGCTAACAAAATTCAGAATCCCTGCTTCTGGATGGCAGATTGCAGGAGCCACTTGGCACTATCAAACCACTCTGACTTGGCAATGGTGTCACCTTAGGTCTGGGAACCATCCTGCGTATCGTGGATTTTGAGGAGCCAGCCGGCCACTCCCAGCCATCGGCTGCCAAATACAAACCACGGCAATTTTCCCTGGCTAACAAAATTCAGGTGCCCCGCTATTGGATGGCAGATTGCAGGAGCCATTTGGCACTGTCAAACCAGCCTGACTTGGCACTGGTGCCACCTTGGGTCTGGGAACCATCCTGCGTATTGTGGATTTTCAGGAGCCAGCCGGCCACTCCCAGCCACAAGCCCTCAAACCCAAACCACGGCCCTTTTCTCTGGCAAACAAAACTCAGCTGCCCTGCTTCTGGATGGCAGATTGCAGGAGCCACTTGGTGCTATAAACCAGCCCAACTTGGCACTGGTGCCACCTAGGGTCTGGGAACCATCCTGCGTATCGTGGATTTTCAGAAGCCAGACGGCCACTCCCAGCCATTGGCTGCCAAACACAAACCACGGCAATTTTTCCTGCCTAACAAAATTCAGACGCCCCGCTTCTGGATGGCAAATTGCAGGAGCCACTTGGCACTGTCAAACCAGCCCAACTTGGCACTGGTGCCACCTTGGGTCTGGGAACCATCCTGCGTTTTGTGGATTTTCAGGAGCCAGCCGGCCACTTCCAGCAACAAGCCCTCAGACTCAAACCACGGCCCTTTCCCGTAGCAAAGAAAACTCAGCCGCCCTGCTTCTGGATGGCAGATTGCAGGAGCCACTTGGTACAATCAAACAAGCCCGACTTGGCACTGGTGACACCTTGGGTCTGGGAACCATCCTGTGTATCGTGGATTTTCAGGAGCCAGCCGGCCACTCCCAGCCATCGGCTGCCAAACACAAACCACGGCCCTTTTCTCTGGCTAACAAAATTCAGAATCCCTGCTTCTGGATGGCAGATTGCAGGAACCACTTGGCACTATCAAACCAGCCTGACTTGGCAATGGTGCCACCTTAGGTCTGGGAACCATCCTGCGTATCGTGGATTTTCAGGAGCCAGCCAGCCACTCCCAGCCACAAGCCCTCAAACTCAAACCACGGCCCTTTCCTCTGGCAAACAAAACTCAGCTGCCCTGCTTCTGGATGTCAGATTGCAGGACCCACTTGGCACTATCAAACCAGCCTGACTTGGCACTGGTGACATCTTGGGTCTGGGAACAATCTAGTGTATCGTGGATTTTCAGGAGCCAGCCGGCCACTCCCAGCCATAGGCTGCCAAACACAAACCACGGCACTTTTCCCTGGCTAAAAAAATTCAGATGCCTTGCTTCTGGATGGCAGATTGCAGGAGCCACTTGGCACTGTCAAACCAGCCTGACTTGGCACTGGTGCCACCTTGGGTCTGGGAACCATCCTGCGTATTGTGGATTTTCAGGAGCCAGCCGGCCACTCCCAGCCACAAGCCCTCAAACTCAAACCACGGCCCTTTTCTCTGGCAAACAAAACTCAGCTGCCCTGCTTCTGGATGGCAGATTGCAGGAGCCACTTGGTGCTATAAACCAGCCCAACTTGGCACTGGTGCCACCTTGGGTCTGGGAACCATCCTGCGTATCGTGGATTTTCAGAAGCCAGACGGCCACTCCCAGCCATTGGCTGCCAAACACAAACCACGGCAATTTTTCCTGCCTAACACAATTCAGACGCCCCGCTTCTGGATGGCAAATTGCAGGAGCCACTTGGCACTGTCAAACCAGCCAAACTTGGCACTGGTGCCACCTTGGGTCTGGGAACCATCCTGCGTTTTGTGGATTTTCAGGAGTCAGCCGGCCACTTCCAGCCACAAGCCCTCAGACTCAAACCACGGCCCTTTCCCGTAGCAAAGAAAACTCAGCCGCCCTGCTTCTGGATGGCAGATTGCAGGAGCCACTTGGTACTATCAAACCAGCCCGACTTGGACTGGTGACACCTTGGGTCTGGGAACCATCCTGTGTATTGTGGATTTTCAGGAGCCAGCCGGCCACTCCCAGCCATCGGCTGCCAAACACAAACCACGGCCCTTTTCTCTGGCTAACAAAATTCAGAATCCCTGCTTCTGGATGGCAGATTGCAGGAGCCACTTGGCACTATCAAACCAGCCTGACTTGGCAATGGTGAACCTTGGGTCTGGGAACAATCCTGCGTATTGTGGATTTTCAGGAGCCAGCCGGCCGCTCGCAGCCACAGGCCCCCAAACACAAACCACTGCCCTTTTCCCTGGCTAACAAAACTAAGCTGCCCCGCTTCTGGATGGCAGATTGCAGGAGCCACTTGGTACTATCAAACCAGCCCGATTTGGCACTAGTGCTACCTTGGGTCTGGGAGCGATCCTGCGTATTGTGGATTTTCAGGAGCCAGCCGGCCACTCCCAACCACAAGCCCTCAAACTCAAACCACAGCCCTTTTCTCTGCCAAAAAAAACTCAGCTGCCCTGCTTCTGGGTGTCAGATTGCAGGAGCCACTTGGTGCTATCAAACCAGCCCGACTTGGCACTGGTGCCACCTTGGGTCTGGGAACCATTCTGCGTATGGTGGATTTTCAGAAGCCAGCCGGCCACTCCCAGCCATTGGCTGCCAAACACAAACCACGGAAATTTTCCCTGCCTAACAAAATTCAGACGCCCCGCTTCTGGATGGCAAATTGCAGGAGCCACTTGGCACTGTCAAACCAGCCCAACTTGGCACTGGTGCCACCTTGGGTCTGGGAACCATCCTGCGTTTTGTGGATTTTCAGGAGCCAGCCGGCAACTTCCAGCCACAAGCCCTCAGACTCAAACCACGGCCCTTTCCCGTAGCAAAGAAAACTCATCTGCCCTGCTTCTGGATGGCAGATTGCAGGAGCCACTTGGTACAATCAAACAAGCCGGACTTGGCACTGGTGACACCTTGGGTCTGGGAACCATCCTGTGTATCGTGGATTTTCAGGAGCCAGCCGGCCACTCCCAGCCATAGGCTGCCAAACACAAACCACGGCCCTTTTCTCTGGCTAACAAAATTCAGAATCCCTGCTTCTGGATGGCAGATTGCAGGAGCCACTTGGCACTATCAAACCACTCTGACTTGGCAATGGTGTCACCTTAGGTCTGGGAACCATTCTGCGTATCGTGGATTTTCAGGAGCCAGCAAGCCACTCCCAGCCATAGGCTGCCAAACACAAACCACGGCACTTTTCCCTGGCCTACAAAAATCAGATGCCTTGCTTCTTTATGGCAGATTGCAAGAGCCACTGGTCACTTTCAAACCAGCCCGACTTGGCACTGGTGACACCTTCGGTCTGGGAAACATCCTGCGTATCGTGGATTTTCAGGAGCCAGCCGGCGACTCCCAGCCATAGGCTGCCAAACACAAATCACGGCCCGTTTCCCTGGCTAACAAAATTCAGATGCCCCGCTTCTGGATGGCAGATTGCAGGAGCCACTTTGTACTATCCAACCAGCCCTATTTTGTACTGGTGCCACCTTGGCTCTGGGAACCATCCTGCGTATTGTGGATTTTCAGGAGCCAGCAAGCCACTCCCAGCCACAAGCCCTCAGACTCAAACCACGGCCCTTTTCTCTGGCAACGAAAACTCAGCTGCCCTGCTTCTGGATGGCAGATTGCAGGAGCCACTTGGCACTATCAAACCAGCCAAACATGGAACTGGTGACAAATTGGGTCTGGGAACCATCCTGCGTATCGTTGATTTTGAGGAGCCAGCCGGCCACTCCCAGCCATAGGCTGCCAAACACAAACCACGGCCCTTTTCCCTGGCTAACAAAATTCAGGTGCTTCGTTTCTGGATGGCAGATTGTAGGAGCCTCTTGGCACTGTCAAACCAGCTCGACTTGGCGCTGGTGCCACCTTGGGTCTGGGAACCAACCTGCGTATTGTGGTTTTTCAGGAGCCAGCCAGCCACTCCCAGCAACAAGCGCTCAAACTCAAACCACGGCCCTTTTCTCTGGCAAACAAAACTCAGCTGCCCTGCTTCTGGATGGCAGATGGCAGGACCCACTTGGTACTATCAAACCAGCCTGACTTGGCACTGGTTACACCTTGGGTCTGGGAACAATCTCGTGTATCGTGGATTTTCAGGAGCCAGCCGGCCACTCCCAGCCATAGTCTGCCAAACACAAACCACGGCACTTTTCCCTGGCTAACAAAATTCAGATGCCCCGCTTCTAAATGGCAGATTGCAGGAGCCACTTGGTACTATCAAACCAGCCCAACTTGGCACTGGTGACAAATTGGGTCTGGGAACCATCCTGCGTATCGTGGATTTTGAGGAGCCAGCCGGCCACTCCCAGCCACATGCCCTCAAACTCAAACCACGGCCCTTTTCTCTGGCAAACAAAACTCAGCTGCCCTGCTTCTGGATGGCAGATTGCAGGAGCCACTTGGTGCTATAAACCAGCCCAACTTGGCACTGGTGCCACCTTGGGTCTGGGAACCATCCTGCGTATCGTGGATTTTCAGAAGCCAGACGGCCACTCCCAGCCATTGGCTGCCAAACAAAAACCACGGCAATTTTTCCTGCCTAACAAAATTCAGACGCCCTGCTTCTGGATGGCAAATTGCAGGAGCCACTTGGCACTGTCAAACCAGCCCAACTTGGCACTGGTGCCACCTTGGGTCTGGGAACCATCCTGCGTTTTGTGGATTTTCAGGAGCCAGCCGGCCACTTCCAGCCACAAGCCCTCAGACTCAAACCACGGCCCTTTCCCATAGCAAAGAAAACTCAGCCGCCCTGCTTCTGGATGGCAGATTGCAGGAGCCACTTGATACAATCAAACAAGCCCGACTTGGCACTGGTGACACCTTGGGTCTGGGAACCATCCTGTGTATCGTGGATTTTCAGGAGCCAGCCGGCCACTCCCAGCCATCGGCTGCCAAACACAAACCACGGCCCTTTTCTCTGGCTAACAAAATTCAGAATCCCTGCTTCTGGATGGCAGATTGCAGGAGCCACTTGGCACTATCAAACCGGCCTGACTTGGCAATGGTGCCACCTTAGGTCTGGGAACCATCCTGCGTATCGTGGATTTTCAGGAGCCAGCCAGCCACTCCCAGCAACAAGCGCTCAAACTCAAACCACGGCCCTTTTCTCTGGCAAACAAAACTCAGCTGCCCTGCTTCTGGATGGCAGATGGCAGGAGCCACTTGGTACTATCAAACCAGCCCGACTTGGCACTGGTGTCACCTTAGGTCTGGGAACCATCCTGCGTATCGTGGATTTTCAGGAGCCAGCCAGCCACTCCCAGCCATAGGCTACCAAACACAAACCACGGCACTTTTCCCTGGCCTGCAAAATTCAGATGCCTTGCTTCTGGATGGCAGATTGCAAGAGCCACTGGGCACTTTCAAACCAGTCCGACTTGGCACTGGTGACACCTTCGGTCTGGGAAACATCCTGCGTATCATGGATTTTCAGTAGACAGCCGCCAACTCCCAGCCAGGGGACCCCAACACAAACCACGGCCCTTTTCCCTGGCTAATACAGCTCACCTGCACCGCTTCTGGATGGCAGATTGCAGGAGCCACTTTGTACTATCAAACCAGCCCTATTTTGTACTGGTGCCACCTTGGCTCTGGGAATCATCCTGCGTATTGTGGATTTTCAGGAGCCAGCAAGCCACTCCCAGCCACAAGCCCTCAGACTCAAACCACGGCCCTTTTCTCTGGCAACGAAAACTCAGCTGCCCTGCTTCTGGATGGCAGATTGCAGGAGCCACTTGGCACTATCAAACCAGCCAAACATGGAACTGGTGACAAATTGGGTCTGGGAACCATCCTGCGTATCGTTGATTTTGAGGAGCCAGCCGGCCACTCCCAGCCATAGGCTGCCAAACACAAACAACGGCCCTTTTCCCTGGCTAACAAAATTCAGGTGCCCCGTTTCTGGATGGCAGATTGCAGGAGCCACTTGGCACTGTCAAACCAGCTCGACTTGGCGCTGGTGCCACCTTGGGTCTGGGAACCATCCTGAGTATTGTGGATTTTCAGGAGCAAGCCGGCCACTGCCAGCCACAAGCCCTCAAACGCAAACCACGGCCCTTTTCCCTGGCTAACAACACTCACCCGCCCCGCTTCTGGATGGCAGATTGCAGGAGCCACTTGGTACTATCAAACCAGCCTGACTTGGCACTACTGACACCTTGGGTCTGGGAACAATCTAGTGTATCATGGATTTTCAGGAGCCAGCCGGCCTCTCCCAGCCATAGGCTGCCAAAAACACACCACGGCCCTTTTCCCTGGCTAACAAAATTCAGATGCCCCGCTCCTAAATGGCAGATTGCAGGAGCCACTTGGCACGATCAAACCAGCCTGACTTGGCAATGGTGCCACCTTGGGTCTGGAAACCATCCTGCGTTTTGTAGATTTTCACGAGCCAGCCGGCCACTCCCAGCCACAAGCCCTCAGACTCAAACCACGGCCCTTTCCCGTAGCAAAGAAAACTCAGCCGCCCTGCTTCTGGATGGCAGATTGCAGGAGCCACTTGGTACTATCAAACCAGCCCGATTTGGCACTGGTGCTACCTTGGGTCTGGGAGCCATCCTGCGTATTGTGGATTTTCAGGTGCCAGCCGGCCACTCCCAACCACAAGCCCACAAACTCAAACCATGGCCCTTTTCTCTGGCAAACAAAACTCAGCTGCCCTGCTTCTGGATGGCAGATTGCAGGAGCCACTTGGTACTATCAAACCAGCCCAACATGGCACTGGTGACAAATTGGGTCTGGGAAACATCCTGCGTATTGTGGATTCGAAGGAGCCCGCTAGCCACTCCCAGCCACAAGCCCTCAAACTCAAACCACGGCCCTTTTCCCTGGCTTACAAAACTCACCTGCCCCGCTTCTGGATGGCAGATTGCAGGAGCCACTTGGTACTATCTTACCAGCCCGACTGGGCACTGGTGCTACCTTGGGTCTGGGAGCCATCCTGCGTACTGTGGATTTTCAGGAGCCAGCCGGCCACTCCCAGCCACAAGACCTCACACTCAAACAACGGCCCTTTTCTGTAGAAAAGAAAACTCAGCTGCCCTGCTTCTGGATGGCAGATAGCAGGAGACACATGGCACTGTCTAACCAGCCCAACTTGGCACTGGTGCCACCTTGGGTCTGGGAACCATCCTGCGTATTGTGGATTTTCAGGAGCCGGCCGGCCACTCCCAGCCAGAGGCTGCCAAACACAAACCACGGCCGTTTTCCCTGGCTAACAAAACTCACCTGCCCCGCTTCTTCACGGCAGATTGCAGAAACCACTTGGTACTATCAAACCAGCCCAACTTGGCACAGGTACCCCCTTGGGTCTGGGAACCATCCTGCGTATTGTGAATTTTCAGGAGCCAGCCGGCCACTCCTAGCCACAAGCCCTCGAACTCAAACCACGGCCCTTTTCTCTGGCAAACAAAACTCAGCTGCCCTGCTTCTGGATGGCAGATTGCAGGAGCCACTTGGCACTCTCAAACCAGCACGACTTGGCACTGGTGCCACCTTGGGTCTGGGAACCATCCTGCGTATCGTGTATTTTCAGGAGCCAGCCAGCCACTCCCAGCCATAGGCTGCCAAACACAAACCACGGCAATTTTCCCTGGCTAACAAAACTCACCTGCCCCGCTTCATGATGGCAGATTGCAGGAGCCACTTGGTACTATCAAACCAGTAAGATTTGGCACTGGTGGTACCTTGGGTCTGGGAGCCATCCTGCGTATTGTGGATTTTCAGGAGCCAGCCGGCCACTCCCAACCACAAGCCCTCAAACTCAAACCATGGCTCTTTCCTCTGGCAAACAAAACTCAGCTGCCCTGCTTCTGGATGGCAGATTGCAGGAGTCACTTGGTACTATCAAATTAGCCCGACTTGGCACGGGTGCCACCTTGGGTCTGGGAACCATCCTGTGTATCGTGGATTTTCAGGAGCCAGCCGGCCACTCCCAGCCATTGGCTGCATAACATAAACCACGGCACTTTTACCTGCATAACAAAATTCAGATGCCCCGCTTCTTGATGGCAGATTGCAGGAGCCACTTGGTACTATCAAACCAGCCCAACTTGGCATTGGTGCCACCTTGGGTCTGGGAACCATCCAGCGTATATTGGATTTTCAGGAGCCAGCCGGCCACTCCCTGCCACAAGCCCTCAGACTCAAACCACGGCCCTTTTCTCTGGCAAAAAAAAACCTAGCTGCCCCACTTCTGGATGGCAGATTGCAGGAGCCACTTGGTACTATCAAAAAAGCTATACTTGGCACTGGTGCCACCTTGGGTCTGGGAACCATCCTGCGTATCGTGTATTTTCAGGAGCCAGCCAACCACTCCCAGCCACAATCCCTCAGACTCAAAGCACGGCCCTTTTCTCTGGCAAAGAAAACTCAGCTGCCCTGATTCTGGATGGCAGATTGCAGGAGCCACTTGTTACTATCAGACCAGCTTGACTTGGAACTGGTGTCACCTTGGGTCAGGAAACCATCCTGCGTATCGTGGATTTTCAGGAGCCAGCCAGCCACTTCCAGCCATAGGCGGCCAAACACAAACCACGGCACTTTTCCCTGCCCTACAAAATTCAGATGCCCCGCTTCTGGATGGCAGATTGCAAGAGCCACTGGGCACTTTCAAACCAGCACTACTTGGCACTGGTGCCACCTTGGGTCTGGGAACCATCCTGCGTATCGTGGATTTTCAGGAGCCAGCCGGCCACTCCCAGCCATAGGCTGCCAAACACAAACCACGGCCCTTTTCCCTGGCTAACACAATTCAGGTGCCCCGTTTCTGGATGGAAGATTATAGGAGCCACTTGGCACTGTCAAACCAGCCCGATTTGGCACTGGTGCTACCTTGGGTCTTGGAGCCATCCTGCGTATTGTGGATTTTCAGGAGCCAGCCGGCCACTTCCAAACACAAGCCCTCAAACTCAAACCAGAGGCCTTTTCTCTGGCAAACAAAACTCAGCTGCCCTGCCTCTGGATGGCAGATTGCAGGAGCCACTTGGCACTGTCTAACCAGCCCAACTTGGCACTGGTGCCACCTTGGGTCTGGGAACCATCATGCGTATTGTGGATTTTCAGGAGCCGGCCGGCCACTCCCAGCCAGAGGCTTACAAACAAAAACCACGGCTGTTTTCCCTGGCTAAGAAAACTCACCTGCCCCGCTTCTTTATGGCAGATTGCAGGAGCCACTTGGTACTATCAAACCAGCCCGACTTGGCACTGGTGCCACCTTGGTCTCGAACGATCCTGCGTATTGTGGTTTTTCAGGAGCCAGCCAGCCACTCCCAGCCAAGAGCCCTCAAACTCAAACCACGGCCCTTTTCTCTGGAAAACAAAATTCAGCTGCCCTGCTTCTGGATGGCAGATTGCAGGACCCACTTGGTACTATAAAAGAAGCCCGACTTGGCACTGGTGCCACCTTGGGTCTGGGAACCATCCTGCGTATTGTGGATTTTCAGGAGCCAGCCGGCCACTCCCAGCCACAAGCCCTCAAACTCAAACCACGGCCCTTTTCTCTGGCAAACAAAACTCAGATGCCCTGCTTCTGGATGGCAGATTGCAGGAGCCACTTGGTGCTATAAACCAGCCCAACTTGGCACTGGTGCCACCTTGGGTCTGGGAACCATCCTGCGTATCGTGGATTTTCAGAAGCCAGACGGCCACTCCCAGCCATTGGCTTCCAAACACAAACCACGGCAATTTTTCCTGCCTAACAAAATTCAGGTGCCCCGCTTCTGGATGGCAGATTGCAGGAGCCACTTGGCACTGTCAAACCAGCCTGACTTTGCACTGGTGCCACCTTGGGTCTGGGAACCATCCTGCGTATTGTGGATTTTCAGGAGCCAGCCGGCCACTCCCAGCCACAAGCCCTCAAACTCAAACCACGGCCCTTTTCTCTGGCAAACAAAACTCAGATGCCCTGCTTCTGGATGGCAGATTGCAGGAGCCACTTGGTGCTATAAACCAGCCCAACTTGGCACTGGTGCCACCTTGGGTCTGGGAACCATCCTGCGTATCGTGGATTTTCAGAAGCCAGACGGCCACTCCCAGCCATTGGCTTCCAAACACAAACCACGGCAATTTTTCCTGCCTAACAAAATTCAGACGCCCCGCTTCTGGATGGCAAATTGCAGGAGCCACTTGGCCCTGTCAAACCAGCCCAACTTGGCACTGGTGCCACCTTGGGTCTGGGAACCATCCTGCGTTTTGTGGATTTTCAGGAGCCAGCCGGCCACTTCCAGCCACAAGCCCTCAGACTCAAACCACGGCCCTTTCCCGTAGCAAAGAAAACTCAGCCGCCCTGCTTCTGGATGGCAGATTGCAGGAGCCACTTGGTAAAATCAAACAAGCCCGACTTGGCACTGGTGACACCTTGGATCTGGGAACCATCCTGTGTATCGTGGATTTTCAGGAGCCAGCCGGCCACTCCCAGCCATCGGCTGTCAAACACAAACCACGGCCCTTTTCTCTGGCTAACAAAATTCAGAATCCCTGCTTCTGGATGGCAGATTGCAGGAGCCACTTGGCACTATCAAACCAGTCTGACTTGGCAATGGTGCCACCTTAGGTCTGGGAACCATCCTGCGTATCGTGGATTTTCAGGAGCCAGCCAGCCACTCCCAGCAACAAGCCCTCAAACTCAAACCACGGCCCTTTTCTCTGGCAAACAAAATTAAGCTGCCCTGCTTCTGGATGGCAGATTGCAGGAGCCACTTGGTACTATCAAACCAGCCCGACTTGGCACTGGTGTCACCTTAGGTCTGGGAACCATCCTGCGTATCGTGGATTTTCAGGAGCCAGCCAGCCACTCCCAGCCATAGGCTGCCAAACACAAACCACGGCACTTTTCCCTGGCCTACAAAATTCAGATGCCTTGCTTCTTGATGGCAGATTGCAAGAGCCACTGGGCACTTTCAAACCAGCCCGACTTGGCACTGGTGACACCTTCGGTCTGGGAAACATCCTGCGTATCGTGGATTTTCAGGAGACAGCCGCCAACTCCCAGCCACAGGACCCCAACACAAACCACGGCCTTTTTCCCTGGCTAACACAGCTCACCTGCCCCGCTTCTGGATGGCAGATTGCAGGAGCCACTTTGTACTATCAAACCAGCCCTATTTTGTACTGGTGCCACCTTGGCTCTGGGAACCATCCTGCGTATTGTGGATTTTCAGGAGCCAGCAAGCCACTCCCAGCCACAAGCCCTCAGACTCAAACCAAGGCCCTTTTCTCTGGCAACGAAAACTCAGCTGCCCTGCTTCTGGATGGCAGATTGCAGGAGCCACTTGGTACTATCAAAAAAGCTATACTTGGCACTGGTGCCACCTTGGGTCTGGGAAACATCCTGCGTATCGTGGATTTTGAGGAGCCAGCCGGCCACTCCCAGCCATCGGCTTCCAAACACAAACCACGGCCCTTTCCCTGGCTAACAAAATTCAGGTGCCCCGTTTCTGGATGGCAGATTGCAGAAGCCACTTGGCACTGTTAAACCAGCCCGACTTGGCACTGGTGCCACCTTGGGTCTGGGAACCATCCTGCGTATCTTGTATTTTCAGGAGCCAGCCAACCACTCCCAGCCACAATCCCTCAGACTCAAAGCACGGCCCTTTTCTCTGGCAAAGAAAACTCAGCTGCCCTGATTCTGGATGGCAGATTGCAGGAGCCACTTGTTACTATCAGACCAGCTTGACTTGGAACTGGTGTCACCTTGGGTCAGGAAACCATCCTGCGTATCGTGGATTTTCAGGAGCCAGCCAGCCACTTCCAGCCATAGGCGGCCAAACACAAACCACGGCACTTTTCCCTGCCCTACAAAATTCAGATGCCCCGCTTCTGGATGGCAGATTGCAAGAGCCACTGGGCACTTTCAAACCAGCACTACTTGGCACTGGTGCCACCTTGGGTCTGGGAACCATCCTGCGTATCGTGGATTTTCAGGAGCCAGCCGGCCACTCCCAGCCATAGGCTGCCAAACACAAACCACGGCCCTTTTCCCTGGCTAACACAATTCAGGTGCCCCGTTTCTGGATGGAAGATTATAGGAGCCACTTGGCACTGTCAAACCAGCCCGATTTGGCACTGGTGCTACCTTGGGTCTTGGAGCCATCCTGCGTATTGTGGATTTTCAGGAGCCAGCCGGCCACTCCCAATCACAAGCCCTCAAACTCAAACCACAGGCCTTTTCTCTGGCAAACAAAACTCAGCTGCCCTGCCTCTGGATGGCAGATTGCAGGAGCCACTTGGCACTGTCTAACCAGCCCAACTTGGCACTGGTGCCACCTTGGGTCTGGGAACCATCATGCGTATTGTGGATTTTCAGGAGCCGGCCGGCCACTCCCAGCCAGAGGCTTACAAACAAAAACCACGGCTGTTTTCCCTGGCTAACAAAACTCACCTGCCCCGCTTCTTTATGGCAGATTGCAGGAGCCACTTGGTACTATCAAACCAGCCCGACTTGGCACTGGTGCCACCTTGGTCTCGAACAATCCTGCGTATTGTGGTTTTTCAGGAGCCAGCCGGCCACTCCCAGCCACAAGCCCTCAAACTCAAACCACAGCCCTTTTCTCTGGCAAACAAAACTCAGCTGCCCTGCTTCTGGATGTCAGATTGCAGGACCCACTTGGTACTATCAAACCAGCCTGACTTGGCACTGGTGACATCTTGGGTCTGGGAACAATCTAGTGTATCGTGGATTTTCAGGAGCCAGCCGGCCACTCCCAGCCAGAGGCTGCCAAACACAGACTATGGCCTTTTTCCCTGGCTAACAAAATTCAGATGCCCTGCTTCTGGATGGCAGATTGCAGGAGCCACTTGGCACTATCAAACCAGCCTGACTTGGCAATGGTGCAACCTTTGGTCTGGGAACAATCCTGCGTATTGTGGATTTTAAGGAGCCAGCCGGCCGCTCGCAGCCACAGGCCCCCAAACACAAACCACTGCCCTTTTCCCTGGCAAACAAAACTAAGGGGCCCCGCTTCTGGATGGCAGATTGCAGGAGCCACTTGGTACTATCAAACCAGCCCGATTTGGCACTGGTTCTACCTTGGGTCTGGGAGCGATCCTGCGTATTGTGGTTTTTCAGGAGCCAGCCAGCCACTCCCAGCCAAGAGCCCTCAAACTCAAACCACGGCCCTTTTCTCTGGAAAACAAAATTCAGCTGCCCTGCTTCTGGATGGCAGATTGCAGGACCCACTTGGTACTATCAAACCAGCCTGACTTGGCACTGGTGACACCTTGGGTCTGGGAACAATCTCGTGTAGCGTGGATTTTCATGAGCCAGCCGGCCACTCCCAGCCATTGTCTGCCAAACACAAACCACGGCACTTTTCCCTGGCTAACAAAATTCAGATGCCCCGCTTCTAAATGGCAGATTGCAGGAGCCACTTGGCACTATCAAACCAGCCCAACTTGGCACTGGTGACAAATTGGGTCTGGGAACCTTCCTGCGTATCGTGGATTTTGAGGAGCCAGCCGGCCACTCCCAGCCATCGGCTGCCAAATACAAACCACGGCAATTTTCCCTGGCTAACAAAATTCAGGTGCCCCGCTTCTGGATGGCAGATTGCAGGAGCCACTTGGCACTGTCAAACCAGCCTGACTTTGCACTGGTGCCACCTTGGGTCTGGGAACCATCCTGCGTATTGTGGATTTTCAGGAGCCAGCCGGCCACTCCCAGCCACAAGCCCTCAAACTAAAACCACGGCCCTTTTCTCTGGCAAACAAAACTCAGATGCCCTGCTTCTGGATGGCAGATTGCAGGAGCCACTTGGTGCTATAAACCAGCCCAACTTGGCACTGGTGCCACCTTGGGTCTGGGAACCATCCTGCGTATCGTGGATTTTCAGAAGCCAGACGGCCACTCCCAGCCATTGGCTTCCAAACACAAACCACGGCAATTTTTCCTGCCTAACAAAATTCAGACGCCCCGCTTCTGGATGGCAAATTGCAGGAGCCACTTGGCACTGTCAAACCAGCCCAACTTGGCACTGGTGCCACCTTGGGTCTGGGAACCATCCTGCGTTTTGTGGATTTTCAGGAGCCAGCCGGCCACTTCCAGCCACAAGCCCTCAGACTCAAACCACGGCCCTTTCCCGTAGCAAAGAAAACTCAGCCGCCCTGCTTCTGGATGGCAGATTGCAGGAGCCACTTGGTACAATCAAACAAGCCCGACTTGGCACTGGTGACACCTTGGGTCTGGGAACCATCCTGTGTATCGTGGATTTTCAGGAGCCAGCCGGCCACTCCCAGCCATCGGCTGCCAAACACAAACCACGGCCCTTTTCTCTGGCTAACAAAATTCAGAATCCCTGCTTCTGGATGGCAGATTGCAGGAACCACTTGGCACTATCAAACCAGCCTGACTTGGCAATGGTGCCACCTTAGGTCTGGGAACCATCCTGCGTATCGTGGATTTTCAGGAGCCAGCCAGCCACTCCCAGCAACAAGCCCTCAAACTCAAACCACGGCCCTTTCCTCTGGCAAACAAAACTCAGCTGCCCTGCTTCTGGATGGCAGATTGCAGGAGCCACTTGGTACTATCAAACCAGCCCGACTTGGCACTGGTGTCACCTTAGGTCTGGGAACCATCCTGCGTATCGTGGATTTTCAGGAGCCAGCCAGCCACTCCCAGCCATAGTCTGCCAAACACAAACCACGGCACTTTTCCCTGGCCTACAAAATTCAGATGCCTTGCTTCTTGATGGCAGATTGCAAGAGCCACTGGGCACTTTCAAACCAGCCCGACTTGGCACTGGTGACACCTTCAGTCTGGGAAACATCCTGCGTATCGTGGATTTTCAGGAGACAGCCGCCAACTCCCAGCCACAGGACCCCAACACAAACCACGGCCTTTTTCCCTGGCTAACACAGCTCACCTGCCCCGCTTCTGGATGGCAGATTGCAGGAGCCACTTTGTACTATCAAACCAGCCCTATTTTGTACTGGTGCCACCTTGGCTCTGGGAACCATCCTGCGTATTGTGGATTTTCAGGAGCCAGCAAGCCACTCCCAGCCACAAGCCCTCAGACTCAAACCAAGGCCCTTTTCTCTGGTAACGAAAACTCAGCTGCCCTGCTTCTGGATGGCAGATTGCAGGAGCCACTTGGCACTATCAAACCAGCCAAACATGGAACTGGTGACAAATTGGGTCTGGGAACCATCCTGCGTATCGTTGATTTTGAGGAGTCAGCCGGCCACTCCCAGCCATAGGCTGCCAAACACAAACAACGGCCCTTTTCCCTGGCTAACAAAATTCAGGTGCTTCGTTTCTGGATGGCAGATTGCAGGAGCCACTTGGCACTGTCAAACCAGCTCGACTTGGCGCTGGTGCCACCTTGGGTCTGGGAACCATCCTGCGTATTGTGGTTTTTCAGGAGCCACCCAGCCACTCCCAGCCAAGAGCCCTCAAACTCAAACCACGGCCCTTTTCTCTGGAAAAAAAAAATTCAGCTGCCCTGCTTCTGGATGGCAGATTGCAGGACCCACTTGGTACTATCAAACCAGCCTGACTTGGCACTGGTTACACCTTGGGTCTGGGAACAATCTCGTGTATCGTGGATTTTCAGGAGCCAGCCGGCCACTCCCAGCCATTGTCTGCCAAACACAAACCACGGCACTTTTCCCTGGCTAACAAAATTCAGATGCCCCGCTTCTAAATGCCAGATTGCAGGAGCCACTTGGTACTATCAAACCAGCCCAACTTGGCACTGGTGACAAATTGGGTCTGGGAACCATCCTGCGTATCGTGGATTTTGAGGAGCCAGCCAGCCACTCCCAGCCATCGGCTGCCAAATACAAACCACGGCAATTTTCCCTGGCTAACAAAATTCAGGTGCCCCGCTATTGGATGGCAGATTACAGGAGCCACTTGGCAATGTCAAACCAGCCTGACTTGGCACTGGTGCCACCTTGGGTCTGGGAACCATCCTGCGTATTGTGGATTTTCAGGAGCCAGCCGGCCACTCTCAGCCACAAGCCCTCAAACCCAAACCACGGCCCTATTCTCTGGCAAACAAAACTCAGCTGCCCTGCTTCTGGATGGCAGATTGCAGGAGCCACTTGGTGCTATAAACCAGCCCAACTTGGCACTGGTGCCACCTAGGGTCTCGGAACCATCCTGCGTATGGTGGATTTTCAGAAGCCAGACGGCCACTCCCAGCAATTGGCTGCCAAACACAAACCACGGCAATTTTTCCTGCCTAACAAAATTTAGACGCCCCGCTTCTGGATGGCAAATTGCAGGAGCCACTTGGCACTGTCAAACCAGCCCAACTTGGCACTGGTGCCACCTTGGGTCTGGGAACCATCCTGCGTTTTGTGGATTTTCAGGAGCCAGCCGGCCACTTTCAGCCACAAGCCCTCAGACTAAAACCACGGCCCTTTCCCGTAGCAAAGAAAACTCAGCCGCCCTGCTTCTGGATGGCAGATTGCAGGAGCCACTTGGTACAATCAAACAAGCCCGACTTGGCACTGGTGACACCTTGGGTCTGGGAACCATCCTGTGTATCGTGGATTTTCAGGAGCCAGCCGGCCACTCCCAGCCATCGGCTGCCAAACACAAACCACGGCCCTTTTCTCTGGCTAACAAAATTCAGAATCCCTGCTTCTGGATGGCAGATTGCAGGAACCACTTGGCACTATCAAACCAGCCTGACTTGGCAATGGTGCCACCTTAGGTCTGGGAACCATCCTGCGTATCGTGGATTTTCAGGAGCCAGCCAGCCACTCCCAGCCACAAGCCCTCAGACTCAAACCACGGCCCTTTCCTCTGGCAAACAAAACTCAGCTGCCCTGCTTCTGGATGTCAGATTGCAGGACCCACTTGGTACTATCAAACCAGCCTGACTTGGCACTGGTGACATCTTGGGTCTGGGAACAATCTAGTGTATCGTGGATTTTCAGGAGCCAGCCGGCCACTCCCAGCCATAGGCTGCCAAACACAGACTATGGCCCTTTTCCCTGGCTAAAAAAATTCAGGTGCCCCGCTTCTGGATGGCAGATTGCAGGAACCACTTGGCACTGTCAAACCAGCCTGACTTGGCACTGGTGCCACCTTGGGTCTGGGAACCATCCTGCGTATTGTGGATATTCAGGAGCCAGCCGGCCACTCCAAGCCACAAGCCCTCAAACTCAAACCACGGCCCTTTTCTCTGGCAAACAAAACTCAGCTGCCCTGCTTCTGGATGGAAGATTGCAGGAGCCACTTGGCACTGTCAAACCAGCCCAACTTGGCACTGGTGCCACCTTGGGTCTGGGAACCATCCTGCGTATCGTGGATTTTCAGAAGCCAGACGGCCACTCCCAGTTATTGGCTGCCAAACACAAACCACGGCAATTTTTCCTGCCTAACACAATTCAGACGCCCCGCTTCTGGATGGCAAATTGCAGGAGCCACTTGGCACTGTCAAACCAGCCAAACTTGGCACTGGTGCCACCTTGGGTCTGGGAACCATCCTGCGTTTTGTGGATTTTCAGGAGCCAGCCGGCCACTTCCAGCCACAAGCCCTCAGACTCAAACCACGGCCCTTTCCCGTAGCAAAGAAAACTCAGCCGCCCTGCTTCTGGATGGCAGATTGCAGGAGCCACTTGGTATTATCAAACCAGCCTGACTTGGCACTGGTGACACCTTGGGTCTGGGAACCATCCTGTGTATCGTGGATTTTCAGGAGCCAGCCGGCCACTCCCAGCCATCGGCTGCCAAACACAAACCACGGCCCTTTTCTCTGGCTAACAAAATTCAGAATCCCTGCTTCTGGATGGCAGATTGCAGGAGCCACTTGGCACTATCAAACCAGCCTGAC
Source organism: Passerculus sandwichensis (assembly GCA_031885435.1). NCBI lineage: Eukaryota > Metazoa > Chordata > Aves > Passeriformes > Passerellidae > Passerculus > Passerculus sandwichensis. The sequence goes on along the minus strand of CM063166.1, from coordinate 2,280,245 downwards.
TTGGCAATGGTGCCACCTTAGGTCTGGGAACCATCCTGCGTATCGTGGATTTTCAGGAGCCAGCCAGCCACTCCCAGCCACAAGCCCTCAAACTCAAACCACGGCCCTTTTCTCTGGCAAACAAAACTCAGCTGCCCTGCTTCTGGATGTCAGATTGCAGGAGCCGCTTGGTACTATCAAACCAGCCTGACTTGGCACTGGTGACATCTTGGGTCTGGGAACAATCTAGTGTATCGTGGATTTTCAGGAGCCAGCCGGCCACTCCCAGCCATAGGCTGCCAAACAGAGACCATGGCCCTTTTCCCTGGCTAACAAAATTCAGATGCCCTGCTTCTGGATGGCAGATTGCAGGAGCCACTTGGCACTATCAAACCAGCCTGACTTGGGAATGGTGCAACCTTGGGTCTGGGAACAATCCTGCGTATTGTGGATTTTCAGGAGCCAGCCGGCCGCTCGCAGCCACAGGCCCCCAAACACAAACCACTGCCCTTTTCCCTGGCTAACAAAACTAAGCTGCCTTGCTTCTGGATGGCAGATTGCAGGAGCCACTTGGTACTATCAAACCAGCCCGATTTGGCACTGGTGCTACCTTGGGTCTGGGAGCGATCCTGCGTATTGTGGATTTTCAGGAGCCAGCCGGCCACTCCCAACCACAAGCCCTCAAACTCAAACCACAGCCCTTTTCTCTGCCAAAAAAAACTCAGCTGCCCTGCTTCTGGGTGGCAGATTGCAGGAGCCACTTGGTGCTATCAAACCAGCCCAACTTGGCACTGGTGCCACCTTGGGTCTGGGAACCATTCTGCGTATGGTGGATTTTCAGAAGCCAGCCGGCCACTCCCAGCCATTGGCTGCCAAACACAAACCACGGCAATTTTCCCTGCCTAACAAAATTCAGACGCCCCGCTTCTGGATGGCAAATTGCAGGAGCCACTTGGCACTGTCAAACCAGCCCAACTTGGCACTGGTACCACCTTGGGTCTGGGAACCATCCTGCGTTTTGTGGATTTTCAGGAGCCAGCCGGCAACTTCCAGCCACAAGCCCTCAGACTCAAACCACGGCCCTTTCCCGTAGCAAAGAAAACTCATCTGCCCTGCTTCTGGATGGCAGATTGCAGGAGCCACTTGGTACAATCAAACAAGCCGGACTTGGCACTGGTGACACCTTGGGTCTGGGAACCATCCTGTGTATCGTGGATTTTCAGGAGCCAGCCGGCCACTCCCAGCCATAGGCTGCCAAACACAAACCACGGCCCTTTTCTCTGGCTAACAAAATTCAGAATCCCTGCTTCTGGATGGCAGATTGCAGGAGCCACTTGGCACTATCAAACCACTCTGACTTGGCAATGGTGTCACCTTAGGTCTGGGAACCATTCTGCGTATCGTGGATTTTCAGGAGCCAGCAAGCCACTCCCAGCCATAGGCTGCCAAACACAAACCACGGCACTTTTCCCTGGCCTACAAAATTCAGATGCCTTGCTTCTTGATGACAGATTGCAAGAGCCACTGGGCACTTTCAAACCAGCCCGACTTGGCACTGGTGACACCTTCGGTCTGGGAAACATCCTGCGTATCGTGGATTTTCAGGAGCCAGCCGGCCACTCCCAGCCATAGGCTGCCAAACACAAATCACGGCCCGTTTCCCTGGCTAACAAAATTCAGATGCCCCGCTTCTGGATGGCAGATTGCAGGAGCCACTTTGTACTATCAAACCAGCCCTATTTTGTACTGGTGCCACCTTGGCTCTGGGAACCATCCTGCGTATTGTGGATTTTCAGGAGCCAGCAAGCCTCTCCCAGCCACAAGCCCTCAGACTCAAACCACAGCTCTTTTCTCTGGCAACGAAACTCAGCTGCCCTGCTTCTGGATGTCAGATTGCAGGAGCCACTTGGCACTATCAAACCAGCCAAACATGGAACTGGTGACAAATTGGGTCTGGGAACAATCTAGTGTATCGTGGATTTTCAGGAGCCAGCCGGCCACTCCCAGCCATAGGCTGCCAAACACAGACTATGGCCCTTTTCCCTGGCTAAAAAAATTCAGGTGCCCCGCTTCTGGATGGCAGATTGCAGGAACCACTTGGCACTGTCAAACCAGCCTGACTTGGCACTGGTGCCACCTTGGGTCTGGGAACCATCCTGCGTATTGTGGATATTCAGGAGCCAGCCGGCCACTCCCAGCCACAAGCCCTCAAACTCAAACCACGGCCCTTTTCTCTGGCAAACAAAACTCAGCTGCCCTGCTTCTGGATGGAAGATTGCAGGAGCCACTTGGCACTGTCAAACCAGCCCAACTTGGCACTGGTGCCACCTTGGGTCTGGGAACCATCCTGCGTATCGTGGATTTTCAGAAGCCAGACGGCCACTCCCAGTTATTGGCTGCCAAACACAAACCACGGCAATTTTTCCTGCCTAACACAATTCAGACGCCCCGCTTCTGGATGGCAAATTGCAGGAGCCACTTGGCACTGTCAAACCAGCCAAACTTGGCACTGGTGCCACCTTGGGTCTGGGAACCATCCTGCGTTTTGTGGATTTTCAGGAGCCAGCCGGCCACTTCCAGCCACAAGCCCTCAGACTCAAACCACGGCCCTTTCCCGTAGCAAAGAAAACTCAGCCGCCCTGCTTCTGGATGGCAGATTGCAGGAGCCACTTGGTATTATCAAACCAGCCTGACTTGGCACTGGTGACACCTTGGGTCTGGGAACCATCCTGTGTATCGTGGATTTTCAGGAGCCAGCCGGCCACTCCCAGCCATCGGCTGCCAAACACAAACCACGGCCCTTTTCTCTGGCTAACAAAATTCAGAATCCCTGCTTCTGGATGGCAGATTGCAGGAGCCACTTGGCACTATCAAACCAGCCTGACTTGGCAATGGTGCCACCTTAGGTCTGGGAACCATCCTGCGTATCGTGGATTTTCAGGAGCCAGCCAGCCACTCCCAGCCACAAGCCCTCAAACTCAAACCACGGCCCTTTTCTCTGGCAAACAAAACTCAGCTGCCCTGCTTCTGGATGTCAGATTGCAGGAGCCGCTTGGTACTATCAAACCAGCCTGACTTGGCACTGGTGACATCTTGGGTCTGGGAACAATCTAGTGTATCGTGGATTTTCAGGAGCCAGCCGGCCACTCCCAGCCATAGGCTGCCAAACAGAGACCATGGCCCTTTTCCCTGGCTAACAAAATTCAGATGCCCTGCTTCTGGATGGCAGATTGCAGGAGCCACTTGGCACTATCAAACCAGCCTGACTTGGGAATGGTGCAACCTTGGGTCTGGGAACAATCCTGCGTATTGTGGATTTTCAGGAGCCAGCCGGCCGCTCGCAGCCACAGGCCCCCAAACACAAACCACTGCCCTTTTCCCTGGCTAACAAAACTAAGCTGCCTTGCTTCTGGATGGCAGATTGCAGGAGCCACTTGGTACTATCAAACCAGCCCGATTTGGCACTGGTGCTACCTTGGGTCTGGGAGCGATCCTGCGTATTGTGGATTTTCAGGAGCCAGCCGGCCACTCCCAACCACAAGCCCTCAAACTCAAACCACAGCCCTTTTCTCTGCCAAAAAAAACTCAGCTGCCCTGCTTCTGGGTGGCAGATTGCAGGAGCCACTTGGTGCTATCAAACCAGCCCAACTTGGCACTGGTGCCACCTTGGGTCTGGGAACCATTCTGCGTATGGTGGATTTTCAGAAGCCAGCCGGCCACTCCCAGCCATTGGCTGCCAAACACAAACCACGGCAATTTTCCCTGCCTAACAAAATTCAGACGCCCCGCTTCTGGATGGCAAATTGCAGGAGCCACTTGGCACTGTCAAACCAGCCCAACTTGGCACTGGTACCACCTTGGGTCTGGGAACCATCCTGCGTTTTGTGGATTTTCAGGAGCCAGCCGGCAACTTCCAGCCACAAGCCCTCAGACTCAAACCACGGCCCTTTCCCGTAGCAAAGAAAACTCATCTGCCCTGCTTCTGGATGGCAGATTGCAGGAGCCACTTGGTACAATCAAACAAGCCGGACTTGGCACTGGTGACACCTTGGGTCTGGGAACCATCCTGTGTATCGTGGATTTTCAGGAGCCAGCCGGCCACTCCCAGCCATAGGCTGCCAAACACAAACCACGGCCCTTTTCTCTGGCTAACAAAATTCAGAATCCCTGCTTCTGGATGGCAGATTGCAGGAGCCACTTGGCACTATCAAACCACTCTGACTTGGCAATGGTGTCACCTTAGGTCTGGGAACCATTCTGCGTATCGTGGATTTTCAGGAGCCAGCAAGCCACTCCCAGCCATAGGCTGCCAAACACAAACCACGGCACTTTTCCCTGGCCTACAAAATTCAGATGCCTTGCTTCTTGATGACAGATTGCAAGAGCCACTGGGCACTTTCAAACCAGCCCGACTTGGCACTGGTGACACCTTCGGTCTGGGAAACATCCTGCGTATCGTGGATTTTCAGGAGCCAGCCGGCCACTCCCAGCCATAGGCTGCCAAACACAAATCACGGCCCGTTTCCCTGGCTAACAAAATTCAGATGCCCCGCTTCTGGATGGCAGATTGCAGGAGCCACTTTGTACTATCAAACCAGCCCTATTTTGTACTGGTGCCACCTTGGCTCTGGGAACCATCCTGCGTATTGTGGATTTTCAGGAGCCAGCAAGCCTCTCCCAGCCACAAGCCCTCAGACTCAAACCACAGCTCTTTTCTCTGGCAACGAAACTCAGCTGCCCTGCTTCTGGATGGCAGATTGCAGGAGCCACTTGGCACTATCAAACCAGCCAAACATGGAACTGGTGACAAATTGGGTCTGGGAACCATCCTGCGTATCGTTGATTTTGAGGAGCCAGCCGGCCACTCCCAGCCATAGGCTGCCAAACACAAACAACGGCCCTTTTCCCTGGCTAACAAAATTCAGGTGCTTCGTTTCTGGATGGCAGATTGTAGGAGCCACTTGGCACTGTCAAACCAGCTCGACTTGGCGCTGGTGCCACCTTGGGTCTGGGAACCATCCTGCGTATCGTGGATTTTCAGAAGCCAGACGGCCACTCCCAGCCATTGGCTGCCAAACAAAAACCACGGCAATTTTTCCTGCCTAACAAAATTCAGACGCCCTGCTTCTGGATGGCAAATTGCAGGAGCCACTTGGCACTGTCAAACCAGCCCAACTTGGCACTGGTGCCACCTTGGGTCTGGGAACCATCCTGCGTTTTGTGGATTTTCAGGAGCCAGCCGGCCACTTCCAGCCACAAGCCCTCAGACTCAAACCACGGCCCTTTCCCATAGCAAAGAAAACTCAGCCGCCCTGCTTCTGGATGGCAGATTGCAGGAGCCACTTGATACAATCAAACAAGCCCGACTTGGCACTGGTGACACCTTGGGTCTGGGAACCATCCTGTGTATCGTGGATTTTCAGGAGCCAGCCGGCCACTCCCAGCCATCGGCTGCCAAACACAAACCACGGCCCTTTTCTCTGGCTAACAAAATTCAGAATCCCTGCTTCTGGATGGCAGATTGCAGGAGCCACTTGGCACTATCAAACCAGCCTGACTTGGCAATGGTGCCTCCTTAGGTCTGGGAACCATCCTGCGTATCGTGGATTTTCAGGAGCCAGCCGGCCACTCCCAGCAACAAGCGCTCAAACTCAAACCACGGCCCTTTTCTCTGGCAAACAAAACTCAGCTGCCCTGCTTCTGGATGGCAGATGGCAGGAGCCACTTGGTACTATCAAACCAGCCCGACTTGGCACTGGTGTCACCTTAGGTCTGGGAACCATCCTGCGTATCGTGGATTTTCAGGAGCCAGCCGCCAACTCCCAGCCAGGGGACCCAAACACAAACCACGGCCCTTTTCCCTGGCTAATACAGCTCACCTGCACCGCTTCTGGATGGCAGATTGCAGGAGCCACTTTGTACTATCAAACCAGCCCTATTTTGTACTGGTGCCACCTTGGCTCTGGGAATCATCCTGCGTATTTTGGATTTTCAGGAGCCAGCAAGCCACTCCCAGCCACAAGCCCTCCGACTCAAACCACGGCCCTTTTCTCTGGCAACGAAAACTCAGCTGCCCTGCTTCTGGATGGCAGATTGCAGGAGCCACTTGGCACTATCAAACCAGCCAAACATGGAACTGGTGACAAATTGGGTCTGGGAACCATCCTGCGTATCGTTGATTTTGAGGAGCCAGCCGGCCACTCCCAGCCATAGGCTGCCAAACACAAACAACGGCCCTTTTCCCTGGCTAACAAAATTCAGGTGCCCCGTTTCTGGATGGCAGATTGCAGGAGCCACTTGGCACTGTCAAACCAGCTCGACTTGGCGCTGGTGCCACCTTGGGTCTGGGAATCATCCTGAGTATTGTGGATTTTCAGGAGCAAGCCGGCCACTGCCAGACACAAGCCCTCAAACGCAAACCATGGCCCTTTTCTCTGGCAAACAAAACTCAGATGCCCTGCTTCTGGATGGCAGATTGCAGGAGCCACTTGGTACTATCAAACCGGCCCAACTTGACACTGGTTCCATCTTGGGTCTGGGAAACATCCTGCGTATGGTGTATTTTCAGGAGCCAGCCGGCCACTCCCAGCCATAGGCTGCCAAACACAAACAACGGCAATTTTCCCTGGCTAAAAAAACTCACCTGCCCCGCTTCTGGATGGCAGATTGCAGGAGCCACTTGGTACTATCAAACCAACCCGACTTGGCACTGGTGTCACCTTGGGTCTGGGAAGCATCCTGAGTATTGTGGATTTTCAGGAGCCAGCCGGCCACTCCCAGCCACAAGCCCTCAAACTCAAACCATGGCCCTTTTCTCTGGCAAACAAAACTCAGCTGCCCTGCTTCTGGATGGCAGATTGCACAACCCACTTGGCACTTTCAAACCAGCCTGACTTGGCACTGGTGTCACCTTGGGTCTGGGAACCATCCTGCGTATCGTGGATTTTCAGGCGCCAGCCAGCCACTCCCAGGCATAGGCTGCCAAACACAAACCACGGCACTTTTCCCTGGCTAACAAAATTCAGATTCCCCGCTTCTGGATGGCAGATTGCAAGAGCCACTTGGCACTTTCAAACCAGCCCGACTTGGCACTGGTGACACCTTCGGTCTGGGAAACATCCTGCGTATCGTGGATTTTCAGGAGACAGCCGCCAACTCCCAGCCACAGGACCCCAAGACAAACCACGGCCCTTTACCCTGGCTAACAACGCTCACCTGCCCCGCTTCTGGATGGCAGATTGCAGGAGCCACCTGGTACTATCAAACCAGCCCTATTTTGCACTGGTGCCACCTTGGGTCTGGGAACCATCCTGCGTATTGTGGATTTTCAGGAGCCAGCCGGCCACTCCCAGACACAAGCTCTCAGACTCAAACCACGGCTTTTTTCTCTGGCAAACAAAACTCAGCTGCCCTGCTTCTTGATGGCACATTGCAGGAGCCACTTGGCACTGTCAAACGAGCCCGACTTGGCACTGGTGACAAATTGGTTCTGGGAACCATCCTGCGTATTGTGGATTTTAAGGAGCCAGCTGGCCTTTTCCAGCCTCAAGCCCTCAAACTCAAACACCGGCCCTTTTCTCTGGCAAACAAAATTCAGCTGCCCTGCTTCTGGATGGCAGATTGCAGGACCCACTTGGTACTATCAAACCAGCCTGACTTGGCATTGGTGACAAATTGGGTCTGGGAACCATCCTGCGTACCGTGGATTTTGAGGAGCCAGCCGGCCACTCCCGGACACAAGCTATATAACTCAAACCACGGCCCTTTTCTCTGGCAAACAAAACTCAGCTTCCCTGCTTCTGGATGGCAGATTGCAGGAGCCACTTGGTACTATCAAACCAGCCTGACTTGGCACTACTGACACCTTGGGTCTGGGAACAATCTAGTGTATCATGGATTTTCAGGAGCCAGCCGGCCTCTCCCAGCCATAGGCTGCCAAAAACACACCACGGCCCTTTTCCCTGGCTAACAAAATTCAGATGCCCCGCTCCTACATGGCAGATTGCAGGAGCCACTTGGCACGATCAAACCAGCCTGACTTGGCAATGGTGCCACCTTGGGTCTGGGTACCATCCTGCGTTTTGTAGATTTTCACGAGCCAGCCGGCCACTCCCAGCCACAGGCCCCCAAACACAAACCACGGCCCTTTTCCCTGGCTAACAACACTCACCCGCCCCGCTTCTGGATGGCAGATTACAGGAGCCACTTGGTACTATCAAACCAGTCCGATTTGGCACTGGTGCTTCCTTGGGTCTGGGAGCCATCCTGCATATTGTGGATTTTCAGAAGCCAGCCGGCCACTCCCAGCCACAAGCCCTCAGACTCAAACCACGGCCCGTTTCTCTGGCAGAGAAAATTCAGCTTCCCTGCTTCTGGATGGCAGATTGCAGGAGCAACTTGGTCCTATCCAAACAGCCAAACATGGCACTGGTGACAAATTGGGTTTGGGAACCATCCTGCGTATTGTGTATTTTCAGGAGCCAGCCAGCCACTCCAAGCCATACGCTGCCAAACACAAACCACGGCAATTTTCCCTGGCTAACAAAACTCAGCTGCCCTGCTTCTGGATGGCAGATTGCAGGAGGCACTTGGTACTATCAAACCAGCCAGATTTGGCACTGGTGCTACCTTGGGTCTGGGAGCCATCCTGCGTATTGTGGATTTTCAGGTGCCAGCCGGCCACTCCCAACCACAAGCCCTCAAACTCAAACCATGGCCCTTTTCTCTGGCAAACAAAACTCAGCTGCCCTGCTTCTGGATGGCAGATTGCAGGAGCCACTTGGTACTATCAAACCAGCCCAACATGGCACTGGTGCCACCTTGGGTCTGGGAAACATCCTGCGTATTGTGGATTCGAAGGAGCCCGCTAGCCACTCCCAGCCACAAGCCCTCAAACTCAAACCACGGCCCTTTTCTCTGGCAAACAAAACTCAGCTGCCCTGCTTCTGGATTGCAGATTGCAGGAGCCACTTGGTACTATCAAACAAGCTTGACTTGGCACTGGTGACACCTTGGGTCTGGGAACCATCCTGTGTATCGTGGATTTTCAGGAGTCAGCCGGCCACTCCCAGCCATCGGCTGCCAAACACAAACCACAGCCCTTTTCCCTGCCTAACAAAATTCAGAAGCCCTGCTTCTGGATGGCAGATTGCAGGACCCACTTGCTATTATCAAACCAGCCTGAGTTGGCAATGGTGCCACCTTGGGTCTGGGAACCATCCTGCGTATTGTGGATTTTCAGGAGCCAGCCGGCCACTCCCAGCCACAAGCCCTCAAACTCAAACCACGGCCCTTTTCTCTGGCAAACAAAACTCAGCTGCCCTTCTTCTGGATGGCAGATTGCAGGACCCACTTGCTATTATCAAACCAGCCTGACTTGGCACTGGTGACACCTTGGGTCTGGGAACAATCTAGTGTATTGTGGATTTTCAGGAGCCAGCCGGCCACTCCCAGCCATAGGCTGCCAAACACAAACCACGGCTCTTTTCTCTGGCTAACAAAATTCAGGTGCCTCGCTTCTCGATTGCAGATTTCAGGAGCCACTTGGCACTGTCAAACCAGCCCGACTTGGCACTGGTGCCACCTTGGGTCTGGGAACCATCCTGCGTATTGTGGATTTTCAGGAGCCAGCCAGGCACTCCCAGCCAAAGGCCCCCAAACACAAACCACGGCCCTTTTCCCTGGCTAACAAAACTCACCTGCCCCGCTTCTGGATGGCAGATTGCAAGAGCCACTTGGTACTATCAAACCAGCCTGATTTGGCACTGGTGCTACCTTGGGTCTGGGAGCCATCCTGCGCATCGTGTATTTTCAGGAGCCAGCCAGCCACTCCCAGCCACAAGCTTTAAGACTCAAACCACGGCCCTTTTCTGTAGCAAAGAAAACTCAGCTGCCCTGCTTCTGGATGGCAGATTGCAGGAGCCACATGGCACTGTCTAACCAGCCCAACTTGGCACTGGTGCCACCTTGGGTCTGGGAACCATTGAGACAGAGTAAAGATCCATTCTGAATTAGGTGAAGTGTCTAAGAGAAGTGAAAAGTCTCTGAGGCCAAAGCTGAAGGAGGAACTCGCATGCCGAGACAGCAAGGAGACAGAGAAAGAAAAACAGAAAAGACCACAAGGTCGATTTGCCCCCGACTTAGAAATTCCTTTGATAAAGAAGAACTGGTGCTAAATGTCAATCGGAATGAATATGTATGAACTTCTTGTGAAACTGTATGCATATGCATTTGGAAGGGGGATAAAAGAAGACTCGAGGTCTTCAGAGGTACGCATCCTTGTTGGGGGACTTGCGTCCGGCACGTGTCGTAAAATAAACATACCGGGCTTTACAACTTTTATAAAGTTGTGAGGTTTCTTCTTTTCTCCGCAAAACATTATGGCGAGCCAGGCAGAAGTTCTCTGTCCCCGCAGGGGCAGGGGGGATAGACGGACCTCCAAGGCGCGCCCTAGGATTTTTTCCTGGTGGGGCTCCGCTCGTCTCAACTTGCCACCTGCGAGGACAGACAAGGACCAGCTGGCCTGCGGAGGAAGATACGGTATGTACTGAGGGGCCCCCGGGGGAGGGAAAGGAGAGCAAGGGAGTAAACCGGAGACGTCTGGGTATAGCTGATGGAGCAGCTGTATTAGAGACGGGGTTCATCGTTCTGATAGAGCAGACCGCTAGTGGCTCTGGGAGTGAGCCGGGTGAACCCGTGTATGTGTGTTGGGGGTTCATAGTTCTGATAGAGCAGAACCGCTAGAGGCTCTGGGGGTGAGCCGGGTGAACCCGCGTATGTGTGTTGGGGGTTCATAGTTCTGATAGAGCAGAACCGCTAGAGGCTCTGGGGGTGAGCCGGGTGAACCCGTGTATGTGTGCGTTGGGGGTTCATAGTTCTGATAGAGCAGAACTGTTGAGCCCGTGTGTGCTTTGTTTGTGTGTGTGTGATGTCCGGACACTGTGTTGCTGTATGGTTAATGTGTGCATTGTGTGGTCGGTGCACTGCGTTTCTAATCGTGCAAGTGTATAAGTGTATGGTGTATAAAAGAGAATAAATCTACAGTGCGGGGGGGGTCAGTACTATCCGTGTCTGAAGCAGCCGAGTGAGGCCTGAGGCGCTGGCTGCAGCAGGCTGCGGGGGCAGGGACAGAAGTGCTCCGCAGAGAAGCGAGTGGAAGAATGTCAGTGATGGTATTTATCGTGTTTAAATGTAGTGATTTGTGTAGATCTGGTACATTTTAACCGTGAGTATGAGTATGAGCTCAGAGTTTTCCTTTGCCTTGGATGTTTGATTTTGATTGTGTCCAAGAAAATTGATGTGAGTAAATGCTGAATTATGGTATGCTATGTTGTGTTGAGAAAAGCGAGCATTTTGAGAGATATGCCCTTTCCCAGTGATTTTGTGTGGTGATTTTCTTCCTCTGCATTGTGGTAATTTGATTCTCAGATTGTATAGTAGTGTTTGTAGAGATTTTAAGATTTTGTTGCAACAAAATTTTACATAGGAGAACTATAATACAGTGATTTATGCTTAACTACGATAGAGTTAAAGGAATTCTAAGAATTCCCCCCCCTCACAGCAATTCAAGCCTTGGCTCTAGGGAATTTGAGATAAAGGGGGGTGTGGGTGCGAGTGTTTCTGAGGGCATATCAGAGTTTTGGCTGTGACTAGCACAGCCTTTTTGCAAAGCAGTAAAACAAGTGTAAGTAGACACAGGGCTTAATTAGATTGTGCAAGAAGAGAACTAGAAAAGACTGATATTTTGTTTGCTCAGAATATAGTGTCTATGTCACGTTTTTGATTAGCATGCTGTGTGAGGTGACAGTGGCTGTCCCCTGGGCACAGGGACAGCTTTGGCTGCCCCGTCTCCCCAGGGAACACGGGAATGGCCTGTGAGCAAAAGCTGGATGTGCAGTTATTATTGCAGTGCGGTGTTTATGAGAAACACTAGTTTTGCCGTTCTAATAAGTGTCAGGGCACATGTAAATTACAGGTTTCTGGTCAAGCGGATTCAGAACCTAAGGTCTTAGAACTTGTGTGTGGGAACCACATCTGATACCTGCCACCTGGAGCTGTGTGTAGGAGGAAAGTTGAGAAACTACTGTGAAGGTCTGTAAAAAGGTTTGAGTGGAAGCGAGATAGGGCAAGGAGAAATAAATAATGAGAACTGACCAGAGCAAAAAGGTTCCTAAATTAGCCCCTTTTGGGAGGGGCTCAGTGGGAGAAGGCTGCCAGTAGGAGCAGCTCAGAAAATAAAAAGATTTATAATACTTCATTGCTGTTAGTACTGTTTTAAAATAGGAAGATAAACGGGATAGAGTTTTGTATGCTGAAATGTCTTTGTGTTTTAAGAAATCACCCAGATTTCTTGAAAAGGGAAAACAAGGCAAAGAGAAAGCAAATCAAACATGTTGTTCAGCATGCAGCATAAGATAGCAACGTATGAAATCAGGCAAAGATTATCGTGCTGAAATGCAAAGCAATCACAGTTCACAAAATGAGTACATATGATTTGCTAAAGGCTCCTCCCAAGGTAAGGGAGGAAGGGTAAAGATGACCTCCCCAAAAGGGAAGAATTTTTGTTGACATAAGAGCCATATATTCAGTTTTAAATAAAACTTTAGTACCTGTGGAGAATGTTTATGTTGCAGTGTGGGGAACAACTGAACAACTGGCCAGTCTGAGAAGGCATCCTTGTGCAAACCTTTAAAGTAATATGTGTACTATGTGTACCTAAAAGCTTTTGTACAATTCGCTCAATTTGCTAAACATTCTCAAATGAGAAAGGTTACTCTGGAGGCAAATGATATAAAGATGTTAGGCTTAACATTAACAGACACTGAAATTAAGAAAGACATTAGTAAGGAGATATTAGAATAAGTAAACAAGTGTTTTCAAGGGTATGGGCCTCTGCTGTACCAGAGAGAGTGAAAGATGCTCCCCCATGAGCATCAAATTTAAAGAAAGAACACAACTAGTGAGAACTGAGTAGTACCCTCAAAAGGAAAATAAGGAAGGAATCAGCCCAATAACTGATAGTACTGGATTAAGGGCTGTCAATAAGATAACACAGAATTCATACCCTGTGGTAGCAAATCCATATGCCTTACTGACTTGTTTAACACCTGAGCTAACCTGGTTCACTGTTTTAGGCCTAAGAGATGCCTTCTTTTGCCTCCCTATCCACGAAGCCAGCCAGAAAATTTTTGCATTCAAACTCAAGCTCACATAGTCCATGTGCCTGAAGGCTTCAAGATTCCCCACTCCGATTGGAGAACAGCTTGCAAGGACCCAGAGTCCCAGGAAGCTCCACAAGAGGAAAGGAGGCTGTTGCGGTATGTAGACAATGTTCTAGTAGCCACTCGGATGAGGGATGCGAGAGAAGCCTGAACGGTAAGCCTTTTGAATCTCCTAGGACCCCAAGGACGCAGAGTCTCAAAGAAAAAGGCACAAGTAGCGAAACAGAAAGTAATCTGCCTGGGGTAAGAAGTGAGTGCTGAGCAGCAGACTTTAAGTCAGGGAAGCCGTATGCCAAACCCTGAAACCCCAGACAATGAAAGAACTCCGAACCCTCTTAGGCATGGCAGGGTAGTGCCAGCTGTGGGTTTATAATTATGGACTGCTCGCCAGACCCCTCTATGCTCTTATTGCCAATGGAAACAGAGATCTCCAGTGGACACAAGACACCACATGGGCCTTTCGCCAGCTAGAGAGAGTGCCCTCATGTCAGCTCCAGCTTTGAAACTTCCAGATGTAAGTAAACCATTCTTTCTATTTTTCCCACGCAAGGAATTGCCCAGGGAATACTGGCTCAGGACTTGGACCCTTACTGAAGGGCAGTTGCTTACTTCTCTAAGCAACTAGATGCAACAGCCAAAAGATGGCCAGGTTGCCTCAGAGCTGTAGTAGCAGTCGTGCTGAATATTCAAGAGGCATGCAAGTTTACCCTGAGACAAAAATGACTGTGCTAGTGTCCCACACAATGTCTGCAGCACTGGAAGTAAAGGGTGGCCACTGGCTCTCACCACAAAGGTTTCTGAAATGCCAGGCCATCATGGTAGAGCAAGACGATGTAGAGATAGTGGTGACTAATATTGTCAACTCAGCTTCTTTTCTCAGTGGACACCAGAGTTGCCTAGAGACCACCGAAGCTACCTACTCCCGCCGCCCAGACTTAAGGGACACTCCTCCGGACGATGCAGAGACCTGGTTCACTGACAGGAAAGCGACATTGCAAAGTTGACGGTGACTACCTGCAGAGAGGTAATCGAGTCTGGACCCTTTCCAACAGGTACCTCTGCGCAGAAGGCTGAGATAATTGCCCTGACCCGTGCCCTGGAAAGGGCAAAACGGGAGGAGAATAACCATCTACACAGACTCAAGGAATGCATTTGGAGTCATACATGCACATGGAGCCATCTGGAAAGAGAGGGGACTGCTGACCTCACAGGGAAAGAAGAGACAATCCAGCTGCTAGAAGCAGTTCAGCTACCTGAAAAGGCATATTAAGGCACACTAGAGAGTGAGCTTAAAATTGGAGGAAAGAAATGAGCTGGCGGATGGAGAGGCAAAGAAAGCAGCAAAGGGTGAGGAACAGATTTTCCTCGAAGGTAAGCCATAATACAATAATACTAACCAAAAGAGACGTACAACTGCAAGGGGTGGGCTACCATTGAAAGAGAGCTAGTAATCCCTTCCCATTTTCGTGGTTACTAGTGAAGGAAGGGCACTAGAAAACACACTAGAGCCTAACTACTTAGAAGCCTTTTATAGAGTGTGGCTCCTTTTCGAAATTACCAAGGCTGCAAGTGATACAGAGTGCATTGAAATGAAGTGTTGACTTTGAAGCAGTAATTTCCACAGGCTTTCTAGAACACACATCTGATTGAAACAATCGTTGTATCGTTGTCAAGAATTTATATGCCACTATCACTCAGGTAAGCCGACAATGTGATCCTTGCCTCCAGACTAACCCCAAAATACCCCCCGGCCGAAACTCGGTCAGACTGGGAGAGGCCATGGGCCTGTACAGCAGTGGCAAATTAACTTTTCAGAACTCCCAAGGAAAGGGGGGTATCAGTATTTACTAGTATTGATAGATACATTTTCAGGGTGGCCAGAAACCTTCCCCACCAGAACTGTCAAAGCTCAAGAGGTGACCAGATTATTTTTATAAAGAATAATACCACGCTTCAGAGTTCCAGCCACGATATCCTCAGATAAAGAATCACATTTCATTTCCAAAATAGTGCAACAGATTAGTAGCCATCTGGGCATAGATCAGGAACTTCACACCCCATACCACCCCCAATCAAGCGGCCAAGTGGAGAGAAGGAATCATTTGATTAAGCAGCAAATCATAAGACTGGGGCTAGAAGTTAATCTACCCTAGCCCAAGCTCTTCCACTAGCACTATTGCAAATTCAAACTAAACCTTGAGCTAAAGGAATGCTGAGTCCTTTTGGAATGCCTTATAGAAGACCATATAGAATACAAAGGGAATGTCCAGAATGTCCACCTACATGGTGGCATTAAGCAAACAGCTCAGAGTAATTGAGAAACATGTGGCTGGAATTCGGAGCAGAGAGTTAGATAGCCTGGGGATGATGTATATGTTAAGTCTCTTACAGAGAAGACTTCGGAACCACAGTGGGACAGACCACTGTGAGTACTTCTCACCACCTTCACTGCAATCAAAATCAAGGAGCAGAATGCCTGGATCCATCACTCTCGGGTGAAGAAAGCCCAGAAACCCTTTAAGGAGTGACGCCGAGAGACAATGAACTGAGATTAAAACTTACTCGGGCAAAATGAGTATATTGCGGTCGGGAGTAGCTCATATTTTAGTTTGTAGAATTGTATTGTGTGTAATCATAACTGAAGTTTCAGAACTTGAGAGTACCTCTGTTCAAAGTAATGCTAAATGGCCTTGGTCCCTGGCATTTAATCAGTATACTAGATCCTTAAGAAAACCTTCTGAGATAAAAGATTTAAAGATATCTACTGTAGTAATCCACGAGAATCAGATATGTGAGGAGCAAGAATGGCAAGAGCAGGAACTGTAGACTCTTCAAGGAATCAGAGGAGAAGAAATCAAAGTAGGGTGCCAGGCCATCAATAGGGTAGCTTATGAGAGACCAGATGTAATTAGTGTCTGAACCTCTCCTGGTGTATATGAACACCAAGAAGTCTGTGATAACCTAAGAGAATCAGACTGTTAGTGTAATTTCACCTTGATACAGCCTGTAGAAGTGACCTGCCTTTGAACTCGAATTAATATCAGACTTCCATTTGAATTCAAAGTGGATGTGACTGAACAACAGCTATTATTCAATCCAGAATGGTCTCTCAAATGTGTGGAGTTGATAATGCAAATTAACATCTCAAAAATCCAACCAGCCTGCTCCTCCTTCCTAAAAACTCCCTTTGAGGGCTGGACACTGCACTTTTTACCACAGCAGGGCCTTATACACCCCATACTAGTTCAGACTGAAACAGGCATATCTCAGGAGCAGAACAAGAAAGGAAGGAGCCAGCTCTCCTGGTGCCTAAAACCAAGAACACCAAGAAATCAGTTTCCTTAGGTCATTTTCCAAGCCAGTTGGCTGAACCCTCAGGCAATGACTAGTAAAGGGTGCTGAACAGCAGGTGGTAAATTAACCCAAGCAAGGAAGGTGATTTTCTTTATTTATAGCTATCCCCTTTCCTACTGAGATTTAGATCAGTGATTGTCCCAGTCTGAGGCGGTTGGATTCTGCTTAAAAGAGGTAGAGAGAGACCCCCCTCAGAGCTCAGCAGCAGGCTGTAGGATTTTGAGCATCACTTTTGTGCTGAGTGTTTCAAGTAGCAGAAACCTGATCCCAGTTTCTTCTGAGGCACTGCAATGAATTTAGGCTCTTCTCTTAGACTTCCCCTTCATTATTTACTTGAGGCTTAGACCTGAAGCTAAAGGCAAGGTGAGTGAAGTTTCGTAGACCAGGAGAGACATTCCTGCTTGCCACACATCTGAGAAATCAGGTGCTCTGGAGGGGGAAGGAGATCCCTGAGGTCTCTACATTTCAGAACAAACATCTGCCTCAAATATGACCTAAACCTCTGTCAGATACACTTGTGAAGTGTGTCTGAATTTGCAGTGTGAGCCCAGCACATCCCTCTGGCAGGGAGAGATGGTCATAAACAGAAAGCAGTTCCTGTTCCCCATAACAAACATCTAACTGGCATATTAGAGACAAGATTAGGAGTTTTAAATGGAATTGATTCAGAAATACTGGTGAATAAACTGGCCACTGCAGCAGGAAGCCTAAAAAAATTGAAGCAGCCTTTATAGTAATCTCTATTGGCATTAAGAACTAGGCAGTGACAAGTTTCAAAAATACTGCCAAAGTAAGGAAGTATGAAAAGGCCGGGGACCAAGACCACAACTTGATAGTAGAAGCACTTAGTATAGTACAAGATAATGTGTCTTTAGCTTTCAGTTGTATACAAGCACAGTTATGGATACAAGCAACAGCAGCTCTGATCATATGGGAAAGGGGTGAAGGTAATTTTCCAGCTGAAATTCAAGAAATTGCATTAGATAATGCAATTGATTTTGAAAAGAACTTTCAATCCTGGCGGACTATGGTGAATTTCACCTGTGATCCTGTTTCTAATGTGGCAACTGCCTTTGTGCTTCCATACATAATGCCACTGTTTATGTTATCCATCCCATCATTGCCCTAGGATTAAACCATGAAAAAACAATACTCTATCCTTCAGAACATGGAGTGTAGGCACGAAAGATGAATGGAAAGTGGCAGACAGTAAACTTAGAATCCTGCATTACTAGAGAACAGATGGGATTCATTTGCGAAAGCAATACTATTAATGCTCAGGATGTGTGTTTAGACACTGAACAGAGTATTTGTCACTTCGAAGTCCATCCAGTCACTGACCAGAAAACTGTACTCGTATATACTGAAAAAGGGGGTATGCTCGAGAACTGCTTGTGCTGCTGTACAAATTGATAGCAATGATGTTATTCTGTCTAGTAGAAACCATTCTAATCTCTGTATATGTAATTTTGTTAAGATTATTAGATGTGATCTTTAGGTGGTCACCAACTGCGAATGGAATCTTTAATAAGTTGTGTCACCCCATTGTAGTCTTACTAATATTAGTTGAGATAAGTTTAGGACTATCTATTATATTGTTAATTTAGTACTGGAGAATGCTACAGCAAATAGCTGTACTAACGTCTTTGTCAAAAGCACACGGTGAAGCACTAAAAGACACTTACTGTAGTGAAGGTTTTCATTAAGTAAAATAATTTACTTATTTCCTAGGAAAGGGGGGAATGAGACAGAGTAAAGATCCATTCTGAATTAAGTGAAGTGTCTAAGAGAAGTGAAAAGTCTCTGAGGCCAAAGCTGAAGGAGGAACTCGCTTGCCGAGACAGCAAGGAGACAGAGAAAGAAAAACAGAAAAGACCACAAAGTCGATTTGCCCCCGACTTAGAAATTCCTTTGATAAAGAAGAACTGGTGCTAAATGTCAATCGGAATGAATATGTATGAACTTATTGTGAAACTGTATGCATATGCATCTAGAAAGGAGATAAAAGAAGACTCGAGGTCTTCAGAGGTACCCATCCGTGTTGGAGGACTTGCGTCCGGCACGTGTCGTAAAATAAACATACCGGGCTTTACAACTTTTATAAAGTTGTGAAGTTTCTTCTTTTCTCCGCAAAACACCATCATGCGTATTGTGGATTTTCAGGAGACGGCTGGCAACTCCCAGCCGGAGGCTGCCAAACACAAACCACGGCCGTTTTCCCTGGCTAACAAAACTCACCTGCCCCGCTTCTTGATGGCAGATCGCAGGAGCCACTTGGTACTATCAAACCAGCCCAACTTGGCACAGGTGCCACCTTGGGTCTGGGAACCATCCTGCGTATTGTGGATTTTCAGGAGCCAGCCGGCCACTCCCAACCACAAGCCCTCAAATGCAAACCATGGCCCTTTTCTCTGGCAAACAAAACTCAGCTGCCCTGCTTCTGGATGGCAGATTGCAGGAGCCACTTGGTACTATCAAAGAAGCCCAACTTGGCACTGGTGCCACCTTGGGTCTGGGAACCATCCTGCGTATCGTGGATTTTCAGGAGCCAGCCTGCCACTCCCAGCCATTGGCTGCCAAACACAAACCACGGCACTTTTCCCTGGCTAACAAAATTCAGATGCCCCGCTTATGGATGGCAGATTGCTGGAGCCACTTGGCGCTGTCAAACCAGCCTGACTTGGCACTGGTGCCACCTTGGGTCTGGGAGCCATCCTGCGTATTGTGGATTTTCAGGAGCCAGCCGGCCACTCCCAGCCACAAGCCCTGAAACGCAAACCATTGACATTTTCTCTGGCAAACAAAACTCAGCTGCCCTGCTTCTGGATGGCAGATTGCAGGAGCCACTTGGTACTATCAAAGAAGCCCGACTTGGCACTGGTGCCACTTTGGGTCTGGGAACCATCCTGCGTATCGTGGATTTTCAGGAGCCAGCCGGCCACTCCCAGCCATTGGTGGCCAAAGACAAACCACGACACTTTTCCCTGGCTAACAAAATTCAGATGCCCCGCTTATGGATGGCAGATTGCAGGAGCCACTTGGCGCTGTCAAACCAGCCTGACTTGGCACTGGTGCCACCTTGGGTCTGGGAACCATCCTGCGTATTGTGGATTTTCAGGAGCCAGCCGGCCACTCCCAACCACAAGCCTTCAAACGCAAACCTTGGCGCTTTTCTCTGGCAAACAAAACTCAGCTGCCCTGCTTCTGGATGGCAGATTGCAGGAGCCACTTGGTACTATCAAAGAAGCCCGACTTGGCACTGGTGCCACCTTGGGTCTGGGAACCATCCTGCGTATTGTGGATTTACAGGAGCCAGCCGGCCACTCCCAGCCATTGGCTGCCAAACACAAACCACGGCCCTTTTCCCTGGCTAACAAAATTGAGATGCCCCGCTTCTGGCTGGCAGATTGCAGGAGCCACTTGGCGCTGTCAAACCAGCCTGACTTGGCACTGGTGCCACCTTGGGTGTGGGAACCATCCTGCGTATTGTGGATTTTCAGGAGCCAGCCGGCCACTCCCAGCCACAAGCCCTCAAACGCAAACCATGGCGCTTTTCTCTGGCAAACGAAACTCAGCTGCTCTGCTCCTGGATGGCAGATTGCAGGAGCCACTTGGCACTGTCAAACCAGCCCAACTTGGCACTGGTGCCACCTTGGGTCTGGGAACCATCCTGCGTTTTGTGGAATTTCAGGAGCCAGCCGGCAACTTCCAGCCACAAGCCCTCAGACTCAAACCACAGCCCTTTCCCGTAGCAAAGAAAACTCATCTGCCCTGCTTCTGGATGGCAGATTGCAGGAGCCACTTGGTACAATCAAACAAGCCCGACTTGGCACTGGTGACACCTTGGGTCTGGGAACCATCCTGTGTATCGTGGATTTTCAGGAGCCAGCCGGCCACTCCCAGCAATTGGCTGCCAAACACAAACCAGGGCACTTTTCCCAGCATAACAAAATTCAGCTGCCCTGCTTCTGGATGGCAGATTGCAGGAGCCACTTGGCACTTTCAAACCAGCCCGACTTGGCCCTGGTGCCACCTTGGGTGTGGGAACCATCCTGAGTATTTTTGATTTTCAACAGCCTGCCGGCCACTCCCAGCCTCAAGCCCTCAAACTCAAACCACGGCCCTTTTCCTCTGGCAAACAAAACTAAGCTGCCCTGCTTCTGGATGGAAGATTGCAGGGGCCACATGGCACTTTCAAACCAGCCCAACTTGGCACTGGTGACAAATTGCTTCTGGAAACCATCCTGCTTAATGTGGATTTTCAGGAGCCAGCCGGCCACTCCCAGCCATAGGCTGGCAAACAAAAACCACGGCCCTTTTCCCTGGCTAATAAAATTCAGATGCCCTGCGTCTGGATGGCAGATTTCCGGAGCCACTTGGCACTATCAAAGAAGCCCGACTTGGCACTGGTGCCACCTTGGGTCTGGGAACCATCCTGCGTATTGTGGATTTTCAGGAGCCAGCCGGCCACTCCCAGCCCCAAGCCCTCAAACGCAAACCATGGTCCTTTTCTCTGGCAAAAAAAACTCAGCTGCCCTGCTTCTGGATGGCAGATTGCAGGAGCCACGTGGTACTATCAAAGAAGCCCGACTTGGCACTGGTGCCACCTTGGGTCTGGGAACCATCCTGCGTATCGTGGATTTTCAGGAGCCAGCCTGCCACTCCCACCCACAAGCCCTCAAACGCAAACCATGGCCCTTTTCTCTGGCAAAAAAAACTCAGCAGCCCTGCTTCTTGATGGCAGATTGCAGGAGCCACTTGGTACTATCAAAGAAGCCCGACTTGGCACTGGTGCCACCTTGGGTCTGGGAACCATCCTGCGTATCGTGGATTTTCAGGAGCCAGCCGGCCACTCCCAGCCATTGGCTGCCAAACACAAACCATGGCAATTTTCCCTGCATAACAAAATTCAGATGCCCCGCTTCTGAATGGCAGATTGCAGGAGCCACTCGGCACTGTCAAACCAGCCCGACTTGGCACTGGTGCCACCTTGGGTCTGGGAGCCATCCTGCGTTTTGTGGATTTTCAGGAGCCAGCCGGCCACTCCCAGCCACAAGCCCTCAAACTCAAACCACGGCCCTTCTCTCTAACACACAAAACTCAGCTGCCCTGCTTCTGGATGGCAGATAGCAGGAGCCACTTGGTACTATCAAAGAAGCCCGACTTGGCACTTGTGCCGCCTTGGATCTCGGAACCATCCTGCGTATCGTGGATTTTCAGGAGCCAGCCGGCCACTCCAAGCCATCGGCTGCCAAACACAAACCACAGCACTTTTCCCTGGCTAACAAAGTTCAGGTGCCCCGCTTCTGGATGGCAGTTTGCAGGAGCCACTTGGCACTGTCAAACCAGCCCGACTTGGCACTGGTGCCACCTTGGGTCTGGGAGCCATCCTGCGTTTTGTGGATTTTCAGGAGCCAGCCGGCCACTCCCAGCCACAAGCCCTCAAACTCAAACCACGGTCCTTTCCCGTAGCAAAGAAAACTCATCTGCCCTGCTTCAGGATGGCAGATTGCAGGAGCCAATTGGTACTATCAAACCAGCCCAACGTGACACTGGTGCCACCTTGGGTCTGGGAACCATCATGCGTTTTTTGGATTTTCAGGAGCCAGCCGGCCACTCCGAGCCACAAGCCCTCAAACTCAAACCACGGCCCTTTTCTCTGGCAAACAAAACTCAGCTGCCCTGGTTCTGGATGGCAGATTGCAGGAGCCACATGGCACTTTGAAACCAGCACAACTTGGCACTGGTGCCACCTTTGGTCTGGGAACCATCATGCTTTTTGTGGATTTTCAGGAGCCAGCCAGCCACTCCGAGCCACAAGCCCTCAAACTCAAACCACGGCCCTTTTCTCTGGCAAACAAAACTCAGCTGCCCTGCTCCTGGATGGCAGATTGCAGGAGCCACTTGGCACTGTCAAACCAGCCCAACTTGGCACTGGTGCCACCTTGGGTCTGGGAACCATCCTGCGTTTTGTGGATTTTCAGGAGCCAGCCGGCAACTTCCAGCCACAAGCCCTCAGACTCAAACCACGGCCCTTTCCCGTAGCAAAGAAAACTCATCTGCCCTGCTTCTGGATGGCAGATTGCAGGAGTCACTTGGTACAATCAAACAAGCCCGACTTGGCACTGGTGACACCTTGGGTCTGGGAACCATCCTGTGTATCGTGGATTTTCAGGAGCCAGCCGGCCACTCCCAGCCATTGGCTGCCAAACACAAACCATGGCACTTTTCCCGGCATAACAAAATTCAGCTGCCCTGCTTCTGGATGGCAGATTGCAGGAGCCACTTGGCACTTTCAAACCAGCCCGACTTGGCCCTGGTGCCACCTTGGGTGTGGGAACCATCCTGAGTATTTTTGATTTTCAACAGCCTGCCGGCCACTCCCAGCCTCAAGCCCTCAAACTCAAACCACGGCCCTTTTCCTCTGGCAAACAAAACTAAGCTGCCCTGCTTCTGGATGGAAGATTGCAGGGGCCACATGGCACTTTCAAACCAGCCCAACTTGGCACTGGTGACAAATTGCTTCTGGAAACCATCCTGCTTAATGTGGATTTTCAGGAGCCAGCCGGCCACTCCCAGCCATAGGCTGGCAAACACAAACCACGGCCCTTTTCCCTGGCTAATAAAATTCAGATGCCCTGCTTCTGGATGGCAGATTGCAGGATCCACTTGGTACTATCAAACCAGCCCAGTTTGGCACTGGTGCCACCTTGGGTCTGGGAACCATCCTGCGTATTGTGGATTTTCAGGAGCCAGCCGGCCACTCCCAGCCACAAGCCCTCAAACGCAAACCATGGTCCTTTTCTCTGGCAAACAAAACTCAGCTGCCCTGCTTCTGGATGGCAGATTGCAGGAGCCACTTGGTACTATAAAAGAAGCCCGACTTGGCACTGGTGCCACCTTGGGTCTGGGAACCATCCTGCGTATCGTGGATTTTCAGGAGCCAGCCTGCCACTCCTACCCACAAGCCCTCAAACGCAAACCATGGCCCTTTTCTCTGGCAAACAAAACTCAGCTGCCCTGCTTCTTGATGGCAGATTGCAGGAGCCACTTGGTACTATCAAAGAAGCCCGACTTGGCACTGGTGCCACCTTGGGTCTGGGAACCATCCTGCGTATCGTGGATTTTCAGGAGCCAGCCGGCCACTCCCAGCCATTGGCTGCCAAACACAAACCATGGCACTTTTCCCTGCATAACCAAATTCAGATGCCCCGCTTCTGAATGGCAGATTGCAGGAGCCACTCGGCACTGTCAAACCAGCCCGACTTGGCACTGGTGCCACCTTGGGTCTGGGAGCCATCCTGCGTTTTGTGGATTTTCAGGAGCCAGCCGGCCACTCCCAGCCACAAGCCCTCAAACTCAAACCACGGTCCTTCTCTCTAACACACAAAACTCAGCTGCCCTGCTTCTGGATGGCAGATTGCAGGAGCCACTTGGTACTATCAAAGAAGCTTGACTTGGCACTCGTGCCGCCTTGGGTCTGGGAACCATCCTGCGTTTTGTGGATTTTCAGGAGCCAGCCGGCCACTCCCAGCCATCGGCTGGCAAACACAAACCACGGCCCTTTTCCCTGGCTAATAAAATTCAGATGCCCTGCTTCTGGATGGCAGTTTGCAGGAGCCACTTGGTACTATCAAACCAGCCCAGTTTGGCACTGGTGCCACCTTGAGTCTGGGAACCATCCTGCGTATTGTGGATTTTCAGGAGCCAGCCGGCCACTCCCAGCCACAAGCCCTCAAACGCAAACCATGGTCCTTTTCTCTGGCAAACAAAACTCAGCTGCCCTGCTTCTGGATGGCAGATTGCAGGAGCCACTTGGTACTATCAAAGAAGCCCGACTTGGCACTGGTGCCACCTTGGGTCTGGGAACCATCCTGCGTATCGTGGATTTTCAGGAGCCAGCCGGCCACTCCCAGCCACAAGCCCTCAAACACAAACCACGGGACTTTTCCCTGGAAAACAAATTTCAGCTACCCTGCTTCTATATGGCAGATTGCAGGAGCCACTGGGAATCATAAAGAAGCCCGACTTGGCGCTGGTTCTACCTTGGCTCTGGGAACCATCCTGCGTGTCGTGGATTTTCAGGAGCCAGCCGGCCACTCCCAGCCATATGCTGCCAAACACAAACCACGGCCCGTTTCCATGGCTAACAAAATTCAGATGCCCCGCTTCTGGATGGCAGATTGCAGGAGCCATTTGGTACTATCAAACCAGCCCAACTTGTCACTGGTGCTACCTTGGGTCTGGGAACCATCCTGCGTATAGTGTATTTTCAGGAGCCAGCCGGCCACTCCCAGCCATAGGCTGCCAGACACAAACCAGGGCCCTTTTCCCAGGCTAACAAAATTCAGATGCCCCGCTTCTGGATGGTAGATTGCAGGAGCCACTTGGTACTATTAAACCAGCCCGACTTGGCACTGGTGCTACCTTTGGCCAGGGTACCATCCTGCGTATGGTGGATTTTCAGGTGCCAGCCGGCCACTCCCAGACACAGGCTGCCAAAAAAAAAACCTCGGCCCTTTTCCCTGGCTAACAAAATTCAGATGGCTTTCTTCTGGATAGCAGACTGCATGAGAAACCTAGCACTGTAAAACCAGCCCGAGTTGGCACTGGTGCCACCTTGGGTCTGGGAACCATCCTGCGTTTTGTGGATTTTCAGGAGCCAGCCGGCCACTCCCAGCCACAAGCCCTCAAACTCAAACCACGGTCCTTCTCTCTAAAAAACAAAACTCAGCTCCCCTGCTTCTGGATGGCAGTTTGCAGGAGCCACTTGGCACTGTCAAACCAGCCCGACTTGGCACTGGTGCCACCTTGGGTCTGGGAACCATCCTGCGTTTTGTGGATTTTCAGGAGCCAGCCGGCCACTCCCAGCCACAAGCCCTCAAACTCAAACCACGGTCCTTCTCTCTAAAAAACAAATCTCAGCTGCCCTGCTTCTGGATGGCAGATTGCAGGAGCCAATTGGTACTATCAAACCAGCCCAACGTGACACTGGTGCCACCTTGGGTCTGGGAACCATCATGCGTTTTGTGGATTTTCAGGAGCCAGCCGGCCACTCCGAGCCACAAGCCCTCAAACTCAAACCACGGCCCTTTTCTCTGGCAAACAAAACACAGCTGCCCTGATCCTGGATGGCAGATTGCAGGAGCCACTTGGCACTGTCGAACCAGCCCAACTTGGTACTGGTTCCACCTTGGGTCTGGGAACCATCCTGCGTTTTGTGGATTTTCAGGAGCCAGCCGGCAACTTCCAGCCACAAGCCCTCAGACTCAAACCACGGCCCTTTCCCCTAGCAAAGAAAACTCATCTGCCCTGCTTCTGGATGGCAGATTGCAGGAGCCACTTGGTACAATCAAACAAGCCCGACTTGGCACTGGTGACACCTTGGGTCTGGGAACCATCCTGTGTATCGTGGATTTTCAGGAGCCAGCCGGCCACTCCCAGCCATTGGCTGCCAAACACAAACCATGGCACTTTCCCCTGCATAACAAAATTCAGATGCCCCGCTTCTGAATGGCAGATTGCAGGAGCCACTCGGCACTGTCAAACCAGCCCGACTTGGCACTGGTGCCACCTTGGGTCTGGGAGCCATCCTGCGTTTTGTGGATTTTCAGGAGCCAGCCGGCCACTCCCAGCCACAAGCCCTCAAACTCAAACCACGGTC
Source organism: Passerculus sandwichensis (assembly GCA_031885435.1). NCBI lineage: Eukaryota > Metazoa > Chordata > Aves > Passeriformes > Passerellidae > Passerculus > Passerculus sandwichensis. The sequence continues at coordinate 2,254,028 of CM063166.1, read as the reverse complement.
CTTCTCTCTAAAAAACAAAACTCAGCTGCCCTGCTTCTGGATGGCAGATTGCAGGAGCCAATTGGTACTATCAAACCAGCCCAACGTGACACTGGTGCCACCTTGGGTCTGGGAACCATCATGCGTTTTGTGGATTTTCAGGAGCCAGCCGGCCACTCCGAGCCACAAGCCCTCAAACTCAAACCACGGCCCTTTTCTCTGGCAAACAAAACTCAGCTGCCCTGCTCCTGGATGGCAGATTGCAGGAGCCACTTGGCACTGTCGAACCAGCCCAACTTGACACTGGTGCCACCTTGGGTCTGGGAACCATCCTGCGTTTTGTGGATTTTCAGGAGCCAGCCGGCAACTTCCAGCCACAAGCCCTCAGACTCAAACCACGGCCCTTTCCCGTAGCAAAGAAAACTCATCTGCCCTGCTTCTGGATGGCAGATTGCAGGAGCCACTTGGTAAAATCAAACAAGCCCGACTTGGCACTGGTGACACCTTGGGTCTGGGAACCATCCTGTGTATCGTGGATTTTCAGGAGCCAGCCGGCCACTCCCAGCCATTGGCTGCCAAACACAAACCATGGCACTTTTCCCGGCATAACAAAATTCAGCTGCCCTGCTTCTGGATGGCAGATTGCAGGAGCCACTTGGCACTTTCAAACCAGCCCGACTTGGCCCTGGTGCCACCTTGGGTGTGGGAACCATCCTGAGTATTTTTGATTTTCAACAGCCTGCCGGCCACTCCCAGCCTCAAGCCCTCAAACTCAAACCACGGTCCTTTTCCTCTGGCAAACAAAACTAAGCTGCCCTTCTTCTGGATGGAAGATTGCAGGGGCCACATGGCACTTTCAAACCAGCCCAACTTGGCACTGGTGACAAATTGGTTCTGGAAACCATCCTGCTTAATGTGGTTTTTCAGGAGCCAGCCGGGCACTCCCAGCCATAGGCTGGCAAACACAAACCACGGCCCTTTTCCCTGGCTAATAAAATTCAGATGCCCTGCTTCTGGATGGCAGATTGCAGGAGCCACTTGGTACTATCAAACCAGCCCAGTTTGGCACTGGTGCCACCTTGAGTCTGGGAACCATCCTGCGTATGGTGGATTTTCAGGAGCCAGCCGGCCACTCCCAGACACAGGCTGCCAAAAAAAAACCACGGCCCTTTTCCCTGGCTAACAAAATTCAGACGCCCCGCTTCTGGATGGCAGATTGCTTGAGCCACTTGGCGCTGTAAAACCAGCCCAACTTGGCACTGGTGCCACCTTGGGTCTGGGAACCATCCTGCGTATGGTGGATTTTCAGGAGCCAGCCGGCCACTCCCAGCCACAAGCCCTCAAACTCAAACCACGGCCCTTTTCTCTGGAAAAAAAATTTCAGCTACCCTGCTTCTATATGGCAGATTTCAGGAGCCACAGGGAATCATAAAGAAGCCCGCCTTGGCGCTGGTTCTACCTTGGCTCTGGGAACCATCATGCGTATTGTGGATTTTCAGGAGTCAGCCGGCCACTCCCAGCCATATGCTGCCAAAAACAAACCACGGCCCGTTTCCATGGCAAACAAAATTAAGATGCCCCGCTTCTGAATGGCAGATTGCAGGAGCCACTTGGTACTATGAAACCAGCCCAACTTGTCATTGGTGCTACCTTGGGTCTGGGAACCATCCTGCATATAGTGTATTTTCAGGAGCCAGCCGGCCACTCCCAGCCATAGGCTGCCAAACACAAACCATGGCCCTTTTTCCAGGCTAACAAAATTCAGATGCCCCGCTTCCGGATGGTAGATTGCAGGAGCCACTTGGTACTATTAAACCAGCCCGACTTGGCACTGGTGCTACCTTAGGACAGGGTACCATCCTGCGTATTGTGAATTTTCAGGTGCCAGCCGGCCACTCCCAGCCGCAGGCTGCAAAAAAAAAAACCTCGGCCCTTTTCCCTGGCTAACAAAGTTCAGATGGCTTGCTTCTGGATAGCAGACCGCTGGAGCAACCTAGGACTGTAAAACCAGCCCGACTTGGCACTGGTGCCACCTTGGGTCTGGGAACCATCCTGCGTATGGTGGATTTTCAGGAGCCAGCCGGCCACTCCCAGCCATAGGCTGCCAAACACAAACCATGGTCCTTTCCCCTGGCTTACAAAATTCAGATGCCTCGCTTCTGGATGGCAGATTGCTGGAGCCACTAGGCACTGTCAAAGCAGCCCAACTTGGCACTGGTGCCACCTTGGATCTGGGAACCATCCTGTGTATGGTGGATTTTCAGGAGCCAGCCGGCCACTCCCAGCCATAGTCTTCCAAACACAAACCACGGCACTTTTCCCTGGCTAACAAAACTCAGCTACCCCGCTTCAGGATGGCAGATTGCAGGAGCAACTTGGCACTGTCAAACCAGCCCGACTTGGCACTGGTGCCACCTCGGACCTTGGAACCATCCTTTGTATGGTGGATTTTCAGGAGCCAGCCGGCCACTCCCAGCCATAGTCTGCCAAACAAAAACCAGTCACTTTTCCCTGGCTAACAAAACTCCACTCCCCCGCTTCTGGATGGCAGATTGCAGGAGCCACTTGGCACTGCCAAACCAGCCAGACTTGGCACTGGTGCTACCTTGGGTCTGAAAACCATCCTGGGTATCATGGATTTTCAGGAGCTGGCCGGCAACTCCCAGACACAGGCCCCCAAAAACAAACCTCGGCTCGTTTCCCTGACAAACAAAACACAGCTACCCCGCTTCTGGATGGCAGATTGTAGGAGCCACTTCGTAATATCAAACCAGCCCGACTTGGCACTGGTGCCACCTTGGGTCTGGGAACCATCCTGCGTATCGTGGATTTTCAGGAGCCAGCTGGCCACTCCCAGCCATAGGCTGCCAAACACAAACCACAACCCTTTTCCCTGGCTAACAAAATTCAGATGCCCCGCTTCTGGATGGCAGATTGCAGGAGCCACTTGGCACTGTCAAACCAGCCCGACTTGGCACTGGTGCCACCTTGGGTCTGGGAACCATCCTGCGTATCGTGGATTTTCAGGAGCCAGCCGGCCACTCCCAGCCACAAGCCCTAAAACTCAAACCACGGCCCTTTTCTCTGGAAAACACATTTCAGCTACCCTGCTTCTATATGGCAGATTGCAGGAGCCACTGGGAATCATAAAGAAGCCCGCCTTGGCGCTGGTTCTACCTTGGCTCTGGGAACCATCCTGCGTATCGTGGATTTTCAGGAGCCAGCCGGCCACTCCCAGCCATATGCTGCCAAACACAAACCACGGCCCGTTTCCATGGCTAACAAAATTCAGATGCCCCGCTTCTGGATGGCAGATTGCAGGAGCCACTTGGTACTATCAAACCAGCCCAACTTGTCACTGGTGCTACCTTGGGTCTGGGAACCATCCTGCGTATAGTGTATTTTCAGGAGCCAGCCAGCCACTCCCAGCCACAGGCTGCCAAACACAAACCAGGGCCCTTTTCCCAGGCTAACAAAATTCAGATGCCCCGCTTCTGGATGGTAGATTGCAGGAGCCACTTGGTACTATTAAACCAGCCCGACTTGGCACTGTTGCTACCTTTGGCCAGGGTACCATACTGCGTATGGTGGATTTTCAGGTGCCAGCCGGCCACTCCCAGACACAGGCTGCCAAAAAAAAAACCTCGGCCCTTTTCCCTGGCTAACAAAATTCAGATGGCTTGCTTCTGGATAGCAGACTGCATGAGCAACCTAGCACTGTAAAACCAGCCCGAGTTGGCACTGGTGCCACCTTGGGTCTGGGAACCATCCTGCGTATGGTGGATTTTCAGGAGCCAGCCGGCCACTCCCAGACACAGGCTGCCAAAAAAAAAACACGGCCCTTTTCCCTGGCTAACAAAATTCAGACGCCCCGCTTCTGGATGGCAGATTGCTGGAGCCACTTGGCGCTGTAAAACCAGCCCAACTTGGCACTGGTGCCACCTTGGGTCTGGGAACCATCTTGCGTATGGTGGATTTTCAGGAGCCAGCCGGCCACTCCCAGCCACCAGCCCTCAAACTCAAACCACGGCCCTTTTCTCTGGAAAAAAAATTTCAGCTACCCTGCTTCTATATGGCAGATTGCAGGAGCCACAGGGAATCATAAAGAAGCCCGCCTTGGCGCTGGTTCTACCTTGGCTCTGGGAACCATCATGCGTATTGTGGATTTTCAGGAGTCAGCCGGCCACTCCCAGCCATATGCTGCCAAAAACAAACCACGGCCCGTTTCCATGGCAAACAAAATTAAGATGCCCCGCTTCTGAATGGCAGATTGCAGGAGCCACTTGGTACTATGAAACCAGCCCAACTTGTCACTGGTGCTACCTTGGGTCTGGGAACCATCCTGCATATAGTGTATTTTCAGGAGCCAGCCGGCCACTCCCAGCCATAGGCTGCCAAACACAAACCATGGCCCTTTTTCCAGGCTAACAAAATTCAGATGCCCCGCTTCTGGATGGTAGATTGCAAGAGCCACTTGGTACTATTAAACCAGCCCGACTTGGCACTGGTGCTACCTTGGGCCAGGGTACCATCCTGCGTATTGTGAATTTTCAGGTGCCAGCCGGCCACTCCCAGCCGCAGGCTGCAAAAAAAAAAACCTCGGCCCTTTTCCCTGGCTAACAAAATTCAGATGGCTTGCTTCTGGATAGCAGACTGCAGGAGCAACCTAGGACTGTAAAACCAGCCCGACTTGGCACTGGTGCCACCTTGGGTCTGGGAACCATCCTGCGTATGGTGGATTTTCAGGAGCCAGCCGGCCACTCCCAGCCATAGGCTGCCAAACACAAACCATGGTCCTTTCCCCTGGCTTACAAAATTCAGATGCCCCGCTTCTGGATGGCAGATTGCTGGAGCCACTTGGCACTGTCAAAGCAGCCCGACTTGGCACTGGTGCCACCTTGGATCTGGGAACCACCCTGTGTATGGTGGATTTTCAGGAGCCAGCCGGCCACTCCCAGCCATAGTCTTCCAAACACAAACCACGGCACTTTTCCCTGGCTAACAAAACTCAGCTACCCCGCTTCAGGATGGCAGATTGCAGGAGCAACTTGGCACTGTCAAACCAGCCCGACTTGGCACTGGTGCCACCTCGGACCTTGGAACCATCCTTTGTATGGTGGATTTTCAGGAGCCAGCCGGCCACTCCCAGCCATAGTCTGCCAAACAAAAACCAGTCACTTTTCCCTGGCTAACAAAACTCCGCTACCCCGCTTCTGGATGGCAGATTGCAGGAGCCACTTGGCACTGTCAAACAAGCCAGACTTGGCACTGGTGCTACCTTGGGTCTGGGAACCATCCTGGGTATCATGGATTTTCAGGAGCTGGCCGGCCACTCCCAGACACAGGCCCCCAAAAACAAACCTCGGCCCGTTTCCCTGACAAACAAAACACAGCTACCCCGCTTCTGGATGGCAGATTGTAGGAGCCACTTCGTAATATCAAACCAGCCCGACTTGGCACTGCTTCTGCCTTGGGTCTGGGAACCATCCTGCGTATCGTGGATTTTCAGGAGCCAGCCGGCCACTCCCAGCCATATGCTGCCAAACACAAACCACGGCCCGTTTCCATGGCTAACAAAATTCAGATGCCCCGCTTCTGGATGGCAGATTGCAGGAGCCACTTGGTACTATTAAACCAGCCCGACTTGGCATTGGTGCTACCTTGGGCCAGGGTACCATCCTGCGTATCGTGGATTTTCAGGTGCCAGCCGGCCACTCCCAGCCGCAGGCTGCCAAAAAAAAAACCTCGGCCCTTTTCCCTGGCTAACAAAATTCAGATGGCTTGCTTCTTGGTAGCAGACTGCAGGAGCAACCTAGGACTGTAAAACCAGCCCGACTTGGCACTGGTGCCGCCTTGGGTCTGGGAACCATCCTGCGTATGGTGGATTTTCAGGAGCCAGCCGGCCACTCCCAGACACAGGCTGCCAAACACAAACCACGGCCCTTTTCCCTGGCTAACAAAATTCAGATGCCCCGCTTCTGGATGGCAGATTGCAGGAGCCACTTGGCACTGTCAAACAAGCCAGACTTGGCACTGGTGCCACTTTGGGTCTGGGAATCATCCTGTGTATTGTGAATTTTCAGGAGTAGCCGTCCACTCCCAGCCATAGGCTGCCAAACACAAACCATGGCCTTTTTCCCTGGCTTACAAAATTCAGACGCCCCGCTTCTGGATGGCAGATTGCTGGAGCCACTTGGCGCTGTAAAACCAGCCCAACTTGGAACTGGTGCCACCTTGGGTCTGGGAACCATCCTGCGTATGGTGGATTTTCAGGAGCCAGCCGGCCACTCCCAGCCACAAGCCCTCAAACTCAAACCACGGCCCTTTTCTCTGGAAAACACATTTCAGCTACCCTGCTTCTATATGGCAGATTGCAGGAGCCACTGGGAATCATAAAGAAGCCCGCCTTGGCGCTGGTTCTACCTTGGCTCTGGGAACCATCATGCGTATTGTGGATTTTCAGGAGCCAGCCGGCCACTCCCAGCCATATGCTGCCAAACACAAACCACGGCCCGTTTCCATGGCTAACAAAATTAAGATGCCCCGCTTCTGGAATGCAGATTTCAGGAGCCACTTGGCACTGTCAAACCAGCCCGACTTAGCACTGGTGCCATTTTGGGTATGGGAACCATCCTGCGTACGGTGGATTTCCAGGAGCCAGCCGGCCACTCCCAGACTCAGGCCCCGCAAAAACAAACCTCGGCCCGTTTCCCTGACAAAACAAACGCAGCTACCTTGCTTCTGGATGGCAGATTGCAAAAGCCACTGGTTATTATAAACAAGCCCGACTTGGCACTGCTTCTGCCTTGGGTCTGGGAACCATCCTGCGTATCGTGGATTTTCAGGAGCCAGCCGGCCACTCCCAGCCATATGCTGCCAAACACAAACCACGGCCCGTTTCCATGGCTAACAAAATTCAGATGCCCCGCTTCTGGATGGCAGATTGCAGGAGCCACTTGGTACTATCAAACCAGCCCAACTTGTCACTGGTGCTACCTTGGGTCTGGGAACCATCCTGCGTATAGTGTATTTTCAGGAGCCAGCCGGCCACTCCCAGCCATAGGCTGCCAAACACAAACCAGGGCCCTTTTCCCAGGCTAACAAAATTCAGATGCCCCGCTTCTGGATGGTAGATTGCAGGAGCCACTTGGTACTATTAAACCAGCCCGACTTGGCACTGGTGCTACCTTTGGCCAGGGTACCATACTGCGTATGGTGGATTTTCAGGTGCCAGCCGGCCACTCCCAGACACAGGCTGCCAAAAAAAAAACCTCGGCCCTTTTCCCTGGCTAACAAAATTCAGATGGCTTGCTTCTGGATAGCAGACTGCATGAGCAACCTAGCACTGTAAAACCAGCCCGAGTTGGCACTGGTGCCACCTTGGGTCTGGGAACCATCCTGCGTATGGTGGATTTTCAGGTGCCAGCCGGCCACTCCCAGACACAGGCTGCCAAAAAAAAACCATGGCCCTTTTCCCTGGCTAACAAAATTCAGACGCCCCGCTTCTGGATGGCAGATTGCTGGAGCCACTTGGCGCTGTAAAACCAGCCCAACTTGGCACTGGTGCCACCTTGGGTCTGGGAACCATCTTGCGTATGGTGGATTTTCAGGAGCCAGCCGGCCACTCCCAGCCACCAGCCCTCAAACTCAAACCACGGCCCTTTTCTCTGGAAAAAAAATTTCAGCTACCCTGCTTCTATATGGCAGATTGCAGGAGCCACAGGGAATCATAAAGAAGCCCGCCTTGGCGCTGGTTCTACCTTGGCTCTGGGAACCATCATGCGTATTGTGGATTTTCAGGAGTCAGCCGGCCACTCCCAGCCATATGCTGCCAAAAACAAACCACGGCCCGTTTCCATGGCAAACAAAATTAAGATGCCCCGCTTCTGAATGGCAGATTGCAGGAGCCACTTGGTACTATGAAACCAGCCCAACTTGTCACTGGTGCTACCTTGGGTCTGGGAACCATCCTGCATATAGTGTATTTTCAGCAGCCAGCCGGCCACTCCCAGCCATAGGCTGCCAAACACAAACCATGGCCCTTTTTCCAGGCTAACAAAATTCAGATGCCCCGCTTCTGGATGGTAGATTGCAAGAGCCACTTGGTACTATTAAACCAGCCCGACTTGGCACTGGTGCTACCTTGGGCCAGGGTACCATCCTGCGTATTGTGAATTTTCAGGTGCCAGCCGGCCACTCCCAGCCGCAGGCTGCAAAAAAAAAAACCTCGGCCCTTTTCCCTGGCTAACAAAATTCAGATGGCTTGCTTCTGGATAGCAGACTGCAGGAGAAACCTAGGACTGTAAAACCAGCCCGACTTGGCACTGGTGCCACCTTGGGTCTGGGAACCATCCTGCGTATGGTGGATTTTCAGGAGCCAGCCGGCCACTCCCAGCCATAGGCTGCCAAACACAAACCATGGTCCTTTCCCCTGGCTTACAAAATTCAGATGCCCCGCTTCTGGATGGCAGATTGCTGGAGCCACTTGGCACTGTCAAAGCAGCCCGACTTGGCACTGGTGCCACCTTGGATCTGGGAACCATCCTGTGTATGGTGGATTTTCAGGAGCCAGCCGGCCACTCCCAGCCATAGTCTTCCAAACACAAACCACGGCACTTTTCCCTGGCTAACAAAACTCAGCTACCCCGCTTCAGGATGGCAGATTGCAGGAGCAACTTGGCACTGTCAAACCAGCCCGACTTGGCACTGGTGCCACCTCGGACCTTGGAACCATCCTTTGTATGGTGGATTTTCAGGAGCCAGCCGGCCACTCCCAGCCATAGTCTGCCAAACAAAAACCAGTCACTTTTCCCTGGCTAACAAAACTCCGCTACCCCGCTTCTGGATGGCAGATTGCAGGAGCCACTTGGCACTGTCAAACAAGCCAGACTTGGCACTGGTGCTACCTTGGGTCTGGGAACCATCCTGGGTATCATGGATTTTCAGGAGCTGGCCGGCCACTCCCAGACACAGGCCCCCAAAAACAAACCTCGGCCCGTTTCCCTGACAAACAAAACACAGCTACCCCGCTTCTGGATGGCAGATTGTAGGAGCCACTTCGTAATATCAAACCAGCCCGACTTGGCACTGGTGCCACCTTGGGTCTGGGAACCATCCTGCGTATCGTGGATTTTCAGGAGCCAGCCGGCCACTCCCAGCCACAAGCCCTAAAACTCAAACCACGGCCCTTTTCTCTGGAAAACACATTTCAGCTACCCTGCTTCTATATGGCAGATTGCAGGAGCCACTGGGAATCATAAAGAAGCCCGACTTGGCGCTGGTTCTACCTTGGCTCTGGGAACCATCCTGCGTATCGTGGATTTTCAGGAGCCAGCCGGCCACTCCCAGCCATATGCTGCCAAACACAAACCACGGCCCGTTTCCATGGCTAACAAAATTCAGATGCCCCGCTTCTGGATGGCAGATTGCAGGAGCCACTTGGTACTATTAAACCAGCCCGACTTGGCATTGGTGCTACCTTGGGCCAGGGTACCATCCTGCGTATCGTGGATTTTCAGGTGCCAGCCGGCCACTCCCAGCCGCAGGCTGCCAAAAAAAAAACCTCGGCCCTTTTCCCTGGCTAACAAAATTCAGATGGCTTGCTTCTGGGTAGCAGACTGCAGGAGCAACCTAGGACTGTAAAACCAGCCCGACTTGGCACTGGTGCCGCCTTGGGTCTGGGAACCATCCTGCGTATGGTGGATTTTCAGGAGCCAGCCGGCCACTCCCAGACACAGGCTGCCAAACACAAACCACGGCCCTTTTCCCTGGCTAACAAAATTCAGATGCCCCGCTTCTGGATGGCAGATTGCAGGAGCCACTTGGCACTGTCAAACAAGCCAGACTTGGCACTGGTGCCACTTTGGGTCTGGGAATCATCCTGTGTATTGTGAATTTTCAGGAGTAGCCGTCCACTCCCAGCCATAGGCTGCCAAACACAAACCATGGCCTTTTTCCCTGGCTTACAAAATTCAGACGCCCCGCTTCTGGATGGCAGATTGCTGGAGCCACTTGGCGCTGTAAAACCAGCCCAACTTGGAACTGGTGCCACCTTGGGTCTGGGAACCATCCTGCGTATGGTGGATTTTCAGGAGCCAGCCGGCCACTCCCAGCCACAAGCCCTCAAACTCAAACCACGGCCCTTTTCTCTGGAAAACACATTTCAGCTACCCTGCTTCTATATGGCAGATTGCAGGTGCCACTGGGAATCATAAAGAAGCCCGCCTTGGCGCTGGTTCTACCTTGGCTCTGGGAACCATCATGCGTATTGTGGATTTTCAGGAGCCAGCCGGCCACTCCCAGCCATATGCTGCCAAACACAAACCACGGCCCGTTTCCATGGCTAACAAAATTAAGATGCCCCGCTTCTGGAATGCAGATTTCAGGAGCCACTTGGCACTGTCAAACCAGCCCGACTTAGCACTGGTGCCATTTTGGGTATGGGAACCATCCTGCGTACGGTGGATTTCCAGGAGCCAGCCGGCCACTCCCAGACTCAGGCCCCGCAAAAACAAACCTCGGCCCGTTTCCCTGTCAAACCAAACGCAGCTACCTTGCTTCTGGATGGCAGATTGCAAAAGCCACTGGTTATTATAAACAAGCCCGACTTGGCACTGCTTCTGCCTTGGGTCTGGGAACCATCCTGCGTATCGTGGATTTTCAGGAGCCAGCCGGCCACTCCCAGCCATAGGCTTGCCAACACAAACCACGGCCCTTTTTTTGGGCACACATAATTCAGATGCTCTGCTACTCGTTGGCAGATTGCAGGAGCCACTTGGCACTGTCAAACCAGCCCGACTTGGCACTGGTGCCACCTTGGATCTGGGAACCATCCTGTGTATGGTGGATTTTCAGGAGCCAGCCAACCACTCCAAGCCATAGTCTGCCAAACACAAACCACGGCACTTTTCCCTGGCTAACAAAACTCAGCTACCCCGCTTCAGGATGGCAGATTGAAGGAGCCACTTGGCACTGTCAAACCAGCCCGACTTGGCACTGGTGCCACCTTGGACCTAGGAACCATCCTTCGTATGGTGGATTTTCAGGAGCCAGCGGGCCACTCCCAGCCATAGTCTGCAAAACAAAATCCAGGCACTTTTCACTGGCTAACAAAACTCAGCTACCCCGCTTCTGGATGGCAGATTGCAGGAGCCACTTGCACTGTCAAACCAGCCCGACTTGGCTCTGGTGCCACCTTGGGTCTGGGAACCATCCTGCGTATTGTGGATTTTCAGGAGCCAGCCGGTCACTCCCAGCCACAAGTCCTCAAACTTAAACCAAGGCCCTTTTCTCTGGAAAACAAATTTCAGCTGCCCTGCTTCTGGATGGCAGATTGCTGGAGCCACTTGGTACTATAAAACCAGCCCGACTTGGCACTGGTGCCACCTTGGGTCTGGGAACCATCATGCGTATCGTGGATTTTCAGGAGCCAGCCGGCCACTCCCAGTCATCGGCTGCCAAACACAAACCAGGGCCCTTTTCCCTGGCTAACAAAATTCAGATGCCCCGCTTCTGGATGGCAGATTGCAGGAGCCACTTGGCACTGTCAAATCAGCCAGACTTGGCACTGGTGCTACCTTGGGTATGGGAACCATTCTGCGTATCGTGGATTTTCAGGAGCCAGCCGGCCACTCCCAGCCATAGGCTGGCACACACAAACCACAGGCCTTTTCCCTGGCTAACAAAATTCAGATGCCCCGCTCCTTGATGGCATATTGCAGGAGCCACTTGGCACTGTCAAACCAGCCAGGCCTTGCACTGGTGCCACCTTGGGTCTGGGAATCATCCTGTGTATTGTGAATTTTGCGGAGCAAGCCGTCCACTCCCAGCCATAGGCTGCCAAACACAAAACACGGCCCTTTTCCCTGGCTTACAAATATCAGATGCCCCGCTTCTGGATGGCAGATTGCTAGAGCCACTTTGCACTGTCAAACCAGCCTGACTCGGCACTGGTGCCACCTTGGGTCTGGGAACCATCCTGCGTATGGTGGATTTTCAGGAGCCAGCCGGCCACTCCCAGCCACAAGCCCTCAAACACAAACCACGGGACTTTTCCCTGGAAAACAAATTTCAGCTACCCTGCTTCTATATGGCAGATTGCAGGAGCCACTGGGAATCATAAAGAAGCCCGACTTGGCGCTGGTTCTACCTTGGCTCTGGGAACCATCCTGCGTGTCGTGGATTTTCAGGAGCCAGCCGGCCACTCCCAGCCATATGCTGCCAAACACAAACCACGGCCCGTTTCCATGGCTAAAAAAATTCAGATGCCCCGCTTCTGGATGGCAGATTGCAGGAGCCACTTGGTACTATCAAACCAGCCCAACTTGTCACTGGTGCTACCTTGGGTCTGGGAACCATCCTGCGTATAGTGTATTTTCAGGAGCCAGGCGGCCACTCCCAGCCATAGGCTGCCAAACACAAACCATGGCCCTTTTTCCAGGCTAACAAAATTCAGATGCCCTGCTTCTGGATGGCAGATTGCAGGAGCCACTTGGTACGATTAAACCAGCCCGACTTGGCACTGGTGCTACCTTGGGTCTGGGAACCATCCTGCGTATGGTGGATTTTCAGGAGCCAGCCGGCCACTCCCAGCCATAGGCTGCCAAACACAAACCATGGTCCTTTCCCCTGGCTTACAAAATTCAGATGCCCCGCTTCTGGATGGCAGATTGCTGGAGCCACTTGGCACTGTCAAAGCAGCCCGACTTGGCACTGGTGCCACCTTGGATCTGGGAACCATCCTGTGTATGGTGGATTTTCAGGAGCCAGCCGGCCACTCCCAGCCATAGTCTTACAAACACAAACCACGGCACTTTTCCCTGGCTAACAAAACCCAGCTATCTCGCTTCAGGATGGCAGATTGCAGGAGCAACGTGGCACTGTCAAACCAGCCCGACTTGGCACTGGTGCCACCTCGGACCTTGGAACCATCCTTTGTATGGTGGATTTTCGGGAGCCAGCCGGCCACTCCCAGCCATAGTCTGCCAAACAAAAACCAGGCACTTTTCCCTGGCTAACAAAACTCCGCTACCCCGCTTCTGGATGGCAGATTGCAGGAGCCACTTGGCACTGTCAAACCAGCCAGACTTGGCACTGGTGCTACCTTGGATCTGGGAACCATCCTGCGTATCATGGATTTTCAGGAGCTGGCCGGCCACTCCCAGACACAGGCCCCCAAAAACAAACCTCGGGCCGTTTCCCTGACAAACAAAACACAGCTACCCCGCTTCTGGATGGCAGATTGTAGGAGCCACTTCGTAATATCAAACCAGCCCGACTTGGCACTGGTGCCACCTTGGGTCTGGGAACCATCCTGCGTATCGTGGATTTTCAGGAGCCAGCCGGCCACTCCAAGCCATAGGCTGCCAAACACAAACCACAACCCTTTTCCCTGGCTAAAAAAATTCAGATGCCCCGCTTCTGGATGGCAGATTGCAGGAGCCACTTGGCACTGTCAAACCAGCCCGACTTGGCACTGGTGCCACCTTGGGTCTGGGAACCATCCTGCGTATCGTGGATTTTCAGGAGCCAGCCGGCCACTCCCAGCCACAAGCCCTCAAACTCAAACCACGGCCCTTTTCTCTGGAAAACAAATTTCAGCTACCCTGCTTCTATATGGCAGATTGCAGGAGCCACTGGGAATCATAAAGAAGCCCGCCTTGGCGCTGGTTCTACCTTAGCTCTGGGAACCATCCTGCGTATCGTGGATTTTCAGGAGCCAGCCGGCCACTCCCAGCCATATGCTGCCAAACACAAACCACGGCACTTTTCCCTGGCTAACAAAACTCAGCTACCCCGCTTCTGGATGGCAGATTGCAGGAGCCACTTGGTACTATCAAACCAGCCTAACTTGTCACTGGTGCTACCTTGGGTCTGGGAACCATCCTGCGTATAGTGTATGTTCAGGAGCCATCCGGCCACTCCCAGCCGCAGGCTGCCAAAAAAAAAACCTCGGCCCTTTTCCCTGGCTAACAAAATTCAGATGCCCCGCTTCTGGATGGCAGATTGCAGGAGCCACTTGGCACTGTCAAACCAGCTAGACTTGGCACTGGTGCCACTTTGGGTCTGGGAATCATCCTGTGTATTGTGAATTTTCAGGAGTAGCCGTCCACTCCCAGCTATAGGCTGCCAAACACAAACCATGGCCCTTTTCCCTGGCTTACAAAATTCCGACGCCCCGCTTCTGGATGGCAGATTGCTGGAGCCACTTGGCGCTGTAAAACCAGCCCATCTTGGCACTGGTGCCACCTTGGGTATGGGAACCATCCTGCGTATGGTGGATTTTCAGGAGCCAGCCGGCCACTCCCAGCCACAAGCCCTCAAACTCAAACCACGGCCCTTTTCTCTGGAAAAAAAATTTCAGCTACCCTGCTTCTATATGGCAGATTGCAGGAGCCACTGGGAATCATAAAGAAGCCCGCCTTGGCGCTGGTTCTACCTTGGCTCTGGGAACCATCATGCGTATTGTGGATTTTCAGGAGCCAGCCGGCCACTCCCAGCCATATGCTGCCAAACACAAACCACGGCCCGTTTCCATGGCTAACAAAATTAAGATGCCCCGCTTCTGGAATGCAGATTGCAGGGGCCACTTGGCACTGTCAAACCAGCCCGACTTGGCACTGGTGCCACCTTGGGTATGGGAACCATCCTGCGTACAGTGGATTTCCAGTAGCCAGCCGGCCACTCCCAGACTCAGGCCCCGCAAAAACAAACCTCGGCCCGTTTCCCTGACAAACCAAACGCAGCTACCTCGCTTCTGGATGGCAGATTGCAAAAGCCACTGGTTATTATAAACAAGCTCGACTTGGCACTGTTTCTACCTTGGGTCTGGGAACCATCCTGCGTATCGTGGATTTTCAGGAGCCAGCCGGCCACTCCCAGCCATAGGCTTGCCAACACAAACCACGACCCTTTTCCCGGGCACACATAATTCAGATGCCCTGCTACTCGTTGGCAGATTGCAGGAGCCACTTGGCACTGTCAAACCAGCCCGACTTGGCACTGGTGCCACCTTGGATCTGGGAACCATCCTGTGTATGGTGGATTTTCAAGAGCCAGCCAACCACTCCCAGCCATAGTCTGCCAAACACAAACCACGGCACTTTTCCCTGGCTAACAAAACTCAGCTACCCCGCTTCAGGATGGCAGATTGCAGGAGCCACTTGGCACTGTCAAACCAGCCCGACTTGGCACTGGTGCCACCTTGGACCTAGGTACCATCCTTCGTATGGTGGATTTTCAGGAGCCAGCGGGCCACTCCCAGCCATAGTATGCAAAACAAAAACCAGGCACTTTTCACTGGCTAACAAAACTCAGCTACCCCGCTTCTGGATGGCAGATTGCAGGAGCCACTTGGCACTGTCAAACCAGCCCGACTTGGCTCTGGTGCCACCTTGGGTCTGGGAACAATCCTGCGTATCGTGGATTTTCAGGAGCCAGCCGGTCACTCCCAGCCACAAGTCCTCAAACTTAAACCACGGCCCTTTTCTCTGGAAAACAAATTTCAGCTGCCCTGCTTCTGGATGGCAGATTGCTGGAGCCACTTGGTACTATGAAACCAGCCCGACTTGGCATTGGTGCTACCTTGGGTCTGGGAACCATCCTGGGTATCATGGATTTTCAGGAGCTGGCCGGCCACTCCCAGACACAGGCCCTGAAAAACAAACCTCGGTCCGTTTCCCTGACAAAGAAAACACAGCTACCTCGCTTCTGGATGGCAGATTGTAGGAGCCACTTGGTACTATAAAACCAGCCCGACTTGGCACTGGTGCCACCTTGGGTGTGGGAACCATCCTGCGTATCGTGGATTTTCAGGAGCCAGCCGGCCACTCCCAGCCATAGGCTGCCATACACAAACCACGGCCCATTTCCCTGGCTAACAAAATTCAGATGCCCCGCTTCTGGATGGCAGATTGCAGGAGCCACTTGGCACTGCCAAACCAGCCAGACTTGGAACTGGTGCTACCTTGGGTATGGGAACCATCCTGAGTATCGTGGATTTTCAGGAGCCAGCCGGCCACTCCCAGACACAGGCTGCCAAACACAAACCACGGCCCTTTCCCCTGGCTAACAAAATTCAGATGCCCCGCCTCTGGATGGCAGATTGCTAGAGCCACTTTGCACTGTCAAACCAGCCTGACTTGGCACTGGTGCCACCTTGGGTCTGGGAACCATCCTGCGTATGGTGGATTTTCAGGAGCCAGCCGGCCACTCCCAGCCACAAGCCCTCAAACACAAACCACGGGACTTTTCCCTGGAAAACAAATTTCAGCTACCCTGCTTCTATATGGCAGATTGCAGGACCCACTGGGAATCATAAAGAAGCCCGACTTGGCGCTGGTTCTACCTTGGCTCTGGGAACCATCCTGTGTGTCGTGGATTTTCAGGAGCCAGACGGCCACTCCCAGCCATATGCTGCCAAACACAAACCACGGCCCTTTTCCCAGGCTAACAAAATTCAGATGCCCCGCTTCTGGATGGTAGATTGCAGGAGCCACTTGGTACTATTAAACCAGCCCGACTTGGCACTGGTGCTACCTTGGGCCAGGGTACCATCCTGCGTATGGTGGATTTTCAGGTGCCAGCCGGCCACTCCCAGCCGCAGGCTGCCAAAAAAAAAACCTCGGCCCTTTTCCCTGGCTAACAAAATTCAGATGGCTTGCTTCTGGATAGCAGACTGCAGGAGCAACCTAGCACTGTAAAACCAGCCTGAGTTGGCACTGGTGCCACCTTGGGTCTGGGAACCATCCTGCGTATGGTGGATTTTCAGGAGCCAGCCGGCCACTCCCAGACACAGGCTGCCAAACAAAAACCACGGCCCTTTCCCCTGGCTAACAAAATTCAGACGCCCCGCTTCTGGATGGCAGATTGCTGGAGCCACTTGGCGCTGTAAAACCAGCCCAACTTGGCACTGGTGCCACCTTGGGTCTGGGAACCATCCTGCGTATGGTGGATTTTCAGGAGCCAGCCGGCCACTCCCAGCCATAGGCTGCCAAACACAAACCATGGTCCTTTCCCCTGGCTTACAAAATTCAGATGCCCCGCTTCTGGATGGCAGATTGCTGGAGCCACTTGGCACTGTCAAAGCAGCCCGACTTGGCACTGGTGCCACCTTGGATCTGGGAACCATCCTGTGTATGGTGGATTTTCAGGAGCCAGCCGGCCACTACCAGCCATAGTCTTACAAACACAAACCACGGCACTTTTCCCTGGCTAACAAAACTCAGCTATCCCGCTTCAGGATGGCAGATTGAAGGAGACACTTGGCACTGTCAAACCAGCCCGACTTGGCACTGGTGCCACCTCGGACCTTGGAACCATCCTTTGTATGGTGGATTTTCAGGAGCCAGCCGGCCACTCCCAGCCATAGGCTGCCATACACAAACCACGGCCCATTTCCCTGGCTAACAAAATTCAGATGCCCCGCTTCTGGATGGCAGATTGCAGGAGCCACTTGGCACTGCCAAACCAGCCAGACTTGGAACTGGGGCTACCTTGGGTATGGGAACCATCCTGAGTATCGTGGATTTTCAGGAGCCAGCCGGCCACTCCCAGACACAGGCTGCCAAACACAAACCACGGCCCTTTCCCCTGGCTAACAAAATTCAGATGCTCCGCCTCTGGATGGCAGATTGCAGGAGCCACTTGGCACTGTCAAACCAGCCAGACTTTGCACTGGTGCTACCTTGGGTCTGGGAACCATCTTGGGTATCATGGATTTTCAGGAGCTGGCCGGCCACTCCCAGACACAGGCCCCCAAAAACAAACCTCGGCCCGTTTCCCTGACAAACAAAACACAGCTACCCCGCTTCTGGATGGCAGATTGTAGGACCCACTTGGTACTATCAAACCAGCCCGACTTGGCACTGGTGCCACCTTGGGTCTGGGAACCATCCTGCGTATCGTGGATTTTCAGGAGCCAGCCGGCCACTCCCAGTCATAGGCTGCCAAACACAAACCAGGGCCCTTTTCCCTGGCTAACAAAATTCAGATGCCCCGCTTCTGGATGGCAGATTGCAGGAGCCACTTGGCACTGTCAAACCAGCCAGACTTGGCACTGGTGCTACCTTGGGTATGGGAACCATTCTGCGTATCGTGGATTTTCAGGAGCCAGCCGGCCACTCCCAGCCATAGGCTGGCACACACAAACCACGGCCCTTTTCCCTGGCTAACAAAATTCAGATGCCCCGCTCCTTGATGGCATATTGCAGGAGCCACTTGGCACTGTCAAACCAGCCAGACTTGGCACTGGTGCCACCTTGGGTCTGGGAATCATCCTGTGTATTGTGAATTTTCCGGAGCAAGCCGTCCACTCCCAGCCATAGGCTGCCAAACACAAAACACGGCCCTTTTCCCTGGCTTACAAATATCAGATGCCCCGCTTCTGGATGGCAGATTGCTAGAGCCACTTTGCTCTGTCAAACCAGCCTGACTTGGCACTGGTGCCACCTTGGGTCTGGGAACCATCCTGCGTATGGTGGATTTTCAGGAGCCAGCCGGCCACTCCCAGCCACAAGCCCTCAAACACAAACCACGGGACTTTTCCCTGGAAAACAAATTTCAGCTACCCTGCTTCTATATGGCAGATTGCAGGACCCACTGGGAATCATAAAGAAGCCCGACTTGGCGCTGGTTCTACCTTGGCTCTGGGAACCATCCTGCGTGTCGTGGATTTTCAGGAGCCAGCCGGCCACTCCCAGCCATATGCTGCCAAACACAAACCACGGCCCGTTTCCATGGCTAACAAAATTCAGATGCCCCGCTTCTGGATGGCAGATTGCAGGAGCCACTTGGTACTATCAAACCAGCCCAACTTGTCACTGGTGCTACCTTGGGTCTGGGAACCATCCTGCGTATAGTGTATTTTCAGGAGCCAGCCGGCCACTCCCGGCCATAGGCTGCCAAACACAAACCAGGGCCCTTTTCCCAGGCTAACAAAATTCAGATGCCCCGCTTCTGGATGGTAGATTGCAGGAGCCACTTGGTACTATTAAACCAGCCTGACTTGGCACTGGTGCTACCTTGGGCCAGGGTACCATCCTGCGTATGGTGGATTTTCAGGTGCCAGCCGGCCACTCCCAGCCGCAGGCTGCCAAAAAAAAAACCTCGGCCCTTTTCCCTGGCTAACAAAATTCAGATGGCTTGCTTCTGGATAGCAGACTGCAGGAGCAACTTAGCACTGTAAAACCAGCCCAACTGGGCACTGGTGCCACCTTGGGTCTGGGAACCATCCTGCGTATGGTGGATTTTCAGGAGCCAGCCGGCCACTCCCAGACACAGGCTGCCAAACAAAAACCACGGCCCTTTCCCCTGGCTAACAAAATTCAGACGCCCCGCTTCTGGATGGCAGATTGCTGGAGCCACCTGGCGCTGTAAAACCAGCCCAACTTGGCACTGGTGCCACCTTGGGTCTGGGAACCATCCTGCGTATGGTGGATTTTCAGGAGCCAGCCGGCCACTCCCAGCCATAGGCTGCCAAACACAAACCATGGTCCTTTCCCCTGGCTTACAAAATTCAGATGCCCCGCTTCTGGATGGCAGATTGCTGGAGCCACTTGGCACTGTCAAAGCAGCCCGACTTGGCACTGGTGCCACCTTGGATCTGGGAACCATCCTGTGTATGGTGGATTTTCAGGAGCCAGCCGGCCACTCCCAGCCATAGTCTTACAAACACAAACCACGGCACTTTTCCCTGGCTAACAAAACTCAGCTATCCCGCTTCAGGATGGCAGATTGCAGGAGACACTTGGCACTGTCAAACCAGCCCGACTTGGCACTGGTGCCACCTCGGACCTTGGAACCATCCTTTGTATGGTGGATTTTCAGGAGCCAGCCGGCCACTCCCAGCCATAGTCTGCCAAACAAAAACCAGGCACTTTTCCCTGGCTAACAAAACTCCGCTACCCCGCTTCTGGATGGCAGATTGCAGGAGCCACTTGGCACTGTCAAACCAGCCAGACTTGGCACTGGTGCTACCTTGGGTCTGGGAACCATCCTGGGTATCATGGATTTTCAGGAGCTGGCCGGCCACTCCCAGACACAGGCCCCCAAAAACAAACCTCGGCCCGTTTCCCTGACAAACAAAACACAGCTACCCCGCTTCTGGATGGAAGATTGTAGGAGCCACTTCGTAATATCAAACCAGCCCGACTTGGCACTGGTGCCACCTTGGGTCTGGGAACCATCCTGCGTATCGTGGATTTTCAGGTGCCAGCCGGCCACTCCCAGCCATAGGCTGCCAAACACAAACCATGGCCCTTTTCCCAGGCTAATAAATTCAGATGCCCCGCTTCTGGATGGTAGATTGCAGGAGCCACTTGGTACTATTAAACCAGCCCGACTTGGCACTGGTGCTACCTTGGGCCAGGGTACCATCCTGCGTATCGTGGATTTACAGGTGCCAGCCGGCCACTCCCAGCCGCAGGCTGCCAAAAAAAAAACCTCGGCCCTTTTCCCTGGCTAACCAAATTCAGATGGCTTGCTTCTGGGTAGCAGACTGCAGGAGCAACCTAGCTATAAACCAGCCCGACTTGGCACTGGTGCCACCTTGGGTCTGGGAACCATCCTGCGTATGGTGGATTTTCAGGAGCCAGCCGGCCACTCCCAGACACAGGCTGCCAAACACAAACCACGGCCCTTTTCCCTGGCTAACAAAATTCAGATGCCCCGCTTCTGGATGGCAGATTGCAGGAGCCACTTGGCACTGTCAAACCAGCCAGACTTGGCACTGGTGCCACCTTGGGTCTGGGAATCATCCTGTGTATTGTGAATTTTCCGGAGCAAGCCGTCCACTCCCAGCCATAGGCTGCCAAACACAAAACACGGCCCTTTTCCCTGGCTTACAAATATCAGATGCCCCGCTTCTGGATGGCAGATTGCTAGAGCCACTTTGCACTGTCAAACCAGCCTGACTTGGCACTGGTGCCACCTTGGGTCTGGGAACCATCCTGCGTATGGTGGATTTTCAGGAGCCAGCCGGCCACTCCCAGCCACAAGCCCTCAAACACAAACCACGGGACTTTTCCCTGGAAAACAAATTTCAGCTACCCTGCTTCTATATGGCAGATTGCAGGAGCCACTGGGAATCATAAAGAAGCCCGACTTGGCGCTGGTTCTACCTTGGCTCTGGGAACCATCCTGTGTGTCGTGGATTTTCAGGAGCCAGCCGGCCACTCCCAGCCATATGCTGCCAAACACAAACCACGGCCCGTTTCCATGGCTAACAAAATTAAGATGCCCCGCTTCTGGAATGCAGATTGCAGGAGCCACTTGGCACTGTCAAACCAGCCCGACTTGGCACTGGTGCCACCTTGGGTATGGGAACCATCCTGCGTACGGTGGATTTCCAGGAGCCAGCCGGCCACTCCCAGACTCAGGCCCCGCAAAAACAAACCTCGGCCCGTTTCCCTGACAAACCAAACGCAGCTACCTCGCTTCTGGATGGCAGATTGCAAAAGCCACTGGTTATTATAAACAAGCTCGACTTGGCACTGCTTCTACCTTGGGTCTGGGAACCATCCTGCGTATCGTGGATTTTCAGGAGCCAGCCGGCCACTCCCAGCCATAGGCTTGCCAACACAAACCACGGCCCTTTTCCCGGGCACACATAATTCAGATGCCCTGCTACTCGTTGGCAGATTGCAGGAGCCACTTGGCACTGTCAAACCAGCCCGACTTGGCACTGGTGCCACCTTGGATCTGGGAACCATCCTGTGTATGGTGGATTTTCAGGAGCCAGCCAACCACTGCCAGCCATAGTCTGCCAAACACAAACCACGGCACTTTTCCCTGGCTAACAAAACTCAGCTACCCCGCTTCAGGATGGCAGATTGCAGGAGCCACTTGGCACTGTCAAACCAGCCCGACTTGGCACTGGTGCCACCTTGGACCTAGGTACCATCCTTCGTATGGTGGATTTTCAGGAGCCAGCGGGCCACTCCCAGCCATAGTCTGCAAAACAAAAACCAGGCACTTTTCACTGGCTAACAAAACTCAGCTACCCCGCTTCTGGATGGCAGATTGCAGGAGCCACTTGGCACTGTCAAACCAGCCCGACTTGGCTCTGGTGCCACCTTGGGTCTGGGAACAATCCTGCGTATTGTGGATTTTCAGGAGCCAGCCGGTCACTCCCAGCCACAAGTCCTCAAACTTAAACCACGGCCCTTTTCTCTGGAAAACAAATTTCAGCTGCCCTGCTTCTGGATGGCAGATTGCTGGAGCCACTTGGTACTATCAAACCAGCCCGACTTGGCACTGGTGCTACCTTGGGTCTGGGAACCATCATGGGTATCATGGATTTTCAGGAGCTGGCCGGCCACTCCCAGACACAGGCCCCGAAAAAAAAACCTCGGTCCGTTTCCCTGACAAAGAAAACACAGCTACCTCGCTTCTGGATGGCAGATTGTAGGAGCCACTTGGTACTATCAAACCAGCCCGACTTGGCACTGGTGCCATCTTGGGTGTGGGAACCATCCTGCGTATCGTGGATTTTCAGGAGCCAGCCGGCCACTCCCAGCCGTAGGCTGCCATACACAAACCACGGCCCTTTTCCCTGGCTAACAAAATTCAGATGCCCCGCTTCTGGATGGCAGATTGCAGGAGCCACTTGGCAAAGCCAAACCAGCCAGACTTGGAACTGGTGCTACCTTCGGTATGGGAACCATCCTGAGTATCGTGGATTTTCAGGAGCCAGCCGGCCACTCCCAGACACAGGCTGCCAAACACAAACCACGGCCCTTTCCCCTGGCTAACAAAATTCAGATGCCCCGCCTCTGGATGGCAGATTGCAGGAGCCACTTGGCGCTGTCAAACCAGCCAAACTTGGCACTGGTGCCACCTTGGATCTGGGAACCATCCTGTGTATGGTGGATTTTCAGGAGCCAGCCGGCCACTCCCAGCCATAGTCTGCCAAACACAAACCACGGCACTTTTCCCTGGCTAACAAAACTCATCTACCCCGCTTCAGGATGGCAGATTGCAGGAGCCACTTGGCACTGTCAAACCAGCCCGACTTGGCACTGGTGCCACCTTGGACCTTGGAACCATCCTTTGTATGGTGGATTTTCAGGAGCCAGCCGGCCACTCCCAGCCATATTCTGCCAAACAAAAACCAGGCACTTTTCCCTGGCTAACAAAACTCACCTACCCCGCTTCTGGATGGCAGATTGCAAGAGCCACTTGGCACTGTCAAACCAGCCAGACTTGGCACTGGTGCTACCTTGGGTCTGGGAACCATCCTGCGTATCATGGATTTTCAGGAGCTGGCCGGCCACTCCCAGACACAGGCCCCCAAAAACAAACCTTGGCCCGTTTCCCTGACAAACAAAACACAGCTACCCCGCTTCTGGATGGCAGATTGTAGGAGCCACTTGGTACTATCAAACCAGCCCGACTTGGCACTGGTGCCACCTTGGGTCTGGGAACCATCCTGTGTATTGTGAATTTTCCGGAGCAAGCCGTCCACTCCCAGCCATAGGCTGCCAAACACAAAACACGGCCCTTTTCCCTGGCTTACAAATATCAGATGCCCCGCTTCTGGATGGCAGATTGCTGGAGCCACTTTGCACTGTCAAACCAGCCTGACTTGGCACTGGTGCCACCTTGGGTCTGGGAACCATCCTGCGTATGGTGGATTTTCAGGAGCCAGCCGGCCACTCCCAGCCACAAGCCCTCAAACACAAACCACGGGACTTTTCCCTGGAAAACAAATTTCATCTACCCTGCTTCTATATGGCAGATTGCAGGAGCCACTGGGAATCATAAAGAAGCCCGACTTGGCGCTGGTTCTACCTTGGCTCTGGGAACCATCCTGTGTGTCGTGGATTTTCAGGAGCCAGCCGGCCACTCCCAGCCATATGCTGCCAAACAAAAACCACGGCCCGTTTCCATGGCTAACAAAATTCAGATGCCCCGCTTCTGGATGGCAGATTGCAGGAGCCACTTGGTACTATCAAACCAGCCCAACTTGTCACTGGTGCTACCTTGGGTCTGGGAACCATCCTGCGTATAGTGTATTTTCAGGAGCCAGCCGGCCACTCCCAGCCATAGGCTGCCAAACACAAACCACGGCCCGTTTCCCTGGCTAACAAAATTCAGATGCCCTGCTTCTGGATGGTAGATTGCAGGAGCCACTTGGTACTATTAAACCAGCCCGACTTGGCACTGGTGCTACCTTGGGCCAGGGTACCATCCTGCGTATCGTGGATTTTCAGGTGCCAGCCGGCCATTCCCAGCCGCAGGCTGCCAAAAAAAAAAACCTCGGCCCTTTTCCCTGGCTAACAAAATTCAGATGGCTTGCTTCTGGATAGCAGACTGCAGGAGCAACCTAGCACTGTAAAACCAGCCCGAGTTGGCACTGGTGCCACCTTGGGTCTGGGAACCATCCTGCGTATGGTGGATTTTCAGGAGCCAGCCGGCCACTCCCAGACACAGGCTGCCAAACACAAACCACGGCCCTTTTCCCTGGCTAACAAAATTCAGACGCCCCGCTTCTGGATGGCAGATTGCTGGAGCCACTTGGCGCTGTAAAACCAGCCCAACTTGGCACTGGTGCCACCTTGGGTCTGGGAACCATCTAGCGTATTGTGGATTTTCAGCAGCCAGCCGGCCACTCCCAGCCACAAGCCGTCAAACTCAAACCACGGCCCTTTTCTCTGGAAAAAAAATTTCAGCTACCCTGCTTCTATATGGCAGATTGCAGGAGCCACTGGGTATTATAAAGAAGCCCGACTTGGCGCTGGTTCTACCTTGGGTCTGGGAACCATCCTGCGTGTTGCTCTGCCTGTGTGGGCGCAGCTGGTGATAGAGAGACGATGAATCTTGTTTCTTGATCAGAAGGCTTGATTTATTAAGATATGATATATAATACATTATGACTATACTAAATAGAATATAGAGAGAGGTTTGCAGAGCTGCTAGCTAAGCTAAGAATAGATAGAAAAGAATCCCAAACAAAGTTGTGTCCAGGGACTCAGTCCCCTCACTTGCCCTGGTGATTGGCCCTTAATTATAAACATAGGAAATGAACCAATCAAGGTGAATCCTATTACATTCCACAGCAGCTGATAACAATTGTTTACCTTCTCTTCGGAGGCCTCTGGCCTCCCGAAGACACAGAAATCCGAAAGAAAGGATTTCTGTGGAGAAATGTCTGCGACATCTCACCTTTCTAAATTGTATAAAATAAAAGAAAAATGCTGATGTGGAATGAACAGGAAATTTCTTCACCTATAGAATATACAATAACTAACAAATCACTAAAACAATGCTATAATATAAGAAAAATGCAAAATACAATGTAAAGCGAATTTGAGTCCATGCAGCTGAATTTCAGGAACAGTCCAAGAGCCGAAATTGTTTCCCTTGGAATATCTGAGAGTCCTTTTGGTCCTGAAACAGACTTCTGCAAAAGAGTTCCATCAATAGTTATCAAAAACCATTGACAGTCTTAATACAATTTGAAACGATTTGAAACAACTTGAACAATTTTGGAATGTCCTTTCTGGCCCTTCAATGCTTCAGCACATCAGAGCTGCTGCCCACACTATTTTCAATCTTTTTTATTTAATTTCTTTTTTTTTTTTTTTTGTTTTTTTTTTTTTTTGAACCGAAAAACAAAAGAGCAGCAGCCAGGGGCAGAGCAGTGCCAGAGAAGGAAAGGCCCTGGGGGCCCTGGCCCATGCTGGACCAGGAACCCCAAAACTGGCTCACACAGGTGGACCCGGACCAGTAGGAGAAACCAGAATTCCCAACATCATCAAGGGGCCAAATGATGGCCCTGGCCCAGGAACCTCCTGAGCCCAACGGCCCAGACCAAACTCATAAGGAAGGCTCTGCATTCCTGCAGGCCTGAACTTTGCTGCCAGCACAATGCCAGCACGGGTAGTGAAACGCTTCCTTTCCCCTAAACCACTGAGGCATGCCAGCAGCAGGGAAATAGAAGCCTTCCCCAGAAATCCCATCCGGGGTCTGGAGACGTTTGCTCCCCACAGCAAACCAGCTATGGTCTCCTCCAATTGTGCCCTCTCCCTCGGCAATGCATCGGGTTTGTCTCTCATCCGCCCCCTGGCATCACCCCCACCCCCTCCGGGCTGGGGACCAGAGGCAGGGATCTCGGGATGCACCTGCCCCCCCATGCCACTAGGACGCAAGAGAGGCGGCGGCCTCCATGGGACAATCCCCGAAAAACCACCCCCCAAACCGCCGAGAATGCTGATCTTAAAAACAGGCAGCTGGACTGCCACAACAATGAGCTGGCGGGAAGCCCCCGCTCTACGGAAGGAGAGACCCCCCGCCGGAGCGACTGCTGGGACGTCCGGTGGAAGCAGCGGGGAGGGAGCCGGAACTGGGGAGGGAACCGCGCTGAGCATGGGATCAGCCGCGGGCTGCTCCGAGGGTCCCGCGGGCTCAACGCCGTTTTCAGCCCCATCCTGAACAGGAACCGTCTCGGCTTGGGGCGGGGACGCTCGGGAACACGCTGTTGCTGCATCCCTTGGCTCTGAAAGCGGCGGCAGGCACGGCCCGGGCAGCAATGGAGCCGGGAGAAGCGGCGGAGCGTCGCCGTTGCTTAGCAACAGGTCAATCGCCGAAGGTGTTGTCTCTTCCGCCTTCTCCGACACAGGCGCTGGCAGGGGCGGGGATGCCGGTGAAACCGCGGGCGGGATCTCCTGGAGTGACAGCTCTGTCAGGGCCGTGGAGGAAACCTCAGAGACCGGTGCCGCCCCCATGTCTGAAGGCGGAGTCTGAGAGGCCGGCACTGGCTTGAGCGGCCACTCCCATCCCCCCGGAGAGAGAGAAGGGGGGGAAGGAGACGACGCCATCTGAGCATGCTCCGGAGCAAGAGTAAAAAAAACTTCTTCGGGCCGCGAAGTTTCGCCCCCCCGCGCCGTGAAGCAGGGGGGGCTGGGAAGAAAAATGTCCTCCCCCACCGGGTCTTCTGCCAAAGGCGGTGGAAACGGAGCCTGGCCATAACAATTAGAGATCCATTGAAAACAAGCTGCTCTGCGTTTCAGAACTGGGAAAAGCTTTATAAATGCTGGGTAGATAGAAGGCAGGACACGTCCCTCGTTCCACACGAACTGGAAAATGGAGTCCATGCACTCCCAGACAAAAGCATCTAAAGCATATAAGACATCAGCAAAGAACCCAAAAAGTTTTGCCCATCGAAAGAATTCATAGATATCTGTTTTTGACAAAAGGAAACCGTCTTCTCTGCACCAATATTTCCAGAGGGCTATGATTTTTTCCTCTGAAGGGGAGAATTGAATCTCTTCTGGCAAGGCATGGGTCTGCCATACAAACAGCCACAAACTACGAAGGGCTGGTTCATCAGGGATAGAAAAGTAAACAGTACCTTTTGAAAGAGTCCAGCTTTCTCTGGCCAGCTCTGCAGGTGTGCTGTTCTTGTCTACCATGTTTCCTGATGATTTTCCAGAAGTTCTCTTTTGTGGTCAGCCTTGGCTGTGAACTCTGTCCATATCAGGATCTTCAGTTCTTCAGCTCCTGGCTTGAATCCACTTCTGTGGTCACTTCAAAGCAACCATCAAATGCTACACATACAGGATTTTTACCCAGTGCAGCAATTTTGCTCCTCTGGTCTTATCAGATTAATTTTTGCTCTGACACGAGGGGTCACCAGATGTTGCTCTGCCTGTGTGGGCGCAGCTGGTGATAGAGAGACGATGAATCTTGTTTCTTGATCAGAAGGCTTGATTTATTAAGATATGATATATAATACATTATGACTATACTAAATAGAATATAGAGAGAGGTTTGCAGAGCTGCTAGCTAAGCTAAGAATAGATAGAAAAGAATCCCAAACAAAGTTGTGTCCAGGGACTCAGTCCCCTCACTTGCCCTGGTGATTGGCCCTTAATTATAAACATAAGAAATGAACCAATCAAGGTGAATCCTATTACATTCCACAGCAGCTGATAACAATTGTTTACCTTCTCTTCGGAGGCCTCTGGCCTCCCGAAGACACAGAAATCCGAAAGAAAGGATTTCTGTGCAGAAATGTCTGCGACACCTGCGTATCGTGGATTTTCAGGAGCCAGCCGGCCACTCCCAGCCATATGCTGCCAAACACAAACCACGGCCCGTTTCCATGGCTAACAAAATTCAGATGCCCCGCTTCTGGATGGCAGATTGCAGGAGCCACTTGGTACTATCAAACCAGCCCAACTTGGCGCTGGTGCTACCTTGGGTCTGGGAACCATCCTGCGTATAGTGGATTTTCAGGAGCCAGCCGGCCACTCCCAGCCATAGGCTGGCCAACACAAACCACGGCACTTTTCCCTGGCTAACAAAATTCAGCAACCTCGCTTCTGGATGGCAGATTGCAGGAGCCACTTGGCACTGTCAAACCAGCCCGACTTGGCACTGGTGCCACCTTGGGTCTGGGAATCATCTTGTGTATTGTGAATTTTCAGGAGCAAGCCGTCCACTCCCAGCCATAGGCTGCCAAACACAAACCATGGCCCTTTTCCCTGGCTTACTAATATCAGATGCCCCGCTTCTGGATGGCAGATTGCTGGAGCCACTTGGCCCTGTCTAACCAGCCTGACTTGGCACTGGTGCCACCTTGGGTCTAGGAACCATCCTGCGTATTGTGGATTTTCAGGAGCCAGAAGGCCACTCCCAGCCACAAGCCCTCAAACTCAAACCACGGCCCTTTTCTCTGCAAAACAAATTTAAGCTGCCCTGCTTCTATATGGCAGATTTCAGGAGCAAGTGGGTATTATAAACAAGCCCGACTTGGCGCTGGTTCTACCTTGGGTCTGGGTACCATCCTGCGTACGGTGGATTTCCAGGAGCCAGCCGGCCACTCCCAGACACAGGCCTCGCAAAAACGAACCTCGGCCCGTTTCCCTGACAAACAAAACTCAGCTACCTCGCTTCTGGATGGCAGATTGCAAAAGCCACTGGTTATTATAAACAAGCCCGACTTGGCACTGGTTCTACCTTGGGTCTGGGAACCATCCTGCGTATCGTGGATTTTCAGGAGCCAGCCGGCCACTCCCAGCCATAGGCTTGCCAACACAAACCACAGCCCTTTTCCCGGGCACACATAATTCAGATGCCCTGCTACTGGTTGGCAGATTGCAGGAGCCACTTGGCACTGTCAAACCAGCCCGACTTGGCACTGGTGCCACCTTGGATCTGGGAACCATCCTGTGTATGGTGCATTTTCAGGAGCCAGCCGGCCACTCCCAGCCATAGTCTGCCAAACACAAACCACGGCACTTTTCCCTGGCTAACAAAACTCAGCTACCCCGCTTCTGGATGGCAGATTGCAGGACACACTTGGCACTGTCAAACCAGCCTGACTTGGCACTGGTGCCACCTTGGGTCTGGGAACCATCCTGCGTATAGTGTATTTTCAGGAGCCAGCCGGCCACTCCCAGCCATAGGCTGCCAAACACAAACCACGGCCCTTTTCCCTGGCTAACAAAATTCAGATGCCCCGCTTCTGGATGGTAAATTGCAGGAGCCACTTGGAACTGTCAAACCAGCCCGACTTGGCACTGGTGCCACCTTAAGTCTGGGAACTCATCCTGCGTGTTGTGGATTTTCAGGAGCCAGCCAGCCACTCCCAGCCACAAGCCCTAAAACTCAAACCACGGCCCTTTTCTCTGGCAAACAAAACTCAGCTGCCTTGCTTCTGGATGGCAGATTGCAGGAGCCACTTGGTACTATCAAACCAGCCCGACTTGGCACTGGTGCCACCTTTGGTCTGGCAACTATCCTGCCTATCGGGTATTTTCAGGAGCCAGCCGGCCACTCCCAGCCATATACTTCCAAACACAAACCACGGCACTTTTCCCTGGCTAACAAAATTCAGATGCCCCACTTCTGGATGGCAGATTGCAGGAGCCACTTGGCACTGTCAAACCAGCCCGACTTGGCACTGGTGCCACCTTGGGTCTGGGAGCCATCCTGCGTGATGTGGATTTTCAGGAGCCAGCCGTCCACTCCCAACCATAGGCTGCCAAACACAAACCAGGGCCCTTATCCCTGGCTAAAAAAATTCAGATGCCCCGCCTCTGGATGGCAGATTGCAGGAGCCACTTGGTGCAATCACTCCAGCCTGACTTGCCACTGATGCCACCTTGGGTCTGGGAACCATCCTGCGTATTGTGGATTTTCAGGAGCAAGCCGGCCACTCCCAGCCACAAGCCCTAAAACTCAAACCACGGCCCTTTTCTCTGGCAAACAAATCTCAGCTGTCCTGCTTCTGGATGGCAGATTGCAGGAGCCACTTGGCACTGTCAAACCAGCCCGACTTGGCACTGGTGCCGCCTTGGGTCTGGCAACCATCCTGCATATCATAGATTTTCAGGAGCCAGCCGGCCACTCCCAGCCATATGCTGCCAAACCCAAACCACGGCCCGTTTCCATGGCTAACAAAATACAGATGCCCCGCTTCTGGATGGCAGATTGTAGGAGCCATTTGGCACTGTCAAACCAGCCAGACATGGCACTGGTGCTACCTTGGGTATGGGAACCATCCTGTGTATTCTGGATTTTCAGGAGCCAGCCGGCCAC
Organism: Passerculus sandwichensis; assembly: GCA_031885435.1. NCBI lineage: Eukaryota > Metazoa > Chordata > Aves > Passeriformes > Passerellidae > Passerculus > Passerculus sandwichensis. Next base: position 2,223,506 of record CM063166.1, on the reverse strand, counting down.
TCCCAGACACAGGCTGCCAAACACAAACCACGGCCCTTTTCCCTGGCTAACAAATATCAGATGCCCCGCTTCTGGATGGCAGATTGCAGGAGCCACTTGGCACTGTCAAACCAGCCAGACTTGGCACTGGTGCCACCTTGGGTCTGGGAACCATCCTGCGTATCGTGGATATTCAGGAGCAAGCCGTCCACTCCCAGCCATAGGCTGCCAAACACAAACCACGGCACTTTTCCCTGGCTAACAAAACTCAGCTACCCCACTTCTGGATGGCAGATTGCAGGAGCCACTTGGCACTGTCAAACCAGCCCGACTTGGCACTGGTGCCACCTTGGGTCTGGGAACCATCCTGCGTATGGTGGATTTTCAGGAGCCAGCGGGCCACTCCCAGCCACAAGTCCTCAAACTCAAACCACGGCCGTTTTCTCTGGAAAACAAATTTCAGCTGCCCTGCTTCTGGATGGCAGATTGCAGGAGCCACTTGGTACTATCAAACCAGCCCAACTTGGCACTGGTGCCACCTTGGGTCTGAGAACCATCCTGGGTATCATGGATTTTCAGGAGCTGGCCGGCCACTCCCAGCCACAAGCCCCAAAAAAAAAACCTCGGCCCGTTTCCCTGACAAACAGAACTCAGTTACCCCGCTTCTGGATGGCAGATTGCAGGACCCACTTGGCACTGTCAAACCAGCCCTACTTGGCACTGGTGCCACCTTGGGTCTGGGAGCCATCCTGCGTGATGTGGATTTTCAGGAGCCAGCCGTCCACTCCCAACCATAGGCTGCCAAACACAAACCTCGGCCCTTATCCCTGGCTAAAAAAATTCAGATGCCCCGCCTCTGGATGGCAGATTGCAGGAGCCACTTGGTGCAATCAATCCAGCCTGACTTGGCACTGGAGCCACCTTTGGTCTGGGAACCCTCCTGCGTATTGTGGATTTTCAGGAGCCAGCCGGCCACTCCCAGCCACAAGCCCTCAAACACAAACCATGGCCCTTTTCCCTGGCTAACAAAACTCAGCTACCCCGCTTCTGCATGGCAGATTGCTAGAGCCACTTGGTACTATCAAACCAGCCCAACTTGGCACTGGTGCCACCTTGGGTATGGGAACCATCCTGCGTATCATGGATTTTCAGGAGCCAGCTGGCAATACCCAGCCGTAAGCTGGCCAACACAAACCACGGCCCGTTTCCCTGGCTAATAAATTCAGATGCCCCGCTTCTGGATGGCAGATTGCAGGAGCCACTTGGCACTGTCAAACCAGCCACACTTGGCACTGGTGCCACCTTGGGTCTGGGAATCATCCTGTGTATTGTGAATTTTCAGGAGCAAGCCGTCCACTCCCAGCCATAGGCTGCCAAACACAAACGATGGCCCTTTTCCCTGGCTTACAAATATCAGATACCCCGCTTCTGGATGGCAGATTGCTGGAGCCACTTGGCACTTTCAAGCCAGCCTGACATGGCACTGGTGCCACCTTGGGTCTAGGAACCATCCTGCGTATTGTGGATTTTCAGGTGCCAGCCGGCCACTCCCAGCCGCAGGCTGCCAAAAAAAACCTCGGCCCTTTTCCCTAACTAACAAAATTCAGATGGCTTGCTTCTGGATAGCAGACTGCAGGAGAAACCTAGCACTGTAAAACCAGCCCGACTTGGCGCTGGTGCTACCTTGGGTCTTGGAACCATCCTGCGTACGGTGGATTTTCAGGAGCCAGCCGGCCACTCCCAGACACAGGCCCCCAAATACAAACCTCGGCCCGTTTCCCGGACAAGCCAAACTCAGCTACCTCGCTTCTGGCTGGCAGATTGCAGGAGCCACTGGTTATTATAAACAAGCCCGACTTGGCACTGGTTCTACCTTGGGTCTTGGAACCATCCTGCGTATCGTAGATTTTCAGGAGCCAGCCGGCCACTCCCAGCCATATGCTGCCAAACACAAACCACGGCCCTTTTCCCTGGCACACATAATTCAGATGCCCTGCTACTGGTTGGCAGATTGCAGGAGCCACTTGGCACTGTCAAACCAGCCCGACTTGGCACTGGTGACACCTTGGATCTGGGAACCATCCTGTGTATGGTGGATTTTCAGGAGCCAGCCGGCCACTCCCAGACACAGGCCCCCAAAAACAAACCTCGGCCCTTTTCCCTGAGAAACAAAACACAGCTACCCCGCTTCTGGATGGCAGATTGTAAGAGCCACTTGGTACTATCAAACCAGCCCGACTTGGCACTGGTGCCACCTTGGGTGTGGGAACCATCCTGCGTATCGTGGATTTTCAGGAGCCAGCCGGCCACTCCCAGCCCTAGGCTGCCAAACACAAACAACGGCCCTTTTCCCGGGCTAACAAAATTCAGATGCCCCGCTTCTGGATGGCAGATTGTAAGAGCCACTTGGTACTATCAAACCAGCCCGACTTGGCACTGGTGCCGCCTTGGGTCTGGCAACCATCCTGCATATCATAGATTTTCAGGAGCCAGCCGGCCACTCCCAGCCATATGCTGCCAAACCCAAACCACGGCCCGTTTCCATGGCTAACAAAATACAGATGCCCCGCTTCTGGATGGCAGATTGTAGGAGCCATTTGGCACTGTCAAACCAGCCAGACATGGCACTGGTGCTACCTTGGGTATGGGAACCATCCTGTGTATTCTGGATTTTCAGGAGCCAGCCGGCCACTCCCAGACACAGGCTGCCAAACACAAACCACGGCCCTTTTCCCTGGCTAACAAATATCAGATGCCCCGCTTCTGGATGGCAGATTGCAGGAGCCACTTGGCACTGTCAAACCAGCCAGACTTGGCACTGGTGCCACCTTGGGTCTGGGAACCATCCTGCGTATCGTGGATATTCAGGAGCAAGCCGTCCACTCCCAGCCATAGGCTGCCAAACACAAACCACGGCACTTTTCCCTGGCTAACAAAACTCAGCTACCCCACTTCTGGATGGCAGATTGCAGGAGCCACTTGGCACTGTCAAACCAGCCCGACTTGGCACTGGTGCCACCTTGGGTCTGGGAACCATCCTGCGTATGGTGGATTTTCAGGAGCCAGCGGGCCACTCCCAGCCACAAGTCCTCAAACTCAAACCACGGCCGTTTTCTCTGGAAAACAAATTTCAGCTGCCCTGCTTCTGGATGGCAGATTGCAGGAGCCACTTGGTACTATCAAACCAGCCCAACTTGGCACTGGTGCCACCTTGGGTCTGAGAACCATCCTGGGTATCATGGATTTTCAGGAGCTGGCCGGCCACTCCCAGCCACAAGCCCCAAAAAAAAAACCTCGGCCCGTTTCCCTGACAAACAGAACTCAGTTACCCCGCTTCTGGATGGCAGATTGCAGGACCCACTTGGCACTGTCAAACCAGCCCTACTTGGCACTGGTGCCACCTTGGGTCTGGGAGCCATCCTGCGTGATGTGGATTTTCAGGAGCCAGCCGTCCACTCCCAACCATAGGCTGCCAAACACAAACCTCGGCCCTTATCCCTGGCTAAAAAAATTCAGATGCCCCGCCTCTGGATGGCAGATTGCAGGAGCCACTTGGTGCAATCAATCCAGCCTGACTTGGCACTGGAGCCACCTTTGGTCTGGGAACCCTCCTGCGTATTGTGGATTTTCAGGAGCCAGCCGGCCACTCCCAGCCACAAGCCCTCAAACACAAACCATGGCCCTTTTCCCTGGCTAACAAAACTCAGCTACCCCGCTTCTGCATGGCAGATTGCTAGAGCCACTTGGTACTATCAAACCAGCCCAACTTGGCACTGGTGCCACCTTGGGTATGGGAACCATCCTGCGTATCATGGATTTTCAGGAGCCAGCTGGCAATACCCAGCCGTAAGCTGGCCAACACAAACCACGGCCCGTTTCCCTGGCTAATAAATTCAGATGCCCCGCTTCTGGATGGCAGATTGCAGGAGCCACTTGGCACTGTCAAACCAGCCACACTTGGCACTGGTGCCACCTTGGGTCTGGGAATCATCCTGTGTATTGTGAATTTTCAGGAGCAAGCCGTCCACTCCCAGCCATAGGCTGCCAAACACAAACGATGGCCCTTTTCCCTGGCTTACAAATATCAGATACCCCGCTTCTGGATGGCAGATTGCTGGAGCCACTTGGCACTTTCAAGCCAGCCTGACATGGCACTGGTGCCACCTTGGGTCTAGGAACCATCCTGCGTATTGTGGATTTTCAGGTGCCAGCCGGCCACTCCCAGCCGCAGGCTGCCAAAAAAAACCTCGGCCCTTTTCCCTAACTAACAAAATTCAGATGGCTTGCTTCTGGATAGCAGACTGCAGGAGAAACCTAGCACTGTAAAACCAGCCCGACTTGGCGCTGGTGCTACCTTGGGTCTTGGAACCATCCTGCGTACGGTGGATTTTCAGGAGCCAGCCGGCCACTCCCAGACACAGGCCCCCAAATACAAACCTCGGCCCGTTTCCCGGACAAGCCAAACTCAGCTACCTCGCTTCTGGCTGGCAGATTGCAGGAGCCACTGGTTATTATAAACAAGCCCGACTTGGCACTGGTTCTACCTTGGGTCTTGGAACCATCCTGCGTATCGTAGATTTTCAGGTGCCAGCCGGCCACTCCCAGCCATATGCTGCCAAACACAAACCACGGCCCTTTTCCCTGGCACACATAATTCAGATGCCCTGCTACTGGTTGGCAGATTGCAGGAGCCACTTGGCACTGTCAAACCAGCCCGACTTGGCACTGGTGACACCTTGGATCTGGGAACCATCCTGTGTATGGTGGATTTTCAGGAGCCAGCCGGCCACTCCCAGACACAGGCCCCCAAAAACAAACCTCGGCCCTTTTCCCTGAGAAACAAAACACAGCTACCCCGCTTCTGGATGGCAGATTGTAAGAGCCACTTGGTACTATCAAACCAGCCCGACTTGGCACTGGTGCCACCTTGGGTGTGGGAACCATCCTGCGTATCGTGGATTTTCAGGAGCCAGCCGGCCACTCCCAGCCCTAGGCTGCCAAACACAAACAACGGCCCTTTTCCCGGGCTAACAAAATTCAGATGCCCCGCTTCTGGATGGCAGATTGCAGGAGCCACTTGGCACTGTCAAACCAGCCAGACTTGGCACTGGTGCTACCTTAGGTATGGGAACCATCCTGCGTATCGTGGATTTTCAGGAGCCAGCCGGCCACTCCCAGACACAGGCTGCCAAACACAAACCACGGCCCTTTTCCCTGGCTAACAAAATTCAGATGCCCCGCTTCTGGATGGCAGATTGCTGGAGCCACTTGGCACTGTCAAACCAGCCAGACGTGGCACTGGTGCCACTTTGGGTCTGGGAATCATCCTGCGTATAGTGTATTTTCAGGAGCCAGCCGGCCACTCCCAGCCATAGGCTGCCAAACACAAACCATGGCCCTTTTCCCAGGCTAACAAAATTCAGATGCCCCGCTTCTGGATGGTAGATTGCAGAAGTCACTTGGTACTATTAAACCAGCCCGACTTGGCACTGGTGCTTCCTTGGGCCAAGGTACCATCCTACGTATCGTGGATTGTCAGGTGCCAGCCGGCCACTCCTAGCCGTAGGCTTCCAAAAAAAAACCTCGGCTTTTTTCCCTGGCTAACAAAATTCAGATGGCTTGCTTCTGGTTAGCAGTCTGCAGGAGCAACCTAGCACTGTAAAACCAGCCCGACTTGGCACTGGTGCGACCTTGGGTCTGGGAACCATCCTGCTTATGGTGGATTTTCAGGAGCCAGCTGGCCACTCCCAGCCATAGTCTGACAAACACAAACCACGGCACTTTTCCCTGGCTAACAAAATTCAGCTGCCCTGCTTCTGGATGGCAGATTGCACGAGCCACTTGGCACAATCAAACCAGCCCGACTTGGCACTGGTGCCACCTTGGGTCTGGGAACCATCCTGCGTATGGTGGATTTTCAGGAGCCAGCCGGCCACTCCCTACCATAGGCTGCCAAACATAAACCACGACCCTTTTCCCTGGCTTAAAAAATTCAGATTCCCCGCTTCTGGATGGCAGATTGCAGGAGCCACTTGGCACTGTCAAACCAGCCCGACTTGGCACTGGTGCCACCTTGGGTCTGGGAACCATCCTGCGTATCGTGGATTTTCAGGAGCCAGCCGGCCACTCCCAGCCATAGGCTGCCAAACACAAACCACGGCCCGTTTCCCTGGCTAACAAAACTCAGATGCCCCGCTTCTGGATGGCACATTGCAGGAGCCACTTGGAACTGTCAAACCAGCCCGACTTGGCACTGGTGCTACCTTGGGTATAGGAACCATCCTGCGTATAGTGGATTTTCAGGAGCCAGCCGGCCACTCCAAGCCATAAGGTGCAAAACACAAACCATGGCCCTTTTCCCTGGCTAACAAAATTCAGATGCCCCGCTTCTGGATGGCAGATTGCAGGAGCCACTTGGCACTGTCAAACCAGTCTGACTTGGCACTGGTGCCACTTTGGGTCTGGGAATCATCCTGTGTATTGTGAATTTTCAGGAGCAAGCCGTCCACTCCCAGCCATAGCCTGCCAAACACAAACCATGGCCCTTTTCCCTGGCTTACAAAATTCTGATGCCCCGCTTCTGGATGACAGATTGCTGGAGCCACTTGGCACTGTCAAACCAGCCCGACTTTGCACTGGTGCCACCTTGGGTCTGGGAACCATCCTGCGTATTGTGTATTTTCAGGAGCCAGCCGGCCACTCCCAGACACAGGCTGCCAAACACAGACCACGGCCCTTTTCCCTGGCTAACAAAATTCAGATGCCCCGCTTCTGGATGGCAGATTGCAGGAGCCACTTGGCACTGTCAAACCAGCCAGACGTGGCATTGGTGCCACTTTGGGTCTGGGAATCATCCTGTGTATTGTGAATTTTCAGGAGCAAGCCGGCCACTCCCAGCCATAGCCTGCCAAACACAAACCATGGCCCTTTTCCCTGGCTTACAAAATTCAGATGCCCCGCTTCTGGATGGCAGATTGCAGGAGCCACTTGGCACTGTCAAACCAGCCTGACTTGGCACTGGTGCCACCTTGGGTCTGGGAGCCATCCTGCGTGATGTGGATTTTCAGGAGCCAGCCGTCCACTCCCAACCATAGGCTGCCAAACACAAACCAGGGCCCTTATCCCTGGTTAAAAAAATTCAGATGCCCCGCCACTGGATGGCAGATTGCAGGAGCCACTTGGCACTGTCAAACCAGCCAGACTTGGCACTGGTGCCACCTTGGGTCTGGGAACCATCCTGCGTATCGAGGATATTCAGGAGCAAGCCGTCCACTCCCAGCCATAGGCTGCCAAACACAAACCACGGCACTTATCCCTGGCTAACAAAACTCAGCTACCCCGCTTCTGGATGGCAGATTGCAGGAGCCACTTGGAACTGTCAAACCAGCCCGACTTGGCACTGGTGCTACCTTGGGTATAGGAACCATCCTGCGTATCGTGGATTTTCAGGAGCCAGCCGGCCACTCCAAGCCATAAGCTGCAAAACACAAACCATGGCACTTTTCCCTGGCTAACATAATTCAGATGCATCGCTTCTGGAATGCAGATTGCAGGAGCCACTTGGCACTGTCAAACCAGTCTGACTTGGCACTGGTGCCACCTTGGGTCTTGGAATCATCCTGTGTATTGTGAATTTTCAGGAGCAAGCCGTCCACTCCCAGCCATAGGTTGCCAAACACAAACCATGGCCCTTTTCCCTGGCTTACAAATATCAGATTCCCCGCTTCTGGATGGCAGATTGCAGGAGCCACTTGGCACTGTCAAACCAGCCCGACTTGGCACTGGTGCCACCTTGGGTCTGGGAGCCATCCTGCGTGATGTGGATTTTCAGGAGCCAGCCGTCCACTCCCAACCATAGGCTGCCAAACACAAACCAGGGCCCTTATCCCTGGTTAAAAAAATTCAGATGCCCCGCCTCTGGATGGCAGATTGCAGGAGCCACTTGGTGCAATCACTCCAGCCTGACTTGGCACTGGTGCCACCTTGGGTCTGGGAACCATCCTGCCTATTATGGATTTTCAGGAGCAAGCCGGCCACTCCCAGCCACAAGCCCTAAAACTCAAACCACGGCCCTTTTCTCTGGCAAACAAATCTCAGCTGTCCTGCTTATGGATGGCAGATTGCAGGAGCCACTTGGCACTGTCAAACCAGCCTGACTTGGCACTGGTGCCACCTTTGGTCTGGCAACCATCCTGCGTATCATAGATTTTCAGGAGCCAGCCGGCCACTCCCAGCCATATGCTGCCAAACCCAAACCACGGCCCGTTTCCATGGCTAACAAAATACAGATGCCCCGCTTCTGGATGGCAGATTGCAGGAGCCATTTGGCACTGTCAAACCAGCCAGACATGGCACTGGTGTTTCCTTGGGTATGGGAACCATCCTGTGTATTCTGGATTTTCAGGAGCCAGCCGGCCACTCCCAGACACAGGCTGCCAAACACAAACCACGGCCCTTTTCCCTGGCTAACAAATATCAGATGCCCCGCTTCTGGATGGCAGATTGCAGGAGCCACTTGGCACTGTCAAACCAGCCAGACTTGGCACTGGTGCCACCTTGGGTCTGGGAACCATCCTGCGTATCGAGGATATTCAGGAGCAAGCCGTCCACTCCCAGCCATAGGCTGCCAAACACAAACCACGGCACTTTTCCCTGGCTAACAAAACTCAGCTACCCCGCTTCTGGATGGCAGATTGCAGGAGCCACTTGGAACTGTCAAACCAGCCCGACTTGGCACTGGTGCTACCTTGGGTATAGGAACCATCCTGCGTATCGTGGATTTTCAGGAGCCAGCCGGCCACTCCAAGCCATAAGCTGCAAAACACAAACCATGGCACTTTTCCCTGGCTAACATAATTCAGATGCATCGCTTCTGGAATGCAGATTGCAGGAGCCACTTGGCACTGTCAAACCAGTCTGACTTGGCACTGGTGCCACCTTGGGTCTTGGAATCATCCTGTGTATTGTGAATTTTCAGGAGCAAGCCGTCCACTCCCAGCCATAGGTTGCCAAACACAAACCATGGCCCTTTTCCCTGGCTTACAAATATCAGATTCCCCGCTTCTGGATGGCAGATTGCAGGAGACACTTGGCACTGTCAAACCAGCCCGACTTGGCACTGGTGCCACCTTGGGTCTGGGAACCATCCTGGGTATTGTGGATTTTCAGGAGCCAGCCGGCCACTCCTAGCCACAAGCCTTGCAACACAAACCACGGCCCTTTTCTCTGGAAAAGAAATTTCAGCTTCCCTGCTTCTGGATGGCGGATTGCTGGAGCCACTTGGCACTGTCAAACCAGCCCGACTTGGCACTGGTGCCACCTTGGGTATGGGAACCATCCTGCGTATCATGGATTTTCAGGAGCCAGCTGGCAATACCGAGCCGTAAGCTGGCCAACACAAACCACGGCCCGTTTCCCTGGCTAATAAATTCAGATGCCCCGCTTCTGGATGGCAGATTGCAGGAGCCACTTGGCACTGTCAAACCAGCCACACTTGGCACTGGTGCCACCTTGGGTCTGGGAATCATCCTGTGTATTGTGAATTTTCAGGAGCAAGCCGTCCACTCCCAGCCATAGGCTGCCAAACACAAACGATGGCCCTTTTCCCTGGCTTACAAATATCAGATACCCCGCTTCTGGATGGCAGATTGCTGGAGCCACTTGGCACTTTCAAGCCAGCCTGACATGGCACTGGTGCCACCTTGGGTCTAGGAACCATCCTGCGTATTGTGGATTTTCAGGTGCCAGCCGGCCACTCCCAGCCGCAGGCTGCCAAAAAAAACCTCGGCCCTTTTCCCTAACTAACAAAATTCAGATGGCTTGCTTCTGGATAGCAGACTGCAGGAGAAACCTAGCACTGTAAAACCAGCCCGACTTGGCGCTGGTGCTACCTTGGGTCTTGGAACCATCCTGCGTACGGTGGATTTTCAGGAGCCAGCCGGCCACTCCCAGACACAGGCCCCCAAATACAAACCTCGGCCCGTTTCCCGGACAAGCCAAACTCAGCTACCTCGCTTCTGGCTGGCAGATTGCAGGAGCCACTGGTTATTATAAACAAGCCCGACTTGGCACTGGTTCTACCTTGGGTCTTGGAACCATCCTGCGTATCGTAGATTTTCAGGAGCCAGCCGGCCACTCCCAGCCATATGCTGCCAAACACAAACCACGGCCCTTTTCCCTGGCACACATAATTCAGATGCCCTGCTACTGGTTGGCAGATTGCAGGAGCCACTTGGCACTGTCAAACCAGCCCGACTTGGCACTGGTGACACCTTGGATCTGGGAACCATCCTGTGTATGGTGGATTTTCAGGAGCCAGCCGGCCACTCCCAGACACAGGCCCCCAAAAACAAACCTCGGCCCTTTTCCCTGAGAAACAAAACACAGCTACCCTGCTTCTGGATGGCAGATTGTAAGAGCCACTTGGTACTATCAAACCAGCCCGACTTGGCACTGGTGCCACCTTGGGTGTGGGAACCATCCTGCGTATCGTGGATTTTCAGGAGCCAGCCGGCCACTCCCAGCCCTAGGCTGCCAAACACAAACAACGGCCCTTTTCCCGGGCTAACAAAATTCAGATGCCCCGCTTCTGGATGGCAGATTGCAGGAGCCACTTGGCACTGTCAAACCAGCCAGACTTGGCACTGGTGCTACCTTAGGTATGGGAACCATCCTGCGTATCGTGGATTTTCAGGAGCCAGCCGGCCACTCCCAGACACAGGCTGCCAAACACAAACCACGGCCCTTTTCCCTGGCTAACAAAATTCAGATGCCCCGCTTCTGGATGGCAGATTGCTGGAGCCACTTGGCACTGTCAAACCAGCCAGACGTGGCACTGGTGCCACTTTGGGTCTGGGAATCATCCTGCGTATAGTGTATTTTCAGGAGCCAGCCGGCCACTCCCAGCCATAGGCTGCCAAACACAAACCATGGCCCTTTTCCCAGGCTAACAAAATTCAGATGCCCCGCTTCTGGATGGTAGATTGCAGAAGTCACTTGGTACTATTAAACCAGCCCGACTTGGCACTGGTGCTTCCTTGAGCCAAGGTACCATCCTACGTATCGTGGATTGTCAGGTGCCAGCCGGCCACTCCTAGCCGTAGGCTTCCAAAAAAAAACCTCGGCTTTTTTCCCTGGCTAACAAAATTCAGATGGCTTGCTTCTGGTTAGCAGTCTGCAGGAGCAACCTAGCACTGTAAAACCAGCCCGACTTGGCACTGGTGCGACCTTGGGTCTGGGAACCATCCTGCTTATGGTGGATTTTCAGGAGCCAGCTGGCCACTCCCAGCCATAGTCTGACAAACACAAACCACGGCACTTTTCCCTGGCTAACAAAATTCAGCTGCCCTGCTTCTGGATGGCAGATTGCAGGAGCCACTTGGCACAATCAAACCAGCCCGACTTGGCACTGGTGCCACCTTGGGTCTGGGAACCATCCTGCGTATGGTGGATTTTCAGGAGCCAGCCGGCCACTCCCTACCATAGGCTGCCAAACATAAACCACGACCCTTTTCCCTGGCTTAAAAAATTCAGATGCCCCGCTTCTGGATGGCAGATTGCAGGAGCCACTTGGCACTGTCAAACCAGCCCGACTTGGCACTGGTGCCACCTTGGGTCTGGGAACCATCCTGCGTATGGTGGGTTTTCAGGAGCCAGCCGGCCACTCCCTACCATAGGCTGCAAAACATAAACCACGGCCCTTTTCCCTGGCTAAAAAAATTCAGATGCCCTGCCTCTGGATGGCAGATTTCAGGAGCCACTTGGTGCAATCACTCCAGCCTGACTTGGCACTGGTGCCACCTTGGGTCTGGGAACCATCCTGCCTATTATGGATTTTCAGGAGCAAGCCGGCCACTCCCAGCCACAAGCCCTAAAACTCAAACCACGGCCCTTTTCTCTGGCAAACATATCTCAGCTGTCCTGCTTCTGGATGGCAGATTGCAGGAGCCACTTGGCACTGTCAAACCAGCCCGACTTGGCACTGGTGCCACCTTGGGTCTGGCAACCATCCTGCGTATCATAGATTTTCAGGAGCCAGCCGGCCACTCCCAGCCATATGCTGCCAAACCCAAACCAAGGCCCGTTTCCATGGCTAACAAAATACAGATGCCCCGCTTCTGGATGGCAGATTGCAGGCGCCATTTGGCACTGTCAAACCAGCCAGACATGGCACTGGTGCTACCTTGGGTATGGGAACCATCCTGTGTATTCTGGATTTTCAGGAGCCAGCCGGCCACTCCAAGACACAGGCTGCCAAACACAAACCACGGCCCTTTTCCCTGGCTAACAAATATCAGATGCCTCGCTTCTGGATGGCAGATTGCAGGAGCCACTTGGCACTGTCAAACCAGCCCGACTTGGCACTGGTGCCACCTTGGGTCTGGGAACCATCCTGCGTATCGTGGATATTCAGGAGCAAGCCGTCCACTCCCAGCCATAGGCTGCCAAACACAAACCACGGCACTTTTCCCTGGCTAACAAAACTCAGCTACCCCGCTTCTGGATGGCAGATTGCAGGAGCCACTTGGCACTGTCAAACCAGCCCGACTTGGCACTGGTGCCACCTTGGGTCTGGGAACCATCCTGCGTATGGTGGATTTTCAGGAGCCAGCGGGCCACTCCCAGCCACAAGTCCTCAAACTCAAACCACGGCCGTTTTCTCTGGAAAACAAATTTCAGCTGCCCTGCTTCTGGATGGCAGATTGCAGGAGCCACTTGGTACTATCAAACCAGCCCAACTTGGCACTGGTGCCACCTTGGGTCTGAGAACCATCCTGGGTATCATGGATTTTCAAGAGCTGGCCGGCCACTCCCAGCCACAAGCCCCCAAAAACAAACCTCGGCCCGTTTCCCTCACAAACAAAACACAGCAACCCCCTTCTGGATGGCAGATTGTAGGAGCCACTTGGTACTACCAAACCAGCCCGACTTGGCACAGGTGCCACCTTGGGTCTGGGAACCATCCTGCGTAGTGTGGATTTTCAGGAGCCAGCCGACCACTCCCAGCCACAAGCCCTCAAACTGAAACCACGGCCCTTTTCTCTGGCAAACAAAACTCAGCTGCCCTGCTTCAGGATGGCAGATTGCAGGAGCCACTTTGTACTATCAAACCAGCCCGACTTGGCACTGGTGCTACCTTTGGTCTGGCAACCATCCTGCGTATCGGGTATTTTCAGGAGCCAGCCGGCCACTCCGAGCCATAGGCTGCCAAACACAAACCACGGCATCTTTCCCTGGCTAACAAAATTCAGATGCCTCGCTTCTGGATGGCAGATTGCAGGAGCCACTTGGCACTGTCAAACTAGCCAGACTTGGCACTGGTGCAACCTTGGGTCTGGGAACTCGCCCGCGTATCGTGGATTTTCAGGAGCCGGCCGGCCACTCCCAGCCACAAGCCCCCCAAAAAAAACCACGGCCCGTGTCCCTGACAAACAGAACTCAGTTACCCCGCTTCTGGATGGCAGATTGCAGGACCCACTTGGCACTGTCAAACCAGCCCTACTTGGCACTGGTGCCACCTTGGGTCTGGGAGCCATCCTGCGTGATGTGGATTTTCAGGAGCCAGCCGTCCACTCCCAACCATAGGCTGCCAAACACAAACCTCGGCCCTTATCCCTGGCTAAAAAAATTCAGATGCCCCGCCTCTGGATGGCAGATTGCAGGAGCCACTTGGTGCAATCAATCCAGCCTGACTTGGCACTGGTGCCACCTTGGGTATGGGAACCATCCTGCGTATCATGGATTTTCAGGAGCCAGCTGGCAATACCCAGCCGTAAGCTGGCCAACACAAACCACGGCCCGTTTCCCTGGCTAATAAATTCAGATGCCCCGCTTCTGGATGGCAGATTGCAGGAGCCACTTGGCACTGTCAAACCAGCCACACTTGGCACTGGTGCCACCTTGGGTCTGGGAATCATCCTGTGTATTGTGAATTTTCAGGAGCAAGCCGTCCACTCCCAGCCATAGGCTGCCAAACACAAACGATGGCCCTTTTCCCTGGCTTACAAATATCAGATACCCCGCTTCTGGATGGCAGATTGCTGGAGCCACTTGGCACTTTCAAGCCAGCCTGACATGGCACTGGTGCCACCTTGGGTCTAGGAACCATCCTGCGTATTGTGGATTTTCAGGTGCCAGCCGGCCACTCCCAGCCGCAGGCTGCCAAAAAAAACCTCGGCCCTTTTCCCTAACTAACAAAATTCAGATGGCTTGCTTCTGGATAGCAGACTGCAGGAGAAACCTAGCACTGTAAAACCAGCCCGACTTGGCGCTGGTGCTACCTTGGGTCTTGGAACCATCCTGCGTACGGTGGATTTTCAGGAGCCAGCCGGCCACTCCCAGACACAGGCCCCCAAATACAAACCTCGGCCCGTTTCCCGGACAAGCCAAACTCAGCTACCTCGCTTCTGGCTGGCAGATTGCAGGAGCCACTGGTTATTATAAACAAGCCCGACTTGGCACTGGTTCTACCTTGGGTCTTGGAACCATCCTGCGTATCGTAGATTTTCAGGAGCCAGCCGGCCACTCCCAGCCATATGCTGCCAAACACAAACCACGGCCCTTTTCCCTGGCACACATAATTCAGATGCCCTGCTACTGGTTGGCAGATTGCAGGAGCCACTTGGCACTGTCAAACCAGCCCGACTTGGCACTGGTGACACCTTGGATCTGGGAACCATCCTGTGTATGGTGGATTTTCAGGAGCCAGCCGGCCACTCCCAGACACAGGCCCCCAAAAACAAACCTCGGCCCTTTTCCCTGAGAAACAAAACACAGCTACCCCGCTTCTGGATGGCAGATTGTAAGAGCCACTTGGTACTATCAAACCAGCCCGACTTGGCACTGGTGCCACCTTGGGTGTGGGAACCATCCTGCGTATCGTGGATTTTCAGGAGCCAGCCGGCCACTCCCAGCCCTAGGCTGCCAAACACAAACCACGGCCCTTTTCCCGGGCTAACAAAATTCAGATGCCCCGCTTCTGGATGGCAGATTGCAGGAGCCACTTGGCACTGTCAAACCAGCCAGACTTGACACTGGTGCTACCTTAGGTATGGGAACCATCCTGCGTATCGTGGATTTTCAGGAGCCAGCCGGCCACTCCCAGACACAGGCTGCCAAACACAAACCACGGCCCTTTTCCCTGGCTAACAAAATTCAGATGCCCCGCTTCTGGATGGCAGATTGCTGGAGCCACTTGGCACTGTCAAACCAGCCAGACGTGGCACTGGTGCCACTTTGGGTCTGGGAATCATCCTGCGTATAGTGTATTTTCAGGAGCCAGCCGGCCACTCCCAGCCATAGGCTGCCAAACACAAACCATGGCCCTTTTCCCAGGCTAACAAAATTCAGATGCCCCGCTTCTGGATGGTAGATTGCAGAAGTCACTTGGTACTATTAAACCAGCCCGACTTGGCACTGGTGCTTCCTTGGGCCAAGGTACCATCCTACGTATCGTGGATTGTCAGGTGCCAGCCGGCCACTCCTAGCCGTAGGCTTCCAAAAAAAAACCTCGGCTTTTTTCCCTGGCTAACAAAATTCAGATGGCTTGCTTCTGGTTAGCAGTCTGCAGGAGCAACCTAGCACTGTAAAACCAGCCCGACTTGGCACTGGTGCGACCTTGGGTCTGGGAACCATCCTGCTTATGGTGGATTTTCAGGAGCCAGCTGGCCACTCCCAGCCATAGTCTGACAAACACAAACCACGGCACTTTTCCCTGGCTAACAAAATTCAGCTGCCCTGCTTCTGGATGGCAGATTGCAGGAGCCACTTGGCACAATCAAACCAGCCCGACTTGGCACTGGTGCCACCTTGGGTCTGGGAACCATCCTGCGTATGGTGGATTTTCAGGAGCCAGCCGGCCACTCCCTACCATAGGCTGCCAAACATAAACCACGACCCTTTTCCCTGGCTTAAAAAATTCAGATTCCCCGCTTCTGGATGGCAGATTGCAGGAGCCACTTGGCACTGTCAAACCAGCCCGACTTGGCACTGGTGCCACCTTGGGTCTGGGAACCATCCTGCGTATCGTGGATTTTCAGGAGCCAGCCGGCCACTCCCAGCCATAGGCTGCCAAACACAAACCACGGCCCGTTTCCCTGGCTAACAAAACTCAGATGCCCCGCTTCTGGATGGCACATTGCAGGAGCCACTTGGAACTGTCAAACCAGCCCGACTTGGCACTGGTGCTACCTTGGGTATAGGAACCATCCTGCGTATAGTGGATTTTCAGGAGCCAGCCGGCCACTCCAAGCCATAAGCTGCAAAACACAAACCATGGCCCTTTTCCCTGGCGAACAAAATTCAGATGCCCCGCTTCTGGATGGCAGATTGCAGGAGCCACTTGGCACTGTCAAACCAGTCTGACTTGGCACTGGTGCCACTTTGGGTCTGGGAATCATCCTGTGTATTGTGAATTTTCAGGAGCAAGCCGTCCACTCCCAGCCATAGCCTGCCAAACACAAACCATGGCCCTTTTCCCTGGCTTACAAAATTCTGATGCCCCGCTTCTGGATGACAGATTGCTGGAGCCACTTGGCACTGTCAAACCAGCCCGACTTTGCACTGGTGCCACCTTGGGTCTGGGAACCATCCTGCGTATTGTGTATTTTCAGGAGCCAGCCGGCCACTCCCAGACACAGGCTGCCAAACACAGACCACGGCCCTTTTCCCTGGCTAACAAAATTCAGATGCCCCGCTTCTGGATGGCAGATTGCAGGAGCCACTTGGCACTGTCAAACCAGCCAGACGTGGCATTGGTGCCACTTTGGGTCTGGGAATCATCCTGTGTATTGTGAATTTTCAGGAGCAAGCCGGCCACTCCCAGCCATAGCCTGCCAAACACAAACCATGGCCCTTTTCCCTGGCTTACAAAATTCAGATGCCCCGCTTCTGGATGGCAGATTGCAGGAGCCACTTGGCACTGTCAAACCAGCCCGACTTGGCACTGGTGCCACCTTGGGTCTGGGAGCCATCCTGCGTGATGTGGATTTTCAGGAGCCAGCCGTCCACTCCCAACCATAGGCTGCCAAACACAAACCAGGGCCCTTATCCCTGGTTAAAAAAATTCAGATGCCCCGCCTCTGGATGGCAGATTGCAGGAGCCACTTGGCACTGTCAAACCAGCCAGACTTGGCACTGGTGCCACCTTGGGTCTGGGAACCATCCTGCGTATCGAGGATATTCAGGAGCAAGCCGTCCACTCCCAGCCATAGGCTGCCAAACACAAACCACGGCACTTTTCCCTGGCTAACAAAACTCAGCTACCCCGCTTCTGGATGGCAGATTGCAGGAGCCACTTGGAACTGTCAAACCAGCCCGACTTGGCACTGGTGCTACCTTGGGTATAGGAACCATCCTGCGTATCGTGGATTTTCAGGAGCCAGCCGGCCACTCCAAGCCATAAGCTGCAAAACACAAACCATGGCACTTTTCCCTGGCTAACATAATTCAGATGCATCGCTTCTGGAATGCAGATTGCAGGAGCCACTTGGCACTGTCAAACCAGCCCGACTTGGCACTGGTGCCACCTTGGGTCTGGTAGCCATCCTGCGTGATGTGGATTTTCAGGAGCCAGCCGTCCACTCCCAACCATAGGCTGCCAAACACAAACCAGGGCCCTTATCCCTGGTTAAAAAAATTCAGATGCCCCGCCTCTGGATGGCAGATTGCAGGAGCCACTTGGTGCAATCACTCCAGCCTGACTTGGCACTGGTGCCACCTTGGGTCTGGGAACCATCCTGCCTATTATGGATTTTCAGGAGCAAGCCGGCCACTCCCAGCCACAAGCCCTAAAACTCAAACCACGGCCCTTTTCTCTGGCAAACAAATCTCAGCTGTCCTGCTTATGGATGGCAGATTGCAGGAGCCACTTGGCACTGTCAAACCAGCCTGACTTGGCACTGGTGCCACCTTTGGTCTGGCAACCATCCTGCGTATCATAGATTTTCAGGAGCCAGCCGGCCACTCCCAGCCATATGCTGCCAAACCCAAACCACGGCCCGTTTCCATGGCTAACAAAATACAGATGCCCCGCTTCTGGATGGCAGATTGCAGGAGCCATTTGGCACTGTCAAACCAGCCAGACATGGCACTGGTGTTTCCTTGGGTATGGGAACCATCCTGTGTATTCTGGATTTTCAGGAGCCAGCCGGCCACTCCCAGACACAGGCTGCCAAACACAAACCACGGCCCTTTTCCCTGGCTAACAAATATCAGATGCCCCGCTTCTGGATGGCAGATTGCAGGAGCCACTTGGCACTGTCAAACCAGCCAGACTTGGCACTGGTGCCACCTTGGGTCTGGGAACCATCCTGCGTATCGAGGATATTCAGGAGCAAGCCGTCCACTCCCAGCCATAGGCTGCCAAACACAAACCACGGCACTTTTCCCTGGCTAACAAAACTCAGCTACCCCGCTTCTGGATGGCAGATTGCAGGAGCCACTTGGAACTGTCAAACCAGCCCGACTTGGCACTGGTGCTACCTTGGGTATAGGAACCATCCTGCGTATCGTGGATTTTCAGGAGCCAGCCGGCCACTCCAAGCCATAAGCTGCAAAACACAAACCATGGCACTTTTCCCTGGCTAACATAATTCAGATGCATCGCTTCTGGAATGCAGATTGCAGGAGCCACTTGGCACTGTCAAACCAGTCTGACTTGGCACTGGTGCCACCTTGGGTCTTGGAATCATCCTGTGTATTGTGAATTTTCAGGAGCAAGCCGTCCACTCCCAGCCATAGGTTGCCAAACACAAACCATGGCCCTTTTCCCTGGCTTACAAATATCAGATTCCCCGCTTCTGGATGGCAGATTGCAGGAGACACTTGGCACTGTCAAACCAGCCCGACTTGGCACTGGTGCCACCTTGGGTCTGGGAACCATCCTGGGTATTGTGGATTTTCAGGAGCCAGCCGGCCACTCCTAGCCACAAGCCTTGCAACACAAACCACGGCCCTTTTCTCTGGAAAAGAAATTTCAGCTTCCCTGCTTCTGGATGGCGGATTGCTGGAGCCACTTGGCACTGTCAAACCAGCCCGACTTGGCACTGGTGCCACCTTAAGTCTGGGAACTCATCCTGTGTGTAGTGGATTTTCAGGAACCAGCCAGCCACTCCCAGCCACAAGCCCTAAAACTCAAACCACTGCCCTTTTCTCTGGCAAACAAAACTCAGCTGCCCTGCTTCTGGATGGCAGATTGCAGGAGCAACTTGGTACTATCAAACCAGCCCGACATGGCACTGGTGCTACCTTTGGTCTGGCAACCATCCTGCGTATCGTGTATTTTCAGGAGCCAGCCAGCCACTCCCAGCCATAGGCTGCCAAACACAAACCACGGCCCTTTTCCCTGGCTAACGAAATTCAGATGCCTCGCTTCTGGATGGCAGATTGCAGGAGCCACTTGGCACTGTCAAACCAGCCAGACTTGGCACTGGTGCTTCCTTGGGCCAGGGTACCATCCTGCGTATCGTGGATTTTAAGGTGCCAGCCGGCCACTCCCAGCCGCAGGCTTCCAAAAACAAACCTCGGCCCTTTTCCCTGGCTAACAAAATTCAGATGGCTTGCTTCTGGATAGCACACTGCAGCAGCAACCTAGCACTGTAAAACCAGCCCGACTTGGCACTGGTGCCATCTTGGGTCTGGGAACCATCCTGCGTATGGTGGATTTTCAGGAGCCAGCCGGCAACTCCCAGCCATAGTCTGAGAAACACAAACCACGACACTTTTCCCTGGCTAACAAAATTCAGCTGCCCTGCTTCTGGACGGCAGATTGCAGGAGACACTTGGCACTGTCAAACCAGCCCGACTTGGCACTGGTGCCACCTTGGGTCTGAGAACCATCCTGGGTATCATGGATTTTCAGGAGCTGGCCGGCCACTCCCAGCCACAAGCCCCCAAAAAAAAACCTCGGCCCGTTTCCCTCACAAACAAAACACAGCAACCCCCTTCTGGATGGCAGATTGTAGGAGCCACTTGGTACTACCAAACCAGCCCGACTTGGCACTGGTGCCACCTTGGGTCTGGGAACCATCCTGCGTATTGTGGATTTTCAGGAGCCAGCCGACCACTCCCAGCCACAAGCCCTCAAACTCAAACCACGGCCCTTTTCTCTGGAAAACAAAACTCAGCTTCCCTGCTTCTATATGGCAGATTGCAGGAGCCACTGGGAATCATAAAGAAGCTCGACTTGGCGCTGGTTCTACCTTGGCTCTGGGAACCATCCTGCGTATCGTGGATTTTCAGGAGCCAGCCGGCCACTCCCAGCCATATGCTGCCAAACACAAGCCATGGCCCTTTTCCCAGGCTAACCAAATTCAGATGCCCTGCTTCTGGATGGCAGACTGCAGGCGCCACTTGGCACTGTCAAACCAGCCCGACTTGGCACTGGTGCCACCTTGGGTCTGGGAACCATCCTGCGTATGGTGGGTTTTCAGGAGCCAGCCGGCCACTCCCTACCATAAGCTTCCAAACATAAACCACGGCCCTTTTCCCTGGCTAAAAAAATTCAGATGCCCCGCCTCTGGATGGCAGATTGCAGGAGCCACTTGGTGCAATCACTCCAGCCTGACTTGGCACTGGTGCCACCTTGGGTCTGGGAACCATCCTGCCTATTATGGATTTTCAGGAGCAAGCCGGCCACTCCAAGCCACAAGCCCTAAAACTCAAACCACGGCCCTTTTCTCTGGCAAACAAATCTCAGCTGTCCTGCTTCTGGATGGCAGATTGCAGGAGCCACTTGGCACTGTCAAACCAGCCGGACTTGGCACTGGTGCCACCTTTGGTCTGGCAACCATCCTGCGTATCATAGATTTTCAGGAGCCAGCCGGCCACTCCCAGCTATATGCTGCCAAACCCAAACCACGGCCCGTTTCCATGGCTAACAAAATACAGATGCCCCGCTTCTGGATGGCAGATTGCAGGAGCCATTTGGCACTGTCAAACCAGCCAGACATGGCTCTGGTGCTACCTTGGGTATGTGAACCATCCTGTGTATTCTGGATTTTCAGGAGCCAGCCGGCCACTCCCAGACACAGGCTGCCAAACACAAACCACGGCCCTTTTCCCTGGCTAACAAATATCAGATGCCCCGCTTCTGGATGGCAGATTGCAGGAGCCACTTGGCACTGTCAAACCAGCCAGACTTGGCACTGGTGCCACCTTGGGTCTGGGAACCATCCTGCGTATCGTGGATATTCAGGAGCAAGCCGGCCACTCCAAGCCATAAGCTGCAAAACACAAACCACGGCACTTTTCCCTGGCTAACAAAACTCAGCTACCCCGCTTCTGGATGGCAGATTGCAGGAGCCACTTGGCACTGTCAAACCACCCCGACTTGGCACTGGTGCCACCTTGGGTCTGGGAACCATCCTGCGTATGGTGGATTTTCAGGAGCCAGCGGGCCACTCCCAGCCACAAGTCCTCAAACTCAAACCACGGCCGTTTTCTCTGGAAAACAAATTTCAGCTGCCCTGCTTCTGGATGGCAGATTGCAGGAGCCACTTGGTACTATCAAACCAGCCCAACTTGGCACTGGTGCCACCTTGGGTCTGAGAACCATCCTGGGTATCATGGATTTTCAGGAGCTGGCCGGCCACTCCCAGCCACAAGCCCCCAAAAACAAACCTCGGCCCGTTTCCCTCACAAACAAAACACAGCAACCCCTTTCTGGATGGCAGATTGTAGGAGCCACTTGGTACTACCAAACCAGCCCGACTTGGCACTGGTGCCACCTTGGGTCTGGGAACCATCCTGCGTATTGTGGATTTTCAGGAGCCAGCCGACCACTCCCAGCCACAAGCCCTCAAACTCAAACCACGGCCCTTTTCTCTGGAAAACAAATTTCAGCTACCCTGCTTCTATATGGCAGATTGCAGGAGCCACTGGGAATCATAAAGAAGCTCGACTTGGCGCTGGTTCTAACTTGGCTCTGGGAACCATCCTGCGTATCGTGGATTTTCAGGAGCCAGCCGGCCACTCCCAGCCATATGCTGCCAAACACAAGCCATGGCCCTTTTCCCAGGCTAACCAAATTCAGATGCCCTGCTTCTGGATGGCAGACTGCAGGCGCCACTTGGCACTGTCAAACCAGCCCGACTTGGCACTGGTGCCACCTTGGGTCTGGGAACCATCCTGCGTATGGTGGGTTTTCAGGAGCCAGCCGGCCACTCCCTACCATAGGCTGCCAAACATAAACCACGGCACTTTTCCCTGGCTAAAAAAATTCAGATGCCCCGCCTCTGGATGGCAGATTGCAGGAGCCACTTGGTGCAATCACTCCAGCCTGACTTGGCACTGGTGCCACCTTGGGTCTGGGAACCATCCTGCCTATTATGGATTTTCAGGAGCAAGCCGGCCACTCCCAGCAACAAGCCCTAAAACTCAAACCACGGCCCTTTTCTCTGGCAAACAAATCTCAGCTGTCCTGCTTCTGGATGGCAGATTGCAGGAGCCACTTGGCACTGTCAAACCAGCCTGACTTGGCACTGGTGCCACCTTGGGTCTGGCAACCATCCTGCGTATCATAGATTTTCAGGAGCCAGCCGGCCACTCCCAGCCATATGCTGCCAAACCCAAACCAAGGCCCGTTTCCATGGCTAACAAAATACAGATGCCTCGCTTCTGGATGGCAGATTGCAGGAGCCATTTGGCACTGTCAAACCAGCCAGACATGGCACTGGTGCTACCTTGGGTATGGGAACCATCCTGTGTATTCTGGATTTTCAGGAGCCAGCCGGCCACTCCCAGACACAGGGTGCCAAACACAAACCACGGCCCTTTTCCCTGGCTAACAAATATCAGATGCCCCGCTTCTGGATGGCAGATTGCAGGAGCCAATTGGCACTGTCAAACCAGCCAGACTTGGCACTGGTGCCACCTTGGGTCTGGGAACCATCCTGCGTATCGTGGATATTCAGGAGCAAGCCGTCCACTCCCAGCCATAGGCTGCCAAACACAAACCACGGCACTTTTCCCTGGCTAACAAAACTCAGCTACCCCGCTTCTGGATGGCAGATTGCAGGAGCCACTTGGAACTGTCAAACCAGCCCGACTTGGCACTGGTGCCACCTTGGGTCTGGGAACCATCCTGCGTATGGTGGATTTTCAGGAGCCAGCGGGCCACTCCCAGCCACAAGTCCTCAAACTCAAACCACGGCCGTTTTCTCTGGAAAACAAATTTCAGCTGCCCTGCTTCTGGATGGCAGATTGCAGGAGCCACTTGGTACTATCAAACCAGCCCAACTTGGCACTGGTGCCACCTTGGGTCTGAGAACCATCCTGGGTATCATGGATTTTCAGGAGCTGGCCGGCAACTCCCAGCCACAAGCCCCCAAAAACAAACCTCGGCCCGTTTCCCTCACAAACAAAACACAGCAACCCTCTTCTGGATGGCAGATTGTAGGAGCCACTTGGTACTACCAAACCAGCCCGACTTGGCACTGGTGCCACCTTGGGTCTGGGAACCATCCTGCGTATTGTGGATTTTCAGGAGCC
Source organism: Passerculus sandwichensis (assembly GCA_031885435.1). Taxonomy (NCBI): domain Eukaryota; kingdom Metazoa; phylum Chordata; class Aves; order Passeriformes; family Passerellidae; genus Passerculus; species Passerculus sandwichensis. Next base: position 2,200,040 of record CM063166.1, on the reverse strand, counting down.
AGCCGACCACTCCCAGCCACAAGCCCTCAAACTCAAACCACGGCAATTTTCTCTGGAAAACAAATTTCAGCTACCCTGCTTCTATATGGCAGATTGCAGGAGCCACTGGGAATCATAAAGAAGCTCGACTTGGCGCTGGTTCTACCTTGGCTCTGGGAACCATCCTGCGTATCGTGGATTTTCAGGAGCCAGCCGGCCACTCCAAGCCATATGCTGCCAAACACAAGCCATGGCCCTTTTCCCAGGCTAACCAAATTCAGATGCCCTGCTTCTGGATGGCAGACTGCAGGCGCCACTTGGCACTGTCAAACCAGCCCGACTTGGCACTGGTGCCACCTTGGGTCTGGGAACCATCCTGCGTATGGTGGGTTTTCAGGAGCCAGCCGGCCACTCCCTACCATAGGCTGCCAAACACAAACCACGGCCCGTTTCCCTGGCTAACAAAATTCAGATGCCCCGCTTCTGGATGGCACATTGTAGGAGCCACTTGGAACTGTCAAACCAGCCCGACTTTGCACTGGTGCCACCTTGGGTCTGGGAACCATCCTGCGTATTGTGGATTTTCAGGAGCCAGCCGGCCACTCCCAGACACAGGCTGCCAAACACAGACCACGGCCCTTTTCCCTGGCTAACAAAATTCAGATGCCCCGCTTCTGGATGGCAGATTGGAGGAGCCACTTGGCACTGTCAAACCAGCCAGACGTGGCATTGGTGCCACTTTGGGTCTGGGAATCATCCTGTGTATTGTGAATTTTCAGGAGCAAGCCGGCCACTCCCAGCCATAGCCTGCCAAACACAAACCATGGCCCTTTTCCCTGGCTTACAAAATTCAGATGCCCCGCTTCTGGATGGCAGATTGCTGGAGCCGCTTGGCACTTTCAAACCAGCCCGACTTTGCACTGGTGCCACCTTGGGTCTGGGAACCATCCTGCGTATTGTGGATTTTCAGGAGCCAGCCGGCCACTCCCAGCCACAAACCCTCAAACTCAAACCACGGCCCTTTTCTCTGGAAAACAAATTTCAGCTACCCTGCTTCTATATGGCAGATTGCAGGAGCCACTGGGAATCATAAAGAAGCCCGACATGGCGCTGGTTCTACCTTGGCTCTTGGAACCATCCTGCGTATCGTAGATTTTCAGGAGCCAGCCGGCCACTCCCAGCCATATGCTGCCAAACACAAACCACGGCCCGTTTCCATGGCTAACAAAATTCAGATGCCCCACTTCTGGATGGCAGATTGCAGGTGCTACTTAGTACTATCAAACCAGCCAAACTTGTCACTGGTGCTACCTTGGGTCTGGGAACCATCCTGCGTATAGTGTATTTTCAGGAGCCAGCCGGCCACTCCCAGCCGTAGGCTGCCAAACACAAACCATGGCCCTTTTCCCAGGCTAACAAAATTCAGATGCCCCGCTTCTGGATGGTAGATTGCAGGAGCCACTTGGCACTTTCAAACAAGCCCGACTTGGCACTGGTGCTTCCTTGGGCCAGGGTACCATCCTGCGTATCGTGTATTGTCAGGTGCCAGCCGGCCACTCCTAGCCGCAGGCTTCCAAAAAAAAACCTCGGCCCTTTTCCCTGGCTAACAAAATTCAGATGGCTTGCTTCTGGATAGCAGACTGCAGGAGCAACCTAGCACTGTAAAACCAGCCCGACTTGGCACTGGTGCCACCTTGGGTCTGGGAACCATCTTGCGTATGGTGGATTTTCAGGAGCCAGCCGGCCACTCCCAGCCATAGTCTGACAAACACAAACCACGACACTTTTCCCTGGCTAACAAAATTCAGATTCCCCACTTCTGGATGGCAGATTGCAGGAGCCACTTGGCACTGTCAAACCAGCCCGACTTGGCACTGGTGCCACCTTGGGTCTGGGAACCAACCGGCGTATAGTGTATTTTCAGGAGCCAGCCGGCCACTCCCAGCCATAGGCTGCCAAACACAAATCACGGCCTGTTTCCCTGGCTAACAAAATTCAGATGCCCTGCTTCAGGATGGCAGATTGCAGGAGCCACTTGGAACTGTCAAACCAGCCCGACTTGGCACTGGTGCTACCTTGGGTATAGGAACCATCCTGCGTATCGTGGATTTTCAGGAGCCAGCCGGCCACTCCAAGCCATAAGGTGCAAAACACAAACCATGGCCCTTTTCCCTGGCTAACAAAATTCAGATGCCCCGCTTCTGGATGGCAGATTGCAGGAGCCACTTGGCACTGTCAAACCAGTCTGACTTGGCACTGGTGCCACCTTGGGTCTTGGAATCATCTTGTGTATTGTGAATTTTCAGGAGCAAGCCGTCCACTCCCAGCTATAGGGGTCCAACCACAAACCATGGCCCTTTTCCCTGGCTTACAAATATCAGATTCCCCGCTTCTGGATGGTAGATTGCTGGAGCCACTTGGCACTGTCAAACCAGCCCGACTTGGCACTGGTGCCACCTTGGGTCTGGGAACCATCCTGGGTAATCTGGATTTCTAGGAGCCAGCCGGCCACTCCCTGCCACAAGCCCTCCAACTCAAACCACAGCCCTTTTCTCTGGAAAAGAAATTTCAGCTGCCTTGCTTCTGGATGGCAGATTGCAGGAGCCACTTGGTACTATCAAACCAGCCTGACTTGGCACTGGTGCTACCTTGGGTCTGGGAACTCATCCTGCGTATCGTGGATTTTCAGGAGCCAGCCGGCCACTCCCAGCCATAGGCTGCCAAACACAAACCACGGCACTTTTCCCTGGCTAACAAAATTCAGATGCCTGGCTTCTGGATGGGAGACTGCAGGAGCCACTTGGCACTGTCAAACCAGCCCGACTTGGCACTGGTGCCACCTTAAGTCTGGGAACTCATCCTGCGTGTTGTGGATTTTCAGGAGCCAGCTGGCCACTCCCAGCCACAAGCCCTAAAACTCAAACCACGGCCCTTTTGTATAGCAAAGAAAACTCAGCTGCCCTGCTTCTGGATGGCAGATTGCAGGAGCCACTTGGTACTATCAAACCAGCCCGACATGGCACTGGTGCTACCTTTCGTCTGGCAACCATCCTGTGTATCGGGTATTTTCAGGAGCCCGCCGGCAACTCCCAGCCATAGGCTGCCAAACACAAACCACGGCACTTTTCCCTGGCTAACAAAACTCAGATGCCCCGCTTCTGGATGGCAGATTGCAGGAGCAGCTTGGCACTGTCAAACCAGCCCGACTTGGCACTGGTGCCACCTTGGGTCTGGGAACCATCTTGCATATCGTGGATTTTCAGGAGCCAGCCGGCCACTCCCAGCCACAGGCCTCCAAAAACAAACCTCGGCCCTTTTCCCTGACAAAAAAATCTTAGCTAACCCGCTTCTGGATGGCAGATTGCAGGAGCCACTTGGTACTATCAAACCAGTGCGACTTGGCACTGGTGCTACCTTGGGTCTGGGAACCATCCTGCGTATCGTGTATTTTCAGAAGCCAGCCTGCCACTCCAAGCCATAGGCTGCCAAACACAAACCACGGACCTTTTCCCTGGCTAACAAATTCAGATGCTCCGCTTCTGGATGGCAGATTGCAGGAGCTACTTGGCACTGTCAAACCATCCCGACTTTGCACTGGCGCCACCTTGGGTCTGGGAACTCGCCCGCGTATCATGGATTTTCAGAGGCCAGCCGGCCACTCCCAGCCACAGGCCCCCAAAAACAAACCTCGGCTTGTTTCCCTGAAAAACTAAACTCAGCTCCCCCGCTTCTGCATGACAGATTGCAGGAGCCACTTGGTACTATCAAACCAGCCCGACTTGGCACTGGTACAACCTTGGGTTCGGGAACCATCCTGCGTATGGTGGATTTTCAGGAGCCAGCCGGCCACTCCCAGCCACAGGCCCCCATAAACAAACCTCGGCACGTTTCCCTGACAAACAAAACTCAGCTACCCCGCTTCTGGATGGCAGATGTCTAGAGCCACTTGGTACTATCAAACCAGCCCAACTTGGCACTGGTGCCTCCTTGGCCTGGGGAACCATCCTGGGTATCGTGGATTTTCAGGAGCCAGCAGGCCACTACCAGCCATAAGCTGCCAACCTCAAACCACGGCACTTTTTTCCTGGCAAACAAAATTCAGATGCCCCGCTTCTGGATGGCAGATTGCAGGAGCCACTTGGCACTGTCAAACCAGCCTGACTTTGCACTGGTGCCACCTTGGGTCTGGGAACCATCCTGAATATTGTGGATTTTCAGGAGCCAGCCGGCCACTCCCAGCCACAAGCACTCAAACCCAAACCATGGCCATTTTCTATGGCAAACAAAACTCAGCTGACCGGCTTCTGGATGGCAGATTGCAGGAGCCACATGGCACTGTCAAACCAGCCCGACTTGGCACTGGTGCCACCTTGGGTCTGGGAACTATCCTGCGTATTGTGGATTTTCAGGAGCGAGCCGGCTACTCCCAGCCATAGGCTGGCAAACACAAACCACGGCCCTTTTCCCTGGCTAATAAAATTCAGCTGCCCTGCTTCTGGATGGCAGATTGCAGGAGCTACTTGGTACTATCAAACCAGCCTGACTTGGCAATGGTGCCATTTTGGGTCTGGGAACCATCATGCGTATTGTAGATTTTAAGGAGACAGCCGGCCACTCCCAGCCACAAGCACTCAAACTCAAACCACGGCCCTTTTTTCTGGCAAACAAAACTCCGCTGCCCTTCTTCTGGATGGCAGATTGCAGGACCCACTTGGTACTATCAAACCAGCCTGACTTGGCACTGGTGACACCTTGGGTCTGGGAACAATCTAGTGTATCGTGGATTTTCAGGAGCCAGCCGGCCACTCCCAGCCATAGGCTGCCAAACACAAACCACGGGCCTTTTCCCTGGCAAAGAAAATTCAGATGCATTGCCTCTGGATGGCAAATTGCAGGAGCCACTTGGTACTATCAAACCAGCCTGACTTGGCACTGGTGACACCTTGGGTCTGGGAACCATCCTGCGTATCGTGGATTTTCAGGAGCCAGCCAACCACATCCAGCCATTGTCTGCCAAACACAAACCACGGACCTTTTCCCTGGCGAACAAAATTCAGAAGCCCTGCTTCTGGATGGCAGATTGCAGGAGCCACTTGGTACTATCAAACCAGGCCAACTTGGATGTGGTGCCACCTTGTGTTTGGAAACCATCCTGCGTATTGTGGATTTTCAGGAGCCAGCTGGCCACTCCCAGCCACAGTGAGCCCTCAAACTCAAACCACGGCCCTTTTCTCTGGCAAAGAAAACTCAGCTGCCCTGCTTCTGGATTGCAGATTGCAGGAGCCACTTGGTACTATCAAACCAGCTCGACTTGGCACTGGTGCCACCTTGGGTCTGGGAACCATCCTGTGTATCGTGGATTTTCAGGAGCCAGCCGGCCACTCCCAGCCATCAGCTGCCAAACAGAAACCACGGCCCTTTTCCGTGGCTAAAAAAATTCAGAAGCCCTGCTTCTGGATGGCAGATTGCAGGAGCCACTTGGCACTATCAAACCAGCCTGACTTGGCAATGGTGCCACCTTGGGTCTGGGAACCATCCTGCGTTTTGTGGATTTTCAGGAGCCAGCCAGGCACTCCTAGCCACAGGCCGCCAAACACAAACCACGGCCCTTTTCCCTGGCTTACAAAACTCACCTGCCCCGCTTCTGGATGGCAGATTGCAGGAGCCACTTGGTACTATCTTACCAGCTCGACTGGGCACTGGTGCTACCTTGGGTCTGGGAGCCATCCTGCGTACTGTGGATTTTCAGGAGCCAGCCGGCCACTCCCAAACACAAGCCCTCAAACTCAAACCACAGGCCTTTTCTCTGGCAAACAAAACTCAGCTGCCCTGCCTCTGGATGGCAGATTGCAGGAGCCACTTGGCACTGTCTAACCAGCCCAACTTGGCACTGGTGCCACCTTGGGTCTGGGAACCATCCTGCGTATCGTGGATTTTCAGAAGCCAGACGGCCACTCCCAGCCATTGGCTTCCAAACACAAACCACGGCAATTTTTCCTGCCTAACAAAATTCAGACGCCCCGCTTCTGGATGGCAAATTTCAGGAGCCACTTGGCACTGTCAAACCAGCCCAACTTGGCACTGGTGCCACCTTGGGTCTGGGAACCATCCTGCGTTTTGTGGATTTTCAGGAGCCAGCCGGCCACTTCCAGCCACAAGCCCTCAGACTCAAACCACGGCCCTTTCCCGTAGCAAAGAAAACTCAGCCGCCCTGCTTCTGGATGGCAGATTGCAGGAGCCACTTGGTAAAATCAAACAAGCCCGACTTGGCACTGGTGACACCTTGGATCTGGGAACCATCCTGTGTATGGTGGATTTTCAGGAGCCAGCCGGCCACTCCCAGCCATCGGCTGCCAAACACAAACCACGGCCCTTTTCTCTGGCTAACAAAATTCAGAATCCCTTCTTCTGGATGGCAGATTGCAGGAGCCACTTGGCACTATCAAACCAGTCTGACTTGGCAATGGTGCCACCTTAGGTCTGGGAACCATCCTGCGTATCGTGGATTTTCAGGAGCCAGCCAGCCACTCCCAGCAACAAGCCCTCAAACTCAAACCACGGCCCTTTTCTCTGGCAAACAAAATTAAGCTGCCCTGCTTCTGGATGGCAGATTGCAGGAGCCACTTGGTACTATCAAACCAGCCCGACTTGGCACTGGTGTCACCTTAGGTCTGGGAACCATCCTGCGTATCGTGGATTTTCAGGAGCCAGCCAGCCACTCCCAGCCATAGGCTGCCAAACACAAACCACGGCACTTTTCCGTGGCCTACAAAATTCAGATGCCTTGCTTCTTGATGGCAGATTGCAAGAGCCACTGGGCACTTTCAAACCAGCCTGACTTGGCACTGGTGACACCTTCGGTCTGGGAAACATCCTGCGTATCGTGGATTTTTAGGAGACAGCCGCCAACTCCCAGCCACAGGACCCCAACACAAACCACGGCCTTTTTCCCTGGCTAACCTAGCTCACCTGCCCCGCTTCTGGATGGCAGATTGCAGGAGCCACTTTGTACTATCAAACCAGCCCTATTTTGTACTGGTGCCACCTTGGCTCTGGGAACCATCCTGCGTAATGTGGATTTTCAGGAGCCAGCAAGCCACTCCCAGCCACAAGCCCTCAGACTCAAACCACGGCCCTTTTCTCTGGCAACGAAAACTCAGCTGCCCTGCTTCTGGATGGCAGATTGCAGGAGCCACTTGGCACTATCAAACCAGGCAAACATGGAACTGGTGACAAATTGGGTCTGGGAACCATCCTGCGTATCGTTGATTTTGAGGAGTCAGCCGGCCACTCCAAGCCATAGGCTGCCAAACACAAAAAACGGCCCTTTTCCCTGGCTAACAAAATTCAGGTGCTTCGTTTCTGGATGGCAGATTGCAGGAGCCACTTGGCACTGTCAAACCAGCTCGACTTGGCGCTGGTGCCACCTTGGGTCTGGGAACCATCCTGCGTATTGTGGTTTTTCAGGAGCCAGCCAGCCACTCCCAGCCAAGTGCCCTCAAACTCAAACCACGGCCCTTTTCTCTGGAAAACAAAATTCAGCTGCCCTGCTTCTGGATGGCAGATTGCAGGACCCACTTGGTACTATCAAACCAGCCTGACTTGGCACTGGTTACACCTTGGGTCTGGGAACAATCTCGTGTATCGTGGATTTTCAGGAGCCAGCCGGCCACTCCCAGCCATAGTCTGCCCAACACAAACCACGGCACTTTTCCCTGGCTAACAAAATTCAGATGCCCCGCTTCTAAATGCCAGATTGCAGGAGCCACTTGGTACTATCAAACCAGCCCAACTTGGCACTGGTGACAAATTGGGTCTGGGAACCATCCTGCGTATCGTGGATTTTGAGGAGCCAGCCGGCCACTCCCAGCCATCGGCTGCCAAATACAATCCACGGCAATTTTCCCTGGCTAACGAAATTCAGGTGCCCCGCTATTGGATGGCAGATTGCAGGAGCCACTTGGCACTGTCAAACCAGCCCGACTTGGCACTGGTGCCACCTTGGGTCTGGGAACCATCCTGCGTATTGTGGATTTTCAGGAGCCAGCCGGCCACTCCCAGCCACAAGCCCTCAAACTCAAACCACGGCCCTTTTCTCTGGCAGACAAAACTCAGCTGCCCTGCTTCTGGATGGCAGATTGCAGGAGCCACTTGGTGCTATAAACCAGCCCAACTTGGCACTGGTGCCACCTAGGGTCTGGGAACCATCCTGCGTATCGTGGATTTTCAGAAGCCAGACGGCCACTCCCAGCCATTGGCTGCCAAACACAAACCACGGCAATTTTTCCTGCCTAACAAAATTCAGACGCCCCGCTTCTGGATGGCAAATTGCAGGAGCCACTTGGCACTGTCAAACCAGCCCAACTTGGCACTGGTGCCACTTTGGGTCTGGGAACCATCCTGCGTTTTGTGGATTTTCAGGAGCCAGCAAGCCACTTCCAGCCACAAGCCCTCAGACTCAAACCACGGACCTTTCCCGTAGCAAAGAAAACTCAGCCGCCCTGCTTCTGGATGGCAGATGTCTAGAGCCACTTGGTACTATCAAACCAGCCCAACTTGGCACTGGTGACACCTTGGGTCTGGGAACCATCCTGTGTATCGTGGATTTTCAGGAGCCAGCTGGCCACTCCCAGCCATCGGCTGCCAAACACAAACCACGGCCCTTTTCTCTGGCTAACAAAATTCAGAATCCCTGCTTCTGGATGGCAGATTGCAGGAGCCACTTGGCACTATCAAACCAGCCTGACTTGGCAATGGTGCCACCTTAGGTCTGGCAACCATCCTGCGTATCGTGGATTTTCAGGAGCCAGCCAGCCACTCCCAGCCACAAGCCCTCAAACTCAAACCACGGCCCTTTCCTCTGGCAAACAAAACTCAGCTGCCCTGCTTCTGGATGTCAGATTGTAGGACCCACTTGGTACTATCAAACCAGCCTGACTTGGCACTGGTGACATCTTGGGTCTGGGAACAATCTAGTGTATCGTGGATTTTCAGGAGCCAGCCGGCCACTCCCAGCCATAGGCTGCCAAACACAGACCATGGCCCTTTTCCCTGGCTAACAAAATTCAGGTGCCCCGCTTCTGGATGGCAGATTGCAGGAGCCACTTGGCACTGTCAAACCAGCCTGACTTGGCAATGGTGCCACCTTGGGTCTGGGAACCATCCTGCGTATTGTGGATTTTCAGGAGCCAGCCGGCCACTCCCAGCCACAAGCCCTCAAACTCAAACCACGGCCCTTTTCTCTGGCAAACAAAACTCAGCTGCCCTGCTTCTGGATGGCAGATTGCAGGAGCCACTTGGTGCTATAAACCAGCCCAACTTGGCACTGGTGCCACCTTGGGTCTGGGAACCATCCTGCGTATCGTGGATTTTCAGAAGCCAGACGGCCACTCCCAGCCATTGGCTGCCAAACACAAACCACGGCAATTTTTCCTGCCTAACACAATTCAGACGCCCCGCTTCTGGATGGCAAATTGCAGGAGCCACTTGGCACTGTCAAACCAGCCAAACTTGGCACTGGTGCCACCTTGGGTCTGGGAACCATCCTGCGTTTTGTGGATTTTCAGGAGCCAGCCGGCCACTTCCAGCCACAAGCCCTCAGACTCAAACCACGGCCTTTTCCCGTAGCAAAGAAAACTCAGCCGCCCTGCTTCTGGATGGCAGATTGCAGAAGCCACTTGGTACTATCAAACCAGCCCGACTTGGCACTGGTGACACTTTGGGTCTGGGAACCATCCTGTGTATGGTGGATTTTCAGGAGCCAGCCGGCCACTCCCAGCCATCGGCTGCCAAACACAAACCACGGCCCTTTTCTCTGGCTAACAAAATTCAGAATCCCTGCTTCTGGATGGCAGATTGCAGGAGCCACTTGGCACTATCAAACCAGCCTGACTTGGCAATGGTGCCACCTTAGGTCTGGGAACCATCCTGCGTATCGTGGATTTTCAGGAGCCAGCCAGCCACTCCCAGCCACAAGCCCTCAAACTCAAACCACGGCCCTTTTCTCTGGCAAACAAAACTCAGCTGCCCTGCTTCTGGATGTCAGATTGCAGGAGCCGCTTGGTACTATCAAACCAGCCTGACTTGGCACTGGTGACATCTTGGGTCTGGGAACAATCCTGCGTATTGTGGATTTTAACGAGCCAGCCGGCCGCTCGCAGCCACAGGCCCCCAAACACAAACCACTGCCCTTTTCCCTGGCTAATAAAACTAAGCTGCCCCGCTTCTGGATGGCAGATTGCAGGAGCCACTTGGTACTATCAAACCAGCCCGATTTGGCACTGGTGCTACCTTGGGTCTGGGAGCGATCCTGCGTATTGTGGATTTTCAGGAGCCAGCCGGCCACTCCCAACCACAAGCCCTCAAACTCAAACCACAGCCCTTTTCTCTGCCAAAAAAAACTCAGCTGCCCTGCTTCTGGGTGGCAGATTGCAGGAGCCACTTGGTGCTATCAAACCAGCCCAACTTGGCACTGGTGCCACCTTGGGTCTGGGAACCATCCTGCGTATGGTGGATTTTCAGAAGCCAGCCGGCCACTCCCAGCCATTGGCTGCCAAACACAAACCACGGCAATTTTCCCTGCCTAACAAAATTCAGACGCCCCGCTTCTGGATGGCAAATTGCAGGAGCCACTTGGCACTGTCAAACCAGCCCAACTTGGCACTGGTGCCACCTTGGGTCTGGGAACCATCCTGCGTTTTGTGGATTTTCAGGAGCCAGCAAGCCACTCCCAGCCACAAGCCCTCAGACTCAAACCACGGCCCTTTCCCGTAGCAAAGAAAACTCATCTTCCCTGCTTCTGGATGGCAGATTGCAGGAGCCACTTGGTACAATCAAACAAGCCGGACTTGGCACTGGTGACACCTTGGGTCTGGGAACCATCCTGTGTATCGTGGATTTTCAGGAGCCAGCCGGCCACTCCCAGCCATAGGCTGCCAAACACAAACCACGGCCCTTTTCTCTGGCTAACAAAATTCAGAATCCCTGCTTCTGGATGGCAGATTGCAGGAGCCACTTGGCACTATCAAACCAGTCTGACTTGGCAATGGTGTCACCTTAGGTCTGGGAACCATTCTGCGTATCGTGGATTTTCAGGAGCCAGAAAGCCACTCCCAGCCATAGGCTGCCAAACACAAACCACGGCACTTTTCCCTGGCCTACAAAATTCAGATGCCTTGCTTCTTGATGGCAGATTGCAAGAGCCACTGGGCACTTTCAAACCAGCCCGACTTGGCACTGGTGACACCTTGGGTCTGGGAACCATCCTGCGTATCGTGGATTTTCAGGAGCCAGCCGGCCACTCCCAGCCATAGGCTGCCAAACACAAATCACGGCCCGTTTCCCTGGCTAACAAAATTCAGATGCCTTGCTTCTGGATGGCAGATTGCAGGAGCCACTTTGTACTATCAAACCAGCCCTTTTTTGTACTGGTGCCACCTTGGCTCTGGGAACCATCCTGCGTATTGTGGATTTTCAGGAGCCAGCAAGCCACTCCCAGCCAAAAGCCCTCAGACTCAAACCACAGCCCTTTTCTCTGGCAACGAAAACTCAGCTGCCCTGCTTCTGGATGGCAGATTGCAGGAGCCACTTGGCACTATCAAACCAGCCAAACATGGAACTGGTGACAAATTGGGTCTGGGAACCATCCTGCGTATCGTTGATTTTGAGGAGCCAGCCGGCCACTCCCAGCCATAGGCTGCCAAACACAAACAACGGCCCTTTTCCCTGGCTAACAAAATTCAGGTGCTTCGTTTCTGGATGGCAGATTGTAGGAGCCACTAGGCACTGTCAAACCAGCTCGACTTGGCGCTGGTGCCACCTTGGGTCTGGGAACCATCCTGCGTATTGTGGTTTTTCAGGAGCCAGCCAGCCACTCCCAGCCAAGGGCCCTCAAACTCAAACCACGGCCCTTTTCTCTGGAAAACAAAATTCAGCTGCCCTGCTTCTGGATGGCAGATTGCAGGACCCACTTGGTACTATCAAACCAGCCTGACTTGGCACTGGTTACACCTTGGGTCTGGGAACAATCTCGTGTATCGTGGATTTTCAGGAGCCAGCCGGCCACTCCCAGCCATAGTCTGCCAAACACAAACCACGGCACTTTTCCCTGGCTAACAAAATTCAGCTGCCCCGCTTCTAAATGGCAGATTGCAGGAGCCACTTGGTACTATCAAACCAGCCCAACTTGGCACTGGTGACAAATTGGGTCTGGGAACCATCCTGCGTATCGTGGATTTTGAGGAGCCAGCCGGCCACTCCCAGCCACAAGCCCTCAAACTCAAACCACGGCCCTTTTCTCTGGCAAACAAAACTCAGCTGCCCTGCTTCTGGATGGCAGAATGCAGGAGCCACTTGGCACTGTAAAACCAGCCTGACTTGGCACTGGTGCCACCTTGGGTCTGGGAACCATCCTGCGTATCGTGGATTTTCAGAAGCCAGACGGCCACTCCCAGTAATTGGCTGCCAAACACAAACCACGGCAATTTTTCCTGCCTAACAAAATTCAGACGCCCTGCTTCTGGATGGCAAATTGCAGGAGCCACTTGGCACTGTCAAACCAGCCCAACGTGGCACTGGTGCCACCTTGGGTCTGGGAACCATCCTGCGTTTTGTGGATTTTCAGGAGCCAGCCGGCCACTTCCAGCCACAGGACCCCAAGACAAACAACGGCCCTTTACCCTGGCTAATACAGTTTACCTGCACCGCTTCTGGATGGCAGATTGCAGGAGCCACTTTGTACTATTAAACCAGCCCTATTTTGTACTGGTGCCACCTTGGCTCTGGGAATCATCCTGCGTATCGTGGATTTTCAGGAGACAGCCGCCAACTCCCAGCCACAGGACCCCAAGACAAACAACAGCCCTTTACCCTGGCTAACAACGCTCACCTGCCCCGCTTCTGGATGGCAGATTGCAGGAGCCACCTGGTACTATCAAACCAGCCCTATTTTGCACTGGTGCCACCTCGGCTCTGGGAACCATCCTGCGTATTGTGGATTTTCAGGAGCCAGCCAGCCACTCCCAGCCACAAGCCCTCAAACTCAAACCACGGCCCTTTTCCCTGGCTAACAAATTTCAGATGCCCCGCTTCTAAATGGCAGATTGCAGGAGCCACATGGTACTATCAAACCAGCCCGACTTGGCACTGGTGACAAATTGGGTCTGGGAACCATCCTGCGTATCGTGGATTTTCAGGAGCCAGCCGGCCACTCCCAGCCATCGGCTGCCAAACACAAACCACGGCACTTTTCCCTGGCCTACAAAATTCAGATGCCTTGCTTCTTGATGGCAGATTGCAAGAGCCACTGGGCACTTTTAAACCAGCCCGACTCGGCACTGGTGACACCTTCGGTCTGGGAAACATCCTGCGTATCGTGGATTTTCAGGAGACAGCCGCACACTCCCAGCCAGAGGACCCCAACACAAACCACGGCCCTTTTCCCTGGCTAACACAGCTCACCTGCCACGCTTCTGGATGGCAGATTGTAGGAGCCACTTTGTACTATCAAACCAGCCCTATTTTGTACTGGTGCTACCTTGGCTCTGGGAACCATCCTGCGTATTGTGGATTTTCAGGAGCCAGCAAGCCACTCCCAGCCACAAGCCCTCAGACTCAAACCACGGCCCTTTTCTCTGGCAACGAAAACTCAGCTGCCCTGCTTCTGGATGGCAGATTGCAGGAGCCACTTGGCACTATCAAACCAGCCAAACATGGAACTGGTGACAAATTGGGTCTGGGAACCATCCTGCGTATCGTCGATTTTGAGGAGCCAGCCGGCCACTCCCAGCCATAGGATGCCAAACACAAACAACGGCCCTTTTCCCTGGCTAACAAAATTCAGGTGCTTCGTTTCTGGATGGCAGATTGCAGGAGCCACTTGGCACTGTCAAACCAGCTCGACTTGGCGCTGGTGCCACCTTGGGTCTGGGAACCATCCTGCGTATTGTGGTTTTTCAGGAGCCAGCCAGCCACTCCCAGCCAAGTGCCCTCAAACTCAAACCACGGCCCTTTTCTCTGGAAAACAAAATTCAGCTGCCCTGCTTCTGGATGGCAGATTGCAGGACCCACTTGGTACTATCAAACCAGCCTGACTTGGCACTGGTTACACCTTGGGTCTGGGAACAATCTCGTGTATCGTGGATTTTCAGGAGCCAGCCGGCCACTCCCAGCCATAGTGTGCCAAACACAAACCACGGCACTTTTCCCTGGCTAACAAAATTCAGATGCCCCGCTTCTAAATGGCAGATTGCAGGAGCCAAATGGTACTATCAAACCAGCCCAACTTGGCACTGGTGACAAATTGGGTCTGGGAACCATCCTGCGTATCGTGGATTTTGAGGAGCCAGCCGGCCACTCCCAGCCATCGGCTGCCAAATACAAACCACGGCAATTTTCCCTGGCTAAAAAAACTCACCTGCCTTGCTTCTGGATGGCAGATTGCAGGAGCCACTTGGCACTGTAAAACCAGCCTGACTTGGCACTGGTGCCACCTTGGGTCTGGGAACCATCCTGCGTATTATGGATTTTCAGGAGCCAGCTGGCCACTCCCAGCCACAAGCCCTCAAACTCAAACCACGGCCCTTTTCTCTGGCAAACAAAACTCAGATGCCCTGCTTCTGGATGGCAGATTGCAGGAGCCACTTGGTGCTATAAACCAGCCCAACTTGGCACTGGTGCCACCTTGGGTCTGGGAACCATCCTGCGTATCGTGGATTTTCAGAAGCCAGACGGCCACTCCCAGCCATTGGCTGCCAAACACAAACCGCGGCAATTTTTCCTGCCTAACAAAATTAAGACGCCCCGCTTCTGGATGGCAAATTGCAGGAGCCACTTGGCACTGTCAAACCAGCCCAACTTGGCACTGGTGCCACCTTGGGTCTGGGAACCATCCTGCGTTTTGTGGATTTTCAGGAGCCAGCCGGCCACTCCCAGCCACAAGCCCTCAGACTGAAACCACGGCCCTTTCCCGTAGCAAAGAAAACTCAGCCGCCCTGCTTCTGTATGGCAGATTGCAGGAGCAACTTGATACAATCAAACAAGCCCGACTTGGCACTGGTGACACCTTGGGTCTGGGAACCATCCTGTGTATCGTGGATTTTCAGGAGCCAGCCGGCCACTCCCAGCCATCGGCTGCCAAACACAAACCACAGCCCTTTTCTCTGGCTAACAAAATTCAGAATCTTTTCTTCTGGATGGCAGATTGCAGGAGCCACTTGGCACTATCAAACCAGCCTGACTTGGCAATGGTGACACCTTCGGTCTGGGAAACATCCTGCGTATCGTGGATTTTCAGGAGACAGCCGCCAACTCCCAGCCACAGGACCCCAACACAAACCACGGCCCTTTTCCCTGGCTAATACAGCTCACCTGCACCGCTTCTGGATGGCAGATTGCAGGAGCCACTTTGTACTATCAAACCAGCCCTATTTTGTACTGGTGCCACCTTGGCTCTGGGAATCATCCTGCGTATTGTGGATTTTCAGGAGCCAGCAAGCCACTCCCAGCCACAAGCCCTCAGACTCAAACCACGGCCCTTTTCTCTGGCAACGAAAACTCAGCTGCCCTGCTTCTGGATGGCAGATTGCAGGAGCCACTTGGCACTATCAAACCAGCCAAACATGGAACTGGTGACAAATTGGGTCTGGGAACAATCTAGTGTATCATGGATTTTCAGGAGCCAGCCGGCCTCTCCCAGCCATAGGCTGCCAAAAACACACCACGGCCCTTTTCCCTGGCTAACAAAATTCAGATGCCCCGCTCCTAAATGGCAGATTGCAGGAGCCACTTGGCACGATCAAACCAGCCTGACTTGGCAATGGTGCCACCTTGGGTCTGGAAACCATCCTGCGTTTTGTAGATTTTCACGAGCCAGCCGGCCACTCCAAGCCATACGCTGCCAAACACAAACCACGGCAATTTTCCCTGGCTAACAAAACTCAGCTGCCCTGCTTCTGGATGGCAGATTGCAGGAGACACTTGGTACTATCAAACCAGCCAGATTTGGCACTGGTGCTACCTTGGGTCTGGGAGCCATCCTGCTTATTGTGGATTTTCAGGTGCCAGCCGGCCACTCCCAACCACAAGCCCTCAAACTCAAACCATGGCCCTTTTCTCTGGCAAACAAAACTCAGCTGCCCTGCTTCTGGATGGCAGATTGCAGGAGCCACTTGGTACTATCAAACCAGCCCAACATGGCACTGGTGACAAATTGGGTCTGGGAAACATCCTGCGTATTGTGGATTCGAAGGAGCCCGCTAGCCACTCCCAGCCACAAGCCCTCAAACTCAAACCACGGCCCTTTTCTCTGGCAAACAAAACTCAGCTGCCCTGCTTCTGGATTGCAGATTGCAGGAGCCACTTGGTACTATCAAACAAGCCTGACTTGGCACTGGTGACACCTTGGGTCTGGGAACCATCCTGTGTATCGTGGATTTTCAGGAGCCAGCCGGCCACTCCCAGCCATCGGCTGCCAAACACAAACCACGGCCCTTTTCCCTGGCTAACAAAATTCAGAAGCCCATCTTCTGGATGGCAGATTGCAGGAGCCACTTGGCACTATCAAACCAGCCTGAGTTGGCAATGGTGCCACCTTGGGTCTGGGAACCATCCTGCGTATTGTGGATTTTCAGGAGCCAGCCAGCCACTCCCAGCCACAAGCCCTCAAACTCAAACCACGGCCCTTTTCACTGGCAAACAAAACTCAGATGCCCTGCTTCTGGATGGCAGATTGCAGGAGCCACTTGGTGCTATAAACCAGCCCAACTTGGCACTGGTGCCACCTTGGGTCTGGGAACCATCCTGCGTATCGTGGATTTTCAGAAGCCAGACGGCCACTCCCAGCCATTGGCTGCCAAACACAAACCACGGCAATTTTTCCTGCCTAACAAAATTCAGACGCCCCGCTTCTGGATGGCAAATTGCAGGAGCCACTTGGCACTGTCAAACCAGCCCAACTTGGTACTGGTGCCACCTTGGGTCTGGGAACCATCCTGCGTTTTGTGGATTTTCAGGAGCCAGCCGGCCACTTCCAGCCACAAGCCCTCAGACTGAAACCACGGCCCTTTCCCGTAGCAAAGAAAACTCAGCCGCCCTGCTTCTGGATGGCAGATTGCAGGAGCCACTTGATACAATCAAACAAGCCCGACTTGGCACTGGTGACACCTTGGGTCTGGGAACCATCCTGTGTATCGTGGATTTTCAGGAGCCAGCCGGCCACTCCCAGCCATCGGCTGCCAAACACAAACCACGGCCCTTTTCTCTGGCTAACAAAATTCAGAATCCCTGCTTCTGGATGGCAGATTGCAGGAGCCACTTGGCACTATCAAACCAGCCTGACTTGGCAATGGTGACACCTTCGGTCTGGGAAACATCCTGCGTATCGTGGATTTTCAGGAGACAGCCGCCAACTCCCAGCCACAGGACCCCAACACAAACCACGGCCCTTTTGCCTGGCTAATACAGCTCACCTGCACCGCTTCTGGATGGCAGATTGCAGGAGCCACTTTGTACTATCAAACCAGCCCTATTTTGTACTGGTGCCACCTTGGCTCTGGGAATCATCCTGCGTATTGTGGATTTTCAGGAGCCAGCAAGCCACTCCCAGCCACAAGCCCTCAGACTCAAACCACGGCCCTTTTCTCTGGCAACGAAAACTCAGCTGCCCTGCTTCTGGATGGCAGATTGCAGGAGCCACTTGGCACTATCAAACCAGCCAAACATGGAACTGGTGACAAATTGGGTCTGGGAACCATCCTGCGTATCGTTGATTTTGAGGAGCCAGCCGGCCACTCCCAGCCATAGGCTGCCAAACACAAACAATGGCCCTTTTCCCTGGCTAACAAAATTCAGGTGCCCCGTTTCTGGATGGCAGATTGCAGGAGCCACTTGGCACTGTCAAACCAGCTCCACTTGGCGCTGGTGCCACCTTGGGTCTGGGAACCATCCTGAGTATTGTGGATTTTCAGGAGCAAGCCGGCCACTGCCAGCCACAAGCCCTCAAACGCAAACCATGGCCCTTTTCTCTGGCAAGCAAAACTCAGATGCCCTGCTTCTGGATGGCAGATTGCAGGAGCCACTTGGTACTATCAAACCGGCCCAACTTGACACTGGTTCCATCTTGGGTCTGGGAAACATCCTGCGTATCGTGTATTTTCAGGAGCCAGCCGGCCACTCCCAGCCATAGGCTGCCAAACACAAACAACGGCAATTTTCCCTGGCTAAAAAAACTCACCTGCCCCGCTTCTGGATGGCAGATTGCAGGAGCCACTTGGTACTATCAAACCAACCCGACTTGACACTGGTGTCACCTTGGGTCTGGGAATCATCCTGAGTATTGTGGATTTTCAGGAGCCAGCCGGCCACTCCCAGCCACAAGCCCTCAAACCCAAACCATGGCCCTTTTCTCTGGCAAACAAAACTCAGCTGCCCTGCTTCTGGATGGCAGATTGCACAACCCACTTGGCACTTTCAAACCAGCCTGACTTGGCACTGGTGTCACCTTGGGTCTGGGAACCATCCTGCGTATCGTGGATTTTCAGGCGCCAGCCAGCCACTCCCAGGCATAGGCTGCCAAACACAAACCACGGCACTTTTCCCTGGCTAACAAAATTCAGATGCCCCGCTTTTGGATGGCAGATTGCAAGAGCCACTTGGCACTTTCAAACCAGCCCGACTTGGCACTGGTGACACCTTCGGTCTGGGAAACATTCTGCGTATCGTGGATTTTCAGGAGACAGCCGCCAACTCCCAGCCACAGGACCCCAAGACAAACCACGGCCCTTTACCCTGGCTAACAACGCTCACCTGCCCCGCTTCTGGATGGCAGATTGCAGGAGCCACCTGGTACTATCAAACCAGCCCTATTTTGCACTGGTGCCACCTTGGGTCTGGGAACCATCCTGCGTATCGTGGATTTTCAGGAGCCAGCCGGCCACTCCCAGACACAAGCTCTCAGACTCAAACCACGGCTTTTTTCTCTGGCAAACAAAACTCAGCTGCCCTGCTTCTTGATGGCACATTGCAGGAGCCACTTGGCACTGTCAAACGAACCCAACTTGGCACTGGTGACAAATTGGTTCTGGGAACCATCCTGCGTATTGTGGATTTTAAGGAGCCAGCTGGCCATTTCCAGCCACAAGCCCTCAAACTCAAACACCGGCCCTTTTCTCTGGCAAACAAAATTCAGCTGCCCTGCTTCTGGATGGCAGATTGCAGGAGCAACTTGGTCCTATCCAAACAGCCAAACATGGCACTGGTGACAAATTGGGTCTGGGAAACATCCTGCGTATTGTGTATTTTCAGGAGCCAGCCAGCCACTCCAA
Organism: Passerculus sandwichensis; assembly: GCA_031885435.1. Classification (NCBI taxonomy): domain Eukaryota; kingdom Metazoa; phylum Chordata; class Aves; order Passeriformes; family Passerellidae; genus Passerculus; species Passerculus sandwichensis. The sequence goes on along the minus strand of CM063166.1, from coordinate 2,180,742 downwards.
GCCATACGCTGCCAAACACAAACCACGGCAATTTTCCCTGGCTAACAAAACTCAGCTGCCCTGCTTCTGGATGGCAGATTGCAGGAGCCACTTGGTACTATCAAACCAGCCAGATTTGGCACTGGTGCTACCTTGGGTCTGGGAGCCATCCTGCGTATTGTGGATTTTCAGGTGCCAGCCGGCCACTCCCAACCACAAGCCCTCAAACTCAAACCATGGCCCTTTTCTCTGGCAAACAAAACTCAGCTGCCCTGCTTCTGGATGGCAGATTGCAGGAGCCACTTGGTACTATCAAACCAGCCCAACATGGCACTGGTGACAAATTGGGTCTGGGAAACATCCTGCGTATTGTGGATTCGAAGGAGCCCGCTAGCCACTCCCAGCCACAAGCCCTCAAACTCAAACCACGGCCCTTTTCTCTGGAAAACAAAACTCAGCTGCCCTGCTTCTGGATGGCAGATTGCAGGAGCCACTTGGTACTATCAAACAAGCCTGACTTGGCACTGGTGACACCTTGGGTCTGGGAACCATCCCGTGTATCGTGGATTTTCAGGAGCCAGCCGGCCACTCCCAGCCATCGGCTGCCAAACACAAACCACGGCCCTTTTCCCTGGCTAACAAAATTCAGAAGCCCTGCTTCTGGATGGCAGATTGCAGGAGCCACTTGGCACTATCAAACCAGCCTGAGTTGGCAATGGTGCCACCTTGGGTCTGGGAACCATCCTGCGTATTGTGGATTTTCAGGAGCCAGCCGGCCACTCCCAGCCACAAGCTCTCAAACTCAAACCACGGCCCTTTTCTCTGGCAAACAAAACTCAGCTGCCCTTCTTCTGGATGGCAGATTGCAGGACCCACTTGCTATTATCAAACCAGCCTGACTTGGCACTGGTGACACCTTGGGTCTGGGAACAATCTAGTGTATCGTGGATTTTCAGGAGCCAGCCGGCCACTCCCAGCCATAGGCTGCCAAACACAAACCACGGCTCTTTTCTCTGGCTAACAAAATTCAGGTGCCCTGCTTCTCGATTGCAGATTTCAGGAGCCACTTGGCACTGTCAAACCAGCCCGACTTGGCACTGGTGCCACCTTGGGTCTGGGAACCATCCTGCGTATTGTGGATTTTCAGGAGCCAGCCAGGCACTCCCAGCCAAAGGCCCCCAAACACAAACCACGGCCCTTTTCCCTGGCTAACAAAACTCACCTGCCCCGCTTCTGGATGGCAGATTGCAAGAGCCACTTGGTACTGTCAAACCAGCCCGACTTGGCACTGGTGCCACCTTGGGTCTTGGAACCATCCTGCGCATCGTGTATTTTCAGGAGCCAGCCGGCCACTCCCAGCCACAAGCCCTAAGACTCAAACCACGGCCCTTTTCTGTAGCAAAGAAAACTCAGTTTCCCTGCTTCTGGATGGCAGATTACAGGAGCCACATGGCACTGTCTAACCAGCCCAACTTGGCACTGGTGCCACCTTGGGTCTGGGAACCATTGAGACAGAGTAAAGATCCATTCTGAATTAGGTGAAGTGTCTAAGAGAAGTGAAAAGTCTCTGAGGCCAAAGCTGAAGGAGGAACTCGCATGCCGAGACAGCAAGGAGACAGACAAAGAAAAACAGAAAAGACCACAAGGTCGATTTGCCCCCGACTTAGAAATTCCTTTGATAAAGAAGAACTGGATCTAAATGTCAATCGGAATGAATATGTATGAACTTCTTGTGAAACTGTATGCATATGCATTTGGAAGGGGGATAAAAGAAGACTCGAGGTCTTCAGAGGTACGCATCCTTGTTGGGGGACTTGCGTCCGGCACGTGTCGTAAAATAAACATACCGGGCTTTACAACTTTTATAAAGTTGTGAGGTTTCTTCTTTTCTCCGCAAAACATTATGGCGAGCCAGGCAGGGGTTCTCTGTCCCCGCAGGGGCAGGGGGGATAGACGGACCTCCAAGGTGCGCCCTAGGATTTTTTCCTGGTGGGGCTCCGCTCGTCTCAACTTGCCACCTGCGAGGACAGACAAGGACCAGCTGGCCTGCGGAGGAAGATACGGTATGTACTGAGGGGCCCCCGGGGGAGGGAAAGGAGAGCAAGGGAGTAAACCGGAGACGTCTGGGTATAGCTGATGGAGCAGCTGTATTAGAGACGGGGTTCATCGTTCTGATAGAGCAGACCGCTAGTGGCTCTGGGAGTGAGCCGGGTGAACCCGTGTATGTGTGTTGGGGGTTCATAGTTCTGATAGAGCAGAACCGCTAGAGGCTCTGGGGGTGAGCCGGGTGAACCCGCGTATGTGTGTTGGGGGTTCATAGTTCTGATAGAGCAGAACCGCTAGAGGCTCTGGGGGTGAGCCGGGTGAACCCGTGTATGTGTGCGTTGGGGGTTCATAGTTCTGATAGAGCAGAACTGTTGAGCCCGTGTGTGCTTTGTTTGTGTGTGTGTGATGTCCGGACACTGTGTTGCTGTATGGTTAATGTGTGCATTGTGTGGTCGGTGCACTGCGTTTCTAATCGTGCAAGTGTATAAGTGTATGGTGTATAAAAGAGAATAAATCTACAGTGCGGGGGGGGTCAGTACTATCCGTGTCTGAAGCAGCCGAGTGAGGCCTGAGGCGCTGGCTGCAGCAGGCTGCGGGGGCAGGGACAGAAGTGCTCCGCAGAGAAGCGAGTGGAAGAATGTCAGTGATGGTATTTATCGTGTTTAAATGTAGTGATTTGTGTAGATCTGGTACATTTTAACCGTGAGTATGAGTATGAGCTCAGAGTTTTCCTTTGCCTTGGATGTTTGATTCTGATTGTGTCCAAGAAAATTGATGTGAGTAAATGCTGAATTATGGTATGCTATGTTGTGTTGAGAAAAGCGAGCATTTTGAGAGATATGCCCTTTCCCAGTGATTTTGTGTGGTGATTTTCTTCCTCTGCATTGTGGTAATTTGATTCTCAGATTGTATAGTAGTGTTTGTAGAGATTTTAAGATTTTGTTGCAACAAAATTTTACATAGGAGAACTATAATACAGTGATTTATGCTTAACTACGATAGAGTTAAAGGAATTCTAAGAATTCCCCCCCCTCACAGCAATTCAAGCCTTGGCTCTAGGGAATTTGAGATAAAGGGGGGTGTGGGTGCGAGTGTTTCTGAGGGCATATCAGAGTTTTGGCTGTGACTAGCACAGCCTTTTTGCAAAGCAGTAAAACAAGTGTAAGTAGACACAGGGCTTAATTAGATTGTGCAAGAAGAGAACTAGAAAAGACTGATATTTTGTTTGCTCAGAATATAGTGTCTATGTCACGTTTTTGATTAGCATGCTGTGTGAGGTGACAGTGGCTGTCCCCTGGGCACAGGGACAGCTTTGGCTGCCCCGTCTCCCCAGGGAACACGGGAATGGCCTGTGAGCAAAAGCTGGATGTGCAGTTATTATTGCAGTGCGGTGTTTATGAGAAACACTAGTTTTGCCGTTCTAATAAGTGTCAGGGCACATGTAAATTACAGGTTTCTGGTCAAGCGGATTCAGAACCTAAGGTCTTAGAACTTGTGTGTGGGAACCACATCTGATACCTGCCACCTGGAGCTGTGTGTAGGAGGAAAGTTGAGAAACTACTGTGAAGGTCTGTAAAAAGGTTTGAGTGGAAGCGAGATAGGGCAAGGAGAAATAAATAATGAGAACTGACCAGAGCAAAAAGGTTCCTAAATTAGCCCCTTTTGGGAGGGGCTCAGTGGGAGAAGGCTGCCAGTAGGAGCAGCTCAGAAAATAAAAAGATTTATAATACTTCATTGCTGTTAGTACTGTTTTAAAATAGGAAGATAAACGGGATAGAGTTTTGTATGCTGAAATGTCTTTGTGTTTTAAGAAATCACCCAGATTTCTTGAAAAGGGAAAACAAGGCAAAGAGAAAGCAAATCAAACATGTTGTTCAGCATGCAGCATAAGATAGCAACGTATGAAATCAGGCAAAGATTATCGTGCTGAAATGCAAAGCAATCACAGTTCACAAAATGAGTACATATGATTTGCTAAAGGCTCCTCCCAAGGTAAGGGAGGAAGGGTAAAGATGACCTCCCCAAAAGGGAAGAATTTTTGTTGACATAAGAGCCATATATTCAGTTTTAAATAAAACTTTAGTACCTGTGGAGAATGTTTATGTTGCAGTGTGGGGAACAACTGAACAACTGGCCAGTCTGAGAAGGCATCCTTGTGCAAACCTTTAAAGTAATATGTGTACTATGTGTACCTAAAAGCTTTTGTACAATTCGCTCAATTTGCTAAACATTCTCAAATGAGAAAGGTTACTCTGGAGGCAAATGATATAAAGATGTTAGGCTTAACATTAACAGACACTGAAATTAAGAAAGACATTAGTAAGGAGATATTAGAATAAGTAAACAAGTGTTTTCAAGGGTATGGGCCTCTGCTGTACCAGAGAGAGTGAAAGATGCTCCCCCATGAGCATCAAATTTAAAGAAAGAACACAACTAGTGAGAACTGAGTAGTACCCTCAAAAGGAAAATAAGGAAGGAATCAGCCCAATAACTGATAGTACTGGATTAAGGGCTGTCAATAAGATAACACAGAATTCATACCCTGTGGTAGCAAATCCATATGCCTTACTGACTTGTTTAACACCTGAGCTAACCTGGTTCACTGTTTTAGGCCTAAGAGATGCCTTCTTTTGCCTCCCTATCCACGAAGCCAGCCAGAAAATTTTTGCATTCAAACTCAAGCTCACATAGTCCATGTGCCTGAAGGCTTCAAGATTCCCCACTCCGATTGGAGAACAGCTTGCAAGGACCCAGAGTCCCAGGAAGCTCCACAAGAGGAAAGGAGGCTGTTGCGGTATGTAGACAATGTTCTAGTAGCCACTCGGATGAGGGATGCGAGAGAAGCCTGAACGGTAAGCCTTTTGAATCTCCTAGGACCCCAAGGACGCAGAGTCTCAAAGAAAAAGGCACAAGTAGCGAAACAGAAAGTAATCTGCCTGGGGTAAGAAGTGAGTGCTGAGCAGCAGACTTTAAGTCAGGGAAGCCGTATGCCAAACCCTGAAACCCCAGACAATGAAAGAACTCCGAACCCTCTTAGGCATGGCAGGGTAGTGCCAGCTGTGGGTTTATAATTATGGACTGCTCGCCAGACCCCTCTATGCTCTTATTGCCAATGGAAACAGAGATCTCCAGTGGACACAAGACACCACATGGGCCTTTCGCCAGCTAGAGAGAGTGCCCTCATGTCAGCTCCAGCTTTGAAACTTCCAGATGTAAGTAAACCATTCTTTCTATTTTTCCCACGCAAGGAATTGCCCAGGGAATACTGGCTCAGGACTTGGACCCTTACTGAAGGGCAGTTGCTTACTTCTCTAAGCAACTAGATGCAACAGCCAAAAGATGGCCAGGTTGCCTCAGAGCTGTAGTAGCAGTCGTGCTGAATATTCAAGAGGCATGCAAGTTTACCCTGAGACAAAAATGACTGTGCTAGTGTCCCACACAATGTCTGCAGCACTGGAAGTAAAGGGTGGCCACTGGCTCTCACCACAAAGGTTTCTGAAATGCCAGGCCATCATGGTAGAGCAAGACGATGTAGAGATAGTGGTGACTAATATTGTCAACTCAGCTTCTTTTCTCAGTGGACACCAGAGTTGCCTAGAGACCACCGAAGCTACCTACTCCCGCCGCCCAGACTTAAGGGACACTCCTCCGGACGATGCAGAGACCTGGTTCACTGACAGGAAAGCGACATTGCAAAGTTGACGGTGACTACCTGCAGAGAGGTAATCGAGTCTGGACCCTTTCCAACAGGTACCTCTGCGCAGAAGGCTGAGATAATTGCCCTGACCCGTGCCCTGGAAAGGGCAAAACGGGAGGAGAATAACCATCTACACAGACTCAAGGAATGCATTTGGAGTCATACATGCACATGGAGCCATCTGGAAAGAGAGGGGACTGCTGACCTCACAGGGAAAGAAGAGACAATCCAGCTGCTAGAAGCAGTTCAGCTACCTGAAAAGGCATATTAAGGCACACTAGAGAGTGAGCTTAAAATTGGAGGAAAGAAATGAGCTGGCGGATGGAGAGGCAAAGAAAGCAGCAAAGGGTGAGGAACAGATTTTCCTCGAAGGTAAGCCATAATACAATAATACTAACCAAAAGAGACGTACAACTGCAAGGGGTGGGCTACCATTGAAAGAGAGCTAGTAATCCCTTCCCATTTTCGTGGTTACTAGTGAAGGAAGGGCACTAGAAAACACACTAGAGCCTAACTACTTAGAAGCCTTTTATAGAGTGTGGCTCCTTTTCGAAATTACCAAGGCTGCAAGTGATACAGAGTGCATTGAAATGAAGTGTTGACTTTGAAGCAGTAATTTCCACAGGCTTTCTAGAACACACATCTGATTGAAACAATCGTTGTATCGTTGTCAAGAATTTATATGCCACTATCACTCAGGTAAGCCGACAATGTGATCCTTGCCTCCAGACTAACCCCAAAATACCCCCCGGCCGAAACTCGGTCAGACTGGGAGAGGCCATGGGCCTGTACAGCAGTGGCAAATTAACTTTTCAGAACTCCCAAGGAAAGGGGGGTATCAGTATTTACTAGTATTGATAGATACATTTTCAGGGTGGCCAGAAACCTTCCCCACCAGAACTGTCAAAGCTCAAGAGGTGACCAGATTATTTTTATAAAGAATAATACCACGCTTCAGAGTTCCAGCCACGATATCCTCAGATAAAGAATCACATTTCATTTCCAAAATAGTGCAACAGATTAGTAGCCATCTGGGCATAGATCAGGAACTTCACACCCCATACCACCCCCAATCAAGCGGCCAAGTGGAGAGAAGGAATCATTTGATTAAGCAGCAAATCATAAGACTGGGGCTAGAAGTTAATCTACCCTAGCCCAAGCTCTTCCACTAGCACTATTGCAAATTCAAACTAAACCTTGAGCTAAAGGAATGCTGAGTCCTTTTGGAATGCCTTATAGAAGACCATATAGAATACAAAGGGAATGTCCAGAATGTCCACCTACATGGTGGCATTAAGCAAACAGCTCAGAGTAATTGAGAAACATGTGGCTGGAATTCGGAGCAGAGAGTTAGATAGCCTGGGGATGATGTATATGTTAAGTCTCTTACAGAGAAGACTTCGGAACCACAGTGGGACAGACCACTGTGAGTACTTCTCACCACCTTCACTGCAATCAAAATCAAGGAGCAGAATGCCTGGATCCATCACTCTCGGGTGAAGAAAGCCCAGAAACCCTTTAAGGAGTGACGCCGAGAGACAATGAACTGAGATTAAAACTTACTCGGGCAAAATGAGTATATTGCGGTCGGGAGTAGCTCATATTTTAGTTTGTAGAATTGTATTGTGTGTAATCATAACTGAAGTTTCAGAACTTGAGAGTACCTCTGTTCAAAGTAATGCTAAATGGCCTTGGTCCCTGGCATTTAATCAGTATACTAGATCCTTAAGAAAACCTTCTGAGATAAAAGATTTAAAGATATCTACTGTAGTAATCCACGAGAATCAGATATGTGAGGAGCAAGAATGGCAAGAGCAGGAACTGTAGACTCTTCAAGGAATCAGAGGAGAAGAAATCAAAGTAGGGTGCCAGGCCATCAATAGGGTAGCTTATGAGAGACCAGATGTAATTAGTGTCTGAACCTCTCCTGGTGTATATGAACACCAAGAAGTCTGTGATAACCTAAGAGAATCAGACTGTTAGTGTAATTTCACCTTGATACAGCCTGTAGAAGTGACCTGCCTTTGAACTCGAATTAATATCAGACTTCCATTTGAATTCAAAGTGGATGTGACTGAACAACAGCTATTATTCAATCCAGAATGGTCTCTCAAATGTGTGGAGTTGATAATGCAAATTAACATCTCAAAAATCCAACCAGCCTGCTCCTCCTTCCTAAAAACTCCCTTTGAGGGCTGGACACTGCACTTTTTACCACAGCAGGGCCTTATACACCCCATACTAGTTCAGACTGAAACAGGCATATCTCAGGAGCAGAACAAGAAAGGAAGGAGCCAGCTCTCCTGGTGCCTAAAACCAAGAACACCAAGAAATCAGTTTCCTTAGGTCATTTTCCAAGCCAGTTGGCTGAACCCTCAGGCAATGACTAGTAAAGGGTGCTGAACAGCAGGTGGTAAATTAACCCAAGCAAGGAAGGTGATTTTCTTTATTTATAGCTATCCCCTTTCCTACTGAGATTTAGATCAGTGATTGTCCCAGTCTGAGGCGGTTGGATTCTGCTTAAAAGAGGTAGAGAGAGACCCCCCTCAGAGCTCAGCAGCAGGCTGTAGGATTTTGAGCATCACTTTTGTGCTGAGTGTTTCAAGTAGCAGAAACCTGATCCCAGTTTCTTCTGAGGCACTGCAATGAATTTAGGCTCTTCTCTTAGACTTCCCCTTCATTATTTACTTGAGGCTTAGACCTGAAGCTAAAGGCAAGGTGAGTGAAGTTTCGTAGACCAGGAGAGACATTCCTGCTTGCCACACATCTGAGAAATCAGGTGCTCTGGAGGGGGAAGGAGATCCCTGAGGTCTCTACATTTCAGAACAAACATCTGCCTCAAATATGACCTAAACCTCTGTCAGATACACTTGTGAAGTGTGTCTGAATTTGCAGTGTGAGCCCAGCACATCCCTCTGGCAGGGAGAGATGGTCATAAACAGAAAGCAGTTCCTGTTCCCCATAACAAACATCTAACTGGCATATTAGAGACAAGATTAGGAGTTTTAAATGGAATTGATTCAGAAATACTGGTGAATAAACTGGCCACTGCAGCAGGAAGCCTAACAAAATTGAAGCAGCCTTTATAGTAATCTCTATTGGCATTAAGAACTAGGCAGTGACAAGTTTCAAAAATACTGCCAAAGTAAGGAAGTATGAAAAGGCCGGGGACCAAGACCACAACTTGATAGTAGAAGCACTTAGTATAGTACAAGATAATGTGTCTTTAGCTTTCAGTTGTATACAAGCACAGTTATGGATACAAGCAACAGCAGCTCTGATCATATGGGAAAGGGGTGAAGGTAATTTTCCAGCTGAAATTCAAGAAATTGCGTTAGATAATGCAATTGATTTTGAAAAGAACTTTCAATCCTGGCGGACGATGGTGAATTTCACCTGTGATCCTGTTTCTAATGTGGCAACTGCCTTTGTGCTTCCATACATAATGCCACTGTTTATGTTATCCAACCCATCATTGCCCTAGGATTAAACCATGAAAAAACAATACTCTATCCTTCAGAACATGGAGTGTAGGCACGAAAGATGAATGGAAAGTGGCAGACAGTAAACTTAGAATCCTGCATTACTAGAGAACAGATGGGATTCATTTGCGAAAGCAATACTATTAATGCTCAGGATGTGTGTTTAGACACTGAACAGAGTATTTGTCACTTCGAAGTCCATCCAGTCACTGACCAGAAAACTGTGCTCGTATATACTGAAAAAGGGGGTATGCTCGAGAACTGCTTGTGCTGCTGTACAAATTGATAGCAATGATGTTATTCTGTCTAGTAGAAACCATTCTAATCTCTGTATATGTAATTTTGTTAAGATTATTAGATGTCATCTTTAGGTGGTCACCAACTGCGAATGGAATCTTTAATAAGTTGTGTCACCCCATTGTAGTCTTACTAATATTAGTTGAGATAAGTTTAGGACTATCTATTATATTGTTAATTTAGTACTGGAGAATGCTACAGCAAATAGCTGTACTAACGTCTTTGTCAAAAGCACACGGTGAAGCACTAAAAGACACTTACTGTTGTGAAGGTTTTCATTAAGTAAAATAATTTACTTATTTCCTAGGAAAGGGGGGAATGAGACAGAGTAAAGATCCATTCTGAATTAAGTGAAGTGTCTAAGAGAAGTGAAAAGTCTCTGAGGCCAAAGCTGAAGGAGGAACTCGCTTGCCGAGACAGCAAGGAGACAGAGAAAGAAAAACAGAAAAGACCACAAAGTCGATTTGCCCCCGACTTAGAAATTCCTTTGATAAAGAAGAACTGGTGCTAAATGTCAATCGGAATGAATATGTATGAACTTATTGTGAAACTGTATGCATATGCATCTAGAAAGGAGATAAAAGAAGACTCGAGGTCTTCAGAGGTACCCATCCGTGTTGGAGGACTTGCGTCCGGCACGTGTCGTAAAATAAACATACCGGGCTTTACAACTTTTATAAAGTTGTGAAGTTTCTTCTTTTCTCCGCAAAACACCATCATGCGTATTGTGGATTTTCAGGAGCCGGCCGGCCACTCCCAGCCAGAGGCTGCCAAACACAAACCACGGCCGTTTTCCCTGGCTAACAAAACTCACCTGCCCCGCTTCTTGATGGCAGATCGCAGGAGCCACTTGGTACTATCAAACCAGCCCAACTTGGCACAGGTGCCACCTTGGGTCTGGGAACCATCCTGCGTATTGTGGATTTTCAGGAGCCAGCCTGCCACTCCCAGCCATTGGCTGCCAAACACAAACCACGGCCCTTTTCCCTGGCTAACAAAATTCAGATGCCCCGCTTCTAAATGGCAGATTGCAGGAGCCACATGGTACTATCAAACCAGCCCGACTTGGCACTGGTGACAAATTGGGTCTGGGAACCATCCTGCGTATCGTGGATTTTCAGGAGCCAGCCGGCCACTCCCAGCCATAGGCTGCCAAACACAAACAACGGCCCTTTTCCCTGGCTAACAAAATTCAGGTGCCCCGTTTCTGGATGGCAGATTGCAGGAGCCACTTGGCACTGTCAAACCAGCTCGACGTGGCGCTGGTGCCACCTTGGGTCTGGGAACCATCCTGAGTATTGTGGATTTTCAGGAGCCAGCCGGCCACTCCCAGCCAGAGGCATCCAAACACAAACCACAGCCGTTTTCCCAGGCTAAGAAAACTCACCTGCCCCGCTTCTTGATGGCAGATTGCAGGAGCCACTTGGTACTATCAAACCAGCCCGACTTGGCACAGGTGCCACCTTGGATCTGGGAACCATCCTGCGTATTGTGGATTTTTATGAGCCAGCCAACCACTCCCAGCCATTGGCTGCCAAAACCAAACCATGGCACTTTTCCTTGCATAACAAAATTCAGATGCCCCGCTTCTGGATGGCAGATTGCAGGAGCCACTTGGTACTATCAAACAAGCCCAACTTGGCACTGGTGCCACCTTGGGTCTGGGAACCATCCTGCGTATTGTGGATTTTCAGGAGCCAGCCAGCCACTCCCAGCCACAAGCCCTCAAACTCAAACCACGGCCCTTTTCCCTGGCTAACAAAACTCAGTTTCCCTACTTCTGGAGGGCAGATTGAAGGAGCCATTTGGCACTTTCAAACCAGCCCGACTTGGCACTGGTGCCGCCTTGGGTCTGGGAACCATCCTGCGTATCGTGGATTTTCAGGAGCCAGCCAACCACTCCCAGCCATTGGCTGCCAAAACCAAACCATGGCACTTTTCCCTGCATAACAAAATTCAGATGCCCCGCTTCTGGATGGCAGATTGCAGGAGCCACTTGGTACTATCAAACAAGCCCAACTTGGCACTGGTGCCACCTTGGGTCTGGGAACCATCCTGCGTATTGTGGATTTTCAGGAGCCAGCCGGCCACTCCCAGCCACAAGCCCTCAAACTCAAACCACAGCCCTTTTCTCTGGTGAAGAAAACTCAGCTGCCCTGCTTCTGGATGGCAGATTGCAGGAGCCACTTTGTACTATCAAACCAGCAAAACATGGCACTGGTGACAAATTGGGTCTGGGAACCATCCAGCGTATTGGGGATTTTAAGGAGCCAGCGAACCACTCCCAGCCATACGCTGCCAAACACAGACCACAGCCCTTTTCCCTGGCTAAGAAAATTCAGATGCCCCGCTTCTGGATGGCAGATTCCAGGAGCCACTTGGCACTATCAAACCAGCCAGACTTGGCAATGGTGCCACCTTGGGTCTGGGAACCATCCTGCGTTTTGTGGATTTTCAGGAGCCAGCCGTCCACTCCCAGCCACAGGCCCCCAAACACAAACCACGGCCCTTTTCCCTGGCTAACAAAACTCACCTGCCCCGCTTCTGGATGGCAGATTGCAGGAGCCACTCGGTACTATCAAACCAGCCCGATTTGGCACTGGTGCTACCTTGGGTCTGGGAGCCATCCTGCGTATTGTGGATTTTCCGGAGCCAGACGGCCACTCCCAACCACAAGCCCTCAAACTCAAACCACGGCCCTTCTCTCTAACAAACAAAACTCAGCTGCCCTGCTTCTGGATGGCAGATTGCAGGAGCCACATGGTACTATCAAACCAGCCCGACTTAACACTGGTGCCACCTTGGGTCTGGGAACCATCCTGAGTATCATGGATTTTGAGGAGCCAGCCGGCCACTCCCAGCCATTGGCTGCCAAACACAAACCAGGGCACTTTTCCCTGGCTAACAAAATTCAGATGCCCCGCTTCGGGATGGCAGATTTCTGGAGCCACTTGGCGCTGTCAAACCAGCCTGACTTGGCACTGGTGCCACCTTGGGTCTGGAAACCATCCTGCGTATTGTGGATTTTCAGGAGCCAGCCGGCCACTCCCAGCCACAAGCCCTCAAACTCAAACCACGGCCCTTCTCTCTAACAAAGAAAACTCAGCTGCCCTGCTTCTGGATGGCAGATTGCAGGAGCCAATTGGTACTATCAAACCAGCCCAACGTGACACTGGTGCCACATTGGGTCTGGGAACCATCCTGCGTATTGTGGATTTTCAGGAGCCAGCCGGCCACTCCCAGCCACAAGCCCTCAAACGCAAACCATGGCCCTTTTCTCTGGCAAACAAAACTCAGCTGCCCTGCTTCTGGATGGCAGATTGCAGGAGCCACTTGGTACTATCAAAGAAGCCAGACTTGGCACTGGTGCCACCTTGGGTCTGGGAACCATCCTGCGTATCATGGATTTTCAGGAGCCAGCCTGCCACTCCCAGCCATTGGTTGCCAAACACAAACCATGACACTTTTCCCTGCATAACAAAATTCAGATGCCCCGCTTCTGAATGGCAAATTGCAGGAGCCACTTGGCACTGTCAAACCAGCCCGACTTGGCACTGGTGTCACCTTGGGTCTGGGAGCCATCCTGCGTTTTGTGGATTTTCAGGAGCCAGCCGGCCACTCCCAGCCACAAGCCCTCAAACTCAAACCACGGCCCTTCTCTCTAACAAACAAAACTCAGCTGCCCTGCTTCTGGATGGCAGATTGCAGGAGCCACTTTGTACTATCAAAGAAGCCCGACTTGGCACTGGTGCCGCCTTGGGTCTGGGAACCATCCTGCGTATCGTGGATTTTCAGGAGCCAGCCGGCCACTCCCAGCCATTGGCTGCCAAACACAAACCATGGCCCTTTTCCCTGGCTAACAAAATTCAGATGCCCCGCTTCTGGATGGCAGGTTGCTGGAGCCACTTGGCGCTGTCAAACCAGCCTGACTTGGAACTGGTGCCACCTTGGGTCTGGGAACCATCCTGCGTATTGTGGATTTTCAGGAGCCAGCCTGCCACTCCCAACAACAAGCCCTCAAATGCAATCCATGGCCCTTTTCTCTGGCAAACAAAACTCAGCTGCCCTGCTTCTGGATGGCAGATTGCAGGACCCACTTGGTACTATCAAACCAGCCTGACTTGGCATGGTGACACCTTGGGTCTGGGAACAATCTAGTGTATCGTGGATTTCCAGGAGCCAGCCGGACACTCCCAAACACAAGCCCTCAAACTAAAAGCACGGCCCTTTTCTCTGGCAAACCAAACTCAGCTGCCCTGCTTCTGGATGGCAGATTGCAGGAGCCACTTGGCACTCTCAAACCAGCCTGACTTGGCACTGGTGCCACCTTGGGTCTGGGAACCATCCTGCGTATCGTGTATTTTCAGGAGCCAGCCAGCCACTCCCAGCCATAGGCTGCCAAACACAAACCACGGCAATTTACCCTGGCTAACAAAACTCACCTGCCCCGCTTCTGGATGGCAGATTGCAGGAGCCACTTGGTACTATCAAACCATCCCAACTTGGCACTGGTGCCACCTTGGGTCTGGGAACCATCCAGCGTATCGTGGATTTTCAGGAGAAAGCCGGCCACTCCCAGCCACAAGCCCTCAGACTCAAACCACGGCCCTTTTCTCTGGCAAAAAAAAACTTACCTGCCCCGCTTCTGGATGGCAGATTGCAGGAGCCACTTGGTACTATCAAACCAGCTAAACTTGGCACTGGTGCCACCTTGGGTCTGGGAAACATCCTGCGTATCGTGGATTTTCAGGAGCCAGCCGGCCACTCCCAGCCATCGGCTGCCAAACACAAACCACGGCCCTTTCCCTGGCTAACAAAATTCAGGTGCCCCGTTTCTGGATGGCAGATTGCAGGAGCCACTTGGCACTGTTAAACCAGCCCGACTTGGCACTGGTGCCACCTTGCGTCTGGGAACCATCCTGCGTATCGTGTATTTTCAGGAGCCAGCCAACCACTCCCAGCCATAGGCTGCCAAACACAAACCACGGCACTTTTCCCTGCCCTACAAAATTCAGATGCCCCGCTTCTGGATGGCAGATTGCAAGAGCCACTGGGCACTTTCAAACCAGCCCGACTTGGCACTGGTGCCACCTTGGGTCTGGGAACCATCCTGCGTATCGTGGATTTTCAGGAGCCAGCCGACAACTCCCAGCCACAGGACCCCAAGAAAAACCACGGCGTATTTCCCTGGCTAAGAAAGCTCAACTGCCCTGCTTCTGGATGGCAGATTGCAGGAGCCACTTGGTACTATTGAACCAGCCAGACTTTGCACTGGTGCCACCTTGGCTCTGGGATCCATCCTGCGTATTGTGGATTTTCAGGAGCCAGCAAGCCACTCCGAGCCAGAAGCCCTCAGATTCAAACCACTGCCCTTTTCTCTGGCAAACAAAACTCAGCTGCCCTGCTTCTGGATGGCAGATTGCCGGAGCCACTTGGTACTATCAAACCAGCCAAACTTGCCACTGGTGCCACCTTGGGTCTGGGAACAATCTAGTGTATCGTGGATTTTCAGAAGCCAGCCGGCCACTCCCAGCAATCGTCTGACAAACACAAACCACGGCCCTTTCCCTTGCTAACAAAATTCAGGTGCCCCGTTTCTGGATGGCAGATTGCAGGAGCCACTTGGCTCTGTTAAACCAGCCTGACTTGACACTGGTTCCACCTTGGGTCTGGGAACCATCCTGCGTATTGTGGATTTTCAGGAGCCAGCCGGCCACTCCAAGTCACAAGCCTTTAAACTCAAACCACGGCCCTTTTCTCTGGAAAACAAAACTCAGCTTCCCTGCTTCTGGATGGCAGATTGCAGGACCCACTTGGTACTATCAAACCAGCCTGACTTGGCACTGGTGCCACCTTGGGTCTGGGAACAATCTAGTGTATCGTGGATTTTCAGGAGCCAGCCGGCCACTCCCAGCCGTAGGCTGCCAAACACAAACCACGGCCCTTTTCCCTGGCTAACAAAATTCAGATGCCCCGCTTCTGGATGGCAGATTGCAGGAGCCACTTGGTGCTATCAAACCAGCCCAACTTGGCACTGGTGCCACCTTGGGTCTGGGAACCATCCTGCGTATCGTGGATTTTCAGAAGCCAGCCGGCCACTCCCAGCCATTGGCTGCCAAACACAAACCACGGCAATTTTCCCTGCCTAACAAAATTCAGACGCCCCGCTTCTGGATGGCAAATTGCAGGAGCCACTTGGCACTGTCAAACCAGCCCGACTTGGCACTGGTGCCACCTTGGGTCTGGGAACCATCCTGCGTTTTGTGGATTTTCAGGAGCCAGCCGGCCACTTCCAGCCACAAGCCCTCAGACTCAAACCACGGCCCTTTCCCGTAGCAAAGAAAACTCAGCTGCCCTGCTTCTGGATGGCAGATTGCAGGAGCCACTTGGTGCAATCAAACAAGCCCGACTTGGCACTGGTGACACCTTGGGTCTGGGAACCATCCTATGTATCGTGGATTTTCAGGAGCCAGCCAGCCACTCCCAGCCATCGGCTGCCAAGCACAAACCACGGCCCTTGTCTCTGGCTAACAAAATTCAGAATCCCTGCTTCTGGATGGCAGATTGCAGGAGCCACTTGGCACTATCAAACCAGCCTGACTTGGCAATGGTGTCACCTTAGGTGTGGGAACCATCCTGCGTATCGTGGATTTTCAGGAGCGAGCAAGCCACTCTCAGCCATAGGGTGCCAAACACAAACCACGGCACTTTTCCCTGGCCTACAAAATTCAGATGCCTTGCTTCTTGATGGCAGATTGCAAGAGCCACGGGGCACTTTCAAACCAGCCCGACTCGGCACTGGTGACACCTTCGGTCTGGGAAACATCCTGCGTATCGTGGATTTTCAGGAGACAGCCGCCAACTCCCAGCCACAGGACCCCAACACAAACCACGGCCCTTTTCCCTGGCTAACACAGCTCACCTGCCACGCTTCTGGATGGCAGATTGCAGGAGCCACTCGGTACTATCAAACCAGCCCTATTTTGTCCTGGTGCCACCTTGGCTCTGGGAACCATCCTGCGTATTGTGGATTTTCAGGAGCCAGCAAGCCACTCCCAGCCACAAGCCCTCAGACTCAAACCACGGCCCTTTTCTCTGGCAACGAAAACTCCGCTGCCCTGCATCTGGATGGCAGATTGCAGGAGCCACTTGGTACTATCAAACCAGCCCGACTTGGCACTGGTGACACCTTTGGTCTGGGAAGCATCCTGTATATCGCGGATTTTCAGGAGCCAGCCGGCCACTCCCAGCCATCCGCTGCCAAACACAAACCACAGCCCTTTTCCGTGGCTAAAAAAATTCAGAAGCCCTGCTTCTGGATGGCAGATTGCAGGAGCCACTTGGCACTATCAAACCAGCCTGACTTGGCAATGGTGCCATCTTGGGTCTGGGAACCATCCTGCGTATTGTGGATTTTCAGGAGCCAGCCGGCCACTACCAGCCATAGGCTGCCAAACACAAACCACGGCACTTTTCCCTGGCCTACAAAATTCAGATGCCTTGCTTCTTGATGGCAGATTGCAAGAGCCACTGGGCACTTTCAAACCAGCCTGACTTGGCACTGGTGACACCTTCGGTCTGGGAAACATCCTGCGTATCGTGGATTTTCAGGAGACAGCCGCCAACTCCCAGCCATAGGCTGCCAAACACAAACCACGGCAATTTACCCTGGCTAACAAAACTCACCTGCCCCGCTTCTTGATGGCAGATTGCAGGAGCCACTTGGTACTATCAAACCAGCCCAACTTGGCACTGGTGCCACCTTGGGTCTGGGAACCATCCAGCGTATTGTGGATTTTCAGGAGCCAGCCGGCCACTCCCAGCCACAAGCCCTCAGACTCAAACCACGGCCCTTTTCTCTGGCAACGAAAGCTCAGCTGCCCTGCTTCTGGATGGCAGATTGCAGGAGCCACTTGGTACTATCAAACCAGCCAAACATGGAACTGGTGACAAATTCGGTCTGGGAACCATCCTGCGTATCGTTGATTTTGAGGAGCCAGCCGGCCATACCCAGCCATAGGCTGCCAAACACAAACAACGGCACTTTTCCCTGGCTAACAAAATTCAGGTGCCCCGTTTCTGGATGGCAGATTGCTGGAGCCACTTGGCACTGTCAAACCAGCTCGACTTGGCGCTGGTGCCACCTTGGGTCTGGGAACCATCCTGCGTATTGTGGATTTTCAGGAGCCAGCCAGCCACTCCCAGCCACAAGCCCTCAAACTCAAACCACGGCCCTTTTCTCTGGTGAAGAAAACTCAGCTGCCCGGCTTCTGGATGGCAGATTGCAGGAAACACTTTGTACTATCAAACCAGCAAAACATGGCACTGGTGACAAATTGGGTCTGGGAACCATCCAGCGTATTGGGGATTTTAAGGAGCCAGCCAACCACTCCCAGCCATACGCTGCCAAACACAGACGACGGCCCTTTTCCCTGGCTAAGAAAATTCAGATGCCTTGCTTCTTGATGGCAGATTGCAAAAGCCACTGGGCACTTTTAAACCAGCCCGACTCGGCACTGGTGACACCTTCGGTCTGGGAAACATCCTGCGTATCGTGGATTTTCAGGAGACAGCCGCACACTCCCAGCCACAGGCCCCCAAACACAAACCACGGCCCTTTTCCCTGGCTAACAAAACTCACCTGCCCCGTTTCTGGATGGCAGATTGCAGGAGCCACTCGGTACTATCAAACCAGCCCTATTTTGTCCTGGTGCCACCTTGGCTCTGGGAACCATCCTGCGTATTGTGGATTTTCAGGAGCCAGCAAGCCACTCCCAGCCACAAGCCCTCAGACTCAAACCACAGCCCTTTTCTCTGCCAAACAAAACTCAGCTGCCTTGCTTCTGGATGGCAGATTGCAGGAGCCACTTGGTGCTATCAAACCAGCCCAACTTGGCACAGGTGCCACCTTGGGTCTGGGAACCATCCTGCGTACTGTGGATTTTCATGAGCCAGCCAGGCAACTCCCAACCATTGGCTGCCAAACTCAAACCACGGCCCTTTTCTCTGGCAAAATACATCAGCTGCCCTGCTTCTGGATGGCAGATTGCAGGAGCCACTTGGAACTATCAAACTGGCCCAACTTGACACTGGTGCCATCTTGGGTCTCGGAAACATCCTGCGTATCGTGTATTTTCAGGAGCCAGCCGGCCACTTCCAGCCACAAGCCCTCAGACTCAAACCACGGCCCTTTCCCGTAGCAAAGAAAACTCAGCTGCCCTGCTTCTGGATGGCAGATTGCAGGAGCCACTTGGTGCAATCAAACAAGCCCGACTTGGCACTGGTGACACCTTGGGTCTGGGAACCATCCTATGTATCGTGGATTTTCAGGAGCCAGCCAGCCACTCCCAGCCATCGGCTGCCAAGCACAAACCACGGCCCTTGTCTCTGGCTAACAAAATTCAGAATCCCTGCTTCTGGATGGCAGATTGCAGGAGCCACTTGGCACTATCAAACCAGCCTGACTTGGCAATGGTGTCACCTTAGGTGTGGGAACCATCCTGCGTATCGTGGATTTTCAGGAGCGAGCAAGCCACTCTCAGCCATAGGCTGCCAAACACAAACCACGGCACTTTTCCCTGGCCTACAAAATTCAGATGCCTTGCTTCTTGATGGCAGATTGCAAGAGCCACGGGGCACTTTCAAACCAGCCCGACTCGGCACTGGTGACACCTTCGGTCTGGGAAACATCCTGCGTATCGTGGATTTTCAGGAGACAGCCGCCAACTCCCAGCCACAGGACCCCAACACAAACCACGGCCCTTTTCCCTGGCTAACACAGCTCACCTGCCACGCTTCTGGATGGCAGATTGCAGGAGCCACTTTGTACTATCAAACCAGCCCTATTTTGTCCTGGTGCCACCTTGGCTCTGGGAACCATCCTGCGTATTGTGGATTTTCAGGAGCCAGCAAGCCACTCCCAGCCACAAGCCCTCAGACTCAAACCACGGCCCTTTTCTCTGGCAACGAAAACTCCGCTGCCCTGCATCTGGATGGCAGATTGCAGGAGCCACTTGGTACTATCAAACCAGCCCGACTTGGCACTGGTGACACCTTTGGTCTGGGAAGCATCCTGTATATCGCGGATTTTCAGGAGCCAGCCGGCCACTCCCAGCCATCCGCTGCCAAACACAAACCACAGCCCTTTTCCGTGGCTAAAAAAATTCAGAAGCCCTGCTTCTGGATGGCAGATTGCAGGAGCCACTTGGCACTATCAAACCAGCCTGACTTGGCAATGGTGCCATCTTGGGTCTGGGAACCATCCTGCGTATTGTGGATTTTCAGGAGCCAGCCGGCCACTACCAGCCATAGGCTGCCAAACACAAACCACGGCACTTTTCCCTGGCCTACAAAATTCAGATGCCTTGCTTCTTGATGGCAGATTGCAAGAGCCACTGGGCACTTTCAAACCAGCCTGACTTGGCACTGGTGACACCTTCGGTCTGGGAAACATCCTGCGTATCGTGGATTTTCAGGAGACAGCCGCCAACTCCCAGCCATAGGCTGCCAAACACAAACCACGGCAATTTACCCTGGCTAACAAAACTCACCTGCCCCGCTTCTTGATGGCAGATTGCAGGAGCCACTTGGTACTATCAAACCAGCCCAACTTGGCACTGGTGCCACCTTGGGTCTGGGAACCATCCAGCGTATTGTGGATTTTCAGGAGCCAGCCGGCCACTCCCAGCCACAAGCCCTCAGACTCAAACCACGGCCCTTTTCTCTGGCAACGAAAGCTCAGCTGCCCTGCTTCTGGATGGCAGATTGCAGGAGCCACTTGGTACTATCAAACCAGCCAAACATGGAACTGGTGACAAATTCGGTCTGGGAACCATCCTGCGTATCGTTGATTTTGAGGAGCCAGCCGGCCATACCCAGCCATAGGCTGCCAAACACAAACAACGGCACTTTTCCCTGGCTAACAAAATTCAGGTGCCCCGTTTCTGGATGGCAGATTGCTGGAGCCACTTGGCACTGTCAAACCAGCTCGACTTGGCGCTGGTGCCACCTTGGGTCTGGGAACCATCCTGCGTATTGTGGATTTTCAGGAGCCAGCCAGCCACTCCCAGCCACAAGCCCTCAAACTCAAACCACGGCCCTTTTCTCTGGTGAAGAAAACTCAGCTGCCCGGCTTCTGGATGGCAGATTGCAGGAACCACTTTGTACTATCAAACCAGCAAAACATGGCACTGGTGACAAATTGGGTCTGGGAACCATCCAGCGTATTGGGGATTTTAAGGAGCCAGCCAACCACTCCCAGCCATACGCTGCCAAACACAGACGACGGCCCTTTTCCCTGGCTAAGAAAATTCAGATGCCTTGCTTCTTGATGGCAGATTGCAAGAGCCACTGGGCACTTTTAAACCAGCCCGACTCGGCACTGGTGACACCTTCGGTCTGGGAAACATCCTGCGTATCGTGGATTTTCAGGAGACAGCCGCACACTCCCAGCCACAGGCCCCCAAACACAAACCACGGCCCTTTTCCCTGGCTAACAAAACTCACCTGCCCCGTTTCTGGATGGCAGATTGCAGGAGCCACTCGGTACTATCAAACCAGCCCTATTTTGTCCTGGTGCCACCTTGGCTCTGGGAACCATCCTGCGTATTGTGGATTTTCAGGAGCCAGCAAGCCACTCCCAGCCACAAGCCCTCAGACTCAAACCACAGCCCTTTTCTCTGCCAAACAAAACTCAGCTGCCTTGCTTCTGGATGGCAGATTGCAGGAGCCACTTGGTGCTATCAAACCAGCCCAACTTGGCACAGGTGCCACCTTGGGTCTGGGAACCATCCTGCGTATTGTGGATTTTCATGAGCCAGCCAGGCAACTCCCAACCATTGGCTGCCAAACTCAAACCACGGCCCTTTTCTCTGGCAAAATACATCAGCTGCCCTGCTTCTGGATGGCAGATTGCAGGAGCCACTTGGAACTATCAAACTGGCCCAACTTGACACTGGTGCCATCTTGGGTCTCGGAAACATCCTGCGTATCGTGTATTTTCAGGAGCCAGACGGCCACTCCCAGACACAAGCCCTCAGACTCAAACCACAGCTTTTTTCTCTGGAAAACAAAACTCAGCTGCCCTGCTTCTTGATGGCAGATTGCAGGAGCCACTTGGCACTGTCAAACCAGCCCGACTTGGCACTGGTGACAAATTGGTTCTGGGAACCATCCTGCGTATTGTGGATTTTTAGAAGCCAGCTGGCCATTTCCAGCCACAAGCCCTGAAATTCAAACACCGGCCCTTTTCTCTGGCAAAGAAAATTCAGCTGCCCTGCTTCTGGATGGCAGATTGCAGGACCCACTTGGTACTATCAAACCAGCGCAACTTGGCATTGGTGACAACTTGGGTTTGGGAACCATCCTGCGTATAGTGGATTTTGAGGAGCCAGCCGGCCACTCCCTGCCATTGGCTGCCAAAGACAAACCACGGCCCTTTTCCCTGGCTAACGAAATTCAGGTGCCCCGCTTCTGAATGGCAGATTGCAGGAGCCACTTGGCACTGTCAAACCAGCCCGACTTGGCACTGGTGCCACCTTGGGTCTGGGAACCATCCTGCGTATTGTGGATTTTCAGGAGCCAGCCGTCCACACCCAGACACAAGCCGTCAAACGCAAACCACGGCCCTTTTCTCTGGCAAACAAAACTCAGCTGCCCTGCTTCTGGATGGCAGATTGCAGGAGCCACTTGGTACTATCAAACCAGCCTGACTTGGCACTTGTGACACCTTGGGTCTGGGAACAATCTAGTGTATCATGGATTTTCAGGAGCCAGCCGGCCACTCCCAGCCATAGGCCCCCAAAAATACACAACGGCCCTTTTCCCTGGCTAACAAAATTCAGATGCCCCGCTTCTGGATGGCAGATTGCAGGAGCCACTTGGCACTATCAAACCAGCCTGACTTGGCAATGGTGCCACTTTGGGTCTGGGAACCATCCTGGGTTTTTTATATTTTCACGAGCCAGCCGGCCACTCCCAGCCACAGGCCCCCAAACACAAACCACGGCCGTTTTCCCTGGCTTAAAAAACTGACCCGCCCCGCTTCTGGATGGCAGATTACAGGAGCCACTTGGTACTATCAAACTGGCCCAACTTGACACTGGTGCCATCTTGGGTCTGGGAAACATCCTGCGTATCGTGTATTTTCAGGAGCCAGCCGGCCACTCCCAGACACAAGCCCTCAGACTCAAACCACGGCACTTTTTTCTCTGGCAAACAAAACTCAGCTGCCCGGCTTCTGGATGGCAGATTGCAGGAGCCACTTAGTACTACCAAACCGACCCAACTTTAAACTTGTGCAACCTTGGGTGGGGAACCATCCTGCGTATTGTGGATTTTCAGGAGCCAGCCAGCCACTCCAAGCCATACGCTGCCAAACACAAACCACGGCCCTTTTCCCTGGCTAACAAAACTCAGCTGCCATGCTTCTGGATGGCAGATTGCAGGAGCCACTTGGTACTATCAAACCTGCCAGATTTGGTACTTGTGCTACCTTGGGTGTGGGAGCCATCCTGCGTATTGTGGATTTTCAGGTGCCAGCCGGCCACTCCCAACCACAAGCCCTCAAACTCAAACCATGGCCCTTTTCTCTGGCAAACAAAACTCAGCTGCCCTGCTTCTGGATGGCAGATTGCAGGAGCCACTTGGTACTATCAAACCAGCCTGACTTGGCACTGGTGACACCTTGGGTCTGGGAACCATCCTGCCTATCGTGGATTTTCAGGAGCCAGCCGGCCACTCCCAGCCATCGGCTGCCAAACACAAACCACGGCCCTTTTCCCTGGCTAACAAAATTCAGAAGCCCTGCTTCTGGATGGCAGATTGCAGGAGCCACTTGGCACTATCAAACCAGCCTGACTTGGCAATGGTGCCACCTTGGGTCTGGGAACCATCCTGCGTATTGTGGATTTTCAGGAGCCAGCCGGCCACTCCCAGCCACAAGCCCTCAAATTCAAACCACGGCCCTTTTCCCTGGCAAACAAAACTCACCTGCCCCGCTTCTGGATGGCAGATTGCAGGAGCCACTTGGCACTGTCAAACCAGCCCGACTTGGCACTGGTGCCACCTTGGGTCTGGTAACCATCCTGCGTAATGTGGATTTTCAGGAGCCAGCCGGCCACTCCCTGCCACGAGCTGTCAGACTCAAACCACGGCCCTTTTCTCTGGCAAACAAAACTCAGCTGCCCTGCTTCTGGATGGCAGATTGAAGGAGCCACTTGGCACTGTCAAACCAGCCCGACTTGGCACTGGTGCCACCTTGGGTCGGGGAACCATCCTGCGTATCGTGGATTTTCAGGAGCCAGCCGGCCACTCCCAGCTATAGGCTGCTAAACACAAAAAACGGCAATTTTCCCTGGCTAACAAAATTCAGATGCCCTACTTCTGGATGGCAGATTGCAGGAGCCGCTGGGTACTATCAAACCAGCCCGACTTGGCACTGGTGACAAATTGGGTCTGGGAACCATCCTGCGTATCGTGGATTTTGATGAGCCAGCCGGCCACTCCCAGCCATAGGCTGCCAAACAGAAACCACGGCCCTTTTCCCTGGCTAAAAAAATTCAGGTGCCCCGCTTCTGGATGGCAGATTGCAGGAGCCACTTGGCACTGTCAAACCAGCTCGACTTGGCGCTGGTGCCACCTTGGGTCTGGGAACCATCCTGAGTATTTTGGATTTTCAGGAGCCAGCCGGCCACTCCCAGCCACAAGCCCTCAAACTTAAACCACGGCCCTTTCCTCTGGCAAACAAAACTCAGCTGCCCTGCTTCTGGATGGCAGATTGCAGGAGCCACTTGGTACTATCAAACCAGCCTGATTTGGCACTGGTGACACCTTGGGTCTGAGAATAATCTTGTGTATCGTGGATTTTCAGGAGCCAGCCGGCCACTCCCAGCCATCGGCTTCCAAACACAGACCACGGCTTTTTTCCCTGGCTAACAAAACTCACGTTCCCCGATTCTGGATGGCAGATTGCAGGAGCCACTTGGCACTATCAAACCAGCCTGACTTGGCAATGGTGCCACCTTGAGTCTGGGAACCATCCTGCGTATTGTGGATTTTCAGGAGCCAGCCAGCCACTCCCAGCCACAAGCCCTCAAACTTAAACCACGGCCCTTTCCTCTGGCAAACACAACTCAGCTGCCCTGCTTCTGGATGGCAGATTGCAGGAGCCACTTGGTACTATCAAACCAGCCTGACTTGGCACTGGTGACACCTTGGGTCTGGGAACAATCTAGTGTATCATGGATTTTCAGGAGCCAGCCGGCCACTCCCAGCCGTAGGCTGCCAAACACAAACCACCGACCTTTTCCCTGGCTAACAAAATTCAGATGCCCTGCTTCTGGATGGCAGATTGCAGGACCCACTTGCTATTATCAAACCAGCCTGACTTGGCACTGGTGACACCTTGGGACTGGGAACCATCCTGCGTATTGTGGATTTTCAGGAGCCAGCCGTCCACACCCAGACACAAGCCGTCAAACGCAAACCACGGCCCTTTTCTCTGGCAAACAAAACTCAGCTGCCCTGCTTCTGGATGGCAGATTGCAGGAGCCACTTGGTACTATCAAACCAGCCTGACTTGGCACTTGTGACACCTTGGGTCTGGGAACAATCTAGTGTATCATGGATTTTCAGGAGCCAGCCGGCCACTCCCAGCCATAGGCCCCCAAAAATACACAACGGCCCTTTTCCCTGGCTAACAAAATTCAGATGCCCCGCTCCCAAATGGCTGATTGCAGGAGCCACTTGGCACTATCAAACCAGCCTGACTTGGCAATGGTGCCACTTTGGGTCTGGGAACCATCCTGGGTTTTTTATATTTTCACGAGCCAGCCGGCCACTCCCAGCCACAGGCCCCCAAACACAAACCACGGCCGTTTTCCCTGGCTTAAAAAACTGACCCGCCCCGCTTCTGGATGGCAGATTACAGGAGCCACTTGGTACTATCAAACTGGCCCAACTTGACACTGGTGCCATCTTGGGTCTGGGAAACATCCTGCGTATCGTGTATTTTCAGGAGCCAGCCGGCCACTCCCAGACACAAGCCCTCAGACTCAAACCACGGCACTTTTTTCTCTGGCAAACAAAACTCAGCTGCCCGGCTTCTGGATGGCAGATTGCAGGAGCCACTTAGTACTACCAAACCGACCCAACTTTAAACTTGTGCAACCTTGGGTGGGGAACCATCCTGCGTATTGTGGATTTTCAGGAGCCAGCCAGCCACTCCAAGCCATACGCTGCCAAACACAAACCACGGCCCTTTTCCCTGGCTAACAAAACTCAGCTGCCATGCTTCTGGATGGCAGATTGCAGGAGCCACTTGGTACTATCAAACCTGCCAGATTTGGTACTTGTGCTACCTTGGGTGTGGGAGCCATCCTGCGTATTGTGGATTTTCAGGTGCCAGCCGGCCACTCCCAACCACAAGCCCTCAAACTCAAACCATGGCCCTTTTCTCTGGCAAACAAAACTCAGCTGCCCTGCTTCTGGATGGCAGATTGCAGGAGCCACTTGGTACTATCAAACCAGCCTGACTTGGCACTGGTGACACCTTGGGTCTGGGAACCATCCTGCCTATCGTGGATTTTCAGGAGCCAGCCGGCCACTCCCAGCCATCGGCTGCCAAACACAAACCACGGCCCTTTTCCCTGGCTAACAAAATTCAGAAGCCCTGCTTCTGGATGGCAGATTGCAGGAGCCACTTGGCACTATCAAACCAGCCTGACTTGGCAATGGTGCCACCTTGGGTCTGGGAACCATCCTGCGTATTGTGGATTTTCAGGAGCCAGCCGGCCACTCCCAGCCACAAGCCCTCAAATTCAAACCACGGCCCTTTTCCCTGGCAAACAAAACTCACCTGCCCCGCTTCTGGATGGCAGATTGCAGGAGCCACTTGGCACTGTCAAACCAGCCCGACTTGGCACTGGTGCCACCTTGGGTCTGGTAACCATCCTGCGTAATGTGGATTTTCAGGAGCCAGCCGGCCACTCCCTGCCACGAGCTGTCAGACTCAAACCACGGCCCTTTTCTCTGGCAAACAAAACTCAGCTGCCCTGCTTCTGGATGGCAGATTGAAGGAGCCACTTGGCACTGTCAAACCAGCCCGACTTGGCACTGGTGCCACCTTGGGTCGGGGAACCATCCTGCGTATCGTGGATTTTCAGGAGCCAGCCGGCCACTCCCAGCTATAGGCTGCTAAACACAAAAAACGGCAATTTTCCCTGGCTAACAAAATTCAGATGCCCTACTTCTGGATGGCAGATTGCAGGAGCCGCTGGGTACGATCAAACCAGCCCGACTTGGCACTGGTGACAAATTGGGTCTGGGAACCATCCTGCGTATCGTGGATTTTGATGAGCCAGCCGGCCACTCCCAGCCATAGGCTGCCAAACAGAAACCACGGCCCTTTTCCCTGGCTAAAAAAATTCAGGTGCCCCGCTTCTGGATGGCAGATTGCAGGAGCCACTTGGCACTGTCAAACCAGCTCGACTTGGCGCTGGTGCCACCTTGGGTCTGGGAACCATCCTGAGTATTTTGGATTTTCAGGAGCCAGCCGGCCACTCCCAGCCACAAGCCCTCAAACTTAAACCACGGCCCTTTCCTCTGGCAAACAAAACTCAGCTGCCCTGCTTCTGGATGGCAGATTGCAGGAGCCACTTGGTACTATCAAACCAGCCTGATTTGGCACTGGTGACACCTTGGGTCTGAGAATAATCTTGTGTATCGTGGATTTTCAGGAGCCAGCCGGCCACTCCCAGCCATCGGCTTCCAAACACAGACCACGGCTTTTTTCCCTGGCTAACAAAACTCACGTTCCCCGATTCTGGATGGCAGATTGCAGGAGCCACTTGGCACTATCAAACCAGCCTGACTTGGCAATGGTGCCACCTTGAGTCTGGGAACCATCCTGCGTATTGTGGATTTTCAGGAGCCAGCCAGCCACTCCCAGCCACAAGCCCTCAAACTTAAACCACGGCCCTTTCCTCTGGCAAACACAACTCAGCTGCCCTGCTTCTGGATGGCAGATTGCAGGAGCCACTTGGTACTATCAAACCAGCCTGACTTGGCACTGGTGACACCTTGGGTCTGGGAACAATCTAGTGTATCATGGATTTTCAGGAGCCAGCCGGCCACTCCCAGCCGTAGGCTGCCAAACACAAACCACCGACCTTTTCCCTGGCTAACAAAATTCAGATGCCCTGCTTCTGGATGGCAGATTGCAGGACCCACTTGCTATTATCAAACCAGCCTGACTTGGCACTGGTGACACCTTGGGACTGGGAACAATCTAGTGTGTCGTGGATTTTCAGGAGCCAGCCGGCCACTCCCAGCCACAGTGAGCCCTCAAACTCAAACCACGGCCCTTTCCTCTGGCAAACAAAACTCAGCTTCCCTGCTTCTGGATGGCAGATTGCAGGAGCCACTTGGTACTATCAAACCAGCCTGACTTGGCACTGGTGACAAATTGGGTCTGGGAACCATCCTGCGTATCGTGGATTTTGAGGAGCCATCCGGCCACTCCCAGCCATCGGCTGCCAAACACAAACCACGGCTCTTTTCCCTGGCTAACAAAATTCAGGTGCCCCGCTTCTGGATTGCAGATTGCAGGAGCCACTTGGCACTGTCAAACCAGCCCGACTTGGCACTGGTGCCACCTTGGGTCTTGGAACCATCCTGCGTATCGTGTATTTTCAGGAGCCAGCCGGCCACTCCCAGCCACAAGCCCTAAGACTCAAACCACGGCCCTTTTCTGTAGCAAAGAAAACTCGGCTGCCCTGCTTCTGGATGGCAGATTGCAGGAGCCACATGGCACTGTCTAACCAGCCCAACTTGGCACTGGTTCCACCTTGGGTCTGGGAACCATTGAGACAGAGTAAAGATCCATTCTGAATTAGGTGAAGTGTCTAAGAGAAGTGAAAAGTCTCTGAGGCCAAAGCTGAAGGAGGTACTCGCTTGCCGAGACAGCAAGGAGACAGAGAAAGAAAAACAGAAAAGACCACAAGGTCGATTTGCCCCCGACTTAGAAATTCCTTTGATAAAGAAGAACTGGTGCTAAATGTCAATCGGAATGAATATGTATGAACTTATTGTGAAACTGTATGCATATGCATCTAGAAAGGAGATAAAAGAAGACTCGAGGTCTTCAGAGGTACGCATCCTTGTTGGGGGACTTGCGTCCGGCACGTGTCGTAAAATAAACATACCGGGCTTTACAACTTTTATAAAGTTGTGAGGTTTCTTCTTTTCTCCGCAAAACATTATGGCGAGCCAGGCAGGGGTTCTCTGTCCCCGCAGGGGCAGGGGGGATAGACGGACCTCCAAGGCGCGCCCTAGGATTTTTTCCTGGTGGGGCTCCGCTCGTCTCAACTTGCCACCTGCGAGGACAGACAAGGACCAGCTGGCCTGCGGAGGAAGATACGGTATGTACTGAGGGGCCCCCGGGGGAGGGAAAGGAGAGCAAGGGAGTAAACCGGAGACGTCTGGGTATAGCTGATGGAGCAGCTGTATTAGAGACGGGGTTCATCGTTCTGATAGAGCAGACCGCTAGTGGCTCTGGGAGTGAGCCGGGTGAACCCGTGTATGTGTGTTGGGGGTTCATAGTTCTGATAGAGCAGAACCGCTAGAGGCTCTGGGGGTGAGCCGGGTGAACCCGCGTATGTGTGTTGGGGGTTCATAGTTCTGATAGAGCAGAACCGCTAGAGGCTCTGGGGGTGAGCCGGGTGAACCCGTGTATGTGTGCGTTGGGGGTTCATAGTTCTGATAGAGCAGAACTGTTGAGCCCGTGTGTGCTTTGTTTGTGTGTGTGTGATGTCCGGACACTGTGTTGCTGTATGGTTAATGTGTGCATTGTGTGGTCGGTGCACTGCGTTTCTAATCGTGCAAGTGTATAAGTGTATGGTGTATAAAAGAGAATAAATCTACAGTGCGGGGGGGGTCAGTACTATCCGTGTCTGAAGCAGCCGAGTGAGGCCTGAGGCGCTGGCTGCAGCAGGCTGCGGGGGCAGGGACAGAAGTGCTCCGCAGAGAAGCGAGTGGAAGAATGTCAGTGATGGTATTTATCGTGTTTAAATGTAGTGATTTGTGTAGATCTGGTACATTTTAACCGTGAGTATGAGTATGAGCTCAGAGTTTTCCTTTGCCTTGGATGTTTGATTCTGATTGTGTCCAAGAAAATTGATGTGAGTAAATGCTGAATTATGGTATGCTATGTTGTGTTGAGAAAAGCGAGCATTTTGAGAGATATGCCCTTTCCCAGTGATTTTGTGTGGTGATTTTCTTCCTCTGCATTGTGGTAATTTGATTCTCAGATTGTATAGTAGTGTTTGTAGAGATTTTAAGATTTTGTTGCAACAAAATTTTACATAGGAGAACTATAATACAGTGATTTATGCTTAACTACGATAGAGTTAAAGGAATTCTAAGAATTCCCCCCCCTCACAGCAATTCAAGCCTTGGCTCTAGGGAATTTGAGATAAAGGGGGGTGTGGGTGCGAGTGTTTCTGAGGGCATATCAGAGTTTTGGCTGTGACTAGCACAGCCTTTTTGCAAAGCAGTAAAACAAGTGTAAGTAGACACAGGGCTTAATTAGATTGTGCAAGAAGAGAACTAGAAAAGACTGATATTTTGTTTGCTCAGAATATAGTGTCTATGTCACGTTTTTGATTAGCATGCTGTGTGAGGTGACAGTGGCTGTCCCCTGGGCACAGGGACAGCTTTGGCTGCCCCGTCTCCCCAGGGAACACGGGAATGGCCTGTGAGCAAAAGCTGGATGTGCAGTTATTATTGCAGTGCGGTGTTTATGAGAAACACTAGTTTTGCCGTTCTAATAAGTGTCAGGGCACATGTAAATTACAGGTTTCTGGTCAAGCGGATTCAGAACCTAAGGTCTTAGAACTTGTGTGTGGGAACCACATCTGATACCTGCCACCTGGAGCTGTGTGTAGGAGGAAAGTTGAGAAACTACTGTGAAGGTCTGTAAAAAGGTTTGAGTGGAAGCGAGATAGGGCAAGGAGAAATAAATAATGAGAACTGACCAGAGCAAAAAGGTTCCTAAATTAGCCCCTTTTGGGAGGGGCTCAGTGGGAGAAGGCTGCCAGTAGGAGCAGCTCAGAAAATAAAAAGATTTATAATACTTCATTGCTGTTAGTACTGTTTTAAAATAGGAAGATAAACGGGATAGAGTTTTGTATGCTGAAATGTCTTTGTGTTTTAAGAAATCACCCAGATTTCTTGAAAAGGGAAAACAAGGCAAAGAGAAAGCAAATCAAACATGTTGTTCAGCATGCAGCATAAGATAGCAACGTATGAAATCAGGCAAAGATTATCGTGCTGAAATGCAAAGCAATCACAGTTCACAAAATGAGTACATATGATTTGCTAAAGGCTCCTCCCAAGGTAAGGGAGGAAGGGTAAAGATGACCTCCCCAAAAGGGAAGAATTTTTGTTGACATAAGAGCCATATATTCAGTTTTAAATAAAACTTTAGTACCTGTGGAGAATGTTTATGTTGCAGTGTGGGGAACAACTGAACAACTGGCCAGTCTGAGAAGGCATCCTTGTGCAAACCTTTAAAGTAATATGTGTACTATGTGTACCTAAAAGCTTTTGTACAATTCGCTCAATTTGCTAAACATTCTCAAATGAGAAAGGTTACTCTGGAGGCAAATGATATAAAGATGTTAGGCTTAACATTAACAGACACTGAAATTAAGAAAGACATTAGTAAGGAGATATTAGAATAAGTAAACAAGTGTTTTCAAGGGTATGGGCCTCTGCTGTACCAGAGAGAGTGAAAGATGCTCCCCCATGAGCATCAAATTTAAAGAAAGAACACAACTAGTGAGAACTGAGTAGTACCCTCAAAAGGAAAATAAGGAAGGAATCAGCCCAATAACTGATAGTACTGGATTAAGGGCTGTCAATAAGATAACACAGAATTCATACCCTGTGGTAGCAAATCCATATGCCTTACTGACTTGTTTAACACCTGAGCTAACCTGGTTCACTGTTTTAGGCCTAAGAGATGCCTTCTTTTGCCTCCCTATCCACGAAGCCAGCCAGAAAATTTTTGCATTCAAACTCAAGCTCACATAGTCCATGTGCCTGAAGGCTTCAAGATTCCCCACTCCGATTGGAGAACAGCTTGCAAGGACCCAGAGTCCCAGGAAGCTCCACAAGAGGAAAGGAGGCTGTTGCGGTATGTAGACAATGTTCTAGTAGCCACTCGGATGAGGGATGCGAGAGAAGCCTGAACGGTAAGCCTTTTGAATCTCCTAGGACCCCAAGGACGCAGAGTCTCAAAGAAAAAGGCACAAGTAGCGAAACAGAAAGTAATCTGCCTGGGGTAAGAAGTGAGTGCTGAGCAGCAGACTTTAAGGCAGGGAAGCCGTATGCCAAACCCTGAAACCCCAGACAATGAAAGAACTCCGAACCCTCTTAGGCATGGCAGGGTAGTGCCAGCTGTGGGTTTATAATTATGGACTGCTCGCCAGACCCCTCTATGCTCTTATTGCCAATGGAAACAGATCTCCAGTGGACACAAGACACCACATGGGCCTTTCGCCAGCTAGAGAGAGTGCCCTCATGTCAGCTCCAGCTTTGAAACTTCCAGATGTAAGTAAACCATTCTTTCTATTTTTCCCACGCAAGGAATTGCCCAGGGAATACTGGCTCAGGACTTGGACCCTTACTGAAGGGCAGTTGCTTACTTCTCTAAGCAACTAGATGCAACAGCCAAAAGATGGCCAGGTTGCCTCAGAGCTGTAGTAGCAGTCGTGCTGAATATTCAAGAGGCATGCAAGTTTACCCTGAGACAAAAATGACTGTGCTAGTGTCCCACACAATGTCTGCAGCACTGGAAGTAAAGGGTGGCCACTGGCTCTCACCACAAAGGTTTCTGAAATGCCAGGCCATCATGGTAGAGCAAGACGATGTAGAGATAGTGGTGACTAATATTGTCAACTCAGCTTCTTTTCTCAGTGGACACCAGAGTTGCCTAGAGACCACCGAAGCTACCTACTCCCGCCGCCCAGACTTAAGGGACACTCCTCCGGACGATGCAGAGACCTGGTTCACTGACAGGAAAGCGACATTGCAAAGTTGACGGTGACTACCTGCAGAGAGGTAATCGAGTCTGGACCCTTTCCAACAGGTACCTCTGCGCAGAAGGCTGAGATAATTGCCCTGACCCGTGCCCTGGAAAGGGCAAAACGGGAGGAGAATAACCATCTACACAGACTCAAGGAATGCATTTGGAGTCATACATGCACATGGAGCCATCTGGAAAGAGAGGGGACTGCTGACCTCACAGGGAAAGAAGAGACAATCCAGCTGCTAGAAGCAGTTCAGCTACCTGAAAAGGCATATTAAGGCACACTAGAGAGTGAGCTTAAAATTGGAGGAAAGAAATGAGCTGGCGGATGGAGAGGCAAAGAAAGCAGCAAAGGGTGAGGAACAGATTTTCCTCGAAGGTAAGCCATAATACAATAATACTAACCAAAAGAGACGTACAACTGCAAGGGGTGGGCTACCATTGAAAGAGAGCTAGTAATCCCTTCCCATTTTCGTGGTTACTAGTGAAGGAAGGGCACTAGAAAACACACTAGAGCCTAACTACTTAGAAGCCTTTTATAGAGTGTGGCTCCTTTTCGAAATTACCAAGGCTGCAAGTGATACAGAGTGCATTGAAATGAAGTGTTGACTTTGAAGCAGTAATTTCCACAGGCTTTCTAGAACACACATCTGATTGAAACAATCGTTGTATCGTTGTCAAGAATTTATATGCCACTATCACTCAGGTAAGCCGACAATGTGATCCTTGCCTCCAGACTAACCCCAAAATACCCCCCGGCCGAAACTCGGTCAGACTGGGAGAGGCCATGGGCCTGTACAGCAGTGGCAAATTAACTTTTCAGAACTCCCAAGGAAAGGGGGGTATCAGTATTTACTAGTATTGATAGATACATTTTCAGGGTGGCCAGAAACCTTCCCCACCAGAACTGTCAAAGCTCAAGAGGTGACCAGATTATTTTTATAAAGAATAATACCACGCTTCAGAGTTCCAGCCACGATATCCTCAGATAAAGAATCACATTTCATTTCCAAAATAGTGCAACAGATTAGTAGCCATCTGGGCATAGATCAGGAACTTCACACCCCATACCACCCCCAATCAAGCGGCCAAGTGGAGAGAAGGAATCATTTGATTAAGCAGCAAATCATAAGACTGGGGCTAGAAGTTAATCTACCCTAGCCCAAGCTCTTCCACTAGCACTATTGCAAATTCAAACTAAACCTTGAGCTAAAGGAATGCTGAGTCCTTTTGGAATGCCTTATAGAAGACCATATAGAATACAAAGGGAATGTCCAGAATGTCCACCTACATGGTGGCATTAAGCAAACAGCTCAGAGTAATTGAGAAACATGTGGCTGGAATTCGGAGCAGAGAGTTAGATAGCCTGGGGATGATGTATATGTTAAGTCTCTTACAGAGAAGACTTCGGAACCACAGTGGGACAGACCACTGTGAGTACTTCTCACCACCTTCACTGCAATCAAAATCAAGGAGCAGAATGCCTGGATCCATCACTCTCGGGTGAAGAAAGCCCAGAAACCCTTTAAGGAGTGACGCCGAGAGACAATGAACTGAGATTAAAACTTACTCGGGCAAAATGAGTATATTGCGGTCGGGAGTAGCTCATATTTTAGTTTGTAGAATTGTATTGTGTGTAATCATAACTGAAGTTTCAGAACTTGAGAGTACCTCTGTTCAAAGTAATGCTAAATGGCCTTGGTCCCTGGCATTTAATCAGTATACTAGATCCTTAAGAAAACCTTCTGAGATAAAAGATTTAAAGATATCTACTGTAGTAATCCACGAGAATCAGATATGTGAGGAGCAAGAATGGCAAGAGCAGGAACTGTAGACTCTTCAAGGAATCAGAGGAGAAGAAATCAAAGTAGGGTGCCAGGCCATCAATAGGGTAGCTTATGAGAGACCAGATGTAATTAGTGTCTGAACCTCTCCTGGTGTATATGAACACCAAGAAGTCTGTGATAACCTAAGAGAATCAGACTGTTAGTGTAATTTCACCTTGATACAGCCTGTAGAAGTGACCTGCCTTTGAACTCGAATTAATATCAGACTTCCATTTGAATTCAAAGTGGATGTGACTGAACAACAGCTATTATTCAATCCAGAATGGTCTCTCAAATGTGTGGAGTTGATAATGCAAATTAACATCTCAAAAATCCAACCAGCCTGCTCCTCCTTCCTAAAAACTCCCTTTGAGGGCTGGACACTGCACTTTTTACCACAGCAGGGCCTTATACACCCCATACTAGTTCAGACTGAAACAGGCATATCTCAGGAGCAGAACAAGAAAGGAAGGAGCCAGCTCTCCTGGTGCCTAAAACCAAGAACACCAAGAAATCAGTTTCCTTAGGTCATTTTCCAAGCCAGTTGGCTGAACCCTCAGGCAATGACTAGTAAAGGGTGCTGAACAGCAGGTGGTAAATTAACCCAAGCAAGGAAGGTGATTTTCTTTATTTATAGCTATCCCCTTTCCTACTGAGATTTAGATCAGTGATTGTCCCAGTCTGAGGCGGTTGGATTCTGCTTAAAAGAGGTAGAGAGAGACCCCCCTCAGAGCTCAGCAGCAGGCTGTAGGATTTTGAGCATCACTTTTGTGCTGAGTGTTTCAAGTAGCAGAAACCTGATCCCAGTTTCTTCTGAGGCACTGCAATGAATTTAGGCTCTTCTCTTAGACTTCCCCTTCATTATTTACTTGAGGCTTAGACCTGAAGCTAAAGGCAAGGTGAGTGAAGTTTCGTAGACCAGGAGAGACATTCCTGCTTGCCACACATCTGAGAAATCAGGTGCTCTGGAGGGGGAAGGAGATCCCTGAGGTCTCTACATTTCAGAACAAACATCTGCCTCAAATATGACCTAAACCTCTGTCAGATACACTTGTGAAGTGTGTCTGAATTTGCAGTGTGAGCCCAGCACATCCCTCTGGCAGGGAGAGATGGTCATAAACAGAAAGCAGTTCCTGTTCCCCATAACAAACATCTAACTGGCATATTAGAGACAAGATTAGGAGTTTTAAATGGAATTGATTCAGAAATACTGGTGAATAAACTGGCCACTGCAGCAGGAAGCCTAACAAAATTGAAGCAGCCTTTATAGTAATCTCTATTGGCATTAAGAACTAGGCAGTGACAAGTTTCAAAAATACTGCCAAAGTAAGGAAGTATGAAAAGGCCGGGGACCAAGACCACAACTTGATAGTAGAAGCACTTAGTATAGTACAAGATAATGTGTCTTTAGCTTTCAGTTGTATACAAGCACAGTTATGGATACAAGCAACAGCAGCTCTGATCATATGGGAAAGGGGTGAAGGTAATTTTCCAGCTGAAATTCAAGAAATTGCATTAGATAATGCAATTGATTTTGAAAAGAACTTTCAATCCTGGCGGACTATGGTGAATTTCACCTGTGATCCTGTTTCTAATGTGGCAACTGCCTTTGTGCTTCCATACATAATGCCACTGTTTATGTTATCCATCCCATCATTGCCCTAGGATTAAACCATGAAAAAACAATACTCTATCCTTCAGAACATGGAGTGTAGGCACGAAAGATGAATGGAAAGTGGCAGACAGTAAACTTAGAATCCTGCATTACTAGAGAACAGATGGGATTCATTTGCGAAAGCAATACTATTAATGCTCAGGATGTGTGTTTAGACACTGAACAGAGTATTTGTCACTTCGAAGTCCATCCAGTCACTGACCAGAAAACTGTGCTCGTATATACTGAAAAAGGGGGTATGCTCGAGAACTGCTTGTGCTGCTGTACAAATTGATAGCAATGATGTTATTCTGTCTAGTAGAAACCATTCTAATCTCTGTATATGTAATTTTGTTAAGATTATTAGATGTGATCTTTAGGTGGTCACCAACTGCGAATGGAATCTTTAATAAGTTGTGTCACCCCATTGTAGTCTTACTAATATTAGTTGAGATAAGTTTAGAACTATCTATTATATTGTTAATTTAGTACTGGAGAATGCTACAGCAAATAGCTGTACTAACGTCTTTGTCAAAAGCACACGGTGAAGCACTAAAAGACACTTACTGTTGTGAAGGTTTTCATTAAGTAAAATAATTTACTTATTTCCTAGGAAAGGGGGGAATGAGACAGAGTAAAGATCCATTCTGAATTAAGTGAAGTGTCTAAGAGAAGTGAAAAGTCTCTGAGGCCAAAGCTGAAGGAGGAACTCGCTTGCCGAGACAGCAAGGAGACAGAGAAAGAAAAACAGAAAAGACCACAAAGTCGATTTGCCCCCGACTTAGAAATTCCTTTGATAAAGAAGAACTGGTGCTAAATGTCAATCGGAATGAATATGTATGAACTTATTGTGAAACTGTATGCATATGCATCTAGAAAGGAGATAAAAGAAGACTCGAGGTCTTCAGAGGTACCCATCCGTGTTGGAGGACTTGCGTCCGGCACGTGTCGTAAAATAAACATACCGGGCTTTACAACTTTTATAAAGTTGTGAAGTTTCTTCTTTTCTCCGCAAAACACCATCATGCGTATTGTGGATTTTCAGGAGCCGGCCGGCCACTCCCAGCCAGAGGCTGCCAAACACAAACCACGGCCGTTTTCCCTGGCTAACAAAACTCACCTGCCCCGCTTCTTGATGGCAGATCGCAGGAGCCACTTGGTACTATCAAACCAGCCCAACTTGGCACAGGTGCCACCTTGGGTCTGGGAACCATCCTGCGTATTGTGGATTTTCAGGAGCCAGCGTGCCACTCCCAGCCATTGGCTGCCAAACACAAACCACGGCACTTTTCCCTGGCTAACAAAATTCAGATGCCCCGCTTATGGATGGCAGATTGCTGGAGCCACTTGGCGCTGTCAAACCAGCCTGACTTGGCACTAGTGCCACCTTGGGTCTGGGAGCCATCCTGCGTATTGTGGATTTTCAGGAGCCAGCCGGCCACTCCCAGCCACAAGCCCTGAAACGCAAACCATGGTCATTTTCTCTGGCAAACAAAACTCAGCTGCCCTGCTTCTGGATGGCAGATTGCAGGAGCCACTTGGTACTATCAAAGAAGCCCGACTTGGCACTGGTGCCACTTTGGGTCTGGGAACCATCCTGCGTATCGTGGATTTTCAGGAGCCAGCCGGCCACTCCCAGCCATTGGTGGCCAAAGACAAACCACGACACTTTTCCCTGGCTAACAAAATTCAGATGCCCCGCTTATGGATGGCAGATTGCAGGAGCCACTTGGCGCTGTCAAACCAGCCTGACTTGGCACTGGTGCCACCTTGGGTGTGGGAACCATCCTGCGTATTGTGGATTTTCAGGAGCCAGCCGGCCACTCCCAACCACAAGCCCTCAAACGCAAACCTTGGCGCTTTTCTCTGGCAAACAAAACTCAGCTGCCCTGCTTCTGGATGGCAGATTGCAGGAGCCACTTGGTACTATCAAAGAAGCCCGACTTGGCACTGGTGCCACCTTGGGTCTGGGAACCATCCTGCGTATTGTGGATTTACAGGAGCCAGCCGGCCACTCCCAGCCATTGGCTGCCAAACACAAACCACGGCCCTTTTCCCTGGGTAACAAAATTGAGATGCCCCGCTTCTGGCTGGCAGATTGCAGGAGCCACTTGGCGCTGTCAAAGAAGCCTGACTTGGCACTGGTGCCACCTTGGGTGTGGGAACCATCCTGCGTATTGTGGATTTTCAGGAGCCAGCCGGCCACTCCCAACCACAAGCCCTCAAACGCAAACCATGGCGCTTTTCTCTGGCAAACGAAACTCAGCTGCCCTGCTCCTGGATGGCAGATTGCAGGAGCCACTTGGCACTGTCAAACCAGCCCAACTTGGCACTGGTGCCACCTTGGGTCTGGGAACCATCCTGCGTTTTGTGGATTTTCAGGAGCCAGCCGGCAACTTCCAGCCACAAGCCCTCAGACTCAAACCACAGCCCTTTCCCGTAGCAAAGAAAACTCATCTGCCCTGCTTCTGGATGGCAGATTGCAGGAGCCACTTGGCACTCTCAAACCAGTCCGACTTGGCACTGGTGCCACCTTGGGTCTGGGAACCATCCTGAGTATTTTTGATTTTCAACAGCCTGCCGGCCACTCCCAGCCTCAAGCCCTCAAACTCAAACCACGGCCCTTTTCCTCTGGCAAACA
Source organism: Passerculus sandwichensis (assembly GCA_031885435.1). Classification (NCBI taxonomy): domain Eukaryota; kingdom Metazoa; phylum Chordata; class Aves; order Passeriformes; family Passerellidae; genus Passerculus; species Passerculus sandwichensis. Next base: position 2,142,031 of record CM063166.1, on the reverse strand, counting down.
AAACTAAGCTGCCCTGCTTCTGGATGGAAGATTGCAGGGGCCACATGGCACTTTCAAACCAGCCCAACTTGGCACTGGTGACAAATTGCTTCTGGAAACCATCCTGCTTAATGTGGATTTTCAGGAGCCAGACGGCCACTCCCAGCCATAGGCTGGCAAACACAAACCACGGCCCTTTTCCCTGGCTAATAAAATTCAGATGCCCTGCTTCTGGATGGCAGATATCCGGAGCCACTTGGTACTATCAAAGAAGCCCGACTTGGCACTGGTGCCACCTTGGGTCTGGGAACCATCCTGCGTATTGTGGATTTTCAGGAGCCAGCCGGCCACTCCCAGCCACAAGCCCTCAAACGCAAACCATGGTCCTTTTCTCTGGCAAAAAAAACTCAGCTGCCCTGCTTCTGGATGGCAGATTGCAGGAGCCACTTGGTACTATCAAAGAAGCCCGACTTGGCACTGGTGCCACCTTGGGTCTGGGAACCATCCTGCGTATCGTGGATTTTCAGGAGCCAGCCTGCCACTCCCACCCACAAGCCCTCAAACGCAAACCATGGCCCTTTTCTCTGGCAAACAAAACTCAGCTGCCCTGCTTCTTGATGGCAGATTGCAGGAGCCACTTGGTACTATCAAAGAAGCCCGACTTGGCACTGGTGCCACCTTGGGTCTGGGAACCATCCTGCGTATCGTGGATTTTCAGGAGCCAGCCGGCCACTCCCAGCCATTGGCTGCCAAACACAAACCATGGCACTTTTCCCTGGCTAACAAAATTCAGATGCCCCGCTTCTTAATGGCAGATTGCAGGAGCCACTCGGCACTGTCAAACCAGCCCGACTTGGCACTGGTGCCACCTTGGGTCTGGGAACCATCCTGCGTTTTGTGGATTTTCAGGAGCCAGCCGGCCACTCCCAGCCACAAGCCCTCAAACTCAAACCACGGCCCTTCTCTCTAACACACAAAACTCAGCTGCCCTGCTTCTGGATGGCAGATTGCAGGAGCCACTTGGTACTATCAAAGAAGCCCGACTTGGCACTTGTGCCGCCTTGGATCTCGGAACCATCCTGCGTATCGTGGATTTTCAGGAGCCAGCCGGCCACTCCCAGCCATCGGCTGCCAAACACAAACCACGGCACTTTTCCCTTGCTAACAAAACTCAGGTGCCCCGCTTCTGGATGGCAGTTTGCAGGAGCCACTTGGCACTGTCAAACCAGCCCGACTTGGCACTGGTGCCACCTTGGGTCTGGGAGCCATCCTGCGTTTTGTGGATTTTCAGGAGCCAGCCGGCCACTCCCAGCCACAAGCCCTCAAACTCAAACCACGGTCCTTCTCTCTAAAAAACAAAACTCAGCTGCCCTGCTTCTGGATGGCAGATTGCAGGAGCCAATTGGTACTATCAAACCAGCCCAACGTGACACTGGTGCCACCTTGGGTCTGGGAACCATCATGCGTTTTTTGGATTTTCAGGAGCCAGCCGGCCACTCCGAGCCACAAGCCCTCAAACTCAAACCACGGCCCTTTTCTCTGGCAAACAAAACTCAGCTGCCCTGGTTCTGGATGGCAGATTGCAGGAGCCACTTGGCACTTTCAAACCAGCCTGACTTGGCCCTGGTGCCACCTTGGGTGTGGGAACCATCCTGAGTATTTTTGATTTTCAAGAGCCTGCCGGCCACTCCCAGCCTCAAGCCCTCAAACTCAAACCATGGCACTTTTCCCTGCATAACAAAATTCAGATGCCCTGCTTCTAGATGGCATATTGCAGGGGCCACATGGCACTTTGAAACCAGCCCAACTTGGCACTGGTGCCACCTTGGGTCTGGGAACCATCCTGCTTAATGTGGATTTTCAGGAGCCAGCCGGCCAATCCCAACCATTGGCTGCCAAACTCAAACCACGGCCCTTTTCCCTGGCTAACAAAATTCAGATGCCCTGCTTCTGGATGGCAGATTGCAGGACCCATTTGGTACTATCAAACCAGCCCAACTTGGCACTGGTGCCACATTGGGTCTGGGAACCATCCTGCGTATCGTGGATTTTCAGGAGCCAGCCGGCCACTCCCACCCACAAGCCCTCAAACGCAAACCATGGCCCTTTTCTCTGGCAAACAAAACTCAGCTGCCCTGCTTCTTGATGGCAGATTGCAGGAGCCACTTGGTACTATCAAAGAAGCCCGACTTGGCACTGGTGCCACCTTGGGTCTGGGAACCATCCTGCGTATCGTGGATTTTCAGGAGCCAGCCGGCCACTCCCAGCCATTGGCTGCCAAACACAAACCATGGCAATTTTCCCTGCATAACAAAATTCAGATGCCCCGCTTCTGAATGGCAGATTGCAGGAGCCACTCGGCACTGTCAAACCAGCCCGACTTGGCACTGGTGCCACCTTGGGTCTGGGAGCCATCCTGCGTTTTGTGGATTTTCAGGAGCCAGCTGGCCACTCCCAGCCACAAGCCCTCAAACTCAAACCACGGCCCTTCTCTCTAACACACAAAACTCAGCTGCCCTGCTTCTGGATGGCAGATTGCAGGAGCCACTTGGTACTATCAAAGAAGCCCGACTTGGCACTTGTGCCGCCTTGGATCTCTGAACCATCCTGCGTATCGTGGATTTTCAGGAGCCAGCCGGCCACTCCCAGCCATCGGCTGCCAAACACAAACCACGGCACTTTTCCCTGGCTAACAAAACTCAGGTGCCCCGCTTCTGGATGGCAGTTTGCAGGAGCCACTTGGCACTGTCAAACCAGCACGACTTGGCCCTGGTGCCACCTTGGGTCTGGGAGCCATCCTGCGTTTTGTGGATTTTCAGGAGCCAGCCGGCCACTCCCAGCCACAAGCCCTCAAACTCAAACCACGGTCCTTCTCTCTAAAAAACAAAACTCAGCTTCCCTGCTTCTGGAGGGCAGATTGCAGGAGCCAATTGGTACTATCAAACCAGCCCAACGTGACACTGGTGCCACCTTGGGTCTGGGAACCATCATGCGTTTTTTGGATTTTCAGGAGCCAGCCGGCCACTCCGAGCCACAAGCCCTCAAACTCAAACCACGGCCCTTTTCTCTGGCAAACAAAACTCAGCTGCCCTGGTTCTGGATGGCAGATTGCAGGAGCCTCTTGGCACTTTCAAACCAGCCCGACTTGGCCCTGGTGCCACCTTGGGTGTGGGAACCATCCTGAGTATTTTTGATTTTCAAGAGCCTGCCGGCCACTCCCAGCCTCAAGCCCTCAAACTCAAACCATGGCACTTTTCCCTGCATAACAAGATTCAGATGCCCTGCTTCCGGATGGCAGATTGCAGGGGCCCCATGGCACTTTGAAACCAGCCCAACATGGCACTGGTGCCACCTTGGGTCTGGGAACCATCCTGCTTAATGTGGATTTTCAGGAGCCAGCCGGCCAATCCCAACCATTGGCTGCCAAACTCAAACCACGGCCCTTTTCCCTGGCTAACAAAATTCAGATGCCCTGCTTCTGGATGGCAGATTGCAGGACCCACTTGGTACTATCAAACCAGCCCAACTTGGCACTGGTGCCACCTTGGGTCTGGGAACCATCCTGCGTATTGTGGATTTTCAGGAGCCAGCCTGCCACTCCCAGCCACAAGCCCTCAAACTCAAACCACGGCCCTTCTCTCTAACACACAAAACTCAGCTGCCCTGCTTCTGGATGGCAGATTGCAGGAGCCACTTGGTACTATCAAAGAAGCCTGACTTGGCACTGGTGCCACCTTGGGTCTGGAAACCATCCTGCGTATCGTGGATTTTCAGGAGCCAGCCGGCCACTCCCAGCCATTGGTGGCCAAAGACAAACCACGACACTTTTCCCTGGCTAACAAAATTCAGATGCCCCGCTTATGGATGGCAGATTGCAGGGGCCACATGGCACTTTCAAACCAGCCCGACTTGGCACTGGTGCCACCTTGGGTCTGGGAACCGTCCTGCTTAATGTGGATTTTCAGGAGCCAGCCGGCCACTCCCAGCCATTGGCTGCCAAACACAAACCACGGCACTTTTCCCTGGCTAACAAAATTCAGATGCCCTGCTTATGGATGGCAGATTGCAGGACCCACTTGGTACTATCAAACCAGCCCAACTTGGCACTGGTGCCACCTTGGGTCTGGGAACCATCATGCGTTTTTTGGATTTTCAGGAGCCAGCCGGCCACTCCGAGCCACAAGCCCTCAAACTCAAACCACGGCCCTTTTCTCTGGCAAACAAAACTAAGCTGCCCTGGTTCTGGATGGCAGATTGCAGGAGCCACTTGGCACTTTCAAACCAGCCCGACTTGGCCCTGGTGCCACCTTGGGTGTGGGAACCATCCTGAGTATTTTTGATTTTCAAGAGCCTGCCGGCCACTCCCAGCCTCAAGCCCTCAAACTCAAACCATGGCACTTTTCCCTGCATAACAAAATTCAGATGCCCTGCTTCTGGATGGCAGATTGCAGGGGCCACATGGCACTTTGAAACCAGCCCAACTTGGCACTGGTGCCACCTTGGGTCTGGGAACCATCCTGCTTAATGTGGATTTTCAGGAGCCAGCCGGCCAATCCCAACCATTGGCTGCCAAACTCAAACCACGGCCCTTTTCCCTGGCTAACAAAATTCAGATGCCCTGCTTCTGGATGGCAGATTGCAGGACCCACTTGGTACTATCAAACCAGCCCAACTTGGCACTGGTGCCACCTTGGGTCTGGGAACCATCCTGCGTATTGTGGATTTTCAGGAGCCAGCCTGCCACTCCCACCCACAAGCCCTCAAACGCAGACCATGGCCCTTTTCTCTGGCAAACAAAACTCAGCTGCCCTGTTTCTGGATGGCAGATTGCAGGAGCCACTTGGTACTATCAAAGAAGCCCGACTTGGCACTGGTGCCACCTTGGGTCTGGGAACCATCCTGCGTATCGTGGATTTTCAGGAGCCAGCCGTCCACTCCCAGCCATTGGCTGCCAAACACAAACCATGGCCCTTTTCCCTGCATAACAAAATTCAGATGCCCCGCTTCTGAATGGCAGATTGCAGGAGCCACTTGGCACTGTCAAACCAGCCCGACTTGGCACTGGTGCCACCTTCGGTCTGGGAGCCATCCTGCGTTTTGTGGATTTTCAGGAGCCAGCCGGCCACTCCCAGCCACAAGCCCTCAAACTCAAACCACGGCCCTTCTCTCTAACAAACAAAACTCAGCTGCCCTGCTTCTGGATGGCAGATTGCAGGAGCCACTTGGTACTATCAAAGAAGCCCGACTTGGCACTTGTGCCGCCTTGGGTCTGGGAACCATCCTGCGTATCGTGGATTTTCAGGAGCCAGCCGGCCACTCCCAGCTATTGGCTGCCAAACACAAACCATGGCACTTTTCACTGGCTAACAAAATTGAGATGCCCCGCTTCTGGATGGCAGATTGCTGGAGCCACTTGGCGCTTTCAAACCAGCCTGACTTGGCACTGGTGCCACCATGGGTCTGGGAACCATCCTGCGTATTGTGGATTTTCAGGAGCCAGCCAGCCACTCCAAACCACAAGCCCTCAAACGCAAACCATGGCCCTTTTCTCTGGCAAACAAAACTCAGCTGCCCTGCTTCTGGATGGCAGATTGCAGGAGCCACTTGGTACTATCAAAGAAGCCCGACTTGGCACTGGTGCCACCTTGGGTCTGGGAACCATCCTGCGTATTGTGGATTTACAGGAGCCAGCCGGCCACTCCCAGCCATTGGCTGCCAAACACAAACCACGGCCCTTTTCCCTGGCTAACAAAATTCAGGTGCCCCGCTTCTGGCTGGCAGATTGCAGGAGCCACTTGGCACTGTTAAACCAGCCTGACTTGGCACTGGTGCCACCTTGGGTCTGGGAACCATCATGCGTTTTGTGGATTTTCAGGAGCCAGCCGGCCACTCCGAGCCACAAGACCTAAAACTCAAACCACGGCCCTTTTCTCTGGCAAACAAAACTCAGCTGCCCTGCTCCTGGATGGCAGATTGCAGGAGCCACTTGGCACTGTCAAACCAGCCCAACATGGCACTGGTGCCACCTTGGGTCTGGGAACCATCCGGCGTTTTGTGGATTTTCAGGAGCCAGCCGGCAAGTTCCAGCCACAAGCCCTCAGACTCAAACCACGGCCCTTTCCCGTAGCAAAGAAAACTCATCTGCCCTGCTTCTGGATGGCAGATTGCAGGAGCCACTTGGTACAATCAAACAAGCCCGACTTGGCACTGGTGACACCTTGGGTCTGGGAACCATCCTGTGTATCGTGGATTTTCAGGAGCCAGCCAGCCACTCCCAGCCATTGGCTGCCAAACACAAACCATGGCACTTTTCCCGGCATAACAAAATTCAGCTGCCCTGCTTCTGGATGGCAGATTGCAGGAGCCACTTGGAACTTTCAAACCAGCCTGACTTGGCCCTGGTGCCACCTTGGGTGTGGGAACAATCCTGAGTATTTTTGATTTTCAACAGCCTGCCGGCCACTCCCAGCCTCAAGCCCTCAAACTCAAACCACGGTTCTTTTCCTCTGGCAAACAAAACTAAGCCGCCCTGCTTCTGGATGGAAGATTGCAGGGGCCACATGGCACTTTCAAACCAGGCCAACTTGGCACTGGTGCCACCTTGGGTCTGGGAACCATCCTGCGTATTGTGGATTTTCAGGAGCCAGCCGGCCACTCCCAGCCACAAGCCCTCAAACGCAAACCATGGTCCTTTTCTCTGGCAAACAAAACTCAGCTGCCCTGCTTCTGGATGGCAGATTGCAGGAGCCACTTGGTACTATAAAAGAAACCCGACTTGGCACTGGTGCCACCTTGGGTCTGGGAACCATCCTGCGTATCGTGGATTTTCAGGAGCCAGCCTGCCACTCCCACCCACAAGCCCTCAAACGCAAACCATGGCCCTTTTCTCTGGCAAACAAAACTCAGCTGCCCTGCTTCTTGATGGCAGATTGCAGGAGCCACTTGGTACTATCAAAGAAGCCCGACTTGGCACTGGTGCCACCTTGGGTCTGGGAACCATCCTGCGTATCGTGGATTTTCAGGAGCCAGCCGGCCACTCCCAGCCATTGGCTGCCAAACACAAACCATGGCACTTTTCCCTGCATAACAAAATTCAGATGCCCCGCTTCTGAATGGCAGATTGCAGGAGCCACTCGGCACTGTCAAACCAGCCCGACTTGGCACTGGTGCCACCTTGGGTCTGGGAGCCATCCTGCGTATTGTGGATTTTCAGGAGCCAGCCGGCCACTCCCAGCCACAAGCCCTCAAACTCAAACCACGGCCCTTCTCTCTAACACACAAAACTCAGCTGCCCTGCTTCTGGATGGCAGATTGCAGGAGCCACTTGGTACTATCAAAGAAGCCCGACTTGGCACTTGTGCCGCCTTGGGTCTGGGAACCATCCTGCGTTTTGTGGATTTTCAGGAGCCAGCCTGCCACTCCCAGCTATTGGCTGCCAAACACAAACCATGGCACTTTTCCCTGGCTAACAAAATTCAGATGCCCCGCTTCTGGATGGCAGATTGCTGGGGCCACTTGGCGCTGTCAAACCAGCCTGACTTGGCACTGGTGCCACCTTGGGTCTGGGAACCATCCTGCGTATTGTGGATTTTCAGGAGCCAGCCGGCCACTCCCAACCACAAGCCCTCAAACGCAAACCATGGCCCTTTTCTCTGGCAAACAAAACTCAGCTGCCCTGCTTCTGGATGGCAGATTGCAGGAGCCACTTGGTACTATCAAAGAAGCTCGACTTGGCACTGGTGCCACCTTGGATCTGGGAACCATCCTGCGTATCGTGGATTTTCAGGAGCCAGCCGGCCACTCCCAGCCATCGGCTGCCAAACACAAACCATGGCACTTTTCCCTGGCTAACAAAACTCAGGTGCCCCGCTTCTGGATGGCAGTTTGCAGGAGCCACTTGGCACTGTCAAACCAGCCCGACTTGGCACTGGTGCCACCTTGGGTCTGGGAGCCATCCTGCGTTTTGTGGATTTTCAGGAGCCAGCCGGCCACTCCCAGCCATTGGCTGCCAAACACAAACCACGGCCCTTTTCTCTGGCAAACAAAACTCAGCTGCCCTGCTCCTGGATGGCAGATTGCAGGAGCCACTTGGCACTGTCAAACCAGACCAACTTGGCACTGGTGCCACCTTGGGTCTGGGAACCATCCTGCGTTTTGTGGATTTTCAGGAGCCAGCCGGCAACTTCCAGCCACAAGCCCTCAGACTCAAACCACGGCCCTTTCCCGTAGCAAAAAAAACTCATCTGCCCTGCTTCTGGATGGCAGATTGCAGGAGCCACTTGGTACAATCAAACAAGCCCGACTTGGCACTGGTGACACCTTGGGTCTGGGAACCATCCTGTGTATCGTGGATTTTCAGGAGCCAGCCGGCCACTCCCAGCCATAGGCTGGCAAACACAAACCACGGCACTTTTCCCTGGCTAACAAAATTCAGATGCCCTGCTTCTTGATGGCAGATTGCAGGACCCACTTGGTACTATCAAACCAGCCCAACTTGGCACTGGTGCCACCTTGGGTCTGGGAACCATTCTGCGTATCGTGGATTTTCAGGAGCCAGCCGGCCACTCCCAGCTATTGGCTGCCAAACACAAACCATGGCACTTTTCCCTGGCTAACAAAATTCAGATGCCCCGCTTCTGGATGGCAGATTGCTGGAGCCACTTGGCGCTGTCAAACCAGCCTGACTTGGCACTGGTGCCACCTTGGGTCTGGGAACCATCCTGCGTTTTGTGGATTTTCAGGAGCCAGCCGGCCACTCCCAGCCACAAGCCCTCAAACTCAAACCACGGTCCTTCTCTCTAAAAAACAAAACTCAGCTGCCCTGCTTCAGGATGGCAGATTGCAGGAGCCAATTGGTACTATCAAACCAGCCCAACGTGACACTGGTGCCACCTTGGGTGTGGGAACCATCATGCGTTTTGTGGATTTTCAGGAGCCAGCCGGCCACTCCGAGCCACAAGCCCTCAAACTCAAACCACGGCCCTTTTCTCTGGCAAACAAAACTCAGCTGCCCTGGTTCTGGATGGCAGATTGCAGGAGCCACTTGGCACTGTCAAACCAGCACGACTTGGCCCTGGTGCCACCTTGGGTGTGGGAACCATCCTGAGTATTTTTGATTTTCAAGAGCCTGCCGGCCACTCCCAGCCTCAAGCCCTCAAACTCAAACCATGGCACTTTTCCCTGCATAACAAAATTCAGATGCCCTGCTTCTGGATGGCAGATTGCAGGGGCCACATGGCACTTTGAAACCAGCCCAACTTGGCACTGGTGCCACCTTGGGTCTGGGAACCATCCTGCTTAATGTGGATTTTGCGGAGCCAGCCGGCCAATCCCAACCATTGGCTGCCAAACTCAAACCACGGCCCTTTTCCCTGGCTAACAAAATTCAGATGCCCTGCTTCTGGATGGCAGATTGCAGGACCCACTTGGTACTATCAAACCAGCCCAACTTGGCACTGGTGCCACCTTGGGTCTGGGAACCATCCTGCGTATTGTGGATTTTCAGGAGCCAGCCTGCCACTCCCAGCCACAAGCCCTCAAACGCCAACCATGGCCCTTTTCTCTGGCAAACAAAACTCAGCTGCCCTGCTTCTGGATGGCAGATTGCAGGAGCCAATTGGTACTATCAAAGAAGCCTGACTTGGCACTGGTGCCACCTTGGGTCTGGGAACCATCCTGCGTATCGTGGATTTTCAGGAGCCAGCCGGCCACTCCCAGCCATTGGTGGCCAAAGACAAACCACGACACTTTTCCCTGGCTAACAAAATTCAGATGCCCCGCTTCTGGATGGCAGATTGCAGGAGCCACATGGCACTTTCAAACCAGCCCGACTTGGTACTGGTGCCGCCTTAAGTCTGGGAACCGTCCTGCTTCACGTGGATTTTCAGGAGCCAGCCGGCCACTCCCAGCCATAGGCTGGCAAACACAAACCACGGCCCTTTTCCCTGGCAAACAAAATTCAGATGCCCTGCTTATGGATGGCAGATTGCAGGACCCACTTGGTACTATCAAACCAGCCCAACTTGGCACTGGTGCCACCTTGGGTCTGGGAACCATCCTGCGTATTGTGGATTTTCAGGAGCCAGCCGGCCACTCCCACCCACAAGCCTTCAAACGCAAACCATGGCCCGTTTCTCTGGCAAACAAAACTCAGCTGCCCTGCTCCTGGATGGCAGATTGCAGGAGCCACTTGGTACTATCAAACCAGCCACACTTGGCACTGGTGCCACCTTGGATCTGGGAACCATCCTGCGTATCGTGGATTTTCAGGAGCCAGCCGGCCACTCCCACCCACAAGACCTCAAACGCAAACCATGGCGCTTTTCTCTAACAAACAAAACTCAGCTGCCCTGCTTCTGGATGGCAGATTGCAGGAGCCACTTGGTACTATCAAAGAAGCCCGACTTCGCACTGGAGCCGCCTTGGGTCTGGGAACCATCCTGCGTATCGTGGATTTTCAGGAGCCAGCCGGCCACTCCCAGCTATTGGCTGCCAAACACAAACCATGGCACTTTTCCCTGGCTAAAAAAATTGAGATGCCCCGCTTCTGGATGGCAGATTGCTGGAGCCACTTGGCGCTGTAAAACCAGCCTGACTTGGCACTGGTGCCACCTTGGGTCTGGGAACCATCCTGCGTATTGTGGATTTTCAGGAGCCAGCCGGCCACTCCCAACCACAAGCCCTCAAACGCAAACCATGGCCATTTTCTCTGGCAAACAAAACTCAGCTGCCCTGCTTCTGGATGGCAGATTGCAGGAGCCACTTGGTACTATCAAAGAAGCCCGACTTGGCACTGGTGCCACCTTGGATCTGGGAACCATCCCGCGTATCGTGGATTTTCAGGAGCCAGCCGGCCACTCCCAGCCATTGGTGGCCAAAGACAAACCACGACACTTTTCCCTGGCTAACAAAATTCAGATGCCCCGCTTATGGATGGCAGATTGCAGGAGCCACTTGGCGCTGTCAAACCAGCCTGACTTGGCACTGGTTGCCACCTTGGGTGTGGGAACCATCCTGCGTATTGTGGATTTTCAGGAGCCAGCCGGCCACTCCCAACCACAAGAGCTCAAACTCAAACCACGGCCCTTCTCTCTAACAAACAAAACTCAGCTGCCCTGCTTCTGGATGGCAGATTGCAGGAGCCACTTGGTACTATCAAAGAAGCCCGACTTGGCACTGGTGCCGCCTTGGGTCTGGGAACCATCCTGCGTATCGTGGATTTACATGAGCCAGCCGGCCACTCCCAGCCATCGGCTGCCAAACACAAACCACGGCCCTTTTCCCTGGCAAACAAAATTCAGGTGCCCCGCTTCTGGATGGCAGATTGCAGGAGCCACTTGGCACTGTCAAACCAGCCCGACTTGGCACTGGTGCCACCTTTGGTCTGGGAGCCACCCTGCGTTTTGTGGATTTTCAGGAGCCAGCCGGCCACTCCCAGCCACAAGCCCTCAAACTCAAACCACGGCACTTTTCCCTGCATAACAAAATTCAGATGCCCTGCTTCTGGATGGCAGATTGCAGGGGCCACATGGCACTTTCAAACCAGGCCAACTTAGCACTGGTGCCACCTTGGGTCTGGGAACCATCCTGCTTAATGTGGATTTTCAGGAGCCAGCCGGCCACTCCCAGCCATAGGCTGGCAAACACAAACCACGGCCCTTTTCCCTAGCTAACAAAATTCAGATGCCCTGCTTCTGGATGGCAGATTGCAGGACCCACTTGGTGCTATCAAACCAGCCCAACTTGGCACTGGTGCCACCTTGGGTCTGGGAACCATCCTGCGTATCGTGGATTTTCAGGAGCCAGCCTGCCACTCCAACCCACAAGCCCTCAAACGCAAACCATGGCCCTTTTCTCTGGCAAACAAAACTCAGCTGCCCTGCTTCTTGTTGGCAGATTGCAGGAGCCACTTGGTACTATCAAAGAAGCCCGACTTGGCATTGGTGCCGCCTTGGGTCTGGGAACCATCCTGCGTATCGTGGATTTTCAGGAGCCAGCCGGCCACTCCCAGCTATTGGCTGCCAAACACAAACCATGGCACTTTTCCCTGGCTAACAAAATTCAGATGCCCCGCTTCTGGATGGCAGATTGCTGGAGCCACTTGGCGCTGTCAAACCAGCCTGACTTGGCACTGGTGCCACCTTGGGTCTGGGAACCATCCTGCGTATTGTGGATTTTCAGGAGCCAGCCGGCCACTCCCAACCACAAGCCCTAAAATGCAAACCATGGCCCTTTTCTCTGGCAAACAAAACTCAGCTGCCCTGCTTCTGGAGGGCAGATTGCAGGAGCCACTTGGTACTATCAAAGAAGCCCGACTTGGCACTGGTGCCACCTTGGGTCTGGGAACCATCCTGCTTAATGTGGATTTTTAGGAGCCAGCCGGCCACTCCCAGCCATTGGTGGCCAAAGAAAAACCACGACACTTTTCCCTGGCTAACAAAATTCAGATGCCCCGCTTATGGATGGCAGATTGCAGGAGCCACTTGGCGCTGTCAAACCAGCCTGACTTGGCACTGGTGCCACCTTGGGTGTGGGAACCATCCTGCGTATTGTGGATTTTTAGGAGCCAGCCGGCCACTCCCAACCACAAGCCCTCAAACGCAAACCACAGCCCATTCCCTCTGGAAAACAAAACTCAGCTGCACTGCTTCTGGATGGCAGATTGCAGGAGCCACTTGGTACTATCAAAGAAGCCCGACTTGGCACTGGTGCAACCTTGGGTCTGGGAACCATCCTGCGTATCGTGGATTTTCAGGAGCCAGCCGGCCACTCCCAGCCATCGGCTGCCAAACACAAACCACGGCCCTTTTCCCTGGCTAACAAAATTCAGGTGCCCCGCTTCTGGATGGCAGATTGCAGGAGCCACTTGGCACTGTCAAACCAGCCCGACTTGGCACTGGTGCCACCTTTGGTCTGGGAGCCACCCTGCGTTTTGTGGATTTTCAGGAGCCAGCCGGCCACTCCCAACCACAAGCCCTCAAACTCAAACCACGGCACTTTTCCCTGCATAACAAAATTCAGATGCCCTGCTTCTGGATGGCAGATTGCAGGGGCCACATGGCACTTTCAAACCAGGCCAACTTGGCACTGGTGCCACCTTGGGTCTGGGAACCATCCTGCTTAATGTGGATTTTCAGGAGCCAGCCGGCCACTCCCAGCCATAGGCTGGCAAACACAAACCACGGCCCTTTTCCCTGGCTAACAAAATTCAGATGCCCTGCTTCTGGATGGCAGATTGCAGGACCCACTTGGTGCTATCAAACCAGCCCAACTTGGCACTGGTGCCACCTTGGGTCTGGGAACCATCCTGCGTATCGTGGATTTTCAGGAGCCAGCCTGCCACTCCCACCCACAAGCCCTCAAACGCAAACCATGGCCCTTTTCTCTGGCAAAAAAAACTCAGCTGCCCTGCTTCTTGATGGCAGATTGCAGGAGCCACTTGGTACTATCAAAGAAGCCCGACTTGGCATTGGTGCCGCCTTGGGTCTGGGAACCATCCTGCGTATCGTGGATTTTCAGGAGCCAGCCGGCCACTCCCAGCTATTGGCTGCCAAACACAAACCATGGCACTTTTCCCTGGCTAACAAAATTCAGATGCCCCGCTTCTGGATGGCAGATTGCTGGAGCCACTTGGCGCTGTCAAACCAGCCTGACTTGGCACTGGTGCCACCTTGGGTCTGGGAACCATCCTGCGTATTGTGGATTTTCAGGAGCCAGCCGGCCACTCCCAACCACAAGCCCTAAAACGCAAACCATGGCCCTTTTCTCTGGCAAACAAAAGTCAGCTGCCCTGCTTCTGGATGGCAGATTGCAGGAGCCACTTGGTACTATCAAAGAAGCCCGACTTGGCACTGGTGCCACCTTGGGTCTGGGAACCATTCTGCTTAATGTGGATTTTCAGGAGCCAGCCGGCCACTCCCAGCCATTGGAGGCCAAAGACAAACCACGACACTTTTCCCTGGCTAACAAAATTCAGATGCCCCGCTTATGGATGGCAGATTGCAGGAGCCACTTGGCGCTGTCAAACCAGCCTGACTTAGCACTGGTGCCACCTTGGGTGTGGGAACCATCCTGCGTATTGTGGATTTTAAGGAGCCAGCCGGCCACTCCCAACCACAAGCCCTCAAACGCAAACCATGGCGCTTTTCTCTGGCAAACAAAACTCTGCTTCCCTGCTTCTGGATGGCAGATTGCAGGAGCCACTTGGTACTATCAAAGAAGCCCGACTTGGCACTGGTGCCACCTTGGGTCTGGGAACCATCCTGCGTATCGTGGATTTTCAGGAGCCAGCCGGCCACTCCCAGCCATCGGCTGCCAAACACAAACCACGGCCCTTTTCCCTGGCTAACAAAATTCAGGTGCCCCGCTTCTGGATGGCAGATTGCAGGAGCCACTTGGCACTGTCAAACCAGCCTGACATGGCACTGGTGCCACCTTGGGTCTGGAAACCATCCTGCGTATCGTGGATTTTCAGGAGCCAGCCGGCCACTCCCAGCTTTTGGCTTCCAAACAGAAACCACGGCACTTTTCCCTGGCTAACAAAATTCAGATGCCCCGCTTCTGGATGGCAGATTGCAGGAGCCACTTGGCGCTGTCAAACCAGCCTGACTTGGCACTGGTGCCACCTTGGGTGTGGTAACCATCCTGCGTATCGTGGATTTTCAGGAGCCAGCCGGCCACTCCCAACCACAAGACCTCAAACACAAACCATGGCGCTTTTCTCTGGCAAACAAAACTCAGCTGCCCTGCTTCTGGATGGCAGATTGCAGGAGCCACTTGGTACTATCAAAGAAGCCCGACTTGGCACTGGTGCCACCTTGGGTCTGGGAACCATCCTGCGTATCGTGGATTTTCAGGAGCCAGCCGGCCACTCCCAGCCATCGGCTGCCAAACACAAACCACGGCACTTTTCCCTGGCTAACAAAATTCAGGTGCCCCGCTTCTGGATGGCAGATTGCAGGAGCCACTTGGTACTATCAAACCAGCCCGACTTGGCACTGGTGCCACCTTGGGTCTGGGAGCCATCCTGCGTTTTGTGGATTTTCAGGAGCCTGCCGGCCACTCCCAGCCTCAAGCCCTCAAACTCAAACCACGGCCCTTTAACTCTGGCAAACAAAACTAAGCTGCCCTGCTTTTGGATGGAAGATTGCAGGGGCCACATGGCACTTTCAAACCAGCCCAACTTGGCACTGGTTTCCACCTTGGGTCTGGGAACCATCCTGCGTATCGTGGATTTTCAGGAGCCAGCCGGCCACTCCCAGCCATAGGCTGGCAAACACAAACCACGGCCCTTTTCCCTGGCTAACAAAATTCAGATGCCCTGCTTCTGGATGGCAGATTTTAGGACCCACTTGGTACTATCAATCCAGCCTAACTTGGCACTGGTGCCACCTTGGGTCTGGGAACCATCCTGCGTATTGTGGATTTTCAGGAGCCAGCCTGCCACTCCCACCTACAAGCCCTCAAACGCAAACCATGGCTTTTTTCTCTGGCAAACAAAACTCAGCTGCCCTGCTTCTGGATGGCAGATTGCAGGAGCCACTTGGTACTATCAAAGAAGCCCGACTTGGCACTGGTGCCACCTTGGGTCTAGGAACGATCCTGCGTATCGTGGATTTTCAGGAGCCAGCCGGCCACTCCCAGCCATTGGCTGCCAAACACAAACCATGGCACTTTTCCCTGCATAACAAAATTCAGATGCCCCGCTTCTGGATGGCAGATTGCAGGAGCCACTTGGCACTGTCAAACCAGCCGAACTCGGCACTGGTGCCAACTTGGGTCTGGGAACCATCCTGCGTTTTGTGGATTTTCAGGAGCCAGCCGGCCACTCCCAGCCACAAGCCCTCAAACTCAAACCACGGCCCTTCTGTCTAACAAACAAAACTCAGCTGCCCTGCTTCTGGAGGGCAGATTGCAGGAGCCACTTGGTACTATCAAAGAAGCCCGACTTGGCACTGGTGCCGCCTTGGGTCTGGGAACCATCCTGCGTATCGTGGATTTTCAGGAGCCAGCCGGCCACTCCCAGCCATTGGTGGCCAAAGAAAAACCACGACACTTTTCCCTGGCTAACAAAATTCAGATGCCCCGCTTATGGATGGCAGATTGCAGGAGCCACTTGGCGCTGTCAAACCAGCCTGACTTGGCACTGGTGCCACCTTGGGTGTGGGAACCATCCTGCGTATTGTGGATTTTCAGGAGCCAGCCGGCCACTCCCAACCACAAGCCCTCAAACGCAAACCATGGCGCTTTTCTCTGGCAAACAAAACTCAGTTGCCCTGCTTCTGGATGGCAGATTGCAGGAGCCACTTGGTACTATCAAAGAAGCCCGACTTGGCACTGGTGCCACATTGGGTCTGGGAACCATCCTGCCTATCGTGGATTTTCAGGAGCCAGCCGGCCACTCCCAGCCATTGGCTGCCAAACACAAACCATGGCACTTTCCCTGCATAACAAAATTCAGATGCCCCGCTTCTGAATGGCAGATTGCAGGAGCCACTCGGCACTGTCAAACCAGCCCGACTTGGCACTGGTGCCACCTTGGGTGTGGGAACCATCCTGCGTATTGTGGATTTTCAGGAGCCAGCCGGCCACTCCCAACCACAAGACCTCAAACGCAAACCACGGCCCTTTTCCCTGGCAAACAAAACTCAGCTGCCCTGCTTCTGGATGGCAGATTGCAGGAGCCACTTGGTACTATCAAACCAGCCCGACTTGGCACTGGTGCCACCTTGGGTCTGGGAGCCATCCTGCGTTTTGTGGATTTTCAGGAGCCTGCCGGCCACTCCCAGCCTCAAGCCCTCAAACTCAAACCACGGCCCTTTAACTCTGGCAAACCAAACTAAGCTGCCCTGCTTCTGGATGGAAGATTGCAGGGGCCACATGGCACTTTCAAACCAGCCCAACTTGGCACTGTTTGCCACCTTGGGTCTGGGAACCATCCTGCGTATTGTGGATTTTCAGGAGCCAGCCAGGCAATCCGAGCCACAAGGCCTCAAACTCAAACCACCGCCCTTTTCTCTGGCAAACAAAACTCAGCTGCCCTGCATCTGGATGGCAGATTGCAGGAGCCTCTTGGTGCTATCAAAGCAGCCCGACTTGGCACTGGTGCCACCTTGGGTCTGGGAACCATCCTGCGTATCGTGGATTTTCAGGAGCCAGCCGGCCAATCCCAGCCATTGGCTGCCAAACACAAACCACGGCACTTTTCCCTGCATAACAAAATTCAGATGCCCCGCTTCTGGATGGCAGATTGCAGGAGCCACTTGGCACTGTCAAACCAGCCCGACTTGGAACTGGTGCCACCTTGGGTCTGGGAGCCATCCTGCGTTTTGTGGATTTTCAGGAACCAGCCGGCCACTCCCAGCCACAAGCCCTCAAACTCAAACCACAGCCCTTCTCTCTAACAAACAAAACTCAGCTGCCCTGCTTCTGGATGGCAGATTTCAGGAGGAAATTGGGACTATCAAACCAGCCCAACATGACATTGGTGCCACCTTGGGTCTGGGAACCATCCTGCGTTTTGTGGAATTTCAGGAGCGAGCCGACCACTCCGAGCCACAAACCCTCAGACACAAACCACGGCCCATTTCTGTAGCAAGGAAAACTCAGCTGCCCTGCTTCTGGATGGCAGATTGCAGGAGCCACTTGGCACTTTCAAAACAGCCCGACTTGGCAATGGTGCCACCTTGGGTCTGGGAACCATCCTGAGTATTTTTGATTTTCAGGAGCCTCCGGCCAATCCCAGCCTCAACCCTCAATCTCAAACCACGGCCCTTTTCCTCAGGCAAACAAAACTCAGCTGCCCTGCTTCAGGATGGCAGATTGCAGGGGCCACATGGCACTTTCAAATACGCCTGACTTGGCACTGGTGCCACCTTGGGTCTGGGAACCATCCTGCGTTTTGTGGATTTTCAGGAGCCGGCCGGCCACGCCCAGCCACAAGCTCTCAAACTCAAACCACGGCCCTTTTCTCTGGCTAACAAAACTCAGCTTCCCTGCATCTGGATGGCAGATTGCAGGAGCCACTTGGTACTATCAAACCAGCCCGACTTGGCACTGGTGCTGCCTTGGGTCGGGGAACCATCCTGCGCATTGTGTATTTTCAGGAGCCAGCCGGCCACTCTCAGCCATAGGCTGCCAAACACAAACCACGGCTATATTCTCTGGCTAACAAAATTCAGATGCCCCGCTTCTGGATGGCGGATTGCAGGAGCCACTCGGCACTGCCAAACCAGCCTGACTTGGCACTGGTGCCATCTTGGGTCTTGGAAACATCCTGCGTATTTTGGATTTTCAGGACCGTGCTGGCCACTCCCAGCCACAAGCCTTCAGACTCAAACCACAGCACTTTCCTCTGGCAAACAAAATTCAGCTGCCCTGCTTCTGGATGGCAGATTGCAGGAGCCATTTGGTACTATCAAACCAGCCCAACTTGGCACTGATGCCACCTTGGGTCTGGGAACTCTCCCGCGTATCGTGGATTTTCAGGAGCCAGCCGGCCACTCCCATCAATAGGCTGCCAAACACAGACCACGGCTTTTTTTCTGGCTAACAAAATTCAGATGCCCCGCTTCTGCATTGCAGATTGCAGGAGCCACTTGGCATTGTCAAACCAGCCCAACTTGGCACTGGTGCCACTTTGGGTCTGGAACCAACCTGCGTAATGTGGATTTTCAGGAGCCAGGCGGCCACTCCTCGCCACAAGCCGCCAAAAACAAACCTCGGCCCGTTTCCCTGACAAACCAAACTCAGCTAACCCGCTTCTGGATGGCAGATTGCAGGAGCCACTTGGCACTTTCAAACCAGCCCAACTTGGAACTGGTGCCACCTTGGGTCTGGGAACCATCCTGCGTTTTGTGGATTTTCAGGAGCCGGCCGGCCACGCCCAGCCACAAGCTCTCAAACTCAAAACACGGCCCTTTTCTCTGGCAAACAAAACTCAGCTTCCCTGCTTCTGGATGGCAGATTGCAGGAGCCACTTGGTACTATCAAACCAGCCACACTTGGAACTGGTTCCGCCTTGGGTCTGGGAACCATCCTGCGTATTGTGGATTATCAGGAACCAGCCGGCCACTCCCAGCCATAGGCTTCCAAACAAAAACCACGGCCCTTTTCCCTGGCTAACAAAATTCAGATGCCCCGCTTCAGGATGGCAGATTGTAGTAGCCACCTGGAACTTTCAAACCAGACCGACTTGGCACTGGTGCCACCTTGGATCTGGGAACCATCCTGAGTATTGTGGATTTTCAGGAGCCAGCCGGCCACTCCCACATAAGCCCCCAAAAACAAACCTCGGCCCGTTTCCCTGACAAACAAAACTCAGCTACCCCGCTTCTGCACAGCAGATTGCCGGAGCCACTTGGCACTTTCAAACCAGCCCGACTTGGCACTTGTGCCACCTTGGGTCTGGGAACCATCCTGAGGATTTTGGATTTTCAAGAGCCTGCCGGCCACTCTCAGCCTCAAGCCCCCAAAAACAAACCTCGGCCCGTTTCCCTGACAAACAAAACTCAGCTGCCCTGCTTCTGGATGAGAGATTGCAGGGGCCACTTGGTATTAGAAATCCAGTCCGACTTGGCACTGGTGCCACCTTGGGTCTGGGAAACATCCTGCGTATTTTGGATTTTCAGGACCCTGCCGGCCACGCCCAGCCACAAGCCCTCAAACTCAAAACACGGCCCTTTTCTCTGGCAAACAAAACTCAGCTGCCCTGCTTCTGGATGGGAGATTGCAGGAGCCACTTGGTACTATCAAACCAGCCACACTTGGAACTGGTTCCACCTTGGGTCTGGGAACCATCCTGCGTATTGTGGATTATCAGGAACCAGCCGGCCACTCCCAGCCATAGGCTTCCAAACAAAAACCACGTCCCTTTCCCCTGGCTAACAAAATTCAGATGCCCCGCTTCTGGATGGCAGATTGTAGTAGCCACCTGGAACTGTCAAACCAGACCGACTTGGCACTGGTGCCACCTTGGATCTGGGAACCATCCTGAGTATTGTGGATTTTCAGGAGCCAGCCGGCCACTCCCAGCCACAAGCCCTCAAACGCAAACCACGGCCGATTTCCCTGGCTAACAAAATTCAAATGCCCTGCTTCTGGATGGCAGATTGCAGGAGCCACTTTGCACTGTCAAACAAGCCACACTTGGCACTGGTGCCACCTTGTGTCTTGGAAACATCCTGCGTATTGTGGATTTTCAGGAGCCAGTCGGCCACTCCCACATTAGCCCCCAAAAACAAACCTTGGCCCGTTTCCCTGACAAACAAAGCTCAGCTGTTGAATCCCATTTTTCTCTTTCTCTTCTGTTTTATGCTTGATTTATGTTTGTCGGTTGTCGGTTTCTCTCTGCTCGGCTGTTTTATGTCCGGAGATAGTTCAGGGATGCCACTTGCTCGGTTTCTGGTGCTGTTTAAGTGTTCTGGAGAGGCCTAAAGTGGCCTTGGGCAGCCCGCGCTTCAAAGGACGAGGAGAGACTTCTGATCTTGTTTCGGTCTCAGTGTTTATTAATTGTTTATCTAAAAGATTTTCTTTCAGCCCAACAGAGGTCTGCACAGCAGCCAGCCATGGGCACACACTCCGCAGCCCCTGGGCGGTCACTTATCTTTATACCCGAAGTTACGTGTACAATATTTATAATTTTTCCCCAATA
The DNA here is from genome assembly GCA_031885435.1 of Passerculus sandwichensis. Lineage (NCBI taxonomy): Eukaryota > Metazoa > Chordata > Aves > Passeriformes > Passerellidae > Passerculus > Passerculus sandwichensis. The sequence continues at coordinate 2,121,402 of CM063166.1, read as the reverse complement.
CCTACTACTCTTATTAACCGGTGCACTTCTAGTAATGACCAATCCTAAAGTGCCACCATCACCACAGAAGATGGAGGCTAAGAAGAAGAAGGAGAAGGACAGGACACGTCCCAATTCCTCCATCTTACTTCTTTAGACCCCCCTGTACAGAAATCCTAAACCCTGTGTTTTATACTCTAACTAACTTATCCCTTCACCATTCACCCAGTGAAATCCTCCCAGTCCTCATATAGGTGTCATCTCCTGTGTAAGATCAAAAGTCCAGCCACCAGACACTTCTGGCAACATTCCAGGACTCCCGAGCCCCCCAAGGGTGGTCTCGGTCACTCTGCACCCTCATCCTGAGGTGCTGAGATCCCACATCTCCGCCTTCTGTTTGCACCAGGAAAATTTCTTTTGCTATCCAATTCATAGCGTGTTTTAAACATGCAAATATGCATGGGATAACAATTATGAGGACTAGTAGAATTATTAAAACATAGAACTCTATTCTTAAATTTCCTCTCCAAATGGGTGAGATGTCATAGAACTCTACCCTTAAAATTCCTCTCCAAATGGGAGAGATGTCAAAGAATTCTACCATACATTTTCTTTGGTTGAATAATAGGTAATTACCCCCATTGCTTATTGCAATGAATGAAAGAATGATGCACATAAGCATCATGAAACTCATAATTCTGCTTCTGCGTGGAATCATTGCTCTGCTTGTCATTCAAGACCTTAGAGAAAATTCCCCCCAAAGTCTTTAGTTTCTTTTTATTTCTCTTCCGAGTCGTCTTGTGCCATCTGAGTCTCGACTCCTGTCTGAGTACTCGTCTCTTTTACTTGGATCATCGTTCTCGGATCCACGTTTTCATGTTCTCTCACTCGAAATGGTTTCACGTGTCGTACCGACACCCACGTCAGATCTCGATCTGTGGAGATACAAGCGAAAGCCTTGCCCCCCACTAGGTGGCGCTGTCACCGGCCTCTCCAGGTCGGGTGACAGCATGAGCTCGACTGCCCCTCGTTCCTGTCAACTGCCGAGTTCGTGATCTCGTTTGAGACCGTGTCTGTCCGGCTTTTAATTCAGCTGGAAATGGAGCTCGAACACCAGAATGTCTCCCTTGAAGGGAAGGGACTGGGACTCCGAGGGTTAAAACCAGAGGTACCAAGGCTGAAGAGGGTGTGGAGCCGCTGGGACATAGGATCCCGAGCACAGCCCCGCCTCTCCCGGGCTGACGTCACTCTCCTCGCCCTGTTCCACCTCCGAGGCTTCCTCCCCTCGGTCTGTCCCTGACTCTGTCTCTGTGTCCCTGGCTCCTCCCACCGGTGTGTACAGCCAGTCCCTGCCGGCACCCGGGCCCGCCCCGCCCCGCAATTCGAGCCGAATTTGTCCGCGGGTTCCTGCGAGTTCTGCCCGCCGCGCGCGTCTCCGGGGCGGCCGCCACCCCCCGGCGCCGTGCTGACAAAGCCGCACTGGGACTCGTGTCTCCCAGTATCTCTTCTCCCGCGCTCCCCGCCGGCTCCGCCGCTGTCGCGCCGTGCCCTGCCCCCGCGAGGAAGCGCCCCCCCCGATCCCTTCTCTGTCCCCTGCACCCCCCCTCCGATCCTGACTCCCTTGTACTCTCCGGAGTTTTCAGGACGTTTTAGGAGCTTTCTGGGGTTTCTGGGTTTTGGGACCGGGGACTTTAATATTATTTCCTGCTCTCTTCTCGAGAGCCCTTTCCCCCTGGCTTCTCGCGGCCAGAGTTAATTTCTTTTCCTGGAGTCTTGCTCCTCCCACCCTTCTGTTGAGGGTGCAGCAACTTTTTCGTTGCTCTCCCAGTCTTTTCGACTGTACTGAAATGCCTTTTCTTTTTTTTTTTCCTTTTTCCCGGAGCCTTGCTCCCCACCCTTCTGTTGAGGGTGCAGCAACTTTTTCGTTGCTCTCCCAGTCTTTTCGACTGTGCTGATATGCCTTCCAGCATTAATCTTGCCGGCGAGAGCAGCTTTAACGCTGTCTCGTCTTTTTTTGTCGTTAAGAAATATCAGTGCCTATTGATCTCCTGTCAAAACCTTGGGATCTCTTCTGTGTGTGCTTGAGCCACGCCTTGTAAGGCGGACAAAATTTCCCGTTGTTCTTGGGAGAGTGTGCAATTATGTTCTTATATTTTGACCTTCTCACCGAATCTGTCGTCAGAGTTGTCCAAAGGCTCCCGTCTCTGTCCAGCAGGTCACAGGAGGAGGGTCCGGAGGCGCCTTCCGGTTCCTTTCTGGGCTGCTCTGCTACGAACTGTCTTCGGTAGAAGCTGAGAGATGTAATTCTCAGTGACTGCTGTTTTTTGCAGACTCCTCTGGCTGTTTTTCTTTCTCTTCTTCTTTTTCTTTTTTCTTCAGACTTCTCTCCTCAGGAGCTATCAGTCCTCTCCTGGGAATTCGTCCTAGATTGGAGCTGCCCTCTTTGTTCTTCAGCTCTTGAGCTTCAGCTCTTCAGGGCTGATCCCCCCCCGAAAGGTTTGGTGGGGAGTAGCCCAAGCAGGGAACGCCAGATGTAGATTTCCATGTGTTTTTCTTTGCTGATTTAGCTGTTTTATGTCTCTCAGTTTTCTGTTTCTCTCTGCTCAGCTGTTTTATGTCCGGAGATAGTTCAGGGATGCCACTTGCTCGGTTTCTGGTGCTGTTTAAGTGTTCTGGAGAGGCCTAAAGTGGCCTTGGGCAGCCCGCGCTTCAAAGGACGAGGAGAGACTTCTGATCTTGTTTCGGTCTCAGTGTTTATTAATTGTTTATCTAAAAGATTTTCTTTCAGCCCAACAGAGGTCTGCACAGCAGCCAGCCATGGGCACACACTCCGCAGCCCCTGGGCGGTCACTTATCTTTATACCCGAAGTTACGTGTACAATATTTATAATTTTTCCCCAATACCTACTACTCTTATTAACCGGTGCACTTCTAGTAATGACCAATCCTAAAGTGCCACCATCACCACAGAAGATGGAGGCTAAGAAGAAGAAGGAGAAGGACAGGACACGCCCCAATTCCTCCATCTTACTTCTTTAGACCCCCCTGTACAGAAATCCTAAACCCTGTGTTTTATACTCTAACTAACTTATCCCTTCACCATTCACCCAGTGAAATCCTCCCAGTCCTCATATAGGTGTCATCTCCTGAGTAAGATAAAAAGTCCAGCTACCAGACACTTCTGGCAATATTCCAGGACTCCCGAGCCCCCCAAGGGTGGTCTCGGTCACTCTGCACCCTCATCCTGAGGTGCTGAGATCCCACACTCAGATACCCCGCTTCTGGATGGCAGATTGCAGGAGTCATTGGCACTGTCAAACAAGCCCAACTTGACACTGGTGCCACCTTGGGTCTGGGAACCATCCTGCGTATTGTGGATTTTCAGGAGCCAGCCTGCCACTCCGAGCCACAAGCCCTCAAATACAAACCACGGCCCTTTTCTCAGGCAAGAAAAACTCAGCTGCCCTGCATCTGGATGGCAGATTGCAGGAGCCACTTGGTACTACCAAAGCAGCCTGACTTGGAACTGGTGCTACCTTTGGTCTGGGAACCATCCTGCGCATCGTGTATTTTCAGGAGCCAGCCGGCCACTCCCAGCCAATGGCTGCCAAACACAAACCACGGCCCTTTTCCGTGGTTAAAAAAAAGTCAGATGCCCCGCTTCTGGATGGCAGGTGTCAGGAGCCACTTGGCACTGTCAAACCAGCCCGACTTGGCACGGGTGCCACCTTGGGTCTGGGAGCTCGCCTGCGCATTATGGATTTTCAGGAGCCAGCCGGCCACTCCCAGCCACAGGCCCCCAAAAACAACCCTCGGCCCTTTTCCCTGGCAAAAAAAACTCAGCTGCCCTGCTTCTGGATGGCAGGTGGCAGGAGCCACTTGGCACTGTCAAACTAGCCAAACTTGGCACTGGCGCCACCTTGTGTCTGGGAAACATCCTGCGTATTTTGGATTTTCAGGAGCCTGCCGGCCACTACCAGCCACAAGCACTAAAACTCAAACCACGGCCCTTTATTCTGGCAAACAAAACTCAGCTGCCCTGCTTCTGGATGGCAGATTGCAGGAGCCACTTGGTACTATCAAACCAGCGCAACTTGGCACTGGTGCCACCTTGGGTCTGGGAACACTCCCACGTATCCTGGATTTTCAGGAGCCAGCCGGCCACTCCCAGCAATAGGCTGAAAAACGCAAACAACGGCCCTTTTCTCTGGCTACAAAATTCAGATGCCGCGCTTCTGGATGGCAGATTGCAGGAGCCACTTGGCACTGTCAAACCAGCCCAACTTGGACCTGGTGCCACCTTGTGTCTGGGAAACATCCTGCGTATTTTGGATTTTCAGGAGCCAACCGGCCACTCCCAACCATAAGCCCCCAAAAACAAACCTCGGCCCGTTTCCCTGACAAACAAAACTCACGTTGCCCGCTTCTGGATGGCAGATTGCAGGAGCCACTTGGCACTTTAAAACCAGCCCGACTTGGCACTGGTGCCACCTTGGGTCTGGGAACGATCCTGCCTATTTTGGATTTTCAGGAGGCTGCCGGCCAATCCCAGCTACAAGCCCTCAATCTCAAACCACGGCCCTTTCCTCTGGCAAACAAAACTCAGCTGCCCTGCTTCTGGATGGCAGATTGCAGGAGCCACTTGGTACTATCAAACCAGCCCAACTTGGCACTGGTGCCACCTTGAGTCTGGGAACTCTCCCGCATATCCTGGATTTTCAGGAGCCAGCCGGCCACTCCCAGCAATAGGCTGCCAAACACAAACCACAGCTTTTTCTCTGGCTAACAATATTCAGATGCCCCGCTTCTGGATGGCCGATTGCAGGAGCCACTTGGCTCTGTCAAACCAGCCCAACTTGGTTGGTGCCACCTTGGGTCTGGGAACCATCCTGCGTATTGTAAATTTTCAGGAGCCAACCGGCCACTCCCACTCATAAGCCCCCAAAATCAAACCACAGCCTTATTCCCTGGCTAACAAAATTCAGATGCCCCGCTTCTGGATGGCAGATTGCAGGAGCCACTTGGTACTATCAAACCAGCCCAACTTGGCAATGGTGCCACCTTGAGTCTGGGAACTCACCCACGTATCCTGGATTTTCAGGAGCCAGCCGGCCACTCCCAGCAATAGGCTGCAGAACACAAACCACGGCTTTTTCTCCGGCTAACAATTTTCAGATGCCCCGCTTCTGGATGGCAGATTGCAGGTGCCACTTGTCACTGTCAAACCAGCCCAATTTGACGCTGGTGCCACCTTGGGTCTGGGAACCATCCTGCGTATTGTGGATTTTGAGGAGCCAGGCGGCCTCTCCCAGCCACAAGCCCCCAAAAAAAAACCTCGGCCCGTTTCCCTGAAAAACAAAACTAACCCGCTTCTGGATGGCAGATTGCAGGAGCCACTTGGTACTATCAAGCCAGCGAGACTTGGCACTGGTGCCACCTTGGGTCTGGGAACCATCCTGCGTATTGTGGATTTTCAGGAGCCAGCCTGCCACTCCCAGCCACAAGCCCTCATAACAAACTACGGCTTTTTTCTATGGAAAAAAAAACTCAGATGCCCTGCATCTGGATGGCAGATTGAAGGAGCCACTTGGTGCTATCAAACCAGCCACACTTGGCACTGGTGCTACCTTCGGTCTGGGAACCATCCTGCGCATCGTGTATTTTCAGGAGCCAGCCGGCAACCCCTCCCCGCCATAGGGTGCCAAACACAAACCACGGCCCTTTTCCCTGGCTAACAAATTCAGATGCCTTGCTTCTGGATGAAAGATTGCAGGAGCCACTTTGCACTGCCAAACCAGCCCAACTTGGCACTGGTGCCCTCTTGGGTCTGGGAACCATCCTGTGTATTGTTGATTTTCAGGAGCCAGCCGGCCACACCCACCCTTAAGCCCCGAAACAAAAACCTCGGCCCGTTTCCCTGACAAACAAAACTCAGCTTACCCGCTTCTTGATGGCAGATTGCAGGAGCCACTTGGCACTTCGAAACCAGCCGGACTTGGCACTGGTGCCACCTTGGGTCTGGGAACCATCCTGTGTAACGTGGATTTTCAGGAGCCAGGCGGCCTCTCCCAGCCACAAGCCCCCAAAAAAAAACCTCGGCCCGTTTCCCTGAAAAACAAAACTAACCCGCTTCTGGATGGCAGATTGCAGGAGCCACTTGGTACTATCAAGCCAGCGAGACTTGGCACTGGTGCCACCTTGGGTCTGGGAACCATACTGCGTATTGTGGATTTTCAGGAGCCAGCCGGCCACTCCCAGCCACAAGCCCTCATAACAAACTACGGCCCTTTTCTATGGCAAACAAAACTCACCTGCCCTGCTTCTGGATGGCAGATTGCAGGAGGAAATTGGTACTATCAAACCAGATCGACTTGGCACTGGTGCTACCTTGGGTCTGGGAACCATCCTGCGTATTGTGGATTTTCAGGAGCCAGCCGGCCACTCCCAGCCACAGGCTGCCAAACACAAACCACGGCCCTTTTCCCTGGCGAACAAAATTCAGATGCGCCGCTTCTGGATGGAAGATTGCAGGAGCCACTTGGCACTGTCAAATCAGCCCAACTTGGCTCTGGTGCCTCCTTGGGTCTGGGAACCATCCTGCGTATCGTGGATTTTCAGGAGCCAGCCGGCCACTCCCAGCCACAAGCCCCCCAAAAAAAACCTCGGCCTGTTTCCCTGACAAACAACACTGACCTTCCCCGCTTCTGGATGGCAGATTGCAGGAGCCACTTGGCACTTTCTAACCAGCCCGACTTGGCACTGGCGCCACCTTCGGTCTGGGAACCATCCTGCGTATTGTTGATTTTCAGGAGCCAGCCAGCCAATCCGAGCCACAAGGCCTCAAACTCAAACCACCTCCCTTTTCTCTGGAAAACAAAAGTCAGCAGCCCTGCTTCTGGATGGAAGATTGCAGGAGACACTTGGTACTGTCAAACCAGCCACACTTGGCACTGGTGCTACCTTGGGTCTTGGAACCATCCTGCGCATCGTGTATTTTCAGGAGCCAGCCGGCCACTTCCAGCCACAGGCTGCCAAACACAAACCACGGCCCTTTTCCCTGGCTAACAAAATTCAGATGCCCCGCTTCTGGATGGCAGGTTTCAGGAGCCACTTGGCACTGTCAAACCAGCCCGACTTGGCACTGGTGCCACCTTGGGTCTGGGAACTCGCCCGCGCATCATGGATTTTCAGGAGCCAGCCAGCCACTCCCTGCAACAGGCCTCCAAAAACAATCCTCGGCCTGTTTCCGTGGCAAACAAAACTCACCTGCCCTGCTTCTGGATGGCAGATTGCAGGAGGAAATTGGTACTATCAAACCAGATCGACTTGGCACTGGTGCTACCTTGGGTCTGGGAACCATCCTGCGCATCGTGTATTTTCAGGAGCCAGCCGGCCACTCCCAGCCACAGGCTTCCAAACACAAACCACGGCCCTTTTCCCTGGCGAACAAAATTCAGATGCGCCGCTTCTGAATGGAAGATTGCAGGAGCCACTTGGCACTGTCAAATCAGCCCAACTTGGCTCTGGTGCCACCTTGGGTCTGGGAACCATCCTGCGTATCGTGGATTTTCAGGAGCCAGCCGGCCACTCCCAGCCACAAGCCCCCCAAAAAAAACCTCGGCCTGTTTCCCTGACAAACAACACTGACCTTCCCCGCTTCTGGATGGCAGATTGCAGGAGCCACTTGGCACTTTCTAACCAGCCCGACTTGGCACTGGTGCCACCTTCGGTCTGGGAACCATCCTGCGTATTGTTGATTTTCAGGAGCCAGCCAGCCAATCCGAGCCACAAGGCCTCAAACTCAAACCACCTCCCTTTTCTCTGGAAAACAAAAGTCAGCAGCCCTGCTTCTGGATGGAAGATTGCAGGAGACACTTGGTACTATCAAACCAGCCACACTTGGCACTGGTGCTACCTTGGGTCTTGGAACCATCCTGCGCATCGTGTATTTTCAGGAGCCAGCCGGCCACTTCCAGCCACAGGCTGCCAAACACAAACCACGGCCCTTTTCCCTGGCTAACAAAATTCAGATGCCCCGCTTCTGGATGGCAGGTTTCAGGAGCCACTTGGCACTGTCAAACCAGCCCGACTTGGCACTGGTGCCACCTTGGGTCTGGGAACTCGCCCGCGCATCATGGATTTTCAGGAGCCAGCCAGCCACTCCCTGCAACAGGCCTCCAAAAACAATCCTCGGCCTGTTTCCGTGGCAAACAAAACTCAACTGCCCTGTTTCTTGATGGCAGATTGCAGGAGCCACTTGGTACTATCAAACCAGCTCGACTTGGCACTGGTGCTACCTTGGGTCTGGGAACCATCCTGCGCATCGTGTATTTTCAGGAGCCAGCCGGCCACTCCCAGCCACAGGCTGCCAAAGACAAACCACGGCCCTTTTCCCTGGCTAACAAAATTCAGATGCCCCGCTTCTGGATGGCAGGTTGCAGGAGCCACTTGGCACTGTCAAACCAGCCTGACTTGGCACTGGTGCCACCTTGGGTCTGGGAACCATCCTGCATTTTGTGGATTTTCAGGAGCCAGCCGGCCACTCCCATCCATAGGCTCCCAAACACAAACCTCGGACCTTTTCACTGGCTAACAAAACTCAGCTGCCCTGCTTCTTGATGGCAGATTGAAGGAGCCAGTTGGCACTGTAAAACCAGCCCGACTTGGCACTGGTGCCAACTAGGATCTGAGAACCATCCTGCGTATTGTGGATTTTCGGGAGCCAGCCGGCCACTCCCAGCCGCATACCCTCAGACTCAAACTACGGCCCTTTCCTCTGGCTAAAAAAACTCAGCTGCCCTGCTTCTGGATGGCAGATTGCAGGAGCCACTTGGTACTCTTAAACCAGCCAGACTTGGCACTGGTGCCACCTTGGGTCTGGGAACCATCCTGCGTATTGTGGATTTTCAGGAGCCAGCCGGCCACTCCCAGCCACAAGCCCTCATAACAAACCACGGCCCTTTTCTATGGAAAAAAAAACTCAGGTGCCCTGCATCTGGATGGCAGATTGCAGGAGCCACTTGGTACTATCAAACCAGCTCGACTTGGCACTGGTGCTACCTTGGGTCTGGGAACCATCCTGCGCATCGTGTATTTTCAGGAGCCAGCAGGCCACTCCCAGCCATAGGCTTCCAAACAAAAACGACGGCCCTTTTCCCTGGCTAACAAAATACAGATGCGCCGCTTCTGGATGGCAGATTGCAGGAGCCACTTGGTACTATCAAACCAGCCCGACTTGGCACTGGTGCCACCTTGGATCTGGGAAAAATTCTGAGTATTGTGGATTTTCAGGAGCCAGCCGGCCACTCTGAGCCACATGCCTTCAGACTCAAACCACAGCCCTTTTCTCTGGCAAACAAAACTCAGCTGCCCTGCTTCGGGATGGCAGATTGCAGGGGCCACATATACTAGAACACCAGCCCAACTTGGCACTGGTGCCACCTTTGGTCTGGGAACCATCCTGCGTATTGTGGATTTTCAGGAGCCAGTAGCCACTTTGAGCCACAAGCCCTCAAACTCAAACCACGGCCGTTTTCTCTGGCAAAAAAAACTCAGCTGCCCTGCTTCTAAATGGCAGATTGCAGGAGCCACTTGGTACTATCAAACCAGCCCGACTTGGCACTGGTGCCACCTTGGGTCTGGGAACTCGCCCGCGCATAATGGATTTTCAGGAGCCAGCTAGCCACTCCCAGCAACAGGCCTCCAAAAACAAACCTCGGCCTGTTTCCGTGGCAAACAAAACTCAACAGCCCTGCTTCTTGATGGCAGATTGCAGGAGCCGCTTGTTACTATCAATCCAGCTCGACTTGGCACTGGTGCTACCTTGGGTCTGGGAACCATCCTGCGCATCGTGTATTTTCAGGAGCCAGCCGGCCACTCCCAGCCACAGGCTGCCAAACACAAACCACGGCCCTTTTCCCTGGCTAACAAAATTCAGATGCCCCGCTTCTGGATGGCAGGTTGCAGGAGCCACTTGGCACTGTCAAACCAGCCTGACTTGGCACTGGTGCCACCTTGGGTCTGGGAACCATCCTGCGTATTGTGGATTTTCAGGAGCCAGCCGGCCACTCCCATCCATAGGCTCCCAAACACAAACCTCGGACCTTTTCACTGGCTAACAAAACTCAGCTGCCCTTCTTCTTGATGGCAGATTGAAGGAGCCAGTTGGCACTGTAAAACCAGCCCGACTTGGCACTGGTGCCAACTAGGATCTGAGAACCATCCTGCGTATTGTGGATTTTCGGGAGCCAGCCGGCCACTCCCAGCCGCATACCCTCAGACTCAAACTACGGCCCTTTCCTCTGGCTAAAAAAACTCAGCTGCCCTGCTTCTGGATGGCAGATTGCAGGAGCCACTTGGTACTCTTAAACCAGCCAGACTTGGCACTGGTGCCACCTTGGGTCTGGGAACCATCCTGCGTATTGTGGATTTTCAGGAGCCAGCCGGCCACTCCCAGCCACAAGCCCTCATAACAAACCACGGCCCTTTTCTATGGAAAAAAAAACTCAGGTGCCCTGCATCTGGATGGCAGATTGCAGGAGCCACTTGGTACTATCAAACCAGCTCGACTTGGCACTGGTGCTACCTTGGGTCTGGGAACCATCCTGCGCATCGTGTATTTTCAGGAGCCAGCAGGCCACTCCCAGCCATAGGCTTCCAAACAAAAACGACGGCCCTTTTCCCTGGCTAACAAAACACAGATGCGCCGCTTCTGGATGGCAGATTGCAGGAGCCACTTGGTACTATCAAACCAGCCCGACTTGGCACTGGTGCCACCTTGGATCTGGGAAAAATTCTGAGTATTGTGGATTTTCAGGAGCCAGCCGGCCACTCTGAGCCACATGCCTTCAGACTCAAACCACAGCCCTTTTCTCTGGCAAACAAAACTCAGCTGCCCTGCTTCGGGATGGCAGATTGCAGGGGCCACATATACTAGAACACCAGCCCAACTTGGCACTGGTGCCACCTTTGGTCTGGGAACCATCCTGCGTATTGTGGATTTTCAGGAGCCAGTAGCCACTTTGAGCCACAAGCCCTCAAACTCAAACCACGGCCGTTTTCTCTGGCAAAAAAAACTCAGCTGCCCTGCTTCTAAATGGCAGATTGCAGGAGCCACTTGGTACTATCAAACCAGCCCGACTTGGCACTGGTGCCACCTTGGGTCTGGGAACTCGCCCGCGCATAATGGATTTTCAGGAGCCAGCTAGCCACTCCCAGCAACAGGCCTCCAAAAACAAACCTCGGCCTGTTTCCGTGGCAAACAAAACTCAACAGCCCTGCTTCTTGATGGCAGATTGCAGGAGCCGCTTGTTACTATCAATCCAGCTCGACTTGGCACTGGTGCTACCTTGGGTCTGGGAACCATCCTGCGCATCGTGTATTTTCAGGAGCCAGCCGGCCACTCCCAGCCACAGGCTGCCAAACACAAACCACGGCCCTTTTCCCTGGCTAACAAAATTCAGATGCCCCGCTTCTGGATGGCAGGTTGCAGGAGCCACTTGGCACTGTCAAACCAGCCTGACTTGGCACTGGTGCCACCTTGGGTCTGGGAACCATCCTGCGTTTTGTGGATTTTCAGGAGCCAGCCGGCCACTCCCATCCATAGGCTCCCAAACACAAACCTCGGACCTTTTCACTGGCTAACAAAACTCAGCTGCCCTGCTTCTTGATGGCAGATTGAAGGAGCCAGTTGGCACTGTAAAACCAGCCCAACTTGGCACTGGTGCCACCTAGGATCTGAGAACCATCCTGCGTATTGTGGATTTTCGGGAGCCAGTCGGCCACTCCCAGCCGCATGCCCTCAGACTCCAACTACGGCCCTTTTCCCTGGCTAACAAAACTCAGATGCCCCGCTTCTGGATTGCAGGTTGCAGGAGCCACTTGGCACTGTCAAACCAGCCTGACTTGGCACTGGTGCCACCTTGGGTCTGGGAACCATCCTGCGTATTGTGGATTTTCAGGAGCCAGCCGTCCACTCCCAGCCACAAGCCCTCATAACAAACCACGGCCCTTTTCTATGGAAAAAAAAACTCAGATGCCCTGCATCTGGATGGCAGATTGCAGGAGCCACTTGGTACTATCAAACCAGCTCGACTTGGCACTGGTGCTACCTTGGGTCTGGGAACCATCCTGCGCATCGTGTATTTTCAGGAGCCAGCAGGCCACTCCCAGCCACAGGCTGCCAAACACAAACCACGACCCTTTTCCCTGGCTAAGAAAATTCAGATGCCCTGCTTCTGGATGGCTGTTTGCAGGAGCCACTTTGCACTGTCAAACCAGCGCTACTTGGCACTGGTTCCACCTTGGGTCTGAAAACCATCCTGTGTATTGTGGAGTATCAGGAGCCAGCCGGCCACTCCGAGCCACATGCCTTTAGACTCAAACCACAGCCCTTTTCTCTGGCAAACAAAACTCAGATGCCCTGCATCTGCATGGCAGATTGCAGGAGCCACTTGGTACTATCAAACCAGCTCGACTTGGCACTGGTGCTACCTTGGGTCTGGGAACCATCCTGCGCATCGTGTATTTTCAGGAGCCAGCCGGCCACTCCCAGCCATAGGCTTCCAAACAAAATCCACGGCCCTTTTCCCTGGCTAACAAAATACAGATGTGCCGCTTCTCGATGGCAGATTGCAGGAGCCAGTTGGCACTTTAAAACCAGCCCGACTTGGCACTGGTGCCACCTTGGATCTGGGAACAATTCTGAGTATTGTGGATTTTCAGGAGCCAGCCGGCCACTCCGAGCCACATGCCTTTAGACTCAAACCACAGCCCTTTTCTCTGGCAAACAAAACTCAGCTGCCCTGCTTCTGGATGGCAGATTGCAGGGGCCACATATACTAGAACACCAGCCCAACTTGGCACTGGTGCCACCTTGGGTCTTGGAACCATCCTGCGTATTGTGGATTTTCAGGAGCCAGTAGCCACTTTGAGCCACAAGCCCTCAAACTCAAACCACGGCCCTTTTCTCTGGCAAAAAAAACTCAGCTGCCCTGCTTCTAAATGGCAGATTGCAGGAGCCACTTGGTACTATCAAACCAGCCCGACTTGGCACTGGTGCCACCTTGGGTCTGGGAACTCGCCCGCGCATAATGGATTTTCAGGAGCCAGCTAGCCACTCCCAGCAACAGGCCTCCAAAAACAAACCTCGGCCTGTTTCCGTGGCAAACAAAACTCAACAGCCCTGCTTCTTGATGGCAGATTGCAGGAGCCGCTTGTTACTATCAAACCAGCTCGACTTGGCACTGGTGCTACCTTGGGTCTGGGAACCATCCTGCGCATCGTGTATTTTCAGGAGCCAGCCGGCCACTCCCAACCACAGGCTGCCAAAGACAAACCACGGCCCTTTTCCCTGGCTAACAAAATTCAGATGCCCCGCTTCTGGATGGCAGGTTGCAGGAGCCACTTGGCACTGTCAAACCAGCCTGACTTGGCACTGGTGCCACCTTGGGTCTGGGAACCATCCTGCGTATTGTGGATTTTCAGGAGCCAGCCGGCCACTCCCATCCATAGGCTCCCAAACACAAACCTCGGACCTTTTCACTGGCTAACAAAACTCAGCTGCCCTGCTTCTTGATGGCAGATTGAAGGAGCCAGTTGGCACTGTAAAACCAGCCCAACTTGGCACTGGTGCCACCTAGGATCTGAGAACCATCCTGCGTATTGTGGATTTTCGGGAGCCAGTCGGCCACTCCCAGCCGCATGCCCTCAGACTCAAACTACGGCCCTTTTCCCTGGCTAACAAAACTCAGATGCCCTGCTTCTGGATGGCAGGTTGCAGGAGCCACTTGGCACTGTCAAACCAGCCTGACTTGGCACTGGTGCCACCTTGGGTCTGGGAACCATCCTGCGTATTGTGGATTTTCATAAGCCAGCCGGCCACTCCCATCCATAGGCTCCCAAACACAAACCTCGGACCTTTACCCTGGCTAACAAAACTCAGCTGCCCTGCTTCTTGATGGTAGATTGAAGGAGCCACTTGGCACTGTAAAACCAGCTCGACTTGGCACTGGTGCCACCTAGGATCTGAGAACCATCCTGCGTATTGTGGATTTTCGGGAGCCAGCCGGCCACTCCAAGCCGCATGCCCTCAGACTCAAACTACGGCCCTTTTCTCTGGCTAACAAAACTCAGGTTCCCGGCTTCTGGATGGCAGATTGCAGGAGCCACTTGGTACTATCAAACCAGCCTGACATGGCACTGGTGCCACCTTGGGTCTGGGAACCATCCTGCGTATTGTGGATTTTCAGGAGCCAGCCGTCCACTCCCAGCCACAAGCCCTCATAACAAACCACGGCCCTTTTCTATGGAAAAAAAAACTCAGATGCCCTGCATCTGGATGGCAGATTGCAGGAGCCACTTGGTACTATCAAACCAGCTCGACTTGGCACTGGTGCTACCTTGGGTCTGGGAACCATCCTGCGCATCGTGTATTTTCAGGAGCCAGCAGGCCACTCCCAGCCACAGGCTGCCAAACACAAACCACGACCCTTTTCCCTGGCTAAGAAAATTCAGATGCCCTGCTTCTGGATGGCTTTTTGCAGGAGCCACTTTGCACTGTCAAACCAGCGCTACTTGGCACTGGTTCCACCTTGGGTCTGAAAACCATCCTGTGTATTGTGGAGTATCAGGAGCCAGCCGGCCACTCCCAGCCATAGGCTTCCAAACAAAATCCACGGCCCTTTTCCCTGGCTAACAAAATACAGATGCGCCGCTTCTGGATGGCAGATTGCAGGAGCCAGTTGGCACTGTAAAACCAGCCCGACTTGGCACTGGTGCCACCTTGGATCTGGGAACAATTCTGAGTATTGTGGATTTTCAGGAGCCAGCCGGCCACTCCGAGCCACATGCCTTTAGACTCAAACCACAGCCCTTTTCTCTGGCAAACAAAACTCAGCTGCCCTGCTTCTGGATGGCAGATTGCAGGGGCCACATATACTAGAACACCAGCCCAACTTGGAACTGGTGCCACCTTGGGTCTTGGAACCATCCTGCGTATTGTGGATTTTCAGGAGCCAGTAGCCACTTTGAGCCACAAGCCCTCAAACTCAAACCACGGCCCTTTTCTCTGGCAAAAAAAACTCAGCTGCTCTGCATCTAAATGGCAGATTGCAGGAGCCACTTGGTACTATCAAACCAGCCTGACTTGGCACTGGTGCCACCTTGGGTCTGGGAAACATCCTGGGTATTGTGGATTTTCAGGAGCCAGCCTTCCACTCCCAGCCACAAGCCCTCATAACAAACCATGGCCCTTTTCTATGAAAAAAAAAACTCAGATGCCCTGCATCTGGATGGCAGATTGCAGGAGCCACTTGGTACTATCAAACCAGATCGACTTGGCACTGGTGCTACCTTGGGTCTGGGAACCATCCTGCGCATCGTGTATTTTCAGGAGCCAGCAGGCCACTCCCAGCCACAGGCTGCCAAACACAAACCACGACCCTTTTCCCTGGCTAAGAAAATTCAGATGCCCTGCTTCTGGATGGCAGGTTGCAGGAGCCGCTTTGCACTGTCAAACCATCGCTACTTGGCACTGGTTCCACCTTGGGTCTGAAAACCATCCTGTGTACTGTGGAGTATCAGGAGCCAGCCGGCCACTCCCAGCCATAGGCTTCCAAACAAAATCCACGGCCCTTTTCTCTGGCAAAAAAAACTCAGCTGCCCTGCTTCTAAATGGCAGATTGCAGGAGCCACTTGGTACTATCAAACCAGCCCGACTTGGCACTGGTGCCACCTTGGGTCTGGGAACTCGCCCGCGCATAATGGATTTTCAGGAGCCAGCTAGCCACTCCCAGCAACAGGCCTCCAAAAACAAACCTCGGCCTGTTTCCGTGGCAAACAAAACTCAACAGCCCTGCTTCTTGATGGCAGATTGCAGGAGCCGCTTGTTACTATCAAACCAGCTCGACTTGGCACTGGTGCTACCTTGGGTCTGGGAACCATCCTGCGCATCGTGTATTTTCAGGAGCCAGTTGGCCACTCCCAGCCACAGGCTGCCAAACACAAACCACGGCCCTTTTCCCTGGCTAACAAAACTCAGATGCCCCGCTTCTGGATGGCAGGTTGCAGGAGCCACTTGGCACTGTCAAACCAGCCTGACTTGGCACTGGTGCCACCTTGGGTCTGGGAACCATCCTGCGTATTGTGGATTTTCAGGAGCCAGCCGGCCACTCCCATCCATAGGCTCCCAAACACAAACCTCGGACCTTTTCACTGGCTAACAAAACTCAGCTGCCCTGCTTCTTGATGGCAGATTGAAGGAGCCAGTTGGCACTGTAAAACCAGCCCAACTTGGCACTGGTGCCACCTAGGATCTGAGAACCATCCTGCGTATTGTGGATTTTCGGGAGCCAGTCGGCCACTCCCAGCCGCATGCCCTCAGACTCAAACTACGGCCCTTTTCTCTGGCTAAAAAAACTCAGCTGCCCTGCTTCTGGATGGCAGATTGCAGGAGACACTTGGTACTGTCAAACCAGCCAGACTTTGCACTGGTGCCACCTTGGGTCTGGGAACCATCCTGTGTATTGTGGATTTTCAGGAGCCAGCAGGCCACTCCCAGCCACAAGCCCTCATAACAAGCCACGGCCCTTTTCTATGGAAAAAAAAACTCAGATGCCTTGCATCTGGATGGCAGATTGCAGGAGCCACTTGGTACTATCAAACCAGCTCGACTTGGCACTGGTGCTACCTTGGGTCTGGGAACCATCCTGCGCATCGTGTATTTTCAGGAGCCAGCAGGCCACTCCCAGCCACAGGCTGCCAAACACAAACCACGACCCTTTACCCTGGCTAAGAAAATTCAGATGCCCTGCTTCTGGATGGCAGGTTTCAGGAGCCACTTGGCACTGTCAAACCAGCGCTACTTGGCACTGGTTCCACCTTGGGTCTGAAAACCATCCTGTGTATTGTGGAGTATCAGGAGCCAGCCGGCCACTCCGAGCCACATGCCTTTAGACTCAAACCACAGCCCTTTTCTCTGGCAAACAAAACTCAGCTGCCCTGCTTCTGGATGGCAGATTGAAGGAGCCAGTTGGCACTGTAAAACCAGCCCGACTTGGCACTGGTGCCAACTAGGATCTGAGAACCATCCTGCGTATTGTGGATTTTCGGGAGCCAGCCGGCCACTCCCAGCCGCATGCCCTCAGACTCAAACTACGGCCCTTTTCTCTGGCTAAAAAAACTCAGCTGCCCTGCTTCTGGATGGCAGATTGCAGGAGCCACTTGGTACTCTCAAACCAGCCAGACTTGGCACTGGTGCAACCTTGGGTCTGGGAACCATCCTGCGTATTGTGGATTTTCAGGAGCCAGCCTGCCACTCCCAGCGACAAGCCCTCATAACAAACCACGGCCCTTTTCTATGGAAAAAAAAACTCAGATGCCCTGCATCTGGATGGCAGATTGCAGGAGCCACTTGGTACTATCAAACCAGCTCGACTTGGCACTGGTGCTACCTTGGGTCTGGGAACCATCCTGCGCATCGTGTATTTTCAGGAGCCAGCAGGCCACTCCCAGCCACAGGCTGCCAAACACAAACCACGACCCTTTTCCCTGGCTAAGAAAATTCAGATGCCCTGCTTCTGGATGGCAGGTTGCAGGAGCCACTTTGCACTGTCAAACCAGCGCTACTTTGCACTGGTTCCACCTTAGGTCTGAAAACCATCCTGTGTATTGTGGAGTATCAGGAGCCAGCCGGCCACTCCCAGCCATAGGCTTCCAAACAAAAACGACGGCCCTTTACCCTGGGTAACAAAATACAGATGCGCCGCTTCTGGATGGCAGATTGCAGGAGCCACTTGGAACTATCAAACCAGCCCGACTTGGCACTGGTGCCACCTTGGATCTGGGAACAATTCTGAGTATTGTGGATTTTCAGGAGCCAGCCGGCCACTCTGAGCCACATGCCCTCAGACTCAAACCACAGCCCTTTTCTCTGGCAAACAAAACTCAGCTGCCCTGCTTCGGGATGGCAGATTGCAGGGGCCACATATACTAGAACACCAGCCCAACTTGGCACTGGTGCCACCTTTGGTCTGGGAACCATCCTGCGTATTGTGGATTTTCAGGAGCCAGTAGCCACTTTGAGCCACAAGCCCTCAAACTCAAACCACGGCCCTTTTCTCTGGCAAAAAAAACTCAGCTGCCCTGCTTCTGGATGGCAGATTGCAGGAGCCGCTTGTTACTATCAAACCAGCTCGACTTGGCACTGGTGCCACCTTGGGTCTGGGAACCATCCTGCGTATTGTGGATTTTCAGGAGCCAGCCGTCCACTCCCAGCCACAAGCCCTCATAACAAACCACGGCCCTTTTCTATGGAAAAAAAAACTCAGATGCCCTGCATCTGGATGGCAGATTGCAGGAGCCACTTGGTACTATCAAACCAGCTCGACTTGGCACTGGTGCTACCTTGGGTCTGGGAACCATCCTGCGCATCGTGTATTTTCAGGAGCCAGCAGGCCACTCCCAGCCACAGGCTGCCAAACACAAACCACGACCCTTTTCCCTGGCTAAGAAAATTCAGATGCCCTGCTTCTGGATGGCTGTTTGCAGGAGCCACTTTGCACTGTCAAACCAGCGCTACTTGGCACTGGTTCCACCTTGGGTCTGAAAACCATCCTGTGTATTGTGGAGTATCAGGAGCCAGCCGGCCACTCCGAGCCACATGCCTTTAGACTCAAACCACAGCCCTTTTCTCTGGCAAACAAAACTCAGATGCCCTGCATCTGGATGGCAGATTGCAGGAGCCACTTGGTACTATCAAACCAGCTCGACTTGGCACTGGTGCTACCTTGGGTCTGGGAACCATCCTGCGCATCGTGTATTTTCAGGAGCCAGCCGGCCACTCCCAGCCATAGGCTTCCAAACAAAATCCACGGCCCTTTTCCCTGGCTAACAAAATACAGATGTGCCGCTTCTCGATGGCAGATTGCAGGAGCCAGTTGGCACTTTAAAACCAGCCCGACTTGGCACTGGTGCCACCTTGGATCTGGGAACAATTCTGAGTATTGTGGATTTTCAGGAGCCAGCCGGCCACTCCGAGCCACATGCCTTTAGACTCAAACCACAGCCCTTTTCTCTGGCAAACAAAACTCAGCTGCCCTGCTTCTGGATGGCAGATTGCAGGGGCCACATATACTAGAACACCAGCCCAACTTGGCACTGGTGCCACCTTGGGTCTTGGAACCATCCTGCGTATTGTGGATTTTCAGGAGCCAGTAGCCACTTTGAGCCACAAGCCCTCAAACTCAAACCACGGCCCTTTTCTCTGGCAAAAAAAACTCAGCTGCCCTGCTTCTAAATGGCAGATTGCAGGAGCCACTTGGTACTATCAAACCAGCCTGACTTGGCACTGGTGCCACCTTGGGTCTGGGAACTCGCCCGCGCATAATGGATTTTCAGGAGCCAGCTAGCCACTCCCAGCAACAGGCCTCCAAAAACAAACCTCGGCCTGTTTCCGTGGCAAACAAAACTCAACAGCCCTGCTTCTTGATGGCAGATTGCAGGAGCCGCTTGTTACTATCAAACCAGCTCGACTTGGCACTGGTGCTACCTTGGGTCTGGGAACCATCCTGCGCATCGTGTATTTTCAGGAGCCAGCCGGCCACTCCCAACCACAGGCTGCCAAAGACAAACCACGGCCCTTTTCCCTGGCTAACAAAATTCAGATGCCCCGCTTCTGGATGGCAGGTTGCAGGAGCCACTTGGCACTGTCAAACCAGCCTGACTTGGCACTGGTGCCACCTTGGGTCTGGGAACCATCCTGCGTATTGTGGATTTTCAGGAGCCAGCCGGCCACTCCCATCCATAGGCTCCCAAACACAAACCTCGGACCTTTTCACTGGCTAACAAAACTCAGCTGCCCTGCTTCTTGATGGCAGATTGAAGGAGCCAGTTGGCACTGTAAAACCAGCCCAACTTGGCACTGGTGCCACCTAGGATCTGAGAACCATCCTGCGTATTGTGGATTTTCGGGAGCCAGTCGGCCACTCCCAGCCGCATGCCCTCAGACTCAAACTACGGCCCTTTTCCCTGGCTAACAAAACTCAGATGCCCTGCTTCTGGATGGCAGGTTGCAGGAGCCACTTGGCACTGTCAAACCAGCCTGACTTGGCACTGGTGCCACCTTGGGTCTGGGAACCATCCTGCGTATTGTGGATTTTCATAAGCCAGCCGGCCACTCCCATCCATAGGCTCCCAAACACAAACCTCGGACCTTTACCCTGGCTAACAAAACTCAGCTGCCCTGCTTCTTGATGGTAGATTGAAGGAGCCACTTGGCACTGTAAAACCAGCTCGACTTGGCACTGGTGCCACCTAGGATCTGAGAACCATCCTGCGTATTGTGGATTTTCGGGAGCCAGCCGGCCACTCCAAGCCGCATGCCCTCAGACTCAAACTACGGCCCTTTTCTCTGGCTAACAAAACTCAGGTTCCCGGCTTCTGGATGGCAGATTGCAGGAGCCACTTGGTACTATCAAACCAGCCAGACTTGGCACTGGTGCAACCTTGGGTCTGGGAACCATCCTGCGTATTGTGGATTTTCAGGAGCCAGCCTGCCACTCCCAGCGACAAGCCCTCATAACAAACCACGGCCCTTTTCTATGGAAAAAAAAACTCAGATGCCCTGCATCTGGATGGCAGATTGCAGGAGCCACTTGGTACTATCAAACCAGCTCGACTTGGCACTGGTGCTACCTTGGGTCTGGGAACCATCCTGCGCATCGTGTATTTTCAGGAGCCAGCAGGCCACTCCCAGCCACAGGCTGCCAAACACAAACCACGACCCTTTTCCCTGGCTAAGAAAATTCAGATGCCCTGCTTCTGGATGGCTTTTTGCAGGAGCCACTTTGCACTGTCAAACCAGCGCTACTTGGCACTGGTTCCACCTTGGGTCTGAAAACCATCCTGTGTATTGTGGAGTATCAGGAGCCAGCCGGCCACTCCCAGCCATAGGCTTCCAAACAAAATCCACGGCCCTTTTCCCTGGCTAACAAAATACAGATGCGCCGCTTCTGGATGGCAGATTGCAGGAGCCAGTTGGCACTGTAAAACCAGCCCGACTTGGCACTGGTGCCACCTTGGATCTGGGAACAATTCTGAGTATTGTGGATTTTCAGGAGCCAGCCGGCCACTCCGAGCCACATGCCTTTAGACTCAAACCACAGCCCTTTTCTCTGGCAAACAAAACTCAGCTGCCCTGCTTCTGGATGGCAGATTGCAGGGGCCACATATACTAGAACACCAGCCCAACTTGGAACTGGTGCCACCTTGGGTCTTGGAACCATCCTGCGTATTGTGGATTTTCAGGAGCCAGTAGCCACTTTGAGCCACAAGCCCTCAAACTCAAACCACGGCCCTTTTCTCTGGCAAAAAAAACTCAGCTGCTCTGCATCTAAATGGCAGATTGCAGGAGCCACTTGGTACTATCAAACCAGCCTGACTTGGCACTGGTGCCACCTTGGGTCTGGGAAACATCCTGGGTATTGTGGATTTTCAGGAGCCAGCCTTCCACTCCCAGCCACAAGCCCTCATAACAAACCATGGCCCTTTTCTATGAAAAAAAAAACTCAGATGCCCTGCATCTGGATGGCAGATTGCAGGAGCCACTTGGTACTATCAAACCAGATCGACTTGGCACTGGTGCTACCTTGGGTCTGGGAACCATCCTGCGCATCGTGTATTTTCAGGAGCCAGCAGGCCACTCCCAGCCACAGGCTGCCAAACACAAACCACGACCCTTTTCCCTGGCTAAGAAAATTCAGATGCCCTGCTTCTGGATGGCAGGTTGCAGGAGCCGCTTTGCACTGTCAAACCATCGCTACTTGGCACTGGTTCCACCTTGGGTCTGAAAACCATCCTGTGTACTGTGGAGTATCAGGAGCCAGCCGGCCACTCCCAGCCATAGGCTTCCAAACAAAATCCACGGCCCTTTTCTCTGGCAAAAAAAACTCAGCTGCCCTGCTTCTAAATGGCAGATTGCAGGAGCCACTTGGTACTATCAAACCAGCCCGACTTGGCACTGGTGCCACCTTGGGTCTGGGAACTCGCCCGCGCATAATGGATTTTCAGGAGCCAGCTAGCCACTCCCAGCAACAGGCCTCCAAAAACAAACCTCGGCCTGTTTCCGTGGCAAACAAAACTCAACAGCCCTGCTTCTTGATGGCAGATTGCAGGAGCCGCTTGTTACTATCAAACCAGCTCGACTTGGCACTGGTGCTACCTTGGGTCTGGGAACCATCCTGCGCATCGTGTATTTTCAGGAGCCAGCCGGCCACTCCCAGCCACAGGCTGCCAAACACAAACCACGGCCCTTTTCCCTGGCTAACAAAACTCAGATGCCCCGCTTCTGGATGGCAGGTTGCAGGAGCCACTTGGCACTGTCAAACCAGCCTGACTTGGCACTGGTGCCACCTTGGGTCTGGGAACCATCCTGCGTATTGTGGATTTTCAGGAGCCAGCCGGCCACTCCCATCCATAGGCTCCCAAACACAAACCTCGGACCTTTTCACTGGCTAACAAAACTCAGCTGCCCTGCTTCTTGATGGCAGATTGAAGGAGCCAGTTGGCACTGTAAAACCAGCCCAACTTGGCACTGGTGCCACCTAGGATCTGAGAACCATCCTGCGTATTGTGGATTTTCGGGAGCCAGTCGGCCACTCCCAGCCGCATGCCCTCAGACTCAAACTACGGCCCTTTTCTCTGGCTAAAAAAACTCAGCTGCCCTGCTTCTGGATGGCAGATTGCAGGAGACACTTGGTACTGTCAAACCAGCCAGACTTTGCACTGGTGCCACCTTGGGTCTGGGAACCATCCTGTGTATTGTGGATTTTCAGGAGCCAGCAGGCCACTCCCAGCCACAAGCCCTCATAACAAGCCACGGCCCTTTTCTATGGAAAAAAAAACTCAGATGCCTTGCATCTGGATGGCAGATTGCAGGAGCCACTTGGTACTATCAAACCAGCTCGACTTGGCACTGGTGCTACCTTGGGTCTGGGAACCATCCTGCGCATCGTGTATTTTCAGGAGCCAGCAGGCCACTCCCAGCCACAGGCTGCCAAACACAAACCACGACCCTTTACCCTGGCTAAGAAAATTCAGATGCCCTGCTTCTGGATGGCAGGTTTCAGGAGCCACTTGGCACTGTCAAACCAGCGCTACTTGGCACTGGTTCCACCTTGGGTCTGAAAACCATCCTGTGTATTGTGGAGTATCAGGAGCCAGCCGGCCACTCCGAGCCACATGCCTTTAGACTCAAACCACAGCCCTTTTCTCTGGCAAACAAAACTCAGCTGCCCTGCTTCTGGATGGCAGATTGAAGGAGCCAGTTGGCACTGTAAAACCAGCCCGACTTGGCACTGGTGCCAACTAGGATCTGAGAACCATCCTGCGTATTGTGGATTTTCGGGAGCCAGCCGGCCACTCCCAGCCGCATGCCCTCAGACTCAAACTACGGCCCTTTTCTCTGGCTAAAAAAACTCAGCTGCCCTGCTTCTGGATGGCAGATTGCAGGAGCCACTTGGTACTCTCAAACCAGCCAGACTTGGCACTGGTGCAACCTTGGGTCTGGGAACCATCCTGCGTATTGTGGATTTTCAGGAGCCAGCCTGCCACTCCCAGCGACAAGCCCTCATAACAAACCACGGCCCTTTTCTATGGAAAAAAAAACTCAGATGCCCTGCATCTGGATGGCAGATTGCAGGAGCCACTTGGTACTATCAAACCAGCTCGACTTGGCACTGGTGCTACCTTGGGTCTGGGAACCATCCTGCGCATCGTGTATTTTCAGGAGCCAGCAGGCCACTCCCAGCCACAGGCTGCCAAACACAAACCACGACCCTTTTCCCTGGCTAAGAAAATTCAGATGCCCTGCTTCTGGATGGCAGGTTGCAGGAGCCACTTTGCACTGTCAAACCAGCGCTACTTTGCACTGGTTCCACCTTAGGTCTGAAAACCATCCTGTGTATTGTGGAGTATCAGGAGCCAGCCGGCCACTCCCAGCCATAGGCTTCCAAACAAAAACGACGGCCCTTTACCCTGGGTAACAAAATACAGATGCGCCGCTTCTGGATGGCAGATTGCAGGAGCCACTTGGAACTATCAAACCAGCCCGACTTGGCACTGGTGCCACCTTGGATCTGGGAACAATTCTGAGTATTGTGGATTTTCAGGAGCCAGCCGGCCACTCTGAGCCACATGCCCTCAGACTCAAACCACAGCCCTTTTCTCTGGCAAACAAAACTCAGCTGCCCTGCTTCGGGATGGCAGATTGCAGGGGCCACATATACTAGAACACCAGCCCAACTTGGCACTGGTGCCACCTTTGGTCTGGGAACCATCCTGCGTATTGTGGATTTTCAGGAGCCAGTAGCCACTTTGAGCCACAAGCCCTCAAACTCAAACCACGGCCCTTTTCTCTGGCAAAAAAAACTCAGCTGCCCTGCTTCTGGATGGCAGATTGCAGGAGCCGCTTGTTACTATCAAACCAGCTCGACTTGGCAGTGGTCCTACCTTGGGTCTGGGAACCATCCTGCGCATCGTGTATTTTCAGGAGCCAGCCGGCCACTCCCAGCCACAGGCTGCCAAACACAAACCACGGCCCTTTTCCCTGGCTAACAAAATTCAGATGCCCCGCTTCTGGATGGCAGGTTGCAGGAGCCACTTGGCACTGTCAAACCAGCCTGACTTGGCACTGGTGCCACCTTGGGTCTGTGAACCATCCTGCGTATTGTGGATTTTCAGGAGCCAGCCGGCCACTCCCATCCATAGGCTCCCAAACACAAACCTCGGACCTTTTCACTGCCTAACAAAACTCAGCTGCCCTGCTTCTTGATGGCAGATTGAAGGAACCAGTCTGCACTGTAAAACCAGCCCGACTTGGCACTGGTGCCACCTAGGATCTGAGAACCATCCTGCGTATTGTGGATTTTCGGGAGCCAGTCGGCCACTCCCAGCCGCATGCCCTCAGACTCAAACTACGGCCCTTTTCCCTGGCTAACAAAACTCAGATGCCCCGCTTCTGGATGGCAGGTTGCAGGAGCCACTTGGCACTGTCAAACCAGCCTGACTTGGCACTGGTGCCACCTTGGGTCTGGGAACCATCCTGCGTATTGTGGATTTTCAGGAGCCAGCCGGCCACTCCCATCCATAGGCTCCCAAACACAAACCTCGGACGTTTTCCCTGGCTAACAAAACTCAGCTGCCCTGCTTCTTGATGGCAGATTGAAGGAGCCAGTTGGCACTGTAAAACCAGCCCGACTTGGCACTGGTGCCACCTAGGATCTGAGAACCATCCTGCGTATTGTGGATTTTCGGGAGCCAGCCGGCCACTCCCAGCCGCATGCCCTCAGACTCAAACTACGGCCCTTTTCTCTGGCTAACAAAACTCAGGTTCCCGGCTTCTGGATGGCAGATTGCAGGAGCCACTTGGTACTATCAAACCAGCCTGACTTGGCACTGGTGCCACCTTGGGTCTGGGGACCATCCTGCGTATTGTGGATTTTCAGGAGCCAGCCGTCCACTCCCAGCCACAAGCCCTCATAACAAACCACGGCCCTTTTCTATGGAAAAAAAAACTCAGATGCCCTGCATCTGGATGGCAGATTGCAGGAGCCACTTGGTACTATCAAACCAGCTCGACTTGGCACTGGTGCTACCTTGGGTCTGGGAACCATCCTGCGCATCGTGTATTTTCAGGAGCCAGCAGGCCACTCCCAGCCACAGGCTGCCAAACACAAACCACGACCCTTTTCCCTGGCTAAGAAAACTCAGCTGCCCTGCTTCTGGATGGCAGATTGAAGGAGCCAGTTGGCACTGTAAAACCAGCCCGACTTGGCACTGGTGCCAACTAGGATCTGAGAACCATCCTGCGTATTGTGGATTTTCGGGAGCCAGCCGGCCACTCCCAGCCGCATGCCCTCAGACTCAAACTACGGCCCTTTTCTCTGGCTAAAAAAACTCAGCTGCCCTGCTTCTGGATGGCAGATTGCAGGAGCCACTTGGTACTCTCAAACCAGCCAGACTTGGCACTGGTGCAACCTTGGGTCTGGGAACCATCCTGCGTATTGTGGATTTTCAGGAGCCAGCCTGCCACTCCCAGCGACAAGCCCTCATAACAAACCACGGCCCTTTTCTATGGAAAAAAAAACTCAGATGCCCTGCATCTGGATGGCAGATTGCAGGAGCCACTTGGTACTATCAAACCAGCTCGACTTGGCACTGGTGCTACCTTAGGTCTGGGAACCATCCTGCGCATCGTGTATTTTCAGGAGCCAGCAGGCCACTCCCAGCCACAGGCTGCCAAACACAAACCACGACCCTTTTCCCTGGCTAAGAAAATTCAGATGCCCTGCTTCTGGATGGCAGGTTGCAGGAGCCACTTTGCACTGTCAAACCAGCGCTACTTTGCACTGGTTCCACCTTAGGTCTGAAAACCATCCTGTGTATTGTGGAGTATCAGGAGCCAGCCGGCCACTCCCAGCCATAGGCTTCCAAACAAAAACGACGGCCCTTTACCCTGGGTAACAAAATACAGATGCGCCGCTTCTGGATGGCAGATTGCAGGAGCCACTTGGAACTATCAAACCAGCCCGACTTGGCACTGGTGCCACCTTGGATCTGGGAACAATTCTGAGTATTGTGGATTTTCAGGAGCCAGCCGGCCACTCTGAGCCACATGCCCTCAGACTCAAACCACAGCCCTTTTCTCTGGCAAAAAAAACTCAGCTGCCCTGCTTCTGGATGGCAGATTGCAGGAGCCACTTGGTACTATCAAACCAGCCCGACTTGGCACTGGTGCCACCTTGGGTCTGGGAACTCGCCCGCGCATAATGGATTTTCAGGAGCCAGCTAGCCACTCCCAGCAACAGGCCTCCAAAAACAAACCTCGGCCTGTTTCCGTGGCAAACAAAACTCAACAGCCCTGCTTCTTGATGGCAGATTGCAGGAGCCGCTTGTTACTATCAAACCAGCTCGACTTGGCACTGGTGCTACCTTGGGTCTGGGAACCATCCTGCGCATCGTGTATTTTCAGGAGCCAGCCGGCCACTCCCAGCCACAGGCTGCCAAACACAAACCACGGCCCTTTTCCCTGGCTAACAAAATTCAGATGCCCCGCTTCTGGATGGCAGGTTCAGGAGCCACTTGGCACTGTCAAACCAGCCTGACTTGGCACTGGTGCCACCTTGGGTCTGTGAACCATCCTGCGTATTGTGGATTTTCAGGAGCCAGCCGGCCACTCCCATCCATAGGCTCCCAAACACAAACCTCGGACCTTTTCACTGCCTAACAAAACTCAGCTGCCCTGCTTCTTGATGGCAGATTGAAGGAGCCAGTCTGCACTGTAAAACCAGCCCGACTTGGCACTGGTGCCACCTAGGATCTGAGAACCATCCTGCGTATTGTGGATTTTCGGGAGCCAGTCGGCCACTCCCAGCCGCATGCCCTCAGACTCAAACTACGGCCCTTTTCCCTGGCTAACAAAACTCAGATGCCCCGCTTCTGGATGGCAGGTTGCAGGAGCCACTTGGCACTGTCAAACCAGCCTGACTTGGCACTGGTGCCACCTTGGGTCTGGAAAACATCCTGCGTATTGTGGATTTTCAGGAGCCAGCCGGCCACTCCCATCCATAGGCTCCCAAACACAAACCTCGGACCTTTACCCTGGCTAACAAAACTCAGCTGCCCTGCTTCTTGATGGCAGATTGAAGGAGCCAGTTGGCACTGTAAAACCAGCCCGACTTGGCACTGGTGCCACCTAGGATCTGAGAACCATCCTGCGTATTGTGGATTTTCGGGAGCCAGCCGGCCACTCCCAGCCGCATGCCCTCAGACTCAAACTACGGCCCTTTTCTCTGGCTAAAAAAACTCAGCTGCCCTGCTTCTGGATGGCAGATTGCAGGAGCCACTTGGTACTCTCAAACCAGCCTGACTTGGCACTGGTGCCACCTTGGGTCTGGGAACCATCCTGCGTATTGTGGATTTTCAGGAGCCAGCCGTCCACTCCCAGCCACAAGCCCTCATAACAAACCACGGCCCTTTTCTATGGAAAAAAAAACTCAGATGCCCTGCATCTGGATGGCAGATTGCAGGAGCCACTTGGTACTATCAAACCAGCTCGACTTGGCACTGGTGCTACCTTGGGTCTGGGAACCATCCTGCGCATCGTGTATTTTCAGGAGCCAGCAGGCCACTCCCAGCCACAGGCTGCCAAACACAAACCACGACCCTTTTCCCTGGCTAAGAAAATTCAGATGCCCTGCTTCTGGATGGCTGTTTGCAGGAGCCACTTTGCACTGTCAAACCAGCGCTACTTGGCACTGGTTCCACCTTGGGTCTGAAAATCATCCTGTGTATTGTGGAGTATCAGGAGCCAGCCGGCCACTCCCAGCCATAGGCTTCCAAACAAAATCCACGGCCCTTTTCCCTGGCTAACAAAATACAGATGCGCCGCTTCTGGATGGCAGATTGCAGGAGCCAGTTGGCACGGTAAAACCAGCCCGAATTGGCACTGGTGCCACCTTGGATCTGGGAACAATTCTGAGTATTGTGGATTTTCAGGAGCCAGCCAGCCACTCCGAGCCACATGCCTTTAGACTCAAACCACAGCCCTTTTCTCTGGCAAACAAAACTCAGCTGCCCTGCTTCGGGATGGCAGATTGCAGGGGCCACATATACTAGAACACCAGCCCAACTTGGCACAGGTGCCACCTTGGGTCTTGGAACCATCCTGCGTATTGTGGATTTTCAGGAGCCAGTAGCCACTTTGAGCCACAAGCCCTCAAACTCAAACCACGGCCCTTTTCTCTGGCAAAAAAAACTCAGCTGCCCTGCATCTAAATGGCAGATTGCAGGAGCCACTTGGTACTATCAAACCAGCCTGACTTTGCACTGGTGCCACCTTGGGTCTGGGAACTCGCCCGCGCATAATGGATTTTCAGGAGCCAGCTAGCCACTCCCAGCAACAGGCCTCCAAAAACAAACCTCGGCCTGTTTCCGTGGCAAACAAAACTCAACAGCCCTGCTTCTTGATGGCAGATTGCAGGAGCCGCTTGTTACTATCAAACCAGCTCGACTTGGCACTGGTGCTACCTTGGGTCTGGGAACCATCCTGCGCATCGTGTATTTTCAGGAGCCAGCCGGCCACTCCCAGCCACAGGCTGCCAAACACAAACCACGGCCCTTTTCCCTGGCTAACAAAATTCAGATGCCCCGCTTCTGGATGGCAGGTTGCAGGAGCCACTTGGCACTGTCAAACCAGCCTGACTTGGCACTGGTGCCACCTTGGGTCTGGGAACCATCCTGCGTATTGTGGATTTTCAGGAGCCAGCCGGCCACTCCCATCCATAGGCTCCCAAACACAAACCTCGGACCTTTTCACTGGCTAACAAAACTCAGCTGCCCTGCTTCTTGATGGCAGATTGAAGGAGCCAGTTGGCACTGTAAAACCAGCCCAACTTGGCACTGGTGCCACCTAGGATCTGAGAACCATCCTGCGTATTGTGGATTTTCGGGAGCCAGTCGGCCACTCCCAGCCGCATGCCCTCAGACTCAAACTACGGCCCTTTTCTCTGGCTAACAAAACTCAGCTGCCCTGCTTCTGGATGGCAGATTGCAGGAGCCACTTGGCACTGTCAAACCAGCCAGACTTGGCACTGGTGCCACCTTGGGTCTGGGAACCATCCTGTGTATTGTGGATTTTCAGGAGCCAGCCGTCCACTCCCAGCCACAAGCCCTCATAACAAGCCACGGCCCTTTTCTATGGAAAAAAAAACTCAGATGCCTTGTATCTGGATGGCAAATTGCAGGAGCCACTTGGTACTATCAAACCAGCTCGACTTGGCACTGGTGCTACCTTGGGTCTGGGAACCATCCTGCGCATCGTGTATTTTCAGGAGCCAGCCGGCCATTCCCAGCCACAGGCTGCCAAACACAAACCACGACCCTTTTCCCCGGCTAAGAAAATTCAGATGCCCTGCTTCTGGATGGCAGGTTTCAGGAGCCACTTGGCACTTTCAAACCAGCGCTACTTGGCACTGGTTCCACCTTGGGTCTGAAAACCATCCTGTGTATTGTGGAGTATCAGGAGCCAGCCGGCCACTCCCAGCCATAGGCTTCCAAACAAAAACCACGGCCATTTTCCCTGGCTAACAAAATACAGATGCGCCGCTTCTGGATGGCAGCTTGCAGGAGCCACTTGGAACTATCAAACCAGCCCGACTTGGCACTGGTGCCACCTTGGATCTGGGAACAATTCTGAGTATTGTGGATTTTCAGGAGCCAGCCGGCCACTCCGAGCCACATGCCTTTAGACTCAAACCACAGCCCTTTTCTCTGGCAAACAAAACTCAGCTGCCCTGCTTCTGGATGGCAGATTGCAGGGGCCACATATACTAGAACACCAGCCCAACTTGGCACTGGTGCCACCTTTGGTCTGGGAACCATCCTGCGTATTGTGGATTTTCAGGAGCCAGTAGCCACTTTGAGCCACAAGCCCTCAAACTCAAACCACGGCCCTTTTCTCTGGCAAAAAAAACTCAGCTGCCCTGCATCTAAATGGCAGATTGCAGGAGCTACTTGGTACTATCAAACCAGCCTGACTTGGCACTGGTGCTACCTTGGGTCTGGGAACCATCCTGCGCATCGTGTATTTTCAGGAGCCAGCCAGCCACTCCCAGCCACAGGCTGCCAAAGACATACCACAGCCCTTTTCCCTAGCTAACAAAATTCAGATACCTTGCTTCTGGATGGCAGGTGGCAGGAGCCACTTTGCACTGTCAAACCAGCCCAACTTGGCACTGGTGCCACCTTGGGTCTGGGAACCATTTTGCGCATCGTGTATTTTCAGGAGCCAGCAGGCCACTCCCATCCACAGGCTGCCAAACACAAACCATGACCCTTTTCCCTGGCTAAGAAAATTCAGATGCCCTGCTTCTGGATGGCAGGTTGCAGGAGCCACTTAGCACTGTCAAACCAGCGCTATTTGGCACTGGTTCCACCTTGGGTCTTAAAACCATCCTGTGTATTGTGGATTTTCAGGAGCCAGCCGGCCACTCCCAGCCATAGGCTTCCAAACAAAAACCACGGCCCTTTTCCCTGGCTAACAAAATACAGATGCGCCGCTTCTGGATGGCAGGTTGCAGGAGCCAGTTGGCACTGTAAAACCAGCCCGACTTGGCACTGGTGCCACCTTGGGTCTGGGAACTCGCCCGCGCATAGTGGATTTTCAGGAGCCAGCTAGCCACTCCCAGCAACAGGCCTCCAAAAAAAAACCTCGGCCTGTTTCCGTGGCAAACAAAACTCAACAGCCCTGCTTCTTGATCGCAGATTGCAGGAGCCGCTTGTTACTATCAAACCAGCTCGACTTGGCACTGGTGCTACCTTGGGTCTGGGAACCATCCTGCGCATCGTTTATTTTCAGGAGCCAGCCGGCCACTCCCAGCAACAGGCCTCCAAAAAAAAACCTCGGCCTGTTTCCGTGGCAAACAAAACTCAACAGCCCTGCTTCTTGATGGCAGATTGCAGGAGCCACTTGGCACTGTCAAACCAGCCTGACTTGGCACTGGTGCCACCTTGGGTCTGGGAACCATGCTGCGTGTTCTGGATTTTCAGGAGCCAGCCGGCCACTCCCAGCCACAAGCCCTCAAACTCAAACCACGGCCCTTTCAGCTGGCAAACGAAACTCACCTGCCCTGCTTCTGGATGGCAGATTGCAGGAGCCACTTGGTATTATCAAACCAGCCCGACTTGGCACTGGTGCCACCTTGGGTCTGGGAACCATCCTGCGTATTGTGGATTTTCAGGAGCCAGCCGGCCACTCCCAGCCATAGGCTGCCAAACACAAACCACGGCCCTTTTTCCGTGGCTAACAAAATTCAGATGCCCTGCTTCTGGATGGCAGATTGCAGGAGCCACTTGGTACTATCAAACCAGCGTGATTTTGCACTGGTTCCACCTTTGGTCTGGGAACCATCCTGCGTTTTGCGGATTTTCAGGAGCCAGCCGGCCACTCCGAGCCACATGCCTTTAGACTCAAACCACAGCCCTTTTCTCTGGCAAACAAAACTCAGCTGCCCTGCTTCTGGATGGCAGATTGCAGGGGCCACATATACTAGAACACCAGCCCAACTTGGCACAGGTGCCACCTTGGGTCTTGGAACCATCCTGCGTATTGTGGATTTTCAGGAGCCAGTAGCCACTTTGAGCCACAAGCCCTCAAACTCAAACCACGGCCCTTTTCTCTGGCAAAAAAAACTCAGCTGCCCTGCATCTAAATGGCAGATTGCAGGAGCCACTTGGTACTATCAAACCAGCCCGACTTTGCACTGGTGCCACCTTGGGTCTGGGAACTCGCCCGCGCATAATGGATTTTCAGGAGCCAGCTAGCCACTCCCAGCAACAGGCCTCCAAAAACAAACCTCGGCCTGTTTCCGTGGCAAACAAAACTCAACAGCCCTGCTTCTTGATGGCAGATTGCAGGAGCCGCTTGTTGCTATCAAACCAGCTCGACTTGGCACTGGTGCTACCTTGGGTCTGGGAACCATCCTGCGCATCGTGTATTTTCAGGAGCCAGCCGGCCACTCCCAGCCACAGGCTGCCAAACACAAACCACGGCCCTTTTCCCTGGCTAACAAAATTCAGATGCCCCGCTTCTGGATGGCAGGTTGCAGGAGCCACTTGGCACTGTCAAACCAGCCTGACTTGGCACTGGTGCCACCTTGGGTCTGGGAACCATCCTGCGTATTGTGGATTTTCAGGAGCCAGCCGGCCACTCCCATCCATAGGCTCCCAAACACAAACCTCGGACCTTTTCCCTGGCTAACAAAACTCAGCTGCCCTGCTTCTTGATGGCAGATTGAAGGAGCCAGTTGGCACTGTAAAACAAGCCCGACTTGGCACTGGTGCCACCTAGGATCTGAGAACCATCCTGCGTATTGTGGATTTTCGGGAGCCAGTCGGCCACTCCCAGCCGCATGCCCTCAGACTCAAACTACGGCCCTTTTCTCTGGCTAACAAAACTCAGCTGCCCTGCTTCTGGATGGCAGATTGCAGGAGCCACTGGGCACTGTCAAACCAGCCAGACTTGGCACTGGTGCCACCTTGGGTCTGGGAACCATCCTGTGTATTGTGGATTTTCAGGAGCCAGCCGTCCACTCCCAGCCACAAGCCCTCATAACAAGCCACGGCCCTTTTCTATGGAAAAAAAAACTCAGATGCCTTGTATCTGGATGGCAAATTGCAGGAGCCACTTGGTACTATCAAACCAGCTCGACTTGGCACTGGTGCTACCTTGGGTCTGGGAACCATCCTGCGCATCGTGTATTTTCAGGAGCCAGCCGGCCATTCCCAGCCACAGGCTGCCAAACACAAACCACGACCCTTTTCCCTGGCTAAGAAAATTCAGATGCCCTGCTTCTGGATGGCAGGTTTCAGGAGCCACTATGCACTGTCAAACCAGCGCTACTTGGCACTGGTTCCACCTTGGGTCTGAAAACCATCCTGTGTATTGTGGAGTATCAGGAGCCAGCCGGCCACTCCCAGCCATAGGCTTCCAAACAAAAACCACGGCCATTTTCCCTGGCTAACAAAATACAGATGCGCCGCTTCTGGATGGCAGCTTGCAGGAGCCACTTGGAACTATCAAACCAGCCCGACTTGGCACTGGTGCCACCTTGGATCTGGGAACAATTCTGAGTATTGTGGATTTTCCGGAGCCAGCCGGCCACTCCGAGCCACATGCCTTTAGACTCAAACCACAGCCCTTTTCTCTGGCAAACAAAACTCAGCTGCCCTGCTTCTGGATGGCAGATTGCAGGGGCCACATATACTAGAACACCAGCCCAACTTGGCACTGGTGCCACCTTTGGTCTGGGAACCATCCTGCGTATTGTGGATTTTCAGGAGCCAGTAGCCACTTTGAGCCACAAGCCCTCAAACTCAAACCACAACCCTTTTCTCTGGCAAAAAAAACTCAGCTGCCCTGCATCTAAATGGCAGATTGCAGGAGCTACTTGGTACTATCAAACCAGCCTGACTTGGCACTGGTGCTACCTTGGGTCTGGGAACCATCCTGCGCATCGTGTATTTTCAGGAGCCAGCCAGCCACTCCCAGCCACAGGCTGCCAAAGACAAACCACAGCCCTTTTCCCTAGCTAACAAAATTCAGATACCTTGCTTCTGGATGGCAGGTGGCAGGAGCCACTTTGCACTGTCAAACCAGCCCAACTTGGCACTGGTGCCACCTTGGGTCTGGGAACCATTTTGCGCATCGTGTATTTTCAGGAGCCAGCAGGCCACTCCCAGCCACAGGCTGCCAAACACAAACCATGACCCTTTTCCCTGGCTAAGAAAATTGAGATGCCCTGCTTCTGGATGGCAGGTTGCAGGAGCCACTTAGCACTGTCAAACCAGCGCTACTTGGCACTGGTTCCACCTTGGGTCTGAAAACCATCCTGTGTATTGTGGATTTTCAGGAGCCAGCAGGCCACTCCCAGCCATAGGCTTCCAAACAAAAACCACGGCCCTTTTCCCTGCCTAACAAAATACAGATGCGCCGCTTCTGGATGGCAGATTGCAGGAGCCAGTTGGCACTGTAAAACCAGCCCGACTTGGCACTGGTGCCACCTTGGATCTGGGAACAATTCTGAGTATTGTGGATTTTCAGGAGCCAGCCGGCCACTCTGAGCCACATGCCCTCAGACTCAAACCACAGCCCTTTTCTCTGGCAAACAAAACTCAGCTGCCCTGCTTCTGGATGGCAGATTGCAGGGGCCACATATACTAGAACACCAGCCCAACTTGGCACTGGTGCCACCTTTGGTCTGGGAACCATCCTGCGTATTGTGGATTTTCAGGAGCCAGTAGCCACTTTGAGCCACAAGCCCTCAAACTCAAACCACAACCCTTTTCTCTGGAAAAAAAAAATCAGCTGCCCTGCATCTAAATGGCAGATTGCAGGAGCCACTTGGTACTATCAAACCTGCCCGACTTGGCACTGGTGCCACCTTGGGTCTGGGAACTCGCCCGCGCATAGTGGATTTTCAGGAGCCAGCTAGCCACTCCCAGCAACAGGCCTCCAAAAAAAAACCTCGGCCTGTTTCCGTGGCAAACAAAACTCAACAGCCCTGCTTCTTGATGGCAGATTGCAGGAGCCGCTTGTTACTATCAAACCAGCTCGACTTGGCACTGGTGCTACCTTGGGTCTGGGAACCATCCTGCGCATTGTGTATTTTCAGGAGCCAGCCGGCCACTCCCAGCCACAGGCTGCCAAAATCAAACCACAGCCCTTTTCCCTGGCTAACAAAATTCAGATGCCCCGCTTCTGGATGGCAGGATGCAGGAGCCACTTGGCACTGTCAAACCAGCCTGACTTGGCACTGGTGCCACCTTGGGTCTGGGAACCATCCTGCGTATTGTGGATTTTCAGGAGCCAGCCGGCCACTCCCAGCCATAGGCTGCCAAACACAAACCACGGCCCTTTTTCCGTGGCTAACAAAATTCAGATGCCCTGCTTCTGGATGGCAGATTGCAGGAGCCACTTGGTACTATCAAACCAGCGTTATTTTGCACTGGTTCCACCTTTGGTCTGGGAACCATCCTGCGTTTTGCGGATTTTCAGGAGCCAGCCGGCCATTCCCAGCCACAAGCCCTCAAACTCAAACCACAGCCATTTTCTCTGGCAAGCAAAACTCAGCTGCCCTGCTTCTGGATGGCAGATTGCAGGAGGCACTTTGTACTATCAAACCAGCCCGACTTGGCACAGATGCCACCTTGGGTCTGGGAACCATGCTGCGTATTGTGGATTTTCAGGAGCCAGCCGGCCACTCCCAGCCACAAGCTCTCAAACTCAAACCACGGCCCTTTCCTCTGGCAAACAAAACTCAGATGTCCTGCTTCTGGATGGCAGACTGCAGGAGCCACTTGGTACTATCAAACCAGCCTGACTTGGCACTGATGCCACCTTGGGTCTGGGAACCATCCTGCGTATTGTGGATTTTCAGGAGCCAGCCGGCCACTCCCAGCCATAGGCTGCCAAACACAAACCGCGGCCCTTTTCCCTGGCTAACAAAATTCAGATGCCCTGCTTCGTGAGGGCAGATTGCAGGAACCACTTGGCACTGCCTAACCAGCCTGACTTGGCACTTGTGCCACCTTGGGTCTGGGAACCATCCAGCGTATAGTGGATTTTCAGGAGCCAGCCGGCCACTCCCAGCCACAGCCCTCAAACTCAAACAACAGCTTTTTTCTCTGGTAAAAAAAACTCAGCTGCCCTGCTTCTGGATGGCAGATTGCAGGAGCCACTCGGTACTATCAAACCAGCCCGACTTGCCACTGATGCCACCTTGGGTCTGGGAACCATCCTGCGTATTGTGGATTTTCAGGAGCCAGCTGGCCACTCCCAGCCACCAGCCCTCAAACTCAAACCACGGCCCTTTTCTCTGGCAAACAAAACTCAGCTGCCCTGCTTCTGGATGGCAGATTGCAGGAGCCACTTGGTTCTATCAAGCCAGCCCAATTTTGCACGGGTGCCACCTTGGGTCTGGGAACCATCCTGCGTATTGTGGATTTTCAGGAGCCAGCCGGCCACTCCCAGCCATAGGCTGCCAAACACAAACCACGACCCTTTTCCCTGGCTAAGAAAATTCAGATGCCCTTCTTCTGGATGGCAGATTGCAGGAGCCACTGGGCACTGTCAAACCAGCCAGACTTGGCACTGGTGCCACCTTGGGTCTGGGAACCATCCTGTGTATTGTGGATTTTCAGGAGCCAGCCGTCCACTCCCAGCCACAAGCCCTCATAACAAGCCACGGCCCTTTTCTATGGAAAAAAAAACTCAGATGCCTTGTATCTGGATGGCAAATTGCAGGAGCCACTTGGTACTATCAAACCAGCTCGACTTGGCACTGGTGCTACCTTGGGTCTGGGAACCATCCTGCGCATCGTGTATTTTCAGGAGCCAGCCGGCCATTCCCAGCCACAGGCTGCCAAACACAAACCACGACCCTTTTCCCTGGCTAAGAAAATTCAGATGCCCTGCTTCTGGATGGCAGGTTTCAGGAGCCACTTGGCACTGTCAAACCAGCGCTACTTGGCACTGGTTCCACCTTGGGTCTGAAAACCATCCTGTGTATTGTGGAGTATCAGGAGCCAGCCGGCCACTCCCAGCCATAGGCTTCCAAACAAAAACCACGGCCATTTTCCCTGGCTAACAAAATACAGATGCGCCGCTTCTGGATGGCAGCTTGCAGGAGCCACTTGGAACTATCAAACCAGCCCGACTTGGCACTGGTGCCACCTTGGATCTGGGAACAATTCTGAGTATTGTGGATTTTCCGGAGCCAGCCGGCCACTCCGAGCCACATGCCTTAAGACTCAAACCACAGCCCTTTTCTCTGGCAAACAAAACTCAGCTGCCCTGCTTCTGGATGGCAGATTGCAGGGGCCACATATACTAGAACACCAGCCCAACTTGGCACTGGTGCCACCTTTGGTCTGGGAACCATCCTGCGTATTGTGGATTTTCAGGAGCCAGTAGCCACTTTGAGCCACAAGCCCTCAAACTCAAACCACAACCCTTTTCTCTGGCAAAAAAAACTCAGCTGCCCTGCATCTAAATGGCAGATTGCAGGAGCTACTTGGTACTATCAAACCAGCCTGACTTGGCACTGGTGCTACCTTGGGTCTGGGAACCATCCTGCGCATCGTGTATTTTCAGGAGCCAGCCAGCCACTCCCAGCCACAGGCTGCCAAAGACAAACCACAGCCCTTTTCCCTAGCTAACAAAATTCAGATACCTTGCTTCTGGATGGCAGGTGGCAGGAGCCACTTTGCACTGTCAAACCAGCCCAACTTGGCACTGGTGCCACCTTGGGTCTGGGAACCATTTTGCGCATCGTGTATTTTCAGGAGCCAGCAGGCCACTCCCAGCCATAGGCTTCCAAACAAAAACCACGGCCCTTTTCCCTGCCTAACAAAATACAGATGCGCCGCTTCTGGATGGCAGATTGCAGGAGCCAGTTGGCACTGTAAAACCAGCCCGACTTGGCACTTGTGCCACCTTGTATCTGGGAACAATTCTGAGTATTGTGGATTTTCAGGAGCCAGCCGGCCACTCTGAGCCACATGCCCTCAGACTCAAACCACAGCCCTTTTCTCTGGCAAACAAAACTCAGCTGCCCTGCTTCGGGATGGCAGATTGCAGGGGCCACATATACTAGAACACCAGCCCAACTTGGCACTGGTGCCACCTTTGGTCTGGGAACCATCCTGCGTATTGTGGATTTTCAGGAGCCAGTAGCCACTTTGAGCCACAAGCCCTCAAACTCAAACCACGGCCCTTTTCTCTGGAAAAAAAAAATCAGCTGCCCTGCATCTAAATGGCAGATTGCAGGAGCCACTTGGTACTATCAAACCAGCCCGACTTGGCACTGGTGCCGCCTTGGGTCTGGGAACTCGCCCGCGCATAGTGGATTTTCAGGAGCCAGCTAGCCACTCCCAGCAACAGGCCTCCAAAAAAAAACCTCGGCCTGTTTCCGTGGCAAACAAAACTCAACAGCCCTGCTTCTTGATGGCAGATTGCAGGAGCCGCTTGTTACTATCAAACCACCTCGACTTGGCACTGGTGCCACCTTGGGTCTGGGAACTCGCCCGCGCATAATGGATTTTCAGGAGCCAGCTAGCCACTCCCAGCAACAGGCCTCCAAAAACAAACCTCGGCCTGTTTCCGTGGCAAACAAAACTCAACAGCCCTGCTTCTTGATGGCAGATTGCAGGAGCCGCTTGTTGCTATCAAACCAGCTCGACTTGGCACTGGTGCTACCTTGGGTCTGGGAACCATCCTGCGCATCGTGTATTTTCAGGAGCCAGCCGGCCACTCCCAGCCACAGGCTGCCAAACACAAACCACGGCCCTTTTCCCTGGCTAACAAAATTCAGATGCCCCGCTTCTGGATGGCAGGTTGCAGGAGCCACTTGGCACTGTCAAACCAGCCTGACTTGGCACTGGTGCCACCTTGGGTCTGGGAACCATCCTGCGTATTGTGGATTTTCAGGAGCCAGCCGGCCACTCCCATCCATAGGCTCCCAAACACAAACCTCGGACCTTTTCCCTGGCTAACAAAACTCAGCTGCCCTGCTTCTTGATGGCAGATTGAAGGAGCCAGTTGGCACTGTAAAACAAGCCCGACTTGGCACTGGTGCCACCTAGGATCTGAGAACCATCCTGCGTATTGTGGATTTTCGGGAGCCAGTCGGCCACTCCCAGCCGCATGCCCTCAGACTCAAACTACGGCCCTTTTCTCTGGCTAACAAAACTCAGCTGCCCTGCTTCTGGATGGCAGATTGCAGGAGCCACTGGGCACTGTCAAACCAGCCAGACTTGGCACTGGTGCCACCTTGGGTCTGGGAACCATCCTGTGTATTGTGGATTTTCAGGAGCCAGCCGTCCACTCCCAGCCACAAGCCCTCATAACAAGCCACGGCCCTTTTCTATGGAAAAAAAAACTCAGATGCCTTGTATCTGGATGGCAAATTGCAGGAGCCACTTGGTACTATCAAACCAGCTCGACTTGGCACTGGTGCTACCTTGGGTCTGGGAACCATCCTGCGCATCGTGTATTTTCAGGAGCCAGCCGGCCATTCCCAGCCACAGGCTGCCAAACACAAACCACGACCCTTTTCCCTGGCTAAGAAAATTCAGATGCCCTGCTTCTGGATGGCAGGTTTCAGGAGCCACTATGCACTGTCAAACCAGCGCTACTTGGCACTGGTTCCACCTTGGGTCTGAAAACCATCCTGTGTATTGTGGAGTATCAGGAGCCAGCCGGCCACTCCCAGCCATAGGCTTCCAAACAAAAACCACGGCCATTTTCCCTGGCTAACAAAATACAGATGCGCCGCTTCTGGATGGCAGCTTGCAGGAGCCACTTGGAACTATCAAACCAGCCCGACTTGGCACTGGTGCCACCTTGGATCTGGGAACAATTCTGAGTATTGTGGATTTTCCGGAGCCAGCCGGCCACTCCGAGCCACATGCCTTTAGACTCAAACCACAGCCCTTTTCTCTGGCAAACAAAACTCAGCTGCCCTGCTTCTGGATGGCAGATTGCAGGGGCCACATATACTAGAACACCAGCCCAACTTGGCACTGGTGCCACCTTTGGTCTGGGAACCATCCTGCGTATTGTGGATTTTCAGGAGCCAGTAGCCACTTTGAGCCACAAGCCCTCAAACTCAAACCACAACCCTTTTCTCTGGCAAAAAAAACTCAGCTGCCCTGCATCTAAATGGCAGATTGCAGGAGCTACTTGGTACTATCAAACCAGCCTGACTTGGCACTGGTGCTACCTTGGGTCTGGGAACCATCCTGCGCATCGTGTATTTTCAGGAGCCAGCCAGCCACTCCCAGCCACAGGCTGCCAAAGACAAACCACAGCCCTTTTCCCTAGCTAACAAAATTCAGATACCTTGCTTCTGGATGGCAGGTGGCAGGAGCCACTTTGCACTGTCAAACCAGCCCAACTTGGCACTGGTGCCACCTTGGGTCTGGGAACCATTTTGCGCATCGTGTATTTTCAGGAGCCAGCAGGCCACTCCCAGCCACAGGCTGCCAAACACAAACCATGACCCTTTTCCCTGGCTAAGAAAATTGAGATGCCCTGCTTCTGGATGGCAGGTTGCAGGAGCCACTTAGCACTGTCAAACCAGCGCTACTTGGCACTGGTTCCACCTTGGGTCTGAAAACCATCCTGTGTATTGTGGATTTTCAGGAGCCAGCCGGCCACTCCCAGCCATAGGCTTCCAAACAAAAACCACGGCCCTTTTCCCTGGCTAACAAAATACAGATGCGCCGCTTCTGGATGGCAGATTGCAGGAGCCAGTTGGCACTGTAAAACCAGCCCGACTTGGCACTGGTGCCACCTTGGATCTGGGAACAATTCTGAGTATTGTGGATTTTCAGGAGCCAGCCGGCCACTCTGAGCCACATGCCCTCAGACTCAAACCACAGCCCTTTTCTCTGGCAAACAAAACTCAGCTGCCCTGCTTCTGGATGGCAGATTGCAGGGGCCACATATACTAGAACACCAGCCCAACTTGGCACTGGTGCCACCTTTGGTCTGGGAACCATCCTGCGTATTGTGGATTTTCAGGAGCCAGTAGCCACTTTGAGCCACAAGCCCTCAAACTCAAACCACAACCCTTTTCTCTGGAAAAAAAAAATCAGCTGCCCTGCATCTAAATGGCAGATTGCAGGAGCCACTTGGTACTATCAAACCTGCCCGACTTGGCACTGGTGCCACCTTGGGTCTGGGAACTCGCCCGCGCATAGTGGATTTTCAGGAGCCAGCTAGCCACTCCCAGCAACAGGCCTCCAAAAAAAAACCTCGGCCTGTTTCCGTGGCAAACAAAACTCAACAGCCCTGCTTCTTGATGGCAGATTGCAGGAGCCGCTTGTTACTATCAAACCAGCTCGACTTGGCACTGGTGCTACCTTGGGTCTGGGAACCATCCTGCGCATTGTGTATTTTCAGGAGCCAGCCGGCCACTCCCAGCCACAGGCTGCCAAAATCAAACCACAGCCCTTTTCCCTGGCTAACAAAATTCAGATGCCCCGCTTCTGGATGGCAGGATGCAGGAGCCACTTGGCACTGTCAAACCAGCCTGACTTGGCACTGGTGCCACCTTGGGTCTGGGAACCATCCTGCGTATTGTGGATTTTCAGGAGCCAGCC
Source organism: Passerculus sandwichensis (assembly GCA_031885435.1). Classification (NCBI taxonomy): domain Eukaryota; kingdom Metazoa; phylum Chordata; class Aves; order Passeriformes; family Passerellidae; genus Passerculus; species Passerculus sandwichensis. The sequence continues at coordinate 2,079,705 of CM063166.1, read as the reverse complement.
GGCCACTCCCAGCCATAGGCTGCCAAACACAAACCACGGCCCTTTTTCCGTGGCTAACAAAATTCAGATGCCCTGCTTCTGGATGGCAGATTGCAGGAGCCACTTGGTACTATCAAACCAGCGTTATTTTGCACTGGTTCCACCTTTGGTCTGGGAACCATCCTGCGTTTTGCGGATTTTCAGGAGCCAGCCGGCCATTCCCAGCCACAAGCCCTCAAACTCAAACCACAGCCATTTTCTCTGGCAAGCAAAACTCAGCTGCCCTGCTTCTGGATGGCAGATTGCAGGAGGCACTTTGTACTATCAAACCAGCCCGACTTGGCACAGATGCCACCTTGGGTCTGGGAACCATGCTGCGTATTGTGGATTTTCAGGAGCCAGCCGGCCACTCCCAGCCACAAGCTCTCAAACTCAAACCACGGCCCTTTCCTCTGGCAAACAAAACTCAGATGTCCTGCTTCTGGATGGCAGACTGCAGGAGCCACTTGGTACTATCAAACCAGCCTGACTTGGCACTGATGCCACCTTGGGTCTGGGAACCATCCTGCGTATTGTGGATTTTCAGGAGCCAGCCGGCCACTCCCAGCCATAGGCTGCCAAACACAAACCGCGGCCCTTTTCCCTGGCTAACAAAATTCAGATGCCCTGCTTCGTGAGGGCAGATTGCAGGAACCACTTGGCACTGCCTAACCAGCCTGACTTGGCACTTGTGCCACCTTGGGTCTGGGAACCATCCAGCGTATAGTGGATTTTCAGGAGCCAGCCGGCCACTCCCAGCCACAGCCCTCAAACTCAAACAACAGCTTTTTTCTCTGGTAAAAAAAACTCAGCTGCCCTGCTTCTGGATGGCAGATTGCAGGAGCCACTCGGTACTATCAAACCAGCCCGACTTGCCACTGATGCCACCTTGGGTCTGGGAACCATCCTGCGTATTGTGGATTTTCAGGAGCCAGCTGGCCACTCCCAGCCACCAGCCCTCAAACTCAAACCACGGCCCTTTTCTCTGGCAAACAAAACTCAGCTGCCCTGCTTCTGGATGGCAGATTGCAGGAGCCACTTGGTTCTATCAAGCCAGCCCAATTTTGCACGGGTGCCACCTTGGGTCTGGGAACCATCCTGCGTATTGTGGATTTTCAGGAGCCAGCCGGCCACTCCCAGCCATAGGCTGCCAAACACAAACCACGACCCTTTTCCCTGGCTAAGAAAATTCAGATGCCCTTCTTCTGGATGGCAGATTGCAGGAGCCACTGGGCACTGTCAAACCAGCCAGACTTGGCACTGGTGCCACCTTGGGTCTGGGAACCATCCTGTGTATTGTGGATTTTCAGGAGCCAGCCGTCCACTCCCAGCCACAAGCCCTCATAACAAGCCACGGCCCTTTTCTATGGAAAAAAAAACTCAGATGCCTTGTATCTGGATGGCAAATTGCAGGAGCCACTTGGTACTATCAAACCAGCTCGACTTGGCACTGGTGCTACCTTGGGTCTGGGAACCATCCTGCGCATCGTGTATTTTCAGGAGCCAGCCGGCCATTCCCAGCCACAGGCTGCCAAACACAAACCACGACCCTTTTCCCTGGCTAAGAAAATTCAGATGCCCTGCTTCTGGATGGCAGGTTTCAGGAGCCACTTGGCACTGTCAAACCAGCGCTACTTGGCACTGGTTCCACCTTGGGTCTGAAAACCATCCTGTGTATTGTGGAGTATCAGGAGCCAGCCGGCCACTCCCAGCCATAGGCTTCCAAACAAAAACCACGGCCATTTTCCCTGGCTAACAAAATACAGATGCGCCGCTTCTGGATGGCAGCTTGCAGGAGCCACTTGGAACTATCAAACCAGCCCGACTTGGCACTGGTGCCACCTTGGATCTGGGAACAATTCTGAGTATTGTGGATTTTCCGGAGCCAGCCGGCCACTCCGAGCCACATGCCTTAAGACTCAAACCACAGCCCTTTTCTCTGGCAAACAAAACTCAGCTGCCCTGCTTCTGGATGGCAGATTGCAGGGGCCACATATACTAGAACACCAGCCCAACTTGGCACTGGTGCCACCTTTGGTCTGGGAACCATCCTGCGTATTGTGGATTTTCAGGAGCCAGTAGCCACTTTGAGCCACAAGCCCTCAAACTCAAACCACAACCCTTTTCTCTGGCAAAAAAAACTCAGCTGCCCTGCATCTAAATGGCAGATTGCAGGAGCTACTTGGTACTATCAAACCAGCCTGACTTGGCACTGGTGCTACCTTGGGTCTGGGAACCATCCTGCGCATCGTGTATTTTCAGGAGCCAGCCAGCCACTCCCAGCCACAGGCTGCCAAAGACAAACCACAGCCCTTTTCCCTAGCTAACAAAATTCAGATACCTTGCTTCTGGATGGCAGGTGGCAGGAGCCACTTTGCACTGTCAAACCAGCCCAACTTGGCACTGGTGCCACCTTGGGTCTGGGAACCATTTTGCGCATCGTGTATTTTCAGGAGCCAGCAGGCCACTCCCAGCCATAGGCTTCCAAACAAAAACCACGGCCCTTTTCCCTGCCTAACAAAATACAGATGCGCCGCTTCTGGATGGCAGATTGCAGGAGCCAGTTGGCACTGTAAAACCAGCCCGACTTGGCACTTGTGCCACCTTGTATCTGGGAACAATTCTGAGTATTGTGGATTTTCAGGAGCCAGCCGGCCACTCTGAGCCACATGCCCTCAGACTCAAACCACAGCCCTTTTCTCTGGCAAACAAAACTCAGCTGCCCTGCTTCGGGATGGCAGATTGCAGGGGCCACATATACTAGAACACCAGCCCAACTTGGCACTGGTGCCACCTTTGGTCTGGGAACCATCCTGCGTATTGTGGATTTTCAGGAGCCAGTAGCCACTTTGAGCCACAAGCCCTCAAACTCAAACCACGGCCCTTTTCTCTGGAAAAAAAAAATCAGCTGCCCTGCATCTAAATGGCAGATTGCAGGAGCCACTTGGTACTATCAAACCAGCCCGACTTGGCACTGGTGCCGCCTTGGGTCTGGGAACTCGCCCGCGCATAGTGGATTTTCAGGAGCCAGCTAGCCACTCCCAGCAACAGGCCTCCAAAAAAAAACCTCGGCCTGTTTCCGTGGCAAACAAAACTCAACAGCCCTGCTTCTTGATGGCAGATTGCAGGAGCCGCTTGTTACTATCAAACCACCTCGACTTGGCACTGGTGCCACCTTGGGTCTGGGAACCATCCTGCGCATCGTGTATTTTCAGGAGCCAGCCGGCCACTCCCAGCCACAGGCTGCCAAAATCAAACCACAGCCCTTTTCCCTGGCTAACAAAATTCAGATGCCCCGCTTCTGGATGGCAGGATGCAGGAGCCACTTGGCACTGTCAAACCAGCCTGACTTGGCACTGGTGCCACCTTGGGTCTGGGAACCATCCTGCGTATTGTGGATTTTCAGGAGCCAGCCGGCCACTCCCAGCCATAGGCTGCCAAACACAAACCACGGCCCTTTTTCCGTGGCTAACAAAATTCAGATGCCCTGCTTCTGGATGGCAGATTGCAGGAGCCACTTGGTACTATCAAACCAGCGTTATTTAGCACTGGTTCCACCTTTGGTCTGGGAACCATCCTGCGTTTTGCGGATTTTCAGGAGCCAGCCGGCCATTCCCAGCCACAAGCCCTCAAACTCAAACCACAGCCATTTTCTCTGGCAAGCAAAACTCAGCTGCCCTGCTTCTGGATGGCAGATTGCAGGAGGCACTTTGTACTATCAAACCAGCCCGACTTGGCACAGATGCCACCTTGGGTCTGGGAACCATGCTGCGTATTGTGGATTTTCAGGAGCCAGCCGGCCACTCCCAGCCACAAGCTCTCAAACTCAAACCACGGCCCTTTCCTCTGGCAAACAAAACTCAGATGTCCTGTTTCTGGATGGCAGACTGCAGGAGCCACTTGGTACTATCAAACCAGCCTGACTTGGCACTGATGCCACCTTGGGTCTGGGAACCATCCTGCGTATTGTGGATTTTCAGGAGCCAGCCGGCCACTCCCAGCCATAGGCTGCCAAACACAAACCGCGGCCCTTTTCCCTGGCTAACAAAATTCAGATGCCCTGCTTCGTGAGGGCAGATTGCAGGAACCACTTGGCACTGCCAAACCAGCCTGACTTGGCACTTGTGCCACCTTGGGTCTAGGAACCATCCAGCGTATAGTGGATTTTCAGGAGCCAGCCGGCCACTCCCAGCCACAGCCCTCAAACTCAAACAACAGCTTTTTTCTCTGGTAAAAAAAACTCAGCTGCCCTGCTTCTGGATGGCAGATTGCAGGAGCCACTCGGTACTATCAAACCAGCCCGACTTGCCACTGATGCCACCTTGGGTCTGGGAACCATCCTGCGTATTGTGGATTTTCAGGAGCCAGCTGGCCACTCCCAGCCACCAGCCCTCAAACTCAAACCACGGCCCTTTTCTCTGGCAAACAAAACTCAGCTGCCCTGCTTCTGGATGGCAGATTGCAGGAGCCACTTGGTTCTATCAAGCCAGCCCAATTTTGCACGGGTGCCACCTTGGGTCTGGGAACCATCCTGCGTATTGTGGATTTTCAGGAGCCAGCCGGCCACTCCCAGCCATAGGCTGCCAAACACAAACCACGGCCCTTTTCCGTGGCTAAAAAAATTCAGATGCCCTTCTTCTGGATGGCAGATTGCAGGAGCCACTTGGTACTATCAAACCAGCGTGATTTTGCACTGGTTCCAACTTTGGTCTGGGAACCATCCTGCGTTTTGTGGATTTTCAGGAGCCAGCCGGCCGCTCCCAGCCACAAGCCCTCAAACTCAAACCACAGCCATTTTCTCTGGCAAGCCAAACTCAGCTGCCCTGCTTCTGGATGGCAGATTGCAGGAGGCACTTGGTACTATCAAACCAGCACGATTTTGCACTGGTGCCACCTTGGGTCTGGGAACCATCCTGCGTATTGTGGATTTTCAGGAGCCAGCCGGCCACTCCCAGCCACAAGCCCTCAAACTCAACCCACGGCCCTTTTCTCTGGCAAACAAAACTCAGCTGCCCTGCTTCTGGATGGCAGATTGCAGGAGCCACTCGGTACTATCAAACCAGCCCGACTTGCCACTGATGCCACCTTGGGTCTGGGAACCATCGTGCGTATCGTGGATTTTCAGGAGCAAGCCGGCCACTCCCAGCCATAGGCTGCCAAACACAAACCACGGCCCTTTTCCCTGGCTAACAAAATTCAGATGCCCCACTTCTGGATGGCAGATTGCAGGAACCCCTTGGCACTGCCAAACCAGCCTGACTTGGCACTGGTGCCACCTTGGGTCTGGGAACCATCCTGCGTGTTGTGGATTTTAAGGAGCCAGCCGGCCACTCTCAGCCACAATCTCTCAAACTCAAACCACGACCCTTTCCTCTGGCAAACGAAACTCAGCTGCCCTGCTTCTGGATGGCAGATTGCAGGAGCCACTTGGCACTTTAAAATCAGCCTGACTTGGCACTGGTGCCACCTTGGGTCTGGGAACCATCCTGCGTATCGTGGATTTTCAGGAGCCAGCTGGCCACTCCCAGCCACAGACCTCAAACTCAAACCACAGCCCATTTATCTGGAAAAAAAAAATTCAGCTTCCCTGCTTCTGGATGGCAGATTGCAGGAGCCACTTGGTACTATCAAACCAGCTTGACTTGGCACTGGTGCCACCTTGGGTCTGGGAACCATCCTGCGTATTGTGGATTTTCAGGAGCCAGCCGGCCACTCTCAGCTGAAGGCTTCCAAACACAAACCGTGGCCCTTTTCCCTAGCAAATTAAATTCAGATGCCCCACTTCTGGATTACAGATTTCAGGAGCGACTTTGGACTTTCAGACCAGCCTGACTTGGCACTGGTGCCACCTTGGGTCTGGGAACCATCCTGGGTATTGTGGATTTTCAGGAGCCAGCTGGCCACTCCCAGCCACAAGCCCTCAATCTCAAACCACGGCCCTTTTCTCTGGCAAAAAAAACTCAGCTGCCCTGTCTTAGGATGGCAGACTGCAGGAGCCACTTGGTACTATCAAGCCAGCCCAATTTTGCACGGGTGGCACCTTGGGTCTGGGAACCATCCTGCGTATCGTGGATTTTCAGGAGCCAGCCGGCCACTCCCAGCCAGAGGCGGCCTAACAAAAACCACGGCCCTTTTACCTGGCTACAAAAATTCAGATGCCCCACTTCTGGATGGCATATTGCAGGAGACACTTGGTACTATCAAACCAGCCCGACTTGGAACAGGTGCCACCTTGGGTCTGGGAACCATCCTGCGTAGAGTGGATTTTCAGGAGCCAGCCGGCAACTCCAAGCCACAAGCCCTCAAACTCAAACCACGGCCCTTTCCTCTGGCAAACAAAACTCAGCTGACCTGCTTCTGGATGGCAGATTGCAGGAGCCACTTTATACTATCAAGCCAGCCCAATTTTGCACGGGTGCCACCTTGGGTCTGGGAACCATCCTGCGTATCGTGGAATTTCAGGAGACAGCTGACCACTCCCAGCCATAGGCTGCCAAACACAAACCACGGCCCTTTTCCCTGCCTAACAAAATTCAGATGCCCCGCTTCTGGATGGCAGATTGCAGGACCCACTTGGTACTATCATAACAGCCTGACTTTGCACTGGTGCCACCTTGGGTCTGGGAACCATCCTGCCTATTGTGGATTTTCAGGATCCAGCTGGCCTCTCCCAGCCATAGGCGGCCTAACAAAAACCACAGCCCTTTTACTTAGCTACAAAAATTCAGATGCCCCACTTCTGGATGGCAGATTGCAGGAGACACTTGGTACTATCATACCAGCCCGACTTGGCACTGATGCCACCTTGGGTCTGGGAACCTTCCTGCGTATCGTGGATTTTCAGGTGCCAGCCGGCAACTCCAAGCCACAAGCCCTCAAACTCAAACCACGGGCCGTTTCTCTGGCAAACAAAACTCAGCTACCCCGCTTCTGGATGGCAGATTGCAGGAGCCACTTGGTACTATTAAACAAGCCAGACTTGGCACTGGTGCTACTTTGGGTCTGGGAACGATCCTGCGTATTGTGGATTTTCAGGAGACAGCCGGCCACTCCAAGCCATAGGCTGCCAAACACAAACCACGCCCCTTTTCCCTGCCTAACAAAATTCAGATGCCCCGCTTCTGGATGGCAGACTGCAGGAGCGACTTGGCACTTTCAGACCAGCCTGACTTGGCACGACTGCCACCTTGGGTCTGGGAACCATCCTGCGTATTGTAGATTTTCAGGAGCCAGCTGGATACTCCCAGCCACAAGCCCTCAAACTCAAACCACGGCCCTTTCCTCTGGCAAACAAAACTCAGCTGACCTGCTTCTGGATGGCAGATTGCAGGAGCCACTTTATACTATCAAGCCAGCCCAATTTTGCACGGGTGCCACCTTGGGTCTGGGAACCATCCTGCGTATCGTGGAATTTCAGGAGCCAGCCGGCCACTAGCAGCCATAGGCCGCCAAAAACAAACCACGGCCCTTTTCTCTGGCAAACAAAACTCAGTTGCCCTGCTTCTGGTTGGCAGATTGCAGGAGCCACTTGGTACTATCAAACCAGCCCGACTTGGCACTGATGCCACCTTGGATTTGGGAACCATCCTGCGTATCGTGGATTTTCAGGAGCCAGCCGGCCACTCCCAGCCATAGGCTTCCAAACACAAACCATGGCCCTTTTCCCTGGCAAACAAAATTCAGATGCCCCGCTTCTGGATGGCAGATTGCAGGAACCACTTGGCACTGCCAAACCAGCCGGACTTGGCACTGGTGCCACCTTGGGTCTGGGAACCATGCTGCGTGGTTTGGATTTTCAGGAGCCAGCCGGCCACTCCCAGCCATAGGCGACCAAACAAAAACCACGGCCCTTTCCTCTGGTAAAAAAAACTCAGCTGCCCTGCTTTTTGATGGCAGATTGCAGGAGCCACTTGGTACTATCAAACTAGCTTGACTTGGCACTGGTGCCACCTTGGGTCTGGGAACCATCCTGAGTCGAGTATATTTTCAGGAGCCAGTCAGCCATTCCCAGCCATAGGCTGCCAAATAAAAACCACGGAAAATTTCCCAGGCTAAGAAAATTAAGCTGCCCTGCTTCTGGATGGCAGATTGCAGGAGCCACTTGGCACTGTCCAACCAGCCCGACTTGGCACTATTACCACTTTGGGTCTGGGAACAATCCTGCGTATCGTGGATTTTCAGGAGCCAGCCGGCCACTCCCAGCCAAAAGCCTTCAAACTCAAACCACGGCCCGTTTCTCTGGCAAACATAACTCAGCTGCCCTGCTTCTGGATGGCAGATTGCAGGAGCCACTTGGTACTATCAAACCAGCCAAACTTGGCACTTGTGCCACCTTGGGTCTGGGAACCATCTTGCGTATTGTGGATTTTCAGAAGCCAGCCGGCCGCTCCCTGCTACAGGCACCTAAAAAAAACCTCGGCCAGTTTCCCTGACAAACAAAACTCAGCTATTCCGCTTCTGGATGGCAGATTGCAGGACCCACTTGGTACTATCAGACCAGCCCGACTTGGCACTGGTGCCACCTTGGGTCTGGGAACCATCCTGCGTATCGTGGATTTTCAGGAGCCAGCCGGCCACTCCCAGCCACAAGCCCTCAAACTCAAACTACGGCATTTTTCTCTGGAAAAAAAAACTCAGCGGCCCTGCTTCTGGATGGCAGATTGCAGGAGCCACTTGGCACACTCAAACCAGTCCGACTTAGCACAGATGCCACCTTGAGGCTAGGAACCATCCTGCGTATTGTGGATTTTCAGGAGCCAGCTGGCCACTCCCAGCCACAGACCTCAAACTCAAACCGCAGCCTATTTCTCTGGAAAAAAAAACTCAGCTGCCCTGCTTCTGGATGGCAGATTGCAGGAGCCACTTGGTACTATCAAACCAGCTTGACTTGGCACTGGTGCCACCTTGAGTCTGGGAACCATCCAGCGTATTTTGGATTTTCAGGAGCCAGCCCACCACTCCCAGCTGAAGGCTGCCAAACACAAACCATGGCCCTTTTTTCCTAGCAAATAAAATTCAGATGCCCCACTTCTTGATGAAAGATTGCAGGAGCGACTTGGCACTTTCAGACCAGCCCGACTTGGGACTGGTGCCACATTGGGTCTGGAAACCATCCTGCGTATTGTGGATTTTCAGGAGCCAGCCGGCCACTCCCAGTCATAGGCTGCCAAACACAATCCACGGCTCTTTTCCGTGGCTAACAAAACTCAGATGCCCTTCTTCTGGATGGCAGATTGCAGGACCCACTTGGTACTATCAAACCAGCGTGATTTTGCACTGGTTCCAACCTTGGTCTGGGAACCATCCTGCGTATCGTGGATTTTCAGGAGCCAGCCGGCCACTCCCAGCTGCAAGCCCTCAAACTCAAACCACGGCCATTTTCTCTGGAAAGAAAAACTCAGCTGCCCTGCTTCTGGTTGGCAGATTGCAGGAGCCACTTGGTACCTTTAAACCATCCCGACTTGGCACTGGTGCCACCTTGGGTCTGGGAACCATCCTGCGTATTGTGGATTTTCAGGATCCAGCCGGCCACTCCCAGCCATACGCGGCCAAACAAAAACCACGGCCCTTTTACCTGGCTACCAAAATTCATATGCCCCACTTCTGGATGGCAGATTGCAGGAGCCACTTGGCACTTTCAAACCAGCCCGACTTGGCACTGGTGCCACCTTGGGTCTGGGAACCATGCTGCGTGTTGTGGATTTTCAGGAGCCAGCCGGCCACACCCAGCCACAAGCTCTCAAACTCAAACCACGGCCCTTTCCTCTGGCAAACAAAACTCAGCTGCCCGGCTTCTGGATGGCAGACTGCAGGAGCCACTTGGTACTATCAAACCAGACCGACTTGGCACTGATGCCACCTTGGGTCTGGGAACCATCCTGCGTATTGTCGATTTTCAGGAGCCACCTCGCCACTCCCAGCCATAGGCTGCCAAACACAAACCACGGCCCTTTTCCCTGGCTAACAAAATTCAGATGCCCCGCTTCGTGATGGCAGATTGCAGGAGCCACTTGGTACTATCAAAGAAGCCCGACTTGGCACTGGTGCCACCTTGGGTCTGGGAACCATCCTGCGTATAGTGGATTTTCAGGAGCCAGCCGGCCACTCCCAGCCAAAAGCCGTCAAACTCAAACCACGGCCCGTTTCTCTGGCAAACAAAACTCAGCTGCCCTGCTTCTGGATGGCAGATTGCGGAAGCCACTTGGCACAGTTAAACAAGCCCGACTTGGAACTGGTGCCACCTTGGGTCTGGGAACCATCCTGCGTATTGTGGATTTTCAGGAGCCAGCCGGCCACTCACAGCCGCAAGCCCTCAAACTCAAACTACGGCACTTTGCTCTGGAAAAAAATACTCAGCTGCCCTGCTTCAGGATGGCAGATTGCAGGAGCCACGTGGCACTTTCAGACCAGCCCGACTTGGCACTGGTGCCACCTTGGGTCTGGGAACCATCCTGCTTATTGTGGATTTTCAGGAGCCAGCTGGCCACTCCCAGCCACCAGCCCTCAAACTCAAACTACGGCCCTTTTCTCTGGCAAACAAAACTCAGCTGCCCTGCTTCTTGATGGCAGATTGCAGGAGCCACTTGGTACTATCAAGCCAGCCCAATTTTGCACGGGTGGCACCTTGGGTCTGGGAACCATCCTGCCTATTGTGGATTTTCAGGATCCAGCTGGCCACTCCCAGCCAGAGGCGGCCTAACAAAAACCACGGCCCTTTTACCTGGCTACAAAAATTCAGATGCCCCACTTCTGGATGGCAGATTGCAGGAGACACTTGGTACTATCAAACCAGCCCGACTTGGAACAGGTGCCACCTTGGGTCTGGGAACCATCCTGCGTAGAGTGGATTTTCAGGAGCCAGCCGACAACTCCAAGCCACAAGCCTTCAAACTCAAACCACGGCCCGTTTCTCTGGCAAACAAAACTCAGTTACCCTGCTTCTGGATGGCAGATTGCAGTAGCCACTTGGTACTATTAAACCAGCCAGACTTGGCACTGGTGCCACCTTGGGTCTGGGAACCATCCTGCGTATTGTGGATTTTCAGGAGACAGCTGACCACTCCCAGCCATAGGCTGCCAAACACAAACCACGGCCCTTTTCCCTGCCTAACAAAATTCAGATGCCCCGCTTCTGGATGGCAGATTGAAGGAACCACTTGGCACTGTCGAACCAGCCTGACTTGGCACTGGTGCCACCTTGGGTCTGGGAACCATTCTGCGTGGTTTGGATTTTCAGGAGCCATCCGGCCACTCCCAGCCATAGGCGGCCAACAAAAACCTCGGCCCTTTCCTCTGGTAAAAAAAACTCAGCTGCCCTGCTTCTGGATGGCAGATTGCAGGAGCCACTTGGTACTATCAATCCAGCCCGACTTGGCACTGGTGCCACCTTGGGTCTGGGAACCATCCTGCGTATTGTGGATTTTCAGGAGCCAGCCAGCCACTCCTCGCCATAGGCTGCCAAATAAAAACCAAGGAAAGTTTCCCAGGCTAAGAAAATTAAGCTGCCCTGCTTCTGGATGGCAGATTGCAGGAGCCACTTAGCACTGTCAAACCAGCCTGACTTGGCACTATTACCACTTTGGGTCTGGGAACAATGCTGCTTATCGTGGATTTTCAGGAGCCAGCCGGCCACTCCCAGCCAAAAGCCCTCAAACTCAAACCATGGCCCGTTTCTCTGGAAAACATAACTCAGCTGCCCTGCTTCTGGATGGCAGATTGCAGGAGCCACTTGGTACTATTAAACCAGCCCGATTTGGCACTGGTGCCACGGTGGGTCTGGGAACCATCCTGCGTATTGTGGATTTTCAGGAGCCAGCCGGCCACTCCCAGCCACATGCACCCAAAAAAAACCTCGGCCGGTTTCTCTGACAAACAAACTCAGCTACCCCGCTTCTGGATTGCAGATTGCAGGACCCACTTGGAACTATCATACCAGCCCGACTTGGCACTGGTGCTACCCTGGGTCTGGGAACCATCCTGCGTATTGTGGATTTTCCGGAGCCAGCAGGCCACTCCCAGCCACTAGCCCTCAAACTCAAACAACAGCCCTTTTCTCTGGAAAAAAAAAATTAAGCTGCCCTGCTTCTGGATGGCAGATTGCAGGAGCCACATGGTACTATCAAACCAGCCTGACTTGGCACTGGTGCCACCTTGGGTCTGGGAACCATCTTGCGTATTGTGGATATTAAGGAGCCAGCCGGCCGCTCCCAGCTACAGGCACCCGAAAAAAACCTCGGCCGGTTTCCCTGACAAACAAAACTCAGCTACCCCGCTTCTGGATGGCAGATTGCAGGACCCACTTGGTACTATCAGACCAGCCTGACTTGGCACTGGTGCCACCTTGGGTCTGGGAACCATCCTGCGTATCGTGGATTTTCAGGAGCCAGCCGGTCACTCCCAGCCACAAGCCCTCAAACTCAAACTACATCACTTTTCTCTGGAAAAAAAAACTTATCGGCCCTGCTTCTGGATGGCAGATTGCAGGAGCCACTTGGCACTGTCAAACCAGTTTGACTTAGCACAGGTGCCACCCTGAGGCTGGGAACCATCCTGCGTATTGTGGATTTTCAGGAGCCAGCAGGCCACTCCAAGCCACAAGCCCTCAAACTCAAACCGCGGCACTTTTCTCTGACAAAGAGAACTCAGCCCCCCTGCCTCTGGATGGCAGATTGCAGGAGCCACTTGGTACTATCAAACCAGCCCGAGTTTGCACTGGTGCCACCTTGGTTCTGGGAACCCTCCTGCGCATTGTGGATTTTCAGGATCCAGCCGGCCACTCCAAGCCATAGGCGGCCAAACAAAAACCACAGCCTTTTTACCTGGCTTCCAAAATTCAGATGCCCCACTTCTGGATGGCAGATTGCAGGAGCCACTTGGCACTGTCAAACCAGCCCGACTTGGCACTGTTACCTCTTTTCGTCTGGGAACCTTCCTGCGTAGAGTGGATTTTCAGGAGCCAGCCGGCCACTTCCACCCACAAGCCCTAAAACTCAAACCACGGCCCTTTCCTCAGGCAAACAAAACTCACATGCCCTGCCTCTGGATGGCAGATTTCAGGAGCCACTAGGCACTTTCAGACCAGCCTGACTTGGCACTGGTGCCACCTTGTGTCTGGGAACCATCCTGCGTATTGTGGATTTTCAGGAGCCAGCTGGCCACTCCCAGCTAAAGGCTGCCAAACACAAACCATGGCCCTTTTCCCTAGCAAATAAAATTCAGATGCCCCACTTCTGGATGGCAGATTGCAAGAGCGAATTGGCACTTTCAGACCAGCCCGACTTGGCACTGGTTCCAGCTTGGGTCTGGGAACCATCGTGCGTATTGTGGATTTTAAGAAGACAGCAGGTTACTCCCAGCCACTAGCCCTCAAACTCAAACTACGGCCCTTTTCTCTGTCAAACAAAACTCAGCTGCCCTGCTTCTGGATGGCAGCTTGCAGGAGCCACTTTGTACTATCAAGCCAACCAAATTTTGCACGGGTGCCACCTTGTGTCTGGGAACCATCCTGCGTATCGTGGATTTTCAGGAGCCAGCCGGCCACTCCCAGCCATAGGCTGCCAAACACAAACCACGGCCCTTTTCTCTGGCAAACAAAATTCAGATGCCCCGATTCTGGATGGCAGATTGCAAGAGCCACATGGCACTTTAAAACCAGCCCGACTTGGCACTGGTGCCACCTTGGGTCTGGGAACCATCCTGCGTATTGTGGATTTTCCGGAGCCAGCAGGCCACTCCCAGCCACTAGCCTTCAAACTCAAACTACGGCACATTTCTCTGAAAAAAAAAAAATTAAGCTGCCCTGCTTCTGGATGGCAGATTGCAGGAGCCACATGGTACTATCAAACCAGCCCGACTTGGCACTGGTGCCACCTTGGGTCTGGGAACCATCCTGCGTATTGTGGATTTTCAGGATCCAGCCGGCCACTCCCAGCCATAGGCGGCCAAACAAAAACCACGTCCCTTTTACCTGGCTAACAAAATTCAGATGCCTCACTTCTGGATGGCAGATTGCAGGAGACACTTGGTACTATCAATCCAGCCCGACTTGGCACTGGTGCCACCTTGTGTCTGGGAACCATCCTGCGTATTGTGGATTTTCAGGAGCCAGCAGGCCACTCCCAGACACTAGCCCTCAAACTCAAACTACGGCACTTTTCTCTGAAAAAAAAAAAATTAGGCTGCCCTGCTTTTGGATGGCAGATTGCAAGAGCTACTTGATACTATCAAACCAGCCCAACTTGGCACTGGTGCCACCTTGGGTCTGGGAACCATCCTGCGTATTGTGGATTTTCAGGAGCCAGCCAGCCACTCCCAGCCATAGGCTGCCAAACACAAACCACGGCCCTTTTCCCTGGCTAACAAAATTCAGATGCCCCGCTTCTGGATGGACGATTGCAGGAGCCACTTGGCACTGTCAAACCAGTCCAAATTAGCACAGGTGCCACCTTGAAGCTGGGAACCACCCTGCGTATTGTGGATTTTCAGGAGCCAGCCGGCCACTCAAAGCCACAAGCCATCAAACTCAAACCACGGCACTTTTCTCTGGCAAAGCGAACTCAGCCGCCCTGCCTCTGGATGGCAGATTTCAGGAGCCACTAGGCACTTTCAGACCAGCCTGACTTGGCACTGGTGCCACCTTGTGTCTGGGAACCATCCTGCGTATTGTGGATTTTCAGGAGCCAGCTGGCCACTCCCAGCTAAAGGCTGCCAAACACAAACCATGGCCCTTTTCCCTAGCAAATAAAATTCAGATGCCCCATTTCTGGATGGCAGATTGCAAGAGCGAATTGGCACTTTCAGACCAGCCCGACTTGGCACTGGTTCCAACTTGGGTCTGGGAACCATCGTGCGTATTGTGGATTTTAAGAAGACAGCAGGTTACTCCCAGCCACTAGCCCTCAAACTCAAACTACGGCCCTTTTCTCTGGCAAACAAAACTCAGCTGCCCTGCTTCTGGATGGCAGCTTGCAGGAGCCACTTTGTACTATCAAGCCAACCAAATTTTGCACGGGTGCCACCTTGTGTCTGGGAACCATCCTGCGTATCGTGGATTTTCAGGAGCCAGCCGGACACTCCCAGCCATAGGCTGCCAAACACAAACCACGGCCCTTTTCTCTGGCAAACAAAATTCAGATGCCCCGATTCTGGATGGCAGATTGCAGGAGCCACATGGCACTTTAAAACCAGCCCGACTTGGCACTGGTGCCACCTTGGGTCTGGGAACCATCCTGCGTATTGTGGATTTTCAGGAGCCAGCTGGCCACTCCCAGCCACAAGCCCTCAAACTCAAACCACGGCACTTTTCTCTGGCAAAAAATACTCAGCTTCCCTGCTTCTGGATGGCAGATTGCAGGAGCCACTTGGTACTATCAAACCACCCCGACTCTGCCCTTGTGCCACCTTGGGTCTGGGAACCATCTTGCGTATCGTGGATTTTCAGGAGCCAGCCGGCCACTCCCAGCCATAGGCTGCCAAACACAAACCACGGCTCTTTTCTCTGGCTAACAAAATTCAGATGCCCAACTTCTGGATGGCAGATTGCAGGAGCCACATGGCACTTTAAAACCAGCCCGACCTGGCACTTGTGCCACCTTGGGTCTGGGAACCATCCTGTGTATCGTGGATTTTCAGGAGCCAGCCAGCCGCTCCCAGCTAAAAGCACCCGAAAAAAACCTCGGCAGTTTTCCCTGACAAACGAAACTCAGATACCCCGCTTCTGGATGGCAGATTACAGGAGACACTTGGTACTATCATACCTGCCCGACTTGGCACTGGTGCCACCTTGGGTCTGGGAACCATCTTGCGTATCGTGGATTTTCAGGAGCCAGCCGGCCACTCCCAGCCATAGGCTGCCAAACACAAACCACGGCTCTTTTCTCTGGCTAACAAAATTCAGATGCCCTGCTTTTGGATGGCAGATTGCAGGAGCTACTTGATACTATCAAACCAGCCCAACATGGCACTGGTGCCACCTGGTGTCTGGGAACCATCCTGCGTATTTTGGATTTTCAGGAGCCAGCCAGCCACTCCCATCCATAGGCTGCCAAACACAAACCACGGCCCTTTTCCCTGGCTAACAAAATTCAGATGCCCCGCTTCTGGATGGCAGATTGCAGGAGCCACTTGGCACTATCAAACCAGTCCGACTTAGCACAGGTGCCACCTTGAGGCTGGAAACCATCCTGCGTATTGTGGATTTTCAGGAGTCAGCCGGCACTCCAAGCCACAAGCCCTCAAACTCAAACCACGGCACTTTTCTCTAACAAAGCGAACTCAGCCGCCCTGCCTCTGGATGGCAGATTTCAGGAGCCACTTGGCACTTTCAGACAAGCCCGACTTGGCACTGGTGCCACCTTGTGTCTGGGAACCATCCTGCGTATTGTGGATTTTCAGGAGCCCGCTGGCCACTCCCAGCTAAAGGCTGCCAAACACAAACCACGGCCCTTTTCCCTGGCAAATAAAATTCAGATGCCCCAATTCTGGATGACAGATTGCAAGAGCGACTTGGCACTTTCAGACCAGCCCGACTTGGCACTGGTTCCACCTTGGGTCTGGGAACCATCCTGCGTATTTTGGATTTTCAGGAGCCAGCAGGCCACTCCCAGCCACTAGCCCTCAAACTCAAACTACGGCACTTTTCTCTGAAAAAAAAAAAATTAAGCTGCCCTGCTTTTGGATGGCAGATTGCAAGAGCTACTTGATACTATCAAACCAGACCAACTTGGCACTGGTGCCACCTTGGGTCTGGGAACCATCCTGCGTATTGTGGATTTTCAGGAGCCAGCCAGCCACTCCCAGCCATAGGCTGCCAAACACAAACCACGGCCCTTTTCCCTGGCTAACAAAATTCAGATGCCCCGCTTCTGGATGGACGATTGCAGGAGCCACTTGGCACTGTCAAACCAGTCCGACTTAGCACAGGTGCCACCTTGAGGCTGGGAACCATCCTGCGTATTGTGGATTTTCAGGAGCCAGCCGGCCACTCAAAGCCACAAGCCATCAAACTCAAACCACGGCACTTTTCTCTGGCAAAGCGAACTCAGCCGCCCTGCCTCTGGATGGCAGATTTCAGGAGCCACTTGGCACTTTCAGACCAGCCGGACTTGGCACTGGTGCCACCTTGTGTCTGGGAACCATCCTGCGTATTGTGGATTTTCAGGAGCCAGCTGGCCACTCCCAGCTAAAGGCTGCCAAACACAAACCATGGCCCTTTTCCCTAGCAAATAAAATTCAGATGCCCCACTTCTGGATGGCAGATTGCAAGAGCGACTTGGCACTGGTTCCAACTTGGGTCTGGGAACCATCGTGCGTATTGTGGATTTTAAGAAGACAGCAGGTTACTCCCAGCCACTAGCCCTCAAACACAAACTACGGCACATTTCTCTGAAAAAAAAAAAATTAAGCTGCCCTGCTTCTGGATGGCCGATTGCAAGAGCTACTTGATACTATCAAACCAGACCAACTTGGCACTGGTGCCACCTCGGGTCTGGGAACCATCCTGCGTATTGTGGATTTTCAGGAGCCAGCCGGCCGCTCCCAGCTAGAGGCACCCGAAAAAAACCTCGGCCGTTTTCCCTGAAAACGAAACTCAGATACCCCGCTTCTGGATGGCAGATTGCAGGACCCACTTGGTACTATCATACCAGCCCGACTTGGCACTGGTGCTACCTTGGGTCTGGGAACCATCCTGCGTATTGTGGATTTTCAGGAGCCAGCAGGCCACTCCCAGCCACTAGCCCTCAAACTCAAACTACGGCCCTTTTCTCTGAAAAAAAAAAAATTCTGCTGCCCTGCTTTTGGATGGCAGATTGCAGGAGCTACTTGATACTATCAAACCAGCCCAACTTGGCACTGGTGCCACCTTGTGTCTGGGAACCATCCTGCGTATTGAGGATTTTCAGGAGCCAGCCAGCCACTCCCAGCCATAGGCTGCCAAACACAAACCACGGCCCTTTTCCCTGGCTAACAAAATTCAGATGCCCCGATTCTGGATGACAGATTGCAAGAGCGACTTGGCACTTTCAGACCAGCCCGACTTGGCACTGGTTCCAACTTGGGTCTGGGAACCATCCTGCGTATTGTGGATTTTCAGGAGCCAGCAGGCCACTCCCAGCCACTAGCCCTCAAACTCAAACTACGGCACATTTCTCTGAAAAAAAAAAAATTAAGCTGTCCTGCTTCTGGATGGCAGATTGCAGGAGCCACATGGTACTATCAAACCAGCCCAACTTTGCACTGGTGCCACCTTGGGTCTGGGAACCATCCTGCGTATTGTGGATTTTCAGGATCCAGCCGGCCACTCCAAGCCATAGGCGGCCAAACAAAAACCACGGCCTTTTTACCTGGCTTCCAAAATTCAGATGCCCCACTTCTGGATGGCAGATTGCAGGAGCCACTTGGTACTATCAAACCAGCCCGACTTGGCACTGGTGCCACCTTGGGTCTGGGAACCATCCTGCGTAGAGTGGATTTTCAGGAGCCAGCCGGCCACTCCCAGCCAAAAGCTGCAAAATTAAAACCACGGCCCGTTTCCCTGGCTAACAAAATTAAGCTGCCCTGCTTCTGGATGGCAGATTGCAGGAGCCACTTGGCACTGTCAAACCAGCCCGACTTGGCACTGTTACCTCTTTTGGTCTGGGAACCTTCCTGCGTATCGTGGATTTTCAGGAGCCAGCCGGTCACTTCCAGCCACAAGCCCTAAAACTCAAACCACGGCCCTTTCCTCTGGCAAACAAAACTCACATGCCCTGCTTCTGGAGGGTAGATTGCAGGAGCCACTTGGTACTGTCAAACCAGCCCGACTTTGCACTGGTGCCACCTTGGGTCTGGGAACCATCCTGCGTATTGTGGTTTTTCAGGATCCAGCCGGCCACTCCCAGCCATAGGCGGCCAAACAAAAACCACGTCCCTTTTACCTGGCTAACAAAATTCAGATGCCTCACTTCTGGATGGCAGATTGCAGGAGACACTTGGTACTATCAAACCAGCCCGACTTAGCACAGGTGCCACCTTGAGGCTGGGAACCATCCTGCGTATTGTGGATTTTCAGGAGCCAGCCGGCCACTCAAAGCCACAAGCCCTCAAACTCAAACCACGGCACTTTTCTCTGGCAAAAAAAACTCAGCCGCCCTGCCTCTGGATGGCAGATTTCAGGAGCCACTTGGCACTTACAGACAAGCCTGACTTGGCACTGGTGCCACCTTGGGTCTGGGAACCATCCTGCGTATTGTGGATTTTCAGGAGCCAGCTGGCCACTCCCAGATAAAGGCTACCAAACACAAACCACGGCCCTTTTCCCTAGCAAATAAAAATCAGATGCCCCACTTCTGGATGGCAGATTGCAAGAGCGACTTGGCACTTTCAGACCAGCCCGACTTGGCACTGGTTCCAACTTGGGTCTGGGAACCATCGTGCGTATTGTGGATTTTCATGAGCCAGCAGACCACTCCCAGCCACTAGCCCTCAAACTCAAACTACGGCACATTTCTCTGAAAAAAAAAAAATTAAGCTGCCCTGCTTCTGGATGGCCGATTGCAAGAGCCACATGGTACTAGCAAACCAGCCCAACTTGGCACTGGTGCCACCTTGGGTCTGGGAACCATCCTGCGTATTGTGGATTTTCAGGAGCCAGCCGGCCGCTCCCAGCTAGAGGCACCCAAAATAAACCTCGGCCGTTTTCCCTGACAAACGAAACTCAGCTAACCCGCTTCTGGATGGCAGATTGCAGGACCCACTTGGTACTATCATACCAGCCCAACTTGGCACTGGTGCTACCTTGGGTCTGGGAACCATCCTGCGTATTGTGGATTTTCAGGAGCCAGCCGGCCACTCCAAGGCACTAGCCCTCAAACTCAAACTACGGCACATTTCTCTGAAAAAAAAAAAATTAAGCTGCCCTGCTTCTGGATGGCCGATTGCAAGAGCCACATGGTACTAGCAAACCAGCCCAACCTGGCACTGGTGCCACCTTGGGTCTGGGAACCATCCTGCATATTGTGGATTTTCAGGAGCCAGGCAGCCACTCCCATCCATAGGCTGCCAAACACAAACCACGCCCCTTTTCCCTGGCTAACAAAATTCAGATGCCCCGCTTCTGGATGGCAGATTGCAGGAGCCTCTTGGCACTATCAAACCAGTCCGACTTAGCACAGGTGCCACCTTGAGGCTGGAAACCATCCTGCGTATTGTGGATTTTCAGGAGTCAGCCAGCACTCCAAGCCACAAGCCCTCAAACACAAACCACGGCACTTTTCTCTAACAAAGCGAACTCAGCCGCCCTGCCTCTGGATGGCAGATTTCAGGAGCCACTTGGCACTTTCAGACCAGCCCGTCTTGGCACTGGTGCCACCTTGTGTCTGGGAACCATCCTGCGTATTGTGGATTTTCAGGAGCCCGCTGGCCACTCCCAGCTAAAGGCTGCCAAACACAAACCACGGCCCTTTTCCCTGGCAAATAAACTTCAGATGCCCCAATTCTGGATGACAGATTGCAAGAGCGACTTGGCACTTTCAGACCAGCCCGACTTGGCACTGGTTCCAACTTGGGTCTGGGAACCATCCTGCGTATTGTGGATTTTCAGGAGCCAGCAGGCCACTCCCAGCAACTAGCCCTCAAACGCAAACTACGGCACATTTCTCTGAAAAAAAAAAAATTAAGCTGCCCTGCTTCTGGATGGCAGATTGCAGGAGCCACATGGTACTATCAAACCAGCCCGACTTGGCACTGGTGCCACCTTGGGTCTGGGAACCATCCTGCGTATTGTGGATTTTCAGGATCCAGCCGGCCAATCCCAGCCATAGGCGGCCAAACAAAAACCACGTCCCTTTTACCTGGCTAACAAAATTCAGATGCCTCACTTCTGGATGGCAGATTGCAGGAGACACTTGGTACTATCAAACCAGCCCGACTTGGCACTGGTGCCACCTTGGGTCTGGGAACCATCCTGCGTATTGTGGATTTTCAGGAGCCAGCAGGCCACTCCCAGCCACTAGCCCTCAAACTCAAACTACGGCCCTTTTCTCTGAAAAAAAAAAAATTAAGCTGCCCTGCTTTTGGATGGCAGATTGCAAGAGCTACTTGATACTATCAAACCAGCCCAACTTGGCACTGGTGCCACCTTGGGTCTGGGAACCATCCTGCGTATTGTGGATTTTCAGGAGCCAGCCAGCCACTCCCAGCCATAGGCTGCCAAACACAAACCACGGCCCTTTTCCCTGGCTAACAAAATTCAGATGCCCCGCTTCTGGATGGACGATTGCAGGAGCCACTTGGCACTGTCAAACCAGTCCGACTTAGCACAGGTGCCACCTTGAGGCTGGGAACCACCCTGCGTATTGTGGATTTTCAGGAGCCAGCCGGCCACTCAAAGCCACAAGCCATCAAACTCAAACCACGGCACTTTTCTCTGGCAAAGCGAACTCATCCGCCCTGCCTCTGGATGGCAGATTTCAGGAGCCACTAGGCACTTTCAGACCAGCCTGACTTGGCACTGGTGCCACCTTGTGTCTGGGAACCATCCTGCGTATTGTGGATTTTCAGGAGCCAGCTGGCCACTCCCAGCTAAAGGCTGCCAAACACAAACCATGGCCCTTTTCCCTAGCAAATAAAATTCAGATGCCCCACTTCTGGATGGCAGATTGCAAGAGCGACTTGGCACTTTCAGACCAGCCCGACTTGGCACTGGTGCCACCTTGGGTCTGGGAACCATCCTGCGTATTGTGGATTTTCAGGAGCCAGCTGGCCACTCCCAGCCACAAGCCCTCAAACTCAAACCACGGCCCTTTTCTCTGGCAAAAAAAACTCAGCTGCCCTGCTTTAGGATGGCAGATTGCAGGAGCCACTTGGTACTATCAAGCCAGCCCAATTTTGCACGGGTGGCACCTTGAGTCTGGGAACCATCCTGCCTATTGTGGATTTTCAGGAGCCAGCAAGCCACTCCCAGCCACTAGCCCTTAAACTCAAGCTACGGCACATTTCTCTGAAAAAAAAAAAATTAAGCTGCCCTGCTTCTGGATGGACGATTGAAAGAGCCACATGGTACTAGCAAACCAGCCCAACTTGGCACTGGTACCACCTTGGGTCTGGGGACCATCCTGCGTATTGTGGATTTTCAGGAGCCAGCCGGCCGCTCCCAGCTAGAGGCACCCAAAAAAAACCTCGGCCGTTTTCCCTGACAAACGAAACTCAGCTAACCCGCTTCTGGATGGCAGATTGCAGGACCCACTTGGTACTATCATACCAGCCCAACTTGGCACTGGTGCTACCTTGGGTCTGGGAACCATCCTGCGTATTGTGGATTTTCAGGAGCCAGCAGGCCACTCCCAGGCACTAGCCCTCAAACTCAAACTACAGCACATTTCTCTGAAAAAAAAAAAATTAAGCTGCCCTTCTTCTGGATGGCCGATTGCAAGAGCCACATGGTACTAGCAAACCAGCCCAACTTGGCACTGGTGCCACCTTGTGTCTGGGAACCATCCTGCGTATTGTGGATTTTCAGGAGCCTGCCAGCCGCTCCCAGCTAGAGGCACCCGAAAAAAACCTCGGCCGTTTTCCCTGACAAACGAAACTCAGATACCCCGCTTCTGGATGGCAGATTGCAGGAGACACTTGGTACTATCATACCAGCCCGACTTTGCACTGGTGCCACCTTGGGTCTGGGAACCATCCTGCGTATTTTGGATTTTCAGGAGCCAGCAGGCCACACCCAGCCACTAGCCCTCAAACTCAAACTACGGCCCTTTTCTCTGAAAAAAAAAAAATTCAGCTGCCCTGCTTTTGGATGGCAGATTGCAGGAGCTACTTGATACTATCAAACCAGCCCAACTTGGCACTGGTGCCACCTTGTGTCTGGGAACCATCCTGCGTATTTTGGATTTTCAAGAGCCAGCCAGCCACTCCCAGCCATAGGCTGCCAAACACAAACCACGGCCCTTTTCCCTGGCTAACAAAATTCAGATGCCCCGCTTCTGGATGGCAGATTGCAGGAGCCTCTTGGCACTATCAAACCAGTCCGACTTAGCACAGGTGCCACCTTGAGGCTGGAAACCATCCTGCGTATTGTGGATTTTCAGGAGTCAGCCGGCACTCCAAGCCACAAGCCCTCAAACACAAACCACGGCACTTTTCTCTAACAAAGCGAACTCAGCCGCCCTGCCTCTGGATGGCAGATTTCAGGAGCCACTTGGCACTTTCAGACCAGCCCGTCTTGGCACTGGTGCCACCTTGTGTCTGGGAACCATCCTGCGTATTGTGGATTTTCAGGAGCCCGCTGGCCACTCCCAGCTAAAGGCTGCCAAACACAAACCACGGCCCTTTTCCCTGGCAAATAAAATTCAGATGCCCCAATTCTGGATGACAGATTGCAAGAGCGACTGGGCACTTTCAGACCAGCCCGACTTGGCACTGGTTCCAACTTTGGTCTGGGAACCATCCTGCGTATTGTGGATTTTCAGGAGCCAGCAGGCCACTCCCCGTCACTAGCCTTCAAACTCAAACTACGGCACATTTCTCTGAAAAAAAAAAAATTAAGCTGCCCTGCTTCTGGATGGCAGATTGCAGGAGCCACATGGTACTATCAAACCAGCCCGACTTGGCACTGGTGCCACCTTGGGTCTGGGAACCATCCTGCGTATTGTGGATTTTCAGGATCTAGCCGGCCACTCCCAGCCATAGGCGGCCAAACAAAAACCACGTCCCTTTTACCTGGCTAACAAAATTCAGATGCCTCACTTCTGGATGGCAGATTGCAGGAGACACTTGGTACTATCAAACCACCCCGACTTGGCACTGGTGCCACCTTGGGTCTGGGAACCATCCTGCGTATTGTGGATTTTCAGGAGCCAGCAGGCCACTCCCAGACACTAGCCCTCAAACTCAAACTACGGCACTTTTCTCTGAAAAAAAAAAAATTAAGCTGCCCTGCTTTTGGATGGCAGATTGCAAGAGCTACTTGATACTATCAAACCAGCCCAACTTGGCACTGGTGCCACCTTGGGTCTGGGAACCATCCTGCGTATTGTGGATTTTCAGGAGCCAGCCAGCCACTCCCAGCCATAGGCTGCCAAACACAAACCACGGCCCTTTTCCCTGGCTAACAAAATTCAGATGCCCCGCTTCTGGATGGACGATTGCAGGAGCCACTTGGCACTGTCAAACCAGTCCGACTTAGCACAGGTGCCACCTTGAGGCTGGGAACCACCCTGCGTATTGTGGATTTTCAGGAGCCAGCCGGCCACTCAAAGCCACAAGCCATCAAACTCAAACCACGGCACTTTTCTCTGGCAAAGCGAACTCATCCGCCCTGCCTCTGGATGGCAGATTTCAGGAGCCACTAGGCACTTTCAGACCAGCCTGACTTGGCACTGGTGCCACCTTGTGTCTGGGAACCATCCTGCGTATTGTGGATTTTCAGGAGCCAGCTGGCCACTCCCAGCTAAAGGCTGCCAAACACAAACCATGGCCCTTTTCCCTAGCAAATAAAATTCAGATGCCCCACTTCTGGATGGCAGATTGCAAGAGCGACTTGGCACTTTCAGACCAGCCCGACTTGGCACTGGTGCCACCTTGGGTCTGGGAACCATCCTGCGTATTGTGGATTTTCAGGAGCCAGCTGGCCACTCCCAGCCACAAGCCCTCAAACTCAAACCACGGCCCTTTTCTCTGGCAAAAAAAACTCAGCTGCCCTGCTTTAGGATGGCAGATTGCAGGAGCCACTTGGTACTATCAAGCCAGCCCAATTTTGCACGGGTGGCACCTTGAGTCTGGGAACCATCCTGCCTATTGTGGATTTTCAGGAGCCAGCAAGCCACTCCCAGCCACTAGCCCTTAAACTCAAGCTACGGCACATTTCTCTGAAAAAAAAAAAATTAAGCTGCCCTGCTTCTGGATGGACGATTGAAAGAGCCACATGGTACTAGCAAACCAGCCCAACTTGGCACTGGTACCACCTTGGGTCTGGGGACCATCCTGCGTATTGTGGATTTTCAGGAGCCAGCCGGCCGCTCCCAGCTAGAGGCACCCAAAAAAAACCTCGGCCGTTTTCCCTGACAAACGAAACTCAGCTAACCCGCTTCTGGATGGCAGATTGCAGGACCCACTTGGTACTATCATACCAGCCCAACTTGGCACTGGTGCTACCTTGGGTCTGGGAACCATCCTGCGTATTGTGGATTTTCAGGAGCCAGCAGGCCACTCCCAGGCACTAGCCCTCAAACTCAAACTACAGCACATTTCTCTGAAAAAAAAAAAATTAAGCTGCCCTTCTTCTGGATGGCCGATTGCAAGAGCCACATGGTACTAGCAAACCAGCCCAACTTGGCACTGGTGCCACCTTGTGTCTGGGAACCATCCTGCGTATTGTGGATTTTCAGGAGCCTGCCAGCCGCTCCCAGCTAGAGGCACCCGAAAAAAACCTCGGCCGTTTTCCCTGACAAACGAAACTCAGATACCCCGCTTCTGGATGGCAGATTGCAGGAGACACTTGGTACTATCATACCAGCCCGACTTTGCACTGGTGCCACCTTGGGTCTGGGAACCATCCTGCGTATTTTGGATTTTCAGGAGCCAGCAGGCCACACCCAGCCACTAGCCCTCAAACTCAAACTACGGCCCTTTTCTCTGAAAAAAAAAAAATTCAGCTGCCCTGCTTTTGGATGGCAGATTGCAGGAGCTACTTGATACTATCAAACCAGCCCAACTTGGCACTGGTGCCACCTTGTGTCTGGGAACCATCCTGCGTATTTTGGATTTTCAAGAGCCAGCCAGCCACTCCCAGCCATAGGCTGCCAAACACAAACCACGGCCCTTTTCCCTGGCTAACAAAATTCAGATGCCCCGCTTCTGGATGGCAGATTGCAGGAGCCTCTTGGCACTATCAAACCAGTCCGACTTAGCACAGGTGCCACCTTGAGGCTGGAAACCATCCTGCGTATTGTGGATTTTCAGGAGTCAGCCGGCACTCCAAGCCACAAGCCCTCAAACACAAACCACGGCACTTTTCTCTAACAAAGCGAACTCAGCCGCCCTGCCTCTGGATGGCAGATTTCAGGAGCCACTTGGCACTTTCAGACCAGCCCGTCTTGGCACTGGTGCCACCTTGTGTCTGGGAACCATCCTGCGTATTGTGGATTTTCAGGAGCCCGCTGGCCACTCCCAGCTAAAGGCTGCCAAACACAAACCACGGCCCTTTTCCCTGGCAAATAAAATTCAGATGCCCCAATTCTGGATGACAGATTGCAAGAGCGACTGGGCACTTTCAGACCAGCCCGACTTGGCACTGGTTCCAACTTTGGTCTGGGAACCATCCTGCGTATTGTGGATTTTCAGGAGCCAGCAGGCCACTCCCCGTCACTAGCCTTCAAACTCAAACTACGGCACATTTCTCTGAAAAAAAAAAAATTAAGCTGCCCTGCTTCTGGATGGCAGATTGCAGGAGCCACATGGTACTATCAAACCAGCCCGACTTGGCACTGGTGCCACCTTGGGTCTGGGAACCATCCTGCGTATTGTGGATTTTCAGGATCCAGCCGGCCACTCCCAGCCATAGGCGGCCAAACAAAAACCACGTCCCTTTTACCTGGCTAACAAAATTCAGATGCCTCACTTCTGGATGGCAGATTGCAGGAGACACTTGGTACTATCAAACCAGCCCGACTTGGCACTGGTGCCACCTTGGGTCTGGGAACCATCCTGCGTATTGTGGATTTTCAGGAGCCAGCAGGCCACTCCCAGACACTAGCCCTCAAACTCAAACTACGGCACTTTTCTCTGAAAAAAAAAAAATTAAGCTGCCCTGCTTTTGGATGGCAGATTGCAAGAGCTACTTGGCACTTTCAGACCAGCCCGACTTGGCACTGGTGCTACCTTGGGTCTGGGAACCATCCTGCGTATTGTGGATTTTCAGGAGCCAGCAGGCCACTCCCAGCCACTAGCCCTCAAACTCAAACCACGGCACTTTTCTCTGGCAAAAAATACTCAGCTTCCCTGCTTCTGGATGGCAGATTGCAGGAGCCACTTGGTACTATCAAACCACCCCGACTCTGCCCTTGTGCCACCTTGGGTCTGGGAACCATCTTGCGTATCGTGGATTTTCAGGAGCCAGCCGGCCACTCCCAGCCATAGGCTGCCAAACACAAACCAGGGCTCTTTTCTCTGGCTAACAAAATTCAGATGCCCCACTTCTGGATGGCAGATTGCAGGAGCCACATGGCACTTTAAAACCAGCCCGACTTGGCACTGGTGCCACCTTGGGTCTGGGAACCATCCTGTGTATCGTGGATTTTCAGGAGCCAGCCAGCCGCTCCCAGCTAGAGGCACCCGAAAAAAACCTCGGCCGTTTTCCCTGACAAACGAAACTCAGATACCCCGCTTCTGGATGGCAGATTACAGGAGACACTTGGTACTATCATACCAGCCCGACTTGGCACTGGTGCCACCTTGGGTCTGGAAAACATCCTGCGTATTGTGGATTTTCAGGAGCCAGCAGGCCACACCCAGCCACTAGCCCTCAAACTCAAACTACGGCCCTGTTCTCTGAAAAAAAAAAAATTCAGCTGCCCTTCTTTTGGATGGCAGATTGCAGGAGCTACTTGATACTATCAAACCAGCCCAACTTGGCACTGGTGCCACCTTGTGTCTGGGAACCATCCTGCGTATTTTGGATTTTCAGGAGCCAGCCAGCCACTCCCATCCATAGGCTGCCAAACACAAACCACGGCCCTTTTCCCTGGCTAACAAAATTCAGATGCCCCGCTTCTGGATGGCAGATTGCAGGAGCCACTTGGCACTATCAAACCAGTCCGACTTAGCACAGGTGCCACCTTGAGGCTGGAAACCATCCTGCGTATTGTGGATTTTCAGGAGTCAGCCGGCACTCCAAGCCACAAGCCCTCAAACTCAAACCACGGCACTTTTCTCTAACAAAGCGAACTCAGCCGCCCTGCCTCTGGATGGCAGATTTCAGGAGCCACTTGGCACTTTCAGACCAGCCCGACTTGGCACTGGTGCCACCTTGTGTCTGGGAACCATCCTGCGTATTGTGGATTTTCAGGAGCCCGCTGGCCACTCCCAGCTAAAGGCTGCCAAACACAAACCACGGCCCTTTTCCCTGGCAAATAAAATACAGATGCCCCGCTTCTGGATGACAGACTGCAAGAGCGACTTGGCACTTTCAGACCAGCCCGACTTGGCACTGGTTCCAACTTGGGTCTGGGAACCATCCTGCGTATTGTGGATTTTCAGGAGACAGCAGGCCACTCCCAGCCACTAGCCCTCAAACTCAAACTACGGCACATTTCTCTGAAAAAAAAAAAATTAAGCTGCCCTGCTTCTGGATGGCAGATTGCAGGAGCCACATGGTACTATCAAACCAGCCCGACTTGGCACTGGTGCCACCTCGGGTCTGGGAACCATCCTGCGTATTGTGGATTTTCAGGATCCAGCCGGCCACTCCCAGCCATAGGCGGCCAAACACAAACCACGTCCCTTTTACCTGGCTAACAAAATTCAGATGCCTCACTTCTGGATGGCAGATTGCAGGAGACACTTGGTAGTATCAAACCAGCCCGACTTGGCACTGGTGCCACCTTGGGTCTGGGAACCATCCTGCGTATTTTGGATTTTCAGGAGCCAGCAGGCCACTCCCAGACACTAGCCCTCAAACTCAAACTACGGCACTTTTCTCTGAAAAAAAAAAAATTAAGCTGCCCTGCTTTTGGATGGCAGATTGCAAGAGCTACTTGATACTATCAAACCAGACCAACTTGGCACTGGTGCCACCTTGGGTCTGGGAACCATCCTGCGTATTGTGGATTTTTAGGAGCCAGCCAGCCACTCCCAGCCATAGGCTGCCAAACACAAACCACGGCACTTTTCCCTGGCTAACAAAATTCAGATGCCCCGCTTCTGGATGGACGATTGCAGGAGCCACTTGGCACTGTCAAACCAGTCCGACTTAGCACAGGTGCCACCTTGAGGCTGGGAACCATCCTGCGTATTGTGGATTTTCAGGAGCCAGCCGGCCACTCAAAGCCACAAGCCATCAAACTCAAACCACGGCACTTTTCTCTGGCAAAGCGAACTCAGCCGCCCTGCCTCTGGATGGCAGATTTCAGGAGCCACTTGGCACTTTCAGACCAGCCTGACTTGGCACTGGTGCCACCTTGTGTCTGGGAACCATCCTGCGTATTGTGGATTTTCAGGAGCCAGCTGGCCACTCCCAGCTAAAGGCTGCCAAACACAAACCATGGCCCTTTTCCCTAGCAAATAAAATTCAGATGCCCCACTTCTGGATGGCAGATTGCAAGAGCGACTTGGCACTTTCAGACCAGCCCGACTTGGCATTGGTTCCAACTTGGGTCTGGGAACCATCGTGCGTATTGTGGATTTTAAGAAGACAGCAGGTTACTCCCAGCCACTAGCCCTCAAACACAAACTACGGCACATTTCTCTGAAAAAAAAAAAATTAAGCTGCCCTGCTTCTGGATGTACGATTGCAAGAGCTACTTGATACTATCAAACCAGACCAACTTGGCACTGGTGCCACCTCGGGTCTGGGAACCATCCTGCGTATTGTGGATTTTCAGGAGCCAGCCGGCCGCTCCCAGCTAGAGGCACCCGAAAAAAACCTCGGCCGTTTTCCCTGAAAACGAAACTCAGATACCCCGCTTCTGGATGGCAGATTGCAGGACCCACTTGGTACTATCATACCAGCCCGACTTGGCACTGGTGCTACCTTGGGTCTGGGAACCATCCTGCGTATTGTGGATTTTCAGGAGCCAGCAGGCCACTCCCAGCCACTAGCCCTCAAACTCAAACTACGGCACATTTCTCTGAAAAAAAAAAAATTAAGCTGTCTTGCTTCTGGATGGCAGATTGCAGGAGCCACATGGTACTATCAAACCAGCCCAACTTGGCACTGGTGCCACCTTGGGTCTGGGAACCATCCTGCGTATTGTGGATTTTCAGGAGCCAGCCAGCCACTCCAAGCCATAGGCGGCCAAACAAAAACCACGGCCTTTTTACCTGGCTTCCAAAATTCAGATGCCCCACTTCTGGATGGCAGATTGCAGGAGCCACTTGGTACTATCAAACCAGCCCGACTTGGCACTGGTGCCACCTTGGGTCTGGGAACCATCCTGCGTAGAGTGGATTTTCAGGAGCCAGCCGGCCACTCCCAGCCATAGGCTGCAAAATAAAAACCACGGCCCGTTTCCCTGGCTAACAAAATTAAGCTGCCCTGCTTCTGGATGGCAGATTGCAGGAGCCACTTGGCACTGTCAAACCAGCCCGACTTGGCACTGTTACCTCTTTTTGTCTGGGAACCTTCCTGCGTATCGTGGATTTTCAGGAGCCAGCCGGTCACTTCCAGCCACAAGCCCTAAAACTCAAACCACGGCCCTTTCCTCTGGCAAACAAAACTCACATGCCCTGCTTCTGGAGGGTAGATTGCAGGAGCCACTTGGTACTGTCAAACCAGCCCGACTTTGCACTGGTGCCACCTTGGGTCTGGGAACCATCCTGCGTATTGTGGATTTTCAGGATCCAGCCGGCCACTCCCAGCCATAGGCGGCCAAACAAAAACCACGTCCCTTTTACCTGGCTAACAAAATTCAGATGCCTCACTTCTGGATGGCAGATTGCAGGAGACACTTGGTACTATCAAACCAGCCCGACTTGGCACTGGTGCTACCTTGGGTCTGGGAACCATCCTGCGTATTGTGGATTTTCAGGAGCCAGCCAGCCACTCCCATCCATAGGCTGCCAAACACAAACCACGGCCCTTTTCCCTGGCTAACAAAATTCAGATGCCCCGCTTCTGGATGGCAGATTGCAGGAGCCACTTGGCACTGTCAAACCAGTCCGACTTAGCACAGGTGCCACCTTGAGGCT
This sequence comes from Passerculus sandwichensis, assembly GCA_031885435.1. Lineage (NCBI taxonomy): Eukaryota > Metazoa > Chordata > Aves > Passeriformes > Passerellidae > Passerculus > Passerculus sandwichensis. The sequence continues at coordinate 2,048,802 of CM063166.1, read as the reverse complement.
GGGAACCATCCTGCGTATTGTGGATTTTCAGGAGCCAGCCGGCCACTCAAAGCCACAAGCCCTCAAACTCAAACCACGGCACTTTTCTCTGGCAAAAAAAACTCAGCCGCCCTGCCTCTGGATGGCAGATTTCAGGAGCCACTTGGCACTTTCAGACCAGCCTGACTTGGCACTGGTGCCACCTTGTGTCTGGGAACCATCCTGCGTATTGTGGATTTTCAGGAGCCAGCTGGCCACTCCCAGATAAAGGCTGCCAAACACAAACCACGGCCCTTTTCCCTAGCAAATAAAAATCAGATGCCCCACTTCTGGATGGCAGATTGCAAGAGCGACTTGGCACTTTCAGACCAGCCCGACTTGGCACTGGTTCCAACTTGGGTCTGGGAACCATCGTGCGTATTGTGGATTTTCATGAGCCAGCAGGCCACTCCCAGCCACTAGCCCTCAAACTCAAACTACGGCACATTTCTCTGAAAAAAAAAAAATTAAGCTGCCCTGCTTCTGGATGGCCGATTGCAAGAGCCACATGGTACTAGCAAACCAGCCCAACTTGGCACTGGTGCCACCTTGGGTCTGGGAACCATCCTGCGTATTGTGGATTTTCAGGAGCCAGCCGGCCGCTCCCAGCTAGAGGCACCCAAAATAAACCTCGGCCGTTTTCCCTGACAAACGAAACTCAGCTAACCCGCTTCTGGATGGCAGATTGCAGGAGCCACTTGGTACTATCATACCAGCCCAACTTGGCACTGGTGCTACCTTGGGTCTGGGAACCATCCTGCGTATTGTGGATTTTCAGGAGCCAGCCGGCCACTCCCAGGCACTAGCCCTCAAACTCAAACTACGGCACATTTCTCTGAAAAAAAAAAAATTAAGCTGCCCTGCTTCTGGATGGCCGATTGCAAGAGCCACATGGTACTAGCAAACCAGCCCAACTTGGCACTGGTGCCACCTTGGGTCTGGGAACCATCCTGCATATTGTGGATTTTCAGGAGCCAGGCAGCCACTCCCATCCATAGGCTGCCAAACACAAACCACGGCCCTTTTCCCTGGCTAACAAAATTCAGATGCCCTGCTTCTGGATGGCAGATTGCAGGAGCCACTTGGTACTGTCAAACCAGCCTGACTTAGCACAGGTGTCACCTTGAGGCTGGGAACCATCCTGCGTATTGTGGATTTTCAGGAGTCAGCCGGCCACTCCAAGCTACAAGCCCTCAAACTCAAACCACGGCACTTTTCTCTGGCAAAGCGAACTCAGCCGCCCGGCCTCTGGATGGCAGATTTCAGGAGACACTTGGCACTTTCAGACCAGCCCGACTTGGCACTGGTGCCACCTTGTGTCTGGGAACCATCCTGCGTATTGTGGATTTTCAGGAGCCAGCTGGCCACTCCCAGCTAAAGGCTGCCAAACACAAACCACGGCCCTTTTCCCTAGCAAATAAAATTCAGATGCCCCACTTCAGGATGAAAGATTGCAGGAGACACTTGGTACTATCATACCAGTTCGACTTGGCACTGGTGCCACCTTGGGTCTGGGAACCATCCTGCATATTGTGGATTTTCAGGAGCCAGCAGGCCACTCCCAGCCACTAGCCCTCAAACTCAAACTACAACACATTTCTCTGAAAAAAAAAAAATTAAGCTGCCCTGCTTCTGGATGGCAGATTGCAGGAGCCACATGGTACTATCAAACCAGCCCGACTTGGCACTGGTGCCACCTTGGGTCTGGGAACCATCCTGCGTATTGTGGATTTTCAGAAGCCAGCCGGCCGCTCCCAGCTAGAGGCACCCGAAAAAAACCTCGGCCGTTTTCCCTGAAAACGAAACTCAGCTACCCCACTTCTGGATGGCAGATTGCAGGAGCCACTTGGTACTATCATACCAGCCCGACTTGGCACTGGTGCTACCTTGGGTCTGGGAACCATCCTGCGTCTCGTGGATTTTCAGGAGCCAGCAGGCCACTCCCAGGCACTAGCCCTCAAACTCAAACTACGGCACTTTTCTCTGAAAAAAAAAAAATTCCGCTGCCCTGCTTTTTGATGGCAGATTGCAGGAGCTACTTGATACTATCAAACCAGCCCAACTTGGCACTGGTGCCACCTTGTGTCTGGGAACCATCCTGCGTATGGAGGATTTTCAGGAGGCAGCCAGCCACTCCCAGCCATAGGCTGCCAAACACAAACCACGGCCCTTTTCCCAGGCTAACAAAATTCAGATGCCCCGATTCTGGATGACAGATTGCAAGAGCGACTTGGCACTTTCAGACCAGCCCGACTTGGCACTGGTTCCAACTTGGGTCTGGGAACCATCCTGCGTATTGTGGATTTTCACGAGCCAGCAGGCCACTCCCAGCCACTAGCCCTCAAACTCAAACTACGGCACATTTCTCTGAAAAAAAAAAAATTAAGCTGCCCTGCTTCTGGATGGCAGATTGCTGGAGCCACATGGTACTATCAAACCAGCCCGACTTGGCACTGGTGCCACCTTGGGTCTGGGAACCATCCTGCGTATTGTGGATTTTCAGGATCCAGCCGGCCACTCCAAGCCATAGGCGGCCAAACAAAAACCACAGCCTTTTTACCTGGCTTCCAAAATTCAGATGCCCCACTTCTGGATGGCAGATTGCAGGAGCCACTTGGTACTATCAAACCAGCCCGACTTGGCACTGGTGCCACCTTGGGTCTGGGAACCATCGTGCGTAGAGTGGATTTTCAGGAGCCAGCCGGCCACTCCCAGCCATAGGCTGCAAAATAAAAATCACGGCCCGTTTCCCTGGCTAACAAAATTAAGCTGCCCTGCTTCTGGATGGCAGATTGCAGGAGCCACTTGGTACTGTCAAACCAGCCCGACTTGGCACTGTTACCTCTTTTGGTCTGGGAACCTTCCTGCGTATCGTGGATTTTCAGGAGCCAGCCGGCCACTTCCAGCCACAAGCCCTAAAACTCAAACCACGGCACTTTTCTCTGGCAAAAAAAACTCAGCTGCATTTCTTCTGGATGGGAGATTGCAGGAGCCACTTGGTACTATCAAACCAGGCCGACTTAGCACTGGTGCCACCTTGGGTCTGGGAACCATCCTGCGCATCGTGGATTTTCAGGAGCCAGCCGGCCACTCCCAGCCATAGGCTGCCAAACACAAACCACGGCCCTTTTACCTGGCTAAAAAAATTCAGATGCCCCACTTCTGGATGGCAGATTGCAGGAGCCACATGGCACTTTAAAACCAGCCCGACTTGGCACTGGTGCCACCTTGGGTCTGGGAACCATCCTGCGTATTGTGGATTTTCAGGAGCCAGCTGGCCACTCCAAGCCACAAGCCCTCAAACTCAAACCACGGCACTTTTCTCTGGTAAAAACTACTCAGCTTCCCTTCTTCTGGATGGCAGATTGCAGGAGCCACTTGGTACTATCAAACCACCCCGACTCTGCCCTTGTGCCACCTTGGGTCTGGGAACCATCCTGCGTATCGTGGATTTTCAGGAGCCAGCTGGCCACTCCCAGCCATAGGCTGCCAAACACAAACCACGGCTCTTTTCTCTGGCTAACAAAATTCAGATGCCCTACTTCTGGATGGCAGATTGCAGGAGCCACATGGCACTTTAAAACCAGCCCAACTTGGCACAGGTGCCACCTTGGGTCTGGGAACCATCCTGTGTATCGTGGATTTTCAGGAGCCAGCTGGCCACTCTCAGCCACAAGCCCTCAAACTCAAACCACGGCTCTTTTCTCTGGCAAACAAAACTCAGCTGCCCTGCTTCTGGATGGCAGATTGCAGGAGCCACTTGGTACTATCAAACCAGCCAAACTTGGCACTGGTTCCACTTTGGGTCTGGAAACCATCCTGCGTATCGTGGATTTTCAGGAGCCAGCCGGCCACTCCCAGCCATAGGTTGCAAAATACAAACCACGGCCCATTCATCTGGCAAACAAAACTCATCTGCCCTGCTTCTGGATGGCAGATTGCAGGAGGCACTTTGTACTATCAAACCAGCTCGATTTGGCACTGGTGCCACATTGGGTCTGGAAACCATCCTGCGTAGTGTGGATTTTCAGGAGCCAGCTGGCCACTCCCAGCCACAAGCCCACAAATTCAAACCATGGCACATTTCTCTGGCAAAAAATACTAAGCTGCCCTGCTTCTGGATGGCAGATTGCAGGAGCCACTTGGTACTATCAAACAAGCCCGACTCTGCACTTGTGCCACCTTGGGTCTGGGAACCATCCTGCGTATCGTGGATTTTCAGGAGCCAGCCGGCCACTCCCAGCCATAGGCTGCCAAACACCAACCATGGCCCTTTTCTCTGGAAAACAAAATTCAGATGCCCTGCTTCTGGATGGCAGGTTGCAGGAGGCACTTGGTACTATCAAACCAGCCCGACTTGGCACTGGTGCCACCTTGGGTCTGGGAGCCATCCTGCGTAGAGTGGATGTTTAGGAGCCAGGTGGCCACTCCCAGCCACAAGCCCTCAAATTCAAACCACGGCACTTTTCTCTGGCAAAAAATACTCAGCTTCCCTGCTTCTGGAGGGCAGATTTCAAGAGCCACTTGGTACTATCAAACCAGCCCGACTCTACATATGTGCCACCTTGGGTCTGGGAACCATCCTGCGTATCGTGGATTTTCAGGAGCCAGCCGGCCACTCCCAGCCATAGGCTGCCAAACACAAGCCACGGCCCTTTTCCCTTGCTAACAAAATTCAGATGCCCCGCTTCTGGATGGCAGATTGCAGGAACCACTTGGCACTGTCAAACCAGCCCGACTTGGCACTGGTGCCACCTTGGGTCTGGGAACCATTGAGACGGAGTTGGGATCCATTCTGAATTAGGTGAAGTGCCTTGAAGAGGTGAGAGGTCTGTAGGGCCAAAGCTGAAGACAAGGCCGCATTCCAGAGACAGCAAGGAGACAGAGAAAGAAAAACAGTAATTACCGCAATGTCGATCTGCCCCAGACCTAGGAATTCCTCTGATAAAGAAGAACTAGTGCTAAATGTCACGCAGAATGAATATGTATGAACTTTTTGTGAAAGTGTATGCATATGCATTTGAGAGGGGGATAAAAGACGACCTGAGGTCTTCAGAGGTACGCATGCCTTGTTGGGGGACTTGCGTCCGGCGCGTGTCGTATAATAAACATACCGGGCTTTACAACTTTTATAAAGTTGTGAGTTTTCTTCTTTTCTCCGCAAAACATTATGGCGAGCCAAGCCAGGAGTTCTCTGTCCCCGCAGGGGCAGGGGGGATAGACGGACCTCCAAGGCGCGCCCTTGGATTTTTTCCTGGTGGGGCTCCGCTCGTCTCAACTTGCCACCTGCGAGGACAGACAAGGACCTGCTGGCCTGCGGAGGAAGATACGGTATGTACTGAGGGGCCCCCGGGGGAGGGAAAGGAGAGCAAGGGAGTAAACCGGAGACGTCTGGGTTCAGCTGATGGAGCAGCTGTATTAGAGACGGGGTTCATCGTTCTGATAGAGCAGACCGCAAGCGGCTCTGGCGGTGAGCCGAGTGAACCCGTGTATGTGTGTTGGGGGTTCATAGTTCTGATAGAGCAGAACTGTTGAGCCCGTGTGTGCTTTGTTTGTATGTGTGTGTGATGTCCGGACATTGTTTTGCTGTATGGTTAATGTGTGCATTGTGTTGTCGGTGCACTGTGTTTCTAAGCGTGCAAGTGTATAAGTGTATGGTGTATAAAAGGAATAAATCTACAGTGCGGGGGGGTCAGTACTACCTGTGTTTGAAGCAGCCGAGTGAGGCCTTAGGCGCCGGCTGCAGCAGGCTGCGGGGGCAGGGACAGAAGTGCCCTGCAGAGAAGCGAGTGGAAGAATGTCAGTGATGGTATTTATCGTGTTTAAATGTAGTGATTTGTGTAGATCTGGTACATTTTAACCGTGAGTATGAGCTCAGAGAGTTCCTTTGCCTTGGATGTTTGATTTTGATCTGTAGACTGTATGATGTTATTTTGAATGTGTCCAAGAAAATTGATGTGAGTAAATGCTGAATTATGGTATGCTATGTTGTGTTGAGAAAAGCGAGCACTTTGAGAGATATGCCCTTTCCCAGTGGTTTTGTGTGGTGATTTTCTTCCGCTGCATTGTGGTAATTTGATTCTCAGATTGTATAGTAGTGTTTGTGGAGATTTTAAGATTTTGTTGCAACAAGAGTGGTATTTTACATAGGAGAACTATAGTACAGTGATTTATGCTTAACTACTATAGAGTTAAAGGAATTCTAAGAATTCCCCCCCCTCACAGCAATTCAAGCCTTGGCTCTAGGGAATTTGAGATAAAGGGGGGTGTGGGTTCGAGTGTTTGTTTCTGAGGGCATATCAGAGTTTTGGCTATGACTAGCACAGCCTTTTTGCAAAGCAGTAAAACAAATGTAAGTAGACACAGGGCTTAATTAGATTGTGCAAGAAGAGAACTAGAAAAGACTGATATTTTGTTTGATCAGAATATAGTGTCTATATCACGTTTTTGATTAGCATGCTGTGTGAGGTGACAGTGGCTGTCCCCTGGGCACAGGGACAGCTCTGGCTGCCCCGTCTCCCCAGGGAACACGGGAATGGCCTGTGAGCAAAAGCTGGATGTGCAGTTATTATTGCAGTGTGGTGTTTATGAGAAACACTGGTTTTGCTGTTCTAATAAGTGTCAGGGCACATGTAAATTACAGGTTTCTGGTCAAGCGGATTCATAACCTAAGGTCTTAGAACTTGTGTGTGGGAACCACATCTGATACCTGCCACCTGGAGCTGTGTGTATAGGAGGAAAGTTCAGAAACTACTGTGAAGGTCTGTAAAAAGGTTTGAGTGGAAGCAAGATAGGGCAAGGAGAAATAAATAATGAGAACTGACCAGAGCAAAGAGGTTCCTAAATTAGCCCCTTTTGGGAGGGGCTCACTGGGAGAAGGCTGCCAGTAGAAGCACCTCAGAAAATAAAAAGATTTATAGTACTTCATTGCTGTTAGTACTGTTTTAAAATAGGAAGATAAACGGGATAGAGTTTTGTATGCTGAAATGTCTTTGTGTTTTAAGAAATCACTCAGATTTCTTGAAAAGGGAAAACAAGGCAAAGAGAAAGCAAATCAAACATGTTGTTCAGCATGCAGCATAAGATAGCAACGTATGAAATCAGGCAAGGATTATCATGCTGAAATGCAAAGCAATCACAGTTCACAAAATGAGTACATATGATTTGCTAAAGGCTCCTCCCAAGGTAAGGGAGGAAGGGTAAAGATGACCTCCCCAAAAGGGAAGAATTTTTGTTGACACAAGGGCCATATATTCAGTTTTAAATAAAACTTTAGTACCTGTGGAGAATGTTTATGTTGCAGTGTGGGGAACAACTGAACAACTGGCCAGTCTGAGAAGGCATCCTTGTGCAAACCTTTAAAGTAATATGTGTACTATGTGTACCTAAAAATTGTACCTTTTGTACAATTCGCTCAATTTGCTAAACATTCTCAAATGCACAAGGTTACTCTGGAGGCAAATTATATAAAGATGTTAGGATTAACATTAACAGACACTGAAATTAAGAAAAACATTAGTAAGGAGATATTAGAATAAGTAAACAAGTGTTTTCAAGGGTATGGGCCTCTGCTGTACCAGGGAGAGTGAAAGATGCTCCCCCATGAGCATCAAGTTTAAGGAAAGAACACAACTAGTGAGAACTGAGTAGTACCCTCAAAAGAAAGATAAAGAAGGAATCAGCCCAATAATTGATAGTTCTGGATTAAGGGCTGTCAATAAGATAACACAGAATTTATACCCTGTGGTAGCAAATCCATATACCTTACTAACTTGTTTAACACCTGAGCTAACCTGGTTCACTGTTTTAGGCCTAAGAGATGCCTTCTTTTGCCTCCCTATCCACGAAGCCAGCCAGAAAATTTTTGCATTCAAACACAAGCTCACATAGTCCACGTGCCTGAAGGCTTCAAGATTCCCCACTCCGATTGGAGAACAGCTTGCAAAAACCCAGAGTCCCAGGAAGCTCCACAAGAGGAAAGGAGGCTGTTGCAGTATGTGGACGATCTTCTAGTAGCCACTCGGACGAGGGAAGCAAGAGAAGCCTGGACGGTAAGCCTTTTGAATTTCCTAGGACTCCAAAGACGCAGAGTCTCAAAGAAAAGGCACAGGTAGTTGTTTTGCTGAGAAAAGAAGAAACCTCACAACTTTATAAAAGTTGTAAAGCCCGGTATGTTTATTTTACGACACGTGCCGGACCAAGTCCCCCAACAAGGATGCGTACCTCTGAAGACCTCGAGTCTTCTTTTATCCCCCTTCCAAATGCATATGCATACAGTTTCTCAATAAATTCATACATATTCATTCCGTGTGACATTTAGCACCAGTTCTTCTTTATCAAAGGAATTTCTAAGTCGGGGGCAAATCGACCTTGTGGTCTTTTCTGTTTCTCTTTCTCTGTCTCCTTGCTGTCTCAGCATGCAAGTTCCTCCTTCAGCTTTGGCCTCAGAGACTTTTCACCTCTCTTAGACACTTCACCTAATTCAGAATGGATCTTTACTCTGTCTCATTCCCCCCTTTCCTAGGAAATAAGTAAATTCTTTTACTTAATGAAAACCTTCACAACAGTAAGTGTCTTTTAGTGCTTCACCGTGTGATTTTGACAAAGATGTTAGTACAGTTATTTGCTGTAGCATTCTCCAGTACCAAATTAACAATATAATAGATAGTCCTAAACTTATCCCAACTAATATTAGTAAGACTACAATGGGGTGACACAACTTATTAAAGATTCCATTCGCAGTTGGTGACCACCCAAAGATCACATCCAATAATCTTAACAAAATTACATATACAGAGATTAGAATGGTTTCTACCAGACAGAATAACATCATTGCTATCAATTTTTACAGCAGCACAAGCAGTTCTCGAGCATACCCCCTTTTCCAGTATATACGAGCACAGTTTTCTGGTCAGTGACTGGATGGACTTCGAAGTGACAAATACTCTGTTCAGTGTCCAAACACACATCCTGAGCATTAATAGTATTGCTTTCGCAAATGAATCCCATCTGTTCTCTAGTAATGCAGGATTCTAAGTTTACTGTCTGCCACTTTCCATTCATCTTTCGTGCCCACACTCCATGTTCTGAAGGATAGAGTATTGTTTTTTCATGGTTTAATCCTAGGGCAATGATGGGATGGATAACATAAACAGTGGCATTATGTATGGAAGCACAAAGGCAGTTGCCACATTAGAAACAGGATCACAGGTGAAATTCACCATAGTCTGCCAGGATTGAAAGTTCCTTTCAAAATCAATTACATTATCCAACACAATTTCTTGAATTTCAGCTGGAAAATTACCTTCACCCCTTTCCCATATGATCAGAGCTGCTGTTGCTTGTATCCATAACTGTGCTTGTATACAACTGAAAGCTAAAGACACATTATCTTGTACTATACTAAGTGTTTCTACTATCAACTTGTGGTCTTGGTCCCCAGCCTTTTCATACTTCCTTACTTTTGCAGTACTTTTGAAATCTGTCACTGCCTAGTTCCTAATGCCAATAGAGATTACTATAAAGGCTGCTTCCATTTTGTTAGGCTTCCTGCTGCAGTGGCCAGTTTATTCACCAGTATTTCTGAATCAATTCCATTTAAAACTCCTAATCTTGTCCCTAATATGCCAGTTAGATGTTTGTTATGGGGAACAGGAACTGCTTTCTGTTTATGACCATCCCTCCCTGCCAGAGGGATGTGCTGGGCTCACACTGCAAATTCAGACACACTTCACAAGTGTATCTGACAGAGGTTTAGGTCATATTTGAGGCAGATGTTTGTTCTGAAATGTAGAGACCTCAGGAATCTCCTTCCCCCTCCAGAGCACCTGATTTCCCAGATGTGTGGCAAGCAGGAATGTCTCTCCTGGTCTACGAAACCTCACCCACCTTGCCCCTAGCTTCAGGTCCAAGCCTCAAGTAAATAATGAAGGGGAAGTCTAAGAGAAGAGCCTAAATTCATTGCAGTGCCTCAGAAGAAACTGGGATCAGGTTTCTGCTACTTGAAACACTCAGCACAAAAGTGATGCTTAAAATCCTACAGCCTGCTGCTGAGCTCTGAGGGGGAGTCTCTCTCTACCTCTTTTAAGCAGAATCCAACTGCCTCAGACTGGGACAATCACTGATCCAAACCTCAGTAGGAAAAGGGATAGCTATAAATAAAGAAAATCACTTTTCTTGCTTGGGTTAATTTACCACCTGCAGTTCAGCACCCTTTACCAGTCATTGCCTGAGTGTTCAGCCAACCGGCTTGGAAAATGACCTAAGGAGCTGTTGTTCAGTCACATTCTTTACTACGTTAGCTTCAAGTTTGGAGTTTGGGTAGGGTCTGAACTAGTATGGGGTGTATAAGGCCCTGCTGTGGTAAAAAGTGCAGAGTCCAGTTTGAATTCAAATGAAAGTCTGATAGTAATTCGAGCTCAAAGGCAGGTCACTTCTACAGGCTGTATCAAGGTGAAATTACACCACAGTCTGATTCATTTAGGTTACCACAGACTTCTTGGTGTTCATATACACCAGGGGAGGTTCAGACACTAATTACATCTGGTCTCTCATAAGATACCCTATTGATGGCCTGGCACCCTACTTTGATTTCTTCTCCTCTGATTCCTTGAAGAGTCCACAGTTCCTGCTCTTGCCATTCTTCCTCCTCACATACCTGATTCTCGTGGATTACTACAGTAGATATGTTTAAATCTTTTATCTCAGAAGGTTTTCCTATGGATCCAGTATACTGATTAAATGCCAGGGACCAAGGCCATTTAGCATTACTTTGCACAGAGGTACTCTCAAGTTCTGAAACTTCAGTTATGATTACACACAATACAATTCTACAAACTAAAATATGAGCTACTCCCGACGGCAATATATTCATTTTGCCCGAGTAAGTTTTAATCTCAGTTCATTGTCTCCTGGCGTCACTCCTTAAGGGGTTTCTGGGCCTTCTTCACCCGAGAGTGATGGATCCAGGCATTCTGCTCCTTGATTTTGATTGCAGTGAAGGTGGTGAGAAGTACTCGCAGTGGTCTGTCCCACTGTGGTTCCGAAGTCTTCTCTGTAAGAGACTTAACATATACATCATCCCCAGGCTATCTAACTCCCTGCTCCGAATTCCAGCCACATGTTTCTCAATTACTCTGAGCTGTTTGCTTAATGCCACCATGTAGGTGGACATTCTGGACATTCCCTTTGTATTCTATATGGTCTTCTATAAGGCATTCCAAACAGACTCAGCATTCCTTTAGCTCAAGGTTTAGTTTGAATTTGCAATAGTGCTAGTGGAAGAGCTTGGGCTAGGGTAGATCAACTTCTAGCCCCAGTCTTATGATTTGCTGCTTAATCAAATGATTCATTCTCTCCACCTGGCCGCTTGATTGGGGGTGGTATGGGGTGTGAAGTTCCTGATCTATGCCCAGATGGCTACTAATCTGTTGCACTATTTTGGAAATGAAATGTGATTCTTTATCTGAGGATATCGTGGCTGGAACTCTGAAGCGTGGTATTATTCCTTATAAAAATAATCTGGTCACCTCTTGAGCTTTGACAGTTCTGGTGGGGAAGGTTTCTGGCCACCCTGAAAATGTATCTATCAATACCAGTAAATACTGATACCCCCCTTTCCTTGGGAGTTCTGAAAAGTTAATTTGCCACTGCTGTACAGGCCCATGGCCTCTCCCAGTCTGACCGAGTTTTGGCCGGGGGCGTATTTTGGGGTTAGTCTGGAGGCAAGGATCACATTGTCGGCTTACTTGAGTGATAGTGGCATATAAATTCTTGACAACGATACAACGATTGTTTCAATCAGATGCGTGTTCTAGAAAGCCTGTGGAAATTACTGCTTCAAAGTCAACACTTCATTTCAATGCACTCTGTATCACTTGCAGCTTTGGTCATTTCGAAATGGAGCCACACTCTATAAAAGGCTTCTAAGTAGTTAGGTCCTAGTGTGTTTTCTAGTGCCCTTCCTTCACTAGTAACCACGAAAATGGGAAGGGATTACTAGCTCTCTTTCAATGGTAGCCCACCCCTTGCAGTTGTACGTCTCTTTTGGTTAGTATTATTGTATTATGGCTTACCTTCGAGGAAAATCTGTTCCTCACCGTTTGCTGCTTTCTTTGCCTCTCCATCTGCCAGCTCATTTCTTTCCTCCAATTTTAAGCTCACTCTCTATTGTGCCTTAATATGCCTTTTCAGGTAGCTGAACTGCTTCCAGCAGCTGGATTGTCTCTTCTTTCCCTGTGAGGTCAGCTGTCCCCTCTCTTTCCAGATGGCTCCATGTGCATGTGTGACTCCAAATGCATTCCTTGGGTCTGTGTAGATGGTTATTCTCCTCCCTTTTGCCCTTTCCAGGGCACGGGTCAGGGCAATTATCTCAGCCTTCTGCACAGAGGTACCTGTTGGTAAGGGTCCAGACTCGATTACCTCTCTCCAGGTAGTCACCGTCAACTTTGCAATGTCGCTTTCCTGTCAGTGAACCAGGTCTCTGCATCGTCCGGTGGAGTGTCCCTTAAGTCTGGGCGGCGGGAGTAGGTAGCTTCGGTGGTCTCTAGGCAACTCTGGTGTCCACTGAGAAAAGAAGCTGAGTTGACAATATTAGTCACCACTATCTCTACATCGTCTTGCTCTACCATGATGGCCTGGCATTTCAGAAACCTCTGTGGTGAGAGCCAGTGGCCACCCTTTACTTCCAGTGCTGCAGACATTTTGTGGGACACTAGCACAGTCATTTTTGTCCCAGGGTAAACTTGCGTTCCTCTTGAATATTCAGCACGACTGCTGCTACAGATCTGAGGCAACCTGGCCATCCTTTGGCTGTTGCATCTAGTTGCTTAGAGAAGTAAGCAACTGCCTTTCAGTAAGGGTCCAAGTCCTGAGCCAGTATTCCCTGGGCAATTCCTTGCGTGGGAAAAATAGAAAGAATGGTTTACTTACATCTGGAAGTTTCAAAGCTGGAGCTGACATGAGGGCACTCTCTCTAGCTGGCGAAAGGCCCATGTGGTGTCTCGTGTCCACTGGAGATCTCTGTTTCCATCGGCAATAAGAGCATAGAGGGGTCTGGCGAGCAGTCCATAAAGTCTGCTGCTCAGCACTCACTTCTTACCCCAGGTAGATTACCTTCTGTTTCACTACCTGTGCCTTTTTCTTTGAGACTCTATCCTTGGAGTCCTAGGAAATTCAAAAGGCTTACCATCCAGGCTTCTCTCGCTTCCCTCATCCGAGTGGCTACTAGAAGATCGTCCATGTACTGCAACATCCTCCTTTCCTCTTGTGGGGCTTCCTGGGACTCTGGGTCTTTGCAAGCTGTTCTCCAATCGGAGTGGTGAATCTTGAAGCCTTCAGGCACGTGGACTATGTGAGCTTGTGTTTGAATTTTCTGGCTGGCTTCATGGATAGGGAGGCAAAAGAAGGCATCTCTTAGGCCTAAAACAGTGAACCAGGTTAGCTCAGGTGTTAAACAAGTTAGTAAGGTATATGGATTTGCTACCACAGGGTATAAATTCTGTGTTATCTTATTGACAGCCCTTAGTCCAGTACTATCAATTATTGGGCTGATTCCTTCTTTATCTTTCTTTTGAGGGTACTACTCAGTTCTCACTAGTTGTGTTCTTTCCTTAAACTTGATGCTCATGGGGGAGCATCTTTCACTCTCCCTGGTACAGCAGAGGCCCATACCCTTGAAAACACTTGTTTACTTATTCTAATATCTCCTTACTAATGTTTTTCTTAATTTCAGTGTCTGTTAATGTTAATCCTAACATCTTTATATCATTTTCCTCCAGAGTAACCTTTCTCATTTGAGAATGTTTAGCAAATTGAGCGAATTGTACAAAAGCTTTTAGGTACACATAGTACACATATTACTTTAAAGGTTTGCACAAGGATGCCTTCTCAGACTGGCCAGTTCAGTTGTTCCCCACACTGCAACATAAACATTCTCCACAGGTACTAAAGTTTTTTTTAAAACTGAATATATGGCCCTTGTGTCAACAAAAATTCTTCCCTTTTGGGGAGGTCATCTTTACCCTTCCTCCCTTACCTTGGGAGGAGCCTTTAGCAAATCATATGTACTCATTTTGTGAACTGTGATTGCTTTGCATTTCAGCATGATAATCCTTGCCTGATTTCATACGTTGCTATCTTATGCTGCATGCTGAACAACATGTTTGATTTGCTTTCTCTTTGCCTTGTTTTCCCTTTTCAAGAAATCTGAGTGATTTCTTAAAACACAAAGACATTTCAGCATACAAAACTCTATCCCATTTATCCTCCTATTTTAAAACAATACTAACAGCAATGAAGTACTATAAATCTTTTTATTTTCTGAGCTGCTCCTACTGGCAGCCTTCTCCCAGTGAGCCCCTCCCAAAAGGGGCTAATTTAGAAACCTTTTTGCTCTGGTCAGTTCTCATTATTTATTTCTCCTTGCCCTATCTCGCTTCCACTCAAACCTTTTTACAGACCTTCACAGTAGTTTCTCAACTTTCCTCCTACACACAGCTCCAGGTGGCAGGTATCAGATGTGGTTCCCACACACAAGTTCTAAGACCTTAGGTTCTGAATCCGCTTGACCAGAAACCTGTAATTTACATGTGCCCTGACACTTATTAGAACAGCAAAACCAGTGTTTCTCATAAACACCACACTGCAATAATAACTGCACATCCAGCTTTTGCTCACAGGCCATTCCCGTGTTCCCTGGGGAGACAGGGCAGCCAGAGCTGTCCCTGTGCCCAGGGGACAGCCACTGTCACCTCACACAGCATGCTAATCAAAAACGTAACATAGACACTACATTCTGAGCAAACAAAATATCAGTCTTTTCTAGTTCTCTTCTTGCACAATCTAATTAAGCCCTGTGTCTACTTACATTTGTTTTACTGCTTTGCAAAAAGGCTGTGCTAGTCACAGCCGAAATTCTGATATGCCTCAGACACAAACGCTTCCACCCGCACCCCCCATTTTTATCTCAAATTCGCTAGAGCCAAGGCTTGAATTGCTGTGAGGGGGGGGGAATTCTTGGAATTCCTTTAACTCTATCGCAATTAAGCATAAATCACCGTACTATAGTTCTCCTATGTAAAATGCCACTCTTGTTGCAACAAAATCTTAAAATCTCCACAAACACTACTATACAATCTGAGAATCAAATTACCACAATGCAGCGGAAGAAAATCACCACACAAAACCACTGGAAAAGGGCATATCTCTCAAAGTGCTCGCTTTTTTCAACACAACATAGCATACCATAATTCAGCATTTACTCACATCAATTTTCTTGGACACAATCAAAATCAAACATCCAAGGCAAAGGAAAACTCTGAGCTCATACTCACACTCACGGTTAAAATGTACCAGATCTACACAAATCACTACATTTAAACACGATAAATACCATCACTGACATTCTTCAACTCGCTTCTCTGCAGGGCACTTCTGTCCCTGCCCCCGCAGCCTGCTGCAGCCGGCGCCTCAGGCCTCACTCGGCTGCTTCAGACACGGGTAGTACTGACCCCCCCCGCACTGTAGATTTATTCTCTTTTATACACCATACACTTATACACTTGCACGATTAGAAACACAGTGCACCGACCACACAATGCACACATTAACCATACAGCAACACAGTGTCCGGACATCACACACACACAAACAAAGCACACACGGGCTCAACAGTTCTGCTCTATCAGAACTATGGACCCCCAACGCACATATACACGGGTTCACCCGGCTCACCCCCAGAGCCTCTAGCGGTTCTGCTCTATCAGAACTATGAACCCCCAACACACATACACGGGTTCACCCGGCTCACCCCCAGAGCCACTAGCGGTCTGCTCTATCAGAACGATGAACCCCATCTCTAATACAGCTGCTCCATCAGCTATACCCAGACGTCTCCGGTTTACTCCCTTGCTCTCCTTTCCGTCCCCCGGGGGCCCCTCAGTACATACTGTATCTTCATCCGCAGGCCATCAGGTCCTTGTCTGTCCTCGCAGGTGGCAAGTTGAGACGAGCGGAGCCCCACCAGGAAAAAATCCTAGGGCGTGCCTTGGAGGTCCGTCTATCCCCCCTGCCCCTGCGGGGACAGAGAACTCCTGGCTTGGCTCGCCATAATGTTTTGCGGAGAAAAGAAGAAACCTCACAACTTTATAAAAGTTGTAAAGCCCGGTATGTTTATTTTACGACACGTGCCGGACGCAAGTCCCCCAACAAGGATGCGTACCTCTGAAGACCTCGAGTCTTCTTTTATCCCCCTTCCAAATGCATATGCATACAGTTTCTCAATAAGTTCATACATATTCATTCCGTGTGACATTTAGCACCAGTTCTTCTTTATCAAAGGAATTTCTAAGTCGGGGGCAAATCGACCTTGTGGTCTTTTCTGTTTTTCTTTCTCTGTCTCCTTGCTGTCTCGGCATGCGAGTTCCTCCTTCAGCTTTGGCCTCAGAGACTTTTCACCTCTCTTAGACACTTCACCTAATTCAGAATGGATCTTTACTCTGTCTCATTGTGAAACAGAAGGTATTCTACCTGGGGTAAGAAGTGAGTGCTGAGCAGCAGACTTTAAGGCAGGGAAGCCCTATGGACTGTTCGCCAGACCCCTCTATGCTCTTATTGTCAATGGAAACAGAGATCTCCAGTGGACACGAGACACCACATGAGCCTTTCGCCAGCTAGAGAGAGTGCCCTCATGTCAGCTCCAGCTTTGAAACTTCCAGATGTAAGTAAACCATTCTTTCTATTTTTCCCACACAAGGAATTGCCCAGGGAATACTGGCTCAGGACTTGGACCCTTACTGAAGGGCAGTTGCTTACTTCTCTAAGCAACTAGATGCAACAGCCAAAGGATGGCCAGGTTGCCTCAGCGCTGTAGCAGCAGTCGTGCTGAATATTCAAGAGGCATGCAAGTTTACCCTGGGACAAAAATGACTGTGCTAGTGTCCCACACAGTGTCCGCAGCACTGGAAGTAAAGGGTGGCCACTGGCTCTCACCACAGAGATTTCTGAAATGCCAGGCCATCATGGTAGAGCAAGACGATGTAGAGATAGTGGTGACTAATATTGTCAACCCAGCTTCTTTTCTCAGTGGACACCATAGTTGCCTAGAGACCACCGAAGCTACCTACTCCTGCGGCCCAGACTTAAGGGACACTCCTCCAGACGATGCAGAGACCTAGTTCACTGACAGGAAAGCGACATTGCAAAGTTCACGGTGACTACCTGCAGAGAGGTAATCGAGTCTGGACCCTTACCAACAGGTACCTCTGTGCAGAAGGCTGAGATAATTGCCCTGACCCGTGCCCTGGAAAGGGCAAAAGGGAGGAGAATAACCATCTACACAGACCCAAGGAATGCATTTGGAGTCACACATGCACATGGAGCCATCTGGAAAGAGAGGGGACTGCTGACCTCACAGGGAAAGAAGAGACAATCCAGCTGCTGGAAGCAGTTCAGCTACCTGAAAAGGCATATTAAGGCACACTAGAGAGTGAGCTTAAAATTGGAGGAAAGAAATGAGCTGGCGGATAGAGAGGCAAAGAAAGCAGCAAAGGGTGAGGTACAGATTTTCCTCGAAGGTAAGCCATAATACAATAATACTAACCAAAAGAGACGTACAACTGCAAGGGGTGGGCAACCATTGAAAGAGAGCTAGGAATCCCTTCCCATTTTCGTGGTTACTAGTGAAGGAAGGGCACTAGAAAACACACTAGGACCTAACTACTTAGAAGCCTTTTATAGAGTGTGGCTCCTTTTTCGAAATGACCAAGGCTGCGAGTGATACAGAGTGCATTACACAAATCTGATTGAAACAGTCGTTGTATCGTTGTCAGGAATTTATATGCCACTATCACTCAGGTGAGCCGACAGTGTGATCCTTGCCTCCAGACTAACCCCAAAATACCCCCCCGGCCAAAACTCGGTCAGACTGGGAGAGGCCATGGGCCTGTACAGCAGTAGCAAATTAACTTTTCAGAACTCCCAAGGAAAGGGGGGTATCAGTATTTACTGGTATTGATAGATACATTTTCAGGGTGGCCAGAAACCTTCCCCACCAGAACTGTCAAAGCTCAAGAGGTGACCAGATTATTTTTATAAAGAATAATACCACGCTTCAGAGTTCCAGCCACGATATCCTCAGATAAAGAATCACATTTCATTTCCAAAATAGTGCAACAGATTAGTAGCCATCTGGGCACAGATTAGGAACTTCACACCCCATACCACCCCCAATCAAGCGGCAAGGTGGAGAGAATGAATCATTTGATTAAGCAGCAAATCATAAGACTGGGGCTAGAAGTTAATCTACCCTAGCCCAAGCTCTTCCACTAGCACTATTGCAAATTCAAACTAAACCTTGAGCTAAAGGAATGCTGAGTCCTTTTGGAATGCCTTATAGAAGACCATATAGAACACAAAGGGAATGTCCAGAATGTCCACCTACATGGTGGCATTAAGCAAACAGCTCAGAGTAATTGAGAAACATGTGGCTGGAATTCGGAGTAGGGAGTTAGACAGCCAGTTAGATAGCCTGGGGATGATGTATATGTTAAGTCTCTTACAGAGAAGACTTCGGAACCACAGTGGGACAGACCACTGCGAGTACTTCTCACCACCTTCACTGCAATCAAAATCAAGGAGCAGAATGCCTGGATCCATCACTCTCGGGTGAAGAAGGCCCAGAAACCCCTTAAGGGGTGACGCCAGGAGACAATGAACTGAGATTAAGACTTACTCGGGCAAAATGAGTATATTGCGGTCGGGAGTAGCTCATATTTTAGTTTGTAGAATTGTATTGTGTGTAATCATAACTGAAGTTTCAGAACTTGAGAGTACCTCTGTGCAAAGTAATGCTAAATGGCCTTGGTCCCTGGCATTTAATCAGTATACTGGATCCATAGGAAAACCTTCTGAGATAAAAGATTTAAACATATCTACTGTAGTAATCCACGAGAATCAGATATGTGAGGAGCAAGAATGGCAAGAACAGAAACTGTGGACTCTTCAAGGAATCAGAGGAGAAGAAATCAAAGTAGGGTGCCGGGTCATCAATAGGGCAGCTTATGAGAGACCAGATGTAATTAGTGTCTGAACCTCTCCTGGTGTATATGAACACCAGGAAGTCTGTGATAACCTAAGTGAATCAGACTGTTGGTGTAATTTCACCTTGATACAGCCTGTAGAAGTGACCTGCCTTTAAGCTCGAATTAATATCAGACTTTCATTTGAATTCAAAGTGGATGTGACTGAACAACAGCTATTATTCAATCCAGAATGGTCTCTCAAATGTGTGGAGTTGATAATGCAAATTAACATCTCAAAAATCCAACCAGCCTGCTCCTCCTTCCTAAAAACTCCCTTTGAGGGCTGGACACTGCACTTTTTACCACAGCAGGGCCTTATACACCCCATACTAGTTCAGACTAAAACAGGCATATCTCAGGAGCAGAACACGAAAGGAAGGAGCCAGCTCTCCTGGTGACTAAAACCAGGAACACCAAGAAATCAGTTTCCTTAGGTCATTTGCCAAGCCGGTTGGCTGAACACCCAGGCAATGACTGGTAAAGGGTGCTGAACTGCAGGTGGTAAATTAACCCAAGCAAGGAAGGTGATTTTCTTTATTTATAGCTATCCCCTTTCCTACTGAGATTTGGATCAGTGATTGTCCCAGTCTGAGGCGGTTGGATTCTGCTTAAAAGAGGTAGAGAGAGACTCCCCCTCAGAGCTCAGCAGCAGGCTGTAGGATTTTGAGCATCACTTTTGTGCTGAGTGTTTCAAGTAGCAGAAACCTGATCCCAGTTTCTTCTGAGGCACTGCAATGAATTTAGGCTCTTCTCTCAGACTTCCCCTCCATTATTTACTTGAGGCTTAGACCTGAAGCTAGAGGCAAGGTGGGTGAGGTTTCGTAGACCAGGAGAGACATTCCTACTTGCCACACATCTGGGAAATCAGGTACTCTGGAGGGGGAAGGAGATTCCTGAGGTCTCTACATTTCAGAACAAATATCTGCCTCAAATATGACCTAAACCTCTGTCAGATACACTTGTGAAGTGTGTCTGAATTTGCAGTGTGAGCCCAGCACATCCCTCTGGCAGGGAGGGATGGTCATAAACAGAAAGCAGTTCCTGTTCCCCATAACAAACATCTAACTGGTATATTAGGGAAAAATTAGGAGTTTTAAATGGAATTGATTCAGAAATACTGGTGAATAAACTGGCCACTGCAGCAGGTAGCCTAACAAAATGGAAGCAGCCTTTATAGTAATCTCTATTGGCATTAGGAACTAGGCAGTGACAGGTTTCAAAAGTACTGCCAAAGTAAGGAAGTATGAAAAGGCTGGGGACCAAGACCACAAGTTGATAGTAGAAACACTTAGTATAGTACAAGATAATGTGTCTTTAGCTTTCAGTTGTATACAAGCACAGTTATGATACAAGCAACAGCAGCTCTGATCATATGGGAAAGGGGTGAAGGTAATTTTCCAGCTGAAATTCAAGAAATTGTGTTGGATAATGCAATTGATCTTGAAAGGAACTTTCAATCCTGGCAGACTATGGTGAATTTCACCTATGATCCTGTTTCTAATGTGGCAACTGCCTTTGTGCTTACCATACATAATGCCACTGTTTATGTTATCCATCCCATCATTGCTCTAGGAT
Organism: Passerculus sandwichensis; assembly: GCA_031885435.1. Taxonomy (NCBI): domain Eukaryota; kingdom Metazoa; phylum Chordata; class Aves; order Passeriformes; family Passerellidae; genus Passerculus; species Passerculus sandwichensis. Next base: position 2,028,130 of record CM063166.1, on the reverse strand, counting down.
CAAACCATGAAAAAACAATACTCTATCCTTCAGAACATGGAGTGTGGGCACAAAAGATGAATGGGAAATGGCAGACAGTGAACTTAGAATCCTGCACTGCTAGAGAACAGATGGGATTCATTTGTGAAAGCAATACAATTAATGCTCACATTGTGTGTTTGGACACTGAGCAGAGTATTTGTCACTTCGAAAGTCATCCAGTCACTGACCAGAAAACTGTGCTCGTATATACTGGAAAAGGGGGTATGCTCGAGAACTGCTTGTGCGGCTGTACTAATTGATAGCAATGATGTTATTCTGTCTAAGCAGAAACCATTCTAATCTCTGTATATGTAATTCTGTTAAGATTATTGGATGTGATCTTTGGGTGGTCACCAACTGCGAATGGAATCTTTAATAAGGTGTGTCACCCCATTGTAGTCTTACTAATATTAGTTGGGATAAGTTTAAAACTATCTATTACATTGTTAATTTGGAACTGTAGGATGCTACAACGAATAGCTGTACTAACCTCTTTGTCAAACGTGCATGGTGAAGCGTTAAAAGACACTTATTGTCGCAGGGGTTTTCCTTAAGTAAAAGAATTTACTTATTTCCTCGGAAAGGGGGGAATGAGACGGAGTGGGGATCCATTCTGAATTAGGTGAAGTGCCTGGAAGAGGTGAGGGGTCTGTAGGGCCAAGGCTGACGAAAAGGCCGCATTCCAGAGACAGCAAGGAGACAGAGAAAGAGAAACAGAAAAGACCACAAGGTCGATTTGCCCCCGACTTAGAAATTCCTTTGATAAAGAAGAACTAGTGCTAAATGTCACGCAGAATGAATATGTATGAACTTATTGTGAAAGTGTATGCATATGCATTTGAGAGGGGGATAAAAGACGACCTGAGGTCTTCAGAGGTACGCATGCCTTGTTGGGGGACTTGCGTCCGGCGTGTGTCGTAAAATAAACATACCGGGCTTTACAACTTATATAAAGTTGTGAGGTTTCTTCTTTTCTCCGCAAAACACCATCCTGCGTGTTATGGATTTTCAGGAGCCAGCTGGCCACTCCCAGCCACAAGCCCTCAAACTCAAACCACGGCCCTTTTCTCTGGCAAACAAAACTCAGCTGCCCTGCCTCTGGATGGCAGATTGCAGGAGCCACTTTGCACATTCAAACCAGCCCAATTTGGCACTGGTGCCACCTTGGGTCTGGAAACCGTCCTGCGCATCGTGGATTTTCAGGAGCCAGCCAGCCACTTCCAGCCATAGGCTGCCAAACACAAATCACGGCCCTTTTACATGGCTAACAAAATTCAGATGCCCCACTTCTGGATGGCAGATTGCAGGAGCCACTTGGTACTATCAAACCAGCCCGACTTCGCGCTGGTGCCACCTTCGGTCTGGGAACCATCCTGCGTATCGTGGACTTTCAGGAGCCAGCCGTCCACTCCCAGCCACAAGCCCTCAAACTCAAACCACAGCCGTTTCCTCTGGCAAAAGGAACTCAGCTGCCCTGCTTCTGGATGGCAGATTGAAAGAGCCACTTGGTACTTTTAAACCAGCCAAACATGGCACTGGTTCCACCTTGGGTCTTAGAACCATCCTGCCTATTGTGGATTTTCAGGAGCCAGCCGGCCACTCCCAGCCACAGGCGCCCAAAAACAAACCTCTGCCGGTTTCCCTGACAAACAAAACTCAGCTACCCCGCTTCTGGATGGCAGATTGCAGGAGCCACTTGGTACTATCAAAAAAGCCCAATTTTGCACTGGTTCCAACATGGGTCTGGGAAACATCCTGCGTATAGTGGATTTTCCGGAGCCAGCTGGCCACTCCCAGCCACAAGCCCACCAACTCAAACCACGGCCCCTTTCTCTGGCAAACAAAACTCAGCTGCCCTGCTTCTGGATGGCAGCTTGCAGGACCCACTTGGTACTATCAAACCAGCCCGACTTGGCACTGGTGTCACGTTGGGTCTGGGAACCATCCTGCGTATTGTGGATGTTCAGGAGCCAGCCGGCCACTCCAAGCCATAGGCTGCAAAATACAAACCACGGCCCGTTTCCCTGGCTAACAAAATTCAGATGCCCCACTTCTGGATGGCAGATTGCAGGAGCCACTTGGCACTTTCAAACCAGCCCGACTCGGCACTGGTTCCATTTAGGGTCTGGAAACCATCCTGCGTATCGTGGATTTTGAGGAGCCAGCTGGCCACTCCCAGCCACAAGCCCTCAAACTCAAACCACTGCACATTTCTCTAGCAAAAAAAACTCAGCTGCCCCGCCTTTGGATGACAGATTTCAGGAGCCACATGGTACTATCAAATCAGCCAAAATTGGCACTGGAGCCACCTTGGGTCTGGGAACCATCCTGTGTATCATGGATTTTTAGGAGCCAGCCGGCCACTCCCAGCCATAGGCTGCCAAACACAAACCACGGCCCTTTTCCCTGGCTAACAAAATTCAGATGCCCTGCTTCTGGATGGCAGATTGCAGGAGCCACTTGGTACTATCAAACCAGCCCGATTTGGCACTGGTGCCACCTTGGGTCTGGGAACCATCCTGCGTATCGTGGATTTTCCGGAGCCAGCCGGCCACTCCCAGCCACAAGCTCTCAAACTCAACCCACGGCCCTATTCCTCTTGCAAACAAAACTCAGTTGCCTTGCTTCTGGATGGCGGGTTGCAGGAGCCACTTGGTACTATCAAACCAGTCCGATTTTCACTGGTGCCAAATTGGGTCTGGGAATAATCCTGCGTATAGTGGATTTTCAGGAGCCAGCAAGCCACTCCCAGCCACAAGCCCTCAAACTCAAACCACGGCCACTTTCTCTGGCAAACAAAACTCAGCTGCCCTGCTTCTGGATGGCAGCTTGCAGGAGCCACTTGGTACTATCAAACCAGCCCGACTTGGCACTGGTGCCACGTTGGGTCTGGGAACCATCCTGCGTATCGTGGACTTTCAGGAGCCAGCCGTCCACTCCCAGCCAAAGGCAGCCGAACACAAACCACGGCCCTTTTCTCTGGCAAATAAAACTCAGCTGCCCCACTTCTGGATGGCAGATTGCAGGAGCCACTTTGTGGTATCATACCAGCCCGATTTGGCACTGGTGCCACCTTGGGTCTGGGAACCATCCTGCCTATTGTGGATTTTCAGGAGCCAGCCGTCCACTCCCAGCCACAAGCCCTCAGACTCAAACCACGGCCCCTTTCACTGGCAAACAAAACTCAGCAGCCCCGCTTCTGGATGGCAGCTTGCAGGAGCCACTTGGTACTATCAAACCAGCCCAACTTGGCACTGGTGCCACCTTGGGTCTGGGAACCATCCTGCGTTTTGTGGATATTCAGGAGCCAGCTGGCCACTCCCGGCCATAGGCTGCCAAACACAAACCACGGCTCTTTTCCCTGGCTAACAAAATTCAGCTGCCTCGCTCCTGGATTGCAGATTGCAGGAGCCACTTGGCACTGCCAAACCAGCCCGACTTTGCACTGGTGCCAACTTGGGTCTGGGAACCATCCTGCGTATCGTGGATTTTCAGGAGCCAGCCGGCCACTCCCAGCCAAAAGCACTCAAACTCAAACCACGGCCCATTTCTCTGGCAAACAAAACTCAGCTACCCCGCTTCTGGATGGCAGATTGCAGGACCCACTTGGTACTATCAGACCAGCCACACTTGGCACTGGTGCTACCTTGGGTCTGGGAACCATCCTGCGTATCGTGGATTTTCAGGAGCCAGCCGGCCACTCCCAGCCATAGGCTGCCAAACACAAACCCTCGGCCCTTTTCCCTGGCAAACAAAACTCAGCTGCACTGCTTCTGGATGGCAGATTGGAGGAGCCACTTGGTACTATCAAACATGCCCGATTTGGCACTGGTGCCACCTTGGGTCTGGGAACCATCCTGCCTATTGTGGATTTTCAGGAGCCAGCCGGCAACTCCAAGCCACAGGCGCCCAAAAAAACCTCGGCCGGTTTCCCTGACAAACAAAACTCAGCTGCCCCGCTTCTGGATGGCAGATTGCAGGAGCCACTTTGTACTATCCAACCAGACCGATTTTGCACTGGTGCCACCTTGAGTCTGGGAACCATCCTGCGTATCGTGGATTTTCAGGAGCCAGCCGGCCACTCCCGGCCATAGGCTGTCAAACACAAACCACGGCTTTTTTCCCTGGCTAACAAAATTCAGATGCCCCGCTTCTGGATGGCAGATTGCAGGAGCCACTTGGTACTGTCAAACGAGCCTGACTTCGCACTGGTGCCACCTTGGGACTGGGAACCATCCTGCGTATTTTGGATTTTCAGGAGCCAGCCGGCCACTCCCAGCCACAAGCCATAAAACTCAAACCACGGCCCTTTTCACTGGAAAACAAAACTCAGCTGCCCTGCTTCTGGATGGCAGGTGTCAGGAGCCACTTGGTACTATCAAACCAGCCCGACTTGGCACTGGTGCCACCTTGGGTCTGGGAACCATCCTGCGTATCGTGGACTTTCAGGAGCCAGCCGTCCACTCCCAGCCACAAGCCCTCAAACTCAAACCACAGCCGTTTCCTCTGGAAAACAGAACTCAGCTGCCCTGCTTCTGGATGGCAGATTGAAAGAGCCACTTGGTACTTTTAAACCAGCCAAACATGGCACTGGTTCCACCTTGGGTCTTAGAACCATCCTGCCTATTGTGGATTTTCAGGAGCCAGCCGGCCACTCCCAGCCACAAGCCCAACAACTCAAACCACGGCCCTTTGCTCTGGCAAACAAAAGTCAGCTGCCCCGCTTCTGGATGGCAGCTTGCAGGAGCAACTTGGTACTATCAAACCAGCCCGACTTGGCACTGGTGCCACGTTGGGTCTGGGAACCATCCTGCGTATGATGGATGTTCTGGAGCCAGCCGGCCACTCCACGCCATAGGCTGCAAAATACAAACCACGGCCCGTTTCCCTGGCTAACAAAATTCAGATGCCCCACTTCTAGATGGCAGATTGCAGGAGCCACTTAGCACTTTCAAACCAGCCCGACTCGGCACTGGTTCCATTTAGGGTCTGGAAACCATCCTGCGTATCGTGGATTTTGAGGAGCCAGCTGGCCACTCCCAGCCACAAGCCCTCAAACTCAAACCACTGCACATTTCTCTAGCAAAAAAAACTCAGCTGCCCCGCCTTTGGATGACAGATTTCAGGAGCCACATGGTACTATCAAATCAGCCAAAATTGGCACTGGAGCCACCTTGGGTCTGGGAACCATCCTGTGTATCATGGATTTTTAGGAGCCAGCCGGCCTCTCCCAGCCATAGGCTGCCAAACACAAACCACGGCCCTTTTCCCTGGCTAACAAAATTCAGATGCCCTGCTTCTGGATGGCAGATTGCAGGAGCCACTTGGTACTATCAAACCAGCCCGATTTGGCACTGGTGGCACCTTGGGTCTGGGAACCATCCTGCGTATCGTGGATTTTCCGGAGCCAGCCGGCAACTCCCAGCCACAAGCTCTCAAACTCAACCCACGGCCCTATTCCTCTTGCAAACAAAACTCAGTTGCCCTGCTTCTGGATGGCGGGTTGCAGGAGCCACTTGGTACTATCAAACCAGTCCGATTTTCACTGGTGCCAAATTGGGTCTGGGAATAATCCTGCGTATAGTGGATTTTCAGGAGCCAGCTGGCCACTCCCAGCCACAAGCCCTCAAACTCAAACCACGGCCACTTTCTCTGGCAAACAAAACTCAGCTGCCCTGCTTCTGGATGGCAGCTTGCAGGAGCCACTTGGTACTATCAAACCAGCCCGACTTGGCACTGGTGCCACGTTGGGTCTGGGAACCATCCTGCGTATCGTGGACTTTCAGGAGCCAGCCGTCCACTCCCAGCCAAAGGCAGCCGAACACAAACCACGGCCCTTTTCTCTGGCAAATAAAACTCAGCTGCCCCACTTCTGGATGGCAGATTGCAGGAGCCACTTTGTGGTATCATACCAGCCCGATTTGGCACTGGTGCCACCTTGGGTCTGGGAACCATCCTGCCTATTGTGGATTTTCAGGAGCCAGCCGTCCACTCCCAGCCACAAGCCCTCAGACTCAAACCACGGCCCCTTTCACTGGCAAACAAAACTCAGCAGCCCCGCTTCTGGATGGCAGCTTGCAGGAGCCACTTGGTACTATCAAACCAGCCCAACTTGGCACTGGTGCCACCTTGGGTCTGGGAACCATCCTGCGTTTTGTGGATTTTCAGGAGCCAGCTGGCCACTCCCGGCCATAGGCTGCCAAACACAAACCACGGCTCTTTTCCCTGGCTAACAAAATTCAGCTGCCTCGCTCCTGGATTGCAGATTGCAGGAGCCACTTGGCACTGCCAAACCAGCCCGACTTTGCACTGGTGCAAACTTGGGTCTGGGAACCATCCTGCGTATTGTGGATTTTCAGGAGCCAGCCGGCCACTCCCAGCCAAAAGCACTCAAACTCAAGCCACGGCCCATTTCTCTGGCAAACAAAACTCAGCTACCCCGCTTCTGGATGGCAGATTGCAGGACCCACTTGGTACTATCAGACCAGCCACACTTGGCACTGGTGCTACCTTGGGTCTGGGAACCATCCTGCGTATCGTGGATTTTCAGGAGCCAGCCGGCCACTCCCAGCCATAGGCTGCCAAACACAAACCCTCGGCCCTTTTCCCTGGCAAACAAAACTCAGCTGCACTGCTTCTGGATGGCAGATTGCAGGAGCCACTTGGTACTATCAAACATGCCCGATTTGGCACTGGTGCCACCTTGGGTCTGGGAACCATCCTGCCTATTGTGGATTTTCAGGAGCCAGCCGGCCACTCCAAGCCACAGGCGCCCAAAAAAACCTCGGCCGGTTTCCCTGACAAACAAAACTCAGCTGCCTCGCTTCTGGATGGCAGATTGCAGGAGCCACTTTGTACTATCCAACCAGACCGATTTTGCACTGGTGCCACCTTGAGTCTGGGAACCATCCTGCGTATCGTGGATTTTCAGGAGCCAGCCGGCCACTCTCGGCCATAGGCTGTCAAACACAAACCACGGCTTTTTTCCCTGGCTAACAAAATTCAGATGCCCCGCTTCTGGATGGCAGATTGCAGGAGCCACTTGGTACTGTCAAACGAGCCTGACTTCGCACTGGTGCCACCTTGGGACTGGGAACCATCCTGCGTATTTTGGATTTTCAGGAGCCAGCCGGCCACTCCCAGCCACAAGCCATAAAACTCAAACCACGGCCCTTTTCACTGGAAAACAAAACTCAGCTGCCCTGCTTCTGGATGGCAGGTGTCAGGAGCCACTCGGTACTATCAAACCAGCCCGACTTGGCACTGGTGCCACCTTGGGTCTGGGAACCATCCTGCGTATCGTGGACTTTCAGGAGCCAGCCGTCCACTCCCAGCCACAAGCCCTCAAACTCAAACCACAGCCGTTTCCTCTGGAAAACAGAACTCAGCTGCCCTGCTTCTGGATGGCAGATTGAAAGAGCCACTTGGTACTTTTAAACCAGCCAAACATGGCACTGGTTCCACCTTGGGTCTTAGAACCATCCTGCCTATTGTGGATTTTCAGGAGCCAGCCGGCCACTCCCAGCCACAAGCCCAACAACTCAAACCACGGCCCTTTGCTCTGGCAAACAAAAGTCAGCTGCCCCGCTTCTGGATGGCAGCTTGCAGGAGCAACTTGGTACTATCAAACCAGCCCGACTTGGCACTGGTGCCACGTTGGGTCTGGGAACCATCCTGCGTATAGTGGATGTTCTGGAGCCAGCCGGCCACTCCACGCCATAGGCTGCAAAATACAAACCACGGCCCGTTTCCCTGGCTAACAAAATTCAGATGCCCCACTTCTGGATGGCAGATTGCAGGAGCCACTTAGCACTTTCAAACCAGCCCGAGTCGGCACTGGTTCCATTTAGGGTCTGGAAACCATCTTGCGTATCGTGGATTTTGAGGAGTCAGCTGGCCACTCCCAGCCACAAGCACTCAAACTCAAACCACGGCACTTTTCTCTGGCAAAAAAAACTCAGCTGCCCTGCTCCTGAATGGCAGATTGCAGGAGCCACTTGGTACTATCAAACCAGCCCGACTTGGCACTGGTGCCACGTTGGGTCTGGGAACCATCCTGCGTATCGTGGATGTTCAGGAGCCAGCCGGCCACACCCGGCCATAGGCTGCCAAACACAAACCAAGGCTCTTTTCCATGGCTAAAAAAATTCAGATGCCCCGCTTCTGGATGGCAGATTGCAGGAGCCACTTGGTACTGTCAAACCAGCCCGACTTGGCGCTGGTGCCACCTTCGGTCTGGGAACCATCATGCGTAGAGTAGATTTTCAGGTGCCAGCTGGCCACTCCCAGCCACAAGCCCTCAAACTCAATCCTCGGCAAATTTCTCTAGCAAAAAAAAATCAGCTGCCCCGCCTTTGGATGACAGATTTCAGGAGCCACATGGTACTATCAAACCAGCCTGACTTGGCTCTGGTGCTACCTTGGGTCTGGGAACCATCCTGCGTATCGTGGATTTTCAGGAGCCAGCCGGCCACTCCCAGCCATAGGCTGCCAAACACAAACCCTCGGCCCTTTTCCCTGGCTAACAAAACTCAGCTGCCCTGCTTCTGGATGGCAGATTGCAGGAGCCACTTGGTGCTATCAAACATGCCTGATTTGGCACTGGTGCCACCTTGGGTCTGGGAACCATCCTGCGTATTGTGGATTTTCAGGAGCCAGCTGGCCACTCCCAGCCACAAGCCCTCAAAATCAAACCACGGCCCCTTTCTCTGGCAAACAAAACTAAGCTGCCCCGCTTCCGGATGGCAGATTGCAGGAGCCACTTTGTACTATCCAACCAGACCAATTTTGCACTGGTGCCACCTTGGGTCTGGGAACCATCCTGCGTATCGTGGATTTTAAGGAGCCAGCCGGCCACTCCCAGCCATAGGCTGCCAAACACAAACCACGGCCCGTTTCCCTGGCTAAAGAAACTCAGCTGCCTTGGTTCTGGATGGCAGATTGCAGGAGCAACTCGGCACTGTCAAACCAGCCCGACTTAGCACGGGTGCCACCTTGGGTCTGGGAACCATCCTGCAAATTGTGGATTTTCAGGAGCCAGCCGGCCACTCCCAGCCACAAGCCATATAACTCAAACCACGGCCCATTTCTCTGGCAAACAAAACTCAGCTACCCCGCTTCTGGATGGCAGATTGCAGGACCCACTTGGTACTATCAGACCAGCCACACTTGGCACTGGTGCTACCTTGGGTCTGGGAACCATCCTGCGTATCGTGGATTTTCAGGAGCCAGCCGGCCACGCCCAGCCATAGGCTGCCAAACACAAACCCTCGGCCCTTTTCCCTGGCAAACAAAACTCAGCTGCACTGCTTCTGGATGGCAGATTGCAGGAGCCACTTGGTACTATCAAACATGCCCGATTTGGCACTGGTGCCACCTTGGGTCTGGGAACCATCCTGCCTATTGTGGATTTTCAGGAGCCAGCCGGCCACTCCAAGCCACAGGCGCCCAAAAAAACCTCGGCCGGTTTCCCTGACAAACAAAACTCAGCTGCCCCGCTTCTGGATGGCAGATTGCAGGAGCCACTTTGTACTATCCAACCAGACCGATTTTGCACTGGTGCCACCTTGAGTCTGGGAACCATCCTGCGTATCGTGGATTTTCAGGAGCCAGCCGGCCACTCCCGGCCATAGGCTGTCAAACACAAACCACGGCTTTTTTCCCTGGCTAACAAAATTCAGATGCCCCGCTTCTGGATGGCAGATTGCAGGAGCCACTTGGTACTGTCAAACGAGCCTGACTTCGCACTGGTGCCACCTTGGGACTGGGAACCATCCTGCGTATTTTGGATTTTCAGGAGCCAGCCGGCCACTCCCAGCCACAAGCCATAAAACTCAAACCACGGCCCTTTTCACTGGAAAACAAAACTCAGCTGCCCTGCTTCTGGATGGCAGGTGTCAGGAGCCACTTGGTACTATCAAACCAGCCCGACTTGGCACTGGTGCCACCTTGGGTCTGGGAACCATCCTGCGTATCGTGGACTTTCAGGAGCCAGCCGTCCACTCCCAGCCACAAGCCCTCAAACTCAAACCACAGCCGTTTCCTCTGGAAAACAGAACTCAGCTGCCCTGCTTCTGGATGGCAGATTGAAAGAGCCACTTGGTACTTTTAAACCAGCCAAACATGGCACTGGTTCCACCTTGGGTCTTAGAACCATCCTGCCTATTGTGGATTTTCAGGAGCCAGCCGGCCACTCCCAGCCACAAGCCCAACAACTCAAACCACGGCCCTTTGCTCTGGCAAACAAAAGTCAGCTGCCCCGCTTCTGGATGGCAGCTTGCAGGAGCAACTTGGTACTATCAAACCAGCCCGACTTGGCACTGGTGCCACGTTGGGTCTGGGAACCATCCTGCGTATAGTGGATGTTCTGGAGCCAGCCGGCCACTCCACGCCATAGGCTGCAAAATACAAACCACGGCCCGTTTCCCTGGCTAACAAAATTCAGATGCCCCACTTCTGGATGGCAGATTGCAGGAGCCACTTAGCACTTTCAAACCAGCCCGAGTCGGCACTGGTTCCATTTAGGGTCTGGAAACCATCTTGCGTATCGTGGATTTTGAGGAGTCAGCTGGCCACTCCCAGCCACAAGCACTCAAACTCAAACCACGGCACTTTTCTCTGGCAAAAAAAACTCAGCTGCCCTGCTCCTGAATGGCAGATTGCAGGAGCCACTTGGTACTATCAAACCAGCCCGACTTGGCACTGGTGCCACGTTGGGTCTGGGAACCATCCTGCGTATCGTGGATGTTCAGGAGCCAGCCGGCCACACCCGGCCATAGGCTGCCAAACACAAACCAAGGCTCTTTTCCATGGCTAAAAAAATTCAGATGCCCCGCTTCTGGATGGCAGATTGCAGGAGCCACTTGGTACAGTCAAACCAGCCCGACTTGGCGCTGGTGCCACCTTCGGTCTGGGAACCATCATGCGTAGAGTAGATTTTCAGGTGCCAGCTGGCCACTCCCAGCCACAAGCCCTCAAACTCAATCCTCGGCAAATTTCTCTAGCAAAAACAAATCAGCTGCCCCGCCTTTGGATGACAGATTTCAGGAGCCACATGGTACTATCAAACCAGCCTGACTTGGCTCTGGTGCTACCTTGGGTCTGGAAACCATCCTGCGTATCGTGGATTTTCAGGAGCCAGCCGGCCACTCCCAGCCATAGGCTGCCAAACACAAACCCTCGGCCCTTTTCCCTGGCTAACAAAACTCAGCTGCCCTGCTTCTGGATGGCAGATTGCAGGAGCCACTTGGTGCTATCAAACATGCCTGATTTGGCACTGGTGCCACCTTGGGTCTGGGAACCATCCTGCGTATTGTGGATTTTCAGGAGCCAGCTGGCCACTCCCAGCCACAAGCCCTCAAAATCAAACCACGGCCCCTTTCTCTGGCAAACAAAACTAAGCTGCCCCGCTTCCGGATGGCAGATTGCAGGAGCCACTTTGTACTATCCAACCAGACCAATTTTGCACTGGTGCCACCTTGGGTCTGGGAACCATCCTGCGTATCGTGGATTTTAAGGAGCCAGCCGGCCACTCCCAGCCATAGGCTGCCAAACACAAACCACGGCCCGTTTCCCTGGCTAAAGAAACTCAGCTGCCTTGGTTCTGGATGGCAGATTGCAGGTGCAACTCGGCACTGTCAAACCAGCCCGACTTAGCACGGGTGCCACCTTGGGTCTGGGAACCATCCTGCAAATTGTGGATTTTCAGGAGCCAGCCGGCCACTCCCAGCCACAAGCCATATAACTCAAACCACGGCCCTTTTCACTGGAAAACAAAACTCAGCTGCCCTGCTTCTGGATGGCAGGTGTTAGGAGCCACTTGGTACTATCAAACCAGCCCGACTTGGCACTGGTGCCACGTTGGGTCTGGGAACCATCCTGCGTTTTGTGGATTTTCAGGGGCCAGCCGGCCACACCCGGCCATAGGCTGCCAAACACAAACCAAGGCTCTTTTCCATGGCTAAAAAAATTCAGATGCCCCGCTTCTGGATGGCAGATTGCAGGAGCCACTTTGCACTGCCAAACCAGCCTGACTTTGCACTGGTGCCACCTTGGGTCTGGGAACCATCCTGTGTATCGTGGATTTTCAGGAGCCAGCCAGCCACTCCCAGCCAAAAGCCTTAAAACTCAAACCACGGCCCTTTACTCTGGCTAACAAAATTCAGGTGCCCCGCTTCTGGATGGCAGATTGCAGGAGCCACTTGGCACTGTCAAACCAGCAGGACTTGGCACTGGTTCCACCTTGGGTCTGGGAACCATCCTGCGTATCGTAGATTTTCAGAAGCCAGCCGGCCACTCCCAGCCATAGGCTCTCAAACACAAACCACGGCCCTTTTCCCTGGCTAACAAAATTCAGATGCCCTGCTTCTGGATGGCAGATTGCAGGAGCCACTTGGTACTTTCAAACCAGCCCGATTTGGCACTGGTGCCACCTTGGGTCTGGGAACCATCCTGCGTATTGTGGATTTTCAGGAGCCAGCCGGCCACTCCCAGCCACACGCTCTCAAACTCAACCCACGGCCCTTTCCTCTTGCAAACAAAACTCAGCTGCCCTGCTTCTGGATGGCGGGTTGCAGGAGCCACTTGGTACTATCAAAGCAGTCCGATTTTGCACTGGTGCCACATTGGGTCTGGGAACAATCCTGCGTATAGTGGATTTTCAGGAGCCAGCTGGCCACTCCCAGCCACAAGCCCTCAAACTCAAGCCACGGCCACTTTCTCTGGCAAACAGAACTCAGCTGCCCCGCTTCTGGATGGCAGATTGCAGGAGCCACTTGGTACTATCAAACAACCCCGACTTGGCACTGGTGCCGCGTTGGGTCTGGGAACCATCCTGCGTATCGTGGATTTTCAGGAGCCAGCCGGCCACTCCCGGGTATAGGCTGTCAAACACAAACCACGGCCCTTTTCCCTGGCTAACAAAATTCAGCTGCCCTGCTTCTGGATGGCAGATTGCAGGAGCCACTTTGTGGTATCAAACCAGCCCGATTTGGCACTGGTGCCACCTTGGGTCTGGGAACCATCCTGCCTATTGTGGATTTTCAGGAGACAGCCGGCCACTCCAAGCCACAGGCGCCCAAAAAAACCTCGGCCGGTTTCCCTGACAAACAAAACTCAGCTACCCCGCTTCTGGATGGCAGATTGCAGGAGCCACTTGGTACTATCAAACAACCCCGACTTGGCACTGGTGCCACGTTGGGTCTGGGAACCATCCTGCGTATCGTGGATTTTCAGGAGCCAGCCGGCCACTCCCGGGTATAGGCTGTCAAACACAAACCACGGCCCTTTTCCCTGGCTAACAAAATTCAGATGCCCTGCTTCTGGATGGCTGATTGCAGGAGCCACTTGGCACTGCCAAACCAGCCCGACTTGGCACTGGTGTCAACATGGGTCTGGGAACCATCCTGCGTATTGTGGATTTTCAGGAGCCAGCCGGCAACTCCAAGCCACAAGCCCTCAAACTCAAACCACAGCCCATTCCCTCTGGAAAACAAAACTCAGCTGCACTGCTTCTGGACGGCAGATTGCAGGAGCCACTTGGTACTATCAGACCAGCCCAACTTGGCTCTGGTGCTACCTTGGGTCTGGGAACCATCCTGCGTATCGTGGATTTTCAGGAGCCAGCCGGCCACTCCCAGCCATAGGCTGCCAAACACAAACCCTCGGCCCTTTTCCCTTGCAAACAAAACTCAGCTGCACTGCTTCTGGATGGCAGATTGCAGGAGACACTTGGTGCTATCAAACATGCCTGATTTGGCACTGGTGCCACCTTGGGTCTGGGAACCATCCTGCGTATTGTGGATTTTCAGGAGCCAGCTGGCCACTCCCAGCCACAAGCCCTCAAAATCAAACCACGGCCCCTTTCTCTGGCAAACAAAACTAAGCTGCCCCGCTTCCGGATGGCAGATTGCAGGAGCCACTTTGTACTATCCAACCAGACCAATTTTGCACTGGTGCCACCTTGGGTCTGGGAACCATCCTGCGTATCGTGGATTTTAAGGAGCCAGCCGGCCACTCCCAGCCATAGGCTGCCAAACACAAACCACGGCCCGTTTCCCTGGCTAAAGAAACTCAGCTGCCTTGGTTCTAAATGGCAGATTGCAGGAGCAACTCGGCACTGTCAAACCAGCCCGACTTAGCACGGGTGCCACCTTGGGTCTGGGAACCATCCTGCAAATTGTGGATTTTCAGGAGCCAGCCGGCCACTCCCAGCCACAAGCCATATAACTCAAACCACGGCCCTTTGCACTGGAAAACAAAACTCAGCTGCCCTGCTTCTGGATGGCAGGTGTTAGGAGCCACTTGGTACTATCAAACCAGCCCGACTTGGCACTGGTGCCACGTTGGGTCTGGGAACCATCCTGCGTTTTGTGGATTTTCAGGAGCCAGCCGGCCACACCCGGCCATAGGCTGCCAAACACAAACCAAGGCTCTTTTCCATGGCTAAAAAAATTCAGATGCCCCGCTTCTGGATGGCAGATTGCAGGAGCCACTTTGCACTGCCAAACCAGCCCGACTTTGCACTGGTGCCACCTTGGGTCTGGGAACCATCCTGTGTATCGTGGATTTTCAGGAGCCAGCCAGCCACTCCCAGCCAAAAGCCTTAAAACTCAAACCACGGCCCTTTACTCTGGCTAACAAAATTCAGGTGCCCCGCTTCTGGATGGCAGATTGCAGGAGCCACTTGGCACTGTCAAACCAGCAGGACTTGGCACTGGTTCCACCTTGGGTCTGGGAACCATCCTGCGTATCGTGGATTTTCAGAAGCCAGCCGGCCACTCCCAGCCATAGGCTCTCAAACACAAACCACGGCCCTTTTCCCTGGCTAACAAAATTCAGATGCCCTGCTTCTGGATGGCAGATTGCAGGAGACACTTGGCACTATCAAAAAAGCCGAATTTTTCACTGGTTCCAACATGGGTCTTTGAACCATCTTGCTTATTGTGGATTTTCAGGAGCCAGCCGGCCACTCCCATCTATAGGCTGCCAAACACAAACCACGGACCTTTTCCCTGGCTAAAGAAACTCAGCTGCCTTGGTTCTGGATGGCAGATTGCAGGAGCAACTTGGCACTGTCAAACCAGCCCGACTTAGCACGGGTGCCACCTTGGGTCTGGGAACCATCCTGCGTATTGTGGATTTTTAGGAGCCAGCTGGCCACTCCCAGCATTGGGCTGCCAAACAAAACCACGGCCCTATTCCCGGGCTAAAAAAATTCAGATGCCCTGCTTCTGGTTGGCAGATATCCGGAGCCACTTGGCAATGTCAAACCAGCCCGACTTTGCACTGGTGCCACCTTGGGTCTGGGAACCATCCTGTGTATCGTGGATTTTCAGGAGCCAGCCAGCCACTCCCAGCCAAAAGCCTTAAAACTCAAACCACGGCCCTTTACTCTGGCTAACAAAATTCAGGTGCCCCGCTTCTGGATGGCAGATTGCAGGAGCCACTTGGCACTGTCAAACCAGCAGGACTTGGCACTGGTTCCACCTTGGGTCTGGGAACCATCCTGCGTATCGTGGATTTTCAGAAGCCAGCCGGCCACTCCCAGCCATAGGCTCTCAAACACAAACCACGGCCCTTTTCCCTGGCTAACAAAATTCAGATGCCCTGCTTCTGGATGGCAGATTGCAGGAGCCACTTGGCACTATCAAAAAAGCCGAATTTTTCACTGGTTCCAACATGGGTCTTTGAACCATCTTGCTTATTGTGGATTTTCAGGAGCCAGCCGGCCACTCCCATCTATAGGCTGCCAAACACAAACCACGGACCTTTTCCCTGGCTAAAGAAACTCAGCTGCCTTGGTTCTGGATGGCAGATTGCAGGAGCCACTTGGCAGTGTCAAACCAGCCTGACTTGGCACTGGTACCACCTTGGGTCTGGGAACCATCGTTCGTATCGTGGATTTTCAGGAGCCAGCTGGCCACTCCCAGCCACAAGCCCTAAAAATCAATCAAAAGCACTTTTCTCTGGCAAAAAAAACTCAGATGCCCGGCTTATGGATGGCAGATTTCAGGAGACACTTGGTACTATCAAACCAGCCCGATTTTGCGCTGGTGCCACCTTCTGTCTGGGAACCATCCTGCGTATCGTGAATTTTCAGGAGCCAGCCGGCCACTCCCAGCCACAAGCCCCCAAAATCAAACCGCAGCCCGTTTCCCTGAAAAAGAAAACTCAGCTACCCCGCTTCTGGATGGCAGATTGCATGAGCCACTTGGTACTATCAAACCAGCTCGATTTGGCACTGGTGCCACATTGGGTATGGGAACCATCCTGCGTATTGTGGATTTTCAGGAGCCAGCCGGCCACTCCCAGCCACAAGCCCTCAAACTCAAACTACGGCCCTTTTCCCTGGCAAACAAAACTCAGCTACCCTGCTTCTGGATGGCAGATTGCAGGAGCCACGTTGTACTATCAAACCAGCCTGATTTGGCACTGGTGCCACCTTGGGTCTGGGAACCATCCTGCGTATCGTGGATTTTCAGGAGCCACCTGGCCACTCCCAGCCATAGGCTGCCAAACACAAACTACGGCCCTTTTCCCTAGCTAAAAATATTTAGGGGCCCCACTTCTGGGAGGCAGATTGCAGGAGCCACTTGGCATTTTATAACCAGCCCGACTTTGCACTGGTCCCACTTTGGGTCTGGGAACCATCCTGCGTACCGTGGATTTTCAGGAGCCAGCTGGCCACTCCCAGCCACAAGCCCTCAAACTCAAACCATGGCCCTTTTCTCTGGAAAGAAAAACTCAGCTGTCCTGCTTCTGGATGGCAGAATTAAGGAGCCACTTAGTACAATCAAACCAGCCCGACTTGGCACTGGTGCCACCTTGGGTCTGGGAACCATCCCGCATATCATGGAGTTTCACGAGCCCGCCGCACTCTCCCCGCCACAAGCCCTCAAAATCAAACCTCAGCCCGTTTCCCTGAAAAACAAAACGCAGCTACCCCGCTTCTGGATTGCAGATTTCAGGAGCCACTTGGTACTATCAAACCAGCCCTATTTGCACTGGTGCCACGTTGGGTCTGGGAACCATCCTGCGTATTGTGGATTTTCAGGAGTCAGCCGGCCACACCCAGCCACAAGCCCTCAAACTCAAACTACGGCCCTTTTCCCTGGCATACAAAACTCAGCTGCCTTGCTTCTGGATGGCAGATTGCAGGAGCCACTTGGTACTATCAAACCAGCCCGATTTGGCACTGGTGCCACCTTGGGTCTGGGAACCATCCTGCGTTTTGCGGATTTTCAGGAGGCATCCGGCCACTCCCGGCCATAGGCTTCCAAACACAAACCACGGCCCTATTCCCTGGCTAAAAAAATTCAGCTGCCCTGCTTCTGGATGGCAGATTTCAGGAGCCCCTTGGTACTGTCACACCAGCAGGACTTGGCGCTGGTGCTACCTTAGGTCTGGGAATCATCCTGCGTATTGTGGATTTTCAGGAGCCAGCCGGCCACTCCAAGCCACAAGCCCTCAAACTCAAACCACGGCCCTTTTCTCTGGCAAACAAAACTCAGCTGCCCTACTTGTGGATGGCAAATTGCAGGATACACTCGGCACTTTCAAACCAGCCGAACTTGCACAGGTGCTGCCTAGGGTCTTGGTACCTTCCTGAGTATTGTGAATTTTCAGAAGCCAGCTGGCCACTCCCAGCCACAGGCGCCTAAAAACAAACCTCGGCCGGTTTCCCTGAAAAACAAAACTGAGCTACCCCGCTTCTGGATGGCAGATTGCAGGAGCCACTTGGCACTGTCAAAGCAGCCCGACTTGGAACTGGTGCCACCTTAGGCATGGGAACTCGCCCGCGTATCATGGAGTTTCAGGAGCCAGCCGCACTCTCCCAGCCACAAGTCCCCAAAATCAAACCTCAGCCCGTTTCCCTGAAAAACAAAACTTAGCTACCCCGCTTCTGGATGGCAGATTGCAGGAGCCACTTGGTACTATCAAACCAGCCTGATTTGGCACTCGTGCCACCTTGGGTCTGGGAACAATCCTGCATAATGTGGATTTTCAGGAGCCAGCCGGACACTCCCAGCTATAGGCTGCCAAACACACACTACGGCCCTTTTCCCTGGCAAACAAAACTCAGCTGCCTTGCTTCTGGATGGCAGATTGCAGGCGCCACTTGGCACTTTCAAACCAGCCCGACTTTGCACTGGTGCCACCTTGGGTCTGGGAACCATCCTGCTTATTGTGGATTTTCAGGAGCCAGCCAGCCACTCCCAGCCACAAGCCCTCAAACTCAAACCACGGCCCTTTTCTCTGGCAAGAAAAACTCAGCTGCCCGGCTTTTGGATGGCAGAATTAGGGAGCCACTTGGTACAAT
The DNA here is from genome assembly GCA_031885435.1 of Passerculus sandwichensis. Lineage (NCBI taxonomy): Eukaryota > Metazoa > Chordata > Aves > Passeriformes > Passerellidae > Passerculus > Passerculus sandwichensis. Next base: position 2,009,790 of record CM063166.1, on the reverse strand, counting down.
CAAACAAGCCCGACTTGGCACTGGTGCCACCTTGGGTCTGGGAACCAACCTGCGTTTTGTGGATTTTCAGGAGCCAGCCGGCCACTCCCAGCATTAGGCCCCCAAACACAAACCACAGCCCTTTTCCCTGGCTAACAAAACTCAGCTGCCCTGCTTCTGGATGGCAGATTGCAGGAGTCCCTTGGTACTGTCAAACCAGCAGGACTTTTCACTGGTGCCACCTTAGGTCTGGGAACCATCCTGCGTATTGTGGATTTTCAGGAGCCAGCCGGCAACTCCCAGCCACAGGCCCCCAAAATAAAAATGGCCCGTTTCACTGGCTAAAAAAATTCAGGTGCCCTGCTTCTGGATGGCAGATTGCAGGAGCCACTTGGCACTGTCAAACCAGCGAGACTTGACACTGGTGCCACCTTGGGTCTGGGAACCATCCTGCGTATCGTGGATTTTCAGGATCCAGCTAGCCACTCCCAGCGATAGGATGCCAAACACAAACCACGGCCCTTTTCCCTGGCTAACAAAATTCAGATGCCCCACATCTGGATGGCAGATTGCAGGAGCCACTTGGTGCAATCAAACCAGCCCGACTTGGCACCGGTGCCACCTTGGGTCTGGGAACCATCATGCGTATCGTGGATTTTAAGGAGCCAGCTGGCCACTCCCAGCCACAGGCCCCCAAACACAAACCACGGCCCTTTTCCCTGGCTAACAAAATTCAGATGCCCCACATCTGGATGGCAGATTGCAGGAGCCACTTGGTGCAATCAAACCAGCCCGACTTGGCACCGGTGCCACCTTGGGTCTGGGAACCATCATGCGTATCGCGGATTTTAAGGAGCCAGTTGGCCACTCCCCGCCACAGGCCCCCAAACTCAAACCACGGCCCTTTACCCTGGCTAACAAAATTCAGGTGCCCTGCTTCTGGATGGCAGATTGCAGGAGCCACTTGGCACTGTCAAACCAGCCTGACTTGGCACTGGTGCCATCTTGGGTCTGGGAACACGCCCGCGTATTGTGGAGTTTCAGGAGCCAGCCGCACTCTCCCAGCCACAAGCCCCCAAAATCAAACCTTAGCCCGTTTCCCTTAAAAACAAAACTCAGCTACCCCGCTTCTGGATGGCAGATTGCAGGAGCCACTTGGTACTATCAAACCAGCCAAATTTGGCACTGGTGCCACCTTGGGTCTGGGAACCATCCTGCGTATTGTGGATTTTCAGGAGCCAGCCGGCCACTCCCAGCCATAGGCTGCCAAACACAAACCACAGCCCTATTCCCTGGGTAAAAATATTCAGATGCCTTGTTTCTGGATGGCAGATTTCAGGAGCCACTTGGCACTGTGAAACCATCCCGAATTGGCACTGGTGCCATCTTGGGTCTGGGAACCATCCCGCGTACCATGGATTTTCAGGAGCCGGCCAGCCACTCCCAGCCACAAGCCCTCAAACTCAAACCACAGCCCGTTTCCCTGGCTAAAAAAATTCACCTGCCCCGCTTCTGGATGGCAGATTGCAGGAGCCACTTGGCACTCTCAAACCAGCCCGACTTGGCACTGGTGCCTCCTTGGGTCTGGGAACCATCCTGCGTATCGTGGATTTTCAGCAGCCAGCAGGCCACTCCCAGCCATAGGCTGCCAAACACAAACTACGGCCCTTTTCCCTGGCTAACAAAATTCAGATGCCCCACTTCTGGATGGCAGATTGTAGGAGCCACTTGGAACTTTAAAACCAGCCCGACTTTGCACTGGTGCCACCTTTGGTCTGGGAACCATCCTGCGTACCGTGGATTTTCAGGAGCCAGCCGGCCACTCCCAGCCACAAGCCCTCAAACTCAAACCACGGCCGTTTTCTCTGGCTAACAAAATTCAGATGCCCTGCTTCTGGATGGCAGATTTAAGGAGCCACTTGGTACAATCAAACCAGCCCGACTTGGCACTGGTGCCACCTTGGGTCTGGGAACCATCCTGCGTCTCGTGGATTTTTAGGAGCCAGCCGGCCACTCCCAGCCACAGGCCCCCAAAATCAAACCACGGCCCTTTACCCTGGCTAACAAAATTCAGGTGCCCCGCTTCTGGATGGCAGATTGCAGGAGCCACTTGGCACTGTCAAACCAGCCTGACTTGGCACTGGTGCCACCTTGGGTCTGGGAACTCGCCCGCGTATTATGGAGTTTCAGGAGCTAGCCGCACTCTCCCAGCCACAAGCCCCCAAAATCAAACCTCAGCTCGTTTCCCTGAAAAAAAAAACTCAGCTACCCGGCTTCTAGATGGCAGATTGCAGGAGCCACTTGGTACTATCAAACCAGCCTGACTTGGCACTGGTGCCACCTTGGGTCTGGGAACCATCCTGGGTATTGTGGATTTTCAGGAGCCAGCCGGCCACTCCCAGCCAAAGGCCCCAAAACACAAACCACGGCCCTTTTCTCTGGCAAACAAAACTCAGCTAGTTGCTTCTGGATGGCAGATTGCAGGAGCCACTTGGTACTGTCAAACCAGCAGGATTTGGCACTGGTGCCACCTTAGGTCTGGGAACCATTCTGCGTATTGTGGATTTTCAGGAGCCAGCCGGCCACTCCAAGCCACAAGCCCTCAAACTCAAACCACAGCCCTTTTCTCTGGCAAACAAAACTCAGCTGCCCTGCTTCTGGATGGCAGATTGCAGGAGCCACTTGGTACTATCAAACCAGCCCGACTTGGCACTGGCGCATCCTTGGGTCTGGGAACCATCCTGCGTATTGTGGATTTTCAGGAGCCAGCCGGCCACTCCCAGCCATAGGCTGCCAAACACAAATCACGGCCCATTTCCCTGGCTCACAAAACTCAGATGCCCTGCTTCTGGATGGCAAATTTCAGGATACACTCGGCACTTTCATACCAGCCGAACTTGCACTGGTGCTACCATGGGTCTGGGCACCTTCCTGAATATTGTGAATTTTAGGGAGCCAGCGGACCACTCCCAGCCCCAGGCGCCTAAAAACAAACATCGGCTGGTTTCCCTGAGCAACAAAACTCAGCTACCCCGCTTCTTGGTGGCATATTGCAGGAGCCACTTGGCACTGTCAAACCAGCCCGACTTGGCACTGGTGCCACCTTGGGTCTGGGAAACATCCGGCGTATTGTGGATTTTCAGGAGCCGGCAAGCCACTCTCAGCCACAAGCCCTCAAACTCAAACCACGGCCCTTTTCTCTGGCAAACAAAACTCAGCTGCCCTGCTTCTGCATGGCAGATTGCAGGAGCCACTTTGTACTATCAAACCAGCCCGACTTGGCACTGGCGCCACCTGGGGTCTGGGAACCATCCTGCGTATTGTGGATTTTCAGGAGCCAGCCAGCCACTCCCAGCCACAAGCCCTCAAACTCAAACCACGGCCCTTTTCCCTGGCTAACAAAATTCAGATGCCCCAATTCTGGATGGCAGATTGCAGGCGCCACTTGGCACTTTCAAACCAGCCCGACTTGGCACTGGTGCCACCTTGGGTCTGGGAACCATCCTGCGTATCGTGGATTTTCAGGAGCCAGCTGGCCACTCCAAGCCACATGCACTCAAACTCAAACAACGGCCCTTTTCTCTTGCAAGAAAAACTCAGCTGTCCAGTTTCTCATTGCAGATTGCAGGAGTCACTTGGCACTATCAAACCAGCCCGACTTGGCACTGGTGCCACCTTGGGTCTGGGAACCATCCTGCGTCTCGTGGATTTTTAGGAGCCAGCCGGCCACTCCCAGCCACAGGCCCCCAAAATCAAACCACGGCCCTTTACCCTGGATAACAAAATTCATATGCCCCGCTTCTGGATGGCAGATTGCAGGAGCCACTTGGCACTGTCAAACCAGCCCGACTTGGCACTGGTGCCACCTTGGGTCTGGGAACTCGCCCGCGTATCATGGAGTTTCAGGAGCCAGCCGCACTCTCCCAGCCACAAGCCCTCAAACTAAATCTACGGCCCTTTTCTCTGGCAAACAAAACTCAGCTGCCCAGTTTCTCATTGCAGATTGCAGGAGACACTTGGTACTATCAAACCAGCCCAATTTGGCACTCGCGCCACCTTGGGTCTGGGAACCATCCTGCGTATTGTGGATTTTAAGGAGCCAGCCGGCCACTCCCAGCCACAGGCCCCGAAACACAAACCACGGCCCTTTTCTCTGGCAAACAAAACTCAGCTGCCTTGCTTCTGGATGGCAGATTGCAGGAGCCCCTTAGTACTGTCAAACCAGCCCGACTTGGCACTGGTGCCACCTTAGGTCTGGGAACCATCCTGCGTATTGTGGATTTTCAGGAGCCAGCCGGCCACTCCAAGCTACAAGCCCTCAAACTCAAACCACAGCCCTTTTCTCTGGCAAACAAAACTCAGCTGCCCTGCTTCTGGATGGCAGATTGCAGGAGCCACTTGGTAATATCAAACCAGCCCGACTTGGCACTGGTGCCACCGTAGGTCTGCGAACCATCCTGCGTATCGTGTATTTTCAGGAGCCAGCCAGTCAATAACAGCCACAGGCCCCGAAAAGAAAACCAGGGCCTGTTTCCCTGGCTAACAAATTTCAGCTGCCCTGCTTCTGGACGGCAGATTGCAGGAGCCACTTGGCACTGTCAAAGCAGCCCGACTTGGCACTGGTGCCATCTTGGGTCTGGGAACTCGCCCGCGTATCATGGAGTTTCCGGAGCCAGCCGCACTCTCCCAGCCACAAGCCCCCAAAATCAAACCTTAGCCCGTTTCCCTGAAAAACAAAACTCAGCTACCCCGCTTCTGGATGACAGATTGCAGGAGCCACTTTGTACTATCAAACCAGCCCAATTTGGCACTGGTGCCACCTTGGGTCTGGGCACCTTCCTGCTTAATGTGGATTTTCAGGAGCCAGCTGGCCACTCCCAGCCACAAGCCCTCAAACTCAAAACCCGGCCCTTTTCTCTGGCAAGAAAAACTCAGCTGCCCTGCTTCTGGATGGCAGATTTAAGGAGCCACTTGGTACAATTAAACCAGCCCGACTTGGCACTGGTGCCACCTTGGGTCTGGGAACCATCCTGCGTATTGTGGATTTTCAGGAGCCAGCCGGCCACTCCAAGCCACAAGCCCTCAAACTCAAACCACAGCCCTTTTCTCTGGCAAACAAAACTCAGCTGCCCTGCTTCTGGATGGCAGATTGCAGGAGCCACTTGGTACTATCAAACCAGCCTGACTTGGCACTGGCGCATCATTGGGTCTGGGAACCATCCTGCATATCGTAGATTTTCAGGAGCCAACCGGCCAATCCAAGCCACAGGCCCCGAAAATAAAACCAGGGCCCATTTCCCTGGCTAACAAAATTCAGCTGCCCTGCTTCTGGATGGCAGATTGCAGGATCCACTCGGCACTTGCAAACCAGCCGAACTTGCACTGGTGCTACCTTGGGTCTGGGCACCTTCCTGAATATTGTGAATTTTAGGGAGCCAGCTGGCCACTCCCAGCCCCAGGCGCCTAAAAACAAACCTCGGCTGGTTTCCCTGAGCAACAAAACTCAGCTACCCCGCTTCTGGATGGCAGATTGCCGGAGCCACTTGGCACTGTCAAACCAGCCCGACTTGGCACTGGTGCCACCTTGGGTCTGGGAACTCGCCCGCGTATCATGGAGTTTCAGGAGCCAGCCGCACTCTCCCAGCCACAAGCCCTCAAACTAAATCTACGGCCCTTTTCTCTGGCAAACAAAATTCAGCTGCCCAGTTTCTCATTGCAGATTGCAGGAGACACTTGGTAGTATCAAACCACCCCAATTTGGCACTGGTGCCACCTTGGGTCTGGGAACTCACCTGCGTATCGTGGATTTTCAGGAGCCAGCATACCACTCCCAGCCACAGGCTCCCAAACACAAACCACGGCCCTTTTCTCTGGCAAACAAAACTCAGCTGCCTTGCTTCTGGATGGCAGATTGCAGGAGCCCCTTGGTACTGTCAAACCAGCAGGACTTGGCACTGGAGCCACCTTAGGTCTGGGAACCATTCTGCGTATTGTGGATTTTCAGGAGCCAGCCGGCCACTCCAAGCCACAAGCCCTCAAACTCAAACCACGTCCCTTTTCTCTGGCAAGAAAAACTCAGCTGCCCTGCTTCTGGATGGCAGATTGCAGGAGCCACTTGGTACTGTCAAACCAGCCTGACTTCGCACTGGTGCCACCTTGGGTCTGGGAAGTCGCCCGCGTATCATGGAGTTTCAGGAGCCAGCCGCACTCTCCCAGCCACAAGCCCCCAAAATCAAACCTCAGCCCGTTTCCCTGAAAAACCAAACTCAGCTACCCCGCTTCTGGATGGCAGATTGCAGGAGCCACTTGGCACTGTCAAAGCAGCCCAATTTGGCACTGGTGCCACCTTGGGTGTGGGCACCTTCCTGCTTATTGTGGATTTTTAGGAGCCAGCCAGCCACTCCCAGCCACAGGCCCCGAAACACAAACCACGGCCCTTTTCTCTGGCAAACAAAACTCAGCTGCCTTGCTTCTGGATGGCAGATTGCAGGAGCCCCTTGGTACTGTCAAACCAGCAGGACTTGGCACTGGTGCCACCTTAGGTCTGGGAACCATCCTGCGTATTGTGGATTTTCAGGAGCCAGCCGGCCACTCCAAGCCACAAGCCCTCAAACTCAAACCACAGCCCTTTTCTCTGGCAAACAAAACTCAGCTGCCCTGCTTCTGGATGGCAGATTGCAGGAGCCACTTGGTACTATCAAAACAGCCCGACTTGGCACTGGCGCATCCTTGGGTCTGGGAACCATCCAGCGTATCGTGGATTTTCAGGAGCCAGCCGGCCAATCCCAGCCACAGGCCCCGAAAATAAAACCAGGGCCCATTTCCCTGGCTAACAAAATTCAGCTGCCCTGCTTCTGGATGGCAGATTGCAGGAGCCACTTGGCACTGTCAAAGCAGCCCGACTTGGCACTGGTGCCACCTTGAGTCTGGGAACCATCCTGCGTATTGTGGATTTTCAGGAGCCAGCCAGCCACTCCCAGCAACAAGCCCTCAAACTCAAACCTTGGCCCTTTTCCCTGGCTAACAAAATTCACCTGCCCCGCTTCTGGATGGCAGATTGCAGGAGACACTTGGCACTGTCCAACCAGCCTGACTTGGCACTGGTGCCATCTTGGGTCTGGGAACCATCCTGCGTATCGTGGATTTTCAGGAGCCAGCTGGCCACTTCCAGCCATAGGCCGCCAAACACAAACTACGGCCCTTTTCTCTGGCTAACAAAGTTCAGATGCCCCACTTCTGGATGGCAGATTGTAGGAGCCACTTGGAATTTTAAAACCAGCCCGACTTTGCACTGGTGCCACCTTGGGTCTGGGAACCATCCTGCGTACCGTGGATTTTCAGGAGCCAGCTGGCCACTTCCAGCCACAAGCCCTCAAACTCAAAACCCGGCCCTTTTCTCTGGCAAGAAAAACTCAGCTGCCCTGCTTCTGGATGGCAGATTTAAGGCGCCACTTGGTACAATTAAACCAGCCCGACTTGGCACTGGTGCCACCTTGGGTCTGGGAACCATCCTGCGTATCGTGGATTGACAGGAGCCAGCCGCACTCTCCCAGCCACAAGCCCCCAAAATCAAACCTCAGCCCGTTTCCCTGAAAAACCAAACTCAGCTACCCCGCTTCTGGATGGCAGATTGCAGGAGCCACTTGGTACTGTCAAACCAGCCCAATTTGGCACTGGTGCCACCTTGGGTCTGGGAACCATCCTGCTTATTGTGGATTTTCAGGAGCCAGCCAGCCACTCCCAGCAACCGGCCCCCAAAATAAAACCACGGCCCTTTTCCCTGGCTAACAAAATTCAGATGCCCCACTTCTGGATGGCAGATTGCAGGCGCCACATGGCACTTTCAAACCAGCCCAACTTGGCACTGGTGCCACCTTGGGTCTGGGAACCATCCTGCGTATCGTGGATTGACAGGAGCCAGCTGGCCACTCCCAGCCACAAGCCCTCAAACTCAAACAACGGCCCTTTTCTCTTGCAAGAAAAACTCAGTTGCCCTGCTTCTGGATGGCAGATTTAAGGAGCCACTTGGTACTACAAAACCAGCTTGACTTGGCATAGGTGCAACCTTGGGTCTGAGAACCATCCTGGGTATTGTGGATTTTCAGGAGCCAGCCGGCCACTCCCAGCCTCAGGTGCCCAAAAACAAACCTCGGCCGGTTTTCCTGAAAAACAAAATTCAGGTGCCCCGCTTCTGAATGGCAGATTGCAGGAGCCACTTGGTACTATCAAACCCGCCCGACTTGGCACTTGTGCTACCTTTGGTCTGGGAACCATCCTGCGTATCGTGGATTTTCAGGAGCCAGCCGGCCACTCTCAGCCACAAGCCCTCAAACTCAAACCACGGCCCTTTTCCCTGGCTAACAAAACTCACCTGCCCCGCTTCTGGATGGCAGATTGCAGGAGCCACTTTGCACTGTCAAACCAGCCCGACTTTTCACTGGTGCCACCTTGGGTCTGGGAACCATCCTGCGTATTGTGGATTTTCAGGAGCCAGCCGGCCACTCCCAGCCACAAGCCCTCAAACTCAAACCACGGCCCTTTTCTCTGGCAAGAAAAACTCAGCTTTCCCGCTTCTGGATGGCAGATTGCAGGAGCAACTTGGTGCAATCAAACCAGCCCGACTTGGCACTGGTGCCACCTTGGGTCTGGGAACCATCCTGCATCTCGTGGATTTTTAGGAGCCAGCCGGCCACTCCCAGCCACAGGCCCCCAAAATAAAACCACTGCCCTTTACACTGGCTAACAAAATTCAGGTGCCCCGCTTCTGGATGGCAGATTGCAGGAGCCACTTGGCACTGTCAAACCAGCCTGACTTGGCACTGGTACCATTTTGGGTCTGGAAACTCGCCCGCGTATCATGGAGTTTCAGGAGCCAGCCGCACTCTCCCAGCCACAAGCCCTCAAACTAAATCTACGGCCCTTTTCTCAGCAAACAAAACTCAGCTGCCCAGTTTCTCATTGCAGATTGCAGGAGACACTTGGTACTATCAAACCAGCCCAATTTGGCACTGGTGCCACCTTGGGTCTGGGAACCATCCTGCGTATTGTGGATTTTCAGGAGCCAGCCGGCCACTCCCAGCCACAGGTGCCCAAAAACAAACCTCGGCCGGTTTTCCTGAAAAACAAAATTCAGGTGCCTTGCTTCTGAATGGCAGATTGCAGGAGCCACTTGGTACTATCAAACCCGCCCGACTTGGAACTGGTGCTACCTTGGGTCTGGGAACCATCCTGCGTATCGTGGATTTTCAGGAGCCAGCCGGCCACTCCCAGCCACAAGCCCTCAAACTCAAACAACGGCCCTTTTCTCTTGCAAGAAAAACTCAGCTGCCCTGCTTCTGGATGGCAGATTTAAGGAGCCACTTGGTACTACAAAACCAGCTTGACTTGGCACTGGTGCCACCTTGGGTCTGGGAACCATCCTGGGTATTGTGGATTTTCAGGAGCCAGCCGGCCACTCCCAGACACAGGTGCCCAAAAACAAACCTCGGCCCTTTTCCCTGGCTAACAAAATTGAGATGCCCCGCTTCTGAATGGCAGATTGCAGGAGCCACTTGGTACTATCAAACCAGCCCGACTTGGCACTGGTGCTACCTTGGGTCTGGGAACCATCCTGCGTATCGTGGACTTTCAGGAGCCAGCCGGCCACTCCCAGCCACAGGCCCCCAAAATCAAACCACGGCCCTATTCCCTGGCTAAAAAAATTCAGATGCCTTGTTTCTGGATGGCAGATTTCAGGAGCCACTTGGCACTGTCAAACCAGCCCGAATTGGCTCTGGTGCCACCTTGGGTCTGGGAACCATCATGCATACCATGGATTTTCAGGAGCCGGCCAGCCACTCCCAGCCACAAGCCCTCAAACTCAAACCACGGCCCTTTTCCCTGGCAAACAAAATTCACCTGCCCCGCTTCTGGATGGCAGATTGAAGGAGCCACTTGGCACTGTCAAACCAGCCCGACTTTTCACTGGTGCCACCTTGGGTCTGGGAACCATCCTGCGTATCGTGGATTTTCAGGAGCCAGCTGGCCACTCCCAGCCACAAGCCCTCAAACTCAAACCACGGCCCTTTTCTCTGGCAAGAAAAACTCAGCTTTCCCGCTTCTGGATGGCAGCTTGCAGGAGCAACTTGGTGCAATCAAACCAGCCCGACTTGGCACTGGTGCCACCTTGGGTCTGGGAACCATCCTGCATCTCGTGGATTTTTAGGAGCCAGCCGGCCACTCCCAGCCACAGGCCCACAAAATAAAACCACTGCCCTTTACACTGGCTAACAAAATTCAGGTGCCCCGCTTCTGGATGGCAGATTGCAGGAGCCACTTGGCACTGTCAAACCAGCCTGACTTGGCACTGGTACCATTTTGGGTCTGGAAACTCGCCCGCGTATCATGGAGTTTCAGGAGCCAGCCGCACTCTCCCAGCCACAAGCCCTCAAACTAAATCTACGGCCCTTTTCTCTGGCAAACACAACTCAGCTGCCTTGCTTCTGGATGGCAGATTGCAGGAGCCCCTTGGTACTGTCAAACCAGCAGGACTTGGCACCGGTGCCACCTTAGGTCTGGGAACCATCCTGCGTATCGTGGATTTTCAGGAGCCAGCCGGCCACTCCAAGCCACAAGCCCTCAAACTCAAACCACAGCCCTTTTCTCTGGCAAACAAAACTCAGCTGCCCTGCTTCTGGATGGCAGATTGCAGGAGCCACTTAGTACTATCAAACCAGCCCGACTTGGCACTGGTGCCACCTTGGGTCTGGGAACCATCCTGCGTATCGTGGATTTTCAGGAGCCAGCCGGCCAATCCCAGCCACAGGCCCCCAAAATAAAAATGGCCCGTTTCACTGGCTAAAAAAATTCAGGTGCCCTGCTTCTGGATGGCAGATTGCAGGAGCCACTTGGCACTGTCAAACCAGCGAGACTTGACACTGGTGCCACCTTGGGTCTGGGAACCATCCTGCGTATCGTGGATTTTCAGGATCCAGCTAGCCACTCCCAGCGATAGGATGCCAAACACAAACCACGGCCCTTTTCCCTGGCTAACAAAATTCAGATGCCCCACATCTGGATGGCAGATTGCAGGAGCCACTTGGTGCAATCAAACCAGCCCGACTTGGCACCGGTGCCACCTTGGGTCTGGGAACCATCATGCGTATCGTGGATTTTAAGGAGCCAGCTGGCCACTCCCAGCCACAGGCCCCCAAACACAAACCACGGCCCTTTTCCCTGGCTAACAAAATTCAGATGCCCCACATCTGGATGGCAGATTGCAGGAGCCACTTGGTGCAATCAAACCAGCCCGACTTGGCACCGGTGCCACCTTGGGTCTGGGAACCATCATGCGTATCGTGGATTTTAAGGAGCCAGCTGGCCACTCCCCGCCACAGGCCCCCAAACTCAAACCACGGCCCTTTACCCTGGCTAACAAAATTCAGGTGCCCTGCTTCTGGATGGCAGATTGCAGGAGCCACTTGGCACTGTCAAACCAGCCTGACTTGGCACTGGTGCCATCTTGGGTCTGGGAACACGCCCGCGTATTGTGGAGTTTCAGGAGCCAGCCGCACTCTCCCAGCCACAAGCCCCCAAAATCAAACCTTAGCCCGTTTCCCTTAAAAACAAAACTCAGCTACCCCGCTTCTGGATGGCAGATTGCAGGAGCCACTTGGTACTATCAAACCAGCCAAATTTGGCACTGGTGCCACCTTGGGTCTGGGAACCATCCTGCGTATTGTGGATTTTCAGGAGCCAGCCGGCCACTCCCAGCCATAGGCTGCCAAACACAAACCACAGCCCTATTCCCTGGGTAAAAATATTCAGATGCCTTGTTTCTGGATGGCAGATTTCAGGAGCCACTTGGCACTGTGAAACCATCCCGAATTGGCACTGGTGCCATCTTGGGTCTGGGAACCATCCCGCGTACCATGGATTTTCAGGAGCCGGCCAGCCACTCCCAGCCACAAGCCCTCAAACTCAAACCACAGCCCGTTTCCCTGGCTAAAAAAATTCACCTGCCCCGCTTCTGGATGGCAGATTGCAGGAGCCACTTGGCACTCTCAAACCAGCCCGACTTGGCACTGGTGCCTCCTTGGGTCTGGGAACCATCCTGCGTATCGTGGATTTTCAGCAGCCAGCAGGCCACTCCCAGCCATAGGCTGCCAAACACAAACTACGGCCCTTTTCCCTGGCTAACAAAATTCAGATGCCCCACTTCTGGATGGCAGATTGTAGGAGCCACTTGGAACTTTAAAACCAGCCCGACTTTGCACTGGTGCCACCTTTGGTCTGGGAACCATCCTGCGTACCGTGGATTTTCAGGAGCCAGCCGGCCACTCCCAGCCACAAGCCCTCAAACTCAAACCACGGCCGTTTTCTCTGGCTAACAAAATTCAGATGCCCTGCTTCTGGATGGCAGATTTAAGGAGCCACTTGGTACAATCAAACCAGCCCGACTTGGCACTGGTGCCACCTTGGGTCTGGGAACCATCCTGCGTCTCGTGGATTTTTAGGAGCCAGCCGGCCACTCCCAGCCACAGGCCCCCAAAATCAAACCACGGCCCTTTACCCTGGCTAACAAAATTCAGGTGCCCCGCTTCTGGATGGCAGATTGCAGGAGCCACTTGGCACTGTCAAACCAGCCTGACTTGGCACTGGTGCCACCTTGGGTCTGGGAACTCGCCCGCGTATTATGGAGTTTCAGGAGCTAGCCGCACTCTCCCAGCCACAAGCCCCCAAAATCAAACCTCAGCTCGTTTCCCTGAAAAAAAAAACTCAGCTACCCGGCTTCTAGATGGCAGATTGCAGGAGCCACTTGGTACTATCAAACCAGCCTGACTTGGCACTGGTGCCACCTTGGGTCTGGGAACCATCCTGGGTATTGTGGATTTTCAGGAGCCAGCCGGCCACTCCCAGCCAAAGGCCCCAAAACACAAACCACGGCCCTTTTCTCTGGCAAACAAAACTCAGCTAGTTGCTTCTGGATGGCAGATTGCAGGAGCCACTTGGTACTGTCAAACCAGCAGGATTTGGCACTGGTGCCACCTTAGGTCTGGGAACCATTCTGCGTATTGTGGATTTTCAGGAGCCAGCCGGCCACTCCAAGCCACAAGCCCTCAAACTCAAACCACAGCCCTTTTCTCTGGCAAACAAAACTCAGCTGCCCTGCTTCTGGATGGCAGATTGCAGGAGCCACTTGGTACTATCAAACCAGCCCGACTTGGCACTGGCGCATCCTTGGGTCTGGGAACCATCCTGCGTATTGTGGATTTTCAGGAGCCAGCCGGCCACTCCCAGCCATAGGCTGCCAAACACAAATCACGGCCCATTTCCCTGGCTCACAAAACTCAGATGCCCTGCTTCTGGATGGCAAATTTCAGGATACACTCGGCACTTTCATACCAGCCGAACTTGCACTGGTGCTACCATGGGTCTGGGCACCTTCCTGAATATTGTGAATTTTAGGGAGCCAGCGGACCACTCCCAGCCCCAGGCGCCTAAAAACAAACATCGGCTGGTTTCCCTGAGCAACAAAACTCAGCTACCCCGCTTCTTGGTGGCATATTGCAGGAGCCACTTGGCACTGTCAAACCAGCCCGACTTGGCACTGGTGCCACCTTGGGTCTGGGAAACATCCGGCGTATTGTGGATTTTCAGGAGCCGGCAAGCCACTCTCAGCCACAAGCCCTCAAACTCAAACCACGGCCCTTTTCTCTGGCAAACAAAACTCAGCTGCCCTGCTTCTGCATGGCAGATTGCAGGAGCCACTTTGTACTATCAAACCAGCCCGACTTGGCACTGGCGCATCCTTGGGTCTGGGAACCATCCTGCGTATTGTGGATTTTCAGGAGCCAGCCGGCCACTCCCAGCCATAGGCTGCCAAACACAAATCACGGCCCATTTCCCTGGCTCACAAAACTCAGATGCCCTGCTTCTGGATGGCAAATTTCAGGATACACTCGGCACTTTCATACCAGCCGAACTTGCACTGGTGCTACCATGGGTCTGGGCACCTTCCTGAATATTGTGAATTTTAGGGAGCCAGCGGACCACTCCCAGCCCCAGGCGCCTAAAAACAAACATCGGCTGGTTTCCCTGAGCAACAAAACTCAGCTACCCCGCTTCTTGGTGGCATATTGCAGGAGCCACTTGGCACTGTCAAACCAGCCCGACTTGGCACTGGTGCCACCTTGGGTCTGGGAAACATCCGGCGTATTGTGGATTTTCAGGAGCCGGCAAGCCACTCTCAGCCACAAGCCCTCAAACTCAAACCACGGCCCTTTTCTCTGGCAAACAAAACTCAGCTGCCCTGCTTCTGCATGGCAGATTGCAGGAGCCACTTTGTACTATCAAACCAGCCCGACTTGGCACTGGCGCCACCTGGGGTCTGGGAACCATCCTGCGTATTGTGGATTTTCAGGAGCCAGCCAGCCACTCCCAGCCACAAGCCCTCAAACTCAAACCACGGCCCTTTTCCCTGGCTAACAAAATTCAGATGCCCCAATTCTGGATGGCAGATTGCAGGCGCCACTTGGCACTTTCAAACCAGCCCGACTTGGCACTGGTGCCACCTTGGGTCTGGGAACCATCCTGCGTATCGTGGATTTTCAGGAGCCAGCTGGCCACTCCAAGCCACATGCACTCAAACTCAAACAACGGCCCTTTTCTCTTGCAAGAAAAACTCAGCTGTCCAGTTTCTCATTGCAGATTGCAGGAGTCACTTGGCACTATCAAACCAGCCCGACTTGGCACTGGTGCCACCTTGGGTCTGGGAACCATCCTGCGTCTCGTGGATTTTTAGGAGCCAGCCGGCCACTCCCAGCCACAGGCCCCCAAAATCAAACCACGGCCCTTTACCCTGGATAACAAAATTCATATGCCCCGCTTCTGGATGGCAGATTGCAGGAGCCACTTGGCACTGTCAAACCAGCCCGACTTGGCACTGGTGCCACCTTGGGTCTGGGAACTCGCCCGCGTATCATGGAGTTTCAGGAGCCAGCCGCACTCTCCCAGCCACAAGCCCTCAAACTAAATCTACGGCCCTTTTCTCTGGCAAACAAAACTCAGCTGCCCAGTTTCTCATTGCAGATTGCAGGAGACACTTGGTACTATCAAACCAGCCCAATTTGGCACTCGCGCCACCTTGGGTCTGGGAACCATCCTGCGTATTGTGGATTTTAAGGAGCCAGCCGGCCACTCCCAGCCACAGGCCCCGAAACACAAACCACGGCCCTTTTCTCTGGCAAACAAAACTCAGCTGCCTTGCTTCTGGATGGCAGATTGCAGGAGCCCCTTAGTACTGTCAAACCAGCCCGACTTGGCACTGGTGCCACCTTAGGTCTGGGAACCATCCTGCGTATTGTGGATTTTCAGGAGCCAGCCGGCCACTCCAAGCTACAAGCCCTCAAACTCAAACCACAGCCCTTTTCTCTGGCAAACAAAACTCAGCTGCCCTGCTTCTGGATGGCAGATTGCAGGAGCCACTTGGTAATATCAAACCAGCCCGACTTGGCACTGGTGCCACCGTAGGTCTGCGAACCATCCTGCGTATCGTGTATTTTCAGGAGCCAGCCAGTCAATAACAGCCACAGGCCCCGAAAAGAAAACCAGGGCCTGTTTCCCTGGCTAACAAATTTCAGCTGCCCTGCTTCTGGACGGCAGATTGCAGGAGCCACTTGGCACTGTCAAAGCAGCCCGACTTGGCACTGGTGCCATCTTGGGTCTGGGAACTCGCCCGCGTATCATGGAGTTTCCGGAGCCAGCCGCACTCTCCCAGCCACAAGCCCCCAAAATCAAACCTTAGCCCGTTTCCCTGAAAAACAAAACTCAGCTACCCCGCTTCTGGATGACAGATTGCAGGAGCCACTTTGTACTATCAAACCAGCCCAATTTGGCACTGGTGCCACCTTGGGTCTGGGCACCTTCCTGCTTAATGTGGATTTTCAGGAGCCAGCTGGCCACTCCCAGCCACAAGCCCTCAAACTCAAAACCCGGCCCTTTTCTCTGGCAAGAAAAACTCAGCTGCCCTGCTTCTGGATGGCAGATTTAAGGAGCCACTTGGTACAATTAAACCAGCCCGACTTGGCACTGGTGCCACCTTGGGTCTGGGAACCATCCTGCGTATTGTGGATTTTCAGGAGCCAGCCGGCCACTCCAAGCCACAAGCCCTCAAACTCAAACCACAGCCCTTTTCTCTGGCAAACAAAACTCAGCTGCCCTGCTTCTGGATGGCAGATTGCAGGAGCCACTTGGTACTATCAAACCAGCCTGACTTGGCACTGGCGCATCATTGGGTCTGGGAACCATCCTGCATATCGTAGATTTTCAGGAGCCAACCGGCCAATCCAAGCCACAGGCCCCGAAAATAAAACCAGGGCCCATTTCCCTGGCTAACAAAATTCAGCTGCCCTGCTTCTGGATGGCAGATTGCAGGATCCACTCGGCACTTGCAAACCAGCCGAACTTGCACTGGTGCTACCTTGGGTCTGGGCACCTTCCTGAATATTGTGAATTTTAGGGAGCCAGCTGGCCACTCCCAGCCCCAGGCGCCTAAAAACAAACCTCGGCTGGTTTCCCTGAGCAACAAAACTCAGCTACCCCGCTTCTGGATGGCAGATTGCCGGAGCCACTTGGCACTGTCAAACCAGCCCGACTTGGCACTGGTGCCACCTTGGGTCTGGGAACTCGCCCGCGTATCATGGAGTTTCAGGAGCCAGCCGCACTCTCCCAGCCACAAGCCCTCAAACTAAATCTACGGCCCTTTTCTCTGGCAAACAAAATTCAGCTGCCCAGTTTCTCATTGCAGATTGCAGGAGACACTTGGTAGTATCAAACCACCCCAATTTGGCACTGGTGCCACCTTGGGTCTGGGAACTAACCTGCGTATCGTGGATTTTCAGGAGCCAGCATACCACTCCCAGCCACAGGCTCCCAAACACAAACCACGGCCCTTTTCTCTGGCAAACAAAACTCAGCTGCCTTGCTTCTGGATGGCAGATTGCAGGAGCCCCTTGGTACTGTCAAACCAGCAGGACTTGGCACTGGAGCCACCTTAGGTCTGGGAACCATTCTGCGTATTGTGGATTTTCAGGAGCCAGCCGGCCACTCCAAGCCACAAGCCCTCAAACTCAAACCACGTCCCTTTTCTCTGGCAAGAAAAACTCAGCTGCCCTGCTTCTGGATGGCAGATTGCAGGAGCCACTTGGTACTGTCAAACCAGCCTGACTTCGCACTGGTGCCACCTTGGGTCTGGGAAGTCGCCCGCGTATCATGGAGTTTCAGGAGCCAGCCGCACTCTCCCAGCCACAAGCCCCCAAAATCAAACCTCAGCCCGTTTCCCTGAAAAACCAAACTCAGCTACCCCGCTTCTGGATGGCAGATTGCAGGAGCCACTTGGCACTGTCAAAGCAGCCCAATTTGGCACTGGTGCCACCTTGGGTGTGGGCACCTTCCTGCTTATTGTGGATTTTTAGGAGCCAGCCAGCCACTCCCAGCCACAGGCCCCGAAACACAAACCACGGCCCTTTTCTCTGGCAAACAAAACTCAGCTGCCTTGCTTCTGGATGGCAGATTGCAGGAGCCCCTTGGTACTGTCAAACCAGCAGGACTTGGCACTGGTGCCACCTTAGGTCTGGGAACCATCCTGCGTATTGTGGATTTTCAGGAGCCAGCCGGCCACTCCAAGCCACAAGCCCTCAAACTCAAACCACAGCCCTTTTCTCTGGCAAACAAAACTCAGCTGCCCTGCTTCTGGATGGCAGATTGCAGGAGCCACTTGGTACTATCAAAACAGCCCGACTTGGCACTGGCGCATCCTTGGGTCTGGGAACCATCCAGCGTATCGTGGATTTTCAGGAGCCAGCCGGCCAATCCCAGCCACAGGCCCCGAAAATAAAACCAGGGCCCATTTCCCTGGCTAACAAAATTCAGCTGCCCTGCTTCTGGATGGCAGATTGCAGGAGCCACTTGGCACTGTCAAAGCAGCCCGACTTGGCACTGGTGCCACCTTGAGTCTGGGAACCATCCTGCGTATTGTGGATTTTCAGGAGCCAGCCAGCCACTCCCAGCAACAAGCCCTCAAACTCAAACCTTGGCCCTTTTCCCTGGCTAACAAAATTCACCTGCCCCGCTTCTGGATGGCAGATTGCAGGAGACACTTGGCACTGTCCAACCAGCCTGACTTGGCACTGGTGCCATCTTGGGTCTGGGAACCATCCTGCGTATCGTGGATTTTCAGGAGCCAGCTGGCCACTTCCAGCCATAGGCCGCCAAACACAAACTACGGCCCTTTTCTCTGGCTAACAAAGTTCAGATGCCCCACTTCTGGATGGCAGATTGTAGGAGCCACTTGGAATTTTAAAACCAGCCCGACTTTGCACTGGTGCCACCTTGGGTCTGGGAACCATCCTGCGTACCGTGGATTTTCAGGAGCCAGCTGGCCACTTCCAGCCACAAGCCCTCAAACTCAAAACCCGGCCCTTTTCTCTGGCAAGAAAAACTCAGCTGCCCTGCTTCTGGATGGCAGATTTAAGGCGCCACTTGGTACAATTAAACCAGCCCGACTTGGCACTGGTGCCACCTTGGGTCTGGGAACCATCCTGCGTATCGTGGATTGACAGGAGCCAGCCGCACTCTCCCAGCCACAAGCCCCCAAAATCAAACCTCAGCCCGTTTCCCTAAAAAACCAAACTCAGCTACCCCGCTTCTGGATGGCAGATTGCAGGAGCCACTTGGTACTGTCAAACCAGCCCAATTTGGCACTGGTGCCACCTTGGGTCTGGGAACCATCCTGCTTATTGTGGATTTTCAGGAGCCAGCCAGCCACTCCCAGCAACCGGCCCCCAAAATAAAACCACGGCCCTTTTCCCTGGCTAACAAAATTCAGATGCCCCACTTCTGGATGGCAGATTGCAGGCGCCACATGGCACTTTCAAACCAGCCCAACTTGGCACTGGTGCCACCTTGGGTCTGGGAACCATCCTGCGTATCGTGGATTGACAGGAGCCAGCTGGCCACTCCCAGCCACAAGCCCTCAAACTCAAACAACGGCCCTTTTCTCTTGCAAGAAAAACTCAGTTGCCCTGCTTCTGGATGGCAGATTTAAGGAGCCACTTGGTACTACAAAACCAGCTTGACTTGGCATAGGTGCAACCTTGGGTCTGAGAACCATCCTGGGTATTGTGGATTTTCAGGAGCCAGCCGGCCACTCCCAGCCTCAGGTGCCCAAAAACAAACCTCGGCCGGTTTTCCTGAAAAACAAAATTCAGGTGCCCCGCTTCTGAATGGCAGATTGCAGGAGCCACTTGGTACTATCAAACCCGCCCGACTTGGCACTTGTGCTACCTTTGGTCTGGGAACCATCCTGCGTATCGTGGATTTTCAGGAGCCAGCCGGCCACTCTCAGCCACAAGCCCTCAAACTCAAACCACGGCCCTTTTCCCTGGCTAACAAAACTCACCTGCCCCGCTTCTGGATGGCAGATTGCAGGAGCCACTTTGCACTGTCAAACCAGCCCGACTTTTCACTGGTGCCACCTTGGGTCTGGGAACCATCCTGCGTATTGTGGATTTTCAGGAGCCAGCCGGCCACTCCCAGCCACAAGCCCTCAAACTCAAACCACGGCCCTTTTCTCTGGCAAGAAAAACTCAGCTTTCCCGCTTCTGGATGGCAGATTGCAGGAGCAACTTGGTGCAATCAAACCAGCCCGACTTGGCACTGGTGCCACCTTGGGTCTGGGAACCATCCTGCATCTCGTGGATTTTTAGGAGCCAGCCGGCCACTCCCAGCCACAGGCCCCCAAAATAAAACCACTGCCCTTTACACTGGCTAACAAAATTCAGGTGCCCCGCTTCTGGATGGCAGATTGCAGGAGCCACTTGGCACTGTCAAACCAGCCTGACTTGGCACTGGTACCATTTTGGGTCTGGAAACTCGCCCGCGTATCATGGAGTTTCAGGAGCCAGCCGCACTCTCCCAGCCACAAGCCCTCAAACTAAATCTACGGCCCTTTTCTCAGCAAACAAAACTCAGCTGCCCAGTTTCTCATTGCAGATTGCAGGAGACACTTGGTACTATCAAACCAGCCCAATTTGGCACTGGTGCCACCTTGGGTCTGGGAACCATCCTGCGTATTGTGGATTTTCAGGAGCCAGCCGGCCACTCCCAGCCACAGGTGCCCAAAAACAAACCTCGGCCGGTTTTCCTGAAAAACAAAATTCAGGTGCCTTGCTTCTGAATGGCAGATTGCAGGAGCCACTTGGTACTATCAAACCCGCCCGACTTGGAACTGGTGCTACCTTGGGTCTGGGAACCATCCTGCGTATCGTGGATTTTCAGGAGCCAGCCGGCCACTCCCAGCCACAAGCCCTCAAACTCAAACAACGGCCCTTTTCTCTTGCAAGAAAAACTCAGCTGCCCTGCTTCTGGATGGCAGATTTAAGGAGCCACTTGGTACTACAAAACCAGCTTGACTTGGCACTGGTGCCACCTTGGGTCTGGGAACCATCCTGGGTATTGTGGATTTTCAGGAGCCAGCCGGCCACTCCCAGACACAGGTGCCCAAAAACAAACCTCGGCCCTTTTCCCTGGCTAACAAAATTGAGATGCCCCGCTTCTGAATGGCAGATTGCAGGAGCCACTTGGTACTATCAAACCAGCCCGACTTGGCACTGGTGCTACCTTGGGTCTGGGAACCATCCTGCGTATCGTGGACTTTCAGGAGCCAGCCGGCCACTCCCAGCCACAGGCCCCCAAAATCAAACCACGGCCCTATTCCCTGGCTAAAAAAATTCAGATGCCTTGTTTCTGGATGGCAGATTTCAGGAGCCACTTGGCACTGTCAAACCAGCCCGAATTGGCTCTGGTGCCACCTTGGGTCTGGGAACCATCATGCATACCATGGATTTTCAGGAGCCGGCCAGCCACTCCCAGCCACAAGCCCTCAAACTCAAACCACGGCCCTTTTCCCTGGCAAACAAAATTCACCTGCCCCGCTTCTGGATGGCAGATTGCAGGAGCCACTTGGCACTGTCAAACCAGCCCGACTTTGCACTGGTGCCACCTTGGGTCTGGGAACCATCCTGCGTATTGTGGATTTTCAGGAGCCAGCCGGCCACTCCCAGCCACAGGCCCCCAAAATCAAACCACGGCCCTATTCCCTGGCTAAAAAAATTCAGATGCCTTGTTTCTGGATGGCAGATTTCAGGAGCCACTTGGCACTGTCAAACCAGCCCAACTTGGCACTGGTGCCACCTTGGGTCTGGGAACCATCCTGCGTCTCGTGGATTTTTAGGAGCCAGCCGGCCACTCCCAGCCACAGGCCCCCAAAACCAAACCACGGCCCTTTACACTGGCTAACAAAATTCAGGTGCCCCGCTTCTGGATGGCAGATTGCAGGAGCCACTTGGCACTGTCAAACCAGCCTGACTTGGCACTGGTACCATTTTGGGTCTGGGAACTCGCCCGCGTATCATGGAGTTTCAGGAGCCAGCCGCACTCTCCCAGCCACAAGCCCTCAAACTAAATCTACGGCCCTTTTCTCTGGCAAACAAAACTCAGCTGCACAGTTTCTCATCGCAGATTGCAGGAGACACTTGGTACTATCAAACCAGCCGAATTTGGCACTGGTGCCACCTTGGGTCTGGATCCATCCTGCGTATTGTGGATTTTCAGGAGCCAGCCGGCCACTCCCAGCCACAGGTGCCCAAAAACAAACCTCGGCCGGTTTTCCTGAAAAACAAAATTCAGGTGCCCCGCTTCTGAATGGCAAATTGCAGGAGCCACTTGGTACTATCAAACCAGCCCGACTAGGCACTGGGGCTACCTTGGGTCTGGGAACCATCCTGCGTATCGTGGATTTTCAGGAGCCAGCCGGCCACTCCCAGCCACAAGCACTCAACCTAAATCTACGGCCCTTTTCTCTGGCAAACAAAAATTTAGCTGCCCAGTTTCTCAGTGCAGATTGCAGGAGACACTTGGTACTATCAAACCTGCCCAACTTGGCACTGGTGCCACCTTGGGTCTGGGAACCATCCTGCGTATTGTGGATTTTCAGGAGCCAGCCGGCCACTCCCAGCCACAGGCCCCCAAAATCAAACTACGGCCCTTTACTCTGGCTAAAAAAATTCAGATGCCCCGCTTCTTGATGGCAGATTGCAGGAGCCACTTGGCACTGTCAAATCAGCCTGACATGGCACTGGTGCCACCTTGGGTCTGGGACCTCGCCTGCATATCATGGAGTTTCAGGAGCCAGCCGCCCTCTCCCAGCCACAAGCCTCCAAAATAAAACCTCAGCCCGTTTCCTTGACAAACAAAACTCAGCTATCCCGCTTCTGGATGGCAGATTGCAGGAGCCACTTGGTACTATCAAACCACCCCGATTTGGCACTCGTGCCACCTTGGGTCTGGGAACCATCCTGCGTATTGTGGATTTTCAGGAGCCAGAAGGCCACTCCCAGCCATAGGCTGCCAAACGCAACCAACGGCCATTTGCCCTGGCTAACAAAATTCAGATGCCCCACTTCTGGTTGGAAGATATCAAGAGCCACTTGGCACTTTAAAACCAGCCCGACTTGGCACTGGTGCCAACTTGTGTCTGGGAACCATCCTGCGTATTATGGATTTTCAGGAGCCAGCTGGCCACTCCCAGCCATAGGCTGCCCAACACAAACCACGGCCCTTTTCTCTGGCAAACAAAGCTCAGCTGCCCTGCTTCTGGATGGCAGATTGCAGGAGCCACTTGGTACTATCAAACCAGCTCAATTTGGCAATGGTGCCACCTTGGGTCTGGGAACCATCCTGCGTATTGTGGATTTTCAGGAGCCAGCCGGCCACTCCCAGCCACAGGCCCCCAAAATCAAACCACGGCCCTTTACCCTGTCTAACAAAATTCAGGTGCCCCGCTTCTGGATTGCAGATTGCAGGACCCACTTGGCACTGTCAAACCAGCCTGACTGGGCACTGGTGCCACCTTGGGTCTGGGAACGCGCCCGCGTATTATGGAGTTTCAGGAGCCAGCAGCAATGTCCCAGCCACAAGCCCCCAAAATCAAACCTCAGCCCGTTTCCCTGAAAAACAAAACTCAGCTACCCCGCTTCTGGATGGCAGATTGCAGGAGCCACTTGGTAATATCAAACCAGCCCCATTTGGCACTGGTGCCACCTTGGGTCTGGGAACCACCCTGCGTTTTGTGGATTTTCAGGAGCCAGCCGGCCACTCCCAGCCACAGGCCCCCAAACACAAACCACGGCCCTTTTCTCTGGCAAACAAAACTCAGCTGCCCTGCTTCTGGATGGCGGATTGCAGGAGACACTTGGTACTATCAAACCAGCCCGATTTGGCACTGGTGCCACCTTGGGTCTGGGCACCATCCTGCGTATTGTGGATTTTCAGGAGCCAGCCGGCCACTCCCGGCCATAGGCTGCCAAACACAAACCACGGCCCTCTTCCCTGGCTAAAAAAATTCAGATGCCCCGTTTCTGGATGGCAGATTGCAGGAGCCACTTGGCACTGTCAAACCAGCCCGAATTGGCACGGGTCCCACCTTGGGTCTGGGAACCATCCTGCGTACCATGGATTTTCCGGAGCCGGCCAGCCACTCCCAGCCACAAGCCCTCAAACTCAAACCACGGCCATTTTCCCTGGCTAACAAAATTCAGATGCCCCGCTTCTGGATGGCAGATTGCAGGAGCCACTTGGCACTGTCAAACCAGCCCGACTTGGCACTGGTGCCACCTTGGGTCTGGGAACCATCCTGCGTATCGTGGATTTTCAGGAGCCAGCCGGCCACTCCCAGCCACAAGCCCTCAAACTAAATCTGCGGCCCTTTTCTCTTTCAAACAAAACTCAGCTGCCCAGTTTCTCATTGCAGATTGCAGGAGACACTTGGTACTATCAAACCAGCCCAACTTGGCACTCATGCCGCCTTGGGTGTGGGAGCCATCCTGCGTATTGTGGATTTTCAGGTGCCAGCATACCACTCCCAGCCATAGGCTGCTAAACACAAATCACGGCCCATTTCTCTGGCTAACAAAACTCAGATGCCCCGCTTCTGGATGGCAAATTGCAGGATACATTCGGCTCTTTCAAACCAGCCGAACTTGCACTGATGCTACCTTGGGTCTGGGCACCTTCCTGAATATTGTGAATTTTAGGGAGCCAGCTGGCCACTCCAAGCCCCAGACGCCTAAAAACAATCCTCGGCTGGTTTCCCTGAGCAACAAAACTCAGCTACCCCGCTTCTGGATGGCAGATTGCAGGAGCCACTTGGCACTATCAAACCAGCCCGACTTGGCACTGGCGCCACCTGGGGTCTGGGAACCATCCTGCGTATTGTGGATTTTCAGGAGCCAGCAAGCGACTCCCAGCCACAAGCCCTCAAACTCAAATCATGGCCCTTTTCCCTGGCTAACAAAACTCACCTGCCCCGCTTCTGGATGGCAGATTGCAGGAGCCATTTGGCACTGTCAAACCAGCCTGACTTTGCACTGGTGCCACCTTGGGTCTGAGAACCGTCCTGCGTATCGTGGATTTTCAGGAGCCAGCCGGCCACTCCAAGCCACCGGCCCCCAAAATAAAACCACGGCCCTTTTCCCTGGCTAACAAAATTCAGATGCCCCACTTCTGGATGGCAGATTGCAGGCGCCACTTGGCACTTTCAAACCAGCCCGACTTGGCACTGGTGCCACCTTGGGTCTGGGAACCATCCTGCGTATCGTGGATTTACAGGAGCCAGCTGGCCACTCCCAGCCACAAGCCCTCAAACTCAAACAACGGCCCTTTTCTCTTGCAAGAAAAACTCAGCTGCCCTGCTTCTGGATGGCAGATTTAAGGAGCCACTTGGTACTACAAAACCAGCTTGACTTGGCACTGGTGCCACCTTGGGTCTGAGAACCATCCTGGGTATTGTGGATTTTCAGGAGCCAGCCGGCCACTCCCAGCCCTAGGTGCCCAAAAACCAACCTCGGCCGGTTTTCCTGAAAAACAAAATTCAGGTGCCCCGCTTCTGAATGGCAGATTGCAGGAGCCACTT
This sequence comes from Passerculus sandwichensis, assembly GCA_031885435.1. Lineage (NCBI taxonomy): Eukaryota > Metazoa > Chordata > Aves > Passeriformes > Passerellidae > Passerculus > Passerculus sandwichensis. The sequence continues at coordinate 1,984,802 of CM063166.1, read as the reverse complement.
GGTACTATCAAACCCGCCCGACTTGGCACTGGTGCTACCTTGGGTCTGGGAACCATCCTGCGTATCGTGGATTTTCAGGAGCCAGCCGGCCACTCTCAGCCACAAGCCCTCAAACTCAAACCACGGCCCTTTTCCCTGGCTAACAAAACTCACCTGCCCCGCTTCTGGATGGCAGATTGCAGGAGCCACTTGGCACTGTCAAACCAGCCTGACTTTGCACTGGTGCCACCTTGGGTCTGAGAACCATCCTGCGTATCGTGGATTTTCAAGAGCCAGCTGGCCACTCCCAGCCACAAGCCCTCAAACTCAAACAACAGCCCTTTTCTCTTGCAAGAAAAACTCAGCTGCCCTGCTTCTGGATGGCAGATTTAAGGAGCCACTTGGTACTACAAAACCAGCTTGACTTGGCACTGGTGCCACCTTGGGTCTGGGAACCATCCTGGGTATTGTGGATTTTCAGGAGCCAGCCGGCCACTCCCAGCCTCAGGTGCCCAAAAACAAACCTCGGCCGGTTTTCCTGAAAAACAAAATTCAGGTGCCCCGCTTCTGAATGGCAGATTGCAGGAGCCACTTGGTACTATCAAACCAGCTTGACTTGGCACTGCTGCAACCTTGGGTCTGGGAACCATCCTGCGTCTCGTGGATTTTTAGGAGCCAGCCGGCCACTCCCAGCCACAGGCCCCCAAAATCAAACCACGGCCCTATTCCCTGGCTAAAAAAATTCAGATGCCTTGTTTCTGGATGGCAGATTTCAGGAGCCACTTGGCACTGTCAAACCAGCCCGAATTGGCTCTGGTGCCACCTTGGGTCTGGGAACCATCATGCATACCATGGATTTTCAGGAGCCGGCCAGCCACTCCCAGCCACAAGCCCTCAAACTCAAACCACGGCCCTTTTCCCTGGCAAACAAAATTCACCTGCCCCGCTTCTGGATGGCAGATTGAAGGAGCCACTTGGCACTGTCAAACCAGCCCGACTTTTCACTGGTGCCACCTTGGGTCTGGGAACCATCCTGCGTATCGTGGATTTTCAGGAGCCAGCTGGCCACTCCCAGCCACAAGCCCTCAAACTCAAACCACGGCCCTTTTCTCTGGCAAGAAAAACTCAGCTTTCCCGCTTCTGGATGGCAGCTTGCAGGAGCAACTTGGTGCAATCAAACCAGCCCGACTTGGCACTGGTGCCACCTTGGGTCTGGGAACCATCCTGCATCTCGTGGATTTTTAGGAGCCAGCCGGCCACTCCCAGCCACAGGCCCACAAAATAAAACCACTGCCCTTTACACTGGCTAACAAAATTCAGGTGCCCCGCTTCTGGATGGCAGATTGCAGGAGCCACTTGGCACTGTCAAACCAGCCTGACTTGGCACTGGTACCATTTTGGGTCTGGAAACTCGCCCGCGTATCATGGAGTTTCAGGAGCCAGCCGCACTCTCCCAGCCACAAGCCCTCAAACTAAATCTACGGCCCTTTTCTCTGGCAAACACAACTCAGCTGCCTTGCTTCTGGATGGCAGATTGCAGGAGCCCCTTGGTACTGTCAAACCAGCAGGACTTGGCACCGGTGCCACCTTAGGTCTGGGAACCATCCTGCGTATCGTGGATTTTCAGGAGCCAGCCGGCCACTCCAAGCCACAAGCCCTCAAACTCAAACCACAGCCCTTTTCTCTGGCAAACAAAACTCAGCTGCCCTGCTTCTGGATGGCAGATTGCAGGAGCCACTTAGTACTATCAAACCAGCCCGACTTGGCACTGGTGCCACCTTGGGTCTGGGAACCATCCTGCGTATCGTGGATTTTCAGGAGCCAGCCGGCCAATCCCAGCCACAGGCCCCGAAAATAAAACCAGGGCCCATTTCCCTGGCTAACAAAATTCAGCTGCCCTGCTTCTGGATGGCAGATTGCAGGAGCCACTTGGCACTGTCAAAGCAGCCCGACTTGGCACTGGTGCCATCTTGGGTCTGGGAACTCGCCCGCGTAACATGGAGTTTCAGGAGCCAGCCACACTCTCCCAGCCACAAGCCCCCAAAATCAAACCTCATCCCATTTCCCTGAAAAACAAAACTCAGCTACCCCGCTTCTGGATGGCAGATTGCAGGAGCCACTTGGTACTATCAAACCAGCCCAATTTGGCACTGGTGCCACCTTGGGTCTGGGAATCATCCTGTGTATTTTGGATTTTCAGGAGCCAGCCGGCCACTCTCGGCCATAGGCTGCAAAAAAAAAACCACGGCCCTATTCCCTGGCTAAAAAAATTCAGGTGCCCTGCTTCTGGATGGCAGATTTCAGGAGCCACTTGGCACTGTCAAACCAGCCCGACTTGGCACTGGTGCCATCTTGGGTCTGGGAACTCGCCCGCGTATCATGGAGTTTCAGGAGCCAGCCGCACTCTCCCAGCCACAAGCCCTCAAACTAAATCTACGGCCCTTTTCTCAGCAAACAAAACTCAGCTGCCCAGTTTCTCATTGCAGATTGCAGGAGACACTTGGTACTATCAAACCAGCCCAATTTGGCACTGGTGCCACCTTGGGTCTGGGAACCATCCTGCGTATTGTGGATTTTCAGGAGCCAGCCGGCCACTCCCAGCCACAGGTGCCCAAAAACAAACCTCGGCCGGTTTTCCTGAAAAACAAAATTCAGGTGCCTTGCTTCTGAATGGCAGATTGCAGGAGCCACTTGGTACTATCAAACCAGCTCAATTTGGCACTGGTGCTACCTTGGGTCTGGGAACCATCCTGCGTATCGTGGATTTTCAGGAGCCAGCCGGCCACTCCTAGCCACAAGCCCTCAAACTCAAACAACGGCCCTTTTCTCTTTCAAGAAAAACTCAGCTGCCCTGCTTCTGGATGGCAGATTTAAGGAGCCACTTGGTACTACAAAACCAGCTTGACTTGGCACTGGTGCCACCTTGGGTCTGGGAACCATCCTGGGTATTGTGGATTTTCAGGAGCCAGCCGGCCACTCCCAGCCCTAGGTGCCCAAAAACAAACCTCGGCCGGTTTTCCTGAAAAACAAAATTCAGGTGCCCCGCTTCTGAATGGCAGATTGCAGGAGCCACTTGGTACTATCAAACCAGCCCGACTTGGCACTGGTGCTACCTTGGGTCTGGGAACCATCCTGCGTATTGTGGATTTTCAGGAGCCAGCCGGCCACTCCCAGCCACAGGCCCCCAAAATCAAACCACGGCCCTATTCCCTGGCTAAAAAAATTCAGATGCCTTGTTTCTGGATGGCAGATTTCAGGAGCCACTTGGCACTGTCAAACCAGCAGGATTTGGCACTGGTGCCACCTTGGGACTGGGAACCATCATGCGTAACATGGATTTTCAGGAGTTGGCCAGCCACTCTTAGCCACAAGCCCTCAAACTCAAACCACGGCCCTTTTCCCTGGCAAACAAAATTCACCTGCCCCGCTTCTGGATGGCAGATTGCAGGAGCCACTTGGCACTGTCAAACCAGCCCGACTTTGCACTGGTGCCACCTTGGGTCTGGGAACCATCCTGCGTATCGTGGATTTTCATGAGCCAGCTGGCCACTCCCAGCCACAAGCCCTCAAACTCAAACCACGGCCCTTTTCTCTGGCAAGAAAAACTCAGCTGTCCCGCTTCTGGATGGCAGATTGCAGGAGCAACTTTGTGCAATCAAACCAGCTTGACTTGGCACTGGTGCCACCTTGGGTCTGGGAACCATCCTGCGTCTCGTGGATTTTTAGGAGCCAGCCGGCCACTCCCAGCCATAGGCCCCCAAAATAAAACCACGGCCCTTTACACTGGCTAACAAAATTCAGGTGCCCCGCTTCTGGATGGCAGATTGCAGGAGCCACTTGGCACTGTCAAACCAGCCTGACTTGGCACTGGTACCATTTTGGGTCTGGGAACTCGCCCGCGTATCATGGAGTTTCAGGAGCCAGCCGCACTCTCCCAGCCACAAGCCCTCAAACTAAATCTACGGCCCTTTTCTCTGGCAAACAAAACTCAGCTGCACAGTTTCTCATCGCAGATTGCAGGAGACACTTGGTACTATCAAACCAGCCCAATTTGGAACTGGTGCCACCTTGGGTCTGGGAACCATCCTGCGTATCGTGGATTTTCAGGAGCCAGCCGGCCAATCCCAGCCACAGGCCCCGAAAATAAAACCAGGGCCCATTTCCCTGGCTAACGAAATTCAGCTGCCCTGCTTCTGGATGGCAGATTGCAGGAGCCACTTGGCACTGTCAAAGCAGCCCGACTTGGCACTGGTGCCATCTTGGGTCTGGGAACTCGCCCACGTAACATGGAGTTTCAGGAGCCCGCTGCACTCTCCCAGCCACAAGCCCCCAAAATCAAACCTCATCCCGTTTCCCTGAAAAACAAAACTCAGCTACCCCGCTTCTGGATGGCAGATTGCAGGAGCCACTTGGTACTATCAAACCAGCCCAATTTGGCACTGGTGCCACCTTGGGTCTGGGAACCATCCTGTGTATTTTGGATTTTCAGGAGCCAGCCGGCCACTCTCGGCCATAGGCTGCAAAAAAAAAACCACGGCCCTATTCCCTGGCTAAAAAAATTCAGGTGCCCTGCTTCTGGATGTCAGATTTCAGGAGCCACTTGCCACTGTCAAACCAGCCTGACTTGGCACTGGTACCATTTTGGGTCTGGGAACTCGCCCGCGTATCATGGAGTTTCAGGAGCCAGCCGCACTCTCCCAGCCACAAGCCCTCAAACTAAATCTACGGCCCTTTTCTCAGCAAACAAAACTCAGCTGCCCAGTTTCTCATTGCAGATTGCAGGAGACACTTGGTACTATCAAACCAGCCTAACTTGGCACTGGTGCCACCTTGGGTCTGGGAACCATCCTGCGTATTGTGGATTTTCAGGAGCCAGCCGGACACTCCCAGCTATAGGCTGCCAAACACAAACCACGGCCCTTTTCCCTGGCTAACAAAATTCAGATTCCCCACCTCTGGATGCCAGATTACAGGAGCCACTTGGCATTTTCAAACCAGCCCGACTTGGCACTGGTGCCATTTTGTGTCTGGGAACCATCCTGCGTATTGTGGATTTTCCGGAGCCAGCTGGCGACTCCCACCCACAAGCCCTCAAACTCAAACCAAGGCCCTTTTCTCTGGCAAACAAAACTCAGCTGCCCTGCTTCTGGATGGCAGATTTAAGGAGCCACATGGTACTACAAAACCAGCTTGACTTGGCACTGGTGCCACCTTGGGTCTGGGAACCATCCTGGGTATTGTGGATTTTCAGGAGCCAGCCGGCCACTCCCAGCCCTAGGTGCCCAAAAACAAACCTCGGCCGGTTTTCCTGAAAAACAAAATTCAGGTGCCTTGCTTCTGAATGGCAGATTGCAGGAGCCACTTGGTACTATCAAACCAGCCCGACTTGGCACTGGTGCTACCTTGGGTCTGGGAACCATCCTGCGTATCGTGGACTTTCAGGAGCCAGCCGGCCACTCCCAGCCACAGGCCCCCAAAATCAAACCACGGCCCTATTCCCTGGCTAAAAAAATTCAGATGCCTTGTTTCTGGATGGCAGATTTCAGGAGCCACTTGGCACTGTCAAACCAGCCCGAATTTGCTCTGGTGCCACCTTGGGTCTGGGAACCATCATGCGTACCATGGATTTTCAGGAGTTGGCCAGCCACTCCCAGCCACAAGCCCTCAAACTCAAACCACGGCCCTTTTCCCTGGCAAAAAAAATTCACCTGCCCCGCTTCTGGATGGCAGATTGCAGGAGCCACTTGGCACTGTCAAACCAGCCCGACTTTGCACTGGTGCCACCTTGGGTCTGGGAACCATCCTGCGTATCGTGGATTTTCAGGAGCCAGCTGGCCACTCCCAGCCACAAGCCCTCAAACTCAAACCACGGCCCTTTTCTCTGGCAAGAAAAACTCAGCTGTCCCGCTTCTGGATGGCAGATTGCAGGAGCAACTTTGTGCAATCAAACCAGCCCGACTTGGCACTGGTGCCACCTTGGGTCTGGGACCTCGCCTGCATATCATGGAGTTTCAGGAGCCAGCCGCCCTCTCCCAGCCACAAGCCTCCAAAATAAAACCTCAGCCCGTTTCCCTGACAAACAAAACTCAGCTATCCCGCTTCTGGATGGCAGATTGCAGGAGCCACTTGGTACTATCAAACCAGCCCGATTTGGCACTGGTGCCACCTTGGGTCTGGGAACCATCCTGCGTATTGTGGATTTTCAGGAGCCAGAAGGCCACTCCCAGCCATAGGCTGCCAAACGCAACCAACGGCCATTTGCCCTGGCTAACAAAATTCAGATGCCCCACTTCTGGTTGGAAGATATCAGGAGCCACTTGGCACTTTAAAACCAGCCCGACTTGGCACTGGTGCAACCTTGGGTCTGGGAACCACCTTGCTTTTTGTGGATTTTCAGGAGCCAGCCAGCCACTCCCAGCCACAGGCCCCCAAACACAAACCTAGGCCCTTTTCTCTGGCAAACAAAACTCAGCTGCCCTGCTTCTGGATGGCGGATTGCAGGAGCCACTTGGTACTATCAAACCAGCCCGATTTGGCACTGGTGCCACCTTGGGTCTGGGAACCATCCTGCGTACCATGGATTTTCAGGAGTCGGCCAGCCACTCCCAGCCACAAGCCCTCAAACGCAAACCACGGCCATTTTACCTGGCTAACAAAATTCAGATGCCTCGCTTCTGGATGGCAGATTGCAGGAGCCACTTGGCACTGTCAAACCAGCCCGACTTGGCACTGGTGCCACCTTGGGTCTGGGAACCATCCTGCGTATCGTGGATTTTCAGGAGCCAGCCGGCCACTCCCAGCCACAAGCCCTCAAACTAAATCTGCGGCCCTTTTCTCTTGCAAACAAAACTCAGCTGCCCAGTTTCTCATTGCAGATTGCAGGAGACACTTGGTACTATCAAACCAGCCCGACTTGGCACTGGTGCAACCTTGGGTCTGGGAACCATCCTGGGTATTGTGGATTTTTGGAGCCAGCCAGCCACTCCCAGCCACAGGCCCCTAAAATCAAACCACGGCCCTTTTCCCTGGCTAACAAAATTCAGATGCCCCACTTCTGGATGGCAGATTGCAGGCGCCACTTGGCACTTTCAAACCAGCCCGACTTGGCACTGGTGCCACCTTGGGTCTGGGAACCACCCTGCGTTTTGTGGATTTTCAGGAGCCAGCCGGCCACTCCCAGCCACAGGCCCCCAAACACAAACCACGGCCCTTTTCTCTGGCAAACAAAACTCAGCTGCCCTGCTTCTGGATGGCGGATTGCAGGAGACACTTGGTACTATCAAACCAGCCCGATTTGGCACTGGTGCCACCTTGGGTCTGGGCACCATCCTGCGTATTGTGGATTTTCAGGAGCCAGCCGGCCACTCCCGGCCATAGGCTGCCAAACACAAACCACGGCCCTCTTCCCTGGCTAAAAAAATTCAGATGCCCCGTTTCTGGATGGCAGATTGCAGGAGCCACTTGGCACTGTCAAACCAGCCCGAATTGGCACGGGTCCCACCTTGGGTCTGGGAACCATCCTGCGTACCATGGATTTTCCGGAGCCGGCCAGCCACTCCCAGCCACAAGCCCTCAAACTCAAACCACGGCCATTTTCCCTGGCTAACAAAATTCAGATGCCCCGCTTCTGGATGGCAGATTGCAGGAGCCACTTGGCACTGTCAAAGCAGCCCGACTTGGCACTGGTGCCACCTTGGGTCTGGGAACCATCCTGCGTATCGTGGATTTTCAGGAGCCAGCCGGCCACTCCCAGCCACAAGCCCTCAAACTAAATCTGCGGCCCTTTTCTCTTTCAAACAAAACTCAGCTGCCCAGTTTCTCATTGCAGATTGCAGGAGACACTTGGTACTATCAAACCAGCCCAACTTGGCACTCATGCCGCCTTGGGTGTGGGAGCCATCCTGCGTATTGTGGATTTTCAGGTGCCAGCATACCACTCCCAGCCACAGGCTGCTAAACACAAATCACGGCCCATTTCTCTGGCTAACAAAACTCAGATGCCCCGCTTCTGGATGGCAAATTGCAGGATACATTCGGCTCTTTCAAACCAGCCGAACTTGCACTGATGCTACCTTGGGTCTGGGCACCTTCCTGAATATTGTGAATTTTAGGGAGCCAGCTGGCCACTCCAAGCCCCAGACGCCTAAAAACAATCCTCGGCTGGTTTCCCTGAGCAACAAAACTCAGCTACCCCGCTTCTGGATGGCAGATTGCAGGAGCCACTTGGCACTATCAAACCAGCCCGACTTGGCACTGGCGCCACCTGGGGTCTGGGAACCATCCTGCGTATTGTGGATTTTCAGGAGCCAGCAAGCGACTCCCAGCCACAAGCCCTCAAACTCAAATCATGGCCCTTTTCCCTGGCTAACAAAACTCACCTGCCCCGCTTCTGGATGGCAGATTGCAGGAGCCATTTGGCACTGTCAAACCAGCCTGACTTTGCACTGGTGCCACCTTGGGTCTGAGAACCGTCCTGCGTATCGTGGATTTTCAGGAGCCAGCCGGCCACTCCCAGCCACCGGCCCCCAAAATAAAACCACGGCCCTTTTCCCTGGCTAACAAAATTCAGATGCCCCACTTCTGGATGGCAGATTGCAGGCGCCACTTGGCACTTTCAAACCAGCCCGACTTGGCACTGGTGCCACCTTGGGTCTGGGAACCATCCTGCGTATCGTGGATTTACAGGAGCCAGCTGGCCACTCCCAGCCACAAGCCCTCAAACTCAAACAACGGCCCTTTTCTCTTGCAAGAAAAACTCAGCTGCCCTGCTTCTGGATGGCAGATTTAAGGAGCCACTTGGTACTACAAAACCAGCTTGACTTGGCACTGGTGCCACCTTGGGTCTGAGAACCATCCTGGGTATTGTGGATTTTCAGGAGCCAGCCGGCCACTCCCAGCCCTAGGTGCCCAAAAACCAACCTCGGCCGGTTTTCCTGAAAAACAAAATTCAGGTGCCCCGCTTCTGAATGGCAGATTGCAGGAGCCACTTGGTACTATCAAACCCGCCCGACTTGGCACTGGTGCTACCTTGGGTCTGGGAACCATCCTGCGTATCGTGGATTTTCAGGAGCCAGCCGGCCACTCTCAGCCACAAGCCCTCAAACTCAAACCACGGCCCTTTTCCCTGGCTAACAAAACTCACCTGCCCCGTTTCTGGATGGCAGATTGCAGGAGCCACTTGGCACTGTCAAACCATCCTGACTTTGCACTGGTGCCACCTTGGGTCTGAGAACCATCCTGCGTATCGTGGATTTTCAAGAGCCAGCTGGCCACTCCCAGCCACAAGCCCTCAAACTCAAACAACAGCCCTTTTCTCTTGCAAGAAAAACTCAGCTGCCCTGCTTCTGGATGGCAGATTTAAGGAGCCACTTGGTACTACAAAACCAGCTTGACTTGGCACTGGTGCCACCTTGGGTCTGGGAACCATCCTGGGTATTGTGGATTTTCAGGAGCCAGCCGGCCACTCCCAGCCTCAGGTGCCCAAAAACAAACCTCGGCCGGTTTTCCTGAAAAACAAAATTCAGGTGCCCCGCTTCTGAATGGCAGATTGCAGGAGCCACTTGGTACTATCAAACCAGCTTGACTTGGCACTGCTGCAACCTTGGGTCTGGGAACCATCCTGCGTCTCGTGGATTTTTAGGAGCCAGCCGGCCACTCCCAGCCACAGGCCCCCAAAATCAAACCACGGCCCTATTCCCTGGCTAAAAAAATTCAGATGCCTTGTTTCTGGATGGCAGATTTCAGGAGCCACTTGGCACTGTCAAACCAGCCCGAATTGGCTCTGGTGCCACCTTGGGTCTGGGAACCATCATGCATACCATGGATTTTCAGGAGCCGGCCAGCCACTCCCAGCCACAAGCCCTCAAACTCAAACCACGGCCCTTTTCCCTGGCAAACAAAATTCACCTGCCCCGCTTCTGGATGGCAGATTGAAGGAGCCACTTGGCACTGTCAAACCAGCCCGACTTTTCACTGGTGCCACCTTGGGTCTGGGAACCATCCTGCGTATCGTGGATTTTCAGGAGCCAGCTGGCCACTCCCAGCCACAAGCCCTCAAACTCAAACCACGGCCCTTTTCTCTGGCAAGAAAAACTCAGCTTTCCCGCTTCTGGATGGCAGCTTGCAGGAGCAACTTGGTGCAATCAAACCAGCCCGACTTGGCACTGGTGCCACCTTGGGTCTGGGAACCATCCTGCATCTCGTGGATTTTTAGGAGCCAGCCGGCCACTCCCAGCCACAGGCCCACAAAATAAAACCACTGCCCTTTACACTGGCTAACAAAATTCAGGTGCCCCGCTTCTGGATGGCAGATTGCAGGAGCCACTTGGCACTGTCAAACCAGCCTGACTTGGCACTGGTACCATTTTGGGTCTGGAAACTCGCCCGCGTATCATGGAGTTTCAGGAGCCAGCCGCACTCTCCCAGCCACAAGCCCTCAAACTAAATCTACGGCCCTTTTCTCTGGCAAACACAACTCAGCTGCCTTGCTTCTGGATGGCAGATTGCAGGAGCCCCTTGGTACTGTCAAACCAGCAGGACTTGGCACCGGTGCCACCTTAGGTCTGGGAACCATCCTGCGTATCGTGGATTTTCAGGAGCCAGCCGGCCACTCCAAGCCACAAGCCCTCAAACTCAAACCTCATCCCATTTCCCTGAAAAACAAAACTCAGCTACCCCGCTTCTGGATGGCAGATTGCAGGAGCCACTTGGTACTATCAAACCAGCCCAATTTGGCACTGGTGCCACCTTGGGTCTGGGAATCATCCTGTGTATTTTGGATTTTCAGGAGCCAGCCGGCCACTCTCGGCCATAGGCTGCAAAAAAAAAACCACGGCCCTATTCCCTGGCTAAAAAAATTCAGGTGCCCTGCTTCTGGATGGCAGATTGCAGGAGCCACTTGGCACTGTCAAACCAGCCCGACTTGGCACTGGTGCCATCTTGGGTCTGGGAACTCGCCCGCGTATCATGGAGTTTCAGGAGCCAGCCGCACTCTCCCAGCCACAAGCCCTCAAACTAAATCTACGGCCCTTTTCTCAGCAAACAAAACTCAGCTGCCCAGTTTCTCATTGCAGATTGCAGGAGACACTTGGTACTATCAAACCAGCTCAATTTGGCACTGGTGCTACCTTGGGTCTGGGAACCATCCTGCGTATCGTGGATTTTCAGGAGCCAGCCGGCCACTCCTAGCCACAAGCCCTCAAACTCAAACAACGGCCCTTTTCTCTTGCAAGAAAAACTCAGCTGCCCTGCTTCTGGATGGCAGATTTAAGGAGCCACTTGGTACTACAAAACCAGCTTGACTTGGCACTGGTGCCACCTTGGGTCTGGGAACCATCCTGGGTATTGTGGATTTTCAGGAGCCAGCCGGCCACTCCCAGCCCTAGGTGCCCAAAAACAAACTTCGGCCGGCTTTCCTGAAAAACAAAATTCAGGTGCCCCGCTTCTGAATGGCAGATTGCAGGAGCCACTTGGTACTATCAAACCAGCCCGACTTGGCACTGGTGCTACCTTGGGTCTGGGAACCATCATGCGTACCATGGATTTTCAGGAGTTGGCCAGCCACTCTTAGCCACAAGCCCTCAAACTCAAACCACGGCCCTTTTCCCTGGCAAACAAAATTCACCTGCCCCGCTTCTGGATGGCAGATTGCAGGAGCCACTTGGCACTGTCAAACCAGCCCGACTTTGCACTGGTGCCACCTTGGGTCTGGGAACCATCCTGCGTATCGTGGATTTTCATGAGCCAGCTGGCCACTCCCAGCCACAAGCCCTCAAACTCAAACCACGGCCCTTTTCTCTGGCAAGAAAAACTCAGCTGTCCCGCTTCTGGATGGCAGATTGCAGGAGCAACTTTGTGCAATCAAACCAGCTTGACTTGGCACTGGTGCCACCTTGGGTCTGGGAACCATCCTGCGTCTCGTGGATTTTTAGGAGCCAGCCGGCCACTCCCAGCCACAGGCCCCCAAAATAAAACCACGGCCCTTTACACTGGCTAACAAAATTCAGGTGCCCCGCTTCTGGATGGCAGATTGCAGGAGCCACTTGGCACTGTCAAACCAGCCTGACTTGGCACTGGTACCATTTTGGGTCTGGGAACTCGCCCGCGTATCATGGAGTTTCAGGAGCCAGCCGCACTCTCCCAGCCACAAGCCCTCAAACTAAATCTACGGCCCTTTTCTCTGGCAAACAAAACTCAGCTGCACAGTTTCTCATCGCAGATTGCAGGAGACACTTGGTACTATCAAACCAGCCCAATTTGGAACTGGTGCCACCTTGGGTCTGGGAACCATCCTGCGTATCGTGGATTTTCAGGAGCCAGCCGGCCAATCCCAGCCACAGGCCCCGAAAATAAAACCAGGGCCCATTTCCCTGGCTAACGAAATTCAGCTGCCCTGCTTCTGGATGGCAGATTGCAGGAGCCACTTGGCACTGTCAAAGCAGCCCGACTTGGCACTGGTGCCATCTTGGGTCTGGGAACTCGCCCACGTAACATGGAGTTTCAGGAGCCCGCTGCACTCTCCCAGCCACAAGCCCCCAAAATCAAACCTCATCCCGTTTCCCTGAAAAACAAAACTCAGCTACCCCGCTTCTGGATGGCAGATTGCAGGAGCCACTTGGTACTATCAAACCAGCCCAATTTGGCACTGGTGCCACCTTGGGTCTGGGAACCATCCTGTGTATTTTGGATTTTCAGGAGCCAGCCGGCCACTCTCGGCCATAGGCTGCAAAAAAAAAACCACGGCCCTATTCCCTGGCTAAAAAAATTCAGGTGCCCTGCTTCTGGATGGCAGATTTCAGGAGCCACTTGCCACTGTCAAACCAGCCTGACTTGGCACTGGTGCCACCTTGGGTCTGGGAACTCGCCCGCGTATCATGGAGTTTCAGGAGCCAGCCGCACTCTCCCAGCCACAAGCCCTCAAACTAAATCTACGGCCCTTTTCTCAGCAAACAAAACTCAGCTGCCCAGTTTCTCATTGCAGATTGCAGGAGACACTTGGTACTATCAAACCAGCCTAACTTGGCACTGGTGCCACCTTGGGTCTGGGAACCATCCTGCGTATTGTGGATTTTCAGGAGCCAGCCGGACACTCCCAGCTATAGGCTGCCAAACACAAACCACGGCCCTTTTCCCTGGCTAACAAAATTCAGATTCCCCACCTCTGGATGCCAGATTACAGGAGCCACTTGGCATTTTCAAACCAGCCCGACTTGGCACTGGTGCCATTTTGTGTCTGGGAACCATCCTGCGTATTGTGGATTTTCCGGAGCCAGCTGGCGACTCCCACCCACAAGCCCTCAAACTCAAACCAAGGCCCTTTTCTCTGGCAAACAAAACTCAGCTGCCCTGCTTCTGGATGGCAGATTTAAGGAGCCACATGGTACTACAAAACCAGCTTGACTTGGCACTGGTGCCACCTTGGGTCTGGGAACCATCCTGGGTATTGTGGATTTTCAGGAGCCAGCCGGCCACTCCCAGCCCTAGGTGCCCAAAAACAAACCTCGGCCGGTTTTCCTGAAAAACAAAATTCAGGTGCCCCGCTTCTGAATGGCAGATTGCAGGAGCCACTTGGTACTATCAAACCAGCCCGACTTGGCACTGGTGCTACCTTGGGTCTGGGAACCATCCTACGTATCGTGGATTTTCAGGAGCCAGCCGGCCACTCCCAGCCACAGGCCCCCAAAATCAAACCACGGCCCTATTCCCTGGCTAAAAAAATTCAGATGCCTTGTTTCTGGATGGCAGATTTCAGGAGCCACTTGGCACTGTCAAACCAGCCTGAATTTGCTCTGGTGCCACCTTGGGTCTGGGAACCATCATGCGTACCATGGATTTTCAGGAGTTGGCCAGCCACTCCCAGCCACAAGCCCTCAAACTCAAACTACGGCCCTTTTCCCTGGCAAAAAAAATTCACCTGCCCCGCTTCTGGATGGCAGATTGCAGGAGCCACTTGGCACTGTCAAACCAGCCCAACTTTGCACTGGTGCCACCTTGGGTCTGGGAACCATCCTGCGTATCGTGGATTTTCAGGAGCCAGCTGGCCACTCCCAGCCACAAGCCCTCAAACTCAAACCACGGCCCTTTTCTCTGGCAAGAAAAACTCAGCTGTCCCGCTTCTGGATGGCAGATTGCAGGAGCAACTTTGTGCAATCAAACCAGCCCGACTTGGCACTGGTGCCACCTTGGGTCTGGGACCTCGCCTGCATATCATGGAGTTTCAGGAGCCAGCCGCCCTCTCCCAGCCACAAGCCTCCAAAATAAAACCTCAGCCCGTTTCCCTGACAAACAAAACTCAGCTATCCCGCTTCTGGATGGCAGATTGCAGGAGCCACTTGGTACTATCAAACCAGCCCGATTTGGCACTGGTGCCACCTTGGGTCTGGGAACCATCCTGCGTATTGTGGATTTTCAGGAGCCAGAAGGCCACTCCCAGCCATAGGCTGCCAAACGCAACCAACGGCCATTTGCCCTGGCTAACAAAATTCAGATGCCCCACTTCTGGTTGGAAGATATCAGGAGCCACTTGGCACTTTAAAACCAGCCCGACTTGGCACTGGCGCCAACTTGGGTCTGGGAACCACCTTGCTTTTTGTGGATTTTCAGGAGCCAGCCAGCCACTCCCAGCCACAGGCCCCCAAACACAAACCTAGGCCCTTTTCTCTGGCAAACAAAACTCAGCTGCCCTGCTTCTGGATGGCGGATTGCAGGAGCCACTTGGTACTATCAAACCAGCCCGATTTGGCACTGGTGCCACCTTGGGTCTGGGAACCATCCTGCGTACCATGGATTTTCAGGAGCCGGCCAGCCACTCCCAGCCACAAGCCCTCAAACGCAAACCACGGCCATTTTACCTGGCTAACAAAATTCAGATGCCTCGCTTCTGGATGGCAGATTGCAGGAGCCACTTGGCACTGTCAAACCAGCCCGACTTGGCACTGGTGCCACCTTGGGTCTGGGAACCATCCTGCGTATCGTGGATTTTCAGGAGCCAGCCGGCCACTCCCAGCCACAAGCCCTCAAACTAAATCTGCGGCCCTTTTCTCTTGCAAACAAAACTCAGCTGCCCAGTTTCTCATTGCAGATTGCAGGAGACACTTGGTACTATCAAACCAGCCCGACTTGGCACTGGTGCAACCTTGGGTCTGGGAACCATCCTGGGTATTGTGGATTTTTGGAGCCAGCCAGCCACTCCCAGCCACAGGCCCCTAAAATCAAACCACGACTCTTTACTCTGGCTTACAAAATTCAGATGCCTAGCTTCTGGATGGCAGATTGCAGGAGCCACTTGGAACTGCCAAATCAGCCTGACTTCGCACTGGTGCCACCTTGGGTCTGGGACCTCGCCCGCGTATCATGGAGTTTCAGGAGCCAGCCGCCCTCTCCCAGCCACAAGCCTCCAAAATAAAACCTCAGCCCGTTTCCCTGACAAACAAAACTCAGCTACCCCGCTTCTGGATGGCAGATTGCAGGAGCCACTTGGCGCTTTCACACCAGCCCGACTTGGCACTGGTGCCACCTTGTGTCTGGGAACCATCCTGCGTATTGTGGATTTTCCGGAGCCAGCTGGCCACTCCCACCCACAAGCCCTCAAACTCAAACCAAGGCTCTTTTCTCTGGCAAACAAAACTCAGCTGCCCTGCTTCTGGATGGCTGATTGCAGGAGCCACTTCATATTATCAAACCAGCTCGTTTTGGCACTGGTGCCGCCTTGGGTCTGGGAACCATCCTGCGTATTGTGAATTTTCCGGAGCCAGCCGGCCACTCCCAGCCATAGGCTGCCAAACACAAACCATGGCCCTTTACTCTGGCAAACAAAGCTCAGCTGCCCTGCTTCTGGAGAACAGATTGCAGGAGCCACTTGGTACTATCAAACCAGCCTAACTTGGCACTGGTGCCACCTTGGGTCTGGGAACCATCCTGCGTATTGTGGATTTTAAGGAGCCAGCCGGACACTCCCAGCTATAGGCTGCCAAACACAAACCACGGCCCTTTTCCCTGGCTAACAAAATTCAGATTCCCCACCTCTGGATGGCAGATTACAGGAGCCACTTGGCATTTTCAAACCAGACCGACTTGGCACTGGTGCCATTTTGTGTCTGGGAACCATCCTGCGTATTGTGGATTTTCCGGAGCCAGCTGGCGACTCCCACCCACAAGCCCTCAAACTCAAACCAAGGCCCTTTTCTCTGGCAAACAAAACTCAGCTGCCCTGCTTCTGGATGGCAGATTGCAGGAGCCCCTTGGTACTGTCAAACCAGCAGGACTTGGCACTGGAGCCACCTTAGGTCTGGGAACCA
Organism: Passerculus sandwichensis; assembly: GCA_031885435.1. NCBI lineage: Eukaryota > Metazoa > Chordata > Aves > Passeriformes > Passerellidae > Passerculus > Passerculus sandwichensis. The sequence continues at coordinate 1,968,528 of CM063166.1, read as the reverse complement.
TCCTGCGTATCGTGGATTTTCAGGAGCCAGCTGGCCACTCCCAGCCACAGGCTGCCAGACACAAACCACGGACTTTTTCCCTGGCTAACAAAATTCAGATTCCCCACCTCTGGATGGCAGAATACAGGAGTTACTTGGCACTTTCAAACCAGCCCGACTTGGCACTGGTGCCACCTTGGGTCTGGGAGCCATCCTGCGTATTGTGGATTTTCCGGAGCCAGCTGGCCACTGCCACCCACAAGCCCTCAAACTCAAACCAAGGCGCTTTTCTCTGGCAAACAAAACTTAGCTGCCCTGCTTCTTGATGGCTGATTGCAGGAGCCACTTCGTATTATCAAACCAGCTCGATTTGGCACTGGTGCCACCTTGGGTCTGGGAACCATCCTGCATATTGTGGATTTTCAGGAGCCAGACGGCCACTCCCAGCCATAGGCTGCCAAACGCAACCAACGGCCATTTGCCCTGGCTAACAAAATTCAGATGCCCCACTTCTGGATGGAAGATATCAGGAGCCACTTGGCACTTTAAAACCAGCAAAACTTGGCACTGGTGACACCTTCGGTGGTGGAAACATCCTGCGTAGTTTGGATTTTCAGGAGCCAGAAGGCCACTCCCAGCCACGGCCCCCCAAAATAAAACCAGGGCCCGTTTCCCTGGCTAACAAAATTCAGCTGCCCTGCTTCTGGATGGCAGATTGCAGGCGCCACTCTTCACTTTCAAAGCAGCCCGACTTGGCACTGGTGCCACCTTGGGTCTGGGAAACATCCTGCGTATTATGGATTTTCAGGAGCCAGCCGGCAACTTCCAGCCACAGGCCCCCAAACACAAACCACAGCCCTTTTCCCTGGCTAAAAAAACTTACCTTCCCCGCTTCTGGATTGCAGATTGCAGGAGCCACTTGGCACTGTCAAACCAGCCCGACCTTGCACTGGTTCCACCTTGGGTCTGGGAACCATCCTGCGTATCGTGGATTTTTAGGAGCCAGCCGGCCACTCCCAGCCACAGGCCCCTAAAATCAAACCACGGCCCTTTACCCTGGCTAACAAAATTCAGGTGCCCCGCTTCTGGATGGCAGATTGCAGGAGCCACTTGGAACTGTCAAACCAGCCTGACGTGGCACTGGTGCCACCTTGGGTCTGGGAACGCGCCCGCGTATCATGGAGTTTCAGGAGCCAGCAGCAATGTCCCAGCCACAAGCCCCCAAAATCAAACCTCAGCCCGTTTCCCTGAAAAACAAAACTCAGCTACCCCGCTTCTGGATGGCAGATTGCAGGAGCCACTTGGTACTATCAAACCAGCCCCATTTGGCACTGGTGCCACCTTTAGTCTGGGAACCACCCTGCGTATTGTGGATTTTCAGGAGCCAGCCGGCCACTCCCGGCCATAGGCTGCCAAACAAAAACCACGGCCCTTTTCTCTGGCAAACAAAGCTCAGCTTCCCTGCTTCTGGAGGGCAGATTGCAGGAGCCATTTGGTACTATCAAACCAGCCCAACTTGGCACTGGTGCCACCTTGGGTCTGGGAACCATCCTGCGTATTGTGGATTTTCAGGAGCCAGCCGGACACTCCCAGCCATAGGCTGCTAAACACAAACCACCGCCCTTTTCCCTGGCTAACAAAATTCAGATTCCCCACCTCTGGATGGCAGATTACAGGAGCCACTTGGCAGTTTCAAACCAGCCCGACTTGGCACTGGTTCCACCTTGTGTCTGGGAACCATCCTGCGTATTGTGGATTTTCCGGAGCCAGCTGGCCACTCCAACCCACAAGCCCTCAAACTCAAACCAAGGCCCTTTTCTCTGGCAAACGAAACTCAGCTGCCCAGTTTCTCATTGCAGATTGCAGGAGACACTTGGTACTATCAAAAAAGCCCAACTTGGCACTGGTGCCACCTTGGGTCTGGGAACCATCCTGCGTATCGTGGATTTTCAGGAGCCAGCTGGCCACTCCCAGCCATAGGCTGCTAAACACAAACCACCGCCCTTTTCCCTGGCTAACAAAATTCAGATTCCCCACCTCTGGATGGCAGATTACAGGAGCCACTTGGCACTTTCAAACCAGCCCGACTTGGCACTGGTTCCACCTTGTGTCTGGGAACCATCCTGCGTATTGTGGATTTTCCGGAGCCAGCTGGCCACTCCAACCCACAAGCCCTCAAACTCAAACCAAGGCCCTTTTCTCTGGCAAACGAAACTCAGCTGCCCAGTTTCTCATTGCAGATTGCAGGAGACACTTGGTACTATCAAAAAAGCACAACTTGGCACTGGTGCCACCTTGGGTCTGGGAACCATCCTGCGTATCGTGGATTTTCAGGAGCCAGCTGGCCACTCCCAGCCATAGGCTGCCAAACAAAAACTACGGCCCTTTTCCCTGGCTAACATAATTCAGATGCCCTAATTCTGGATGGCAGATTGTAGGAGCCACTTGGCACTTTAAAAGAAGCCCGACTTTGCACTGGTGCCACCTTGGGTCTGGGAACCATCCTGCGTATCGTGCATTTTCAGGAGCCAGCTGGCCACTCCCAGCCACAAGCCCTCAAACTCAAACCACGGCCCTTTTCTCTGGCAAGAAAAGCTCAGCTGCCCTGCTTCTGGATGGCAGATTTAAGGAGCAACTTGGCACTGTCAAACCAGCCCGACTTGGCACTGGTGCCACCTTGGGTCTGGGAACTCGCCCACGTATCATAGAGTTTCAGGAGCCAGCCGACTCTCCCAGCCACAAGCTCCCAAAATCAAACCTCAGCCCGTTTCCCTGAAAAACAAAACTCAGCTACCTTGCTTCTGGATGGCAGATTGCAGGAGCCCCTTGGTACTGTCAAACCAGCAGGACTTGGCACTGGTGCCACCTTAGGTCTGGGAACCATCCTGCGTATCGTGGATTTTCAGGAGCCAGCCGGCCACTCCAAGCCACAAGCCCTCAAACTCAAAGCACAGCCCTTTTCTCTGGAAAACAAAACTCAGCTGCCCTGCTTCTGGATGGCAGATTGCAGGAGCCACTTGGTACTATCAAACCAGCCCGACTTGGCACTGGCGCATCCTTGGGTCTGGGAACCATCCTGCGTATCGTGGATTTTCAGGAGCCAGCCGGCTACTCCCAGCCACAGGTCCCGAAAATAAAACCAGGGCCCATTTCCCTGGCTAACAAAATTCAGCTGCCCTGCTTCTGGACGGCAGATTGCAGGAGCCACTTGGCACTGTCAAAGCAGCCCGACTTGGCACTGGTGCCACCTTGGGTCTGGGAACCATCCTGCGTATCGTGGATTTTCAGGAGCCAGCTGGCCACTCCCAGCCATAGGCTGCCAAACACAAACTACGGCCCTTTTCCCTGGCTAACAAATTTCAGATGCCCTACTTCTGGATGGCAGATTGTTGGAGCCACTTGGCATTTTAAAACCAGCCCGACTTTGCACTGGTGCCACCTTGGGTCTGGGAACCATCCTGCGTATCGTGGATTTTCAGGAGCCAGCCGGCCACTCCCAGCCACAAGCCCTCAAACTAAATCTGCGGCCCTTTTCTCTTGCAAACAAAACTCAGCTGCCCAGTTTCTCATTGCAGATTGCAGGAGACACTTGGTACTATCAAACCAGCCCGACTTGGCACTGGTGCAACCTTGGGTCTGGGAACCATCCTGGGTATTGTGGATTTTTGGAGCCAGCCAGCCACTCCCAGCCACAGGCCCCTAAAATCAAACCACGACTCTTTACTCTGGCTTACAAAATTCAGATGCCTAGCTTCTGGATGGCAGATTGCAGGAGCCACTTGGAACTGTCAAATCAGCCTGACTTCGCACTGGTGCCACCTTGGGTCTGGGACCTCGCCCGCGTATCATGGAGTTTCAGGAGCCAGCCGCCCTCTCCCAGCCACAAGCCTCCAAAATAAAACCTCAGCCCGTTTCCCTGACAAACAAAACTCAGCTACCCCGCTTCTGGATGGCAGATTGCAGGAGCCACTTGGCGCTTTCACACCAGCCCGACTTGGCACTGGTGCCACCTTGTGTCTGGGAACCATCCTGCGTATTGTGGATTTTCCGGAGCCAGCTGGCCACTCCCACCCACAAGCCCTCAAACTCAAACCAAGGCTCTTTTCTCTGGCAAACAAAACTCAGCTGCCCTGCTTCTGGATGGCTGATTGCAGGAGCCACTTGGAACTGTCAAACCAGCCTGACGTGGCACTGGTGCCACCTTGGGTCTGGGAACGCGCCCGCGTATCATGGAGTTTCAGGAGCCAGCAGCAATGTCCCAGCCACAAGCCCCCAAAATCAAACCTCAGCCCGTTTCCCTGAAAAACAAAACTCAGCTACCCCGCTTCTGGATGGCAGATTGCAGGAGCCACTTGGTACTATCAAACCAGCCCCATTTGGCACTGGTGCCACCTTTAGTCTGGGAACCACCCTGCGTATTGTGGATTTTCAGGAGCCAGCCGGCCACTCCCGGCCATAGGCTGCCAAACAAAAACCACGGCCCTTTTCTCTGGCAAACAAAGCTCAGCTTCCCTGCTTCTGGAGGGCAGATTGCAGGAGCCATTTGGTACTATCAAACCAGCCCAACTTGGCACTGGTGCCACCTTGGGTCTGGGAACCATCCTGCGTATTGTGGATTTTCAGGAGCCAGCCGGACACTCCCAGCCATAGGCTGCTAAACACAAACCACCGCCCTTTTCCCTGGCTAACAAAATTCAGATTCCCCACCTCTGGATGGCAGATTACAGGAGCCACTTGGCAGTTTCAAACCAGCCCGACTTGGCACTGGTTCCACCTTGTGTCTGGGAACCATCCTGCGTATTGTGGATTTTCCGGAGCCAGCTGGCCACTCCAACCCACAAGCCCTCAAACTCAAACCAAGGCCCTTTTCTCTGGCAAACGAAACTCAGCTGCCCAGTTTCTCATTGCAGATTGCAGGAGACACTTGGTACTATCAAAAAAGCCCAACTTGGCACTGGTGCCACCTTGGGTCTGGGAACCATCCTGCGTATCGTGGATTTTCAGGAGCCAGCTGGCCACTCCCAGCCATAGGCTGCTAAACACAAACCACCGCCCTTTTCCCTGGCTAACAAAATTCAGATTCCCCACCTCTGGATGGCAGATTACAGGAGCCACTTGGCACTTTCAAACCAGCCCGACGTGGCACTGGTTCCACCTTGTGTCTGGGAACCATCCTGCGTATTGTGGATTTTCCGGAGCCAGCTGGCCACTCCAACCCACAAGCCCTCAAACTCAAACCAAGGCCCTTTTCTCTGGCAAACGAAACTCAGCTGCCCAGTTTCTCATTGCAGATTGCAGGAGACACTTGGTACTATCAAAAAAGCCCAACTTGGCACTGGTGCCACCTTGGGTCTGGGAACCATCCTGCGTATCGTGGATTTTCAGGAGCCAGCTGGCCACTCCCAGCCATAGGCTGCCAAACAAAAACTACGGCCCTTTTCCCTGGCTAACATAATTCAGATGCCCTAATTCTGGATGGCAGATTGTAGGAGCCACTTGGCACTTTAAAAGAAGCCCGACTTTGCACTGGTGCCACCTTGGGTCTGGGAACCATCCTGCGTATCGTGCATTTTCAGGAGCCAGCTGGCCACTCCCAGCCACAAGCCCTCAAACTCAAACCACGGCCCTTTTCTCTGGCAAGAAAAGCTCAGCTGCCCTGCTTCTGGATGGCAGATTTAAGGAGCAACTTGGCACTGTCAAACCAGCCCGACTTGGCACTGGTGCCACCTTGGGTCTGGGAACTCGCCCACGTATCATAGAGTTTCAGGAGCCAGCCGACTCTCCCAGCCACAAGCTCCCAAAATCAAACCTCAGCCCGTTTCCCTGAAAAACAAAACTCAGCTACCTTGCTTCTGGATGGCAGATTGCAGGAGCCCCTTGGTACTGTCAAACCAGCAGGACTTGGCACTGGTGCCACCTTAGGTCTGGGAACCATCCTGCGTATCGTGGATTTTCAGGAGCCAGCCGGCCACTCCAAGCCACAAGCCCTCAAACTCAAAGCACAGCCCTTTTCTCTGGAAAACAAAACTCAGCTGCCCTGCTTCTGGATGGCAGATTGCAGGAGCCACTTGGTACTATCAAACCAGCCCGACTTGGCACTGGCGCATCCTTGGGTCTGGGAACCATCCTGCGTATCGTGGATTTTCAGGAGCCAGCCGGCTACTCCCAGCCACAGGTCCCGAAAATAAAACCAGGGCCCATTTCCCTGGCTAACAAAATTCAGCTGCCCTGCTTCTGGACGGCAGATTGCAGGAGCCACTTGGCACTGTCAAAGCAGCCCGACTTGGCACTGGTGCCACCTTGGGTCTGGGAACCATCCTGCGTATCGTGGATTTTCAGGAGCCAGCTGGCCACTCCCAGCCATAGGCTGCCAAACACAAACTACGGCCCTTTTCCCTGGCTAACAAATTTCAGATGCCCTACTTCTGGATGGCAGATTGTTGGAGCCACTTGGCATTTTAAAACCAGCCCGACTTTGCACTGGTGCCACCTTGGGTCTGGGAACCATCCTGCGTATCGTGGATTTTCAGGAAGCAGCTGGCCACTCCCAGCCACAAGCCCTCAAACTCAAACCACAACCCTTTTCCCTGGCTAACAAAATTCACCTGCCCCGCTTCTGGATGGCAGATTGCAGGAGACACTTGGCACTTTCAAACCAGCCCGACTTGGCACTGGTGCCATCTTGGGTCTTGGAACCAACCTGCGTATCGTGGATTTTCAGGAGCCAGCTGGCCACTCCCAGCCATAGGCTGGTAAACACAAACTACGGCACTTTTCCCTGGCTAAAAAAATTCTGATGCCCTACTTCTGGATGGCAGATTGTAGGAGCCACTTGGCACTTTAAAACCAGCCCGACTTTGCACTGGTGCCACCTTGGGTCTGAGAACCATCCCGCGTATCATGGATTTTCAGGAGCCAGCCGGCCGCTCCTAGACACAGGCCCCCAAAATAAAACCACGGCCCTTTTCCCTGGCTAACAAAATTCAGATGCCCCACTTCTGGATGGCAGATTGCAGGCGCCACTTGGCACTTTCAAACCAGCCCAACTTGGCACTGGTGCCACCTTGGGTCTGGGAACCATCCTGCGTATCGTGGATTTTCAGGAGCCAGCTGGCCACTCCCAGCCACAAGCCCTCAAACTCAAACAACGGCCCTTTTCTCTTGCAAGAAAAACTCAGCTGCCCTGCTTCTGGATGGCAGATTTAAGGAGCCACTTGGTACTACAAAACCAGCTTGACTTGGCACTGGCGCCACCTTTGGTCTGGGAACCATCCTGGGTATTGTGGATTTTCAGGAGCCAGCCGGCCACTCCCAGCCTCATGTGCCCAAAAACAAACCTCGGCCGGTTTTCCTGAAAAACAAAATTCAGGTGCCCCGCTTCTGGATGGCAGATTGCAGGAGCCACTTGGCACTGTCAAATCAGCCTGACTTGGCACTGGTGCCACCTTGGGTCTGGGAACCATCCTGCGTATTGTGGATTTGCAGGAGCCAGAAGGCCACTCCCAGCCATAGGCTGCCAAACGCAACCAACGGCCATTTGCCCTGTCTAACAAAATTCAGATGCCCCACTTCTGGTTGGAAGATATCAGGAGCCACTTGGCACTTTAAAACCAGCCCGACTTGGCACTGGTGCCAACTTGTGTCTGGGAACCATCCTGCGTATTATGGATTTTCAGGAGCCAGCTGGCCACTCCCAGCCATAGGCTGCCCAACACAAACCACGGCCCTTTTCTCTGGCAAACAAAGCTCAGCTGCCCTGCTTCTGGATGGCAGATTGCAGGAGCCACTTGGTACTATCAAACCAGCTCGACTTGGCACTGGTGCCACCTTGGGTCTGGGAACCATCCTGCGTATTGTGGATTTTCAGGAGCCAGCCGGCCACTCCCAGCCACAGGCCCCCAAAATCAAACCACGGCCCTTTACCCTGGCTAACAAAATTCAGGTGCCCCGCTTCTGGATGGCAGATTGCAGGAGCCACTTGGCACTGTCCAACCAGCCTGACTTGGCACTGGTGCCACCTTGGGTCTGGGAACGCGCCCGCGTATTATGGAGTTTCAGGAGCCAGCAGCAATGTCCCAGCCACAAGCCCCCAAAATCAAACCTCAGCCCGTTTCCCTGAAAAACAAAACTCAGCTACCCCGCTTCTGGATGGCAGATTGCAGGAGCCACTTGGTACTATCAAACCAGCCCCATTTGGCACTGGTGCCACCTTGGGTCTGGGAACCACCCTGCTTTTTGTGGATTTTCAGGAGCCAGCCGGCCACTCCCAGCCACAAGCCCTCAAACACAAACCACGGCCCTTTTCTCTGGCAAACAAAACTCAGCTGCCCTGCTTCTGGATGGCGGATTGCAGGAGCCACTTGGTACTATCAAACCAGCCCGATTTGGCACTGGTGCCACCTTGGGTCTGGGAACCATCCTGCGTATTGTGGATTTTCAGGAGCCAGCCGGCCTCTCCCGGCCATAGGCTGCCAAACACAAACCACGGCCCTATTCCCTGGCTAAAAAAATTCAGATGCCCCGTTTCTGGATGGCAGATTGCAGGAGCCACTTGGCACTGTCAAACCAGCCCGAATTGGCACGGGTCCCACCTTGGGTCTGGGAACCATCCTGCGTACCATGGATTTTCAGGAGCCGGCCAGCCACTCCCAGCCACAAACCCTCAAACTCAAACCACAGCCCTTTTCTCTGGCAAACAAAACTCAGCTCCCCTGCTTCTGGATGGCAGATTGCAGGAGCCACTTGGCACTGTCAAACCAGCCCGACTTGGCACTGGTGCCACCTTGGGTCTGGGAACCATCCTGCGTATCATGGATTTTCAGGAGCCAGCCGGCCACTCCCAGCCACAAGCCCTCAAACTAAATCTGCGGCCCTTTTCTCTTGCAAACAAAACTCAGCTGCCCAGTTTCTCATTGCAGATTGCAGGAGACACTTGGTACTATCAAACCAGCCCGACTTGGCACTGGTGCAACCTTGGGTCTGGGAACCATCCTGCGTCTCGTGGATTTTTGGAGCCAGCCAGCCACTCCCAGCCACAGACACCTAAAATCAAACCACGACTCTTTACGCTGGCTTACAAAATTCAGATGCCTAGCTTCTGGATGCAGATTGCAGGAGCCACTTGGCACTGTCAAATCAGCCTGACTTCGCACTGGGGCCACCTTGGGTCTGGGACCTCGCCCGCGTATCATGGAGTTTCAGGAGCCAGCCGCTCTCTCCCAGCCACAAGCCTCCAAAATAAAACCTCAGCCCGTTTCCCTGACAAACAAAACTATGCTATCCCGCTTCTGGATGGCAGATTGCAGGAGCCACTTGGCACTTTCAAACCAGCCCGACTTGGCACTGGTGCCACCTTGGGTCTGGGAACCATCCTGCGTATTGTGGATTTTCCGGAGCCAGCTGGCCACTCCCACCCACAAGCCCTCAAACTCAAACCAAGGCCCTTTTCTCTGGCAAACAAAACTCAGCTGCCCAGTTTCTCATTGCAGATTGCAGGAGACACTTGGTACTATCAGAAGAGCCCAACTTGGCACTGGTGCCACCTTGGGTCTGGGAACCATCCTGCGTATCGTGGATTTTCAGGAGCCAGCTGGCCACTCCAAGCCATAGACTGCCAAACAAAAACTACGGCCCTTTTCCCTGGCTAACAAAATTCAGATGCCCTAATTCTGGATGGCAGATTGTAGGAGCAACTTGGCACTTTAAAAGAAGCCCGACTTTGCACTGGTGCCACCTTGGGTCTGGGAATCATCCTGCGTATCGTGGATTTTCAGGAGCCAGCTGGCCACTCCCAGCCACAAGCCCTCAAACTCAAACCACGGCCCTTTTCTCTGGCAAGAAAAGCTCAGCTGCCCTGCTTCTGGATGGCAGATTTAAGGAGCCACTTGGCACTGTCAAACCAGCCTGACTTGGCACTGGTGCCACCTTGGGTCTGGGAACTCGCCTGCGTATCATGGAGTTTCAGGAGCCAGCCGACTCTCCCAGCCACAAGCCCCCAAAATCAAACCTCAGCCCGTTTCCCTGAAAAACAAAACTCAGCTACCCCGCTTCTGGATGGCAGATTGCAGGAGCCCCTTGGTACTGTCAATCCAGCAGGACTTGGCACTGGTGCCACCTTAGGTCTGGGAACCATCCTGCGTATCGTGGATTTTCAGGAGCCAGCCGGCCAATCCCAGCCACAGGTCCCGAAAATAAAACCAGGGCCCATTTCCCTGGCTAACAAAATTCAGCTGCCCTGCTTCTGGATGGCAGGTTGCAGGAGCCACTTGGCACTGTCAAAGCAGCCCGACTTGGCACTGGTGCCACCTTGGGTCTGGGAACCATCCTGCGTATCGTGGATTTTCAGGAGCCAGCTGGCCACTCCCAGCCATAGGCTGCCAAACACAAACTACGGCCCTTTTCCCTGGCTAACAAATTTCAGATGCCCTACTTCTGGATGGCAGATTTCAGGAGCCACTTGGCACTTTAAAACCAGCCCGACTTTGCACTGGTGCCACCTTGGGTCTGGGAACCATCCTGCGTATCGTGGATTTTCAGGAAGCAGCTGGCCACTCCCAGCCACAAGCCCTCAAACTCAAACCACAACCCTTTTCCCTGGCTAACAAAATTCACCTGCCCCGCTTCTGGATGGCAGATTGCAGGAGACACTTGGAACTGTAAACCAGCCCGACTTGGCACTGGTGCCATCTTGGGTCAGGGAACCAACCTGCGTATCGTGGATTTTCAGGAGCCAGCTGGCCACTCCCAGCCATAGGCTGGTAAACACAAACTACGGCACTTTTCCCTGGCTAAAAAAATTCTGATGCCCTACTTCTGGATGGCAGATTGTAGGAGCCACTTGGCACTTTAAAACCAGCCGACTTTCACTGGTGCCACCTTGGGTCTGAGAACCATCCCGCGTATCGTGGATTTTCAGGAGCCAGCCGGCCACTCCCAGCCACAGGCCCCCAAAATAAAACCACGGCCCTTTTCCCTGGCTAACAAAATTCAGATGCCTCACTTCTGGATGGCAGATTGCAGGCGCCACTTGGTACTATCAAACCAGCCCAACTTTGCACTGGTGCCACCTTGGGTCTGGGAACCATCCTGCGTATCGTGGATTTTCAGGAGCCAGCTGGCCACTCCCAGCCATGGGCTGGTAAACACAAACTACGGCACTTTTCCCTGGCTAAAAAAATTCTGATGCCCTACTTCTGGATGGCAGATTGTAGGAGCCACTTGGCACTTTAAAACCAGCCGACTTTCACTGGTGCCACCTTGGGTCTGAGAACCATCCCGCGTATCGTGGATTTTCAGGAGCCAGCCGGCCACTCCCAAGCACAGGCCCCCAAAATAAAACCACGGCCCTTTTCCCTGGCTAACAAAATTCAGATGCCCCACTTCTGGATGGCAGATTGCAGGCGCCACTTGGTACTATCAAACCAGCCCAACTTTGCACTGGTGCCACCTTTGGTCTGGGAACCATCCTGGGTATTGTGGATTTTCAGGAGCCAGCCGGCCACTCCCAGCCTCAGGTGCCCAAAAACAAACCTCGGCCGGTTTTCCTGAAAAACAAAATTCAGGTGCCCCGCTTCTGGAAGACAGATTGCAGGAGCCACTTGGTACTATCAAACCAGCCCGACTTGGCATTGATGCAACCTTGGGTCTGGGAACCATCCTGCGTCTCGTGGATTTTTAGGAGCCAGCCGGCTACTCCCAGCCACAGGCCCCCAAAATCAAACCACGGCCGTTTACTCTGGCTAAAAAAAATTCAGATGCCCCGCTTCTGGATGGCAGATTGCAGGAGCCACTTGGCACTGTCCAATCAGCCTGACTTGGCACTGGTGCCACCTTGGGTCTGGGAACCATCCTGGGTATTGTGGATTTTCAGGAGCCAGACGGCCACTCCCAGCCATAGTCTGCCAAACGCAACCAACGGCCATTTGCCCTGGCTAACAAAATTCAGATGCCCCACTTCTGGATGGAAGATATCAGGAGCCACTTGGCACGTTAAAACCAGCCCAACTTGGCACTGGTGCCACCTTGGGTCTGGAAACCAGCCTGCGTATTATGGATTTTCCGGAGCCAGCCGGCAACTCCCAGCCACAGGCCCCCAAAAACAAACCACAGCCCTTTTCCCTGGCTAACAAAACTTACCTGCCCCACTTCTGGATGGCAGATTAAAGGAGCCACTTGGCACTGTCAAACCAGCCCGACCTTGCACTGGTGCCACCTTGGGTCTGCGAACGCGCCCGCGTATCATGGAGTTTCAGGAGCCAGCAGCAATGTCCCAGCCACAAGCCCCCAAACACAAACCACGGCCCTTTTCCCTGGCTAACAAAACTCAGCTACCCCGCTTCTGGATGGCAGATTGCAGGAGCCACTTGGCACTGTCACACAATCCCGACTTGGCACTGGTGCCACCTTGGGTCTGGGAACCATCCTGCGTATCGTGGATTTTCAGGAGCCAGCCTGCCACTCCCAGCCACAGGCCCCCAAAATAAAACCAGGGCCCGTTTCCCTGGCTAACAAAATTCAGCTGCCCTGCTTCTGGATGGCAGATTGCAGGAGCCACTTGGTACTATCAAACCAGCCCGATTTGGCACTGGTGCCACCTTGGGTCTGGGAACCATCCTGCGTATTGTGGATTTTCAGGAGCCAGCCGGCGACTCCCGGCCATAGGCTTCCAAACACAAACCACGCGACTTTTCCCTGGCTAACAAAACTTACCTGCCCCGCTTCTGGATGGCAGATTGCAGGAGCCACTTGGCACTGTCAAACCTGCCCGACCTTGCACTGGTGCCACCTTGGGTCTGGAAACCATCCGGCGTATCGTGGATTTTCAGGAGCCAGCCTGCAACTCCCAGCCACAAGCCCTCAAACTCAAACCAAGGCCCTTTTTCCTGGCTAACAAAATTCACCTGCCATGCTTCTGGATGGCAGATTGCAGGAGCCACTTAACACTGTCAAACCAGCCCGACTTGGCACTGGTGCCACCTTGGGTCTGGGAACCATCCTGCGTATCGTGGATTTTCAGGAGCCAGCCGGCCACTCCCAGCCACAAGCCCTCAAACTAAATCTGCGGCCCTTTTCTCTTGCAAACAAAACTCAGCTGCCCAGTTTCTCATTGGAGATTGCAGGAGACACTTGGTACTATGAAACCAGCCCGACTTGGCACTGGTGCAACCTTGGGTCTGGGAACCATCCTGCGTCTCGTGGATTTTCAGGAGCCAGCCGGCCACTCCCAGCCAGAGGCCCCCAAAATCATACCACGACCCTTTACTCTGGCTTACAAAATTCAGATGCCCCGCTTCTGGATGCAGATTGCAGGAGCCACTTGGCACTGTCAAATCAGCCTGACTTCGCACTGGTGCCATCTTGGGTCTGGGACCTCACCCGCGTATCATGGAGTTTCAGGAGCCAGCCGCCCTCTCCCAGCCACAAGCCTCCAAAATAAAACCTCAGCCCGTTTCCCTGACAAACAAAACTCAGCTATCCCGCTTCTGGATGGCAGATTGCAGGAGCCACTTGGAACTTTCAAACCAGTCCGATTTGGCACTGGTGACAACTTGGGTCTGGGAACCATCCTGCGTATTGTGAATTTTCAGGAGCCAGCTGGCCACTCCCAGCCATAGGCTGCCAAACGCAACCAACGGCCATTTTCCCTGGCTAAAAAAATTCAGATGCCCCACTTCTGGATGGAAGATTGCAGGAGCCACTTGGCACTTTCAAACCAGCCCAATTTGGCACTGGTGCCACCTTGTGTCTGGGAACCATCCTGCGTATTCCGGATTTTCAGGAGCCAGCCGGCACCTCCCAGCCATAGGCGGCCAACCACAAACCACGGCCCTTTACTCTGGCAAACAAAGCTCAGCTGCCCTGCTTCTGGAGGGCAGATTGCAGGAGCCACTTGGTACTATCAAACCAGCCCAACTTGGCACTGGTGCCACCTTGGGTCTGGAAACCATTCTGCGTATTGTGGATTTTCAGGAGTCATCCGGACACTACCAGTCACAGGCCCCCAAACACAAACCACGGCCTTTTTCCCTGGCTAACAAAACTCACCTACCCCGCTTCTGGATGGCAGATTGCAGGAGCCACTTGGAACTGTCACACCATCCCGACTTGGCACTGGTGCCACCTTGGGTCTGGGAACCATCCTGCGTATCGTGGATTTTCAGGAGCCAGCCGGCCACTCCCAGCCACAGGCCCCCAAAAAAAAACCAGGGCCCGTTTCCCTGGCTAATAAAATTCAGGTGCCCTGCTTCTGGATGGCAGATTGCAGGAGCCACGTGGCACTGTCAAACCAGCCAGACTTGGCACTGGTGCCACCTTGGGTCTGGGAACGCGCCCGCGTATCATGGAGTTTCAGGAGCCAGCAGCAATGTCCCAGCCACAAGCCCCCAAAATCAAACCTCAGCCCGTTTCCCTGAAAAACAAAACTCAGCTACCCCGCTTCTGGATGGCAGATTGCAGGAGACACTTGGTACTATCAAACCAGCCCCATTTGGCACTGGTGCCACCTTGGGTCTGGGAACCATCCTGCGTATTGTGGATTTTCAGGAGCCAGCCGGCCACTCCCAGCCACAGGCCTCCAAACACAAACCACGGCCCTTTTCTCTGGCTAACAAAATTCAGCTGCCCTGCTTCTGGATGGCAGATTGCAGGAGCCACTTGGTACTATCAAACCAGCCCGATTTGGCACTGGTGCCACCTTGGGTCTGGGAACCATCCTGCGTATCGTGGATTTTCAGGAGCCAGCTGGCCACTCCCAGCCACAGGCTGCCAGACACAAACCACGGACCTTTTCCCTGGCTAACAAAATTCAGTTACCCTGCTTCTGTATGGCAGATTGCAGGAGCCGCTTGGCACTTTAAAACCAGCCCAACTTGGCACTGGTGACACCTTCGGTGGTGGAACCATCCTGCGTCTCGTGGATTTTCAGGAGCCAGCCGGCCACTCCCAGCCACAGGCCCCCAAAAAAAAACCAGGGCCCGTTTCCCTGGCTAATAAAATTCAGCTGCCCTGCTTCTGGATGACAGATTGCAGGAGCCACTTGGCACTGTCAAAGCAGCCCGACTTGGCACTGGTGCCACCTTGGGTCTGGGAAACATCCTGCGTATTATGGATTTTCAGGAGCCAGCCGGCAACTCCCAGCTGCAGGCCCCCAAACACAAACCACGGCCCTTTTCCCTGGCTAACAAAACTCACCTACCCCGCTTCTGGATGGCAGATTGCAGGAGCCACTTGGCACTGTCAAACCAGCCCGACTTGGCACTGGTGCCACCTTGGGTCTGGAAACCATCCGGCGTATCGTGGATTTTCAGGAGCCAGCCAGCTACTCCCAGCCACATGCCCTCAAACTCAAACAACGGCAGTTTTCTCTGGCAAGAAGAACTCAGCTGCCCTGCTTCTGGATAGCAGATTTAGAGGAGCCACTTGGTACTTTCAAACCAGCTCGATTTTGCACTGGTGCCACCTTGGGTCTGGGAACCATCCTGCGTATCGTTGATTTTCAGGAGCCAGCTGGCAATTCCCAGCCACAGGCTGCCAGACACAAACCACTGACCTTTTCCCTGGCTAACAAAATTCAGTTACCCTGCTTCTGTATGGCAGATTGCAGGAGCCGCTTGGCACTTTAAAACCCGCCCAATATGGCCCTGGTGACACCTTCGGTGGTGGAAACATCCTGCGTAGTGTGGATTTTCAGGAGCCAGCCGGCCACTCCCAGCCACAGGCCCCCAAAATAAAACCAGGGCCCGTTTCCCTGGCTAACAAAATTCAGCTGCCCTGCTTCTGGATGGCAGATTGCAGGAGCCACTTGGCACTGTCAAAGAAGCTCGACTTGGCACTGGTGCCACCTTGGGTCTGGGAACGCGCCCGCGTATTATGGATTTTCAGGAGCCAGCCGGCAACTCCCAGCCACAGGCCCCCAAAAACAAACCACGGCCCTTTTCTCTGGCTAACAAAACTTACCTGCCCCGCTTCTGGATGGCAGATTGCAGGAGCCACTTGGCACTGTCAAACCTGCCCGACCTTGCACTGGTGCCACCTTGGGTCTGCGAACGCGCCCGCGTATCATGGAGTTTCAGGAGCCAGCAGCAATGTCCCAGCCACAAGCCCCCAAACACAAACCACGGCCCTTTTCCCTGGCTAACAAAACTCAGCTACCCCGCTTCTGGATGGCAGATTGCAGGAGCCACTTGGCACTGTCACACAATCCCGACTTGGCACTGGTGCCACCTTGGGTCTGGGAACCATCCTGCGTATCGTGGATTTTCAGGAGCCAGCCTGCCACTCCCAGCCACAGGCCCCCAAAATAAAACCAGGGCCCGTTTCCCTGGCTAACAAAATTCAGCTGCCCTGCTTCTGGATGGCAGATTGCAGGAGCCACTTGGTACTATCAAACCAGCCCGATTTGGCACTGGTGCCACCTTGGGTCTGGGAACCATCCTGCGTATTGTGGATTTTCAGGAGCCAGCCGGCCACACCCAGCCACAGGCCCCCAAAATAAAACCACGGCCCTTTTCCCTGGCTAACAAAATTCAGATGCCCCACTTCTGGATGGCAGATTGCAGGCGCCACTTGGTACTATCAAACCAGCCCAACTTTGCACTGGTGCCACCTTTGGTCTGGGAACCATCCTGGGTATTGTGGATTTTCAGGAGCCAGCCGGCCACTCCCAGCCTCAGGTGCCCAAAAACAAACCTCGGCCGGTTTTCCTGAAAAACAAAATTCAGGTGCCCCGCTTCTGGAAGACAGATTGCAGGAGCCACTTGGTACTATCAAACCAGCCCGACTTGGCATTGATGCCACCTTGGGTCTGGGAACCATCCTGCGTCTCGTGGATTTTTAGGAGCCAGCCGGCTACTCCCAGCCACAGGCCCCCAAAATCAAACCACGGCCGTTTACTCTGGCTAAAAAAAATTCAGATGCCCCGCTTCTGGATGGCAGATTGCAGGAGCCACTTGGCACTGTCCAATCAGCCTGACTTGGCACTGGTGCCACCTTGGGTCTGGGAACCATCCTGGGTATTGTGGATTTTCAGGAGCCAGACGGCCACTCCCAGCCATAGTCTGCCAAACGCAACCAACGGCCATTTGCCCTGGCTAACAAAATTCAGATGCCCCACTTCTGGATGGAAGATATCAGGAGCCACTTGGCACGTTAAAACCAGCCCAACTTGGCACTGGTGCCACCTTGGGTCTGGAAACCAGCCTGCGTATTATGGATTTTCCGGAGCCAGCCGGCAACTCCCAGCCACAGGCCCCCAAAAACAAACCACAGCCCTTTTCCCTGGCTAACAAAACTTACCTGCCCCACTTCTGGATGGCAGATTAAAGGAGCCACTTGGCACTGTCAAACCAGCCCGACCTTGCACTGGTGCCACCTTGGGTCTGCGAACGCGCCCGCGTATCATGGAGTTTCAGGAGCCAGCAGCAATGTCCCAGCCACAAGCCCCCAAACACAAACCACGGCCCTTTTCCCTGGCTAACAAAACTCAGCTACCCCGCTTCTGGATGGCAGATTGCAGGAGCCACTTGGCACTGTCACACAATCCCGACTTGGCACTGGTGCCACCTTGGGTCTGGGAACCATCCTGCGTATCGTGGATTTTCAGGAGCCAGCTGGCCACTCCCAGCCACAAGCCCTCAAACTCAAACAACGGCCCTTTTCTCTTGCAAGAAAAACTCAGCTGCCCTGCTTCTGGATGGCAGATTGCAGGAGCCACTTGGTACTATCAAACCAGCCCGATTTGGCACTGGTGCCACCTTGGGTCTGGGAACCATCCTGCGTATTGTGGATTTTCAGGAGCCAGCCGGCGACTCCCGGCCATAGGCTTCCAAACACAAACCACGGGACTTTTCCCTGGCTAACAAAACTTACCTGCCCCGCTTCTGGATGGCAGATTGCAGGAGCCACTTGGCACTGTCAAACCTGCCCGACCTTGCACTGGTGCCACCTTGGGTCTGGAAACCATCCGGCGTATCGTGGATTTTCAGGAGCCAGCCGGCCACTCCCAGCCACAGGCCCCCAAAATCAAACCACGGCCGTTTACTCTGGCTAAAAAAAATTCAGATGCCCCGCTTCTGGATGGCAGATTGCAGGAGCCACTTGGCACTGTCAAATCAGCCTGACTTGGCACTGGTGCCACCTTGGGTCTGGGACCTCGCCTGCATATCATGGAGTTTCAGGAGCCAGCCGCCCTCTCCCAGCCACAAGCCTCCAAAATAAAACCTCAGCCTGTTTCCCTGACAAACAAAACTCAGCTATCCCGCTTCTGGATGGCAGATTGCAGGAGCCACTTGGTACTATCAAACCAGCCCGATTTGGCACTGGTGCCACCTTGGGTCTGGGAACCATCCTGCGTATTGTGGATTTGCAGGAGCCAGAAGGCCACTCCCAGCCATAGGCTGCCAAACGCAACCAACGGCCATTTGCCCTGTCTAAAAAATTCAGATGCCCCACTTCTGGTTGGAAGATATCAGGAGCCACTTGGCACTTTAAAACCAGCCCGACTTGGCACTGGTGCCAACTTGTGTCTGGGAACCATCCTGCGTATTATGGATTTTCAGGAGCCAGCTGGCCACTCCCAGCCATAGGCTGCCCAACACAAACCACGGCCCTTTTCTCTGGCAAACAAAGCTCAGCTGCCCTGCTTCTGGATGGCAGATTGCAGGAGCCACTTGGTACTATCAAACCAGCTCGACTTGGCACTGGTGCCACCTTGGGTCTGGGAACCATCCTGCGTATTGTGGATTTTCAGGAGCCAGCCGGCCACTCCCAGCCACAGGCCCCCAAAATCAAACCACGGCCCTTTACCCTGGCTAACAAAATTCAGGTGCCCCGCTTCTGGATGGCAGATTGCAGGAGCCACTTGGCACTGTCCAACCAGCCTGACTTGGCACTGGTGCCACCTTGGGTCTGGGAACGCGCCCGCGTATTATGGAGTTTCAGGAGCCAGCAGCAATGTCCCAGCCACAAGCCCCCAAAATCAAACCTCAGCCCGTTTCCCTGAAAAACAAAACTCAGCTACCCCGCTTCTGGATGGCAGATTGCAGGAGCCACTTGGTACTATCAAACCAGCCCCATTTGGCACTGGTGCCACCTTGGGTCTGGGAACCACCCTGCTTTTTGTGGATTTTCAGGAGCCAGCCGGCCACTCCCGGCCATAGGCTGCCAAACACAAACCACGGCCCTATTCCCTGGCTAAAAAAATTCAGATGCCCCGTTTCTGGATGGCAGATTGCAGGAGCCACTTGGCACTGTCAAACCAGCCCGAATTGGCACGGGTCCCACCTTGGGTCTGGGAACCATCCTGCGTACCATGGATTTTCAGGAGCCGGCCAGCCACTCCCAGCCACAAACCCTCAAACTCAAACCACAGCCCTTTTCTCTGGCAAACAAAACTCAGCTCCCCTGCTTCTGGATGGCAGATTGCAGGAGCCACTTGGCACTGTCAAACCAGCCCGACTTGGCACTGGTGCCACCTTGGGTCTGGGAACCATCCTGCGTATCATGGATTTTCAGGAGCCAGCCGGCCACTCCCAGCCACAAGCCCTCAAACTAAATCTGCGGCCCTTTTCTCTTGCAAACAAAACTCAGCTGCCCAGTTTCTCATTGCAGATTGCAGGAGACACTTGGTACTATCAAACCAGCCCGACTTGGCACTGGTGCAACCTTGGGTCTGGGAACCATCCTGCGTCTCGTGGATTTTTGGAGCCAGCCAGCCACTCCCAGCCACAGACCCCTAAAATCAAACCACGACTCTTTACGCTGGCTTACAAAATTCAGATGCCTAGCTTCTGGATGCAGATTGCAGGAGCCACTTGGCACTGTCAAATCAGCCTGACTTCGCACTGGGGCCACCTTGGGTCTGGGACCTCGCCCGCGTATCATGGAGTTTCAGGAGCCAGCCGCTCTCTCCCAGCCACAAGCCTCCAAAATAAAACCTCAGCCCGTTTCCCTGACAAACAAAACTATGCTATCCCGCTTCTGGATGGCAGATTGCAGGAGCCACTTGGCACTTTCAAACCAGCCCGACTTGGCACTGGTGCCACCTTGGGTCTGGGAACCATCCTGCGTATTGTGGATTTTCCGGAGCCAGCTGGCCACTCCCACCCACAAGCCCTCAAACTCAAACCAAGGCCCTTTTCTCTGGCAAACAAAACTCAGCTGCCCAGTTTCTCATTGCAGATTGCAGGAGACACTTGGTACTATCAGAAGAGCCCAACTTGGCACTGGTGCCACCTTGGGTCTGGGAACCATCCTGCGTATCGTGGATTTTCAGGAGCCAGCTGGCCACTCCAAGCCATAGACTGCCAAACAAAAACTACGGCCCTTTTCCCTGGCTAACAAAATTCAGATGCCCTAATTCTGGATGGCAGATTGTAGGAGCAACTTGGCACTTTAAAAGAAGCCCGACTTTGCACTGGTGCCACCTTGGGTCTGGGAATCATCCTGCGTATCGTGGATTTTCAGGAGCCAGCTGGCCACTCCCAGCCACAAGCCCTCAAACTCAAACCACGGCCCTTTTCTCTGGCAAGAAAAGCTCAGCTGCCCTGCTTCTGGATGGCAGATTTAAGGAGCCACTTGGCACTGTCAAACCAGCCTGACTTGGCACTGGTGCCACCTTGGGTCTGGGAACTCGCCTGCGTATCATGGAGTTTCAGGAGCCAGCCGACTCTCCCAGCCACAAGCCCCCAAAATCAAACCTCAGCCCGTTTCCCTGAAAAACAAAACTCAGCTACCCCGCTTCTGGATGGCAGATTGCAGGAGCCCCTTGGTACTGTCAATCCAGCAGGACTTGGCACTGGTGCCACCTTAGGTCTGGGAACCATCCTGCGTATCGTGGATTTTCAGGAGCCAGCCGGCCAATCCCAGCCACAGGTCCCGAAAATAAAACCAGGGCCCATTTCCCTGGCTAACAAAATTCAGCTGCCCTGCTTCTGGATGGCAGGTTGCAGGAGCCACTTGGCACTGTCAAAGCAGCCCGACTTGGCACTGGTGCCACCTTGGGTCTGGGAACCATCCTGCGTATCGTGGATTTTCAGGAGCCAGCTGGCCACTCCCAGCCATAGGCTGCCAAACACAAACTACGGCCCTTTTCCCTGGCTAACAAATTTCAGATGCCCTACTTCTGGATGGCAGATTTCAGGAGCCACTTGGCACTTTAAAACCAGCCCGACTTTGCACTGGTGCCACCTTGGGTCTGGGAACCATCCTGCGTATCGTGGATTTTCAGGAAGCAGCTGGCCACTCCCAGCCACAAGCCCTCAAACTCAAACCACAACCCTTTTCCCTGGCTAACAAAATTCACCTGCCCCGCTTCTGGATGGCAGATTGCAGGAGACACTTGGCACTGTAAACCAGCCCGACTTGGCACTGGTGCCATCTTGGGTCAGGGAACCAACCTGCGTATCGTGGATTTTCAGGAGCCAGCTGGCCACTCCCAGCCATAGGCTGGTAAACACAAACTACGGCACTTTTCCCTGGCTAAAAAAATTCTGATGCCCTACTTCTGGATGGCAGATTTTAGGAGCCACTTGGCACTTTAAAACCAGCCGACTTTCATTGGTGCCACCTTGGGTCTGAGAACCATCCCGCGTATCGTGGATTTTCAGGAGCCAGCCGGCCACTCCCAGCCACAGGCCCCCAAAATAAAACCACGGCCCTTTTCCCTGGCTAACAAAATTCAGATGCCTCACTTCTGGATGGCAGATTGCAGGCGCCACTTGGTACTATCAAACCAGCCCAACTTTGCACTGGTGCCACCTTGGGTCTGGGAACCATCCTGCGTATCGTGGATTTTCAGGAGCCAGCTGGCCACTCCCAGCCATAGGCTGGTAAACACAAACTACGGCACTTTTCCCTGGCTAAAAAAATTCTGATGCCCTACTTCTGGATGGCAGATTGTAGGAGCCACTTGGCACTTTAAAACCAGCCGACTTTCACTGGTGCCACCTTGGGTCTGAGAACCATCCCGCGTATCGTGGATTTTCAGGAGCCAGCCGGCCACTCCCAGGCACAGGCCCCCAAAATAAAACCACGGCCCTTTTCCCTGGCTAACAAAATTCAGATGCCCCACTTCTGGATGGCAGATTGCAGGCGCCACTTGGTACTATCAAACCAGCCCAACTTTGCACTGGTGCCACCTTTGGTCTGGGAACCATCCTGGGTATTGTGGATTTTCAGGAGCCAGCCGGCCACTCCCAGCCTCAGGTGCCCAAAAACAAACCTCGGCCGGTTTTCCTGAAAAACAAAATTCAGGTGCCCCGCTTCTGGAAGACAGATTGCAGGAGCCACTTGGTACTATCAAACCAGCCCGACTTGGCATTGATGCAACCTTGGGTCTGGGAACCATCCTGCGTCTCGTGGATTTTTAGGAGCCAGCCGGCTACTCCCAGCCACAGGCCCCCAAAATCAAACCACGGCCGTTTACTCTGGCTAAAAAAAATTCAGATGCCCCGCTTCTGGATGGCAGATTGCAGGAGCCACTTGGCACTGTCCAATCAGCCTGACTTGGCACTGGTGCCACCTTGGGTCTGGGAACCATCCTGGGTATTGTGGATTTTCAGGAGCCAGACGGCCACTCCCAGCCATAGTCTGCCAAACGCAACCAACGGCCATTTGCCCTGGCTAACAAAATTCAGATGCCCCACTTCTGGATGGAAGATATCAGGAGCCACTTGGCACGTTAAAACCAGCCCAACTTGGCACTGGTGCCACCTTGGGTCTGGAAACCAGCCTGCGTATTATGGATTTTCCGGAGCCAGCCGGCAACTCCCAGCCACAGGCCCCCAAAAACAAACCACAGCCCTTTTCCCTGGCTAACAAAACTTACCTGCCCCACTTCTGGATGGCAGATTAAAGGAGCCACTTGGCACTGTCAAACCAGCCCGACCTTGCACTGGTGCCACCTTGGGTCTGCGAACGCGCCCGCGTATCATGGAGTTTCAGGAGCCAGCAGCAATGTCCCAGCCACAAGCCCCCAAACACAAACCACGGCCCTTTTCCCTGGCTAACAAAACTCAGCTACCCCGCTTCTGGATGGCAGATTGCAGGAGCCACTTGGCACTGTCACACAATCCCGACTTGGCACTGGTGCCACCTTGGGTCTGGGAACCATCCTGCGTATCGTGGATTTTCAGGAGCCAGCCTGCCACTCCCAGCCACAGGCCCCCAAAATAAAACCAGGGCCCGTTTCCCTGGCTAACAAAATTCAGCTGCCCCGCTTCTGGATGGCAGATTGCAGGAGCCACTTGGTACTATCAAACCAGCCCGATTTGGCACTGGTGCCACCTTGGGTCTGGGAACCATCCTGCGTATTGTGGATTTTCAAGAGCCAGCCGGCGACTCCCGGCCATAGGCTTCCAAACACAAACCACGGGACTTTTCCCTGGCTAACAAAACTTACCTGCCCCGCTTCTGGATGGCAGATTGCAGGAGCCACTTGGCACTGTCAAACCTGCCCGACCTTGCACTGGTGCCACCTTGGGTCTGGAAACCATCCGGCGTATCGTGGATTTTCAGGAGCCAGCCAGCAACTCCCAGCCACAAGCCCTCAAACTCAAACCAAGGCCCTTTTCCCTGGCTAACAAAATTCACCTGCCATGCTTCTGGATGGCAGATTGCAGGAGCCACTTAACACTGTCAAACCAGCCCGACTTGGCACTGGTGCCACCTTGGGTCTGGGAACCATCCTGCGTATCGTGGATTTTCAGGAGCCAGCCGGCCACTCCCAGCCACAAGCCCTCAAACTAAATCTGCGGCCCTTTTCTCTTGCAAACAAAACTCAGCTGCCCACTTTCTCATTGGAGATTGCAGGAGACACTTGGTACTATGAAACCAGCCCGACTTGGCACTGGTGCAACCTTGGGTCTGGGAACCATCCTGCGTCTCGTGGATTTTCAGGAGCCAGCCGGCCACTCCCAGCCAGAGGCCCCCAAAATCATACCACGACCCTTTACTCTGGCTTACAAAATTCAGATGCCCCGCTTCTGGATGCAGATTGCAGGAGCCACTTGGCACTGTCAAATCAGCCTGACTTCGCACTGGTGCCATCTTGGGTCTGGGACCTCACCCGCGTATCATGGAGTTTCAGGAGCCAGCCGCCCTCTCCCAGCCACAAGCCTCCAAAATAAAACCTCAGCCCGTTTCCCTGACAAACAAAACTCAGCTATCCCGCTTCTGGATGGCAGATTGCAGGAGCCACTTGGAACTTTCAAACCAGTCCGATTTGGCACTGGTGACAACTTGGGTCTGGGAACCATCCTGCGTATTGTGAATTTTCAGGAGCCAGCTGGCCACTCCCAGCCATAGGCTGCCAAACGCAACCAACGGCCATTTTCCCTGGCTAAAAAAATTCAGATGCCCCACTTCTGGATGGAAGATTGCAGGAGCCACTTGGCACTTTCAAACCAGCCCAACTTGGCACTGGTGCCACCTTGTGTCTGGGAACCATCCTGCGTATTCCGGATTTTCAGGAGCCAGCCGGCACCTCCCAGCCATAGGCGGCCAACCACAAACCACAGCCCTTTACTCTGGCAAACAAAGCTCAGCTGCCCTGCTTCTGGAGGGCAGATTGCAGGAGCCACTTGGTACTATCAAACCAGCCCAACTTGGCACTGGTGCCACCTTGGGTCTGGAAACCATTCTGCGTATTGTGGATTTTCAGGAGTCAGCCGGACACTTCCAGTCACAGGCCCCCAAACACAAACCACGGCCTTTTTCCCTGGCTAACAAAACTCACCTACCCCGCTTCTGGATGGCAGATTGCAGGAGCCACTTGGAACTGTCACACCATCCCGACTTGGCACTGGTGCCACCTTGGGTCTGGGAACCATCCTGCGTATCGTGGATTTTCAGGAGCCAGCCGGCCACTCCCAGCCACAGGCCCCCAAAATAAAACCAGGGCCCGTTTCCCTGGCTAATAAAATTCAGGTGCCCTGCTTCTGGATGGCAGATTGCAGGAGCCACGTGGCACTGTCAAACCAGCCAGACTTGGCACTGGTGCCACCTTGGGTCTGGGAACCATCCTGCGTATTGTGGATTTTCAGGAGCCAGCCGGCCACTCCCAGCCACAGGCCTCCAAACACAAACCACGGCCCTTTTCTCTGGCTAACAAAATTCAGCTGCCCTGCTTCTGGATGGCAGATTGCAGGAGCCACTTGGTACTATCAAACCAGCCCGATTTGGCACTGGTGCCACCTTGGGTCTGGGAACCATCCTGCGTATCGTGGATTTTCAGGAGCCAGCTGGCCACTCCCAGCCACAGGCTGCCAGACACAAACCACGGACCTTTTCCCTGGCTAACAAAATTCAGTTACCCTGCTTCTGTATGGCAGATTGCAGGAGCCGCTTGGCACTTTAAAACCAGCCCAACTTGGCACTGGTGACACCTTCGGTGGTGGAACCATCCTGCGTCTCGTGGATTTTCAGGAGCCAGCCGGCCACTCCCAGCCACAGGCCCCCAAAATAAAACCAGGGCCCGTTTCCCTGGCTAACAAAATTCAGCTGCCCTGCTTCTGGATGACAGATTGCAGGAGCCACTTGGCACTGTCAAAGCAGCCCGACTTGGCACTGGTGCCACCTTGGGTCTGGGAAACATCCTGCGTATTATGGATTTTCAGGAGCCAGCCGGCAACTCCCAGCTGCAGGCCCCCAAACACAAACCACGGCCCTTTTCCCTGGCTAACAAAACTCACCTACCCCGCTTCTGGATGGCAGATTGCAGGAGCCACTTGGCACTGTCAAACCAGCCCGACTTGGCACTGGTGCCACCTTGGGTCTGGAAACCATCCGGCGTATCGTGGATTTTCAGGAGCCAGCCAGCTACTCCCAGCCACATGCCCTCAAACTCAAACAACGGCAGTTTTCTCTGGCAAGAAGAACTCAGCTGCCCTGCTTCTGGATGGCAGATTTAGAGGAGCCACTTGGTACTTTCAAACCAGCTCGATTTTGCACTGGTGCCACCTTGGGTCTGGGAACCATCCTGCGTATCGTTGATTTTCAGGAGCCAGCTGGCAATTCCCAGCCACAGGCTGCCAGACACAAACCACTGACCTTTTCCCTGGCTAACAAAATTCAGTTACCCTGCTTCTGTATGGCAGATTGCAGGAGCCGCTTGGCACTTTAAAACCCGCCCAATATGGCCCTGGTGACACCTTCGGTGGTGGAAACATCCTGCGTAGTGTGGATTTTCAGGAGCCAGCCGGCCACTCCCAGCCACAGGCCCCCAAAATAAAACCAGGGCCCGTTTCCCTGGCTAAAAAAATTCAGCTTCCCTGCTTCTGGATGGCAGATTGCAGGAGCCACTTGGCACTGTCAAAGAAGCTCGACTTGGCACTGGTGCCACCTTGGGTCTGGGAACGCGCCCGCGTATTATGGATTTTCAGGAGCCAGCCGGCAACTCCCAGCCACAGGCCCCCAAAAACAAACCACGGCCCTTTTCTCTGGCTAACAAAACTTACCTGCCCCGCTTCTGGATGGCAGATTGCAGGAGCCCCTTGGCACTGTCAAACCAGCCTGACCTTGCACTGGTGCCACCTTGGGACTGGAAACCATCTTGCGTCTCGTGGATTTTCAGGAGCCAGCCAGCTACTCCCAGCCACAAGTCCTCAAACTAAAACAACGGCCCTTTTCTCTGGCAAGAAGAACTCAGCTGCCCTGCTTCTGGATGGCAGATTTAAGGAGCTTCTTGGTACTTTCAAACCAGCCCGACTTGGCACTGGTGCCACCTTGGGTCTGGGAACCATCCTGCGTCTCGTGGATTTTTAGGAGCCAGCTGGCCACTCCCAGCCACAGGCTCCCAAACACAAACCACGGCCCTTTTCTCTGGCAAACAAAACTCAGCTTCCCTGCTTCTGGATGGCAGATTGCAGGAGCCACTTGGTACTATCAAACCAGCCCAACTTTGCACTTGTGCCGCCTTGGGTCTGGGAACCATCCTGCGTATTGTGGATTTTCAGGAGCCAGCTGGCCACTCCCAGCCACAGGCCCCCAAACACAAACCACGGCCCTTTTCTCTGGCAAACAAAACTCAGCTGCCTTGCTTCTGGATGGCAGATTGCAGGATCCCCTTGGTACTGTCAAACTAGCAGGACTTGGCACTGGGGCCACCTTAGGTCTGGGAACCATCCTGCGTATTGTGGATTTCCAGGAGCCAGCCGGCCACTCCAAGCCACAAGCCCTCAAACTCAAACCACAGCCCTTTTCTCTGGCAAACAAAACTCAGCCGCCCTGCTTCTGGATGGCAGATTGCAGGAGCCACTTGGTACTATCAAACCAGCCCGACTTGGCACTGGCGCATCCTTCGAACTGGGAACCATCCTGCGTATTGTGGATTTTCAGGAGCCAGCCGGCCAATCCCAGCCACAGGCCCCGAAAATAAAACCAGGGCCCATTTCCCTGGCTAACAAAATTCAGCTGCCCTGCTTCTGGATGGCAGATTGCAGGAGCCACTTGGCACTGTCAAAGCAGCCCGACTTGGCACTGGTGCCACCTTGGGTCTGGGAACCATCCTGCGTATTGTGGATTTTCAGGAGCCAGCTGGCCACTCCCAGCCACAAGCCCTCAAACTCAAACCACGGCCCTTTTCTCGGGCAAACAAAACTCAGCTGCCCTGCTTCTGGATGGCAGATTGCAGGAGCCACTTGGTACTATCAAACCAGCCCAACTTGGCACTCATGCCGCCTTGGTCTGGGAACCATCCTGCGTATCGTGGATTTTCAGGAGCCAGCCGGCCACTCCCAGCAACAAGCCCTCAAACAAAATCTACGGCCCTTTTCTCTGGCAAACAAAACTCAGCTGCCCAGTTTCTCATTGCAGATTGCAGGAGCCACTTGGCACTGTGAAAGCTGCCCGACTTGGCACTGGTGCCACCTTGGGTCTGGGAAACATCCTGCGTAATATGGATTTTCAGGAGCCAGCTGGCAACACCCAGCCACAGGCCCCCAAACACAAACCACGGCCCTTTTCCCTGGCTAACAAAACTCACCTACCCCGCTTCTGGATGGCAGATTGCAGGAGAAACTTGGCACTGTCACACCATCCTGACTTGGCACTGGTGCCACCTTGGGTCTGGGAACCATCCTGCGTATCGTGGATTTTCAGGAGCCAGCCGGCCACTCCCTTCCACAAGCCCTCATACTAAATCTACGGCCCTTTTCTCTGGCAAACAAAACTCAGCTGCCCAGTTTCTCATTGCAGATTGCAGGAGACACTTGGTACTATCAAACCAGCCCGACTTGGCACTGGTGCAACCTTGGGTCTGGGAACCATCCTGCGTCTCGTGGATTTTTAAAAGCCAGCCGGCCACTCCCAGCCAGAGGCCCCCAAAATCAAACCACGGCCCTTTTCCCTGGCTAAAAAAATTCAGATGCCTTGTTTCTGGATGGCAGATTGCAGGAGCCCGTTGGTACTGTCAAACCAGCAGGATTTGGCACTGGTGCCACCTTAGGCCTGGGAGCCATCCTGCGTATTGTGGATTTTCAGGAGCCAGCCAGCCACTCCAAGCCACAAGCCCTCAAACTCAAACCACAGCCCTTTTCTCTGGCAAACAAAACTCAGCTGCCCTGCTTCTGGATGGCAGATTGCAGGAGCCACTTGGTACTATCAAACAAGCCGAACTTGGCACTGGCGCATCCTTGGGTCTGGGAACCATCCTGCGTATCGTGGATTTTCAGGAGCCAGCCGGCCAATCCCAGCCACAGTATCCCTAAAACAAACCTCGGCCGATTTTCCTGAAAAACAAAATTCAGGTGCCCCGCTTCTGAATGGCAGATTGCAGGAGCCACTTGCTACTATCAAACCAGCCCGACTTGGCACTAATGCTACCTTGGGTCTGGGAACCATCCTGCGTATTGTGGATTTTCAGGAGCCAGCTGGCCACTCCCAGCCAAAAGCCCTCAAACTCAAACCACGGCCCTTTTCTCGGGCAAACAAAACTCAGATGCCCCGCTTCTGGATGGCAAATTGCAGGATACATTCGGCACTTTCAAACCAGCTGAACTTGCACTGATGCTACCTTGGGTCTGGGCACCTTTCTGAATATTGTGAATTTTCAGGAGCCAGCTGGCCACTCCCAGCCCCAGGCGCCTAAAAACAAACCTCGGCTGGTTTCCCTGAGCAACAAAACTCAGCTACCCCGCTTCTGGATGGCAGATTGCAGGAGCCACTTGGCACAATCAAACCAGCCTGACTTGGCACTGGTGCCATCTTGGGTCTGGGAACCATCCTGCGTATCGTGGATTTTCAGGAGCCAGCTGGCCACTCCCAGCCATAGGCTGCCGAACACAAACTACGGCCCTTTTCCCTGGCTAACAAAATTCAGATGCCCCGCTTCTGGATGGCAGATTGCAGGAGCCACTTGGCACTGTCAAATCAGCCTGACTTGGCACTGGTGCCACCTTGGGTCTGGGAACTCGCCCGCGTATCATGGAGTTTCAGGAGCCAGCCGCACTCTCCCAGCCACAAGCCCCCAAAATCAAACCTCAGCCCGTTTCCCTGAAAAACAAAACTCAGCTACCCCGCTTCTGGATGGCAGATTGCAGGAGCCACTTGGTACTATCAAACCAGCCCAATTTGGCATTGGTGCCACCTTGGGTCTGGGAACCATCCTGCGTATTGTGGATTTTCAGGAGCCAGCCAGGCACTCCAAGCCACAAGCCCTCAAACTAAAACCACAGCCCTTTTCTCTGGTAAACAAAACTCAGCTGCCCTGCTTCTGGATGGCAGATTGCAGGAGCCACTTGGTACTATCAAACCAGCCCGACTTGGCACTGGCGCATCCTTCGAACTGGGAACCATCCTGCGTATCGTGGATTTTCAGGAGCCAGCGGGCCAATCCCAGCCACAGGCCC
This sequence comes from Passerculus sandwichensis, assembly GCA_031885435.1. Classification (NCBI taxonomy): domain Eukaryota; kingdom Metazoa; phylum Chordata; class Aves; order Passeriformes; family Passerellidae; genus Passerculus; species Passerculus sandwichensis. Next base: position 1,938,709 of record CM063166.1, on the reverse strand, counting down.
CGAAATTAAAACCAGGGCCCATTTCCCTGGCTAAAAAAATTCAGCTGCCCTGCTTCTGGATGGCAGATTGCAGGAGCCACTTGGCACTGTCAAAGCAGCCCAACTTGGCACTTCTGCCACCTTGGGTCTGGGAACCATCCTGCGTATTGTGGATTTTTAGGAGCCAGCTGGCCACTCCCAGCCACAAGCCCTAAAACTCAAACCACGGCCCTTTTCTCTGGCAAACAAAACTCAGCTGCCCTGCTTCTGGATGGCAGATTGCAGGAGCCACTTGGTACTATCAAACCAACCCAACTTGGCACTCGTGCCGCCTTGGGTCTTGGAGCCATCCTGCGTATTGTGGATTTTCAGGAGCCAGCATACCACTCCCAGCCATAGGCTGCCAAACACAAATCACGGCCCATTTACCTGGCTAAGAAAACTCAGATGCCCCGCTTCTGTATGGCAGATTGCAGGATACACTCGGACCTTTAAAACCAGCCGAACTTGCACTGGTGCTACCTTGGGTCTGGGCACCTTCCTGAATATTGTGAATTTTAGGGAGCCAGCTGGCCACTCCCAGCCACAGGCGCCTAAAAACAAACCTCGGCTGGTTTCCCTAGGCAACAAAACTCAGCTACCCCGCTTCTGGATGGCAGATTGAAGGAGCCACTTGGCACTGTCAAACCAGCCCGATTTGGCACTGGTGCCACCTGGGGTCTGGGAACCATCCTGCGTACCATGGATTTTCAGGAGCCAGCTGGCCACTCCCAGCCACAAGCCCTCAAACTCAACCCACGGCCCTTTCCTCTGGCAAGAAAAACTCAGCTGCCCTGCTTCTGGATGGCAGATTGCAGGAGCCACTTTGTTCTATCAAACCAGCCCGACTTGGCACTGGCGCCACCTGGGGTCTGGAAACCATCCTGCGTATCGTGGATTTTCAGGAGCCAGCCAGACACTCCCATCCACAAGCCCTAAAACTCAAACCACAACCCTTTTCCCTGGCTAACAAAACTCACCTGCCCCGCTTCTGGATGGCAGATTGCAGGAGCCACTTGGCACTGTCAAACCAGCCTGACTTTGCACTGGTGCCACCTTGGGTCTGAGAACCATCCTGCATATCGTGGATTTTTAGGAGCCAGCCGGCCACTCCCAGCAATAGGCCCCCAAAATAAAACCATGGCCCTTTTCCCTGGCTAACAAAATTCAGATGCCCCGCTTCTGGATGGCAGATTGCAGGCGCCACTTTGGCACTTTCAAACCAGCCCGACTTAGCACTGGTGCCACCTTGGGTCTGGGAACCATCCTGCGTATCGTGGATTTTCAGGAGCCAGCTGGCCCCTCCCAGCCAAAAGACCTCAAACTCAAACAACGGCCCTTTTCTCTTGCAAGAAAAACTCAGCTGCCCTGCTTCTGGATGGCAGATTTAAGGAGCCACTTGGTACTAAAAACCAGCTTGACTTGGCACTGGTGCCACCTTGGGTCTGGGAACCATCCTGGGTATTGTGGATTTTCAGGAGCCAGCCGGCCACTCCCAGCCACAGGCCCCCAAAATCAAACCACGGCCCTTTACTCTGGCTAAAAAAAATTCAGCTACCCCGCTTCTGGATGGCAGATTGCAGGAGCCACTTGGCACTCTCAAATCAGCCTGATTTTGCACTGGTGCCACCTTGGGTCTGGGACCTCGCCCGCATATCATGGAGTTTCAGGAGCCAGCCGCACTCTCCCAGCCACAAGCCTCCAAAAAAAAACCAAGGCCCTTTTCCCGGACAAAAAAAACTCAGCTATCCCGCTTCTGGATGGCAGATTGCAGGAGCCACTTGGTACTATCAAACCAGCCCGATTGGGCACTGGTGCCACCTTGGGTCTGGGAACCATCCTGCGTATTGTGGATTTTCAGGAGCCAGATGGCCACTCCCAGCCATAGGCTGCCAAACGCAACCAACGGCTATTTGCCCTGGCTAACAAAATTCAGATGCCCCACTTCTGGATGGAAGATATCAGGAGCCACTTGGCACTTTAAAACCAGCGCGACTTGGCACTGGTGCCAACTTGTGTCTGGGAACCATCCTGCGTATTATGGATTTTAAGGAGCCAGCCGGCCACTCCCAGCCATAGGCTGCCAAACAAAAATCACGGCCCAATTCCCTGGCTAAAAAAATTCAGATGCCCCGTTCCTTGATGGCAGATTACAGGAGCCACTTGGCACTGTCAAACCAGCTTGAATTGGCACTGGTGCCACCTTGGGTCTGGGAACCATCCTGCGTACCATGGATTTTCAGGAGCCGGCCAGCCACTCCCAGCCACAAGCCCTCAAACTCAAACCACGGCCCTTTTCCCTGGCTAATAAAACTCAGCTGCCCTGCTTCTGTATGGCAGATTGCAGGAGCCACTTGGCACTGTGAAAGCAGCCCGACTTGGCACTGGTGCCACCTTGGGTCTGGGAAACATCCTGCGTATTAGGGATTTTCAGGAGCCAGCCAGCAACTCCCAGCCACAGGCCCCCAAACACAAACCACGGCCCTTTTCCCTGGCTAACAAAACTCACCTACCCCGCTTCTGGATGGCAGATTGCAGGAGACACTTGGCACTGTCACACCATCCCGACTTGGCACTGGTGCCACCTTGGGTCTGGGAACCATCCTGCGTATCGTGGATTTTCAGGAGCCAGCCGGCCACTCCCAGCCAAAGGCCCCCAAAATAAAACCATGGCCCGTTTCCCTGGCTAACAAAATTCAGTTACCCTGCTTCTGGATGGCAGATTTCAGGAGCCACTTGGCACTGTCAAACCAGTCCAACTTGGCACTGGGGCCACCTTGGGTCTGGGAACCATCCTGCGTATTGTGGATTTTCAGGAGCCTGCCGGACACTCCCAGACATAGGCTGCCAAACACAAACGACGGCCCTTTTCCCTGGCTAACAAAATTCAGATTCCCTACCTCTGGATGGCAGATTACAGGAGCCACTTGCACTTTCAAACCAGCCCGACTTGGCACTGGTGCCACCTTGTGTCTGGGAACCATCCTGCGTGCCATGGATTTTCCGGAGCCAGCTGGCCACTCCCACCCACAAGCCCTCAAACTCAAACCAAGGCCTTTTTCTCTGGCAAACAAAACTCAACTGCCCTGCTTCTGGATGGCTGATTGCAGGAGACAGTTGGTACTATCAAACCAGCTCGATTTGGCACTGGTGCCACCTTGGGTCTGGGAACCATCCTGCGTATCGTGGATTTTTACGAGCCAGCTGGCCACTCCCAGCCACAGGCTGCCAGACACAAACCACAGAACTTTTCCCTGGCAAACAAAATTCAGATGCCCCACTTCTGGATGGCAGATTGCAGGAGCCGCTTGGCACTGTCACACCATCCCGACTTGGCACTGGTGCCACCTTGGGTCTGGGAACCATCCTGCCTATCGTGGATTTTCAGGAGCCAGCCGGCCACTCCCACCCACAAGCCCTCAAACTCAAACAACAGCCCTTTTCTCTGGCAAGAAGAACTCAGCTGCCCTGCTTCTGGATGGCAGATTTAAGGAGCCACTTGGTACTTTCAAACCAGCCTGACTTGGCACTGGTGCCACCTTGGGTCTGGGAACCATCCTGCATCTCGTGGATTTTTAGGAGCCAGCCGCCCACTTCCAGCCACAGGCCCCCAAAATGAAACCACGGCCCTTTACTTTGGCTAACAAAATTTAGGTGCCCCGCTTCTGGATGGCAGATTGCAGGAGCCACTTGGAACTGTCAAACCAGCCTGACTTGGCACTGGTGCCACCTTGGGTCTGGGAACGCGCCCGCGTATCATGGAGTTTCAGGAGCCAGCAGCAATGTCCCAGCCACAAGCCCCCAAAATCAAACCTCAGCCCGTTTCCCTGAAAAACAAAACTCAGCTACCCCGCTTCTGGATGGCAGATTGCAGGAGCCACTTGGTACTATCAAACCAGCCCCATTTGGCACTGGTGCCCCCTTGGGTCTGGGAACCATCCTGCGTAGTGTGGATTTTCAGGAGCCAGCCGGCCACTCCCAGCAACCGGCCCCCAAACACAAACCACGGCCCTTTTCCCTGGCTAACAAAATTCACCTGCCCCGCTTCTGGATGGCACATTGCAGGAGCCACTTGGCACTGTCAAACCAGCCCGACTTGGCACTGGTGCCACCTTGGGTCTGGGAACCATCCTGCGTATCGTGGATTTTCAGGAGCCAGCCGCCCTCTCCCAGCCACAAGCCTCCAAAATAAAACCTCAGCCCGTTTCCCTGACAAACAAAACTCAGCTGCCCGGCTTCTGGATGGCAGATTGCAGGAGCCACTTGGTATTATCAAACCAGCTTGACTTGGCTCTGGTGCCACCTTGGGTCTGGGAACCATCCTGCGTATCGTGGATTTTCAGATGCCACACGGCCACTCCCAGCCATAGGCTGGCAAACACAAACCACGGCCCTTTTCCCTGGCTAACAAAATTCGGATTCCCCACCTCTGAATGGCAGATTACAGGAGCCACTTGGCACTTTCAAACCAGCCCGACTAGGCACTGGTGCCACTTTGTGTCTGGGAACCATCCTGCGTATTGTGGATTTTCAGGAGCCAGCCGGCCACTCCAAGCCACAAGCCCGCAAACTCAAACCACAGCCCTTTTCTCTGGCAAACAAAACTCAGTTGCCCTGCTTCTGGATGGCTGATTGCAGGAGGCACTTGCTACTATCAAACCAGCTCGATTTGGCACTGGTGCCACCTTGGGTCCGGGAACCATCTTGCGTATCGTGGATTTTCAGGAGCCAGCTGGCCACTCCCAGCCACAGGCTGCCAGACACAAATCACGGACCTTTTCCCTGGCTAAAAAAATTCAATTACCCTGCTTCTGTATGGCAGATTGCAGGAGCCGCTTGGCACTTTAAAACCAGCCCAACTTGGCACTGGTGACACTTTCGGTGGTGGAAACATCCTGCGTAGTGTGGATTTTCAGGAGCCAGCCGGCCACTCCCAGCCACAGGCCCCCAAACACAAACCACGGCCCTTTTCCCTGGCTAACAAAACTCACCTGCCCCGCGTCTGGATGGCAGATTGCAGGAGCCACTTGGTACTACAAAACCAGCTTGACTTGGCACTGGTGCCACCTTGGGTCTGGGAACCATTCTGGGTATTGTGGATTTTCAGGAGACAGCCGGCCACTCCCAGCCTCAGGTGCCCAAAAACAAACCTCGGCCGGTTTTCCTGAAAAACAAAATTCAGGTGCCCCGCTTCTGGATGGCAGATTGCAGGAGCCACTTGGCACTGTCAAACCAGCCCGACTTGGCACTGGTGCCACCTTGGGTCTGGGAACCATCTTGCGTATCGTGGATTTTCAGAAGCCAGCCGGCCTCTCCCAGCCACAGGCCCCCAAAATAAAACCAGGGCCCATTTCCCTGGCTAACAAAATTCAGCTGCCCTGCTTCTGGATGGCAGATTGCAGGAGCCACTTTGCACTGTCAAAGCAGCCCGACCTTGCACTGGTGACACCTTGGGTCTGGAAACCATCCTGCGTATTGTGGATTTTCAGGAGCCAGCCGGCCACTCCCAGCCATAGGTTGCCAAACACAAATCACGGCCCATTTCCCTGGCTAAAGAAATTCAGGTGCCCCGCATCTGGATGGCAAATTGCAGGATACACTCGGCACTTTCAAACCAGCCGAACTTGCACTTGTGCTACCTTGGGTCTGGGTATCTTCCTGAGTATTGTGAATTTTCAGGAGCCAGCTGGCCACTCCCAGCCCCAGGCGCCTAAAAACAAACCTCGGCCGGTTTTCCTGAAAAACAAAACTCAGCTACCCCGCTTCTGGATTGCAGATTGCAGGAGCCACTTGGTACTATCAAACCAGCCCGACTTGGCCCTGGTGCTTCCTTGGGTCTGGGAACCATCCTGCGTATTGTGGATTTTCAGGAGCCAGCCGGCCACTCTCCCAGCCACAAGCCCTCAAACTAAATCTACGGTCCTTTTCTTTTGCAAACAAAACTCAGCTGCCCAGTTTCTCATTGCAGATTGCAGGAGCCACTCGGTACAATCAAATCAGCCCAACTTGGCACTCGTGCCACCTTGGGTCTGGGAGCCATCCTGCGTATTGTGGATTTTCAGGAGCCAGCATACCACTCCCAGCCACAGGCCCCCAAAATCAAACCACGACCCTTTACTCTGGCTAACAAAATTCAGATGCCCCGCTTCTGGATGGCAGATTGCAGGAGCCACTTGGCACTATCAAACCAGCCCGACTTGGCACTGGTGCCACCTTGGGTCTGGGAACCATCCTGCGTATTGTGGATTTTCAGGAGCCAGACGGCCACTCCCAGCCATAGGCTTCCAAACGCAACCAACGGCTGTTTGCCCTGGCTAACAAAATTCAGATGCCCCACTTCTGGATGGAAGATATCAGGAGCCACTTGGCACTTTAAAACCAGCCCGACTTGGCACTGGTGCCAACTTGTGTCTGGGAACCATCCTGCGTCTTATGGATTTTCAGGAGCCAGCCGGCCACTCCCAGCCATAGGCTGCCAAACACAAACCACGGCCCTCTTCTCTGGCAAACATAGCTCAGCTGCCCTGCTTCTGGAGGGCAGATTGCAGGAGCCACTTGGTACTATCAAACCAGCCCAACTTGTCACTGGTGCCACCTTGGGTCTGGGCACCATCCTGCGTATTGTGGATTTTCAGGAGCCTGCCGGCCACTCCCAGCCACAGGCTGCCAGACAAAAAACCACGGACCTTTTCCCTGGCTAAAAAAATTCAATTACCCGGCTTCTGTATGGCAGATTACAGGAGACGCTTGGCACTTTAAAACCAGCCCAACGTGGCACTGGTGACACCTTCGGTAGTGGAAACATCCTGCGCAGTGTGGATTTTAAGGAGCCAGCCGGCCACTCCCAGCCACAGGCCCCCAAAATAAAACAAGGGCCCGTTTCCCTGGCTAACAAAATTCAGGTGCCCCGCTTCTGGATGGCAGATTGCAGGAGCCACTAAGCACTGTCAAAGCAGCCCGACTTGGCGCTGGTGCCACCTTGGGTCTGGGAACCATCCTGCGTATTGTGGATTTTCAGGAGCCAGCTGGCCACTCCAAGCCACAAGCCCTCAAACTCAAACCATGGCCCTTTTCCCTGGCAAAAAAAACTAAGCTGCCCTGCTTCTAGATGGCAGATTGCAGGAGCCACTTGGTACTATCAAACCAGCCCATTTTGGCACTGGTGCCGCCTTGGGTCTGGGAACCATCCTGCGTAATGGAGATTTTCAGGAGCCAGCCGGCCACTCCCAGCCATAGGCTGCCAAACGCATCCAACGGCCATTTGCCCTGGCTAAGAAAATTCAGATGCCCCACTTCTGGATGGAAGATATCAGGAGCCACTTGGCACTTTAAAACCAGCCCGACTTGGCACTCGTGCCAACTTGTGTCTGGGAACCATCCTGAGTATTATGGATTTTCAGGAGCCAGCCGGCCACTCCCAGCCATAGGCTGCCAAACACAAACCAAGGCCTTTTCTCTGGCAAACAAAGCTCAGGCGCCCTGCTTCTGGATGGCAGATTGCAGGAGCCACTTTGTACTATCAAACCAGCCCAACTTGGCACTGGTGCCCCCTTGGGTCTGGGAACCATCCTGCGTATCGTGGATTTTCAGGAGCCAGCGGGCCATTCCCAGCAACAGGCTGCCAGACACAAACCACGGACGTTTTCCCTGGCTAATAAAATTCAGATGCCCCGCTTCTGTATGGCAGATTGCAGGAGCTGCTTGGCACTGTCAAACCAGCCTAACTCTGAACTGGTGACACCTTCGGTCTGGGAAACATCCTGCGTATCGTGGATTTTCAGGAGCCAGCCGGCCACTCCCAGCCACAGGCCCTCAAACAAAAACCACGGCCCTTTTCCTTGGCTAATTAAACTCAGCTACCCCGCTTCTAGATGGCAGATTGCAGGAGCCACTTGGCACTGTCACACCAGCCCGACTTGGCACTGGTGCCACCTTGGGTCTGGGAATAATCCTGGGTCTTGTGGATTTTCATGAGCCAGCAGGCCACTCCAAGCCACAAGCCCTCAAACTCAAACCATGGCCCTTTTCTCTGGCAAAAAAAACTCAGCTGCCCTGCTTCTGGATGGGAGATTGCAGGAGCCACTTTCTACATTCAAACCAGCAGGACTAGGCACTGGTGCCACCTTAGGTCTGGGAACCATCCTGCCTATCTTAGATTTTCAGGAGCCAGCCGGCCAGTCCAAGCCACAACCCCTCACACCCAAACCACGGCCCTTTTCTCGGGCAAACAAAACTCAGCTGCCCTACTTCTGGATGGCAGATTGCAGGAGCCTCTTGGTACTATCAAACCAGCCTGACTTGGCACTGGTACCACCTTGGGTCTGGGAACCATCCTGCGTATTGTGGATTTTCAGGAGCCAGCCGGCCACTCCAAGCCAAAGGCCCCCAAAATAAAACCACGGCCCGTTTCCTTGGCTAAAATATTCAGCTGCCCTGCTTCTGGATGGCAGATTGCAGGAGCCACTAGGCACCGTCAAAGCAGCCCGACTTGGCACTGGTGCCACCTTGGGTCTGGAAACATCCTGCGTAGTGTGGATTTTCAGGAACCAGCCGGCCACTCCCATCCACAGGCCCCAAAAATCAAACCACGGCCCTTTTCCCTGGCTAACAAAACTCACCTGCCCCGCTTTTGGATGGCAGATAGCAGGAGCCACTTGGTGCTATCAAACCAGCCCGACTTGGCACTGGTGCCACCTTGGGTCTGGAAACCATCCTGCGTCTCGTGGATTTTCAGGAGCCAGCCGGTCACTACCAGCCATAGGCTGCCAAACACAAACCACGGCCCTATTCCCAGGCTAACAAAATTCAAATGCCCAGTTTCTGGATGGCAGATTGCAGGACCCACTTGGTACTATCAAACCAGCCCAACTTGGCACTGGTGCCACCTTAAGTCTGGAAACCATCCTGCGTATTGTGGATTTTCAGGAGCCGGCCAGCCACTCCCAGCCACAGGCCCCAAAGATAAAACCAGGGCCCATTTCCCTGGCTAACAAAATTCAGCTGCCCTGCTTCTGAATGGCAGATTGCAGGAGCCACTTAGCACTGTCAAAGCAGCCCGACTTGGCACTGGTGCCACCTTGGGTCTGGGAACCTTCCTGCGTCTCGTGGATTTTCTGGAGCCAGCAGGCCACTCCAAGCCACAAGCCCTCAAACTAAAACCACGGCCCTTTTCTCTGGCAAAAAAAACTCACCTGCCCCGCTTCTGGATGGCAGATTGCAGGAGCCACTTGGCACAGTCAAACCAGCAGGACTAGGCACTGGTGCCACCTTAGGTCTGGGAACCATCCTGCCTATCTTGGATTTTCAGGAGCCAGCCGGCCACTCCAAGCCACAGGCCCCCAAAATAAAACCACGGCCATTTTCCCTGGCAAACAAAACTCAGCTGCCCTGCTTCTGATGGCAGATTGCAGGAGCCACTTGGTACTGTCAAACCAGCCCGACTTGGCACTGGTACCACCTTGGGTCTGGAAACCATCCTGCGTCTCGTGGATTTTCAGGAGCCAGCCGGCCACTCCCAGCCATAGGCTGCCAAACACAAACCACGGTTCTATTCCCTGGCTAAGAAAATTCAGATGCCCCGTTTCTGGATGGCAGATTGCAGGAGCCACTTGGTACTCTCAAACCAGCCCGACTTGGAACTGGTTCCACCTTGGGTCTGGGAACCATCCTGCATATCATGGATTTTCAGGAGCCGGCCAGCCACTCCCAGCCACAAGCCCTCAAATTCAAACCACAGCCCTTTTCTCCGGCAAACAAAACTCAGCTGCCCTGCTTCTGGATGGCAGATTGCAGGAGCCACTTGGCACTGTCAAAGCAGCCCGACTTGGCACTGGTGCCACCTTGGGTCTTGGAAACATCCTGCGTATCGTGGATTTTCAGGAGCCAGCCAGCCACTCCAAGCCACAAGCCCGCAAACTCAAACCATGGCCCTTTTCTCTGGCAAACAAAACTCAGCTGCCCTGCTTCTGGATGGCAGATTGCAGGAGCCACTTGGTACTACCAAACCAGCCCGACTTGGCACTGGTGCCACCTTGGGTCTGGGAACCATCCTGCGTATCATGAATTTTCAGGAGCCAGCCGGCCACTCCTAGCCATAGGCTGCCAAACACAAACCACCACCCCTATTCCCTGGCTAAAAAAATTCAGATGCCCAGTTTCTGGATGGCAGATTGCAGGAGCAACTTGCCACTGTCAAACCAGCCCGACTTGGCACTGGTGCCACCTTGGGTCTGGGAACCATCCTGCGTATCATGGATTTTAAGGAGCCAGCCAGCCACTCCCAGCCACAAGCCCTCAAACTCAAACCACGGCCCTTTTCTCTGGCAAAATAAACTCAGCTGCCCTGCTTCTGGATGGCAGATTGCAGGAGCCACTTGGTACTATCAAACCAGCCCGATTTTGCACTGGTTCCACCTTGGGTCTGGGAACCATCCTGCGTGTCGTGGATTTTCAGGAGCCAGCCAGTCACTCCCAGCCACAAGCCCTGAAACTCAAACCACGGCCTTTTTCCCTGGCAAACAAAATTCAGATGCCCCACTTCTGGATGGCAGATTGCAGGAGCCACTTGGTACTACAAAACCAGCCCAACTTGGCACTGGTGCCACCCTGGGACTGGGAACCATACTGCGTATTGTTGATTTTCATGAGCCGGCCGGCCACTCCCAGCCACAGGCGCCCAAAAAAAAACCTCGGCCGGTTTCCCCGACAAACAAATTTCAGCTGCTCCGCTTCTGGATGGCAGATTGCAGGACCCACTTGGTACTATCAAACCAGCCCACCTTGGCACTGGTGCCACCTTGGGTCTGGGAACCATCCTGCGTGTTGTGGATTTTCAGGAGCCAGCCGGCCAGTCCCAGCCATAGGCTGCGAAACACAAACCACGGCCCTTTTCTCTGGCAAACAAAACTCAGCTGCCCTACTTCTGGATGGCAGGTTGCAGGAGCCACTTGGTACTACAAAACCAGCCCGACTTGGCACTGGTGCCACCTTGGGTCTGGGAACCATCCTGCGTATCATGAGTTTTCAGGAGCCAGCCGGCCACTCCCAGCCACAGGCCCCCAAAACAAAACTACAGCCTGTTTCCTTGGCTAACAAAACTCAGCTGCCCTGCTTCTGGATGGCAGATTGCAGGACCCACTTGGTACTATCAAACCAGCCCACCTTGGCACTGGTGCCACCTTGGGTCTGGGAACCATCCTGCGTGTTGTGGATTTTCAGGAGCCAGCCGGCCAATCCCAGCCATAGGCTGCGAAACACAAACCACGGCCCTTTTCTCTGGCAAACAAAACTCAGCTGCCCTGCTTCTGGATGGCAGATTGCAGGACCCACTTGGTACTATCAAACCAGCCCACCTTGGCACTGGTGCCACCTTGGGTCTGGGAACCATCCTGCGTATCATGAGTTTTCAGGAGCCAGCCAGCCACTCCCAGCCACAGGCCCCCAAAACAAAACTACAGCCCGTTTCCTTGGCTAACAAAACTCAGCTGCCCTGCGTCTGGATGGCAGATTGCAGGAGCCACATGGCACTGTCAAAGCAGCCCGACGTGGCTCTGGTACCACCTTGGGTCTGGGAAACATCCTGCGTAGTGTGGATTTTCAAAAGCCAGCCGGCCACTCCCAGCCACAGGCCCCCAAACACAAACCACGGCCATTTTCCCTGGCTAACAAAACTCACCTATCCCGCTTCTGGATGGCAGATTGCAGGAGCCACTTGGTACTATCAAACCAGCCCGACTTGCACTGGTTCTACCTTCCGTCTGGGAAACATCCTGCGTATCATGGATTTTCAGGAGCCAGCCAGCCACTCACATCCATAGGCTGCCAAACACAAACCACGGCCCTTTTCCCTGGCTAACAAAATTCAGATGCCCCGCTTCTGGATGGCAGATTGCAGAAGCCACTTGGTACTATCAAACCAGCCCAACTTGGCACTGGTGCCACCTTGGGTCTGGGAACCATTTTGCGTCTCGTGGATTTTCAGGAGCCAGTTGGCCACTCCCAGCCATAGGCTGCCAAACACAAACCACGGCCCTTTTCCCTGGCTAAAAAAAATTCAGATGCCCCGTTTCTGGATGGCAGATTGCAGGAGCCTCTTGGCACTGTCAAACCAGCCCGACTTGGCACTGGTGCCACCTTGGGTCTGGGAACCATCCTGCGTATTGTGGATTTTCAGGAGCCGGCCAGCCACTCCCAGCCACAAGCCCTCAAACTCAAACCACGGGCCTTTTCTCTGGCAAAATAAACTCAGCTGCCCTGCTTCTGGATGGCAGATTGCAGGAGCCACTTGGTAGTTTAAACCAGCAAGACTTGGCACTGGTGCCACCTTGGGTCTGGGAACCATCCTGCGTGTTGTGGATTTTCAGGAGCCAGCCGGCCAGTCCAAGCCATAGGCTGCGAAACACAAACCACGGCCCTTTTCTCTGGCAAAGAAAACTCAGCTGCCCTACTTCTGGATGGCAGGTTGCAGGAGCCACTTGGTACTATAAAAGCAGCCCAACTTGGCACTGGTGCCACCTTGGGTCTGGGAACCATCCTGCGTATCATGAGTTTTCAGGAGCCAGCCGGCCACTCCCAGCCACAGGCCCCCAAAATAAAACTACGGCCCGTTTCCTTGGCTAACAAAACTCAGATGCCCCGCTTCTGGATGGCAGATTGCAGGAGCCACTTGGCACTGTCAAAGCAGCCTGACGTGGCTCTGGTGCCACCTTGGGTCTTGGAACCATCCTGCGTATCATGAATTTTCAGGAGCCAGCCGGCCACTCCTAGCCATAGGCTGCCAAACACAAACCACCACCCCTATTCCCTGGCTAAAAAAATTCAGATGCCCAGTTTCTGGATGGCAGATTGCAGGAGCAACTTGCCACTGTCAAACCAGCCCGACTTGGCACTGGTGCCACCTTGGGTCTGGGAACCATCCTGCGTATCATGGATTTTAAGGAGCCAGCCAGCCACTCCCAGCCACAAGCCCTCAAACTCAAACCACGGCCCTTTTCTCTGGCAAAATAAACTCAGCTGCCCTGCTTCTGGATGGCAGATTGCAGGAGCCACTTGGTACTATCAAACCAGCCCGATTTTGCACTGGTTCCACCTTGGGTCTGGGAACCATCCTGCGTGTCGTGGATTTTCAGGAGCCAGCCAGTCACTCCCAGCCACAAGCCCTGAAACTCAAACCACGGCCTTTTTTCCTGGCAAACAAAATTCAGATGCCCCACTTCTGGATGGCAGATTGCAGGAGCCACTTGGTACTACAAAACCAGCCCAACTTGGCACTGGTGCCACCCTGGGACTGGGAACCATACTGCGTATTGTTGATTTTCATGAGCCGGCCGGCCACTCCCAGCCACAGGCGCCCAAAAAAAAACCTCGGCCGGTTTCCCCGACAAACAAATTTCAGCTGCTCCGCTTCTGGATGGCAGATTGCAGGACCCACTTGGTACTATCAAACCAGCCCACCTTGGCACTGGTGCCACCTTGGGTCTGGGAACCATCCTGCGTGTTGTGGATTTTCAGGAGCCAGCCGGCCAGTCCCAGCCATAGGCTGCGAAACACAAACCACGGCCCTTTTCTCTGGCAAACAAAACTCAGCTGCCCTACTTCTGGATGGCAGGTTGCAGGAGCCACTTGGTACTACAAAACCAGCCCGACTTGGCACTGGTGCCACCTTGGGTCTGGGAACCATCCTGCGTATCATGAGTTTTCAGGAGCCAGCCGGCCACTCCCAGCCACAGGCCCCCAAAACAAAACTACAGCCTGTTTCCTTGGCTAACAAAACTCAGCTGCCCTGCTTCTGGATGGCAGATTGCAGGACCCACTTGGTACTATCAAACCAGCCCACCTTGGCACTGGTGCCACCTTGGGTCTGGGAACCATCCTGCGTGTTGTGGATTTTCAGGAGCCAGCCGGCCAATCCCAGCCATAGGCTGCGAAACACAAACCACGGCCCTTTTCTCTGGCAAACAAAACTCAGCTGCCCTGCTTCTGGATGGCAGATTGCAGGACCCACTTGGTACTATCAAACCAGCCCACCTTGGCACTGGTGCCACCTTGGGTCTGGGAACCATCCTGCGTATCATGAGTTTTCAGGAGCCAGCCAGCCACTCCCAGCCACAGGCCCCCAAAACAAAACTACAGCCCGTTTCCTTGGCTAACAAAACTCAGCTGCCCTGCGTCTGGATGGCAGATTGCAGGAGCCACTTGGCACTGTCAAAGCAGCCCGACGTGGCTCTGGTACCACCTTGGGTCTGGGAAACATCCTGCGTAGTGTGGATTTTCAAAAGCCAGCCGGCCACTCCCAGCCACAGGCCCCCAAACACAAACCACGGCCATTTTCCCTGGCTAACAAAACTCACCTATCCCGCTTCTGGATGGCAGATTGCAGGAGCCACTTGGTACTATCAAACCAGCCCGACTTGCACTGGTTCTACCTTCCGTCTGGGAAACATCCTGCGTATCATGGATTTTCAGGAGCCAGCCAGCCACTCACATCCATAGGCTGCCAAACACAAACCACGGCCCTTTTCCCTGGCTAACAAAATTCAGATGCCCCGCTTCTGGATGGCAGATTGCAGAAGCCACTTGGTATTATCAAACCAGCCCAACTTGGCACTGGTGCCACCTTGGGTCTGGGAACCATTTTGCGTCTCGTGGATTTTCAGGAGCCAGTTGGCCACTCCCAGCCATAGGCTGCCAAACACAAACCACGGCCCTTTTCCCTGGCTAAAAAAAATTCAGATGCCCCGTTTCTGGATGGCAGATTGCAGGAGCCTCTTGGCACTGTCAAACCAGCCCGACTTGGCACTGGTGCCACCTTGGGTCTGGGAACCATCCTGCGTATTGTGGATTTTCAGAAGCCGGCCAGCCACTCCCAGCCACAAGCCCTCAAACTCAAACCCGGGCCTTTTCTCTGGGAAAATAAACTCAGCTGCCCTGCTTCTGGATGGCAGATTGCAGGAGCCACTTGGTACTTTAAACCAGCAAGACTTGGCACTGGTGCCACCTTGGGTCTGGGAACCATCCTGCGTGTTGTGGATTTTCAGGAGCCAGCCGGCCAGTCCAAGCCATAGGCTGCGAAACACAAACCACGGCCCTTTTCTCTGGCAAAGAAAACTCAGCTGCCCTACTTCTGGATGGCAGGTTGCAGGAGCCACTTGGTACTATAAAAGCAGCCCAACTTGGCACTGGTGCCACCTTGGGTCTGGGAACCATCCTGCGTATCATGAGTTTTCAGGAGCCAGCCGGCCACTCCCAGCCACAGGCCCCCAAAATAAAACTACGGCCCGTTTCCTTGGCTAACAAAACTCAGCTGCCCTGCTTCTGGATGGCAGATTGCAGGAGCCACTTGGCACTGTCAAAGCAGCCCGACGTGGCTCTGGTGCCACCTTGGGTCTTGGAACCATCGTGCATATCATGGATTTTCAGGAGCCAGCCGGCCACTCCCAGCCACAGGCCCCCAAACACAAACCACGGCCATTTTCCCTGGCTAACAAAACTCACCTATCCCGCTTCTGGATGGCAGATTGCAGGAGCCACTTGGTACTATCAAACCAGCCCAACTTGCACTGGTTCTAACTTCGGTCTGGGAAACATCATGCGTATCATGGATTTTCAGGAGCCAGCCAGCCACTCACATCCATAGGCTGCCAAACACAAACCACGGCCCTTTTCCCTGGCTAAAAAAAATTCAGATGCCCCGTTTCTGGATGGCAGATTGCAGGAGCCTCTTGGCACTGTCAAACCAGCCCGACTTGGCACTGGTGCCACCTTGGGTCTGGGAACCATCCTGCGTATTGTGGATTTTCAGGAGCCGGCCAGCCACTCCCAGCCACAAGCCCTCAAACTCAAACCACGGCCCTTTTCTCTGGCAAAATAAACTCAGCTGCCCTGTTCTGGATGGCAGATTGCAGGAGCCACTTGGTACTTTAAACCAGCAAGACTTTGCACTAGTGCCACCTTGGGTCTGAGAACCATCCTGCGTATCATGGATTTTCAGGAGCCAGCTGGCCACTCCCAGCCATAGGCTGCCAAACACAAACCACGGCCCTTTTCCCTGGCAAACAAAATTCAGATGCCCCACTTCTGGATGGCAGATTGCAGGAGCCACTTGGTACTATAAAAGCAGCCCAACTTGGAACTGGTGCCACCTTGGGTCTGGGAACCATACTGCGTATTGTTGATTTTCATGGGCCGGCCGGCCACTCCCAGCCACAGGCGCCCAAAAAAAACCTCGACCGGTTTCCCTGACAAACAAAATTCAGCTGCCCCGCTTCTGGATGGCAGATTGCAGGACCCACTTGGTACTATCAAACCAGCCCAACTTGGCACTGGTGCCACCTTGGGTCTGGGAACCATCCTGCGTGTTGTGGATTTTCAGGAGCCAGCCAGCCAGTCCCAGCCATAGGCTGCGAAACACAAACCACGGCCCTTTTCTCTGGCAAACAAAACTCCGCTGCCCTACTTCTGGATGGCAGGTTGCAGGAGCCACTTGGTACTATCAAACAGGCCCGACTTGGCACTGGTGCCACCTTGGGTCTGGGAACCATCCTGCGTGTCGTGGATTTTCAGGAGCCACCCAGCCACTCCCAGCCACAAGCCCTGAAACTCAAACCACGGCACTTTTCCCTGGCAAACAAAACTCACCTGCCCTTCTTCTGGATGGCAGATTGCAGGAGCCACATGGCACTCTCAAACCAGCCCGACTTTGCACTAGTGCCACCTTGGGTCTGAGAACTATCCTGCGTATCGTGGATTTTCAAAAGCCAGCCGTCCACTCCCAGCCACATGTGCCCAAAAACAAACTTTGGCCGGTTTTCCTGAAAAACAAAACTCAGCTACCCCGCTTCTGGATGGCAGATTGCAGGAGTCACTTGGTACTATCAAACCAGCCAAACTTGCCACTGGTGCCACCTTAGGTCTGGGAACCATCCTGCTTTTCATTAGTTTTTCAGGAGCCAGCCGGCCACTCCAAGCCTCAAGCCCTCAAAATCAAACCACGGCCCTTTTCTCTGGCAAGCAAAACTCTGCTATCCTGCTTCTGGATGGCAGATTTCAGGAGCCACTTGGTACTATCAGACCTGCCCAACTTGGCACTGGTGCCACCTTGGGTCTGGGAACCATACTGCGTATTGTGGATTTTCAGGAGCCAGCTGGCCACTCCCAGCCACAAGCCCACAAACTCAAACCACGGCCCTTTTCTCTGGCAAAAAAACTCAGCTACCCTGCTTCTGGATGGCAAATTGCAGGAGCCACTTGTTACTATCAAACCAGCACAACTTGGCACTGGTGCCACCTTGGGTCTGGGAACCATCCTGCGTATTGTGGATTTTCAGGAGCCAGCCGGCCACTCCTAGCAACAGGCGCCCAAAAAAAAACCTCGGCCGGTTTCCCTGACAAACAAAACTCAGCTACCCCGCTTCTGGATGGCAGATTGCAGGTGCCACTTGGCACTGTCACACCAGCCTGACTTGGCACTGGTGCCACCTTGGGTCTGGGAACCATCCTGCGTGTTGTGGATTTTCAGGAGCCAGCCGGCCACACCAAGTAACAAGCACTCAAACTCAAACCACGGCCCTTTTCTCTGGCAAACAAAACTCAGCTGCCCTGCTTCTGGATGGCAGATTGCAGGAGCCACTTGGTACTTTAAACCAGCAAGACTTGGCACTGGTGCCACCTTGGGTCTGGGAACCATCCTGCGTATCCTGGATTTTCAGGAGCCAGCCGGCCACTCCCAGCCACAAGCCCTCAAACTCAAACCACGGCCCTTTACACTGGCAAAGAAAACTCAGCTGCCCTGCTTCTAGATGGCAGATTGCCGGTGCCACTTGGTACTACAAAACCAGCCCAACTTGGCACTGGTGCCACCTTGGGTCTGGGAACCATACTGCGTATTGTGGATTTTCAGGAGCCAGCCGGCCACTCCCAGCCACAAGCCCTCAAACTGAAACCACGGCCCTTTTCTCTGGCAAAATAAACTCAGCTGCCCTGCTTCTGGATGGCAGATTGCAGGAGCCACTTGGTACTATCAAACCAGCCCGACTTGGCACTGGTGCCACCTTGGGTCTGGGAACCATTCTGCGTGTCGTGGATTTTCAAGAGCCACCCAGCCACTCGCAGCCACAAGCCCTGAAACTCAAACCACGGCCCTTTTCCCTGGCAAACAAAACTCACCTGCCCCCCTTCTGGATGGCAGATTGCAGGAGACACTTGGCACTCTCAAACCAGCCCGACTTTGCACTAGTGCCACCTTAGGTCTGAGAACCATCCTGCGTATCGTGGATTTTCAGGAGCCAGCCGTCCACTCCCAGCCACAGGTGCCCAAAAACAAACCTCGGCCGGTTTTCCTGAAAAACAAAACTCAGCTACCCCGCTTCTGGATGGCAGATTGCAGGAGCCACTTGGTACTATCAGACCAGCCCGACTTGGATCTGGTGCCTCCTTGGGTCTGGGAACCATCCTGCGTACTGTGGATTTTCAGGAGCCAGCTGGCCACTCCCAGCGACAAGCCCTCAAACTCCAACAACGGCCATTTTCTCTGGCAAGAAAAACTCAGCTGCCCTACTTCTGGAAGGCAGATTTAAGCAGCCACTTGGTACTATCAGACCAGCCCAACTTGGGACTGGTGCCACCTCTGGTCTGGGAACCATGCTGCGTATCCTGGATTTTCAGGAGCCAGCCGGCCACTCCCAGCCACAGGTGCCTCAAACTCAAACCACGGCCCTTCTCTGGCAAACAAAAGTCAGCTGCCCTGCTTCTGGATGGCAGATTGCCGGAGCCACTTGGTACTACAAAACCAGCCCAACTTGGCACTGGTGCTACCTTGGGTCTGGGAACCATCCTGCGTGTTGTGGATTTTCAGGAGCCAGACGGCCACTCCCAGCCACAAGCCCTCAAACTCAAACCACGGCCCTTTTCTCTGGCAAAAAAACTCAGCTGCCCTGCTTCTGGATGGCAGATTGCAGAAGCCACTTTTTGCTATCAAACCAGCAAACTTGGCACTGGCGCCACCTTTGGTCTGGGAACCATCCTGCGTATTGTGGATTTTCAGGAGCCAGCCGTCCACTCCAAGAAACAGGCGCCCAAAAAAAAACCTTGGCCGGTTTCCCTGAAAAACAAAACTCAGCTACCCCGCTTCTGGATGGCAGATTGCAGGAGCCACTTGGCACTTTCAAACCAGCCTGACTTGGCACTGGTGCCACCTTAGTTCTGGGAACCATCCTGCTTTTCATTGGATTTTCAGGAGCCAGCCGGCCACTCCAAGCCTCAAGCCCTCAAAATCAAACCACGGCCCTTTTCTCTGGCAAGCAAAACTCTGCTATCCTGCTTCTGGATGGCAGATTTCAGGAGCCACTTGGTACTATCAGACCAGCCCAACTTGGGACTGGTGCCACCTCTGTCGGGAGTTTAGTTCAGGCATGGCTTAAAGAAAAAGGCCATGAAGCCATGCAATTGAGAGAAAAGTAACAGGTAGCTGTGAAGCAGTTCCCAGCCTGACTTCTATAAACAATTAGACTCTTTCAGGCATCATTGTATAAACAATAAAGTTCTCAGGCAGTTTTCCCATAACAAGTGTAACACTCTCCCTGAGAAAAGATGGCACCCTGAGAACAGATGTGGAAGTTTTGGGAACCATTCATACCACAGTGAAAAACACTGGTTTTGTTTTATGTAAACAATCAACGGTGTAGTAAAACAAAAGGTGTGGTTAGAGTTTTCTCTGTTAGCCTATCATAAACCTGTATTTTGGAATATGCATGAAGTTCGTTAGCACTATTATTTAAGCTGGCTGATCGATCAATAAATCGAGTTCGATGCATCACAGGATGGTCGTTCTCCCCTCACTTCAACACACCTCTGGTCTGGGAACCATGCTGCGTATCCTGGATTTTCAGGAGCCAGCCGGCCACTCCCAGCCACAAGCCCTCAAACTCAAACCACGGCCCTTTTCACTGGCAAACAAAACTCAGCTGCCCTGCTTCTGGATGGCAGATTGCCGGTGCCACTTGGTACTACAAAACCAGCCCAACTTGGCACTGGTGCCACCTTGGGTCTGGGAACCATACTGCGTATTGTGGATTTTCAGGAGCCAGCCTGCCACTCCCAGCCACAAACCCACAAACTCAAACCACGGCCCTTTTCTCTGGCAAAAAAACTCAGCTACCCCGCTTCTGGATGGCAGATTGCAGGAGCCACTTGTTACTATCAAACCAGCACAACTTGGCACTGGTGCCACCTTGGGTCTGGGAACCATCCTGCGTATTGTGGATTTTCAGGAGCCAGCCGGCCACACCAAGTAACAAGCACTCAAACTAAATCCTCGGCCTATTTCTCTGGCAAACAAAACTCAGCTGCCCAGTTTCTCATTGCAGATTGCAGGAGACACTTGTTACTATCTAACCAGCTCGACATGGCACTGGTGCCACCTTGGGTCTGGGAACCATCCTGCGTATCATGGATTTTCAAGAGCCAACCGGCCACTCCCAGCCATAGGCTGCCAAACAAAAACCACGGCCTTTTACCCTGGATAACAAAATTCAGCTGCTCCGCTTCTGGATGGCAGATTTCAGGAGCCACTTGGTACTATCAAACCAGCCCACCTTGGCACTGGTGCCACCTTGGGTCTGGGAACCATCCTGCGTGTTGTGGATTTTCAGGAGCCAGCCGGCCAGTCCCAGCCATAGGCTGCCAAACACAAACCACGGCCCTTTTCTCTGGCAAACAAAACTCAGCTGCCCTACTTCTGGATGGCAGGTTGCAGGAGCCACTTGGTACTACAAAACCAGCCCGACTTGGCACTGGTGCCACCTTGGGTCTGGGAACCATCCTGCGTATCATGAGTTTTCAGGAGCCAGCCGGCCACTCCCAGCCACAGGCCCCCAAAACAAAACTACAGCCCGTTTCCTTGGCTAACAAAACTCAGCTGCCCTGCTTCTGGATGGCAGATTGCAGGACCCACTTGGTACTATCAAACCAGCCCACCTTGGCACTGGTGCCACCTTGGGTCTGGGAACCATCCTGCGTGTTGTGGATTTTCAGGAGCCAGCCGGCCAGTCCCAGCCATAGGCTGCGAAACACAAACCACGGCCCTTTTCTCTGGCAAACAAAATTCAGATGCCCCGCTTCTGGATGGCAGATTGCAGAAGCCACTTGGTACTATCAAACCAGCCCAACTTGGCACTGGTGCCACCTTGGGTCTGGGAACCATTTTGCGTCTCGTGGATTTTCAGGAGCCAGTTGGCCACTCCCAGCCATAGGCTGCCAAACACAAACCACGGCCCTGTTCCCTGGCTAAAAAAAATTCAGATGCCCCGTTTCTGGATGGCAGATTGCAGGAGCCTCTTGGAACTGTCAAACCAGCCCGACTTGGCACTGGTGCCACCTTGGGTCTGTGAACCATCCTGCGTATTGTGGATTTTCAGGAGCTGGCCAGCCACTCCCAGCCACAAGCCCTCAAACTCAAACCACGGGCCTTTTCTCTGGCAAAATAAACTCAGCTGCCCTGCTTCTGGATGGCAGATTGCAGGAGCCACTTGGTACTTTAAACCAGCAAGACTTGGCACTGGTGCCACCTTGGGTCTGGGAACCATCCTGCGTGTTGTGGATTTTCAGGAGCCAGCCGGCCAGTCCAAGCCATAGGCTGCGAAACACAAACCACGGCCCTTTTCTCTGGCAAAGAAAACTCAGCTGCCCTACTTCTGGATGGCAGGTTGCAGGAGCCACTTGGTACTATAAAAGCAGCCCAACTTGGCACTGGTGCCACCTTGGGTCTGGGAACCATCCTGCGTATCATGAGTTTTCAGGAGCCAGCCGGCCACTCCCAGCCACAGGCCCCCAAAATAAAACTACGGCCCGTTTCCTTGGCTAACAAAACTCAGCTGCCCTGCTTCTGGATGGCAGATTGCAGGAGCCACTTGGCACTGTCAAAGCAGCCCGACGTGGCTCTGGTGCCACCTTGGGTCTGGGAAACATCCTGCGTATCGTGGATTTTCAGGAGCCAGCCGGCCACTCCCAGCCACAGGCCCCCAAACACAAACCACGGCCATTTTCCCTGGCTAACAAAACTCACCTATCCCGCTTCTGGATGGCAGATTGCAGGAGCCACTTGGTACTATCAAACCAGCCCAACTTGCACTGGTTCTACCTTCGGTCTGGGAAACATCATGCGTATCATGGATTTTCAGGAGCCAGCCAGCCACTCACATCCATAGGCTGCCAAACACAAACCACGGCCCTTGTCCCTGGCTAAAAAAAATTCAGATGCCTTGTTTCTGGATGGCAGATTGCAGGAGCCTCTTGGCACTGTCAAACCAGCCCGACTTGGCACTGGTGCCACCTTGGGTCTGAGAACCATCCTGCGTATTGTGGATTTTCAGGAGCCGGCCAGCCACTCCCAGCCACAATCCCTCAAACTCAAACCACGGCCCTTTTCTCTGGCAAAATAAACTCAGCTGCCCCGCTTCTGGATGGCAGATTGCAGGAGCCACTTGGTACTTTAAACCAGCAAGACTTGGCACTGGTGCCACCTTGGGTCTGGGAACCATCCTTCGTGTCGTGGATTTTCAGGAGCCAGCCAGCCACTCCCAGCCACAAGCCCTGAAACTCAAACCACGGCCTTTTTCCCTGGCTAACAAAACTCACCTGCCCCGCTTCAGGATGGCAGATTGCAGGAGCCACTTGGCACTGTCAAACCAGCCCGACTTTGCACTAGTGCCACCTTGGGTCTGAGAACCATCCTGCGTATCGTGGATTTTCAGGAGCCAGCTGGCCACTCCCAGCCATAGGCTGCCAAACACAAACCACGGCCCTTTTCCCTGGCAAACAAAATTCAGATGCCCCACTTCTGGATGGCTGATTGCAGGAGCCACTTGGTACTATAAAAGCAGCCCAACTTGGAACTGGTGCCACCTTGGGTCTGGGAACCATACTGCGTATTGTTGATTTTCATGGGCCGGCCGGCCACTCCCAGCCACAGGCGCCCAAAAAAAACCTCGACCGGTTTCCCTGACAAACAAAATTCAGCTGCCCCGCTTCTGGATGGCAGATTGCAGGACCCACTTGGTACTATCAAACCAGCCCAACTTGGCACTGGTGCCACCTTGGGTCTGGGAACCATCCTGCGTGTTGTGGATTTTCAGGAGCCAGCCAGCCAGTCCCAGCCATAGGCTGCGAAACACAAACCACGGCCCTTTTCTCTGGCAAACAAAACTCCGCTGCCCTACTTCTGGATGGCAGGTTGCAGGAGCCACTTGGTACTATCAAACAGGCCCGACTTGGCACTGGTGCCACCTTGGGTCTGGGAACCATCCTGCGTGTCGTGGATTTTCAGGAGCCAGCCAGCCACTCCCAGCCACAAGCCCTGAAACTCAAACCACGGCACTTTTCCCTGGCAAACAAAACTCACCTGCCCCCCTTCTGGATGGCAGATTGCAGGAGCCACTTGGCACTGTCAAACCAGCCCGACTTTGCACTAGTGCCACCTTGGGTCTGAGAACTATCCTGCGTATCGTGGATTTTCAAAAGCCAGCCGTCCACTCCCAGCCACATGTGCCCAAAAACAAACTTTGGCCGGTTTTCCTGAAAAACAAAACTCAGCTACCCCGCTTCTGGATGGCAGATTGCAGGAGTCACTTGGTACTATCAAACCAGCCAAACTTGCCACTGGTGCCACCTTGGGTCTGGGAACCATCCTGCGTATCGTGGATTTTCAGGAGCCTGCCGGCCACTCCCAGCCATAGGCTGCCAAACACAAACCACGGCCCTTTTCCCTAGCTAAAAAAATTCAGATGCCCCACTTCTGGATGGCAGATTGCAGGAGCCACTTGGCAATTTCAAACCAGCCTGACTTGGCACTGGTGCCACCTTAGGTCTGGGAACCATCCTGCTTTTCATTGGTTTTTCAGGAGCCAGCCGGCCACTCCAAGCCTCAAGCCCTCAAAATCAAACCACGGCCCTTTTCTCTGGCAAGCAAAACTCTGCTATCCTGCTTCTGGATGGCAGATTTCAGGAGCCACTTGGTACTATCAGACCAGCCCAACTTGGCACTGGTGCCACCTTGGGTCTGGGAACCATACTGCGTATTGTGGATTTTCAGGAGCCAGCTGGCCACTCCCAGCCAGAAGCCCACAAACTCAAACCACGGCCCTTTTCTCTGGCAAAAAAACTCAGCTACCCTGCTTCTGGATGGCAGATTGCAGGAGCCACTTGTTACTATCAAACCAGCACAACTTGGCACTGGTGCCACCTTGGGTCTGGGAACCATCCTGCGTATTGTGGATTTTCAGGAGCCAGCCGGCCACTCCAAGCAACAGGCGCCCAAAAAAAAACCTCGGCCGGTTTCCCTGACAAACAAAACTCAGCTACCCCGCTTCTGGATGGCAGATATCAGGTGCCACTTGGAACTGTCAAAGCAGCCCGACTTGGCACGGGTGCCACCTTGGGTCTGGGAACCATCCTGCGTATTGTGGATTTTCAGGAGCCAGCCGGCCACACCGAGTAACAAGCACTCAAACTCAAACCACGGCCCTTTTCTCTGGCAAACAAAACTCAGCTGCCCTGCTTCTGGATGGCAGATATCAGGTGCCACTTGGAACTGTCAAAGCAGCCCGACTTGGCACGGGTGCCACCTTGGGTCTGGGAACCATCCTGCGTATCGTTGATTTTGAGGAGCCAGCCGGCCACTCCCAGCCATAGGCTGCCAAACACAAACCACGGCCCTTTCCTCTGGCTAACAAAATTCAGATTCCCCACCTCTGGATGACAGATTACAGGAGCCACTTGGCACTTTCAAACTAGCCTGACTTGGCACTGGTGCCACCTTTTGTCTGGGAACCATCCTGCGTATCGTGGATTTTCAGGAGCCAGCTGGCCACTCCCAGCCACACGCCCTCAAACTCAAACCACGGCCCTTTTCTCTGGCAAACAAAATTCAGACGCCCTGCTTCTGGAAGGCAGATTGCAGGAGCCACTTGGTACTATCAAGCCATCTCGATTTTGCAATGGTGCCACCTTGGGTCTGGGAACCATCCTGCGTATCGTGGATTTTCAGAAGCCAGCTGGCCACTCCCAGCCACAGGCTGCCAGACACAAACCACGAATCTTTTCCCTGGCTAACAAAATTCAGTTACCCTGCTTCTGTATGGAAGATTTCAGGAGCCGCTTGGCACTTTCAAACCAGCCCGACTTGGCACTGGTGCCACCTTGGGTCTGGAAACCATCCTGCGTCTCGTGGATTTTAAGGAGCCAGCCGGCCACTCCCAGCCATAGGCTGAAAAACACAAACCACGGCCCTATTCCCTGGCTAACAAAATTCAGATGCCCCGCTTCTGGATGGCCGATTGCAGGAGCCACTTGGCACTGTAAAACCAGCCCGACTTGGAACTGGTGCCACCTTTGGTCTGGAAAAAATCCTGCGTATTGTAGATTTTCAGGAGCCAGCTGGCCACTCCCAGCCACAAGCCCTCAAACTCAAACCACGGCCCTTTTCTCTGGCAAACAAAACTCAGCTGCCCTGCTTCTGGATGGCAGATTGCAGGAGCCACTTGGTACTACCAAACCAGCCCGAATTGGCACTGGTGCCACCTTGGGTCTGGGAACCATCCTGCGTATCATGAATTTTCAGGAGCCAGCCGGCCACTCCTAGCCATAGGCTGCCAAACACAAACCACCACCCCTATTCCCTGGCTAAAAAAATTCAGATGCCCAGTTTCTGGATGGCAGATTGCAGGAGCAACTTGGCACTGTCAAACCAGCCCGACTTGGCACTGGTGCCACCTTGGGTCTGGGAACCATCCTGCGTATCATGGATTTTAAGGAGCCAGCCAGCCACTCCCAGCCACAAGCCCTCAAACTCAAACCACGGCCCTTTTCTCTGGCAAAATAAACTCAGCTGCCCTGCTTCTGGATGGCAGATTGCAGGAGCCACTTGGTACTATCAAACCAGCCCGATTTTGCACTGGTTCCACCTTGGGTCTGGGAACCATCCTGCGTGTCGTGGATTTTCAGGAGCCAGCCAGTCACTCCCAGCCACAAGCCCTGAAACTCAAACCACGGCCTTTTTCCCTGGCAAACAAAATTCAGATGCCCCACTTCTGGATGGCAGATTGCAGGAGCCACTTGGTACTACAAAACCAGCCCAACTTGGCACTGGTGCCACCCTGGGACTGGGAACCATACTGCGTATTGTTGATTTTCATGAGCCGGCCGGCCACTCCCAGCCACAGGCGCCCAAAAAAAAACCTCGGCCGGTTTCCCCGACAAACAAATTTCAGCTGCTCCGCTTCTGGATGGCAGATTGCAGGACCCACTTGGTACTATCAAACCAGCCCACCTTGGCACTGGTGCCACCTTGGGTCTGGGAACCATCCTGCGTGTTGTGGATTTTCAGGAGCCAGCCGGCCAGTCCCAGCCATAGGCTGCGAAACACAAACCACGGCCCTTTTCTCTGGCAAACAAAACTCAGCTGCCCTACTTCTGGATGGCAGGTTGCAGGAGCCACTTGGTACTACAAAACCAGCCCGACTTGGCACTGGTGCCACCTTGGGTCTGGGAACCATCCTGCGTATCATGAGTTTTCAGGAGCCAGCCGGCCACTCCCAGCCACAGGCCCCCAAAACAAAACTACAGCCTGTTTCCTTGGCTAACAAAACTCAGCTGCCCTGCTTCTGGATGGCAGATTGCAGGACCCACTTGGTACTATCAAACCAGCCCACCTTGGCACTGGTGCCACCTTGGGTCTGGGAACCATCCTGCGTGTTGTGGATTTTCAGGAGCCAGCCGGCCAATCCCAGCCATAGGCTGCGAAACACAAACCACGGCCCTTTTCTCTGGCAAACAAAACTCAGCTGCCCTGCTTCTGGATGGCAGATTGCAGGACCCACTTGGTACTATCAAACCAGCCCACCTTGGCACTGGTGCCACCTTGGGTCTGGGAACCATCCTGCGTATCATGAGTTTTCAGGAGCCAGCCGGCCACTCCCAGCCACAGGCCCCCAAAACAAAACTACAGCCCGTTTCCTTGGCTAACAAAACTCAGCTGCCCTGCGTCTGGATGGCAGATTGCAGGAGCCACTTGGCACTGTCAAAGCAGCCCGACGTGGCTCTGGTACCACCTTGGGTCTGGGAAACATCCTGCGTAGTGTGGATTTTCAAAAGCCAGCCGGCCACTCCCAGCCACAGGCCCCCAAACACAAACCACGGCCATTTTCCCTGGCTAACAAAACTCACCTATCCCGCTTCTGGATGGCAGATTGCAGGAGCCACTTGGTACTCTCAAACCAGCCCGACTTGCACTGGTTCTACCTTCGGTCTGGGAAACATCCTGCGTATCATGGATTTTCAGGAGCCAGCCAGCCACTCACATCCATAGGCTGCCAAACACAAACCACGGCCCTTTTCCCTGGCTAACAAAATTCAGATGCCCCGCTTCTGGATGGCAGATTGCAGAAGCCACTTGGTACTATCAAACCAGCCCAACTTGGCACTGGTGCCACCTTGGGTCTGGGAACCATTTTGCGTCTCGTGGATTTTCAGGAGCCAGTTGGCCACTCCCAGCCATAGGCTGCCAAACACAAACCACGGCCCTGTTCCCTGGCTAAAAAAAATTCAGATGCCCCGTTTCTGGATGGCAGATTGCAGGAGCCTCTTGGCACTGTCAAACCAGCCCGACTTGGCACTGGTGCCACCTTGGGTCTGGGAACCATCCTGCGTATTGTGGATTTTCAGGAGCCGGCCAGCCACTCCCAGCCACAAGCCCTCAAACTCAAACCACGGGCCTTTTCTCTGGCAAAATAAACTCAGCTGCCCTGCTTCTGGATGGCAGATTGCAGGAGCCACTTGGTACTTTAAACCAGCAAGACTTGGCACTGGTGCCACCTTGGGTCTGGGAACCATCCTGCGTGTTGTGGATTTTCAGGAGCCAGCCGGCCAGTCCAAGCCATAGGCTGCGAAACACAAACCACGGCCCTTTTCTCTGGCAAAGAAAACTCAGCTGCCCTACTTCTGGATGGCAGGTTGCAGGAGCCACTTGGTACTATAAAAGCAGCCCAACTTGGCACTGGTGCCACCTTGGGTCTGGGAACCATCCTGCGTATCATGAGTTTTCAGGAGCCAGCCGGCCACTCCCAGCCACAGGCCCCCAAAATAAAACTACGGCCCGTTTCCTTGGCTAACAAAACTCAGCTGCCCTGCTTCTGGATGGCAGATTGCAGGAGCCACTTGGCACTGTCAAAGCAGCCCGACGTGGCTCTGGTGCCACCTTGGGTCTTGGAACCATCGTGCATATCATGGATTTTCAGGAGCCAGCCGGCCCCTCCCAGCCACAGGCCCCCAAACACAAACCACGGCCATTTTCCCTGGCTAACAAAACTCACCTATCCCGCTTCTGGATGGCAGATTGCAGGAGCCACTTGGTATTATCAAACCAGCCCAACTTGCACTGGTTCTACCTTCGGTCTGGGAAACATCATGCGTATCATGGATTTTCAGGAGCCAGCCAGCCACTCACATCCATAGGCTGCCAAACACAAACCACGGCCCTTTTCCCTGGCTAAAAAAAATTCAGATGCCCCGTTTCTGGATGGCAGATTGCAGGAGCCTCTTGGCACTGTCAAACCAGCCCGACTTGGCACTGGTGCCACCTTGGGTCTGGGAACCATCCTGCGTATTGTGGATTTTCAGGAGCCGGCCAGCCACTCCCAGCCACAAGCCCTCAAACTCAAACCACGGGCCTTTTCTCTGGCAAAATAAACTCAGCTGCCCTGCTTCTGGATGGCAGATTGCAGGAGCCACTTGGTACTTTAAACCAGCAAGACTTGGCACTGGTGCCACCTTGGGTCTGGGAACCATCCTGCGTGTTGTGGATTTTCAGGAGCCAGCCGGCCAGTCCAAGCCATAGGCTGCGAAACACAAACCACGGCCCTTTTCTCTGGCAAAGAAAACTCAGCTGCCCTACTTCTGGATGGCAGGTTGCAGGAGCCACTTGGTACTATAAAAGCAGCCTAACTTGGCACTGGTGCCACCTTGGGTCTGGGAACCATCCTGCGTATCATGAGTTTTCAGGAGCCAGCCGGCCACTCCCAGCCACAGGCCCCCAAAATAAAACTACGGCCCGTTTCCTTGGCTAACAAAACTCAGCTGCCCTGCTTCTGGATGGCAGATTGCAGGAGCCACTTGGCACTGTCAAAGCAGCCCGACGTGGCTCTGGTGCCACCTTGGGTCTTGGAACCATCGTGCATATCATGGATTTTCAGGAGCCAACCGGCCACTCCCAGCCACAGGCCCCCAAACACAAACCACGGCCATTTTCCCTGGCTAACAAAACTCACCTATCCCGCTTCTGGATGGCAGATTGCAGGAGCCACTTGGTACTATCAAACCAGCCCAACTTGCACTGGTTCTACCTTCGGTCTGGGAAACATCATGCGTATCATGGATTTTCAGGAGCCAGCCAGCCACTCACATCCATAGGCTGCCAAACACAAACCACGGCCCTTTTCCCTGGCTAAAAAAAATTCAGATGCCCCGTTTCTGGATGGCAGATTGCAGGAGCCTCTTGGCACTGTCAAACCAGCCCGACTTGGCACTGGTGCCACCTTGGGTCTGGGAACCATCCTGCGTATTGTGGATTTTCAGGAGCCGGCCAGCCACTCCCAGCCACAAGCCCTCAAACTCAAACCACGGCCCTTTTCTCTGGCAAAATAAACTCAGCTGCCCTGTTCTGGATGGCAGATTGCAGGAGCCACTTGGTACTTTAAACCAGAAAGACTTGGCACTGGTGCCACCTTGGGTCTGGGAACCATCCTTCGTGTCGTGGATTTTCAGGAGCCAGCCAGCCACTCCCAGCCACAAGCCCTGAAACTCAAACCACGGCCTTTTTCCCTGGCTAACAAAACTCACCTGCCCCGCTTCAGGATGGCAGATTGCAGGAGCCACTTGGCACTGTCAAACCAGCCCGACTTTGCACTAGTGCCACCTTGGGTCTGAGAACCATCCTGCGTATCATGGATTTTCAGGAGCCAGCTGGCCACTCCCAGCCATAGGCTGCCAAACACAAACCACGGCCCTTTTCCCTGGCAAACAAAATTCAGATGCCCCACTTCTGGATGGCAGATTGCAGGAGCCACTTGGTACTATAAAAGCAGCCCAACTTGGAACTGGTGCCACCTTGGGTCTGGGAACCATACTGCGTATTGTTGATTTTCATGGGCCGGCCGGCCACTCCCAGCCACAGGCGCCCAAAAAAAACCTCGACCGGTTTCCCTCACAAACAAAATTCAGCTGCCCCGCTTCTGGATGGCAGATTGCAGGACCCACTTGGTACTATCAAACCAGCCCAACTTGGCACTGGTGCTACCTTGGGTCTGGGAACCATCCTGCGTGTTGTGGATTTTCAGGAGCCAGCCAGCCAGTCCCAGCCATAGGCTGCGAAACACAAACCACGGCCCTTTTCTCTGGCAAACAAAACTCCGCTGCCCTACTTCTGGATGGCAGGTTGCAGGAGCCACTTGGTACTATCAAACAGGCCCGACTTGGCACTGGTGCCACCTTGGGTCTGGGAACCATCCTGCGTGTCGTGGATTTTCAGGAGCCACCCAGCCACTCCCAGCCACAAGCCCTGAAACTCAAACCACGGCATTTTTCCCTGGCAAACAAAACTCACCTGCCCCCCTTCTGGATGGCAGATTGCAGGAGCCACTTGGCACTCTCAAACCAGCCCGACTTTGCACTAGTGCCACCTTGGGTCTGAGAACTATCCTGCGTATCGTGGATTTTCAAAAGCCAGCCGTCCACTCCCAGCCACATGTGCCCAAAAACAAACTTTGGCCGGTTTTCCTGAAAAACAAAACTCAGCTACCCCGCTTCTGGATGGCAGATTGCAGGAGTCACTTGGTACTATCAAACCAGCCAAACTTGCCACTGGTGCCACCTTGGGTCTGGGAACCATCCTGCGTATCGTGGATTTTCAGGAGCCCGCCGGCCACTCCCAGCCATAGGCTGCCAAACACAAACCACGGCCCTTTTCCCTAGCTAAAAAAATTCTGATGCCCCACTTCTGGATGGCAGATTGCAGGAGCCACTTGGCAATTTCAAACCAGCCTGACTTGGCACTGGTGCCACCTTAGGTCTGGGAACCATCCTGCTTTTCATTGGTTTTTCAGGAGCCAGCCGGCCACTCCAAGCCTCAAGCCCTCAAAATCAAACCACGGCCCTTTTCTCTGGCAAGCAAAACTCTGCTATCCTGCTTCTGGATGGCAGATTTCAGGAGCCACTTGGTACTATCAGACCTGCCCAACTTGGCACTGGTGCCACCTTGGGTCTGGGAACCATACTGCGTATTGTGGATTTTCAGGAGCCAGCTGGCCACTCCCAGCCACAAGCCCACAAACTCAAACCACGGCCCTTTTCTCTGGCAAAAAAACTCAGCTACCCTGCTTCTGGATGGCAGATTGCAGGAGCCACTTGTTACTATCAAACCAGCACAACTTGGCACTGGTGCCACCTTGGGTCTGGGAACCATCCTGCGTATTGTGGATTTTCAGGAGCACGCCGGCCACTCCTAGCAACAGGCGCCCAAAAAAAAACCTCGGCCGGTTTCCCTGACAAACAAAACTCAGCTACCCCGCTTCTGGATGGCAGATTGCAGGTGCCACTTGGCACTGTCACACCAGCCTGACTTGGCACTGGTGCCACCTTGGGTCTGGGAACCATCCTGCGTATTGTGGATTTTCAGGAGCCAGCCGGCCACACCAAGTAACAAGCACTCAAACTCAAACCACGGCCCTTTTCTCTGGCAAACAAAACTCAGCTGCCCTGCTTCTGGATGGCAGATTGCAGGAGCCACTTGGTACTTTAAACCAGCAAGACTTGGCACTGGTGCCACCTTGGGTCTGGGAACCATCCTGCGTATCCTGGATTTTCAGGAGCCAGCCGGCCACTCCCAGCCACAAGCCCTCAAACTCAAACCACGGCCCTTTACACTGGCAAAGAAAACTCAGCTGCCCTGCTTCTAGATGGCAGATTGCCGGTGCCACTTGGTACTACAAAACCAGCCCAACTTGGCACTGGTGCCACCTTGGGTCTGGGAACCATACTGCGTATTGTGGATTTTCAGGAGCCAGCCGGCCACTCCCAGCCACAAGCCCTCAAACTGAAACCACGGCCCTTTTCTCTGGCAAAATAAACTCAGCTGCCCTGCTTCTGGATGGCAGATTGCAGGAGCCACTTGGTACTATCAAACCAGCCCGACTTGGCACTGGTGCCACCTTGGGTCTGGGAACCATTCTGCGTGTCGTGGATTTTCAAGAGCCACCCAGCCACTCGCAGCCACAAGCCCTGAAACTCAAACCAAGGCCCTTTTCCCTGGCAAACAAAACTCACCTGCCCCCCTTCTGGATGGCAGATTGCAGGAGACACTTGGCACTCTCAAACCAGCCCGACTTTGCACTAGTGCCACCTTAGGTCTGAGAACCATCCTGCGTATCGTGGATTTTCAGGAGCCAGCCGTCCACTCCCAGCCACAGGTGCCCAAAAACAAACCTCGGCCGGTTTTCCTGAAAAACAAAACTCAGCTACCCCGCTTCTGGATGGCAGATTGCAGGAGCCACTTGGTACTATCAGACCAGCCCGACTTGGATCTGGTGCCTCCTTGGGTCTGGGAACCATCCTGCGTACTGTGGATTTTCAGGAGCCAGCTGGCCACTCCCAGCGACAAGCCCTCAAACTCCAACAACGGCCATTTTCTCTGGCAAGAAAAACTCAGCTGCCCTACTTCTGGAAGGCAGATTTAAGCAGCCACTTGGTACTATCAGACCAGCCCAACTTGGGACTGGTGCCACCTCTGGTCTGGGAACCATGCTGCGTATCCTGGATTTTCAGGAGCCAGCCGGCCACTCCCAGCCACAGGTGCCTCAAACTCAAACCACGGCCCTTCTCTGGCAAACAAAAGTCAGCTGCCCTGCTTCTGGATGGCAGATTGCCGGAGCCACTTGGTACTACAAAACCAGCCCAACTTGGCACTGGTGCTACCTTGGGTCTGGGAACCATCCTGCGTGTTGTGGATTTTCAGGAGCCAGACGGCCACTCCCAGCCACAAGCCCTCAAACTCAAACCACGGCCCTTTTCTCTGGCAAAAAAACTCAGCTGCCCTGCTTCTGGATGGCAGATTGCAGAAGCCACTTTTTGCTATCAAACCAGCAAACTTGGCACTGGCGCCACCTTTGGTCTGGGAACCATCCTGCGTATTGTGGATTTTCAGGAGCCAGCCGTCCACTCCAAGAAACAGGCGCCCAAAAAAAAACCTTGGCCGGTTTCCCTGAAAAACAAAACTCAGCTACCCCGCTTCTGGATGGCAGATTGCAGGAGCCACTTGGCACTTTCAAACCAGCCTGACTTGGCACTGGTGCCACCTTAGTTCTGGGAACCATCCTGCTTTTCATTGGATTTTCAGGAGCCAGCCGGCCACTCCAAGCCTCAAGCCCTCAAAATCAAACCACGGCCCTTTTCTCTGGCAAGCAAAACTCTGCTATCCTGCTTCTGGATGGCAGATTTCAGGAGCCACTTGGTACTATCAGACCAGCCCAACTTGGCACTGGTGCCACCTCTGTCGGGAGTTTAGTTCAGGCATGGCTTAAAGAAAAAGGCCATGAAGCCATGCAATTGAGAGAAAAGTAACAGGTAGCTGTGAAGCAGTTCCCAGCCTGACTTCTATAAACAATTAGACTCTTTCAGGCATCATTGTATAAACAATAAAGTTCTCAGGCAGTTTTCCCATAACAAGTGTAACACTCTCCCTGAGAAAAGATGGCACCCTGAGAACAGATGTGGAAGTTTTGGGAACCATTCATACCACAGTGAAAAACACTGGTTTTGTTTTATGTAAACAATCAACGGTGTAGTAAAACAAAAGGTGTGGTTAGAGTTTTCTCTGTTAGCCTATCATAAACCTGTATTTTGGAATATGCATGAAGTTCGTTAGCACTATTATTTAAGCTGGCTGATCGATCAATAAATCGAGTTCGATGCATCACAGGATGGTCGTTCTCCCCTCACTTCAACACACCTCTGGTCTGGGAACCATGCTGCGTATCCTGGATTTTCAGGAGCCAGCCGGCCACTCCCAGCCACAAGCCCTCAAACTCAAACCACGGCCCTTTTCACTGGCAAACAAAACTCAGCTGCCCTGCTTCTGGATGGCAGATTGCCGGTGCCACTTGGTACTACAAAACCAGCCCAACTTGGCACTGGTGCCACCTTGGGTCTGGGAACCATACTGCGTATTGTGGATTTTCAGGAGCCAGCCTGCCACTCCCAGCCACAAACCCACAAACTCAAACCACGGCCCTTTTCTCTGGCAAAAAAACTCAGCTACCCTGCTTCTGGATGGCAGATTGCAGGAGCCACTTGTTACTATCAAACCAGCACAACTTGGCACTGGTGCCACCTTGGGTCTGGGAACCATCCTGCGTATTGTGGATTTTCAGGAGCCAGCCGGCCACTCCAAGCAACAGGCGCCCAAAAAAAAACCTCGGCCGGTTTCCCTGAAAAACAAAACTCAGCTACCCCGCTTCTGGATGGCAGATTGCAGGAGCCACTTGGCACTGTCACACCAGCCCGACTTGGCACTGGTGCCACCTTGGGTCTTGGAACCATCCTGCGTATTGTGGATTTTCAGGAGCCAGCCGGCCACACCAAGTAACAAGCACTCAAACTAAATCCTCGGCCTATTTCTCTGGCAAACAAAACTCAGCTGCCCAGTTTCTCATTGCAGATTGCAGGAGACACTTGTTACTATCTAACCAGCTCGACATGGCACTGGTGCCACCTTGGGTCTGGGAACCATCCTGCGTATCATGGATTTTCAAGAGCCAGCCGGCCACTCCCAGCCATAGGCTGCCAAACAAAAACCACGGCCTTTTACCCTGGATAACAAAATTCAGCTGCTCCGCTTCTGGATGGCAGATTTCAGGAGCCACTTGGTACTATCAAACCAGCCCACCTTGGCACTGGTGCCACCTTGGGTCTGGGAACCATCCTGCGTGTTGTGGATTTTCAGGAGCCAGCCGGCCAGTCCCAGCCATAGGCTGCGAAACACAAACCACGGCCCTTTTCTCTGGCAAACAAAACTCAGCTGTCCTACTTCTGGATGGCAGGTTGCAGGAGCCACTTGGTACTACAAAACCAGCCCGACTTGGCACTGGTGCCACCTTGGGTCTGGGAACCATCCTGCGTATCATGAGTTTTCAGGAGCCAGCCGGCCACTCCCAGCCACAGGCCCCCAAAACAAAACTACAGCCCGTTTCCTTGGCTAACAAAACTCAGCTGCCCTGCTTCTGGATGGCAGATTGCAGGACCCACTTGGTACTATCAAACCAGCCCACCTTGGCACTGGTGCCACCTTGGGTCTGGGAACCATCCTGCGTGTTGTGGATTTTCAGGAGCCAGCCGGCCAGTCCCAGCCATAGGCTGCGAAACACAAACCACGGCCCTTTTCTCTGGCAAACAAAATTCAGATGCCCCGCTTCTGGATGGCAGATTGCAGAAGCCACTTGGTACTATCAAACCAGCCCAACTTGGCACTGGTGCCACCTTGGGTCTGGGAACCATTTTGCGTCTCGTGGATTTTCAGGAGCCAGTTGGCCACTCCCAGCCATAGGCTGCCAAACACAAACCACGGCCCTGTTCCCTGGCTAAAAAAAATTCAGATGCCCCGTTTCTGGATGGCAGATTGCAGGAGCCTCTTGGCACTGTCAAACCAGCCCGACTTGGCACTGGTGCCACCTTGGGTCTGTGAACCATCCTGCGTATTGTGGATTTTCAGGAGCTGGCCAGCCACTCCCAGCCACAAGCCCTCAAACTCAAACCACGGGCCTTTTCTCTGGCAAAATAAACTCAGCTGCCCTGCTTCTGGATGGCAGATTGCAGGAGCCACTTGGTACTTTAAACCAGCAAGACTTGGCACTGGTGCCACCTTGGGTCTGGGAACCATCCTGCGTGTTGTGGATTTTCAGGAGCCAGCCGGCCAGTCCAAGCCATAGGCTGCGAAACACAAACCACGGCCCTTTTCTCTGGCAAAGAAAACTCAGCTGCCCTACTTCTGGATGGCAGGTTGCAGGAGCCACTTGGTACTATAAAAGCAGCCCAACTTGGCACTGGTGCCACCTTGGGTCTGGGAACCATCCTGCGTATCATGAGTTTTCAGGAGCCAGCCGGCCACTCCCAGCCACAGGCCCCCAAAATAAAACTACGGCCCGTTTCCTTGGCTAACAAAACTCAGCTGCCCTGCTTCTGGATGGCAGATTGCAGGAGCCACTTGGCACTGTCAAAGCAGCCCGACGTGGCTCTGGTGCCACCTTGGGTCTGGGAAACATCCTGCGTATCGTGGATTTTCAGGAGCCAGCCGGCCACTCCCAGCCACAGGCCCCCAAACACAAACCACGGCCATTTTCCCTGGCTAACAAAACTCACCTATCCCGCTTCTGGATGGCAGATTGCAGGAGCCACTTGGAACTGTCAAACCAGCCCGACTTTGCACTAGTGCCACCTTGGGTCTGAGAACCATCCTGCGTATCGTGGATTTTCAGGAGCCAGCTGGCCACTCCCAGCCATAGGCTGCCAAACACAAACCACGGCCCTTTTCCCTGGCAAACAAAATTCAGATGCCCCACTTCTGGATGGCTGATTGCAGGAGCCACTTGGTACTATAAAAGCAGCCCAACTTGGAACTGGTGCCACCTTGGGTCTGGGAACCATGCTGCGTATTGTTGATTTTCATGGGCCGGCCGGCCACTCCCAGCCACAGGCGCCCAAAAAAAACCTCGACCGGTTTCCCTGACAAACAAAATTCAGCTGCCCCGCTTCTGGATGGCAGATTGCAGGACCCACTTGGTACTATCAAACCAGCCCAACTTGGCACTGGTGCCACCTTGGGTCTGGGAACCATCCTGCGTGTTGTGGATTTTCAGGAGCCAGCCAGCCAGTCCCAGCCATAGGCTGCGAAACACAAACCACGGCCCTTTTCTCTGGCAAACAAAACTCCGCTGCCCTACTTCTGGATGGCAGGTTGCAGGAGCCACTTGGTACTATCAAACAGGCCCGACTTGGCACTGGTGCCACCTTGGGTCTGAGAACCATCCTGCGTGTCGTGGATTTTCAGGAGCCACCCAGCCACTCCCAGCCACAAGCCCTGAAACTCAAACCACGGCACTTTTCCCTGGCAAACAAAACTCACCTGCCCCCCTTCTGGATGGCAGATTGCAGGAGACACTTGGCACTCTCAAACCAGCCCGACTTTGCACTAGTGCCACCTTGGGTCTGAGAACTATCCTGCGTATCGTGGATTTTCAAAAGCCAGCCGTCCACTCCCAGCCACATGTGCCCAAAAACAAACTTTGGCCGGTTTTCCTGAAAAACAAAACTCAGCTACCCCGCTTCTGGATGGCAGATTGCAGGAGTCACTTGGTACTATCAAACCAGCCAAACTTGCCACTGGTGCCACCTTGGGTCTGGGAACCATCCTGCGTATCGTGGATTTTCAGGAGCCTGCCGGCCACTCCCAGCCATAGGCTACCAAACACAAACCACGGCCTTTTTCCCTAGCTAAAAAAATTCAGATGCCCCACTTCTGGATGGCAGATTGCAGGAGCCACTTGGCAATTTCAAACCAGCCTGACTTGGCACTGGTGCCACCTTAGGTCTGGGAACCATCCTGCTTTTCATTGGTTTTTCAGGAGCCAGCCGGCCACTCCAAGCCTCAAGCCCTCAAAATCAAACCACGGCCCTTTTCTCTGGCAAGCAAAACTCTGCTATCCTGCTTCTGGATGGCAGATTTCAGAAGCCACTTGGTACTATCAGACCAGCCCAACTTGGCACTGGTGCCACCTTGGGTCTGGGAACCATACTGCGTATTGTGGATTTTCAGGAGCCAGCTGGCCACTCCCAGCCACAAGCCCACAAACTCAAACCACGGCCCTTTTCTCTGGCAAAAAAACTCAGCTACCCTGCTTCTGGATGGCAGATTGCAGGAGCCACTTGTTACTATCAAACCAGCACAACTTGGCACTGGTGCCACCTTGGGTCTGGGAACCATCCTGCGTATTGTGGATTTTCAGGAGCCAGCCGGCCACTCCAAGCAACAGGCGCCCAAAAAAAAACCTCGGCCGGTTTCCCTGACAAACAAAACTCAGCTACCCCGCTTCTGGATGGCAGATTGCAGGTGCCACTTGGCACTGTCACACCAGCCTGACTTGGCACTGGTGCCACCTTGGGTCTGGGAACCATCCTGCGTATTGTGGATTTTCAGGAGCCAGCCGGCCACACCGAGTAACAAGCACTCAAACTCAAACCACGGCCCTTTTCTCTGGCAAACAAAACTCAGCTGCCCTGCTTCTGGATGGCAGATATCAGGTGCCACTTGGAACTGTCAAAGCAGCCCGACTTGGCACGGGTGCCACCTTGGGTCTGGGAACCATCCTGCGTATCCTGGATTTTCAGGAGCCAGCCGGCCACTCCCAGCCACAAGCCCTCAAACTCAAACCACGGCCCTTTTCACTGGCAAACAAAACTCAGCTGCCCTGCTTCTAGATGGCAGATTGCCGGTGCCACTTGGTACTACAAAACCAGCCCAACTTGGCACTGGTTCCACCTTGGGTCTGGGAACCATACTGCGTATTGTGGATTTTCAGGAGCCAGCCGGCCACTCCCAGCCACAAGCCCACAAACTCAAACCACGTCCCTTTTCTCTGGCAAAATAAACTCAGCTGCCCTGCTTCTGGATGGCAGATTGCAGGAGCCACTTGGTACTATCAAACCAGCCCGACTTGGCACTGGTGCCACCTTGGGTCTGGGAACCATCCTGCGTGTCGTGGATTTTCAAGAGCCACCCAGCCACTCGCAGCCACAAGCCCTGAAACTCAAACCACGGCCCTTTTCCCTGGCAAACAAAACTCACCTGCCCCCCTTCTGGATGGCAGATTGCAGGAGACACTTGGCACTCTCAAACCAGCCCGACTTTGCACTAGTGCCACCTTGGGTCTGAGAACCATCCTGCGTATCGTGGATTTTCAGGAGCCAGCCGTCCACTCCCAGCCACGGGTGCCCAAAAACAAACCTCGGCCGGTTTTCCTGAAAAACAAAACTCAGCTACCCCGCTTCTGGATGGCAGATTGCAGGAGCCACTTGGTACTATCAGACCAGCCCGACTTGGGACTGGTGCCACCTCTGGTCTGGGAACCATGCTGCGTATCCTGGATTTTCAGGAGCCAGCCGGCCACTCCCAGCCACAGGTGCCTCAAACTCAAACCACGGCCCTTTTCTCTGGCAAACAAAAGTCAGCTGCCCTGCTTCTGGATGGCAGATTGCCGGAGCCACTTGGTACTACAAAACCAGCCCAACTTGGCACTGGTGCTACCTTGGGTCTGGGAACCATCCTGCGTGTTGTGGATTTTCAGGAGCCAGACGGCCACTCCCAGCCACAAGCCCTCAAACTCAAACCACGGCCCTTTTCTCTGGCAAAAAAACTCAGCTGCCCTGCTTCTGGATGGCAGATTGCAGGAGCCACTTTTTGCTATCAAACCAGCAAACTTGGCACTGGCGCCACCTTTGGTCTGGGAACCATCCTGCGTATTGTGGATTTTCAGGAGCCAGCCGTCCACTCCAAGACACAGGCGCCCAAAAAAAAACCTTGGCCGGTTTCCCTGAAAAACAAAACTCAGCTACCCCGCTTCTGGATGGCAGATTGCAGGAGCCACTTGGCACTTTCAAACCAGCCTGACTTGGCACGTGTGCCACCTTAGTTCTGGGAACCATCCTGCTTTTCATTGGATTTTCAGGAGCCAGCCGGCCACTCCAAGCCTCAAGCCCTCAAAATCAAACCACGGCCCTTTTCTCTGGCAAGCAAAACTCTGCTATCCTGCTTCTGGATGGCAGATTTCAGGAGCCACTTGGTACTATCAGACCAGCCCAACTTGGGACTGATGCCACCTCTGGTCTGGGAACCATGCTGCGTATCCTGGATTTTCAGGAGCCAGCCGGCCACTCCCAGCCACAAGCCCTCAAACTCAAACCACGGTCCTTTTCACTGGCAAACAAAACTCAGCTGCCCTGCTTCTGGATGGCAGATTGCCGGTGCCACTTGGTAGTACAAAACCAGCCCAACTTGGCACTGGTGCCACCTTGGGTCTGGGAACCATACTGCGTATTGTGGATTTTCAGGAGCCAGCCTGCCACTCCCAGCCACAAACCCACAAACTCAAACCACGGCCCTTTTCTCTGGCAAAAAAACTCAGCTACCCTGCTTCTGGATGGCAGATTGCAGGAGCCACTTGTTACTATCAAACCAGCACAACTTGGCACTGGTGCCACCTTGGGTCTGGGAACCATCCTGCGTATTGTGGATTTTCAGGAGCCAGCCGGCCACTCCAAGCAACAGGCGCCCAAAAAAAAACCTCGGCCGGTTTCCCTGACAAACAAAACTCAGCTACCCCGCTTCTGGATGGCAGATTGCAGGAGCCACTTGGCACTGTCACACCAGCCCGACTTGGCACTGGTGCCACCTTGGGTCTTGGAACCATCCTGCGTATTGTGGATTTTCAGGAGCCAGCCGGCCACACCAAGTAACAAGCACTCAAACTAAATCCTCGGCCTATTTCTCTGGCAAACAAAACTCAGCTGCCCAGTTTCTCATTGCAGATTGCAGGAGACACTTGTTACTATCTAACCAGCTCGACATGGCACTGGTGCCACCATGGGTCTGGGAACCATCCTGCGTATCATGGATTTTCAAGAGCCAACCGGCCACTCCCAGCCATAGGCTGCCACACAAAAACCACGGCCTTTTACCCTGGATAACAAAATTCAGGTGCCCCGCTTCTGGATGGCAGATTGCAGGAGCCGCTTGGCATTGTCAAAGCAGCCCGACTTGGCACTGGTGCCACCTTGGGTCTGGGAACCATCCTGCGTGTTGTGGATTTTCAGGAGCAAGCCGGCCACACCCTGTCAAAAGGCCTCACATTTAAACCACGGCCCTTTCCGCGGGCAAACAAAACTCAGCTGCCCTGCTTCTGGATGGCAGATTGCAGGAGCCACTTGGTACTATCAAACCAGCCCAACTTGGCACTGGTGCCACCTTGGGTCTGGGAACCATCCTGCGTATCGTGGATTTTCAGCAGCCCGCCGGCCACTCCCAGCCATAGGCTGCCAAACACAAACCATGGCCATTTGCCCTGGCTAACAAAATTCAGATGCCCGACTTCTGGATGGCAGATTTAAGGAGCCACTTGGTACTATCAAACCAGCCCGATTTTGCACTGGTTCCACCTTGGGTCTGGGAACCATCCTATGTATCGTGGATTTTCAGAAGCCAGCTGGCCACTCCCAGCCACAGGCTCCCTAACACAAACCACGGCCCTTTTCCCTGGGTAACAAAATTCAGATGCAACGCTTCTATATGGCATATTGCAGGAGCCGCTTGGCACTGTCAAACCAGCCCATCTCTGAACTGGTGACACCTTCGGTGTGGGAAACATCCTGAGTAGTGTGGATTTTCAGGAGCCAGCCGGCCTCTCCAAGCCACAGGACCCCAAACACAAACCACGGCCCTTTTCCCTGGCTAACAAAACTCTCCTGCCTTGCTTCTGGATGGCAGATGGCAGGAGCCCCTTGGCACTGTACACCCAGCCCGACTTGGCACTGGTGCCACCTTGGGTCTGGGAACCATCCTGCGTATCGTGGATTTCAGGAGCCAGCTGGCCACTCCCAGCCATAGGCTGCCAAACACAAACCACGGCCCTTTTCCCTGGCTAACAAAATTCAGATGCCCTACTTCTGGAGGGCAGATTGCATAAGCCACTTGGCACTGTCAAACCAGCCCGACTTGGCACTGGTGCCACCTTGGGTCTGGGAACCATCCTGCGTATTGTGGATTTCTAGGAGCCAGCTGGCCACTCTCAGCCACAATCCCTCAAACTCAAACCAGGGCCCTTTTCTCTGGCAAGGAAAACTCAGTTGCCCTGCTTCTGGATGGCAGATGGCAGGAGCCACTTGGCACTATCAAACAAGCCCAACTTGGCACTGGTGCCACCTTGGGTCTGGGAACCATCCTGCGTACTGTGGATTTTCAGGAGCCAGCCGGCCAATCCCAGCCACAGGTGCCCAAAAACAAACCTCGGCCGGTTTCCATGAAAAACAAAACTCAGCTACCCCACTTCTGGATGGCAGATTGCAGGAGCCACTTGGTACTATCAAACCAGCCCAACCTGGCACTGGTGCCACCTTGGGTCTGGGAACCATCCTGCGTCTCGTGGATTGTCAGGAGCCAGCCGGCCACTCCCAGCCACAAGCCCTCACACTTAATCTACGGCCCTTTTCTCTGGCAAACAAAACTCAGCTGCCCAGTTGCTCATTGCAGATTGCAGGAGACACTTGGTACTATAAAACCAGCCTGACTTTGCACTGGCGCCACCTTGGGTCTGGGAACTCGCCCGCGTATCATGGAATTTCAGGAGTCAGCCGGCAACTCCCAGCCACAGGCCCCCAAAATCAAACCTCAGCCAGTTTCCCTGACAAACAAAACTCATCTATCCCGCTTCTGGATGGCAGATTGCAGGAGCCACTTGGTACTATCAAACCAGCCCAGCTTGGCACTGGTGCCACCTTGGGCCTGGGAACCATCCTGCGTATTGTGGATTTTCAGGAGCCAGTCGGCCACTCCCAGCCACAAGCCCTCAAACACAAACCACGGCCTTTTTCCCTGGCAAACAAAACTCAGCTGCCCTGCTTCTGGATGGCAGATTGACGAGGCACTTGGTACTATCAAACCAGCCTGATTTGGCACTGGTGCCACCTTGGTTCTGGGAACCATCCTGCGTATTGTGGATTTTCAGGAGCCAGCCGGCCACTTCTAGCCATAGGCTGCCAAACACAAACCACGGCCATTTGCCCTGGCTAACAAAATTCAGATGCCTCACTTCTGGATGGCAGATATCAGGAGCCACTTGGCACTGTCAAACCAGCCCGACTTGGCACTGGTGCCACCTTGGGCCTGGGAACCATCCTGCGTATTGTGGATTTTCAGGAGCCAGTCGGCCACTCCCAGCCACAAGCCCTCAAACACAAACCACGGCCTTTTTCCCTGGCAAACAAAACTCAGCTGCCCTGGTTCTGGATGGCAGATTGACGAGGCACTTGGTACTATCAAACCAGCCTGATTTGGCACTGGTGCCACCTTGGTTCTGGGAACCATCCTGCGTATTGTGGATTTTCAGGAGCCAGCCGGCCACTTCTAGCCATAGGCTGCCAAACACAAACCACGGCCATTTGCCCTGGCTAACAAAATTCAGATGCCTCACTTCTGGATGGCAGATATCAGGAGCCACTTGGCACTGTCAAACCAGCCCGACTTGGCACTGGTGCCACCTTGGGTCTGGGAACCATCCTGCGTATCATGGATTTTCAGGAGCCAGCCGGCCACCCCCAGCCACAAGCCCTCAAACTGAAACCACGGCCCTTTTCTCTGGCAAACAAAACTCAGCTGCCCTGGTTCTGGAGGGCAGATTGCAGGAGCCACTTGCTACTATCAAACCAGCCCAACTTGGCACTGGTGCCACCTTGGGTCTGGGAACCATCCTGCGTATCGTGCATTTTCAGGTGCCAGGCGGCTACTCCCAGCCATAGGCTGCGAAATAAAAACCACGGCCCTATTCCCTGGCTAACAAAATTCAGATACCCCGTTTCTGGATGGCAGATTGCAGGAGCCACTTGGCACTGTCAAACCAGCCCGGCTTGGCACTGGTGCCACCTTGGGTCTGGAAACCATCCTGCGTACTGTGGATTTTCAGGAGCCAGCCGGCCACTCCCAGCCACAGGTGCCTAAAAACAAACCTCGGCCGGTTTCCATGAAAAACAAAACTCAGCTACCCCGCTTCTGGATGGCAGATTGCAGGAGCCACTTGGTACTATCAAACCAGTCCAACCTGGCACTGGTGCCACCTTGGGTCTGAGAACCATCCTGCGTCTCGTGGATTGTCAGGAGCCAGCTGGCCACTCCCAGCCACAAGCCCTCACACTAAATCTACGGCCCTTTTCTCTTGCAAACAAAACTCAGCTGCCCAGCTGCTCATTGCAGATTGCAGGAGACACTTGGTACTATCAAACCAGCCCAACTTGGCACTGGTGAAACCTTGGGTCTGGGAACCATCCTGCAAATCGTGCATTTTCAGGTGCCAGCCGGCCACTCCCAGCCACAGGCCCCCAAATACAAACCACAACCC
Organism: Passerculus sandwichensis; assembly: GCA_031885435.1. Lineage (NCBI taxonomy): Eukaryota > Metazoa > Chordata > Aves > Passeriformes > Passerellidae > Passerculus > Passerculus sandwichensis. The sequence goes on along the minus strand of CM063166.1, from coordinate 1,894,442 downwards.
TTATCCCTGGCTAACAAAATTCACCTGCCCCGCTTCAGGCCGGCTGATTGCAGGAGCCACTTGGTACTATCAAACCAGCCCGACTTGGCACTGGTGCCACCTTGGGTCTGGGAGCCATCCTGCGTATTATGGGTTTTCAGGAGCCAGCCGGCCACTCCCAGCCATAGGCTGCCAAACACAAACCACCGCCCTTTTCTCTGGCAAAAAAAGCTCAGCTGCCCTTCTTCTGGATGGCAGATTGCAGGAGCCACTTGGTACTACCAAACCAGCCCGACTTGGCACTGGTGCCACCTAAGGTCTGGGTACCATCCTGCGTATCGTGGATTTTCAGGAGCCAGCCGGCCACTCCCATCCACAGGCGCCCAAAAAAACCTTGGTCCTTTTCCCTGAAAAACAAAACTCAGCTGCCCTGCTTCTGGAGGGCAGATTGCAGGAGCCACTTGGTACTATCAAACCAGGCCGACTTGGCATTGGTGCCACCTTGCATCTGGCAACCATCCTGCGTCTCGTGGATTGTCAGGAGCCAGCCGGCCACTCCCAGCCACAAGCCCTCAAACTAAATCCATGGCCCTTTTCTCTGGCAAACAAAACTCAGCTGCCCAGTTTCTCATTGCAGATTGCAGGAGACACATGGTACTATCAAACCAGCTCGACTTGGCACTGGTGCCACCTTGGGTCTGGGAACCATCCTGCGTATCATGGATTTTCAGGTGCCAGCCGGCCACTCCCAGCCATAGGCTGCCAAACAAAAACCACGGCCCTTTACCCTGGCTAACAAAATTCAGGTGCCCTGCTTCTGGATGGCAGATTTAAGGAGCCACTTGTTACTATCAAACCAGCCCGACTTGGCACAGGTGCCACCTTGGGTCTGGGAACCATCCTGCGTATTATGGATTTTCAGGAGCCAGCCGGCCACTCCCAGCCACAAGCCCTCAAACTCAAACCATGTCCCTTTTCTCAGGCAAACAAAGCTCAGCTGCCCAGCTACTTGATGGCAGATTGCAGGAGCCACTTGGTACTATCAAACCAGCCCAACTTGGAACTGGTGAAACCTTGGGTCTGGGAACCATCCTGCGAATCGTGCATTTTCAGGTGCCAGCCGGCCACTCCCAGCCACAGGCCCCCAAATACAAACCACAACCCTTATCCCTGGCTAACAAAACTCACCTGACCCGCTTCAGGATGGCAGATTGCAGGAGCCACTTGGTACTATCAAACCAGCCCGACTTGGCACTGGTGCCACCTTGGGTCTGGGAAACATCCTGCGTATCATGGATTTCCAGGAGCCAGCCGGCCACTCCCAGCCACAGGCCCTCAAGCTCAAACCACGGCCCTTTCCTCTGGCAAACAAAACTCAGCTTCCCTGCTTCTGGATGGCAGATTGCAAGAGACACTTGGTACTATCAAAAAAGCCCGACCTGGTACTGGCGCCACCTTGTGTCTGGGAACCATGCTGCGTATCGTGGATTTTCAGGAGCCAGCCGGCAACTCCCAGCCACAGGCGCCCAAAAAAAAACCTTGGTCCTTTTCCCTGAAAAACAAAATTCAGCTGCCCAGTTTCTCATTGCAGATTGCAGGAGACACTTGGTGCTATCAAACCAGCCCGATTTTGCACTGGTGCCACCTTGGGTCAGGGCACCATCCTGCGTATTGTGGATTTTCCGGAGCCAGCCGGCCACTCCCAGCCATAGGCTGCCAAACACAAACCACAGCCTTTTTTCCTGGCTAACAAAATTCAGATGCCTTGCTTCTGGATGGCAGAGTGCAGGAGCCACTTGGCACTGTAAAACCAGCCCGACTTGGAACTGGTGCCACCTTGGCCTGGGAACCATCCTGCGTGTTGTGGATTTTCAGGAGCGAGCCGGCCACTCCCTGCCAAAAGCCCTCAAACTCAAACCACGGCCCTTTCCGCTGGCAAACAAAACTCAGCTGCCCTGCTTCTGGATGGCTGATATCAGGAGCCACTTGGTACTATCAAACCAGCCCGACTTGGTCCTGGCGCCACCTTGGGTCTGGGAACCATGCTGCGTATCGTGGATTTTCAGGAGCCAGCCGGCCACTCTCAGCCACAGGCCCCCAAAATAAAACCACGGCCCGTTTCCCTGGTTAAAAAAATTCAGATGCCCTCCTTCTGGATGGCAGATTGCAGGAGCCACGTGGCACTGTCAAAGCAGCCCGACTTGGCACTGGTGCCTCCTTGGGTCTTAGAACTATCCTGCGTATTGTGGATTTTCAGGAGCCAGCTGGCCACTCCAAGCCATAGGCTACCAAACACAAACCAAGGCCCTTTTCCCTGGCTAACAAAATTCAGGTGCCCCGCTTCTGGATGGCAGATTGCAGGAGCCACTTGGCACTGTCAAACCAGCCTAACTTGGCACTGGTGCCACCTTGGGTCTGGGAACCATCCTGCGTATTGTGGATTTTCAGGAACCAGCCGGCCACTCCCAGCCGTAGGCTGCCAAACACAAACCACGACTCTTGTCCCTGGCTAACAAAATTCAGATGCCCCACTTCTGGATGGCAGATATCAGGAGCCACTTGGCACTGTCAGACCAGCCCGACTTGGCACTGGTGACAACTTTTGTCTGGGAACCATCCTGCGTATTATGGATTTTCAGGAGCCAGCCGGCCACTCCCAGCCACAAGCCCTGAAACTCAAACCACGGCCCTTTTCTCTGGCTAACAAAACTCAGCTGCCCTGCTTCTGGATGGCAGATTGCAGGAGCCACTTGGTACTATCAAACCAGCTCGACTTGGCACTGGTGCCACCTTGGGTCTGGGAACCATCCTGCGTATCATGGATTTTCAGGTGCCAGCCGGCCACTCCCAGCCATAGGCTGCCAAACAAAAACCACGGCCCTTTACCCTGGCTAACAAAATTCAGGTGCCCTGCTTCTGGATGGCAGATTTAAGGAGCCACTTGTTACTATCAAACCAGCCCGACTTGGCACAGGTGCCACCTTGGGTCTGGGAACCATCCTGCGTATTATGGATTTTCAGGAGCCAGCCGGCCACTCCCAGCCACAAGCCCTCAAACTCAAACCATGTCCCTTTTCTCAGGCAAACAAAGCTCAGCTGCCCAGCTACTTGATGGCAGATTGCAGGAGCCACTTGGTACTATCAAACCAGCCCAACTTGGAACTGGTGAAACCTTGGGTCTGGGAACCATCCTGCGAATCGTGCATTTTCAGGTGCCAGCCGGCCACTCCCAGCCACAGGCCCCCAAATACAAACCACAACCCTTATCCCTGGCTAACAAAACTCACCTGACCCGCTTCAGGATGGCAGATTGCAGGAGCCACTTGGTACTATCAAACCAGCCCGACTTGGCACTGGTGCCACCTTGGGTCTGGGAAACATCCTGCGTATCATGGATTTCCAGGAGCCAGCCGGCCACTCCCAGCCACAGGCCCTCAAGCTCAAACCACGGCCCTTTCCTCTGGCAAACAAAACTCAGCTTCCCTGCTTCTGGATGGCAGATTGCAAGAGACACTTGGTACTATCAAAAAAGCCCGACCTGGTACTGGCGCCACCTTGTGTCTGGGAACCATGCTGCGTATCGTGGATTTTCAGGAGCCAGCCGGCAACTCCCAGCCACAGGCGCCCAAAAAAAAACCTTGGTCCTTTTCCCTGAAAAACAAAATTCAGCTGCCCAGTTTCTCATTGCAGATTGCAGGAGACACTTGGTGCTATCAAACCAGCCCGATTTTGCACTGGTGCCACCTTGGGTCAGGGCACCATCCTGCGTATTGTGGATTTTCCGGAGCCAGCCGGCCACTCCCAGCCATAGGCTGCCAAACACAAACCACAGCCTTTTTTCCTGGCTAACAAAATTCAGATGCCTTGCTTCTGGATGGCAGAGTGCAGGAGCCACTTGGCACTGTAAAACCAGCCCGACTTGGAACTGGTGCCACCTTGGCCTGGGAACCATCCTGCGTGTTGTGGATTTTCAGGAGCGAGCCGGCCACTCCCTGCCAAAAGCCCTCAAACTCAAACCACGGCCCTTTCCGCTGGCAAACAAAACTCAGCTGCCCTGCTTCTGGATGGCTGATATCAGGAGCCACTTGGTACTATCAAACCAGCCCGACTTGGTCCTGGCGCCACCTTGGGTCTGGGAACCATGCTGCGTATCGTGGATTTTCAGGAGCCAGCCGGCCACTCTCAGCCACAGGCCCCCAAAATAAAACCACGGCCCGTTTCCCTGGTTAAAAAAATTCAGATGCCCTCCTTCTGGATGGCAGATTGCAGGAGCCACGTGGCACTGTCAAAGCAGCCCGACTTGGCACTGGTGCCTCCTTGGGTCTTAGAACTATCCTGCGTATTGTGGATTTTCAGGAGCCAGCTGGCCACTCCAAGCCATAGGCTACCAAACACAAACCAAGGCCCTTTTCCCTGGCTAACAAAATTCAGGTGCCCCGCTTCTGGATGGCAGATTGCAGGAGCCACTTGGCACTGTCAAACCAGCCTAACTTGGCACTGGTGCCACCTTGGGTCTGGGAACCATCCTGCGTATTGTGGATTTTCAGGAACCAGCCGGCCACTCCCAGCCGTAGGCTGCCAAACACAAACCACGACTCTTGTCCCTGGCTAACAAAATTCAGATGCCCCACTTCTGGATGGCAGATATCAGGAGCCACTTGGCACTGTCAGACCAGCCCGACTTGGCACTGGTGACAACTTTTGTCTGGGAACCATCCTGCGTATTATGGATTTTCAGGAGCCAGCCGGCCACTCCCAGCCACAAGCCCTGAAACTCAAACCACGGCCCTTTTCTCTGGCAAACAAAACTCAGCTGCCCTGCTTCTGGATGGCAGATTGCAGGAGCCACTTGGTACTATCAAACCAGCCCGATTTTTCACTGGTTCCACCTTGGGTCTGGGAACCGTCCTACGTATCGTGGATTTCCAGGAGCCAGCTTGCCACTCCCAGCCACAGGCTGGCAAACACAAACCACGGCCCTTTTCCCTGGCTAACAAAACTCAACTGCCCTGCTTCTGGATGGCAGATTACAGGAGCCACTTGGCACTGTCAAAGCAGCCCGACTTGGCACTGGTGCCACCTTTTGTCTGGGAACCATCATACGTATTATGGATTTTCATGAGCCAGCCGGCCACTGCCAGCCACAAGCCCTCAAACTAAATGTACGGACCTTTTCTCTGACAAAAAACATTCAGCTGCCCAGTTTCTCATTGCAGATTGCAGGAGACACTTGGTGCTATCAAACCAGCCCGATTTTGCACTGGTGCCACCTTCGGTCAGGGAACCATCTTGCGTATTGTGGATTTTCCGAAGCCAGCTGGCCACTCCCAGCCGTAGTCTGCCAAATTCAAACCACGGCCCTTATCCCTGGCTAACAAAATTCAGATGCCCCACTTCTGGATGGCAGATATCAGGAGCCACTTGTCGCTGTCAAACCAGCCCGACTTGGCACTGGTGCCAACTTTTGTCTGGGAACCCTCCTGCGTATTATGTATTTTCAGGAGCCAGCTGGCCACTCCCAGCCACAAGACCGCAGACTCAAACCATGGCCCTTTTCTCTGGCAAACAAAGCTCAGCTGCCCTGCTTCTAGATGGAAGATTGCAGGAGCCACTTGGTGCTATCAAGCCACCCCAACTTGGCACTGGTGTCACCTTCGGTTTGGGAACCATCCTGCGTATCGTGGATTTTCAGGAGCCAGCCGGACACTCCCAGCCATAGGCTTCCAAACACAAACCACGGCCCTTTTTTCTGGCAAACAAAACTCAGCTGCCCTGCTTCTGGATGGCAGATGGCAAGAGCCACTTGGTACTATCAAACAAGCCTGACTTGGCACTGGTGCCATCTTGGGTCTGGGAACCATGCTGCGTCCCGTGGATTGTCAGGAGCCAGCCGGCCACTCCCAGCCACAGGCGCCCAAAAAAAAACCTCGGCCGGTTTCCATGAAAAACAAAACTCAGCTACCCCGCTTCTGGATGGCAGATTGCAGGAGCCACTTGGTACTATCAAACCAGCCCAACCTGGCACTGGTGCCACCTTGGGTCTGGGAACCATACTGCGTCTCGTGGATTGTCAGGAGCCAGCCGGCTACTCCCAGCCACAAGCCCTCAAATTAAATCTACGGCCCTTGTCTCTGGCAAAAAAAACTCAGCTGCCCAGTTGCTCATTGCAGATTGCAGGAGACACTTGGTACTATAAAATCAGCCTGACTTTGCACTGGTGCCACCTTGGGTCTGGAAACTCGCCCGCGTATCATGGAGTTTCAGGAATCAGCCGGCTACTCCCAGCCACAAGCCCTCAAACTCAAACCACGGCCTTTTTCCCTGGCAAACAAAACTCAGCTGCCCTGCTTCTGGATGGCAGATTGCAGGAGCCACTTGGTACTATCAAACCAGCCTGATTTGGCACTGGTGCCACCTTGGGTCTGGGAACCATCCTGCGTATTGTGGATTTTCAGGAGCCAGCCGGCCACTCCCAGCCACAGGTGCCACAAAACAAACCTCGGCCGGTTGCTTTGAATAACAAAACTCAGCTACCCCGCTGCTGGATAGCAGATTGCAAGAGCCACTTATTACTATCAAACTAGCCCGACTTGGCACTGGTGCCGCCTTGGGTCTGTGAAACATCCTGCGTATCGAGGATTTTCAGGAGCCAGCCGGCAACTGCCAGCCACAAGCCCTCAAACTAAATCTACGGACCTTTTCTCTGGCAAACAAAATTCAGCTGCCCAGTTTCTCATTGCAGATTGCAGGAGACACTTGGTGCTATCAAACCAGCCCGATTTGGCACTGGTGCCGCCTTGGGTCTGGGAACCATCCTGCGTATCGTGGATTTTCCGGAGCCAGCCGGCCACTCCCAGCCATAGGCTGCCAAACAAAAGCCACGGCCCTTTACCCTGGCTAACAAAATTTAGGTGCCCTGCTTCTGGATGGCAGATTTAAGGAGCCACTTGTTACTATCAAACCAGCCCAACTTGGCACTGGTGAAACATTGAGTCTGGGAACCATCCTGCGTATTGTGGATTTTCAGGAGCCAGCTGGCCACTCCCAGCCATAGGCTGGCAAACACAAACCACGGCCCTTTTCCCTGGCTAACAAAATTCAGATGCCCCACTTCTGGATGGCAGATTACAGGAGAAACTTGGCACTTTCAAACCAGCCCAACTTGGCACTGGTGCCACCTTGTGTCTGAGAACCATCCTGCGTATTGTTGATTTTCAGAAGCCAGCTGGCCACTCCCAGCAACAAGCCCTCAAACTCAAACCACGGCCCTTTTCTCTGGCAAACAAAACTCAGCTGCCCTGGTTCTGGATGGCAGATTGCAGGAGCCACTTGGTACTATCAAACCAGCCTGATTTGGCACTGGTGCCACCTTGGGTCTGGGAACCATCCTGCGTATTGTGGATTTTCAGGAGCCAGCCGGCCACTCCCAGCCACAGGTGCCACAAAACAAACCTCGGCCGGTTGCTTTGAATAACAAAACTCAGCTACCCCGCTGCTGGATAGCAGATTGCAAGAGCCACTTATTACTATCAAACCAGCCCGACTTGGCACTGGTGCCGCCTTGGGTCTGTGAAACATCCTGCGTATCGAGGATTTTCAGGAGCCAGCCGGCAACTGCCAGCCACAAGCCCTCAAACTAAATCTACGGACCTTTTCTCTGGCAAACAAAATTCAGCTGCCCAGTTTCTCATTGCAGATTGCAGGAGACACTTGGTGCTATCAAACCAGCCCGATTTGGCACTGGTGCCGCCTTGGGTCTGGGAACCATCCTGCGTATCGTGGATTTTCAGGAGCCAGCCGGCCACTCCCAGCCATAGGCTGCCAAACAAAAGCCACGGCCCTTTACCCTGGCTAACAAAATTTAGGTGCCCTGCTTCTGGATGGCAGATTTAAGGAGCCACTTGTTACTATCAAACCAGCCCGACTTGGCACTGGTGCCACCTTGGGTCTGGGAACCATCCTGCGTATTATGGATTTTCAGGAGCCAGCCGTCCACTCCCAGCATCAAGCCCTGAAACTCAAACCATATCCCTTTTCTCTGGCAAACAAAGCTCAGCTGCCCTGCTTCTGGATGGCAGATTGCAGGAGCCTCTTGGTACTATCAAACCAGCCCAACTTGGCACTGGTGAAACATTGAGTCTGGGAACCATCCTGCGTATTGTGGATTTTCAGGAGCCAGCTGGCCACTCCCAGCCATAGGCTGGCAAACACAAACCACGGCCCTTTTCCCTGGCTAACAAAATTCAGATGCTCCATTTCTGGATGGCAGATTACAGGAGAAACTTGGCACTTTCAAACCAGCCCAACTTGGCACTGGTGCCACCTTGTGTCTGAGAACCATCCTGCGTATTGTTGATTTTCAGAAGCCAGCTGGCCACTCCCAGCAACAAGCCCTCAAACTCAAACCACGGCCCTTTTCTCTGGCAAACAAAACTCAGCTGCCCTGGTTCTGGATGGCAGATTGCAGGAGCCACTTGCTACTATCAAACCAGCCCAACTTGGCACTGGTGCCACCTTGGGTCTGGGAACCATTCTGCGTATCGTGCATTTTCAGGTGCCAGCCGGCTACTCCCAGCCATAGGCTGCCAAATAAAAACCACGGCCCTGTTCCCTGGCTAACAAAATTAAGATACCCCGCTTCTGGATGGCAGATTGCAGGAGCAACTTGGCACTGTCAAACCAGCCCGGCTTGGCTCTGGTGCCACCTTGGGTCTGGGAACCCTCCAGCGTGTTGTGGATTTTCAGGAGCCAGCCATCCACTCCCAGCCACAAGCCCTCAAACTAAATCCATGGCCCTTTTCTCTGGCAAACAAAACTCAGCTGCCCAGTTTCTCATTGCAGATTGCAGGAGACACATGGAACTATCAAACCAGCTCGACTTGGCACTGGTGCCACCTTGGGTCTGGGAACCATCCTGCGTATCATGGATTTTCAGGAGCCAGCCGGCCACTCCCAGCCATAGGCTGCTAAACAAATACCACGGCCCTTTACCCTGGCTAACAAAATTCAGGTGCCCTGCTTCTGGATGGCAGATTTAATGAGCCACTTGTTACTATCAAACCAGCCCGACTTCGCACAGGTGCCACCTTGGGTCTGGGAACCATCCTGCGTATTATGGATTTTCAGGAGCCAGCCGGCCACTCCCAGCCACAAGCCCTGAAACTCAAACCATGTCCCTTTTCTCTGGCAAACAAAGCTCAGCTGCCCTGCTTCTGGATGGCAGATTGCAGGAGCCACTTGGCACTGTCAAACCAGCCTGACTTGGCACTGGTGCTACCTTGGCCTGGGAACCATCCTGCGTGTTGTTAATTTTCAGGAGCAAGCCGGCCACTCCCTGCCAAAAGCCCTCAAACTCAAACCACGGCCCTTTCCGCTGGGAAACAAAACTCAGCTGCCCTGCTTCTGGATGGCTGATTGCAGGAGCCACTTGGTACTATCAAACCAGCCCGACTTGGTCCTGGCGCCACCTTGGGTCTGGGAACCATGCTGCGTATCGTGGATTTTCAGGAGCCAGCCGGCCACTCCCAGCCACAGGCTTCCAAAATAAAACCACGGCCCGTTTCCCTGGTTAAAAAAATTCAGATGCCCTCCTTCTGGATGGCAGATTGCAGGAGCCACGTGGCACTGTCAAAGCAGCCCGACTTGGCACTGGTGCCTCCTTGGGTCATAGAACTATCCTGCGTATTGTGGATTTTCAGGAGCCAGCTGGCCACTCCAAGCCATAGGCTACCAAACACAAACCAAGGCCCTTTTCCCTGGCTAACAAAATTCAGGTGCCCCGCTTCTGGATGGCAGATTGCAGGAGCCACTTGGCACTGTCAAACCAGCCTAACTTGGCACTGGTGCCACCTTGGGTCTGGGAACCATCCTGCGTATTGTGGATTTTCAGGAACCAGCCGGCCACTCCCAGCCGTAGGCTGCCAAACACAAACCACGACTCTTGTCCCTGGCTAACAAAATTCAGATGCCCCACTTCTGGATGGCAGATATCAGGAGCCACTTGGCACTGTCAGACCAGCCCGACTTGGCACTGGTGACAACTTTTGTCTGGGAACCATCCTGCGTATTATGGATTTTCAGGAGCCAGCCGGCCACTCCCAGCCACAAGCCCTGAAACTCAAACCACGGCCCTTTTCTCTGGCAAACAAAACTCAGCTGCCCTGCTTCTGGATGGCAGATTGCAGGAGCCACTTGGTACTATCAAACCAGCCCGATTTTTCACTGGTTCCACCTTGGGTCTGGGAACCGTCCTACGTATCGTGGATTTCCAGGAGCCAGCTTGCCACTCCCAGCCACAGGCTGGCAAACACAAACCACGGCCCTTTTCCCTGGCTAACAAAACTCAACTGCCCTGCTTCTGGATGGCAGATTACAGGAGCCACTTGGCACTGTCAAAGCAGCCCGACTTGGCACTGGTGCCACCTTTTGTCTGGGAACCATCATACGTATTATGGATTTTCATGAGCCAGCCGGCCACTGCCAGCCACAAGCCCTCAAACTAAATGTACGGACCTTTTCTCTGACAAAAAACATTCAGCTGCCCAGTTTCTCATTGCAGATTGAAGGAGACACTTGGTGCTATCAAACCAGCCCGATTTTGCACTGGTGCCACCTTCGGTCAGGGAACCATCTTGCGTATTGTGGATTTTCCGAAGCCAGCTGGCCACTCCCAGCCGTAGTCTGCCAAATTCAAACCACGGCCCTTATCCCTGGCTAACAAAATTCAGATGCCCCACTTCTGGATGGCAGATATCAGGAGCCACTTGTCGCTGTCAAACCAGCCCGACTTGGCACTGGTGCCAACTTTTGTCTGGGAACCCTCCTGCGTATTATGTATTTTCAGGAGCCAGCTGGCCACTCCCAGCCACAAGACCGCAGACTCAAACCATGGCCCTTTTCTCTGGCAAACAAAGCTCAGCTGCCCTGCCTCTAGATGGAAGATTGCAGGAGCCACTTGGTACTATCAAACAAGCCTGACTTGGCACTGGTGCCATCTTGGGTCTGGGAACCATGCTGCGTCTCGTGGATTGTAAGGAGCCAGCCGGCCACTCCCAGCCACAGGCGCCCAAAAACAAACCTCGGCCGGTTTCCATGAAAAACAAAACTCAGCTACCCCGCTTCTGGATGGCAGATTGCAGGAGCCACTTGGTACTATCAAACCAGCCCAACCTGGCACTGGTGCCACCTTGGGTCTGGGAACCATACTGCGTCTCGTGGATTGTCAGGAGCCAGCCGGCTACTCCCAGCCACAAGCCCTCAAATTAAATCTACGGCCCTTGTCTCTGGCAAAAAAAACTCAGCTGCCCAGTTGCTCATTGCAGATTGCAGGAGACACTTGGTACTATAAAATCAGCCTGACTTTGCACTGGTGCCACCTTGGGTCTGGAAACTCGCCCGCGTATCATGGAGTTTCAGGAATCAGCCGGCTACTCCCAGCCACAAGCCCTCAAACTCAAACCACGGCCTTTTTCCCTGGCAAACAAAACTCAGCTGCCCTGCTTCTGGATGGCAGATTGCAGGAGCCACTTGGCACTGTCAAAGCAGCCCGACTTGGCACTGGTGCCACCTTTTGTCTGGGAACCATCATACGTATTATTGATTTTCATGAGCCAGCCGGCAACTGCCAGCCACAAGCCCTCAAACTAAATCTACGGACCTTTTCTCTGGCAAACAAAATTCAGCTGCCCAGTTTCTCATTGCAGATTGCAGGAGACACTTGGTGCTATCAAACCAGCCCGATTTGGCACTGGTGCCGCCTTGGGTCTGGGAACCATCCTGCGTATCGTGGATTTTCAGGAGCCAGCCGGCCACTCCCAGCCATAGGCTGCCAAACAAAAGCCACGGCCCTTTACCCTGGCCAACAAAATTAAGGTGCCCTACTTCTGGATGGCAGATTTAAGGAGCCACTTGTTACTATCAAACCAGCCCGACTTGGCACTGGTGCCACCTTGGGTCTGGGAACCATCCTGCGTATTATGGATTTTCAGGAGCCAGCCGTCCACTCCCAGCATCAAGCCCTGAAACTCAAACCATATCCCTTTTCTCTGGCATACAAAGCTCAGCTGCCCTGCTTCTGGATGGCAGATTGCAGGAGCCTCTTGGTACTATCAAACCAGCCCAACTTGGCACTGGTGAAACATTGAGTCTGGGAACCATCCTGCGTATTGTGGATTTTCAGGAGCCAGCTGGCCACTCCCAGCCATAGGCTGGCAAACACAAACCACGGCCCTTTTCCCTGGCTAACAAAATTCAGATGCCCCACTTCTGGATGGCAGATTACAGGAGAAACTTGGCACTTTCAAACCAGCCCAACTTGGCACTGGTGCCACCTTGTGTCTGAGAACCATCCTGCGTATTGTTGATTTTCAGAAGCCAGCTGGCCACTCCCAGCAACAAGCCCTCAAACTCAAACCACGGCCCTTTTCTCTGGCAAACAAAACTCAGCTGCCCTGGTTCTGGATGGCAGATTGCAGGAGCCACTTGCTACTATCAAACCAGCCCAACTTGGCACTGGTGCCACCTTGGGTCTGGGAACCATTCTGCGTATCGTGCATTTTAAGGTGCCAGCCGGCTACTCCCAGCCATAGGCTGCCAAATAAAAACCACGGCCCTGTTCCCTGGCTAACAAAATTCAGATACCCCGCTTCTGGATGGCAGATTGCAGGAGCAACTTGGCACTGTCAAACCAGCCCGGCTTGGCACTGGTGCCACCTTGGGTCTGGGAACCCTCCTGCGTGTTGTGGATTTTCAGGAGCCAGCCATCCACTCCCAGCCACAAGCCCTCAAACTAAATCCATGGCCCTTTTCTCTGGCAAACAAAACTCAGCTGCCCAGTTTCTCATTGCAGATTGCAGGAGACACATGGAACTATCAAACCAGCTCGACTTGGCACTGGTGCCACCTTGGGTCTGGGAACCATCCTGCGTATCATGGATTTTCAGGAGCCAGCCGGCCACTCCCAGCCATAGGCTGCTAAACAAATACCACGGCCCTTTACCCTGGCTAACAAAATTCAGGTGCCCTGCTTCTGGATGGCAGATTTAATGAGCCACTTGTTACTATCAAACCAGCCCGACTTGGCACAGGTGCCACCTTGGGTCTGGGAACCATCCTGCGTATTATGGATTTTCAGGAGCCAGCCGGGCACTCCCAGCCACAAGCCCTGAAACTCAAACCATGTCCCTTTTCTCTGGCAAACAAAGCTCAGCTGCCCTGCTTCTGGATGGCAGATTGCAGGAGCCACTTGGTACTATCAAACCAGCCCAACTTGGCACTGGTGAAACCTTGGGTCTGGGAACCATCCTGCGTATCGTGCATTTTCAGGTGCCAGCCGGCCACTCCCAGCCACAGGCCCCCAAATAAAAACCACAACCCTTATCCCTGGCTAACAAAACTCACCTGCCCCGCTTCAGGATGGCAGATTGCAGGAGCCACTTGGTACTATCAAACCAGCCCGACTTGGCACTGGTGCCACCTTGGGTCTGGGAAACATCCTGCGTGTTGTGGATTTTCAGGAGCAAGCCGGCCACTCCCTGCCAAAAGCCCTCAAACTCAAACCACGGCCCTTTCCGCTGGGAAACAAAACTCAGCTGCCCTGCTTCTGGATGGCTGATTGCAGGAGCCACTTGGTACTATCAAACCAGCCCGACTTGGTCCTGGCGCCACCTTGGGTCTGGGAACCATGCTGCGTATCGTGGATTTTCAGGAGCCAGCCGGCCACTCCCAGCCACAGGCCCCCAAAATAAAACCACGGCCCGTTTCCCTGGTTAACAAAATTCAGAGGCCCTCCTTCTGGATGGCAGATTGCAGGAGCCACGTGGCACAGTCAAAGCAGCCCGACTTGGCACTGGTGGCACCTTGGGTCTGGGAACCATCCTGCGTATTGTGGATTTTCAGGAACCAGCCGGCCACTCCCAGCCGTAGGCTGCCAAACACAAACCACGACTCTTATCCCTGGCTAACAAAATTCAGATGCCCCAATTCTGGATGGCAGATATCAGGAGCCGCTTGGCACTGTCAAACCAGCCCGACTTGGCGCTGGTGACAACTTTTGTCTGGGAACCATCCTGCGTATTATGGATTTTCAGGAGCCAGCCGGCCACTCCCAGCCACAAGCCCTGAAACTCAAACCACGGCCCTTTTCTCTGGCAAACAAAACTCAGCTGCCCTGCTTCTGGATGGCAGATTGCAGGAGCCACTTGGTACTATCAAACCAGCCCGATTTTGCACTGGTTCCACCTTGGGTCTGGGAACCGTCCTACGTATCGTGGATTTTCAGGAGCCAGCTGGCCACTCCCAGCCACAGGCTGCCAAACACAAACCACGGCCCTTTTCCCTGGTTAACAAAATTCAGATGCAACGCTTCTTTATGGCATATTGCAGGAGCCGCTTGGAACTGTCAAACCAGCCCAACTCTGAACTGGTAACACCTTCTGTCTGGGAAACATCCTGCGTAGTGTGGATTTTCAGGAGGCAGCCGGCCACTCCCAACCACAGGCCCCCAGACACAAACCACGGCCCTTTGCCCTGGCTAACAAAATTCAGCTGCCCTGCTTCTGGATGGCAGATTACAGGAGCCACTTGGCACTGTCAAACCAGCCCGACTTGGCACTGGTGCCAACTTTTGTCTGGGAACCATCCTACGTATTATGGATTTTAAGGAGCCAGCCTGCCACTCCCAGCCAGAGGCCCACAAATTCAAACCACGTCCCTTTTCTCTGGCAAACAAAACTCAGCTGCCCTGCTTCTGGATGGCAGATTGCAGGAGCCACTTGGTACTATCAAACCAGCCCGACTTGGCACTGGTGCCGCCTTGCGTCTGGAAACCATCCTGCGTATTGTGGATTTTCAGGTGCCAGCAAGCCACTCCCAGCTACAGGTGCCACAAAACAAACCTCGGCCGGTTGCTTTGAAAAACAAAACTCAGCTACCCCGCTTCTGGATAGCAGATTGCAGGAGCCACTTATTACTATCAAACCAGCCCGACTTGGCACTGGTGCCGCCTTGGGTCTGTGAAACATCCTGCGTATCATGGATTTTCAGGAGCCAGCCGGCCACTGCCAGCCACAAGCCCTCAAACTAAATCTACGGACCTTTTCTCTGGCAAACAACATTCAGCTGCCCAGTTTCTCATTGCAGATTGCAGGAGACACTTGGTGCTGTCAAACCAGCCCGACTTGGCACTGGTGCCTCCTTGGGTCTTAGAACCATTCTGCGTATTGTGGATTTTCAGGAGCCAGCCGGCCACTCCAAGCCATAGGCTACCAAACACAAACCAAGGCCCTTTTCCCTGGATAACAAAATTCAGGTGCCGCGCTTCTGGATGGCCGATTGCAGGAGCCACTTGGCACTGTCAAACCAGCCTGACTTGGCACTGGTGCCACCGTGGGTCTGGGAACCATCCTGCGTATTGTGGATTTTCAGGAACCAGCCGGCCACTCCCAGCCGTAGGCTGCCAAATTCAAACCATGGCCTTTATCCCTGGCTAACAAAATTCAGATGCCCCACTTCTGGATGGCAGATATCAGGAGCCACTTGTCGCTGTCAAACCAGCCCGACTTGGCACTGGTGCCAACTTTTGTCTGGGAACCCTCCTGCGTATTATGTATTTTCAGGAGCCAGCCGGCCACTCCCAGCCACAAGCCCGCAGACTCAAACCATGGCCCTTTTCTCTGGCAAACAAAGCTCAGCTGCCCTGCTTCTAGATGGCAGATTGCAGGAGCCACTTGGTACTATCAAACCAGCACAACTGGGCACTGGTGCCATCTTGGGTCAGGGAACCATCCTGCGTATTGTGCATTTTCGGAGCCAGCCGGCCACTCCCAGCCATAGGCTGCCAAACACAACCACAGCCTTTTTCCCAGGCTAACAAAATTTAGATGCCCCGCTTCTGGATGGCAGATTGCAGGAGCCACTTGGTACTGTAAAACCAGCCCGACTTGGAACTGGTGCCACCTTGGCCTGGGAACCATCCTGCGTGTTGTGGATTTTCAGGAGCAAGCCGGCCACTCCCTGCAAAAAGCCCTCAAATTCAAACCACGGCCCTTTCCGCTGGCAAACAAAACTCAGCTGCCCTGCTTCTGGATGGCTGATTGCAGGAGCCACTTGGTACTATCAAACCAGCCCGACTTGGTCCTGGCGCCACCTTGGGTCTGGGAACCATGCTGCGTATCGTGGATTTTCAGGAGCAAGCCGGCCACTCCCAGCCACAGGCCCCCAAAATAAATCTACGGACCTTTTCTCTGGCAAACAAAATTCAGCTACCCTGCTTCTGGATGGCCCATTGCAGGAGACACTTGGTACTATCAAACCAGCCCAACTTGCACGGGTGCTACCTTGGGTACGTGTACCTTCCTGCGTATCGTGGATTTTCAGGAGCCAGCCGGCTACGCACAGCCATAGGCTGCCAAAGAAAACCACGGCGCTTTTCCCTGGCTAACAAAATTCAGATGCCTCCCTTCTGGAAGGCAGATTGCAGGAGCCACTTGGTACTTTCAAACCAGCCCGACATGGCACTGGTGCAACCTTGGGTCTGGTAACCATCCTGCGTATTGTGGATTTTCAGGAGCCAGCCTGCCACTCCCTGCCACAGGCACCCAAAAATAAATTTTGGCCTGTTTCCCTGACAAACAAAACTTAGCTACACCGGTCCTGGATGGCAGATTGCAGGAGCCACTTGGTACTATCAAACCAGCCCGACTTGGCACTGGCGCCACCTTGGGTCTGTGAACCATCCTGCATATCGTTGATTTTTAGGAGCCAGCCCGCCACTCCCAGCCACAGGCCCCAAAACACAAACCACAGCCCTTTTCCCTGGCTAAAAATGTTCTGATGCCCTGCTTCTGGATGGCAGATTGCAGGAGCCACTTGGCACTGTCAAACCAGCCTGACTTGGCACTGGTGCCACCTTGGGTCTGGGAAACATCTTGCGTTTTGTGGATTTTCAGGAGCCAGCCGGACACTCACAGCCAAAGGCTGCCAAAAAAAACCCACGGTGCTTTTCCCTGGCAAACAAAATTCAGATGCCCCGCTTCTGGACGGCAGATTGCAGGAGCCACTTGGCACTGTCAAACCAGCCCGACCTTGCACAGGTTCCACCTTGGGTCTGGGAACCATCCTGCGTATTGTGGATTTTCAGGAGCCAGCCGGCCACTCCCGGCCACAGGCCCCCAAAATCAAACCTCGGCTCGTTTCCCTGACAAAGAAAACTCAGCTACCCTGCTTCTGGATGGCAGATTGCAAGAGCCACTGTGTACTATCAAACCAGCCGGGTTTTGCACTGGTTCCAACTAGGGTCTGGGAACCATCCTGTTTATCGTGGATTTTCAGGAGCCAGCAAGCCGCTCCCAGTCTCAAGCGCTCAAACTCAAACTACGGCCCTTTTCTCTGGAAAACAAAAGTCAGCTTCCCTGCTTCTGGACGGCAGACTGCAGGAGCCACTTGGTAGTATTAACCAGCCCGATTTTGCACTGGTGCCACCTTGGGTCTGGTAACCATCCTGCGTATCGTGGATTTTCAGGAGCCAGCTGCCCACTCCGAGCTACAAGCCCTCAAACTCAAACCACTGCCCTTTTCCCTGGCAAACAAAACTCAGCTGCCCTGCTTCTGGATGGCAGATTGCAGGAGGCACTTGGCACTGTGAAACTAGCCCGACTTAAGACTGGCGCCACCATGGGTCGGGGAACCATCGTGCGTATCGTGGATTTTCAGGAGCCAGCCGGCCACTCCCAGCCTTAGGCTTCCAAACACAAACCACCGCCCTTTTCCCTGGCTAACAAAATTCAGATGCCTTGCTTCTGGATGGCAGATTGCAGGAGCAACTTGGCACTGTCAAACCAGCCCGACTTGGCACTGGTGCCACCTTTGGCATAGCAACCATCCTGCGTATCATGGAATTTTCAGGAGCCAGCCAGCCACTCCCAGCCACACACCCCCAAACACAAACCACAGCCCTTTTCTCTGGCAAACAAAACTCACCTGCCCCGCTTCTAGATGGCAGATTGCAGGAGCGACTTGGTACTATCAAACCAGCCCGACTTGGCACTGGTTCCACCTTGGGTCTGGGAACCATCCTGCGTATTGTGGATTTTCAGGAGCCAGCCGGCCACTCCAAGCCATAGGCTACCAAACACAAACCAAGGCCCTTTTCCCTGGCTAACAAATTTCAGATGCCCCGCTTCTGGATGGCAGATTGCAGGAGCCAATTGGCACTGTCAAACCAGCCTGACTTGGCACTGGTGCCACTGTGGGTCTGGGAACCATGCTGCGAATTGCGGATTTTCAGGAACTAGCCGGCCACTCCCAGCCGTAGGCTGCCAAACACAAACCACGGCCCTTATCCCTGGCTAACAAAATTCAGATGCCCTACTTCTGGATGGCAGATTGCAGGAGCCACTTGGCGCTGTCAAACCAGCCCGACTTGGCACTGCTGCCAACTTTTGTCTGGGAACCCTCCTGCGTATTATTGATTTTCAGGAGCCAGCCGGCCACTCCCAGCCACAAGCCCGCAAAGTCAAACCATGGCCCTTTTCTCTGGCAAACAAAGCTTAGCTGCCCTGCTTTTAGATGGAAGATTGCAGGGGCCACTTGGTACTATCAAGCCACCCCAACTTGGCACTGGTGACACCTTGGGTTTGGGAACCATCCTGCGTATCGTGGATTTTCAGGAGCCAGCCGGACACTCCCAGCCATAGGCTTCCAAACACAAACCACGGCCCTTTTCTCTGGCAAACAAAACTCAGCTGCCCAGTTGCTCATTGCAGATTGCAGGAGACACTTGGCACTATAAAATCAGCCTGACTTTGCACTGGTGCCACCTTGGGTCTGGGAACTCGCCCGCGTATCATGGAGTTTCAGGAGTCAGCCGGCAACTCCCAGCCAAAAGCCCCCAAAATCAAACCTCAGCCTGTTTCCCTGACAAACAAAACTCATCTATCCCGCTTCTGGATGGCAGATTGCAGGAGCCTCTTGGTAATATCAAACCAGCCCAGCTTGGCACTGGTGCCACCTTGGGCCTGGGAACCATCCTGCGTATTGTGGATTTTCAGGAGCCAGTCGGCCACTCCCAGCCACAAGCCCTCAAACTCAAACCATGGCCTTTTTCGCTGGCAAACAAAACTCAGCTGCCCTGCTTCTGGATGGCAGATTGCAGGAGCCACTTGGTACTATCAAACCAGCCTGATTTGGCACTGGTGCCACCTTGGGTCTGGGAACCATCCTGCGTATTGTGGATTTTCAGGAGCCAGCCGGCCACTCCCAGCCAAAGGTGCCACAAAACAAACCTCGGCCGGTTGCTTTGAAAAACAAAACTCAGCTACCCCGCTGCTGGATAGCAGATTGCAAGAGCCACTTATTACTATCAAACCAGCCCGACTTGGCACTGGTGCCGCCTTGGGTCTGTGAAACATCCTGCGTATCGAGGATTTTCAGGAGCCAGCCGGCCACTGCCAGCCACAAGCCCTCAAACTAAATCTAGGGACCTTTTCTCTGGCAAACAAAATTCAGCTGCCCAGTTTCTCATTGCAGATTGCAGGAGACACTTGATGCTATCAAACCAGCACAACTGGGCACTGGTGCCATCTTGGGTCAGGGAACCATCCTGCGTATTGTGCATTTTCCGGAGCCAGCCGGCCACTCCCAGCCATAGGCTGCCAAACACAAACCACAGCCTTTTTCCCAGGCTAACAAAATTCAGATGCCCCGCTTCTGGATGGCAGATTGCAGGAGCCACTTGGTACTGTAAAACCAGCCCGACTTGGAACTGGTGCCACCTTGGCCTGGGAACCATCCTGCGTGTTGTGGATTTTCAGGAGCAAGCCGGCCACTCCCTGCAAAAAGCCCTCAAATTCAAACCACGGCCCTTTCCGCTGGCAAACAAAACTCAGCTGCCCTGCTTCTGGATGGCTGATTGCAGGAGCCACTTGGTACTATCAAACCAGCCCGACTTGCTCCTGGCGCCACCTTGGGTCTGGGAACCATGCTGCGTATCGTGGATTTTCAGGAGCAAGCCGGCCACTCCCAGCCACAGGCCCCCAAAATAAATCTACGGACCTTTTCTCTGGCAAACAAAATTCAGCTACCCTGCTTCTGGATGGCCCATTGCAGGAGACACTTGGTACTATCAAACCAGCCCAACTTGCACGGGTGCTACCTTGGGTACGTGTACCTTCCTGCGTATCGTGGATTTTCAGGAGCCAGCCGGCTACTCACAGCCATAGGCTGCCAAAGAAAACCACGGCGCTTTTCCCTGGCTAACAAAATTCAGATGCCTCCCTTCTGGAAGGCAGATTGCAGGAGCCACTTGGCACTTTCAAACCAGCCCGACATGGCACTGGTGCAACCTTGGGTCTGGTAACCATCCTGCGTATTGTGGATTTTCAGGAGCCAGCCTGCCACTCCCTGCCACAGGCACCCAAAAATAAATTTTGGCCTGTTTCCCTGACAAACAAAACTTAGCTACACCGGTCCTGGATGGCAGATTGCAGGAGCCACTTGGTACTATCAAACCAGCCCGACTTGGCACTGGCGCCACCTTGGGTCTGTGAACCATCCTGCATATCGTTGATTTTTAGGAGCCAGCCCGCCACTCCCAGCCACAGGCCCCAAAACACAAACCACAGCCCTTTTCCCTGGCTAAAAAAGTTCTGATGCCCTGCTTCTGGATGGCAGATTGCAGGAGCCACTTGGCACTGTCAAACCAGCCTGACTTGGCACTGGTGCCACCTTGGGTCTGGGAAACATCTTGCGTTTTGTGGATTTTCAGGAGCCAGCCGGACACTCACAGCCAAAGGCTGCCAAAAAAAACCCACGGTGCTTTTCCCTGGCAAACAAAATTCAGATGCCCCGCTTCTGGACGGCAGATTGCAGGAGCCACTTGGCACTGTCAAACCAGCCCGACCTTGCACAGGTTCCACCTTGGGTCTGGGAACCATCCTGCGTATTGTGGATTTTCAGGAGCCAGCCGGCCACTCCCGGCCACAGGCCCCCAAAATCAAACCTCGGCTCGTTTCCCTGACAAAGAAAACTCAGCTACCCTGCTTCTGGATGGCAGATTGCAAGAGCCACTGTGTACTATCAAACCAGCCGGGTTTTGCACTGGTTCCAAGTAGGGTCTGGGAACCATCCTGTTTATCGTGGATTTTCAGGAGCCAGCAAGCCGCGTCCCAGTCTCAAGCGCTCAAACTCAAACTACGGCCCTTTTCTCTGGAAAACAAAAGTCAGCTTCCCTGCTTCTGGACGGCAGACTGCAGGAGCCACTTGGTAGTATCAAACCAGCCCGATTTTGCACTGGTGCCACCTTGGGTCTGGTAACCATCCTGCGTATCGTGGATTTTCAGGAGCCAGCTGCCCACTCCGAGCTACAAGCCCTCAAACTCAAACCACTGCCCTTTTCCCTGGCAAACAAAACTCAGCTGCCCTGCTTCTGGATGGCAGATTGCAGGAGGCACTTGGCACTGTGAAACTAGCCCGACTTGGCACTGGCGCCACCATGGGTCGGGGAACCATCGTGCGTATCGTGGATTTTCAGGAGCCAGCCGGCCACTCCCAGCCATAGGCTTCCAAACACAAACCACCGCCCTTTTCCCTGGCTAACAAAATTCAGATGCCTTGCTTCTGGATGGCAGATTGCAGGAGCAACTTGGCACTGTCAAACCAGCCCGACTTGGCACTGGTGCCACCTTTGGCATAGCAACCATCCTGCGTATCATGGAATTTTCAGGAGCCAGCCAGCCACTCCCAGCCACACACCCCCAAACACAAACCACAGCCCTTTTCTCTGGCAAACAAAACTCACCTGCCCCGCTTCTAGATGGCAGATTGCAGGAGCGACTTGGTACTATCAAACCAGCCCGACTTGGCACTGGTTCCACCTTGGGTCTGGGAACCATCCTGCGTATTGTGGATTTTCAGGAGCCAGCCGGCCACTCCAAGCCATAGGCTACCAAACACAAACCAAGGCCCTTTTCCCTGGCTAACAAATTTCAGATGCCCCGCTTCTGGATGGCAGATTGCAGGAGCCAATTGGCACTGTCAAACCAGCCTGACTTGGCACTGGTGCCACTGTGGGTCTGGGAACCATGCTGCGAATTGCGGATTTTCAGGAACTAGCCGGCCACTCCCAGCCGTAGGCTGCCAAACACAAACCACGGCCCTTATCCCTGGCTAACAAATTTCAGATGCTCCGCTTCTGGATGGCAGATTGCAGGAGCCAATTGGCACTGTCAAACCAGCCCGACTTGGCACTGCTGCCAACTTTTGTCTGGGAACCCTCCTGCGTATTATTGATTTTCAGGAGCCAGCCGGCCACTCCCAGCCACAAGCCCGCAAAGTCAAACCATGGCCCTTTTCTCTGGCAAACAAAGCTTAGCTGCCCTGCTTTTAGATGGAAGATTGCAGGGGCCACTTGGTACTATCAAGCCACCCCAACTTGGCACTGGTGACACCTTGGGTTTGGGAACCATCCTGCGTATCGTGGATTTTCAGGAGCCAGCTGGACACTCCCAGCCATAGGCTTCCAAACACAAACCACGGCCCTTTTCTCCGGCAAACAAAACTCAGCTTCCCTGCTTCTGGATGGCAGATTGCAGGAGCGACTTGGTACTATCAAACCAGCCCGACTTGGCACTGGTTCCACCTTGCGTCTGGGAACCATCCTGCGTATTGTGGATTTTCAGAAGCCAGCCAGCCACTCCCAGCTACAAGCCCGCAAACTCAAACCACGGCCCTTTTCTCTGGTAAACAAAACTCACCTGCCCTGCTTCTGGATGGCAGATTGCAGGAGCCACTTGGTACTATCAAACCAGACCGATTTTGCACTGGTGCCACCTTGGGTCTGGGAACCATCCTGCGTATTGTGGATTTTCAGGAGCCAGCCGGCCACTCCCAGCCACAAGCCCTGAAACTCAAACCACGGCCCTTTTCTCAGGCAAACAAAACTCAGCTGCCCTGCTTCTGGATGGCAAACTGCAGGAGCCACTTGGTACTATCAAACTAGACACCTTGGCACTGGTGCCACCTTTGTGTGGGAAACATCCTTGGTATCGTGGATTTTCAGGAGCCAGCCGGCCACTCCAAGCCATAGGCTACCAAACACAAACCAAGGCCCTTTTCCCTGGCTAACAAAATTAAGGTGCCCCACTTCTGGATGGCAGATATCAGGAGCCACTTGGCACTGTCAAACCAGCTTGACCTTTCACAGGTTCCACCTTGGGTCTGGGAACTCGCCCGCGTAGCATGGATTTTCAGGATCCAGCCGGCCACTCCCAGTCACAGGCCCCCAAAATCAAACCTCGGCTCGTTTCACTGACAAAGAAAACTCAGCTACCCTGCTTCTGGATGGAAGATTACAGGAGCCACTGTGTACTATCAAACCAGCCGGATTTTGCACTGGTTCCAACTTGGGTCGGGGAACCATCCTGTTTATCGTGGATTTTCAGGAGCCAGTAAGCCGCTCCCAGAAACAAGCGCTCAAACTCAAACCACGGCCCTTTTCTCTGGCAAACATAAGTCAGCTGCCCTGCTTCTGGACGGCAGACTGCAGGAGCCACTTGGTAGTATCAAACCAGCCCGATTTTGCACTGGTGCCACCTTGGGTCTGGGAACCATCCTGCGTATCGTGGATTTTCAGGAGCCAGCTGCCCACTCCCAGCTACAAGCCCTCAAACTCAAACCACGGCCCTTTTCTCTGGCAAACAAAACTCAGCTGCCCTGCTTCTGGATGGCAGATTGCAGGAGCGACTTGGTACTATCAAACCAGCCCGACTTGGCACTGGTTCCACCTTGGGTCTGGGAACCATCCTGGGTATTGTGGATTTTTAGGAGCCAGCAAGCCACTCCCAGCCACAAGCCCGCAAACTCAAACCACGGCCCTTTTCTCTGTTAAACAAAACTCACCTGCCCTGCTTCTGGATGGCAGATTGCAGGAGCCACTTGGTACTATCAAACCAGACCGATTTTGCACTGGTGCCACCTTGGGTCTGGGAACCCTCCTGCGTATTGTGGATTTTCAGGAGCCAGCCGGCCACTCCCAGCCACAATCCCTGAAACTCAAACCACGGCCCTTTTCTCTGGCAAACAAAACTCAGCTGCCCTGCTTCTGGATGGCAGATTGCAGGAGCCACTTGGTACTATCAAACTAGACACCTTGGCACTGGTGCCACCTTTGTGTGGGAACCATCCTTGGTATTGTGGATTTTCAGGAGCCAGCCGGCCACTCCAAGCCATAGGCTACCAAACACAAACGAAGGCCCTTTTCCCTGGCTAACAAAATTAAGGTGCCCCACTTCTGGATGGCAGATATCAGGAGCCACTTGGCACTGTCAAACCAGCTTGACCTTTCACAGGTTCCACCTTGGGTCTGGGAACTCGCCCGCGTAGCATGGATTTTCAGGATCCAGCCGGCCACTCCCAGTCACAGGCCCCCAAAATCAAACCTCGGCTCGTTTCCCTGACAAAGAAAACTCAGCTACCCTGCTTCTGGATGGAAGATTGCAGGAGCCACTGTGTACTATCAAACCAGCCGGATTTTGCACTGGTGCCAACTTGGGTTGGGGAACCATCCTGTTTATCGTGGATTTTCAGGAGCCAGTAAGCCGCTCCCAGCAACAAGCGCTCAAACTCAAACCACGGCCCTTTTCTCTGGCAAACATAAGTCAGCTGCCCTGCTTCTGGATGGCAGACTGCAGGAGCCACTTGATAGTATCAAACCAGCCCGATTTTGCACTGGTGCCACCTTGGGTCTGGGAACCATCCTGCGTATCGTGGATTTTCAGGAGCCAGCTGCCCACTCCCAGCTACAAGCCCTCAAACTCAAACCACTGTCCTTTCCTCTGGCAAACAAAACTCAGCTGCCCTGCTTCTGGATGGCAGATTGCAGGAGCCACTTGGCACTGTCAAACCAGCCCGACTTGGCACTGGTGCCACCTTGGGTCGGGGAAGCATCCTGCGTATCGTGGATTTTCAGGAGCCAGCCGGCCACTCCCAGCCATAGGCTTCCAAACACAAACCACGGCCCTTTTCCCTGGCTAACAAAATTCAGATGCCTTGCTTCTGGATGGCAGATTGCAGGAGCCACTTGGCACTGTCAAACCAGCCCGACTTGGCACTGGTGCCACCTTTGGCATAGCAACCATCCTGCGTATCATGGAATTTTCAGGAGCCAGCCGGCCACTCCCAGCCACACACCCCCAAACACAAACCACAGCCCTTTTCTCTGGCAAACAAAACTCACCTGCCCCGCTTCTGGATGGCAGATTGCAGGAGCCACTTGGTACTATCAAACCAGCGCAACTTGGCACTGGTGCCACCTTGGGTCTTGGAACCATCCAGCATATCGTGGATTTTCAGGAGCCAGCCGGCCACTCCCAGCCAAAGGCCCCCAAAATCAAACCACGGCCCTTTTCCCTGGCTAAGAAATTTCAGCTGCCCCGCTTCTGGATGGCAGATTGCAGGAGCCACTTGGCACTGTCAAACCAGCCCGACTTGGCACTGGTGCCACCTCTCGTCCTGGAACCATCCTGCGTATTGTGTATTTTCAGGAGCCAGCCGGCCACTCCCAGCCATAGACTGCCGAAAACAAACCAGGGCCCTTTTACCTGGCTAAAATAAATCAGATGCCCTGCTTCTGGAAGGCAGATTGCAGGAGCCACTTGACACTGGCAAACCAGCCCGACATGGCACTGCTGCCACCTTGGGTCTGGGAACCATCCTGGGTATCGTGGATTTTCAGGAGCCAGCCGGCCACTCCCCGCCATAGGCTGCCAAACTCAAACCACGGCCCTTTTCTCTGGCAAACAAAACTCAGCTGCCCTGCTTCTGGATGGCAGATTGCAGGAGCCACTTGGCACTGTCAAACCAGCCTGACTTGGCACTGGTGCCACCTTGAGTCTGGGAACCATCCTGCGTATTATGGATTTTCAGGAGCCAGCCGGCCATTCCCAGCCATAGGCTGCCAAACAAAAACCACGGCTCTTTACCCTGGCTAACAAAATACAGGTGCCCCGCTTCTGGATGGCAGATTTAATGAGCCACTTGGCACTGTCAAACCAGCCCGACTTGGCACTGGTGCCACCTTGGCCTGGGAACCATCCTGCGTGTTATGTATTTTCAGGAGCAAGCCGGCCACAACCTGTCAAAAGGCCTCAAACTCAGACCACAGCCCTTTTCTCTGGCAAACAAAACTCAGCTGCCCTGCTTCTGGATGGCAGATTGCAGGAGACACTTAGTACTATCAAACCAGCCCGACTTGGCACTGGTGCCACCTTGGGTCTGGGAACCATTCTGCGTATTGTGGATTTTCAGGAGCCAGCTGGCCACTCCCTTTCACAAGCCCTCCAACTCAAACCACGGCCCTTTTCTCTGGCTTAAAAAACTCAGCTCCCCTGCTTCTTGATGGCAGATTGCAGGAGCCACATGGTACTATCAAACCAACCCAACTTGGCACTGGTGCCAAATTGGGTCTGTGAACCATCCTGCGTATCGTGGATTTTCTGGATCCAGCCGGCCACTCCCAGCAACAGGCCCCCAAACAAAAACCACGGCCCTTTTCCCTGGCTAACCAAATTCTGATGCCTTGCTTCTGGATGGCAGATTGCAGGAGCCACATGGCACTTTCAAACCAGCCCGACTTGGCACTGGTGCCACCTTCGGTCTGGGAACCATCCTGGGTATCATGGATTTTCAGGAGCCAGCCGGCCACTCCCAGCCATAGGCTGGCAAACACAAACCACGGCCCTTTTCCTTGGCTAACAAAATTCAGATGCCCCACTTCTGGATGGCAGATAACAGGAGCCACTTGGCACTTTCAAACCAGCCCAACTTGGCACTGGTGCCACCTTGTGTCTGAGAACCATCCTGCGTATTGTTGATTTTCAAAAGCCAGCTTGCCACTCCCAGCCACAAGCCCTCAAACTGAAACCACGGCCCTTTTCTCTGGCAAACAAAACTCAGCTGCCCTGGTTCTGGATGGCAGATTGCAGGAGCCACTTGCTACTATCATACCAGCCCAACTTGGCACTCGTGCCGCCTTGGGTCTTGGAACCATCCTGCATATCGTGCATTTTCAGGTGCCAGCCGGCCACTCCCAGCCACAAGCCCTCAGACTCAAACCACGGCCCTTTTCTCTGGCAAAAAAAACTCAGCTGCCCTCCTTCTGCATGGCAGATTTCAGGAGCCACTTGGTACTATCAAACCAGCCCGACTTGGCACTGGTGCCACCTTGGGTCTGGGAACCATCCTGCGTATTGTGGATTTTCAGGAGCCTGTCGGCCACTCCCAGCCATAGGCTGCCAAAAACAAAGCACGGCTCTTTTCCCTGGCTAACAAAATTCAGCTGCCCCGCTCCTGGATGGCAGATTGCAGGAGCCACTTGGCACTATCAGACAAGCCCAACTTGTCACTGCTGCCACCTTGGGTCTGCGAACCATCCTGCGTATCGTGGATTTTCAGGAGCCAGCTGGCCACTCCCAGCCACAAGCCCTCAAACATAACCACGGCCATTTTCCGTGGCTAACAAAACTCAGCTGCCCTGCTTCTGGATGGGAGATTGCAGGAGGCGCTTGACACTGTCAAACCAGCCCGACTTGGCACTGGTGCCACCTTGGGTCTGGGAACCATCCTGCGTATTGTGGCTTTTCAGGAGCCAGCGGGCCACTCCCAGCCACAAGCCCTCAGACTCAAACCACGGCCCTTTCCTCTGGCAAACAATACTCAACTGCCCTCCTTCTGGATGGCAGATTTCAGGAGTCACTTGGTACTATCAAACCAGCCCGACTTGGCACTGGTGCCACCTTGGGTCTGGGAACCATCCTGCGTATTGTGGGTTTTCAGGAGCCTGCCGGCCAGTCCCAGCCATAGGCTGCCAAAAACAAACCACGGCTCTTTTCCCTGGCGAATAAAATTCAGATGCCCCGCTCCTGGATGGCAGATTGCAGGAGCCACTTGGCACTGTCAAACAAGCCCAACTTGGCACTGGTGCCACCTTTGGTGTTGGAACCATCCTGGGTATTGTGGATTTTCAGGAGCCATCCGGCCGCTCCCAGCCATAGGCTTCCAAACACAAACCACGGCCCTTTTCTCTGGCAAACAAAACTCAGCTGCCCTGCTTCTGGATGGCAGATTGCAGGAGCCACTTGGTACTATCAAACCAGCCCGATTTTGCACTGGTTCCACCCTGGGTCTGGGAACCGTCCTACGTATCGTGGATTGTCAGGAGCCAGCTGGCCACTCCCAGCCATAGGCTGCCAAACACAAACCACGGCCCTTTTCCCTGGCTAACAAAATTCTGATGCCCCGCTTCTGGATGGCTGATTGCAGGAGCCACTTGGCACTGTCAAACCAGCCTGACTTGGCACTGGTGCCACCTTGGATCTTTGAACCCTCCTGCGTATCGAACATATTCAGGAACCAGCCGAACACTACTGGCCATAGGCCCCCAGACACAAACATTGGCCCATTTCCCTGGCAAACAAAACTCAACTGCCCCGCTTCTGGATGGCAGATTGCAGGAGCCACTTGGTACTATCAAACCAGCCCAGCTTGGCACTGGTGCCACCTTAGGTCTGGGAACCATCCTGCGTTTCGTGGATTTTCAGGAGCCAGCTGGCCACTCCCAGCCACAAGCCCTCAAATTCAAACCACGGCCCTTTACTCTGGCAAACAAAACTCTGCTGCCCTGCTTCTACATGGCAGATTGCAGGAGCCACTTGGTACTGTCAAACTAGCCCGACTTGACACTGGTGCCACCTTGGATCTGGGAACCATCCTGCGTATTGTGGATTTTCAGGAGCCAGCCGGCCAATGCCAGCCACAAGCCCTAAAACTCAAACATACTGCCCTTTTCGCTGGCAAACAAAACTCAGCTGCCCTGCTTCTGGATCGCAGATTGCAGGAGCCACGTGGTACAATCAAACCAGCCTTGCTTGGCCCTGGTGCCACCTTTTTTCTGGGAAGCATCCTGCCTTTCAATGAATTTCAGGAGCCAGCCGGCCACTCTCGGCCACAGGCCCCCAAAAACAAACCTCGACCCTTTTCCCTTGCAAAAAAAAAAATCACCTGCCACGCTTCTGGATGGCACATTGCAGGAGGAACATGGTACTGTCAAACAAGCTCGACTTGGCACTGGGGCCTCTTTGGGTGTGGTAAACATCCTGCGAATCGTGGATTTTAAGGCGTCAGGCAGCCACTCCCTGCCATAGGCCACCAAACAAAAACAACGGCCCTTTTCTCTGGCAAAAAAAACTTAGCTGCCCTCCTTCTGGAAGGCAGATTGCAGGAGCCACTTGGTACTATCAAACCAGCTAGACTTGGCACTGTGTTGAAAACGAAGGGAAGCCAATCCACCTTGTCGTTGATCAGCATTGACTCCAATTTATTGAAAAAATCAGCCACTTTATATAACAGTGGTGATTAACCTCATGCATATTGCAAAATCCAAGCTCACTAGAGGTTATCAGCGAAAACTCTAACCCCTCCTTTTGTTTTACCATACCCATGATTGTTTATTGAAAACAGGGCCAGCGCTCCCACTGTGATATGAAAGCCAAGTATTGGAGAGTGTTTTTTTTACTTCTTTAGAAGTTTAGAATATGCAGAAAAGATGCTAGCTGGGGACTTGCAATTAATGAATTATTTGCTCTAAGTAGGTCAAATGACATTAGCTTTCAAAAAGGAAAAGTAGTCTTATTCCACGTGCCAATTCTAAAGTAGATTAATAAGCCTTAAGCAGAAGATGGATGTGAAGAGGGATATGACATGAAAGTTTAAAGCAACACTGCTGACAGCAAAAGGCTTACCTGCTGCAGATACAGGAGACAAAATACTATTTTGACAGAAACATTGCTCTTCAGACGACAGTAAAATTCTGAGTGACAGCAAAATTTACTCAGTCATGACAGTAAAATTTGCTCACATCCAAATGTGCTAATCAATTCTTAGTGTAAGCTAAGCACCTTAAGCAAAGGGTAGTTCAAGCGTAACTGGTATTTGATGGCAAAAAAAGCAACTTGGCCTGCGTTTCTCACTTCTACTCCATTCAAAAGCTTACTCTGTCTCAGATTCCTTTGGAGGGATACCAACGCAAGCCGCGAAACTGCACGAAAATGATGATTGAAAGAAAGATAGATTAGAAAAATGGAATAATGGTTCATGTTCTTTTCCTTCCAACTGCTTTGTTTGCCCTTTTAAATTTTTGAAGTCCTTTCTGGTGTCACCATGGTTGCACTGCAGCAAGTGTTCGGCTGTAAGCTGTCCATATTGCCAGCTTCTGGACTGCCTTCAGAAAACTTCCCACTGGTTTTGTATAGAAATCACAAGCAGTAGAGATGACAAAGACTGCAGAAACCTTCTCATCTCCTTCTAGAGCAAGACCATGTCTTTCAGCCACTCTTAACTAGACAACTTTCATCAGTCATGAGGGAGTCTCATGTTCAAGAGCTAAGCAGTGACAGCTGTAAATGACAAAAAGCAGACTGAAATTTTCTTGGGACTCCAGCAGAGAGCAATGAAGGAGGTTGAATTCACCTTCTTGGGAAGTTCTAAAATGCACGTTAACTTGAGCACAGGAGCTAAGCCATCGTAACCTTTGTTGAGTATGTCTGCGTAGACAGAGTTTCCATCACTGCAGAAGCAATGTTATTTAACCCACGTTATCATCTCTAGCTGCTAAGCTGCACTTCTTGCAAAGTATCTGCAACGTATTTTACAGGGTGGGCTTTTATGTGTAATCCCTGAGTAACAGTGCAAAGAGAAGTACTTGGGGTGTGGGGTGGGGGGGGAACCGCAACTCTTAGGTTTTTCAAATAATGGTTCCATTTGAAAGTCAAAAAAGATTTCAAACCTTTCTTTCCTTCAAACCTTTCTTTCCTAGACGTATTACCAGCACAAACTGTACCAGAATTTATGACCCGTAACTGTACCGTGGACGCTCTTTCTCTGGACTATTCCTTAAGAAACAAAGTCCTCACTAGAAATAAAACAAAATTAGCCAAAGTATTGGCCTGGGTTAGTTCCAAGGCTCTGTACTAAAGGCCAAACACGTGTAATAATAGTAACGAGTGGACTAAAAGTTAAATCAATAGAGCATTACTCAGTTCAAAGACATCTTGTGTCCTAATGTTCTCACAGAAGACTGTAAAAACCTGTCTATTTTTGTGGGTTTCTTTTATCCATTTAGCTGTACCTTCTACTTCTCTCCACTGTCTGAGAACATTGATGATAAGGTTGGATGACCTCATGTCAACTTGTAGAAGTAAAGAAAGAGAAGCCAGTAAAGAAAGGCAAATTTGTTAATTGCAGGTGGAAAGAGGGAGGCCAACAAAAGAAAACAAAAGAACAGTAATAATGAAATGCTCCCCTGTCTTCTGTGAAAAGTAAAGGCACAGACAAGAAAGAACAAGTGCAAACTTCTCACTAGAGAAAGGCACTTGATCTGACTCAAGTATTTTGCGGTACATTTCTTGCTGTTTCTCATGCCAAACATATTAACCATTGAAGGTGTCGCTTTCCTCTTTCTGGAATACAGCTAGGAAGATGGCTGTGTCATTGCTGACAAGCTGCTATTCTCAGAGGTGTCCAGCTGAAAGTCCTAGATCAATTGATTTGCTCTGTCACTTTGATATGGCATGACTTACAGTTTCAGCACCTGAACTTGCCAGCCCTACAATTCTTTGCCCCTTGAATGGTTAGATAGGCTCCTTGGAAACTGGCATTTGTAAGGACATGAAACTATGCAGAATTTGCACCGTGAGATGATGCCAAATGAGTCACGCCAGCAGATTAACTAGGGCATGCAAGGCAGAGAGAGGGAAATGAGAGCACAAGAAGAGAGTACACAAGAAGAGAGTACAATCTCCTTTTTTCTAAAACACTGTAGAGATCAAACTGAACACAAATCCTCCTAGGGGTAGTTCTTGCAAAAGACTAAGAGTTCTTTTTGTGTTCACAGGCCTGGAATATTTAGCTTTGGATCACAGCAAAATGCAGATGACAAAACGAGGTCTTGAAGTCACATCCAGTATGGAGCGGTATGAAAGAGGAAAGCAGCTGAGAGCGTCAACCCTGCTAAGTAGTCTCAGTATTCTTCTTGACATGAGCAGAAATTTGAAATGAGTCTCTGAAAATGACAAAGGAGGCAGAAGAAAAGGGAGCGATGACTCCTCTGGCAGAGTGTTTCCTAACAGGGATCTTCAAAATGGAAAGGTTGTATCATCCTTTCAACTGAAGGAAGGTATGAAAACAACAGGAAGGAAATGGCATCAAATACTCTGGGCAGTGTACTTCTAGACAGAAAGGCCACTGATGGAAAACCAACTCAACTGGCACCAATGCAGCAGCATTGTACTAAAGCCAGAAATGTCCAGCACTTCACTCTCTGCCATTCCATTCAGATGCACACAGCAGCTCTGCAACATTCCTACTGATCATCTCCTTGGCAAACTAGGAATGAGGGTTCGTGATTATGCAGAGTCCCCAGGCAGATGCAAAGGAGAGCTGCTTTCTTGCAAAAACCAGGCTTTTGAAACACTCAGGCTGCGGGGGACAGGACAGGTATAAGTCCAATGGTTTCAGGAACCCACGCCTTAAAAAAGGAACCCACTAGGCCGTGGCAAAATATCCAAATATGGATAACATGGTAACCAGACCAGTGAAGAGATTTTTGCTTTTATTTCCAGCACATCAGTCTCAAAATACAAAATGGAGACATGACAGCTCACTGATCCACACCAAAAAATGTCTCCTTCCACAGGGCTCATACAGCAATACATAAAATCATCTCAGACTAGAATTCAGCCAATCAGACACAGAAAACACATATTGACAAGCATTCTATCCAATCTTATAAAACATAGGTCATCGTAGCTAAAACAAAGACTAGTTGATAAGAGACAAAGAACAGAGTTCTATTCATGCTAACCTTCGAAAGATATACATTAAATAACCTTGTTGCCATCCTAAAGCCAATTCTACAGAAGCCTATTGTTATTTGTCACGTCTACTGCTTGGGAAACTTTTCTGCTTGCATGGAAAACTTTTTCTGCTTGCATGGGAAACTTTTCTGCAATGCTAACAAAACTCCAGTCTAAGGCCTACATACTTCTTTTTAACCATTTCTTAAAAATCCTCTAACCTTATGGATTCCAACATTTCCCCCTCTCTGTTTGACCCAGAAGCTTTCATTTTCTTGTTGCTTGCTATTTGCATTTCATAGCTCTATTGCAAAATTTCTGCTTATTATCTGCTGAAGACCTATTTTCACTAAACTGAAGCATTGCTATATTACGGCACAGCAACTTAATGCTGTGAAGACCCAATCCCTGAAAGAGAGATATGAATCACATTTGGCAACAGTCACAAGGCATCGTTCAAAAAACTCTGGTCGATTCCAAGGCCTTAATTCAAAACCTTCGTTCATGTCAATACCCTCATCTACTGCTTTCGTGAGATTTCGTACACTCTCTGTGCTTCTACTTCCTAATTCTCCTGCTTGAATGACAAAAACTTCTCGGACTGTTTTGTTCATCATTCGCCGAAGACAACAGAGTATACAAGGTGCCACTATCAATATCAGTATTAGAACACCTAATATGTAAAGACCTATCTTGCAAAGTTGCCTTAGCCAAGGTGCAAAACTCCAATTTTGAAACAAATCATCCAACCAGGAACCTCCATCTTCTTTAATTTGGGCTGTCAGATCCTTTAATTTTTGAATGCTTTTGTGAATGGATTCAGAATGATCAGACAAATTCATACAACACAAGCCTTCAAATTCCTCACAACCATGTCTTTGTGCCAGTAAGAGAAAATCAATGGCTGCTCTGTTTTGAAGAGTATCATGTCTAATACTATCAACATCGGTCAACATATCACTGATTGCGGAGGATGTGGCATTAGCTTGTTTGCTCAGCCAACATCCAACTCGATCTAATTGTCTCAATGCCACAGCTGAAGCCAATTGGGGTAGAAATATACCTGCTGAAACCCTTCTGGCGGCATTCCAAGGCATAAAATCACTCTGACAGTTCTCATCATAATGAGGAACAGCTCTTGTTTTCCTTTGCTTCTTTTTCATCACTGCTTTGGCAGTGGGGGCAATTATGGTAAGCATACCAATGCTGCAAGGGCCACCTTCAAGGTGGGCTGGAATGCCTTGCCAACCTCTGTCTCCGCAAATGATCCAATACCCTTTTGGCAATTGCCGTGGATATTGATCCGTCTCCAGAAACACATCCCAACTGTTTGAAACATTTGCTGCCCTGAGAAGTTTGTTGGACCAAATGTTCCAATTGAAGGAAGGACTGTTTCCATTGTCAATTCCACCTGGTTTACCATTGGATTCTTTTCTGACCAAAGGAAACTCTTTCACTGGCACACCAACCAAACAGGTTGAGAAAGGCTTTTCTGGTTCCGAATTAGACAGACATATAGTATCCGATCCGGCAGCCTTGGCTAAGGTCACCCAAACATTCGTCTTCGGTTGATCCACAGGCAAATCTGCACGACAAAAAACAATTAAAATCAAGCAAAACAAGTATATCATTTGATTCTGCCCCATCTCTTTCAAGAACTAAGTTTTGGCAGAATTCTTTCTAAACAAAAACAAGAACCTAAATTTTCAGCCAAAAATTAGCTTTGTTAAACAAACATTTAGCATTCAATTAGTATACTCATAAATAACATTGGCACAAAATCAGAGTTCATGGGTTCCACCGATGCACAAAGAACGTCAGGCACAAGAGGCGTCAGGCGAGACCCGGGATCCTTCGATTCGGTCCACGTCTGCGTACTTGCTTCCTCAGTTCTAGGCTCGACAACAGGTTCTGAAGTGCGATACAGTTTGACGTTTTTGGCAGGAACCCACTTAATTCTTCCAGCACCTGTGGAAATAGAAGCATACCCTTTGCCCCACGTTATTAATTGAAACGGACCTTCCATCTGTCCAGAGTCAGGGTTTCTAATTAGAAGAGGAGGATGTTCTTTCAGTTTAGCCTGTGTGCTATTTGAAAAGTGTCTAAAGATTGGTGGATCTGGTTCTGTACTTGAACTATTTAGAAAATTAAAACCATACAAAGCCTTACTCAGTCTCATCTGTGGGGTGATTTCCGTTCCCCCTCTCTGTTGATCTAATATGCGTTTTAAGGTTTGATGTGTTCTTTCAATGATTGCTTGGCTTGTGGGAGAGTGGGGAATACCAAAAATGTGTCGAACACCCTGTTCATTTTAAAATGTGGCCAATTTTTGAGATATGTATGCGGGACCATTGTCAGTTTTTACTTCTTGGGGTATACCCAATGAAGCAAAAGCTTGCAGGAAATGATGACAGGCATGGCTGCCAGTTTCACCTGTGTGAAGGGAAGCAAAAACTGCACCAGAGAACGTGTCTATGGAAACATGAATATTTTTAAATTTACCAAAAGAAGGCTATTTAGTAACATCTGTTTGCCACAACTGTAGGCTTTGTAAGCCTCGGGGGTTGATTGCTCCTGTAGAAACAGGAGGTTGTACCAATTGACAGTCAGGGCAAGTACGAATGATAGCTTTAGCTTGACTTTTAGTGATTTGGAACATTCGCATGAGTGCTTGTGCATTTTGGTGGCAAAAGGCATGACTCGATTTTGCTTGTTCAAAAATATTTGGCAATGTGTTAGAAATGACCATTGTCAGCTTGTCCGCTCTTGCATTTCCTTCCACTAAAAATCCAGGAAGTGAAGAATGCGCCCTAATGTGAGAAACAAAGTATGGATTAGTTCTTTATTGCAAAGTTATAAAAAGACATGAAAGCCAACGATGTAAAGTTTCATTACTAACATCCTTTAAAATGGAACCTTCTATTCTCCTGACTACATTAGCAACATAAGCAGAATCTGTGACCAAATTAAAAGGCTGAGGAAACAGCTGAAAAGCTCAAACTACTGCAGCAAGCTCAACAATTTGAGGGGATCCCTCTACTGTTTGAATATCAGATTCCCAAACATCAGTCTTTTGATTAAACCAAGTCACAACGGACTTGTGGCTTTTACCAGAGCCATCAGTGAAGAGAGTCACAGCATGTAAAGGTTCTTCACTTAATTTAGGTTTTTCTCTGAAACTCAATTTTGCTTGCAGTAGTTTGTGAGCTGGATAGTGTATGGAACAAACACCTGGAAAACCTAAGAATGCATATTGTAAATCATCAGAATTTTGCATTGCCCAATTGAAATAATCATTTTTCAATGGCAAATAGATAAATGAAAATTCTTGACCTGCCAAAGTTAACAATCTGGTTCTAGCCTTAATTATAATGTATGCAATCATTTCTCAAACTGAGCAAATGGTCTTTGAAAACCTGTAGGGAGGAAAAACCCATTCCATTATTAACAAAGGATCTTGTTCTGTGGCATCCCACTGGAAAATGAGACCACAAAGCTGCATCTTCTCTCCTAAGATTGCAAGAAAGAAAGGATTTTCAGGAACGCAGCGATGAGCTTGTCTTTTTTGAAGAGCTTCTGTGACTTTGTCGAGAGCAGCACGAGCTTCAGGGGTTAAAGTTCTTGGCGAAGTGATGTCGCAACTTCCTCTCAGCAAATGGAAGAGTGGACTCAGTTCATCATTGGTGATTCCCAACATCGGTCTGACCCAGTTGATTTCTCCTAGAAGTTGTTGTAACTCTTGTAGGTTGTTGACTCTGGTTCGGATCTGAATTTTCTGTGGTGTTCTTGTCGTCTCAGTCATCTTCCATCCCAGGTACTTCTAAGGTGAAACTTCTTGAATTTTCGTTGCAGAGATTTCAAGTCCAGCTTTTTGAATTTCAGCAACAACACAGTCGCGAGTTTCTTCCATCTCTTCCTTTCAAAGGACTCCACCCTTAAAGCCAATTTTTCTTTCTCTGTATCTATAGATTGACAAACACCAGAACAACCATGTTTTTGCTTAACTGAAAAAGAGTTCCCCGGAACCACAATTTCCCGAGTGGAAGCAGCCACCTCAGCCTCCACCCCAGGCCCAACAGAATCCAATTCAGGTTTCAGTGTCCCTGCACAAACAATTTTAGGAAGTACAGTCACTTCTTCATTTCCATCTTTTACACACTTTGTTCCATCCCCCTTACAAGAGTCACATATTTTTACATTAACAGAACAACGCCAAGAAAAGTCCAAAAGAGTCTCATTTTTTCCCAGAGAGAGAGAAGAAAGATTTTGTTCAACAGAGTTCAAAGCAATACTTTCAGCATTTGCAACAACACTTGTAACATTCTCCGATACACACACAGTCTCCGGTTTACTGGAATTTAATGAGACAGAACCAGAAGCTTTGTTTTCTGAGTCCAAGTTGATCTTATTATTATCAGTTTGTTTAAAACAGCGCTCCAACAGCGCTCTACAAACCGGCATAAGTTCTCTTAAGCTTTCATCTTTTTTGAGAGAGACTAGATTATAGATTCTCCAGTTTATCTGATCCCAAAAATGAAAAGTAAAAGCAGACTGCAGATTTAAATCT
This sequence comes from Passerculus sandwichensis, assembly GCA_031885435.1. Classification (NCBI taxonomy): domain Eukaryota; kingdom Metazoa; phylum Chordata; class Aves; order Passeriformes; family Passerellidae; genus Passerculus; species Passerculus sandwichensis. The sequence continues at coordinate 1,856,996 of CM063166.1, read as the reverse complement.
TGCGTATTCGCTTTAACCCAGATAAGTAAGTTTTTAAGCTCAGTTTTTGAAATTTCAGAGTGACCTTTTTCTTGTAACATTGTCTCTAATTGATGAAAAACATCCCATTCAACTTTTGATAAATTCATTCCCATTTTTGTGTTCTTTTAATAATTTTCTTTTTCTCTATTTTGCCTCCCAACGTCACCCAAGCGCTCTCCCGAGATAAGTTACTTACAATTTTCTTGGCTTCGGCAGGAGGGATGAAACAGTGTCCTCCTTGTTAACACTTGGGTCTCCGCGGCTGGTACTTCCACGATTTTTCTTTTTTTTTCTTCTATTCTACGTCCTCACAAGGGGCACCAATATGCGGGGGACGGGACAGGTATAAGTCCAATGGTGTCAGGAACCCACGCCTTAAAAAAGGAACCCACTAGGCCGCGGCAAAATATCCAAATATGGATAACATGGTAACCAGACCAGTGAAGAGATTTTTGCTTTTATTTCCAGCACATCAGTCTCAAAATACAAAATGGAGACATGACAGCTCACTGATCCACACCAAAAAATGTCTCCTTCCACAGGGCTCATACAGCAATACATAAAATCATCTCAGACTAGAATTCAGCCAATCAGACACAGAAAACACATATTGACAAGCATTCTATCCAATCTTATAAAACATAGGTCATCGTAGCTAAAACAAAGACTAGTTGATAAGAGACAAAGAACAGAGTTCTATTCATGCTAACCTTCTAAAGAGATATATTAAATAACCTTTTTGCCATTTGTCACGTCTACTGCTTGGGAAACTTTTCTGCTTGCACGGAAAACTTTTCTGCTTGCATGGGAAACTTTTCTGCAATGCTCACAAAACTCCAGTCTAAGGCCTACATACTTCTTTTTAACCATTTCTTAAAAATCTAACCTTATGGATTCCAACATCAGGCCTTTATCAGTTCCATAGCTTTAAGCCATACCAAACACAATTCAACCAACCACCATGCACCACGCTGTGAACACAAAACGGTTCTAGAACTTGTTGATTTACCTCTAATTCAGCTGCCTAACCTCCCACAGTCCTTTTCTACTTAGCCAAAGTAATGGGCCTCAGCCCAAGCACTTCCTTATGTAAGCTTCTAGCTATATGCAGCAGCAAACCACTACTTTCTTCTGTGCCAAGATTTTAGGTAGACTATTTGCATCTGCCCTTCCAGTGAAACCTAATGGGGAGAGAAAAGCCTCTCAGAGATGTTTAGTCAATCTATTTTCTAGACAGGCCAAATCCAAAGAAAAGCAAGCTATGGGATTGTGTACTTGCTCTTACAAAACACCTGCTGCCCTCTGACAATCAACTAGCAGAAAACCAGCCAAACTGAGACTTGAGGCAAACAACCCTTGGAAGGGAATCATGATGTGATCAATCAAGACAACACTTTTCCAGGCTACTGAGATATTGGAAATGTCAGCAAAGGCTTGAGAGCAAAGGCTGAACAAATGGGGAAAGGGTAAAAGAATCCCAAGAAAAACATGACCAAAGGTTAAAACAATTCCAAGAAAAACATAGGCAACTAACCTGTTGAAGCCTTCAGGAAATCAGTGGCCGCTGATTTACATAGGCCATTCAAGTTAATTGACCCCGGCACCATCCACTCCTTTTTCATAGGGTGAGTTGAGACCATGGAATCACAATTCCTTGGATTCTGTTCTTAACTTTAGGAGAGAAGTACAGCAGCTGAAGTACCTGCTACTGATATGATACCCAGAAACAGAGAGTTGACACATTTCATTCTTGGCCAATATCAACAAGCAAGACTAAGAGGATAAGGCTGGCTAATTTTCATGACATTTTCTTGTTTGACAGCATGCTCTGATTGCAGTGAAACTTTTTCATTAGCTTCTCTCGAAAAGGAGAAAGTCCAGTTCACTATCCTGCACACTATCCTGCAAGTACACCATTTGGTTTATCGAGCCAAAAAATTGAATTGGAAGGTACAGAGCTAAGAGCCGCTCCGGGGCGTCTTTCGGCAGAAGCCACGCTAAGGAGAGCACTGTGAGCGGCACAATCATCTTTGCGCGAAGAAGCCACTTCTTCGGCTCCGGGAGCCGGAGAGAGCGGCAGCTTCGGGAAGGTGAAGAAGCAAGCTGTACAACGCTGGGATTGTGTGGGCAGCTTGCCAACTGATAGAAAACAGTACCTTTGCACTCTCCTGACTTTTCCAATCACATGAACATTCGATTGGAAGCTGTTTTGGACAACTTTTCCTTTCTTCCTGTCAAACACTTGGCAGACCTCCGTGCAACGTCTAGAACATGATGGGAGATGTTTTCTGTGCTGGCACAGTTTTTCCTAGCCAGACATAGTGGAAAAGCTTTTTGCTGAGTTGTAGACTACAAAAGATGCTAAAGACGAAGGTAGGATGCTGTCCGGAGTTAAGAGCCGCTCCCGGGCGTCTTTCGGCAGAAGCCACGCTAAGGAGAGCCCTGTGAGCGGCACAATCGTCTTTGCGCGAAGAAGCCACTTCTTCGGCTCCGGGAGCCGGAGAGAGCGGCAGCTTCGGGAAGGTGAAGAAGCAAGCTGTACAACGCTGGGATTGTGTGCGCAGCTTGCCAACTGATAGAAAACAGTACCTTTGCACTCTCCTGACTTTTCCAATCACATGAACATTCGATTGGAAGCTGTTTTGGACAACTTTCCTTTTCTTCCTGCCAAACACTTGGCAGACCTCCGTGCAACGTCTAGAACACGATGGGAGATGTTTTCTGTGCTGGCACCGTTTCTCTTTGCCAGATGTAGTGGAAAAGCTTTTTGCTAAGATGTAGACGACAAGAGAGGCTAAAGAGTGGATGTAAGCAAATGACACCCATCTTTAAAAAAGGCAATTAGGAGGACTCGCAATAGTACAAACCAGCCAGCCTCTTTTTTATCCCCAGGAAGTTGGTGAAGCAGCTCTTCCTGGAAAACCTTGCCAGGCACATGAAAGACGACCAAATAATGTAGTTAGCATGATTTTTCAGGGGAATTTCATGCTGAACATCACTTTAGACTCCTCTGATGAATCAACTTGACTGGTAGATGAAGGGAATATTATCTGCCTGGGCTTCAGGGAGGTTTTTGACATATCTCTACATGGCAGCACACATACATATGGAAGCAATAGTGCAAAGGGGAGGGAATCAGTGTCTTTTCAGTGATGCTGAGGGAAAAGACAAGAGGCAGTGGGCACACACTGAAATACAGGAGATTGCCTTTGAACATCAGTAAATGTTTCTTTACTGTGAGGGTGACTGAACCACGGCACAGACTGCCCAGAAAGATTGTGGAGCCTGGATCTTTGAAGACATTAAACGTACACCCAGATAGAATCCTGGGCAAGAGGCTCTAGGTATCCTGGTTTAGGCAGGGGGGTTGGGCCTGGTTAGCCCCACCAACCCCTTCCACTCTCATTCATTCTGTGCTAGTGAATTCTCTTCAAGATGCATTTCAAGCACTGGCATGACAAAGTTCTGTGCAGACAGAGATCCAAATGGACATGGCATCTAAGTTCCTTAATCAGTGTTCAAGAAGAATGCAAAACTCTGGCACAAGTGTCTCTTCCCTAACTGAATCCCTTTCATGGGAAAATTCCCAGCTCTAGAAAGATCTTCTGATACGCATGCTTAAGACTGACACTGGCTGAGCAAATTTCTCCCTATGTGTATCTAAGACCAGTTAGGATCTTCACCCAAAGTGCTGTCAACATAGTCACAGAATGCCTATTGTTAAGAAGTGACAACTTCCATCAGAATGGCAACTATTGGTCCACAAAATGGATGAATGGATGGGAATTATCTACGTGGGTTAAAAACAAAAATAAAGAGTTGGTCTTTATTTATCAATTTCATTGCAATATTGATAAGGGAAGAAAAAGACCTAAGTCCTTGACTTTCTGAACTCGAGGAAAGATTTTAAAAATTCCTTGTAAAAATGTATGATCACAATCAGACTATTGAAACCATTTTAGTTGGGAACAAAGTTCCAAAATTGTCTAGATAGTGGCAAAGAAGCCAAGAAAATAGGAAAGAAACAAAAAGAGAGCAAAAGAGTCAGCTTCAGTGTACAAGCTGGTTCTAGAAGTAGTCTGCTGGGAAAAGGAACCCCCAGCTGAATTTCCAATGTATTCCTGCGCTTGATTCAGTAACTGGTCAATGTAAAAACCAATCCTTTTGTACAACTTCTTCCAGCAACAAAAACTCCAACAGGTTGACACTACCATCATGCCTGTTCCAGACATATTTAAAAGAGAAATGATGATTTTCTTGAAAACCTACTTGCATAAAAGTTGCAAGATGGTGGAGGGATTCCCACATCCTCCTTCCTCCATCTGGCTTGAAAGTATATTTGATAAAATATGCAACAAAGCACATGATTTATAAGGGAGAGTCAAATGGATGATTTGGGAATTGATCTCTTGTTGATAGTAAACTTCATATCCACTCGGTGTGACCTTTTTAAAACAAAATGTGGAGCTGAGGCATGAATCTGCCACAACAATTGTAAAGCAAACATACACACTCCCCTTCACATGCCCCCCCTTCCACACACACCTAGGCACACACAGAGATCAGCATAGCAGATCATGAACACCTTGGAAAAGACTGAAATGCTAAATGCCTCTCTTGATGGGCCAAAGAGCTGGTGCAGTAATTCAAATGCCTGGTCCAAAAATTCTGTTTAATATTTAGCTCCTATTTAAAACACAGCTTTTCATTTCATTCTATTTACAGAATATTTTCATTTCACTTGTTTCTTTAAAATTACTTAGTTCTCACCTGTTGTATGTCTAGGAATATTTTCTTCCAAAAATAGAAAAAAATAGATGATATCTTTTCAGCAGAAAACATTGGTTGATACAATTTTAAACCATCATGATATGGAAGAATTCTTCTGTCCCTCTCGAAGGTGGAAGAAGCATTTGGATCACAGATCTTATACAATGAAATACTTGACATGTTTAAGATGCTTTCAATCAATTTTGATAGTCAATTGCTTATTCGTTGTAAACAGTAATTTTTCAGTGAAGGGAAAGTGTGTGTGGTATATCTACATGATGTGTTCAAAGCCAGTTCCTACTAATGGCCAGGCTGAATTCCAGTAAATAATGTCCCGAATGATATTTTGCCGCCTTCTTTGACACTTCATGAAATCTTACCATGATGAAGTGCTGAAACACAGAGATTTTCTCTTAGAGAGTGTCTCATGTTGTAACCCATCCCATGGATTTTATGCTGTAATTCTTATCTCTTTTAAAATTTGCTATCTTCTGTACAGTTTTCATGAAACTTTCTGTTCAGTAGTGAATAGCACAGATAAATGTCATTTTGTACAACTTTGAATTTACCCCAAGAGCTGAGAGAAAACTTGCTCCTATACTTCAATCCGAGTTTCTTCTATAGTCCAACTTTGTTTCTCTACCATCAAACTTCTCCTTTGTTGCTGCTCCAAGCCCTGTCCAAGGTGACCTTGAATACTTTCAGGGATGGGACACCCACAACTTCTCTGGGCAACCTGTTCCAGTGTTCCAGCACTCCCACAGTAAAAAAGGCCTTCCTTTCATCTAATATGTGTAGGAAATCATAAATCTAGGCATAGAAACTTGGAGTGCAAATTTGAAATTCTTTGGATTTGAAGCACATTTTATATGAATACTGACTTACAGATGACTAAAAGATGTTGATGGGCATTTGAGCTGACAAGTTTTGAAAAAGTGCACGGAAATTAAAACTGAAACCACTAAAATTAAAAACTCCTTGCCATTTTGTTTTTCCTCTCCTATTCAAAATTGCATATGTCAGATATCAGTGCTTCATGCAAACCTCTCAGATGCTCTCAGAGAGAAAGCTTTTCTTTCAGACTAAGTTGCGGTTGACGTAGAACACTAGCAAGGTGTGAAAGTTTTTCTGGGCATCGGGGCAGCACCTTCTCCTTGGATAAGTGTGCAGAATGCATTTTATCCAAACTGGAAAATAGATCCCAGCTCTGTTCTATTCATCATTCTTACTGCATCAGGCCTGAAGATTCTGTGAAAAGTAGCCTGTGGACCTTGAAGATAGCGCATGTGAAACAGATGAGAGGTGATGGAGAAGTTGAGGGAGAGACGAAAGAGCATATGGCACAGTACTGAAACCAGAAAGTATTTCTTCACGTGATCATGGCAGATTGCAGGAGCCACTTGGCACTATCAAACCAGCCCGACTTGGCACTGGTGCCACCTTGGGTCTGGGAACGATCCTGCGTATCGTGGATTTTCAGGAGCAAGCCGACCACTCGCGGGCACAGACCCCAATCAAAAACAATGGCCCGTTTCCCTGACAAACAAAACTCAACTGCCCCTTTTCTGGATGGCAAATTGCAGGACGCACTTGACAGCCCGACTTGGCAGTGGTGCCACCTTGGATCTGGGAACCATCCTGCGTATCAGGCATTTTAAGGAGCTAGCTGGCCACCCCCAGCCATATGCCCCCAAATACAACCCACGGCCCTTTTCTCTGGCAAAAAAAATCAGCTGCCCCGCTTCTGGATGGCAGATTGCAGGAGCTACTTAGTACTATCAAACCAGCCCGACTTGGCACTGGTGACACCTTCGGTCTGGGAACCATCCTGCATATCGTGCATTTTCAGGAGCCAGCCGGCCACTCCCAGCCACAGGCCCCCAAAAACAAACCATGGCCCTTTTCCTTGGCAAACAAAATTCACCTGCCCCGCTTCTCGATGGCTGATTGCAGGAGCCACTTGGTACTATCAAAGAAGCCCGACTTGCCACTGGTGCCACGTTGGGTCTGGAAGCAATCATGCGTATGGTTGATTTTCACGCGCCAGCCGGCCACTCCCAGCCAAAGGACCTCAAACACAAACCTCGGCCCATTTCTCTGGCAAAAAAAACTCAGCTGCCCCGCTTCTGGATGGCAGATTGCAGGAGCCACTTGGTACTATCAAACCAGCCCGACTTGGCACTGGTGCCACCTTGGATCTTTGAACCCTCCTGCGTATCGAACATATTCAGGAACCAGCCGAACACTACTGGCCATAGGCCCCCAGACACAAACATTGGCCCATTTCCCTGGCAAACAAAACTCAACTTCCCCGCTTCTGGATGGCAGATTGCGGGAGCCACTTGGTACTATCAAACCAGCCCAACAAGGCACTGGTGCCACCTTGGGTCTGGGAACCATCCTGCACATCGTGGATTTTCAGGAAACAGCCGGCCACTGCCAGCCACAGGCCCCCAAACACCAACCACGGCCCATTTCCCTGGCAAACAAAACTCAGCTGCCCTGCTTCTGGATGGCAAATTGCAGGACGCACTTGACAGCCCGCCTTGGCAGTGGTGCCACCTTGGGTCTGGGAACCATCCTGCGTATCAAGCATTTTAAGGAGCTAGCTGGCCACTCCCAGCCATAGGCCCCCAAACACAACCCACGGCCCTTTTCTCTGGCAAACAAAAATCAGCTGCCCCGCTTCTGGATGGCAGATTGCAGGAGCTACTTAGTACTATCAAACCAGCCCGACTTGGCACTGGTGCCACCTTGGGTCTGGGAACCATCCTGCGTATCGTGCATTTTCAGGAGCCAGCCGGCCACTCCCAGCCACAGGCCCCCAAATCCAAACCTCGACCCTTTTCCCTTGGAAAAAAAAAAATCACCTGCCACGCTTCTGGATGGCACATTGCAGGAGGAACATGGTACTGTCAAACAAGCTCGACTTGGCACTGGGGCCTCTTTGGGTGTGGAAAACATCCTGCGAACCGTGGATTTTAAGGCGTCAGGCAGCCACTCCCTGCCATAGGCCACCAAACAAAAACAACGGCCCTTTTCCCTGGCAAAGAAAACTCACCTGCCCCGCTTCTGCATGGCAGATTGCAGGAGCCACTTGGTACTATCAAACCAGCTAGACTTGGCACTGTGTTGAAAACGAAGGGAAGCCAATCCACCTTGTCGTTGATCAGCATTGACTAATTTATTGATAAAATCAGCCACTTTATATAACAGTGGTGATTAACCTCATGCATATTGCAAAATCCAAGCTCACTAGAGGTTAACAGCGAAAACTCTAACCCCTCCTTTTGTTTTACCATACCCATGATTGTTTATTGAAAACAGGGCCAGCGCTCCCACTGTGATATGAAAGCCAAGTATTGGAGAGTGTTTTTTTTACTTCTTTAGAAGTTTAGAATATGCAGAAAAGATGCTAGCTGGGGACTTGCAATTAATGAATTATTTGCTCTAAGTAGGTCAAATGACATTAGCTTTCAAAAAGGAAAAGTAGTCTTATTCCACGTGCCAATTCTAAAGTAGATTAATAAGCCTTAAGCAGAAGATGGATGTGAAGAGGGATATGACATGAAAGTTTAAAGCAACACTGCTGACAGCAAAAGGCTTACCTGCTGCAGATACAGGAGACAAAATACTATTTTGACAGAAACATTGCTCTTCAGACGACAGTAAAATTCTGAGTGACAGCAAAATTTACTCAGTCATGACAGTAAAATTTGCTCACATCCAAATGTGCTAATCAATTCTTAGTGTAAGCTAAGCACCTTAAGCAAAGGGTAGTTCAAGCGTAACTGGTATTTGATGGCAAAAAAGGCAACTTGGCCTGCGTTTCTCACTTCTACTCCATTCAAAAGCTTACTCTGTCTCAGATTCCTTTGGAGGGATACCAACGCAAGCCGCGAAACTGCACAAAAATGATGATTGAAAGAAAGATAGATTAGAAAAATGGAATAATGGTTCATGTTCTTTTCCTTCCAACTGCTTTGTTTGCCCTTTTAAATTTTTGAAGTCCTTTCTGGTGTCACCATGGTTGCACTGCAGCAAGTGTTCGGCTGTAAGCTGTCCATATTGCCAGCTTCTGGACTGCCTTCAGAAAACTTCCCACTGGTTTTTTATAGAAATCACAAGCAGTAGAGATGACAAAGACTGCAGAAACCTTCTCATCTCCTTCTAGAGCAAGACCATGTCTTTCAGCCACTCTTAACTAGACAACTTTCATCAGTCATGAGGGAGTCTCATGTTCAAGAGCTAAGCAGTGACAGCTGTAAATGACAAAAAGCAGACTGAAATTCTCTTGGGACTCCAGCAGAGAGCAATGAAGGAGGTTGAATTCACCTTCTTGGGAAGTTCTAAAATGCACGTTAACTTGAGCACAGGAGCTAAGCCATCGTAACCTTTGTTGAGTATGTCTGTGTAGACAGAGTTTCCATCACTGCAGAAGCAATGTTATTTAACCCACGTTATCATCTCTAGCTGCTAAGCTGCACTTCTTGCAAAGTATCTGCAACGTATTTTACAGGGTGGGCTTTTATGTGTAATCCCTGAGTAACAGTGCAAAGAGAAGTACTTGGGGTGTGGGGTGGGGGGGGAACCGCAACTCTTAGGTTTTTCAAATAATGGTTCCATTTGAAAGTCAAAAAAGATTTCAAACCTTTCTTTCCTTCAAACCTTTCTTTCCTAGACGTATTACCAGCACAAACTGTACCAGAATTTATGACCCGTAACTGTACCGTGGACGCTCTTTCTCTGGACTATTCCTTAAGAAACAAAGTCCTCACTAGAAATAAAACAAAATTAGCCAAAGTATTGGCCTGGGTTAGTTCCAAGGCTCTGTACTAAAGGCCAAACACGTGTAATAATAGTAACGAGTGGACTAAAAGTTAAATCAATAGAGCATTACTCAGTTCAAAGACATCTTGTGTCCTAATGTTCTCACAGAAGACTGTAAAAACCTGTCTATTTTTGTGGGTTTCTTTTATCCATTTAGCTGTACCTTCTACTTCTCTCCACTGTCTGAGAACATTGATGATAAGGTTGGATGACCTCATGTCAACTTGTAGAAGTAAAGAAAGAGAAGCCAGTAAAGAAAGGCAAATTTGTTAATTGCAGGTGGAAAGAGGGAGGCCAACAAAAGAAAACAAAAGAACAGTAATAATGAAATGCTCCCCTGTCTTCTGTGAAAAGTAAAGGCACAGACAAGAAAGAACAAGTGCAAACTTCTCACTAGAGAAAGGCACTTGATCTGACTCAAGTATTTTGCGGTACATTTCTTGCTGTTTCTCATGCCAAACATATTAACCATTGAAGGTGTCGCTTTCCTCTTTCTGGAATACAGCTAGGAAGATGGCTGTGTCATTGCTGACACGCTGCTATTCTCAGAGGTGTCCAGCTGAAAGTCCTAGATCAATTGATTTGCTCTGTCACTTTGATATTGCATGACTTACAGTTTCAGCACCTGAACTTGCCAGCCCTACAATTCTTTGCCCCTTGAATGGTTAGATAGGCTCCTTGGCAACTGGCATTTGTAAGGACATGAAACTATGCAGAATTTGCACCGTGAGATGATGCCAAATGAGTCACGCCAGCGGATTAACTAGGGCATGCAAGGCAGAGAAAGGGAAATGAGAGCACAAGAAGAGAGTACACAAGAAGAGAGTACAATCTCCTTTTTTCTGAAACACTGTAGAGATCAAACTGAACACAAATCCTCCTAGGGGTAGTTCTTGCAAAAGACTAAGAGTTCTTTTTGTGTTCACAGGCCTGGAATATTTAGCTTTGGATCACGGCAAAATGCAGATGACAAAACGAGGTCTTGAAGTCACATCCAGTATGGAGCGGTATGAAAGAGGAAAGCAGCTGAGAGCGTCAACCCTGCTAAGTAGTCTCAGTATTCTTCTTGACATGAGCAGAAATTTGAAATGAGTCTCTGAAAATGACAAAGGAGGCAGAAGAAAAGGGAGCGATGACTCCTCTGGCAGAGTGTTTCCTAACAGGGATCTTCAAAATGGAAAGGTTGGATCATCCTTTCAACTGAAGGAAGGTATGAAAACAACAGGAAGGAAATGGCATCAAATACTCTGGGCAGTGTACTTCTAGACAGAAAGGCCACTGATGGAAAACCAACTCAACTGGCACCAATGCAGCAGCATTGTACTAAAGCCAGAAATGTCCAGCACTTCACTCTCTGCCATTCCATTCAGATGCACACAGCAGCTCTGCAACATTCCTACTGATCATCTCCTTGGAAAACTGGGAGTGAGGGTTCGTGGTGATGCAGAGTCCCCAGGCAGATGCAAAGGAGAGCTGCTTTCTTGCAAAAACCAGGCTTTTGAAACACTCAGGCTGCGGGGGACAGGACAGGTATAAGTCCAATGGTGTCAGGAACCCACGCCTTAAAAAAGGAACCCACTAGGCCGCGGCAAAATATCCAAATATGGATAACATGGTAACCAGACCAGTGAAGAGATTTTTGCTTTTATTTCCAGCACATCAGTCTCAAAATACAAAATGGAGACATGACAGCTCACTGATCCACACCAAAAAATGTCTCCTTCCACAGGGCTCATACAGCAATACATAAAATCATCTCAGACTAGAATTCAGCCAATCAGACACAGAAAACACATATTGACAAGCATTCTATCCAATCTTATAAAACATAGGTCATCGTAGCTAAAACAAAGACTAGTTGATAAGAGACAAAGAACAGAGTTCTATTCATGCTAACCTTCGAAAGATATACATTAAATAACCTTGTTGCCATCCTAAAGCCAATTCTACAGAAGCCTATTGTTATTTGTCACGTCTACTGCTTGGGAAACTTTTCTGCTTGCATGGAAAACTTTTTCTGCTTGCATGGGAAACTTTTCTGCAATGCTAACAAAACTCCAGTCTAAGGCCTACATACTTCTTTTTAACCATTTCTTAAAAATCCTCTAACCTTATGGATTCCAACATTTCCCCCTCTCTGTTTGACCCAGAAGCTTTCATTTTCTTGTCGCTTGCTATTTGCGTTTCATAGCTCTATTGCAAAATTTCTGCTTATTATCTGCTGAAGACCTATTTTCACTAAACTGAAGCATTGCTATATTACGGCACAGCAACTTAATGCTGTGAAGACCCAATCCCTGAAAGAGAGACATGAATCACGTTTGGCAACAGTCACAAGGCATCGTTCAAAAAACTCTGGTCGATTCCAAGGCCTTAATTCAAAAGCTTCGTTCATGTCAATACCCTCATCTACTGCTTTCGTGAGATTTCGTACACTCTCTGTGCTTCTACTTCCTAATTCTCCTGCTTGAATGACAAAAACTTCTCGGACTGTTTTGTTCATCATTGGCCGAAGACAACAGAGTATACAAGGTGCCACTATCAATATCAGTATTAGAACACCTAATATGTAAAGACCTATCTTGCAAAGTTGCCTTAGCCAAGGTGCAAAACTCCAGTTTTGAAACAAATCATCCAACCAGGAACCTCCATCTTCTTTAATTTGGGCTGTCAGATCCTTTAATTTTTGAATGCTTTTGTGAATGGATTCAGAATGATCAGACAAATTCATACAACACAATCCTTCAAATTCCTCACAACCATGTCCTTGTGCCAGTAAAAGAAAATCAATGGCTGCTCTGTTTTGAAGAGTAGCATGTCTAATACTATCAACATCGGTCAACATATCACTGATTGCGGAGGATGTGGCATTAGCTTGTTTGCTCAGCCAACATCCAACTCGATCTAATTGTCTCAATGCCACAGCTGAAGCCAATTGGGGTAGAAATATACCTGCTGAAACCCTTCTGGCGGCATTCCAAGGCATAAAATCACTCTGACAGTTCTCATCATAATGAGGAACAGCTCTTGTTTTCCTTTGTTTCTTTTTCATCACTGCTTTGGCAGTGGGGGCAATTATGGTAAGCATACCAATGCTGCAAGGGCCACCTTCAAGGTGGGCTGGAATGCCTTGCCAACCTCTGTCTCCGCAAATGATCCAATACCCTTTTGGCAATTGCCGTGGATATTGGTCCGTCTCCAGAAACACATCCCAACTGTTTGAAACATTTGCTGCCCTGAGAAGTTTGTTGGACCAAATGTTCCAATTGAAGGAAGGACTGTTTCCATTGTCAATTCCACCTGGTTTACCATTGGATTCTTTTCTGACCAAAGGAAACTCTTTCACTGGCACACCAACCAAACAGGTTGAGAAAGGCTTTTCTGGTTCCGAATTAGACAGACATATAGTATCCGATCCGGCAGCCTTGGCTAAGGTCACCCAAACATTCGTCTTCGGTTGATCCACAGGCAAATCTGCACGACAAAAAACAATTAAAATCAAGCAAAACAAGTATACCATTTGATTCTGCCCCATCTCTTTCAAGAACTAAGTTTTGGCAGAATTCTTTCTAAACAAAAACAAGAACCTAAATTTTCAGCCAAAAATTAGCTTTGTTAAACAAACATTCAGCATTCAATTAGTATACTCATAAATAACATTGGCACAAAATCAGAGTTCATGGGTTCCACCGATGCACAAAGAACGTCAGGCACAAGAGGCGTCAGGCGAGACCCGGGATCCTTCGATTCGGTCCACGTCTGCGTACTTGCTTCCTCAGTTCTAGGCTCGACAACAGGTTCTGAAGTGCGATACAGTTTGACGTTTTTGGCAGGAACCCACTTAATTCTTCCAGCACCTGTGGAAATAGAAGCATACCCTTTGCCCCACGTTATTAATTGAAACGGACCTTCCATCTGTCCAGAGTCAGGGTTTCTAATTAGAAGAGGAGGATGTTCTTTCAGTTTTGCCTGTGTGCTATTTGAAAAGTGTCTAAAGATTGGTGGATCTGGTTCTGTACTTGAACTATTTAGAAAATTAAAACCATACAAAGCCTTACTCAGTCTCATCTGTGGGGTGATTTCCGTTCCCCCTCTCTGTTGATCTAATATGCGTTTTAAGGTTTGATGTGTTCTTTCAATGATTGCTTGGCTTGTGGGAGAGTGGGGAATACCAAAAATGTGTCGAACACCCCGTTCATTTAAAAATGTGGCCAATTTTTGAGATATGTATGCGGGACCATTGTCAGTTTTTACTTCTTGGGGTATACCCAATGAAGCAAAAGCTTGCAGGAAATGATGACAGGCATGGCTGCCAGTTTCACCTGTGTGAAGGGAAGCAAAAACTGCACCAGAGAACGTGTCTATGGAAACATGAATATTTTTAAATTTACCAAAAGAAGGCTATTTAGTAACATCTGTTTGCCACAACTGTAGGCTTTGTAAGCCTCGGGGGTTGATTGCTCCTGTAGAAACAGGAGGTTGTACCAATTGACAGTCAGGGCAAGTACGAATGATAGCTTTAGCTTGACTTTTAGTGATTTGGAACATTCACATGAGTGCTTGTGCATTTTGGTGGCAAAAGGCATGACTCGATTTTGCTTGTTCAAAAATATTTGGCAATGTGTTAGAAATGACCATTGTCAGCTTGTCCGCTCTTGCATTTCCTTCCACTAAAAATCCAGGAAGTGAAGAATGCGCCCTAATGTGAGAAACAAAGTATGGATTAGTTCTTTATTGCAAAGTTATAAAAAGACATGAAAGCCAACGATGTAAAGTTTCATTACTAACATCCTTTAAAATGGAACCTTCTATTCTCCTGACTACATTAGCAACATAAGCAGAATCTGTGACCAAATTAAAAGGCTGAGGAAACAGCTGAAAAGCTCAAACTACTGCAGCAAGCTCAACAATTTGAGGGGATCCCTCTACTGTTTGAATATCAGATTCCCAAACATCAGTCTTTTGATTAAACCAAGTCACAACGGACTTGTGGCTTTTACCAGAGCCATCAGTGAAGAGTCACAGCATGTAAAGGTTCTTCACTTAATTTAGGTTTTTCTCTGAAACTCAATTTTGCTTGCAGTAGTTTGTGAGCTGGATAGTGTATGGAACAAACACCTGGAAAACCTAAGAATGCATATTGTAAATCATCAGAATTTTGCATTACCCAATTGAAATAATCATTTTTCAATGGCAAATAGATAACTGAAAATTCTTGACCCGCCAAAGTTAACAATCTGGTTCTAGCCTTAATTATAATGCATGCAATCATTTCTCAAACTGAGCAAATGGTCTTTGAAAACCTGTAGGGAGGAAAAACCCATTCCATTATTAACAAAGGATCTTGTTCTGTGGCATCCCACTGGAAAATGAGACCACAAAGCTGCATCTTCTCTCCTAAGATTGCAAGAAAGAAAGGATTTTCAGGAACGCAGCGATGAGCTTGTCTTTTTTGAAGAGCTTCTGTGACTTTGTCGAGAGCAGCACGAGCTTCAGGGGTTAAAGTTCTTGGCGAAGTGATGTCGCAACTTCCTCTCAGCAAATGGAAGAGTGGACTCAGTTCATCATTGGTGATTCCCAACATCGGTCTGACCCAGTTGATTTCTCCTAGAAGTTGTTGTAACTCTTGTAGGTTGTTGACTCTGGTTCGGATCTGAATTTTCTGTGGTGTTCTTGTCGTCTCAGTCATCTTCCATCCCAGGTACTTCTAAGGTGAAACTTCTTGAATTTTCGTTGCAGAGATTTCAAGTCCAGCTTTTTGAATTTCAGCAACAACACAGTCGCGAGTTTCTTCCATCTCTTCCTTTCAAAGGACTCCACCCTTAAAGCCAATTTTTCTTTCTCTGTATCTATAGATTGACAAACACCAGAACAACCATGTTTTTGCTTAACTGAAAAAGAGTTCCCCGGAACCACAATTTCCCGAGTGGAAGCAGCCACCTCAGCCTCCACCCCAGGCCCAACAGAATCCAATTCAGGTTTCAGTGTCCCTGCACAAACAATTTTAGGAAGTACAGTCACTTCTTCATTTCCATCTTTTACACACTTTGTTCCATCCCCCTTACAAGAGTCACATATTTTTACATTAACAGAACAACGCCAAGAAAAGTCCAAAAGAGTCTCATTTTTTCCCAGAGAGAGAGAAGAAAGATTTTGTTCAACAGAGTTCAAAGCAATACTTTCAGCATTTGCAACAACACTTGTAACGTTCTCCGATACACACACAGTCTCCTGTTTACTGGAATTTATTGAGACAGAACCAGAAGCTTTGTTTTCTGAGTCCAAGTTGATCTTATTATTATCAGTTTGTTTAAAACAGCGCTCCAACAGCGCTCTACAAACCGGCATAAGTTCTCTTAAGCTTTCATCTTTTTTGAGAGAGACTAGATTATAGATTCTCCAGTTTATCTGATCCCAAAAATGAAAAGTAAAAGCAGACTGCAGATTTAAATCTTGCGTATTCGCTTTAACCCAGATAAGTAAGTTTTTAAGCTCAGTTTTTGAAATTTCAGAGTGACCTTTTTCTTGTAACATTGTCTCTAATTGATGAAAAACATCCCATTCAACTTTTGATAAATTCATTCCCATTTTTGTGTTCTTTTAATAATTTTCTTTTTCTCTATTTTGCCTCCCAACGTCACCCAAGCGCTCTCCTGAGATAAGTTATTACAATTTTCTTGGCTTCGGCAGGAGAGATGATACATTGTGCTCCCTGTTAACACTATGCTCTCCGCGGCTGGTACTTCCACGATTTTTCTTTTTTTTTCTTCTATTCTACGTCCTCACACGGGGCACCAATATGCGGTGGACGGGACAGGTATAAGTCCAATGGTGTCAGGAACCCACGCCTTAAAAAAGGAACCCACTAGGCCGCGGCAAAATATCCAAATATGGATAACATGGTAACCAGACCAGTGAAGAGATTTTTGCTTTTATTTCCAGCACATCAGTCTCAAAATACAAAATGGAGACATGACAGCTCACTGATCCACACCAAAAAATGTCTCCTTCAACAGGGCTCATACAGCAATACATAAAATCATCTCAGACTAGAATTCAGCCAATCAGACACAGAAAACACATATTGACAAGCATTCTATCCAATCTTATAAAACATAGGTCATCGTAGCTAAAACAAAGACTAGTTGATAAGAGACAAAGAACAGAGTTCTATTCATGCTAACTTTTTAAAGATATACATTAAATAACCTTGTTGCCATCCTAAAGCCAATTCTACAGAAGCCTATTGTTATTTGTCACGTCTACTGCTTGGGAAACTTTTCTGCTTGCATGGAAAACTTTTTCTGCTTGCATGGGAAACTTTTCTGCAATGCTAACAAAACGCCAGTCTAAGGCCTACATACTTCTTTTTAACCATTTCTTAAAAATCCTCTAACCTTATGGATTCCAACATTTCCCCCTCTCTGTTTGACCCAGAAGCTTTCATTTTCTTGTCGCTTGCTATTTGCATTTCATAGCTCTAGTGCAAAATTTCTGCTTATTATCTGCTGAAGACCTATTTTCACTAAACTGAAGCATTGCTATATTACGGCACAGCAACTTAATGCTGTGAAGACCCAATCCCTGAAAGAGAGACATGAATCACGTTTGGCAACAGTCACAAGGCATCGTTCAAAAAACTCTGGTCGATTCCAAGGCCTTAATTCAAAAGCTTCGTTCATGTCAATACCCTCATCTACTGCTTTCGTGAGATTTCGTACACTCTCTGTGCTTCTACTTCCTAATTCTCCTGCTTGAATGACAAAAACTTCTCGGACTGTTTTGTTCATCATTGGCCGAAGACAACAGAGTATACAAGGTGCCACTATCAATATCAGTATTAGAACACCTAATATGTAAAGACCTATCTTGCAAAGTTGCCTTAGCCAAGGAGCAAAACTCCAATTTTGAAACAAATCATCCAACCAGGAACCTCCATCTTCTTTAATTTGGGCTGTCAGATCCTTTAATTTTTGAATGCTTTTGTGAATGGATTCAGAATGATCAGACAAATTCATACAACACAATCCTTCAAATTCCTCACAACCATGTCCTTGTGCCAGTAAAAGAAAATCAATGGCTGCTCTGTTTTGAAGAGTAGCATGTCTAATACTATCAACATCGGTTGTGGAAGGGGCTAGCAGCGGGCCTGTTAGCTAAAGGAGCGAGAATTAAGAAGAAGAAGCAGCTGATTAGGAGCTTTCTCCAAGGCCATAACCGAGTAGATCGAGAGAAGCAAGATAAGAACATTCTGCAGCTGGATGAAGCATTTTTAGAAAGTTAGGTGGAGTCAGAGTAACTTTTCACCAATGGCATGGTATTGAATTATTGTGGCCAATAGCTAAGGTAGAGGAAGTGTAAACAAATGAAAAGTGTATAAAAGATCAGCCATTTTCATTAATAAACTGTTGCCAAGTGTTGCCGACTGAGACTGCTTGTGGTCTCTGCTTTATGTCGTGACCGCCTCGACTGCGACATTTTGGAGACGCCGACGTGATAAGAACATAGTCGGTGGGGGCCCATACGGGGTCCTAGCAATTGGCAACCGTGACCCACTGGGACGTAGTGGGGGAGGCGGCGTTGGTGCAGCTGAGAGTGGCAGGTGGAAGCCACAGGGAGGTCCGGACCTGATTCCCTTTAATCAAGACACCTGGAAGTAGGTGAGCCACCAACTAGTAATAACGGGACAAAATTTATCTAAAGAGGAAGAAAGTGTTCTGTCTACATGGAAAGTTTTGTTAAAAAATAAGGGAATTAATACATCAGACTATGAGCTTTGTAATATATTGCTGTGGGCTAAATCACAGAATTTTGGCACTGATCCCAACACAGCATTTAGTGTTAAGGCATGGAAGAAAGTCGGGGACAGACTATGGCAAGTTATTCCAGCGGGAGATAAAACAGCTGTTGATTTAGCAGTAACCTGGAACTCACTCTTTGAGGCTTTAAAGGAATGGAGAATAGAGAGAGAAACGGAGCAAGATGTGGACGAAGAGTCGGGGCTGATATCTGATGGGGGTGCTGAGGTAGAAGGGGGCCCTGATGGGAAACTTGGTGAAGAAAGTTCGGATGCCATGGGAGTTACCTGGCATGCTGCCAGAGCTTCTGGGAAAGCTGCCAAAGCTTCCGGGAAGGCTGCCAGAGCTTCTGGGCTGGGTGCCAAGGCTTCTGGGAAAGCTGCCAAAGCTTCTGGGAAAGCTGCCAAGGCTTCTGGGAAAGCTGCTAAAACTTCTGGGCAACCTGCCCTAGCCTCTTCTTATCAGACTCCTAAGCCTCCTTATCTCACACCTGCGCAGCAGCTCGAGATGGTGCCTGTATATACTACACCGCTACGCCAGTTAGCTGAAATGTCTTTAGCAGAGAGAAAGGTCCAGCCATCTGCCCCCCCGCTTCCCTCCTCTCTGGTCCAGCCGTCTGCCCCCCCGCTCCCCTCTGAGATGCTTGAACAACCTGCAAGGCCATATCCTCCTTTACCTGACAGTGACAGCAACAGTGAGTCAAGTGATGAGTCGCCCGCAGTAATACCTGAGTTGGGGCAGGGAGCTCTGGTCTCTTCATCTCCTAAGAGCTCTAGTCTTACTGCCCCATGGACTTTGCCTCCATGCCAAGTCACTGTGCTTCCTCAACACCCTCAGGAGTTTTGGGAATTTGTTAGGAGGAAAGCAGTTGAAGAAAAGAACTGGGACATCATAGAAAGGTTAGGTGCTCCAAGAGTACCTCAGGAGAACAGTGCCATTGCAAATGTTGCTTGTGATAACCCTATGGCTTTTCCAGTTTTCAAAGCAGTTCCTGGAACAGGACAGAACGACAGTCATCATGTCTTCGCCTGGAGGGTTGTGCAAGACCTCCAATCAAAAGTAGCTCAATATGGTATTAATTCCTCAGAGGTAATGCAATTAATACGTGTGATTAATGCAGATTTGCTTGCACCTTATGACATCACTCATCTTGCTACAATTCTATTCCAGCCAGTACAATATGGTGTTTTTCAAGAAACTTGGAGGCGAGTGGCTGAGCGCACTGCTTTAACAAATATGCAGTTGCCTCAACACGACCCTCGTCATGCTGTGGGTGTTGATGCCCTAATGGGCTCTGGGCCTTTTGCTAATCCAGATTTACAGGCAAGGTGGGATCCTTCGATTTTGGCACAAGCTCAGCAAATTGGCATGAGTGCCTTAACTAAAGCAGTGGAAATGGCAGCTCCAAAACAGAAATATATTACTGTACAACGAGGAATGAGAGAACCATTTTTGCAGTTTGCAGGGGAACTTGCTGCCGCTATTGAGAAACAAGTAGATGATGAAACTTTGCGAGACAAATTGTGTGTACAATTAGCTAAAGAAAATGCAAACCCAGATTGCAGAAAGATTATTGATACTTTGCCTGGGGAACCCACCTTGTCTGAAATGGTTACTGCTTGCTCGAAAGTTGGTTCAGTCGAGCATAAAATGGCAGCTCTTGCTGCAGTGTTAAGACCTTCAGCGAAGTGTTATAATTGTGGACAACAAGGGCACGTAAAGTCACAGTGTACTGTCCAGAAAACAACATTTAGGCCAAGTGCAAGCAGCGATGTTGTATGCAACCGTTGTGCTAAATTTGGGCACAATGCTAAGCAATGCAGAAGTAGATATGCAAATGGTCAGTTATTGCCGGGAAACTCAAAGAGGAGCGCGAAGGGGCGCGTGGGGAAACAAATACCCCAACAACCACAACAGCAAATGCGGGCCTTCCCAGCCCTGCAAAGCTACCCATTTAACAACAATTCTCAGGGGCAACAAGCGGGTCCGCAGGGATTGATATACCCACTGCTGACACAGTAACCATTTTAACAAAAGAAATATGTAAAGTGCCTCTTGATGCTTATGGTCGGATAGGACGGGGATTGAGTGCGTTTTTGATAGGGAGATCAAGTACTACACTTAGAGGTATTCATGTGCATCTAGGGCTTATTTATGCTGATTATTTAGGGCAGATTCATGCTATGGTATCCATTGATGACCCTCCTGTCACTATTCAGAAAGGAACTTGCATTGCTCAGCTTGTACCTTTTGTGAGTTCTGTTCCAAATGCAGTGGACCGAAGTCGCGGCACAGGAAGCTTTGGATCGACAGGAGTACCTCAAGTGTTCTGGACTGAGAAAGTAACAGAGAGCCGTCCAGAAAAGACATGCACTCTCACCGCCAGTGGATGTCATCCAGGAACTATATCAGTAACAGGTTTGATTGACACTGGAGCAGATGTCACAATACTCTCACGACTTTTCTGGCCTCAATCGTGGCCTCTCACTCATGCAAGTTTTGGACTCCTCGGGTTGGGTGGTGCTACAACAGGTGGCCTGTCAGCCATTGTAATTAATGTGAAACATCCTGATGGCCAACAAGCTAACATCAGACCCTATGTTGCCGATGCTCCTCAAAGTTTGTGGGGACGAGATTGTTTATCTCAATGGGGTGTCAAAATTACTACAGATTTTTAATGGGGGCCACTGTGTTGCAGGGCAATGAACCCCTGACATGGTTGACAGATAAGCCTGTCTGGGTTCGCCAGTGGCCCCTGACTACTGAAAAGCTTACTGCCCTGCAAGAATTAGTTACAGAACAATTACAAGCAGGACACATTGAGGAATCATTCAGTCCCTGGAACACCCCCGTTTTTGTAATAAAAAAGAAATCGGGAAAATGGAGACTTTTACATGATTTACGGCAGATAAATGCTGTAATGGCAACAATGGGAGCCTTGCAACCAGGCCTTCCTACACCCACGATGATTCCACAAGAATGGCAAATAGTTGTCATTGATCTAAAAGATTGTTTCTTCACTATTCCATTGGCTGAGCAGGACAAAGAAAAATTCGCTTTTACGGTGCCTTCTATAAATCATGCTGAACCTGATAAAAGATATCAATGGAAGGTACTCCCACAAGGCATGAAAAATTCGCCAACTATTTGTCAATGGTTTGTGGCACAGGCCTTGTCAAAAGTGAGGGAGCAATTTAAAAACTGCTACTGCTATCATTACATGGATGATATCTTGTTGGCATCTGACAACAAACAACAGTTGTCAGCTCTTAAACAATGTGCTGTGACAAATTTGAAAGACTTTGGCTTGATTATTGCTCCAGAGAAAGTGCAGGAACACATGCCTTGGAAATACCTAGGTATGTTGGTGACCAACACTCAAGTTATGCCTCAACCTGTAAAATTAGACATTGATGTTAAAACTGCTACTGATGTACAGAAATTGGTTGGTTTAATAGGTTGGATTCGATCATATTTAGGCATAACTAATCATCAGATGCAACCATTGTTTGATTTGCTTTCAGGCATCACTTCCTCCACTGATGAGAGGCAATTGACCTCAGCGGCAAAAAAGACCCTAGAAGAAGTTGAATTAGCCCTAGCACAGAAATTTGTTAACAGGATAGATCCCTCTGTTGGTGTTCAAATGTTTATTTTGAAAGACCATGAAATACCATGTGGAATACTGTGTCAATGGAATGATAATTGGGAAGATAAATTGCATATTCTGGAATGGATATTTTTATCTTTCAGATCTCGGAAAACAGCTCCAGGACTTTATGAGCTCTTTGCAGATATTATCATCAAGGGTCGCAGGCGTTGTCATGAGATTTTGGGACAGGACCCTGTGACCATTGTGATACCTGTGCAACAGTGGTATTTTGAATGGTGCTTTCAAAATAATCATGAATTGCAATCTGCCTTATCTTGTTTTACAGGCCAAATCTCATATCACTTGCCTTCTCATCCTGTTCTAACACTGACTAAAGAGATTCCTTTTGAAGGCAAGCAAATTTGCTCTCCTGTTCCAGTGGAAGGTATAACAGTTTTTACAGATGGGTCCGGGAAAACCGGAAAAGCAGCTGTGGCTTGGAGAAAGGATGATCGCTGGGAATATCAGACAGTGATTCAGCAGGCATCTCCTCAACTGGTTGAACTTTCTGCTGTTCTTTTGGCTTTTACTTTGTTTCCTGGTTCTGTAAACATAGTTACTGATTCAGTTTATGTTGCAAATTTGGTTAAGCATTTAGATCAAGCAGTGTTGTATAATATTCAAGAGAAACCATTGTTTACTATATTAGTGAAGTTGTGGACAGTTATTGGTGCTCGAAAACATTCTTACTTTATCATGCACATTCGCAGCCATACATCATTACCAGGATTTTTTGCTGAAGGCAATGCCTATGTAGACTCTTTAGTAGCTGCTGCTGCAATCAAAACTGAACCCAATGTGTTGCAGCAGGCAATTTTATCCCATCAATTTTTTCATCAGAGTGCTCAAGCTTTACAGCAGCAATTCAAATTGTCTACTGCCGAAGCAAAATCTATTCTTTCCTCTTGTCCCGACTGTCATATGACTCATGTCACTCAGTATTATGGTACCAACCCTAGAGGTCTTTCTGCATTAGAAGAATGGCAAACTGATGTTACAAAAATGCCAGAATTTGGTCGCTTTAAGTATGTTCATTTTACAGTTGATACTTTTTCTCACGCAATGGTTGCTTCAGCATTCACAGGAGAGAAAACTCGAGATGCTATTCGTCATTTTTATCATGCCTTTTCTATTCTAGGTGTTCCATGTCATGTAAAAACAGATAACGGCCCAGCATATGCTTCGCAGAAAATGCAAGCATTCTTTCGTGCTTGGGGCATTGAGCATTCAACAGGTATTCCACATGTCCCCACGGGCCAAGCAATTATTGAAAGAGCTCACGGACTTCTTAAACGTCAGGTTCAAAAACAAAAAGGGGGAATGCAACAGGAGTCACCTCAAGTGAGATTAGATAAAGCTGTTTATGTGTTAAACTTCTTGCGTCCCCTACCTGACTCACAGTTATCTCCAATCTTTTGCCATTTTTCTTCTTTGAATTCTAAGCAACCAAATTTCCATAGAAATGTCAAGGTATGGGTCAAGGATTTGATTACTGGTATATGGTCTGGTCCAGTGGAACTGGTAACCTGGGGAAGGGGTTATGCTTGTGTTTTGACAGATAATGGTCCTCGATGGGTTCCTGCTCGCTGTGTCAAACCTTACCTAGAGCGTGCGGGAAAGGAGAGGATTGATGGCTCCACAGCTGAAGCAGAAAGTGCGGATAACACTGGCTGAGATCATACATCACTACTTAAAGATGGATGAAGGAAGAATGGGAATTTTGTTGATGGTTGTGATTGTGATTTTGTGTGTCCCCTCTCTGCTTGGGTTTTTGCAAAGGGCCGTGCAAAAATCCATAGCAGCTGTATTTACAGGTCAAAAACAAAAAAGGGGGATCTGTGGAAGGGGCTAGCAGCGGGCCTGTTAGCTAAAGGAGCGAGAAGTAAGAAGAAGAAGCAGCTGATAAGGAGCTTTCTCAAAGGCCGTTACCAAGGAGATCGAGAGAAGCAAGATAAGAACATTCTGCAGCTGGATGAAGCATTTTTAGAAAGTTAGGTGGAGTCAGAGTAACTTTTCACCAATGGCATGGTATTGAATTATTGTGGCCAATAGCTAAGGTAGAGGAAGGGTAAACAACTGAAAAGTGTATAAAAGATCAGCCATTTTCATTAATAAACTGTTGCCAAGTGTTGCCAACGGAGACTGCTTGTGGTCTCTGCTTTAATTCGTGACCGCCTAGACTGCGACAATCGGTCAACATATCACTGATTGCGGAGGATGTGGCATTAGCTTGTTTGCTCAGCCAACATCCAACTCGATCTAATTGTCTCAATGCCACAGCTGAAGCTAATTGGGGTAGAAATATACCTGCTGAAACCCTTCTGGCGGCATTCCAAGGCATAAAATCACTCTGACAGTTCTCATCATAATGAGGAACAGCTCTTGTTTTCCTTTGTTTCTTTTTCATCACTGCTTTGGCAGTGGGGGCAATTATGGTAAGCATACCAATGCTGCAAGGGCCACCTTCAAGGTGGGCTGGAATGCCTTGCCAACCTCTGTCTCCGCAAATGATCCAATACCCTTTTGGCCATTGCCGTGGATATTGGTCCGTCTCCAGAAACACATCCCAACTGTTTGAAACATTTGCTGCCCTGAGAAGTTTGTTGGACCAAATGTTCCAATTGAAGGAAGGACTGTTTCCATTGTCAATTCCACCTGGTTTACCATTGGATTCTTTTCTGACCAAAGGAAACTCTTTCACTGGCACACCAACCAAACAGGTTGAGAAAGGCTTTTCTGGTTCCGAATTAGACAGACATATAGTATCCGATCCGGCAGCCTTGGCTAAGGTCACCCAAACATTCGTCTTCGGTTGATCCACAGGCAAATCTGCACGACAAAAAACAATTAAAATCAAGCAAAACAAGTATACCATTTGATTCTGCCCCATCTCTTTCAAGAACTAAGTTTTGGCAGAATTCTTTCTAAACAAAAACAAGAACCTAAATTTTCAGCCAAAAATTAGCTTTGTTAAACAAACATTCAACATTCAATTCGTATACTCATAAATAACATTGGCACAAAATCAGAGTTCATGGGTTCCACCGATGCACAAAGGACGTCAGGCACAAGAGGCGTCAGGCGAGACCCGGGATCCTTCGATTCGGTCCACGTCTGCGTACTTGCTTCCTCAGTTCTAGGCTCGACAACAGGTTCTGAAGTGCGATACGGTTTGACGTTTTTGGCAGGAACCCACTTAATTCTTCCAGCACCTGTGGAAATAGAAGCATACCCTTTGCCCCACGTTATTAATTGAAACGGACCTTCCATCTGTCCAGAGTCAGGGTTTCTAATTAGAAGAGGAGGATGTTCTTTCAGTTTAGCCTGTGTGCTATTTGAAAAGTGTCTAAAGATTGGTGGATCTGGTTCTGTACTTGAACTATTTAGAAAATTAAAGCCATACAAAGCCTTAGTCTCATCTGTGGGGTGATTTCCGTTCCCCCTCTCTGTTGATCGAATATGCGTTTTAAGGTTTGATGTGTTCTTTCAATGATTGCTTGGCTTGTGGGAGAGTGGGGAATACCAAAAATGTGTCGAACACCCTGTTCATTTAAAAATGTGGCCAATTTTTGAGATATGTATGGGGGACCATTGTCAGTTTTTACTTCTTGGGGTATACCCAATGAAGCAAAAGCTTGCAGGAAATGATGACAGGCATGGCTGCCAGTTTCACCTGTGTGAAGGGAAGCAAAAACTGCACCAGAGAACGTGTCTATGGAAACATGAATATTTTTAAATTTACCAAAAGAAGGCTATTTAGTAACATCTGTTTGCCACAACTGTAGGCTTTGTAAGCCTCGGGGGTTGATTGCTCCTGTAGAAACAGGAGGTTGTACCAATTGACAGTCAGGGCAAGTACGAATGATAGCTTTAGCTTGACTTTTAGTGATTTGGAACATTCGCATGAGTGCTTGTGCATTTTGGTGGCAAAAGGCATGACTCGATTTTGCTTGTTCAAAAATATTTGGCAATGTGTTAGAAATGACCATTGTCAGCTTGTCCGCTCTTGCATTTCCTTCCACTAAAAATCCAGGAAGTGAAGAATGCGCCCTAATGTGAGAAACAAAATATGGATTAGTTCTTTATTGCAAAGTTATAAAAAGACATGAAAGCCAACGATGTAAAGTTTCATTACTAACATCCTTTAAAATGGAACCTTCTATTCTCCTGACTACATTAGCAACATAAGCAGAATCTGTGACCAAATTAAAAGGCTGAGGAAACAGCTGAAAAGCTCAAACTACTGCAGCAAGCTCAACAATTTGAGGGGATCCCTCTACTGTTTGAATATCAGATTCCCAAACATCAGTCTTTTGATTAAACCAAGTCACAACGGACTTGTGGCTTTTACCAGAGCCATCAGTGAAGAGAGTCACAGCATGTAAAGGTTCTTCACTTAATTTAGGTTTTTCTCTGAAACTCAATTTTGCTTGCAGTAGTTTGTGAGCTGGATAGTGTATGGAACAAACACCTGGAAAACCTAAGAATGCATATTGTAAATCATCAGAATTTTGCATTACCCAATTGAAATAATCATTTTTCAATGGCAAATAGATAACTGAAAATTCTTGACCTGCCAAAGTTAACAATCTGGTTCTAGCCTTAATTATAATGCATGCAATCATTTCTCAAACTGAGCAAATGGTCTTTGAAAACCTGTAGGGAGGAAAAACCCATTCCATTATTAACAAAGGATCTTGTTCTGTGGCATCCCACTGGAAAATGAGACCACAAAGCTGCATCTTCTCTCCTAAGATTGCAAGAAAGAAAGGATTTTCAGGAACGCAGCGATGAGCTTGTCTTTTTTGAAGAGCTTCTGTGACTTTGTCGAGAGCAGCACGAGCTTCAGGGGTTAAAGTTCTTGGCGAAGTGATGTCACAACTTCCTCTCAGCAAATGGAAGAGCGGACTCAGTTCATCATTGGTGATTCCCAACATCGGTCTGACCCAGTTGATTTCTCCTAGAAGTTGTTGTAACTCTTGTAGGTTGTTGACTCTGGTTCGGATCTGAATTTTCTGTGGTGTTCTTGTCGTCTCAGTCATCTTCCATCCCAGGTACTTCTAAGGTGAAACTTCTTGAATTTTCGTTGCAGAGATTTCAAGTCCAGCTTTTTGAATTTCAGCAACAACACAGTCGCGAGTTTCTTCCATCTCTTCCTTTCAAAGGACTCCACCCTTAAAGCCAATTTTTCTTTCTCTGTATCTATAGATTGACAAACACCAGAACAACCATGTTTTTGCTTAACTGAAAAAGAGTTCCCCGGAACCACAATTTCCCGAGTGGAAGCAGCCACCTCAGCCTCCACCCCAGGCCCAACAGAATCCAATTCAGGTTTCAGTGTCCCTGCACAAACAATTTTAGGAAGTACAGTCACTTCTTCATTTCCATCTTTTACACACTTTGTTCCATCCCCCTTACAAGAGTCACATATTTTTACATTAACAGAACAACGCCAAGAAAAGTCCAAAAGAGTCTCATTTTTTCCCAGAGAGAGAGAAGAAAGATTTTGTTCAACAGAGTTCAAAGCAATACTTTCAGCATTTGCAACAACACTTGTAACATTCTCCGATACACACACAGTCTCCGGTTTACTGGAATTTAATGAGACAGAACCAGAAGCTTTGTTTTCTGAGTCCAAGTTGATCTTATTATTATCAGTTTGTTTAAAACAGCGCTCCAACAGCGCTCTACAAACCGGCATAAGTTCTCTTAAGCTTTCATCTTTTTTGAGAGAGACTAGATTATAGATTCTCCAGTTTATCTGATCCCAAAAATGAAAAGTAAAAGCAGACTGCAGATTTAAATCTTGCGTATTCGCTTTAACCCAGATAAGTAAGTTTTTAAGCTCAGTTTTTGAAATTTCAGAGTGACCTTTTTCTTGTAACATTGTCTCTAATTGATGAAAAACATCCCATTCAACTTTTGATAAATTCGTTCCCATTTTTGTGTTCTTTTAATAATTTTCTTTTTCTCTATTTTGCCTCCCAACGTCACCCAAGCGCTCTTCTGAGATAAGTTATTACAATTTTCTTGGCTTCGGCAGGAGAGATGATACATTGTGCTCCGTGTTAACACTTGGCTCTCCGCGGCTGGTACTTCCACGATTTTTCTTTTTTTTTCTTCTATTCTATGTCCTCACACGGGGCACCAATATGCGGTGGACGGGACAGGTATAAGTCCAATGGTGTCAGGAACCCACGCCTTAAAAAAGGAACCCACTAGGCCGCGGCAAAATATCCAAATATGGATAACATGGTAACCAGACCAGTGAAGAGATTTTTGCTTTTATTTCCAGCACATCAGTCTCAAAATACAAAATGGAGACATGACAGCTCACTGATCCACACCAAAAAATGTCTCCTTCAACAGGGCTCATACAGCAATACATAAAATCATCTCAGACTAGAATTCAGCCAATCAGACACAGAAAACACATATTGACAAGCATTCTGTCCAATCTTATAAAACATAGGTCATCATAGCTAAAACAAAGACTAGTTGATAAGAGACAAAGAACAGAGTTCTATTCATGCTAACCTTCTAAAGATATACATTAAATAACCTTGTTGCCATTTGTCACGTCTACTGCTTGGGAGACTTTTCTGCTTGCACGGAAAAATTTGTCTGCTTGCATGGGAAACTTTTCCGCAATGCTCACAAAACTCCAGTCTAAGGCCTACATACTTCTTTTTAACCATTTCTTAAAAATCTAACCTTATGGTTTCCAACATCAGGCCTTTATCAGTTCCATAGCTTTAAGCCATACCAAACACAATTCAACCAACCACCATGCACCACGCTGTGAACACAAAACGGTTCTAGAACTTGTTGATTTACCTCTAATTCAGCTGCCTAACCTCCCACAGTCCTTTTCTACTTAGCCAAAGTAATGGGCCTCAGCCCAAGGCCTTCCTTTTGTAAGCTTCTAGCGAAATGCAGCAGCAAACCACTACTTTCTTCTGTGCCAAGATTTTAGGTAGACTATTTGCATCTGCCCTTCCAGTGAAACCTAATGGGGAGAGAAAAGCCTCTCAGAGATGTTTAGTCATTCCATTTTCTAGACAGGCCAAATCCAAAGAAAAGCAAGCTATGGGATTGTGTACTTGCTCTTACAAAACACCTGCTGCCCTCTGACAATCAACTAGCAGAAAACCAGCCAAACTAAGACTTGAGGCAAACAACCCTTGGAAGGGAATCATGATGTGATCAATCAAGACAACACTTTTCCAGGCTACCGAGATATTGGAAATGTCAGCAAAGGCTTGAGAGCAAAGGCTGAACAAATGGGGAAAGGGTAAAAGAATCCCAAGAAAAACATGACCAAAGGTTAAAACAATTCCAAGAAAAACATAGGCAACTAACCTGTTGAAGCCTTCAGGAAATCAGTGGCCGCTGATTTACATAGGCCATTCAAGTTAATTGACCCCGGCACCATCCACTCCTTTTTCATAGGGTGAGTTGAGACCATGGAATCACAATTCCTTGGATTCTGTTCTTAACTTTAGGAGAGAAGTACAGCAGCTGAATTACCTGCTACTGATATGATACCCAGAAACACAGAGTTGACACATTTCATTCTTGGCCAATCACAAGAAGCAAGACTAAGAGGATAAGGCTGGCTTATTTTCATGACATTTTCTTGTTTGACAGCATGCTCTGATTGCAGTGAAACTTATTCATTAGCTTCTCTCTAAAAGGAGAAAGTCCAGTTCACTATCCTGCCCTACTGCTGCAAGTATATCATTTGGTTTGTCGAGCAAAAAAATTGAATTGGAAGGTAAGGAGCAAAGAGCCGCTCCGGGGCGTCTTTCGGCAGAAGCAGCGCTAAGGAGAGCACTGTGAGCGGCACAATCGTCTTTGCGCGAAGAAGCCGCTTCTTCGGCTCCGAGAGCCGGAGAGAGCGGCAGCTTCGGGAAGGTGAAGAAGGAAGCTGTACAACACTGGGATGGTGTGCGCAGCTTGTTAACTGATAGAAAACAGTACCTTTGCACTCTCCTGACTTTTCCAATCACATGAACATACGATTGGAAGCTGTTTTGGACAACTTTCCATTTCTTCCGACCAAAAACTTAGTAGACATCTCTGAAACTTCTAGAAAACGATGTGAGATGTTTTCTGTGCTGGCACAGTTTTTCCTAGCCAGACATAGTGGAAAAGCCTTTTGCTAAGATGTAGACTAAAAAAGATGCTAAAGACCAAGGTAGGCTGCTGTCCGGAGCTAAGAGCCGCTCTCGGGCGTCTTTCGGCAGAAGCCGCGCTAAGGAGAACACTGTGAGCAACACAGTCGTCTTCGCGCGAAGAAGCCGCTTCTTCGGCTCCGGGAGCCGGAAAAAGCGGCAGCTTCGGGAAGGTGAAGAAGCAACCTGTCCAACACTGGGATTGTGTGCGCAGCTTGCCAACTGATAGAAAACAGTACCTTTGCACTCTCCTGACTTTTCCAATCACATGAACATACGATTGGAAGCTGTTTTGGACAACTTTCCTTGTCTTCTTGCCAAACACTTGGCAGACCACCGTGCAACGTCTAGAACACGATGGGAGATGTTTTCTGTGCTGGCACAGTTTTTCCCCAGCCAGACATAGTGGAAAAGAATTTTGCTAAGATGTAGACTGCAAAAGTTGCTAAAGACGAAGGTAGGATGCTGTCCGGAGCTAAGGGCCGCTCCTGGGCGTCTTTCTACAGAAGCCGCACTACGGAGAGCACTGTGAGCGGCACAATCGTCTTTGCGCGAAGAAGCCGCTTCTTTGGCTCCGGGAGCCGGAGAGAGCGGCAGCTTCGGGAAGGTGAAGAAGCAAGCTGTACAACACTGTGATTGTGTGCGCAGCTTGCCAACTGATAGAAAACAATACCGTTGCACTCTCTTGACTTTTCCAATCACATGAACATACGATTGGAAGCTGTTTTGGACAACTTTGCTTTTCCTCCTGCCAAACACTTGGCAGATCTCCGTGCAACGTCTAGAAGACGATGGGAGATGATTTCTGTGCTGGCACAGTTTTTCCTAGCCAGACATAGTGGAAAAGCCTTTTGCTAAGATGTAGACTACAAAAGATGCTTAAGACCAAGGTAGGCTTCTGTCCGGAGCTAAGAGCCGCTCCCGGGCGTCTTTCGGCAGAAGCCGCGCTAAGGAGAGCACTGTGAGCGGCACAATCGTCTTTGCGCGAAGAAGCTGGTTCTTCGGCTCCGGGAGCCGGAGAGAGCGGCAGCTTCGGGAAGGTGAAGAAGGAAGCTGTACAACACTGGGATTGTGTGCGCAGCTTGCCAACTGATACAAAACAGTACCTTTGCACTCTCCTGACTTTTCAGATCACATGAACATACGATTGGAAGCTGTTTTGAACAACTTTTCTTTTCTTCCTGCCAAACACTTGGCAGATTTCCGTGCAACGTCTAGAAAGCGATGGGAGATGTTTTCTGTGCTGGCACAGTTTTTCCTAGCCAGACATAGCGGAAAAGCCTTTTGCTAAGATGTGGACTACAAAAGACGCTAAAGACGAAGGTAGGATGCTGTCCGGACCTAAGAGCCGCGCCCGGGCGGCTTTCGGCAGAAGCCGCGCTAAGGTGAGCACTGTGAGCAGCACAATCGTCTTTGCGCGACGAAGCCGCTTATTCGGCTCCGGGAGCCAAAGAGAGCGGCAGCTTCGGGAAGGTGAAGAAGCAAACTGTACAATGCTGGGATTGTGTGCGCAGCTTGCCAACTGATAGAAAACAGTACCTTTCCACTCTCCTGACTTTTCCTATCACATGAACATTCGATTGGAAGCTGTTTTGGACAACTTTTCTTCCTGCCAAACACTTGGCAGACCTCCGTGCAACGTCTAGAAAACGATGGGAGATGTTTTCTTTGCTGGCACAGTTTTTCCTAGCCAGACATAGTGGAAATGCCTTTTGCTGAGATGTAGATGAGAAGAGACGCTAAACACGAAAGTACGATGCTGTCCAGAGCTAAGAGCCGCTCACAGGCGTCTTTCGGCAGAAGCCGCGCTAAGGAGAGCACTGTGAGAGGCACAATCGTCTTTGCGCGAAAAAGCCACTTCTTCGGCTCCGGGAGCCAGAGAGAGCGGCAGCTTCGGGAAGGTGAAGAAGGAAGCTGTACAACACTGGGAGTGTGAGCGTAGCTTGTTAAATCATAGAAATCACTACCTTTGCACTCTCTTGACTTTTCCAATCACATGAACATTCGATTGGAAGCTGTTTTGGACAACTTTTCTTTTCTTCCTGCCAAACACTTGGCAGACTTCCGTGCAACGTCTAGAACACGATGGGAGATGTTTTCTGTGCTGGCACAGTTTTTCCTAGCCAGACATAGAGGAAAAGCGTTTTTCTAAGATGTAGACTAGAAAAGATGCTAAAGACGAAGGTAGGATGCTGTCCGGAGCTAAGAGCCGCTCCCGGGCGTCTTTCGGCAGAAGCCGCACTAAGGAGAGCACTGTGAGTGGCACAATCATCTTTGCGCGAAGAAGCCGCTTCTTCGGCTCCGGAAGCCAGAGAGAGCGGCAGCTTCGGGAAGGTGAAGAAGCAAGCTGTACAATGCTGGGATTGTGTGCGCAGCTTGCCAACTGATAGAAAACAGTACCTTTGCACTCTCCTGACTTTTCCTATCACATGAACATTCGATTGGAAGCTCTTTTGGACAACTTTTCTTCCTGCCAAACACTTGGCAGACCTCCGTGCAACGTCTAGAACACGATGGGAGATGTTTTCTGTGCTGGCACAGTTTTTCCTAGCCAGACATAGTGGAAATGCCTTTTGCTGAGATGTAGATGAGAAGAGACGCTAAACACGAAAGTACGATGCTGTCCGGAGCTAAGAGCCGCTCCCGGGCGGCTTTCGGCAGAAGCCGCGCTAAGGAGAGCACTGTGAGCGGCACAATCGTCTTTGCGCGACGAAGCCGCTTATTCGGCTCCGGGAGCCAGAGAGAGCGGCAGCTTCGGGAAGGTGAAGAAGCAAGCTGTACAATGCTGGGATTGTGTGCGCAGCTTGCCAACTGATGGAAAACAGTACCTTTGCACTCTCCTGACTTTTCCAATCACATGAACATTCGATTGGAAGCTGTTTTGGACAAGTATTCTTCCTGCCAAACACTTGGAAGACCTCCGTGCAATGTCTAGAACACGATGGGAGATGTTTTCTGTGCTGGCACAGTTTTTCCTAGCCAGACATAGAGGAAAAGCGTTTTGCTAAGATGTGGACTACAAAAGATGCTAAAGACGAAGGTAGGATGCTGTCCGGAGCTAAGAGCCGCTCCCGGGCGTCTTTCGGCAGAAGCCGCGCTAAGGAGAGACCTGTGAGCGGCACAATCGTCTTTGCGCGAAGAAGCCGCTTCTTCGGCTCCGGGAGCCGAAGAGAGCGGCAGCTTCGGGAATGTGAAGAAGGAAGCTGTACAGCGCTGGGATTGTGTGCGCAGCTTGCCAACTGATAGAAAACAGTACCTTTGCACTCTCCTGACTTTTCCAATCACATGAACATTCGATTGGAAGCTGTTTTGGACAACTTTTCTTCCTGCCAAACACTTGGCAGACCTCCGTGCAACGTCTAGAACACGATGGGAGATGTTTTCTGTGCTGGCACAGTTTTTCCAAACCAGACATAGTGGAAATGCCTTTTGCTGAGATGTAGATGAGAAGAGACGCTAAACACGAAAGTACGATGCTGTCCGGAGCTAAGAGCCGCTCACAGGCGTCTTTCGGCAGAAGCCGCGCTAAGGAGAGCACTGTGAGAGGCACAATCGTCTTTGCGCGAAGAAGCCACTTCTTCGGCTCCGGGAGCCAGAGAGAGCGGCAGCTTCGGGAAGGTGAAGAAGGAAGCTGTACAACACTGGGATTGTGAGCGTAGCTTGTTAAATGATAGAAATCACTACCTTTGCACTCTCTTGACTTTTCCAATCACATGAACATTCGATTGGAAGCTGTTTTGGACAACTTTTCTTTTCTTCCTGCCAAACACTTGGCAGACCTCTGTGCAACGTCTAGAAAGCGATGGGAGATGTTTTCTGTGCGGGCACAGTTTTTCCTAGCCAGACATAGTGGAAAAGCCTTTTGCTAAGATGTGGACTACAAAAGACGCTAAAGACGAAGGTAGGATGCTGTCCGGAGCTAAGAGCCGCTCCCGGGCGGCCTTTGGCAGAAGCCGCGCTAAGGAGAGCACTGTGAGCGGCACAATCGTCTTTGCGCGAAGAAGCTGGTTCTTCGGCTCCGGGAGCCGGAGAGAGCGGCAGCTTCGGGAAGGTGAAGAAGGAAGCTGTACAGCACTGGGATTGTGTGCGCAGCTTGCCAACTGATAGAAAACAGTACCTTTGCACTCTCCTGACTTTTCAGATCACATGAACATACGATTGGAAGCTGTTTTGGACAACTTTTCTTTTCTTCCTTCCAAACACTTGGCAGACCTCCGTGCAACGTCTAGAACACGATGGGAGATGTTTTCTGTGCTGGCACAATTTTTCCTAGCCAGACATAGTAAAAATGCCTTTTGCTGAGATGTAGATGAGAAGAGACGCTAAACACGAAAGTACGATGCTGTCCGGAGCTAAGAGCCGCTCACAGGCGTCTTTCGGCAGAAGCCGCGCTAAGGAGAGCACTGTGAGAGGCACAATCGTCTTTGCGCGAAGAAGCCACTTCTTCGGCTCCGGGAGCCAGAGAGAGCGGCAGCTTCGGGAAGGTGAAGAAGGAAGCTGTACAACACTGGGATTGTGAGCGTAGCTTGTTAAATGATGGAAAACAGTACCTTTGCACGCTC
The DNA here is from genome assembly GCA_031885435.1 of Passerculus sandwichensis. NCBI lineage: Eukaryota > Metazoa > Chordata > Aves > Passeriformes > Passerellidae > Passerculus > Passerculus sandwichensis. Next base: position 1,822,186 of record CM063166.1, on the reverse strand, counting down.
CTGACTTTTCCAATCACATGAACATAAGATTAGAAGCTGTTTTGGACAACTTTTCTTTTCTTCCTGCCAAACACTTGGCAGACCTCCGTGCAATGTCTAGAAAACGATGGGAGATGTTTTCTGTGCTGGCACAGTTTTTCCTAGCCAGAAAAATGGAAAAGCCTTTTGCTAAGATGTAGACTACAAAAGATGCTAAAGACCAAGGTAGGCTTCTGTCCGGAGCTAAGAGCCGCTCCCGGGCGTCTTTCGGCAGAAGCCGCGCTAAGGAGAGCACTGTGAGCGGCACAATCGTCTTTGCGCGAAGAAGCCGCTTCTTCGGCTCCGGGAGCCGGAGAGAGCGGCAGCTTCGGGAAGGTGAAGAAGCAAGCTGTACAACGCTGGGATTGTGTGCGCAGCTTGCCAACTGATAGAAAACAATACCTTTGCACTCTCTTGACTTTTCCAATCACATGAACATTCGATTGGAAGCTGTTTTGGACAACTTTTCTTTTCTTCCTGCCAAACACTTGGCAGACCTCCGTGCAACGTCTAGAACCTGATGGGAGATGTTTTCTGTGCTGGCACAGTTTTTCATAGCCAGACATAGAGGAAAAGCCTTTTGCTAAGATGTAGACTACAAAAGACGCTAAAGACGAAAGTACGATGCTGTCCGGAGCTAAGAGCCGCTCCCGGGCGTCTTTCTGCAGAAGCCGCGCTACGGCGAGCACTGAGAGCGGCACAATCGTCTTTGCGCGAAGAAGCCGCTTCTTCGGCTCCGAGAGCCGGAGAGAGCGGCAGCTTCGGGAAGGTGAAGAAGCAAGCTGTACAACGCTGCGATTGTGTGCGCAGCTTGCCAACTGATAGAAAACAGTACCTTTGCACTCTCTTGACTTTTCCAATCACATGAACATACGATTGGAAGCTGTTTTGGACAACTTTTCTTTTCTTCCTGCCAAACACTTGGCAGACCTCCATGGAACATCTAGAACACAATGGGAGATGTTTTCTGTGCTGGCACAGTTTTTCCTAGCCAGACATAGAGGAAAAGCCTTTTGCTAAGATGTAGGCAACAAAAGATTCTAAAGACGAAGGTAGGCTGCTTTCCGGAGCTAAGAGCCGCTCCCGGGCGTCTTTCGGCAGAAGCCGCGCTAAGGAGAGCACTGTGAGCGGCACAATCGTCTTTGCGCGAAGAAGCCGCTTCTTCGGCTCCGGGAGCCGGAGAGAGCGGCAGCTTCGGGAAGGTGAAAAAGCAAGCTGTACAACGCTGGGATTGTGTGCGCAGCTTGCCAGCTGATAGAAAACAGTACCTTTGCACTCTCCTGACTTTTCCAATCACATGAACATTCGATTGGAAGCTGTTTTGGACAACTTTTCTTTTCTTCCTGCCAAACACTTGGCAGACCTCCGTGCAACGTCTAGAACACAATGGGAGATGTTTTCTGTGCTGGCACAGTTTTTCCTAGCCAGACATAGTAGAAAAGCCTTTTGCTCAGATGTAGACTACAAAAGACGCTAAAGACGAAAGTACGATGCTGTCCGGAGCTAAGAGCCGCTCACAGGCGTCTTTCTGCAGAAGCCGCGCTAAGGAGAGCACTGTGAGCGGCACAATCGTCTTTGCGCGAAGAAGCCGCTTCTTCGGCTCCGGGAGCGGGAGAGAGCGGCAGCTTTGGGAAGGTGAAGAAGCAGGCTGTACAACGCCGGGATTGTGTGCGCAGCTTGCCAACTGATAGAAAACAGTACCTTTGCTCTCTCCTGACTTTTCAGATCACATGAACATACGATTGGAAGCTGTTTTGGACAACTTTTCTTTTCTTCCTGCCAAACACTTGGCAGACCTCCGTGCAACGTCTAGAACACGATGGGAGATGTTTTCTGTGCTGGCACAGTTTTTCCTAGCCAGACATAATGGAAAAGCCTTTTGCTAAGATGTAGACTACAAAAGATGCTAAAGACCAAGGTAGGCTGCTCTCCGGAGCTAAGAGCCGCTCCCGGGCGTCTTTCGGCAGAAGCCGCACTAAGGAGAGCACTGTGAGCGGCACAATCGTCTTTGCGCGAAGAAGCCGCTTCTTCGGCTCCGGGAGCCGGAGAGAGCGGCAGCTTCAGGAAGCTGAAGGAAGCTGTCCAACACTGGGATGGTGTGCGCAGCTTGTTAACTGATAGAAAACAGTACCTTTGCACTCTCCTGACTTTTCCAATCACATGAACATTCGATTGGAAGCTGTTTTGGACAACTTTCCTTTTCTTCTGACCAAACACTTAGTAAACATCTCTGAAACTTCTAGAAAACGATGTGAGATGTTTTCTGTGCTGGCACAGTTTTTCCTAGCCAGACTTAGTGGAAAAGCCTTTTTCTAAGATGTAGCCTAGAAAAGACGCTAAATGCGAAAGTAAGATTCTGTCCGGAGCTAAGAGCCACTCCCAGGCGTCTTTCGGCAGAAGCCGCGCTACGGCGAGCACTGAGAGCGGCACAATCGTCTTTGCGCGAAGAAGCCGCTTCTTCGGCTCCGGGAGCCGGAGAGAGCGGCAGCTTCGGGAAGCTGAAGAAGCAAGCTGTACAACGCTGGGATTGTGTGTGCACCTTGCCAACTGATAGAAAACAGTACCTTTGCACTCTCTTGACTTTTCCAATCACATGAACATTCGATTGGAAGCTGTTTTGGACAACTTTTCTTTTCTTCCTGCCAAACACTTGGCAGACCTCCGTGCAACGTCTAGAACACGATGGGAGATGTTTTCTGTGCTGGCACAGTTTTTCCTAGCCAGACATAGTGGAAATGCCTTTTGCTGAGATGTAGATGAGAAGAGACGCTAAACACGAAAGTACGATGCTGTCCGGAGCTAAGAGCCGCTCCCGGGCGGCTTTCGGCAGAAGCCGCGCTAAGGAGAGCACTGTGAGCGGCACAATCGTCTTTGCGCGACGAAGCCGCTTATTCGGCTCCGGGAGCCAGAGAGAGCGGCAGCTTCGGGAAGGTGAAGAAGCAAGCTGTACAATGCTGGGATTGTGTGCGCAGCTTGCCAACTGATGGAAAACAGTACCTTTGCACTCTCCTGACTTTTCCAATCACATGAACATTCGATTGGAAGCTGTTTTGGACAAGTATTCTTCCTGCCAAACACTTGGAAGACCTCCGTGCAATGTCTAGAACACGATGGGAGATGTTTTCTGTGCTGGCACAGTTTTTCCTAGCCAGACATAGAGGAAAAGCGTTTTGCTAAGATGTGGACTACAAAAGATGCTAAAGACGAAGGTAGGATGCTGTCCGGAGCTAAGAGCCGCTCCCGGGCGTCTTTCGGCAGAAGCCACGCTAAGGAGAGACCTGTGAGCGGCACAATCGTCTTTGCGCGAAGAAGCCGCTTCTTCGGCTCCGGGAGCCGAAGAGAGCGGCAGCTTCGGGAATGTGAAGAAGGAAGCTGTACAGCGCTGGGATTGTGTGCGCAGCTTGCCAACTGATAGAAAACAGTACCTTTGCACTCTCCTGACTTTTCCAATCACATGAACATACGATTGGAAGCTGTTTTGGACAACTTTTCTTTTCTTCCTGCCAAACACTTGGCAGACCTCCATGGAACATCTAGAACACAATGGGAGATGTTTTCTGTGCTGGCACAGTTTTTCCTAGCCAGACATAGAGGAAAAGCCTTTTGCTAAGATGTAGGCAATAAAAGATTCTAAAGACGAAGGTAGGCTGCTTTCCGGAGCTAAGAGCCGCTCCCGGGCGTCTTTCGGCAGAAGCCGCGCTAAGGAGAGCACTGTGAGCGGCACAATCATCTTTGCGCGAAGAAGCCGCTTCTTCGGCTCCGGGAGCCGGAGAGAGCGGCAGCTTCGGGAAGGTGAAAAAGCAAGCTGTACAACGCTGGGATTGTGTGCGCAGCTTGCCAGCTGATAGAAAACAGTACCTTTGCACTCTCCTGACTTTTCCAATCACATGAACATTCGATTGGAAGCTGTTTTGGACAACTTTTCTTTTCTTCCTGCCAAACACTTGGCAGACCTCCGTGCAACGTCTAGAACACAATGGGAGATGTTTTCTGTGCTGGCACAGTTTTTCCTAGCCAGACATAGTAGAAAAGCCTTTTGCTAAGATGTAGACTACAAAAGACGCTAAAGACGAAAGTACGATGCTGTCCGGAGCTAAGAGCCGCTCCCGGGCGTCTTTCTGCAGAAGCCGCGCTACGGCGAGCACTGAGAGCGGCACAATCGTCTTTGCGCGAAGAAGCCGCTTCTTCGGCTCCGGGAGCCGTAGAGAGCGGCAGCTTCGGGAAGGTGAAGAAGCAAGCTGTACAACGCTGCGATTATGTGCGCAGCTTGCCAACTGATAGAAAACAGTACCTTTGCACTCTCTTGACTTTTCCAATCACATGAACATACGATTGGAAGCTGTTTTGGACAACTTTTCTTTTCTTCCTGCCAAACACTTGGCAGACCTCCATGCAACATCTAGAACACAATGGGAGATGTTTTCTGTGCTGGCACAGTTTTTCCTAGCCAGACATAGTGGAAAAGCTTTTTGCCGAGATGTAGATGTGAAGAGACACTAAACACGAAAGTACGATGCTGTCCGGAGCTAAGAGCCGCTCCCGGGCGTTTTTCGGCAGAAGCCGCGCTAAAGAGATCACTGTGAGCAGCACAATCGTCTTTGCGCGAAGAAGCCGCTTCTTCGGCTCCGGGAGCCGGAGAGAGCGGCAGCTTCGGGAAGGTGAAGAAGGAAGCTGTACAACACTGGGATTGTGTGCGCAGCTTGCCAACTGATAGAAAACAATACCTTTGCACTCTCCTGACTTTTCCAATCACATGAACATACGATTGGAAGCTGTTTTGGACAACTTTTCTTCCTGCCAAACACTTGGCAGACCTCCGTGCAACGTCTAGAACACGATGGGAGATGTTTTCTGTGCTGGCACAGTTTTTCCTAGCCAGACATAGTGGACAAGCATTTTGCTAAGATGTAGACTACAAAAGACGCTAAAGACGAAAGTAGGATGCTCTCCGGAGCTAAGAGACGCTCCCGGGCGTCTTTCGGCAGAAGCCGCGCTAAGGAGAGCACTGTGAGCGGCACAATCTTCTTTGCGCGAAGAAGCCGCTTTTTCGCTTCCGGTTGCCGGAGAGAGCGGCAGCTTCGGGAAGGTGAAGAAGGAAGCTGTACAACACTGGGATTGTGTGCGCAGCTTGCCAACTGATAGAAAACAATACCTTTGCACTCTCCTGACTTTTCCAATCACATGAACATTCGATTGGGAGCTTTTTTGGACAACTTTTCTTTCTGCCAAACACTTGGCAGACCTCCGTGCAACGTCTAGAACACGATGGGAGATGTTTTCTGTGCTGGCACAGTTTTTCCTAGCCAGACATAGTGGAAAAGCATTTTGCTATGATGTAGACTACAAAAGACGCTAAACACGAAGGTAGGATGCTGTCCGGTGCTAAGATACGCTCCCGGGCGTCTTTCGGCAGAAGCCGCGCTAAGGAGAGCACTGTGAGCGGCACAATCGTCTTTGCGCGAAGAAGCCGCTTCTTCGGCTCCGGGAGCCGGAGAGAGCGGCAGCTTCGGGAAGGTGAAGAAGGAAGCTGTACAACGCTGGGATTGTGTGCGCAGCTTGCCAACTGATAGAAAACAGTACCTTTGCACTCTCCTGACTTTTCCAATCACATGAACATTCGATTGGAATCTGTTTTGGACAACTTTCCTTTTCTACCTGTCAAACACTTGGCAGACAACTCTGCAACTTCTAGGACACGATGGGAGATGTTTTCTGTGCTGGCACCGTTTATTTTAGCCAGATGTAGTGGAAAAGCTTTTTGCTAAGATGTAGACGACAAGAGAGGCTAAAGCGTGGATGTAAGCAAATGACACCCATCTTTAAAAAAGGCAATTAAGGGGACTCGCGATAGTACAAACCAGCCAGCCTTTTTTTTATCCCCAGGAAGTTGATGAAGCAGCTCTTCCTGGAAAACCTTGCCAGGCACATGAAAGACGACCAAATAGTGTAGTTAGCATGATTTTTCAGGGGAATTTCATGCTGAACATCACTTTAGGCTCCTCTGATGAATCAACTTGACTGGTAGATGAAGGGAATATTATCTGCCTGGGCTTCAGGGAGGTTTTTGACATATCTCTACATGGCAGCACACATACATATGGAAGCAATAGTGCAAAGGGGAGGGAATCAGTGTCTTTTCAGTGATGCTGAGGGAAAGGACAAGAGGCAGTGGGCACACACTGAAATACAGGAGATTGCCTTTGAACATCAGTAAATGTTTCTTTACTGTGAGGGTGACTGAACCACGGCACAGACTGCCCAGAAAGATTGTGGAGCCTGGATCTTTGAAGACATTAAACGTACACCCAGATAGAATCCTGGGCAAGCGGCTCTAGGTATCCTGGTTTAGGCAGGGGGGTTGGGCCTGGTTAGCCCCACCAACCCCTTCCACTCTCATTCATTCTGTGCTAGTGAATTCTCTTCAAGATGCATTTCAAGCACTGGCATGACAAAGTTCTGTGCAGACAGAGATCCAAATGGACATGGCATCTAAGTTCCTTAATCAGTGTTCAAGAAGAATGCAAAACTCTGGCACAAGTGTCTCTTCCCTAACTGAATCCCTTTCATGGGAAAATTCCCAGCTCTAGAAAGATCTTCTGATACGCATGCTTAAGACTGACACTGGCTGAGCAAATTTCTCCCTATGTGTATCTAAGACCAGTTAGGATCTTCACCCAAAGTGCTGTCAACATAGTCACAGAATGCCTATTGTTAAGAAGTGACAACTTCCATCAGAATGGCAACTATTGGTCCACAAAATGGATGAATGGATGGGAATTATCTACGTGGGTTAAAAACAAAAATAAAGAGTTGGTCTTTATTTATCAATTTCATTGCAATATTGATAAGGGAAGAAAAAGACCTAAGTCCTTGACTTTCTGAACTCGAGGAAAGATTTTAAAAATTCCTTGTAAAAATGTATGATCACAATCAGACTATTGAAACCATTTTAGTTGGGAACAAAGTTCCAAAATTGTCTAGATAGTGGCAAAGAAGCCAAGAAAATAGGAAAGAAACAAAAAGAGAGCAAAAGAGTCAGCTTCAGTGTACAAGCTGGTTCTAGAAGTAGTCTGCTGGGAAAAGGAACCCCCAGCTGAATTTCCAATGTATTCCTGCGCTTGATTCAGTAACTGGTCAATGTAAAAACCAATCCTTTTGTACAACTTCTTCCAGCAACAAAAACTCCAACAGGTTGACACTACCATCATGCCTGTTCCAGACATATTTAAAAGAGAAATGATGATTTTCTTGAAAACCTACTTGCATAAAAGTTGCAAGATGGTGGAGGGATTCCCACATCCTCCTTCCTCCATCTGGCTTGAAAGTATATTTGATAAAATATGCAACAAAGCACATGATTTATAAGGGAGAGTCAAATGGATGATTTGGGAATTGATCTCTTGTTGATAGTAAACTTCATATCCACTCGGTGTGACCTTTTTAAAACAAAATGTGGAGCTGAGGCATGAATCTGCCACAACAATTGTAAAGCAAACATACACACTCCCCTTCACATGCCCCCCCTTCCACACACACCTAGGCACACACAGAGATCAGCATAGCAGATCATGAACACCTTGGAAAAGACTGAAATGCTAAATGCCTCTCTTGATGGGCCAAAGAGCTGGTGCAGTAATTCAAATGCCTGGTCCAAAAATTCTGTTTAATATTTAGCTCCTATTTAAAACACAGCTTTTCATTTCATTCTATTTACAGAATATTTTCATTTCACTTGTTTCTTTAAAATTACTTAGTTCTCACCTGTTGTATGTCTAGGAATATTTTCTTCCAAAAATAGAAAAAAATAGATGATATCTTTTCAGCAGAAAACATTGGTTGATACAATTTTAAACCATCATGATATGGAAGAATTCTTCTGTCCCTCTCGAAGGTGGAAGAAGCATTTGGATCACAGATCTTATACAATGAAATACTTGACATGTTTAAGATGCTTTCAATCAATTTTGATAGTCAATTGCTTATTCGTTGTAAACAGTAATTTTTCAGTGAAGGGAAAGTGTGTGTGGTATATCTACATGATGTGTTCAAAGCCAGTTCCTACTAATGGCCAGGCTGAATTCCAGTAAATAATGTCCCGAATGATATTTTGCCGCCTTCTTTGACACTTCATGAAATCTTACCATGATGAAGTGCTGAAACACAGAGATTTTCTCTTAGAGAGTGTCTCATGTTGTAACCCATCCCATGGATTTTATGCTGTAATTCTTATCTCTTTTAAAATTTGCTATCTTCTGTACAGTTTTCATGAAACTTTCTGTTCAGTAGTGAATAGCACAGATAAATGTCATTTTGTACAACTTTGAATTTACCCCAAGAGCTGAGAGAAAACTTGCTCCTATACTTCAATCCGAGTTTCTTCTATAGTCCAACTTTGTTTTTCTACCATCAAACTTCTCCTTTGTTGCTGCTCCAAGCCCTGTCCAAGGTGACCTTGAATACTTTCAGGGATGGGACACCCACAACTTCTCTGGGCAACCTGTTCCAGTGTTCCAGCACTCCCACAGTAAAAAAGGCCTTCCTTTCATCTAATATGTGTAGGAAATCATAAATCTAGGCATAGAAACTTGGAGTGCAAATTTGAAATTCTTTGGATTTGAAGCACATTTTATATGAATACTGACTTACAGATGACTAAAAGATGTTGATGGGCATTTGAGCTGACAAGTTTTGAAAAAGTGCACGGAAATTAAAACTGAAACCACTAAAATTAAAAACTCCTTGCCATTTCCTTTTTCCTCTCCTATTCAAAATTGCATATGTCAGATATCAGTGCTTCATGCAAACCTCTAAGATGCTCTCAGACTAAAAGCTTTTCTTTCAGACTAAGTTGCGATTGACGTAGAACACTAGCAGGAGTGAAAGTTTTTCTGGGCATCAGGGCAGCACCTTCTCCTTGGATAAGTGTGCAGAATGCATTTTATCCAAACTGGAAAATAGATCCCAGCTCTGTTCTATTCATCATTCTTACTGCATCAGGCCTGAAGATTCTGTGAAAAGTAGCCTGTGGAACTTGAAGATAGCGCATGTGAAACAGATGAGAGGTGATGGAGAAGTTGAGGGAGAGACGAAAGAGCATATGGCACAGTACTGAAACCAGAAAGTATTTCTTCACGTGATCATGGCAGATTGCAGGAGCCACTTGGCACTATCAAACCAGCCTGACTTGGCACTGGTGCCACCTTGGGTCTGGGAACCATGCTGCGTATCATGGATTTTCAGGAGCCAGCCGGCCACTCCCAGCCACAGGCCCCCAAAAACAAACCGTGGCCCTTTTCCTTGGCAAACAAAATTCACCTGCCCCGCTTCTGGATGGCAGATTGCAGGAGCCACTTGGTACTATGAAACATGCCCGACTTGGCACTGGTGCCACCTTGGGTCTGGAAGCAATCATGCGTATGATTGATTTTCAGGAGCCAGCCGGCCACTCCCAGCCATAGGAACTCAAACACAAACCTCGGCCCATTTCTCTGGCAAACAAAACTCAGCTGCCCCGCTTCTGGATGGCAGATTGCAGGAGCCACTTGGTACTATCAAACCAGCCAGACTTGGCACTGGTGCCACCTTGGATCTGGGAACCATCCTGCGTATCGTACATATTCAGGAACCAGCCGAACACTGCTGGCCATAGGCCCCCAGAAACAAACATTGGCCCATTTCCCTGGCAAACAAAATTCAGCTTCCCCGCTTCTGGATGGCAGATTGCGGGAACCACTTGGTACTATCAAACCAGCCCAAAAAGGCACTGGTGCCACCTTGGCTCTGGGAACCATCCTGCCTATCGTGGATTTTCAGGAAACAGCCGGCCGCTGCCAGCCACAGGCCCCCAAAAACCAACCAAGGCCCTTTTCTCTGGCAAACAAAACTCAACTGCCCCTTTTCTGGATGGCAAATTGCAGGACGCACTTGACAGCACGACTTGGCAGTGGTGCCACCTTGGGTCTGGGAACCATCCTGCCTATCAATGAATTCCAGGAGCCAGCTGGCCACTCTCGGCCACAGGCCCCCAAATCCAAACCTCGACTATTTTCCCTTGCAAAAAAAAAATCACCTGCCACGCTTCGGGATGGCACATTGCAGGAGGAACATGGTACTGTCAAACAAGCTCGACTTGGCACTGGTGCCTCTTTGGGTCTGGAAAACATGCTGCGAATCGTGGATTTTAAAGCGCCAGGCAGCCACTCCCTGCCATAGGCCCTCAAACAAAAACAACGGCCCTTTTCCCTGGCTAACAAAACTCACCTGCCCCGCTTCTGCATGGCAGATTGCAGAAGCGACTTGACACTGTCGAAACAGCCCGACTTGGCTGTGGTGCCACCTTGGGCATAGCAACCATCCTGCGTATCATGGATTTTCAGGAGCCAGCCGGCCACTCCCAGCCACCGCCCCCCAAACACAAACCACGGCCCTTTTCCCTGGCAAACAAAACTCAGCTGCCCCGCTTCTGGATGGCAGATTGCAGGAGCCACTTGGTACTATCAAACCAGCCCGACTTGGCACTGTGTTGAAAACGAAGGGAAGCCAATCCACCTTGTCGTTGATCAGCATTGACTCCAATTTATTGATTAAATCAGCCACTTTATATAACAGTGGTAATTAACTTCATGCATATTGCAAAATCCAAGCTGACTAGAGGTTAACAGCGAAAACTCTAACCCCTCCTTTTGTTTTACCTTACCCATGATTTTTATTGAAAACAGGGCCAGCGCTCCCACTGTGATATGAAAGCCAAGTATTGGAGAGTGTTTTTTTTACTTCTTTAGAAGTTTAGAATATGCAGAAAAGATGCTAGCTGGGGACTTGCAATTAATGAATTATTTGCTCTAAATAGGTCAAATGACATTAGCTTTCAAAAAGGAAAAGTAGTCTTATTCCACGTGCCAATTCTAAAGTAGATTAATAAGCCTTAAGCAGAAGATGGATGTGAAGAGGGATATGACATGAAAGGTTAAGCAACACTGCTGACAGCAAAAGGCTTACCTGCTGCAGATACAGGAGACAAAATACTATTTTGACACAAACATTGCTCTTCAGACGACAGTAAAATTCTGAGTGACAGCAAAATTTACTCAGTCATGACAGTAAAATTTGCTCACATCCAAATGTGCTAATCAATTCTTAGTGTAAGCTAAGCACCTTAAGCAAAGGGTAGTTCAAGCGTAACTGGTATTTGATGGCAAAAAAGGCAACTTGGCCTGCGTTTCTCACTTCTACTCCATTCAAAAGCTTACTCTGTCTCAGATTCCTTTGGAGGGATACCAACGCAAGCCGCGAAACTGCACAAAAATGATGATTGAAAGAAAGATAGATTAGAAAAATGGAATAATGGCTCATGTTCTTTTCCTTCCAGCTGCTTTGTTTGCCCTTTTAAATTTTTGAAGTCCTTTCTGGTGTCACCATGGTTGCACTGCAGCAAGTGTTCGGCTGTAAGCTGTCCATATTGCCAGCTTCTGGACTGCCTTCAGAAAACTTCCCACTGGTTTTTTATAGAAATCACAAGCAGTAGAGATGACAAAGACTGCAGAAACCTTCTCATCTCCTTCTAGAGCAAGACCATGTCTTTCAGCCACTCTTAACTAGACAACTTTCATCAGTCATGAGGGAGTCTCATGTTCAAGAGCTAAGCAGTGACAGCTGTAAATGACAAAAAGCAGACTGAAATTCTCTTGGGACTCCAGCAGAGAGCAATGAAGGAGGTTGAATTCACCTTCTTGGGAAGTTCTAAAATGCACGTTAACTTGAGCACAGGAGCTAAGCCATCGTAACCTTTGTTGAGTATGTCTGCGTAGACAGAGTTTCCATCACTGCAGAAGCAATGTTATTTAACCCACATTATCATCTCTAGCTGCTAAGCTGCACTTCTTGCAAAGTATCTGCAACGTATTTTACAGGGTGGGCTTTTATGTGTAATCCCTGAGTAACAGTGCAAAGAGAAGTACTTGGGGTGTGGGGTGGGGGGGGAACCGCAACTCTTAGGTTTTTCAAATAATGGTTCCATTTGAAAGTCAAAAAAGATTTCAAACCTTTCTTTCCTTCAAACCTTTCTTTCCTAGACGTATTACCAGCACAAACTGTACCAGAATTTATGACCCGTAACTGTACCGTGGACGCTCTTTCTCTGGACTATTCCTTAAGAAACAAAGTCCTCACTAGAAATAAAACAAAATTAGCCAAAGTATTGGCCTGGGTTAGTTCCAAGGCTCTGTACTAAAGGCCAAACACGTGTAATAATAGTAACGAGTGGACTAAAAGTTAAATCAATAGAGCATTACTCAGTTCAAAGACATCTTGTGTCCTAATGTTCTCACAGAAGACTGTAAAAACCTGTCTATTTTTGTGGGTTTCTTTTATCCATTTAGCTGTACCTTCTACTTCTCTCCACTGTCTGAGAACATTGATGATAAGGTTGGATGACCTCATGTCAACTTGTAGAAGTAAAGAAAGAGAAGCCAGTAAAGAAAGGCAAATTTGTTAATTGCAGGTGGAAAGAGGGAGGCCAACAAAAGAAAACAAAAGAACAGTAATAATGAAATGCTCCCCTGTCTTCTGTGAAAAGTAAAGGCACAGACAAGAAAGAACAAGTGCAAACTTCTCACTAGAGAAAGGCACTTGATCTGACTCAAGTATTTTGCGGTACATTTCTTGCTGTTTCTCATGCCAAACATATTAACCATTGAAGGTGTCGCTTTCCTCTTTCTGGAATACAGCTAGGAAGATGGCTGTGTCATTGCTGACAAGCTGCTATTCTCAGAGGTGTCCAGCTGAATGTCCTAGATCAATTGATTTGCTCTGTCACTTTGATATGGCATGACTTACAGTTTCAGCACCTGAACTTGCCAGCCCTACAATTCTTTGCCCCTTGAATGGTTAGATAGGCTCCTTGGCAACTGGCATTTGTAAGGACATGAAACTATGCAGAATTTGCACCGTGAGATGATGCCAAATGAGTCACGCCAGCGGATTAACTAGGGCATGCAAGGCAGAGAAAGGGAAATGAGAGCACAAGAAGAGAGTACACAAGAAGAGAGTACAATCTCCTTTTTTCTGAAACACTGTAGAGATCAAACTGAACACAAATCCTCCTAGGGGTAGTTCTTGCAAAAGACTAAGAGTTCTTTTTGTGTTCACAGGCCTGGAATATTTAGCTTTGGATCACAGCAAAATGCAGATGACAAAACGAGGTCTTGAAGTCACATCCAGTATGGAGCGGTATGAAAGAGGAAAGCAGCTGAGAGCGTCAACCCTGCTAAGTAGTCTCAGTATTCTTCTTGACATGAGCAGAAATTTGAAATGAGTCTCTGAAAATGACAAAGGAGGCAGAAGAAAAGGGAGCGATGACTCCTCTGGCAGAGTGTTTCCTAACAGGGATCTTCAAAATGGAAAGGTTGGATCATCCTTTCAACTGAAGGAAGGTATGAAAACAACAGGAAGGAAATGGCATCAAATACTCTGGGCAGTGTACTTCTAGACAGAAAGGCCACTGATGGAAAACCAACTCAACTGGCACCAATGCAGCAGCATTGTACTAAAGCCAGAAATGTCCAGCACTTCACTCTCTGCCATTCCATTCAGATGCACACAGCAGCTCTGCAACATTCCTACTGATCATCTCCTTGGAAAACTGGGAGTGAGGGTTCGTGGTGATGCAGAGTCCCCAGGCAGATGCAAAGGAGAGCTGCTTTCTTGCAAAAACCAGGCTTTTGAAACACTCAGGCTGCGGGGGACAGGACAGGTATAAGTCCAATGGTGTCAGGAACCCACGCCTTAAAAAAGGAACCCACTAGGCCGCGGCAAAATATCCAAATATGGATAACATGGTAACCAGACCAGTGAAGAGATTTTTGCTTTTATTTCCAGCACATCAGTCTCAAAATACAAAATGGAGACATGACAGCTCACTGATCCACACCAAAAAATGTCTCCTTCCACAGGGCTCATACAGCAATACATAAAATCATCTCAGACTAGAATTCAGCCAATCAGACACAGAAAACACATATTGACAAGCATTCTATCCAATCTTATAAAACATAGGTCATCATAGCTAAAACAAAGACTAGTTGATAAGAGACAAAGAACAGAGTTCTATTCATGCTAACCTTCTAAAGATATACATTAAATAAACTTGTTGCCATCCTAAAGCCAATTCTACAGAAGCCTATTGTTATTTGTCACGTCTACTGCTTGGGAAACTTTTTCTGCTTGCATGGGAAACTTTTCTGCAATGCTAACAAAACGCCAGTCTAAGGCCTACATACTTCTTTTTAACCATTTCTTAAAAATCCTCTAACCTTATGGATTCCAACATTTCCCCCTCTCTGTTTGACCCAGAAGCTTTCATTTTCTTGTCGCTTGCTATTTGCGTTTCATAGCTCTATTGCAAAATTTCTGCTTATTATCTGCTGAAGACCTATTTTCACTAAACTGAAGCATTGCTATATTACGGCACAGCAACTTAATGCTGTGAAGACCCAATCCCTGAAAGAGAGATATGAATCACGTTTGGCAACAGTCACAAGGCATCGTTCAAAAAACTCTGGTCGATTCCAAGGCCTTAATTCAAAACCTTCGTTCATGTCAATACCCTCATCTACTGCTTTCGTGAGATTTCGTACACTCTCTGTGCTTCTACTTCCTAATTCTCCTGCTTGAATGACAAAAACTTCTCGGACTGTTTTGTTCATCATTCGCCGAAGACAACAGAGTATACAAGGTGCCACTATCAATATCAGTATTAGAACACCTAATATGTAAAGACCTATCTTGCAAAGTTGCCTTAGCCAAGGTGCAAAACTCCAATTTTGAAACAAATCATCCAACCAGGAACCTCCATCTTCTTTAATTTGGGCTGTCAGATCCTTTAATTTTTGAATGCTTTTGTGAATGGATTCAGAATGATCAGACAAATTCATACAACACAATCCTTCAAATTCCTCACAACCATGTCCTTGTGCCAGTAAGAGAAAATCAATGGCTGCTCTGTTTTGAAGAGTAGCATGTCTAATACTATCAACATCGGTCAACATATCACTGATTGCGGAGGATGTGGCATTAGCTTGTTTGCTCAGCCAACATCCAACTCGATCTAATTGTCTCAATGCCACAGCTTAAGCAAATTGGGGCAGAAATATACCTGCTGAAACCCTTCTGACGGCATTCCAAGGCATAAAATCACTCTGACAGTTCTCATCATAATGAGGAACAGCTCTTGTTTTCCTTTGTTTCTTTTTCATCACTGCTTTGGCAGTGGGGGCAATTATGGTAAGCATACCAATGCTGCAAGGGCCACCTTCAAGGTGGGCTGGAATGCCTTGCCAACCTCTGTCTCCGCAAATGATCCAATACCCTTTTGGCAATTGCCGTGGATATTGGTCCGTCTCCAGAAACACATCCCAACTGTTTGAAACATTTGCTGCCCTGAGAAGTTTGTTGGACCAAATGTTCCAATTGAAGGAAGGACTGTTTCCATTGTCAATTCCACCTGGTTTACCATTGGGTTCTTTTCTGACCAAAGGAAACTCTTTCACTGGCACACCAACCAAACAGGTTGAGAAAGGCTTTTCTGGTTCCGAATTAGACAGACCTATAGTATCTGATCCGGCAGCCTTGGCTAAGGTCACCCAAACATTCGTCTTCGGTTGATCCACAGGCAAATCTGCACGACAAAAAACAATTAAAATCAAGCAAAACAAGTATACCACTTGATTCTGCCCCATCTCTTTCAAGAACTAAGTTTTGGCAGAATTCTTTCTAAACAAAAACAAGAACCTAAATTTTCAGCCAAAAATTAGCTTTGTTAAACAAACATTCAGCATTCAATTAGTATACTCATAAATAACATTGGCACAAAATCAGAGTTCATGGGTTCCACCGATGCACAAAGAACGTCAGGCACAAGAGGCGTCAGGCGAGACCCGGGATCCTTCGATTCGGTCCACGTCTGCGTACTTGCTTCCTCAGTTCTAGGCTCGACAACAGGTTCTGAAGTGCGGTACGGTTTGACGTTTTTGGCAGGAACCCACTTAATTCTTCCAGCACCTGTGGAAATAGAAGCATACCCTTTGCCCCACGTTATTAATTGAAACGGACCTTCCATCTGTCCAGAGTCAGGGTTTCTAATTAGAAGAGGAGGATGTTCTTTCAGTTTTGCCTGTGTGCTATTTGAAAAGTGTCTAAAGATTGGTGGATCTGGTTCTGTACTTGAACTATTTAGAAAATTAAAACCATACAAAGCCTTACTCAGTCTCATCTGTGGGGTGATTTCCGTTCCCCCTCTCTGTTGATCTAATATGCGTTTTAAGGTTTGATGTGTTCTTTCAATGATTGCTTGGCTTGTGGGAGAGTGGGGAATACCAAAAATGTGTCGAACACCCTGTTCATTTTAAAATGTGGCCAATTTTTGAGATATGTATGGGGGACCATTGTCAGTTTTTACTTCTTGGGGTATACCCAATGAAGCAAAAGCTTGCAGGAAATGATGACAGGCATGGCTGCCAGTTTCACCTGTGTGAAGGGAAGCAAAAACTGCACCAGAGAACGTGTCTATGGAAACATGAATATTTTTAAATTTACCAAAAGAAGGCTATTTAGTAACATCTGTTTGCCACAACTGTAGGCTTTGTAAGCCTCGGGGGTTGATTGCTCCTGTAGAAACAGGAGGTTGTACCAATTGACAGTCAGGGCAAGTACGAATGATAGCTTTAGCTTGACTTTTAGTGATTTGGAACATTCGCATGAGTGCTTGTGCATTTTGGTGGCAAAAGGCATGACTCGATTTTGCTTGTTCAAAAATATTTGGCAATGTGTTAGAAATGACCATTGTCAGCTTGTCCGCTCTTGCATTTCCTTCCACTAAAAATCCAGGAAGTGAAGAATGCGCCCTAATGTGAGAAACAAAATATGGATTAGTTCTTTATTGCAAAGTTATAAAAAGACATGAAAGCCAACGATGTAAAGTTTCATTACTAACATCCTTTAAAATGGAACCTTCTATTCTCCTGACTACATTAGCAACATAAGCAGAATCTGTGACCAAATTAAAAGGCTGAGGAAACAGCTGAAAAGCTCAAACTACTGCAGCAAGCTCAACAATTTGAGGGGATCCCTCTACTGTTTGAATATCAGATTCCCAAACATCAGTCTTTTGATTAAACCAAGTCACAACGGACTTGTGGCTTTTACCAGAGCCATCAGTGAAGAGAGTCACAGCATGTAAAGGTTCTTCACTTAATTTAGGTTTTTCTCTGAAACTCAATTTTGCTTGCAGTAGTTTGTGAGCTGGATAGTGTATGGAACAAACACCTGGAAAACCTAAGAATGCATATTGTAAATCATCAGAATTTTGCATTGCCCAATTGAAATAATCATTTTTCAATGGCAAATAGATAACTGAAAATTCTTGACCTGCCAAAGTTAACAATCTGGTTCTAGCCTTAATTATAATGTATGCAATCATTTCTCAAACTGAGCAAATGGTCTTTGAAAACCTGTAGGGAGGAAAAACCCATTCCATTATTAACAAAGGATCTTGTTCTGTGGCATCCCACTGGAAAATGAGACCACAAAGCTGCATCTTCTCTCCTAAGATTGCAAGAAAGAAAGGATTTTCAGGAACGCAGCGATGAGCTTGTCTTTTTTGAAGAGCTTCTGTGACTTTGTCGAGAGCAGCACGAGCTTCAGGGGTTAAAGTTCTTGGCGAAGTGATGTCGCAACTTCCTCTCAGCAAATGGAAGAGTGGACTCAGTTCATCATTGGTGATTCCCAACATCGGTCTGACCCAGTTGATTTCTCCTAGAAGTTGTTGTAACTCTTGTAGGTTGTTGACTCTGGTTCGGATCTGAATTTTCTGTGGTGTTCTTGTCGTCTCAGTCATCTTCCATCCCAGGTACTTCTAAGGTGAAACTTCTTGAATTTTCGTTGCAGAGATTTCAAGTCCAGCTTTTTGAATTTCAGCAACAACACAGTCGCGAGTTTCTTCCATCTCTTCCTTGCAAAGGACTCCACCCTTAAAGCCAATTTTTCTTTCTCTGTATCTATAGATTGACAAACACCAGAACAACCATGTTTTTGCTTAACTGAAAAAGAGTTCCCCGGAACCACAATTTCCCGAGTGGAAGCAGCCACCTCAGCCTCCACCCCAGGCCCAACAGAATCCAATTCAGGTTTCAGCGTCCCTGCACAAACAATTTTAGGAAGTACAGTCACTTCTTCATTTCCATCTTTTACACACTTTGTTCCATCCCCCTTACAAGAGTCACATATTTTTACATTAACAGAACAACGCGAAGAAAAGTCCAAAAGAGTCTCATTTTTTCCCAGAGAGAGAGAAGAAAGATTTTGTTCAACAGAGTTCAAAGCAATACTTTCAGCATTTGCAAAAACACTTGTAACATTCTCCGATACACACACAGTCTCCGGTTTACTGGAATTTAATGAGACAGAACCAGAAGCTTTGTTTTCTGAGTCCAAGTTGATCTTATTATTATCAGTTTGTTTAAAACAGCGCTCCAACAGCGCTCTACAAACCGGCATAAGTTCTCTTAAGCTTTCATCTTTTTTGAGAGAGACTAGATTATAGATTCTCCAGTTTATCTGATCCCAAAAATGAAAAGTAAAAGCAGACTGCAGATTTAAATCTTGCGTATTCGCTTTAACCCAGATAAGTAAGTTTTTAAGCTCAGTTTTTGAAATTTCAGAGTGACCTTTTTCTTGTAACATTGTCTCTAATTGATGAAAAACATCCCATTCAACTTTTGATAAATTCGTTCCCATTTTTGTGTTCTTTTAATAATTTTCTTTTTCTCTATTTTGCCTCCCAACGTCACCCAAGCGCTCTCCCGAGATAAGTTATTTACAATTTTCTTGGCTTCGGCGGGAGAGATGAAACAGTGTCCTCCTTGTTAACACTTGGCTCTCCGCGGCTGGTACTTCCACAATTTTTCTTTTTTTTTCTTCTATTCTACGTCCTCACACGGGGCACCAATATGCGGTGGACGGGACAGGTATAAGTCCAATGGTGTCAGGAACCCACGCCTTAAAAAAGAAACCCACTAGGCCGCGGCAAAATATCCAAATATGGATAACATGGTAACCAGACCAGTGAAGAGATTTTTGCTTTTATTTCCAGCACATCAGTCTCAAAATACAAAATGGAGACATGACAGCTCACTGATCCACACCAAAAAATGTCTCCTTCCACAGGGCTCATACAGCAATACATAAAATCATCTCAGACTAGAATTCAGCCAATCAGACACAGAAAACACATATTGACAAGCATTCTATCCAATCTTATAAAACATAGGTCATCATAGCTAAAACAAACACTAGTTGATAAGAGACAAAGAACAGAGTTCTATTCATGCTAACCTTCTAAAGATATACATTAAATAACCTTGATGCCATTTGTCACGTCTACTGCTTGGGAAACTTTTCTGCTTGCACGGAAAAATTTTCTGCTTGCATGGGAAACTTTTCTGCAATGCTCACAAAACTCCAGTCTAAGGCCTACATACTTCTTTTTAACCATTTCTTAAAAATCTACCCTTATGGATTCCAACATCAGGCCTTTATCAGTTCCATAGCTTTAAGCCATACCAAACACAATTCAACCAACCACCATGCACCACGCTGTGAACACACGACGGTTCTAGAACTTGTTGATTTACCTCTAATTCAGCTGCCTCACCTCCCACAGTCCTTTTCTACTTAGCCAAAGTAATGGGCCTCAGCCCAAGGCCTTCCTTTTGTAAGCTTCTATCTATATGCAGCAGCAAACCACTACTTTCTTCTGTGCCAAGATTTTAGGTAGACTATTTGCATCTGCCCTTCCAGTGAAACCTAATGGGGAGAGAAAAGCCTCTCAGAGATGTTTAGTCAATCTATTTTCTAGACAGGCCAAATCCAAAGAAAAGCAAGCTATGGGATTGTGTACTTGCTCTTACAAAACACCTGCTGCCCTCTGACAATCAACTAGCAGAAAACCAGCCAAACTGAGACTTGAGGCAAACAACCCTTGGAAGGGAATCATGATGTGATCAATCAAGACAACACTTTTCAAGGCTACCGAGATACTGGAAATGTCAGCAAAGGCTTGAGAGCAAAGGCTGAGCAAATGGGGAAATGGTAAAAGAATCCCAAGAAAAACATGACCAAAGGTTAAAACAATTCCAAGAAAAACATAGGCAACTAACCTGTTGAAGCCTTCAGGAAATCAGTGGCCGCGGATTTACATAGGCCATTCAAGTTAATTGACCCCTGCACCTTCCACTACTTTTTCATAAGGTGAATTGAGACCATGGAATCACAATTCCTTGGATTCTGTTCTTAACTTTAGGAGAGAAGTACAGCAGCTGAAGTACCTGCTACTGATGTGATACCCAGAAACACAGAGTTGACACATTTCATTCTTGGCCAATCACAAGAAGCAAGACTAAGAGGATAAGGCTGGCTTATTTTCATGACATTTTCTTGTTTGACAGCATGCTCTGTTTGCAGTGAAACTTATTCATTAGCTTCTCTCTAAAAGGAGAAAGTCCAGTTCACTATCCTGCCCTACTGCTGCAAGTATACCATTTGGTTTGTCGAGCAAAAAAATTGAATTGGAAGGTAAGGAGCAAAGAGCCGCTCCGGGGCGTCTTTCGGCAGAAGCAGCGCTAAGGAGAGCACTGTGAGCGGCACAATCGTCTTTGCGCGAAGAAGCCCCTTCTTCGGCTCTGGGAGCCGGAGAGAGCGGCAGCTTCGGGAAGGTGAAGAAGGAAGCTGTACAACACTGGGATTGTGTGCGCAGCTTGCCAACTGATAGAAAACAGTACCTTTGCACTCTCCTGACTGTTCCAATCACATGAACATTCGATTGGAAGCTGTTTTGGACAACTTTTCTTTTCTTCCTGCCAAACACTTGGCAGATATCTCTGCAACTTCTAGAACACGATGGGAGATGTTTTCTGTGCTGGCACAGTTTTTCCTAGCCAGACATAGAGGAAAAGCGTATTGCTAAGATGTAGACTACAAAAGATGCTAAAGACGAAGGTAGGATGCTGTCCGGAACTAAAAGCCGCTCCCGGGCGTCTTTCGGCAGAAGCCGCGCTAAGGAGAGTACTGTGAGCGGCACAATCGTCTTTGCGCGAAGAAGCCGCTTCATCGCCTCCGGGAGCCGGAGAGAGTGGCATCTTCGGGAAGGAGAAGAAGCAAGCTGTACAACACTGGGATTGTGTGCGCAGCTTGTTAACTGATACAAAACACTACCTTGCACTCTCCTGACTTTTCCAATCACATGAACATACGATTGGAATATGTTTTGGACAACTTTTCGTCCTGCCAAACACTTGGCAGACCTCCGTGCAAAGTCTAGAACACGATGAGAGATTTTTTCTGTGCTGGCACAGTTTTTCCTAGCCACACATAGTGGAAAAGCATTTTGCTAAGGTGTAGACAACAAAAGATGCTTAAGACGAAGGTAGGATGCTGTCCGGAGCTAAGGGCCGCTCCCGGGCGTCTTTCGGCAGAAGCCGCGCTAAGGAGAGCACTGTGAGCGGCACAATCGTCTTTGCGCGAAGAAGCCGCTTCTTCGCCTCCGGGAGCTGGAGAGAGCGCCATCTTCGGGAAGGAGAAGAAGCAAGCTGTACAACGCTGGGATTGTGTGCGCAGCTTGCCAACTGATAGAAAACAGTACCTTTGCACTCTCCTGACTGTTCCAATCACATGAACATTCGATTGGAAGCTGTTTTGGACAACTTTTCTTTTCTTCCTGCAAACAATTGGCAGATCTCGGTGCAACGTCTAGAACACGATGGGAGATGTTTTCTGTGCTGGCACAGTTTTTCCTAGCCAGACATAGAGGAAAAGCGTTTTGCTAAGGTGTAGACAACAAAAGATGCTAAAGACGGAGGTAGGATGCTGTCCGGAGCTAAATGCAGATCCCGGGCGTCTTTCGGCAGAAGCCGCGCTAAAGAGAGCGCTGTGAGCGGCACAATCGTCTTTGCACGAAGAAGCCGCTTCTTCGCTTCCAGGAGCCGGAGAGAGCGGCATCTTCGGGAAGGTGAAGAAGCAAGCTGTACAACGCTGGGATTGTGTGCGCAGCTTGCCAACTGATAGAAAACAGTACCTTTGCACTCTCCTGACTGTTCCAATCATATGAACATTCGATTGGAAGCTGTTTTGGACAACTTTTCTTTTCTTCCTGCCAAACACTTGGCAGACATCCGTGCAACGTCTAGAACACGATGGGAGATGTTTTCTGTGCTTGCACAGTTTTTCCTAGCCAGACATAGAGGAAAAGCTTTTTGCCGAGATTTAGTGGAGAAGAGACGGCAAACACGAAAGTAGGATGCTGTCCAGAGCTAAGAGCCGCTCCCGGGCGTCTTTCGGCAGAAGCCGCGCTAAGGAGAGCACTGTGAGCGGCACAATCGTCTTTGCGCGAAGAAGCCGCTTCTTCGCCTCCGGGAGCCGTAGAGAGCGGCATCTTCAGGAAGGTGCAGTAGCAAGCTGTACAACACTGGGATTGTGTGCGCAGCTTGTTAACTGACACAAAACACTACCTTGCACTCTCCTGACTTTTCCAATCCCATGAACATTCGATTGGAAGCTGTTTTGGACAACTTTTCTTTTCTTCCTGCCAAACAATTGGCAGATCTCGGTGCAACGTCTAGAACACGATGGGAGATGTTTTCTGTGCTGGCACAGTTTTTCCTAGCCAGACATAGAGGAAAAGCGTTTTGCTAAGGTGTAGACAACAAAAGATGCTAAAAACGAAGGTAGGATGCTGTCCGGAGCCAAGGGCCGCTCCCGGGCGTCTTTCGGCAGAAGCCGCGCTAAGGAGAGCACTGTGAGCAGCACAATCGTCTTTGCACGAAGAAGCCGCTTCTTCGCCTCCGGGAGCCGGAGAGAGCGGCAGATTCGAGAAGGTGAAGAAGCAAGCTGTACAACACTGGGATTGAGTGCGCAGCTTGTTAACTGATAAAAAACAGTACCTTGCACTCTCCTGACTTTTCCAATCACATGAACACAGGATTGGAAGCTGTTTTGGACAACTTTTCTTTTCTTCCTGCCAAACACTTGGCAGACATCCGTGCAACGTCTAGAACACGATGGGAGATGTTTTCTGTGCTGGCACAGTTTTTCCTTGCCAGACATAGTGGAAAAGCGTTTTGCTAAGATGTAGACTAGAAAAGATGCTAAAGACGAAAGTAGGATGCTGTCCGGAGCTAAGGGCCGCTTCCGGGCGTCTTTCGGCAGAAGCCGCGCTAAGGAGAGCACTGTGAGCGGCACAATCGTCTTTGCGCGAAGAAGCCGCTTCTTCGCCTCCGGGAGCCGGAGAGAGCGGCAGCTTCGGGAAGGTGAGGAAGCAAGCTGTACAACACTGGGATTGTGTGCGCAGCTTGTTAACTGATACAAAACACTACCTTGCACTCTCCTGACTTTTCCAATCACATGAACATACGATTGGAAGCTGTTTTGGACAACTTTTCTTCCTGCCAAACACTTGGCAGATCTCGGTGCAACGTCTAGAACACGAGGGGAGATTTTTTCTGTGCTGGCACAGTTTTTCCTAGCCTCACATAGTGGAAAAGCGTTTTGCTAAGATTTAGACTACAAAAGATGCTAAAGACGAAAGTAGGATGCTGTCTGGAGCTAAGAGCCGCTCCCGGGCGTCTTTCGGCAGAAGCCGCGCTAAGGAGAGCACTGTGAGCGGCACAATCGTCTTTGCGCGAAGAAGCCGCTTCTTCGCCTCCGAGAGCCGGAGTGAGCGGCAAATTCGGGAAGGTGAAGAAGCAAGCTGTACAACACTGGGATTGAGTGCGCAGCTTGTTAACTGGTAAAAAACAGTACCTTGCACTCTCCTGACTTTTCCAATCACATGAACACAGGATTGGAAGCTGTTTTGGACAACTTTTCTTTTCTTCCTGCCAAACACTTGGCAGACATCCGTGCAACGTCTAGAACACGATGGGAGATGTTTTCTGTGCTGGCACAGTTTTTCCTATCCAGACATAGAGGAAAAGCGTTTTGCTAAGGTGTAGACAACAAAAGATGCTAAAGACGAAGGTAGGATGCTGTCCGGAGCTAAGGGCCGCTCCCAGGCGTCTTTCGGCAGAAGCCGTGCTAAGGAGAGCACTGTGAGCGGCACAATCGTCTTTGCACGAAGAAGCCGCTTCTTCGCCTCCAGGAGCCGGAGAGAGCGGCATCTTCGGGAAGGAGAAGAACCAAGCTGTACAATGCTGGGATTGTGTGCGCAGCTTGTGAACTGATAGAAAACAGTACCTTTGCACTCTCCTGACTTTTCCAATCCCATGAACATTCGATTGGAAGCTTTTTTGGACAACTTTTCTTTTCTTCCGGCCAAACACTTGGCAGACCCCTGTGCAACGTCTAGAACACGATGGGAGATGTTTTCTGTGCTGGCACAGTTTTTCCTAGCCACAAATAGTGGAAAAGCTTTTTGCCGAGATTTAGTGTAGAAGAGACGGCGAACACGAAAGTACGATGCTGTCCGGAGCTAAGAGCCGCTGTTGGGCGTCTTTCGGCAGAAGCCGCGCTAAAGAGAGCACTGTGAGCGGCACAATCGTCTTTGCGCGAAGAAGCCGCTTCTTCGCCTCCGGGAGCCGGAGAGAGCGGCAGATTCGGGAAGGTGAAGAAGCAAGCTGTACAACACTGGGATTGTGTGCGCAGCTTGTTAACTGATACAAAACACTACCTTGCACTCTCCTGACTTTTCCAATCACATGAACATAGGATTGGAAGCTGTTTTGGACAACTTTTCTTTTCTTCCTGCAAAACACTTGGCAGATCTCGGTGCAACGTCTAGAACACGATGGGAGATGTTTTCTGTGCTGGCACAGTTTTTCCTAGCCAGACATAGAGGAAAAGCGTTTTGCTAAGGTGTAGACAACAAAAGATGCTAAAGACGAAGGTAGGATGCTGTCCGGAGCTAAGAGCCGCTCCCGGGCGTCTTTCGGCAGAAGCTGCGCTAAAGAGAGCACTGTGAGCGGCACAATCGTCTTTGCGCGAAGAAGCCGCTTCTTCGCCTCCGGGAGCCGGAGAGAGCGGCAGATTCGAGAAGGTGAAGAAGCGAGCTGTACAACACTGGGATTGAGTGCGCAGCTTGTTAACTGATAAAAAACACGACCTTGCACTCTCCTGACTTTTCCAATCCCATGAACATTCGATTGGAAGCTGTTTTAGACAACTTTTCTTCCTGCCAAACACTTGGCAGACATCCGTGCAACGTCTAGAACACGATGGGAGATGTTTTCTGTGCTGGCACAGTTTTTCCTAGCCACACATAGTGGAAAAGCGTTTTGCGAAGATGTAGCCTACAAAAGATGCTAAAGACGAAGGCAGGATGCTGTCCGGAGCTAAGAGCCGCTCCCGGGCGTCTTTCGGCAGAAGCCGCGCTAAAGAGAGCACTGTGAGCGGCACAATCGTCTTTGCACGAAGAAGCCGCTTCTTCGCCTCCGGGAGCCGGAGAGAGCGGCATCTTCGGGAAGGAGAAGAACCAAGCTGTACAACGCTGGGATTGTGTGCGCAGCTTGTTAACTGATAGAAAACAGTACCTTTGCACTCACCGGCCTTTTCCAATCACATGAACATTCGATTGGAAGCTGTTTTGGACAACTTTCCTTTTCTACCTGCCAAACACTTGGCAGACATCTCTGCAACTTCTAGAACACGATGGGAGATGTTTTCTGTGCTGGCACAGTTTTTCCTAGCCACACATAGTGGAAAAGACTTTTGCTAAGATTTAGACTACAAAAGATGCTAAAGACCAAAGTAGGATGCTGTCCGGAGCTAAGAGCCGCTCCCGGGCGTCTTTCGGCAGAAGCCGCGCTAAGGAGAGCACTGTGAGCGGCACAATCGTTTTTGCACGAAGAAGCTGCTTCTTCCCCTCCGGGAGCCGGAGAGAGCGGCAGATTCGGGAAGGTGAAGAAGCAAGCTGTACAACACTGGGATTGTGTGCGCAGCTTGTTAACTGATACAAAACAATACCTTGCACTCTCCTGACTTTTTCAATCACATGAACATACGATTGAAGCTGTTTTGGACAACTTTTCTTCCTGCCAAACAATTGGCAGACCTCCGTGCAACGTCTAGAACACGAGGGGAGATTTTTTCTGTGCTTGCACAGTTTTTCCTAGCCACACATAGTGGAAAAGCATTTTGCTAAGGTGTAGACGACAAAAGATGCTAAAGACGAAGGTAGGATGCTGTCCAGAGCTAAGGGCCGCTCCCGGGCGTCTTTCGGCAGAAGCCGCGCTAAGGAGAGCACTGTGAGCGGCACAATCGTCTTTGCGCGAAGAAGCCGCTTCTTCGCCTCCGGGAGCTGGAGAGAGCGCCATCTTCGGGAAGGAGAAGAAGCAAGCTGTACAACGCTGGGATTGTGTGCGCAGCTTGCCAACTGATAGAAAACAGTACCTTTGCACTCTCCTGACTGTTCCAATCACATGAACATTCGATTGGAAGCTGTTTTGGACAACTTTTCTTTTCTTCCTGCAAACAATTGGCAGATCTCGGTGCAACGTCTAGAACACGATGGGAGATGTTTTCTGTGCTGGCACAGTTTTTCCTAGCCAGACATAGAGGAAAAGCGTTTTGCTGAGGTGTAGACAACAAAAGATGCTAAAAACGAAGGTAGGATGCTGTCCGGAGCCAAGGGCCGCTCCCGGGCGTCTTTCGGCAGAAGCCGCGCTAAGGAGAGCACTGTGAGCAGCACAATCGTCTTTGCACGAAGAAGCCGCTTCTTCGCCTCCGGGAGCCGGAGAGAGCGGCAGATTCGAGAAGGTGAAGAAGCAAGCTGTACAACGCTGGGATTGTGTGCGCAGCTTGCCAACTGATAGAAAACAGTACCTTTGCACTCTCCTGACTGTTCCAATCACATGAACATTCGATTGGAAGCTGTTTTGGACAACTTTTCTTTTCTTCCTGCAAACAATTGGCAGATCTCGGTGCAACGTCTAGAACACGATGGGAGATGTTTTCTGTGCTTGCACAGTTTTTCCTAGCCAGACATAGAGGAAAAGCGTTTTGCTGAGGTGTAGACAACAAAAGATGCTAAAAACGAAGGTAGGATGCTGTCCGGAGCCAAGGGCCGCTCCCGGGCGTCTTTCGGCAGAAGCCGCGCTAAGGAGAGCACTGTGAGCAGCACAATCGTCTTTGCACGAAAAAGCCGCTTCTTCGCCTCCGGGAGCCGGAGAGAGCGGCAGATTCGAGAAGGTGAAGAAGCAAGCTGTACAACACTGGGATTGTGTGCGCAGCTTGTTAACTGATAAAAAACAGTACCTTGCACTCTCCTGACTTTTCCAATCACATGAACACAGGATTGGAAGCTGTTTTGGACAACTTTTCTTTTCTTCCGGCCAAACACTTGGCAGACATCCGTGCAACGTCTAGAACACGATGGGAGATGTTTTCTGTGCTGGCACAGTTTTTCCTAGCCAGACATAGTGGAAAAGCTTTTTGCCGAGATTTAGTTGAGAAGAGACGGCAAACACGAAAGTAGGATGCTGTCCGGAGCTAAGAGCCGCTCCCGGGCGTCTTTCGGCAGAGGCCGCTCTAAGGAGAGCACTGTGAGCGGCACAATCGTCTTTGCGCGAAGAAGCCGCTTCTTCGCCTCCGGGAGCCGGAGAGAGCGGCAGCTTCGGGAAGGTGAAGAAGCAAGCTGTACAACACTGGGATTGTGTGCGCAGCTTGTTAACTGACACAAAACACTACCTTGCACTCTCCTGACTTTTCCCATCACATGAACATAGGATTGGAAGCTGTTTTGGACAACTTTTCTTTTCTTCCTGCCAAACAATTGGCAGATCTCGGTGCAACGTCTAGAACACGATGGGAGATGTTTTCTGTGCTGGCACAGTTTTTCCTAGCCAGAAATAGAGGAAAAGCGTTTTGCTAAGGTGTAGACAACAAAAGATGCTAAAGACGAAGGTAGGATGCTGTCCGGAGCCAAGGGCCGCTCCCAGGCGTCTTTCGGCAGAAGCCGCGCTAAGGAGAGCACTGTGAGCGGCACAATCGTCTTTGCACGAAGAAGCCGCTTCTTCGCCTCCGGGAGCCGGAGAGTACGGCATCTTCGGGAAGGAGAAGAACCAAGCTGTACAATGCTGGGATTGTGTGCGCAGCTTGCCAACTGATAGAAAACAGTACCTTTGCACTTTCCTGACTGTTCCAATCACATGAACATTCGATTGGAAGCTGTTTTGGACAACTTTTCTTTTCTTCCTGCCAAACACTTGGCAGATATCTCTGCAACTTTTAGAACACGATGGGAGATGTTTTCTGTGCTGGCACAGTTTTTCCTTGCCAGACATAGTGGAAAAGCGTTTTGCTAAGATGTAGACTAGAAAAGATGCTAAAGACGAAGGTAGGATGCTGTCCGGAGCTAAGGGCCGCTTCCGGGCGTCTTTCGGCAGAAGCCGCGCTAAGGAGAGCACTGTGAGCGGCACAATCGTCTTTGCGGGAAGAAGCCGCTTCTTCGCCTCCAGGAGCCGGAGAGAGCGGCAGATTCGGGAAGGTGAAGTAGCAAGCTGTACAACACTGGGATTGTGTGCGCAGCTTGTTAACTGATACAAAACAGTACCTTTGCACTCTCCTGACTTTTCCAATCCCATGAACATTCGATTGGAAGCTGTTTTGGACAACTTTTCTTTTCTTCCTGCCAAAGACTTGGCAGATATCTCTGCAAATGCTAGAACATCATGGGAGATGTTTTTTGTGCTGGCACAGTTTTTCCTAGCAAGACATAGTGGAAAAGCGTTTTGCGAAGATGTAGACTACAAAAGATGCTAAAGACGAAGGTAGGATGCTGTCCGGAGCTAAGAGCCGCTCCCAAGCGTCTTTCAGCAGAAGCCGCGCTAAGGAGAGCACTGTGAGCGGCACAATCGTCTTTGCACGAAGAAGCCGCTTCTTCGCCTCCGGGAGCCGGAGAGAGCGGCAGATTCGGGAAGGTGAAGAAGCAAGCTCTACAACACTGGGATTGTGTGCGCAGCTTGTTAACTGATACAAAACACTACCTTGCACTCTCCTGACTTTTCCAATCACATGAACATACGATTGGAAGCTGTTTTGGACAACTTTTCGTCCTGCCAAACACTTTGCAGACCTCCGAGCAACGTCTAGAACACGATGAGAGATTTTTTCTGTGCTGGCACAGTTTTTCCTAGCCTCACATAGTGGAAAAGCGTTTTGCTAAGATTTAGACTACAAAAGATGCTAAAGACGAAAGTAGGATGCTGTCCGGAGCTAAGGGCCGCTCCCGGGCGTCTTTCGGCAGAAGCCGCGCTAAGGAGAGCACTGTGAGCGGCACAATCGTCTTTGCGCGAAGAAGCCGCTTCTTCGCCTCCGGGAGCCGGAGAGAGCGGCAGCTTCGGAAAGGTGAAGAAGCAAGCTGTACAACACTGGGATTGTGTGCGCAGCTTGTTAACTGATAGAAAACAGTACCTTTGCACTCACCGGCCTTTTCCAATCACATGAACATTCGATTGGAAGCTGTTTTGGACAACTTTCCTTTTCTACCTGCCAAACACTTGGCAGACATCTCTGCAACTTCTAGAACACGATGGGAGATGTTTTCTGTGCTGGCACAGTTTTTCCTAGCCACACATAGTGGAAAAGAGTTTTGCTAAGATTTAGACTACAAAAGATGCTAAAGACCAAAGTAGGATGCTGTCCGGAGCTAAGAGCCGCTCCCGGGCGTCTTTCGGCAGAAGCCGCGCTAAGGAGAGCACTGTGAGCGGCACAATCGTCTTTGCACGAAGAAGCCGCTTCTTCCCCTCTGGGAGCCGGAGAGAGCGGCAGATTCGGGAAGGTGAAGAAGCAAGCTGTACAACACTGGGATTGTGTGCGCAGCTTGTTAACTGATACAAAACAATACCTTGCACTCTCCTGACTTTTTCAATCACATGAACATACGATTGGAAGCTGTTTTGGACAACTTTTCTTCCTGCCAAACACTTGGCAGACCTCCGTGCAACGTCTAGAACACGAGGGGAGATTTTTTCTGTGCTTGCACAGTTTTTCCTAGCCACACATAGTGGAAAAGCATTTTGCTAAGGTGTAGACAACAAAAGATGCTAAAGACGAAGGTAGGATGCTGTCCGGAGCTAAGAGCCGCTCCCGGGCGTCTTTCGGCAGAAGCCGCGCTAAGGAGAGCACTGTGAGCGGCACAATCGTCTTTGCGCGAAGAAGCCGCTTCTTCGCCTCCGGGAGCCGGAGAGAGCGGCAGCTTCGGGAAGGTGAAGAAGCAAGCTGTACAACACTGGGATTGTGTGCGCAGCTTGTTAACTGATAGAAAACAGTACCTTTGCACTCACCGGCCTTTTCCAATCACATGAACATTCGATTGGAAGCTGTTTTGGACAACTTTCCTTTTCTACCTGCCAAACACTTGGCAGACATCTCTGCAACTTCTAGAACACGATGGGAGATGTTTTCTGTGCTGGCACAGTTTTTCCTAGCCACACATAGTGGAAAAGCGTTTTGCTAAAATTTAGACTACAAAAGATGCTAAAGACGAAAGTAGGATGCTGTCCGGAGCTAAGAGCCGCTCCCGGGCGTCTTTCGGCAGAAGCCGCGCTAAGGAGAGCACTGTGAGCGGCACAATCGTCTTTGCGTGAAGAAGCCGCTTCTTCGCCTCCGGGAGCCGTAGAGAGCGGCAGCTTCGAGAAGGTGAAGTAGCAAGCTGTAAAACACTGGGATTGTGTGCGCAGCTTGTTAACTGATACAAAAACAGTACCTTTGCACTCTCCTGACTTTTCCAATCCCATGAACATTCGATTGGAAGCTTTTTTGGACAACTTTTATTTTCTTCCTGCCAAACACTTGGCAGATATCTCTGCAAATGCTAGAACATCATGGGAGATGTTTTTTGTGCTGGCACAGTTTTTCCTAGCCAGACATAGAGGAAAAGCGTTTTGCGAAGATGTAGACTACAAAAGATGCTAAAGACGAAGGCAGGATGCTGTCCGGAGCTAAGAGCCGCTCCCGGGCGTCTTTCGGCAGAAGCCGCGCTAAAGAGAGCATTGTGAGCGGCGCAATCGTCTTTGCACGAAGAAGCCGCTTCTTCGCCTCCGGGAGCCGGAGAGAGCGGCAGATTCGGGAAGGTTAAGAAGCAAGCTGTACAACACTGGGATTGTGTGCGCAGCTTGTTAACTGATACAAAACACTACCTTGCACTCTCCTGACTTTTCCAATCACATGAACATACGATTGGAAGCTGTTTTGGACAACTTTTCGTCCTGCCAAACACTTGGCAGACCTCCGTGCAACGTCTAGAAAACGATGAGAGATTTTTTCTGTGCTGGCACAGTTTTTCCTAGCCACACATAGTGGAAAAGCATTTTGCTAAGGTGTAGACGACAAAAGATGCTAAAGACGAAGGTAGGATGCTGTCCAGAGCTAAGGGCCGCTCCCGGGCGTCTTTCGGCAGAAGCCGCGCTAAGGAGAGCACTGTGAGCAGCACAATCGTCTTTGCACGAAGAAGCCGCTTCTTCGCCTCCGGGAGCCGGAGAGAGCGGCAGATTCGAGAAGGTGAAGAAGCAAGCTGTACAACACTGGGATTGAGTGCGCAGCTTGTTAACTGATAAAAAACAGTACCTTGCACTCTCCTGACTTTTCCAATCACATGAACACAGGATTGGAAGCTGTTTTGGACAACTTTTCTTTTCTTCCTGCCAAACACTTGGCAGACATCCGTGCAACGTCTAGAACACGATGGGAGATGTTTTCTGTGCTGGCACAGTTTTTCCTAGCCAGACATAGTGGAAAAGCTTTTTGCCGAGATTTAGTTGAGAAGAGACGGCAAACACGAAAGTAGGATGCTGTCCGGAGCTAAGAGCCGCTCCCGGGCGTCTTTCGGCAGAGGCCGCTCTAAGGAGAGCACTGTAAACGGCACAATCGTCTTTGCGCGAAGAAGCCGCTTCTTCGCCTCGGGGAGCCGGAGAGAGCGGCAGCTTCGGGAAGGTGAAGAAGCAAGCTGTACAACACTGGGATTGTGTGCGCAGCTTGTTAACTGACACAAAACACTACCTTGCACTCTCCTGACTTTTCCCATCACATGAACATAGGATTGGAAGCTGTTTTGGACAACTTTTCTTTTCTTCCTGCCAAACAATTGGCAGATCTCGGTGCAACGTCTAGAACACGATGGGAGATGTTTTCTGTGCTGGCACAGTTTTTCCTAGCCAGACATAGAGGAAAAGCGTTTTGCTAAGGTGTAGACAACAAAAGATGCTAAAGACGAAGGTAGGATGCTGTCCGGAGCCTAGGGCCGCTCCCAGGCGTCTTTCGGCAGAAGCCGCGCTAAGGAGAGCACTGTGAGCGGCACAATCGTCTTTGCACGAAGAAGCCGCTTCTTCGCCTCCGGGAGCCGGAGAGAGCGGCATCTTCGGGAAGGAGAAGAACCAAGCTGTACAATGCTGGGATTGTGTGCGCAGCTTGCCAACTGATAGAAAACAGTACCTTTGCACTCTCCTGACTGTTCCAATCACATGAACATTCGATTGGAAGCTGTTTTGGACAACTTTTCTTTTCTTCCTGCCAAACACTTGGCAGACATCTCTGCAACTTCTAGAACACGATGGGAGATGTTTTCTGTGCTGGCACAGTTTTTCCTAGCCACACATAGTGGAAAAGAGTTTTGCTAAGATTTAGACTACAAAAGATGCTAAAGACCAAAGTAGGATGCTGTCCGGAGCTAAGAGCCGCTCCCGGGCGTCTTTCGGCAGAAGCCGCGCTAAGGAGAGCACTGTGAGCGGCACAATCGTCTTTGCACGAAGAAGCCGCTTCTTCCCCTCTGGGAGCCGGAGAGAGCGGCAGATTCGGGAAGGTGAAGAAGCAAGCTGTACAACACTGGGATTGTGTGCGCAGCTTGTTAACTGATACAAAACAATACCTTGCACTCTCCTGACTTTTTCAATCACATGAACATACGATTGGAAGCTGTTTTGGACAACTTTTCTTCCTGCCAAACACTTGGCAGACCTCCGTGCAACGTCTAGAACACGAGGGGAGATTTTTTCTGTGCTTGCACAGTTTTTCCTAGCCACACATAGTGGAAAAGCATTTTGCTAAGGTGTAGACAACAAAAGATGCTAAAGACGAAGGTAGGATGCTGTCCGGAGCTAAGAGTCGCTCCCGGGCGTCTTTCGGCAGAAGCCGCGCTAAGGAGAGCACTGTGAGCGGCACAATCGTCTTTGCGCGAAGAAGCCGCTTCTTCGCCTCCGGGAGCCGGAGAGAGCGGCAGCTTCGGGAAGGTGAAGAAGCAAGCTGTACAACACTGGGATTGTGTGCGCAGCTTGTTAACTGATAGAAAACAGTACCTTTGCACTCACCGGCCTTTTCCAATCACATGAACATTCGATTGGAAGCTGTTTTGGACAACTTTCCTTTTCTACCTGCCAAACACTTGGCAGACATCTCTGCAACTTCTAGAACACGATGGGAGATGTTTTCTGTGCTGGCACAGTTTTTCCTAGCCACACATAGTGGAAAAGCGTTTTGCTAAAATTTAGACTACAAAAGATGCTAAAGACGAAAGTAGGATGCTGTCCGGAGCTAAGAGCCGCTCCCGGGCGTCTTTCGGCAGAAGCCGCGCTAAGGAGAGCACTGTGAGCGGCACAATCGTCTTTGCGTGAAGAAGCCGCTTCTTCGCCTCCGGGAGCCGTAGAGAGCGGCAGCTTCGAGAAGGTGAAGTAGCAAGCTGTAAAACACTGGGATTGTGTGCGCAGCTTGTTAACTGATACAAAAACAGTACCTTTGCACTCTCCTGACTTTTCCAATCCCATGAACATTCGATTGGAAGCTTTTTTGGACAACTTTTATTTTCTTCCTGCCAAACACTTGGCAGATATCTCTGCAAATGCTAGAACATCATGGGAGATGTTTTTTGTGCTGGCACAGTTTTTCCTAGCCAGACATAGAGGAAAAGCATTTTGCGAAGATGTAGACTACAAAAGATGCTAAAGACGAAGGCAGGATGCTGTCCGGAGCTAAGAGCCGCTCCCGGGCGTCTTTCGGCAGAAGCCGCGCTAAAGAGAGCATTGTGAGCAGCGCAATCGTCTTTGCACGAAGAAGCCGCTTCTTCGCCTCCGGGAGCCGGAGAGAGCGGCAGATTCGGGAAGGTGAAGAAGCAAGCTGTACAACACTGGGATTGTGTGCGCAGCTTGTTAACTGATACAAAACACTACCTTGCACTCTCCTGACTTTTCCAATCACATGAACATACGATTGGAAGCTGTTTTGGACAACTTTTCGTCCTGCCAAACACTTGGCAGACCTCCGTGCAACGTCTAGAAAACGATGAGAGATTTTTTCTGTGCTGGCACAGTTTTTCCTAGCCACACATAGTGGAAAAGCATTTTGCTAAGGTGTAGACGACAAAAGATGCTAAAGACGAAGGTAGGATGCTGTCCAGAGCTAAGGGCCGCTCCCGGGCGTCTTTCGGCAGAAGCCGCGCTAAGGAGAGCACTGTGAGCAGCACAATCGTCTTTGCACGAAGAAGCCGCTTCTTCGCCTCCGGGAGCCGGAGAGAGCGGCAGATTCGAGAAGGTGAAGAAGCAAGCTGTACAACACTGGGATTGAGTGCGCAGCTTGTTAACTGATAAAAAACAGTACCTTGCACTCTCCTGACTTTTCCAATCACATGAACACAGGATTGGAAGCTGTTTTGGACAACTTTTCTTTTCTTCCTGCCAAACACTTGGCAGACATCCGTGCAACGTCTAGAACACGATGGGAGATGTTTTCTGTGCTGGCACAGTTTTTCCTAGCCAGACATAGTGGAAAAGCTTTTTGCCGAGATTTAGTTGAGAAGAGACGGCAAACACGAAAGTAGGATGCTGTCCGGAGCTAAGAGCCGCTCCCGGGCGTCTTTCGGCAGAGGCCGCTCTAAGGAGAGCACTGTAAACGGCACAATCGTCTTTGCGCGAAGAAGCCGCTTCTTCGCCTCGGGGAGCCGGAGAGAGCGGCAGCTTCGGGAAGGTGAAGAAGCAAGCTGTACAACACTGGGATTGTGTGCGCAGCTTGTTAACTGACACAAAACACTACCTTGCACTCTCCTGACTTTTCCCATCACATGAACATAGGATTGGAAGCTGTTTTGGACAACTTTTCTTTTCTTCCTGCCAAACAATTGGCAGATCTCGGTGCAACGTCTAGAACACGATGGGAGATGTTTTCTGTGCTGGCACAGTTTTTCCTAGCCAGACATAGAGGAAAAGCGTTTTGCTAAGGTGTAGACAACAAAAGATGCTAAAGACGAAGGTAGGATGCTGTCCGGAGCCTAGGGCCGCTCCCAGGCGTCTTTCGGCAGAAGCCGCGCTAAGGAGAGCACTGTGAGCGGCACAATCGTCTTTGCACGAAGAAGCCGCTTCTTCGCCTCCGGGAGCCGGAGAGAGCGGCATCTTCGGGAAGGAGAAGAACCAAGCTGTACAATGCTGGGATTGTGTGCGCAGCTTGCCAACTGATAGAAAACAGTACCTTTGCACTCTCCTGACTGTTCCAATCACATGAACATTCGATTGGAAGCTGTTTTGGACAACTTTTCTTTTCTTCCTGCCAAACACTTGGCAGATATCTCTGCAACTTTTAGAACACGATGGGAGATGTTTTCTGTGCTGGCACAGTTTTTCCTTGCCAGACATAGTGGAAAAGCGTTTTGCTAAGATGTAGACTAGAAAAGATGCTAAAGACGAAGGTAGGATGATGTCCGGAGCTAAGGGCCGCTTCCGGGCGTCTTTCGGCAGAAGCCGCGCTAAGGAGAGCACTGTGAGCGGCACAATCGTCTTTGCGCGAAGAAGCCGCTTCTTCGCCTCCGGGAGCCGGAGAGAGCGGCAGCTTCGAGAAGGTGAAGTAGCAAGCTGTACAACACTGGGATTGTGTGCGCAGCTTGTTAACTGATACAAAACAGTACTTTTGCACTCTCCTGACTTTTCCAATCCCATGAACATTCGATTGGAAGCTGTTTTGGACAACTTTTCTTTTCTTCCTGCCAAACACTTGGCAGATATCTCTGCAAATGCTAGAACATCATGGGAGATGTTTTTTGTGCTGGCACAGTTTTTCCTAGCAAGACATAGTGGAAAAGCGTTTTGCGAAGATGTAGACTACAAAAGATGCTAAAGACGAAGGTAGGATGCTGTTTGGAGCTAAGAGCCGCTCCCAAGCGTCTTTCGGCAGAAGCCGCGCTAAGGAGAGCACTGTGAGCGGCACAATCGTCTTTGCACGAAGAAGCCGCTTGTTCGCCTCCGGGAGCCGGAGAGAGCGGCAGATTCGGGAAGGTGAAGAAGCAAGCTGTACAACACTGGGATTGTGTGCGCAGCTTGTTAACTGATACAAAACACTACCTTGCACTCTCCTGACTTTTCCAATCACATGAACATACGATTGGAAGCTGTTTTGGACAACTTTTCTTCCTGCCAAACACTTGGCAGACCTCCGTGCAACGTCTAGAACACGAGGGGAGATTTTTTCTGTGCTGGCACAGTTTTTCCTAGCCTCACATAGTGGAAAAGCGTTTTGCTAAGATTTAGACTACAAAAGATGCTAAAGACGAAAGTAGGATGCTGTCCGGAGCTAAGAGCCGCTCCCGGGCGTCTTTCGGCAGAAGCCGCGCTAAGGAGAGCACTGTGAGCGGCACAATCGTCTTTGCGCGAAGAAGCCGCTTCTTCGCCTCCGGGAGCCGGAGAGAGCGGCAGCTTCGGGAAGGTGAAGAAGCAAGCTGTACAACACTGGGATTGTGTGCGCAGCTTGTTAACTGATAGAAAACAGTACCTTTGCACTCACCGGCCTTTTCCAATCACATGAACATTCGATTGGAAGCTGTTTTGGACAACTTTTCTTTTCTACCTGCCAAACACTTGGCAGACATCTCTGCAACTTCTAGAACACGATGGGAGATGTTTTCTGTGCTGGCACAGTTTTTCCTAGCCACACATAGTGGAAAAGCGTTTTGCTAAGATTTAGACTACAAAAGATGCTAAAGACGAAAGTAGGATGCTGTCCGGAGCTAAGAGCCGCTCCCGGGCGTCTTTCGGCAGAAGCCGCGCTAAGGAGAGCACTGTGAGCGGCGCAATCGTCTTTGCGCGAAGAAGCCGCTTCTTCGCCTCCGGGAGCCGGAGAGAGCGGCATCTTCGAGAAGGTGAAGTAGCAAGCTGTACAACACTGGGATTGTGTGCGCAGCTTGTTAACTGATACAAAACAGTACCTTTGCACTCTCCTGACTTTTCCGATCCCATGAACATTCGATTGGAAGCTGTTTTGGACAACTTTTCTTTTCTTCCTGCCAAACACTTGGCAGATATCTCTGCAAATGCTAGAACATCATGGGAGATGTTTTTTGTGCTGGCACAGTTTTTCCTAGCCAGACATAGAGGAAAAGCGTTTTGCGAAGATGTAGACTACAAAAGATGCTAAAGACGAAGGTAGGATGCTGTCCGGAGCTAAGAGCCGCTCCCGGGCGTCTTTCGGCAGAAGCCGCGCTAAAGAGAGCACTGTGAGCGGCACAATCGTCTTTGAACGAAGAAGCCGCTTCTTCGCCTCCGGGAGCCGGAGAGAGCGGCAGATTCGGGAAGGTGAAGAAGCAAGCTGTACAACACTGGGATTGTGTGCGCAGCTTGTTTACTGATACAAAACACTACCTTGCACTCTCCTGACTTTTCCAATCACATGAACATACGATTGGAAGCTGTTTTGGTAAACTTTTCGTCCTGCCAAACACTTGGCAGACCTCCGAGCAACGTCTAGAACACGATGAGAGATTTTTTCTTTGCTGGCACAGTTTTTCCTAGCCACACATAGTGGAAAAGCTTTTTGCTATGGTGTAGACTACAAAAGATGCTAAAGACCAAGGTAGGATGCTGTCCGGAGCTAAGGGCCGATCCCGGGCGTCTTTCGGCAGAAGCCGCGCTAAGGAGAGCACTGTGAGCGGCACAATCGTCTTTGCGCGAAGAAGCCGCTTCATCGGCTCCGGGAGCCGGAGAGAGAGGCAGCTTCGGAAGGTGAAGAAGGAAGCTGTACAACACTGGGATTGTGTGCGCAGCTTGCCACCTGATAGAAAACAGTACCTTTGCACTCTCCTGACTTTTCCAATCACATGAACATTCGATTGGAAGCTGTTTTGGACAACTTTTCTTTTCTTCCTGCCAAACACTTGGCAGATATCTCTGCAACTTTTAGAACACGATGGGAGATTTTTTCTGTGCTGGCACAGTTTTTCCTAGCCAGACATAGTGGAAAAGCTTTTTGCTAAGATGTAGACTACAAAAGATTGTTAAGACGAAGGTAGGCTGCTCTCCGGAGCTAAGAGCCGCTCCCGGGCGTCTTTCGGCACAAGCCGCGCTAAGGAGAGCGCTGTGAGCGGCACAATCGTCTTTGCGCGAAGAAGCCGCTTCTTCAGCTCCGGGAGCCGGAGAGAGCAGCAGCTTAGGGAAGCTGAAGAAGAAAGCTGTACAAAGCTGGGATTGTGTGCGCAGCTTGCCAACTGATAGAAAACAATACCTTTGCACTCTCCGGACTTTTCCAATCACATGAACATACGATTGGAAGCTGTATTGGACAACTTTTCTTTTCTTCCTGCCAAAAACTTGGCAGACATCTCTTCAACTTCTAGATCACGATGGGAGATGTTTTCTGTGCTGGCACAGTTTTTCGTAGCCAGACATAGAGCAAAAGCGTTTTGCTAAGATACAGACTACAAAAGATGCTAAAAACGAAGGTAGGATGCTGTCCGGAGCTAAGAGCCGCTCCCGGGCGTCTTTCGGCAGAAGCCGCGCTAAGGAGAGCACTGTGAGCTGCACAATCGTCTTTGCGCGAAGAAGCCGCTTCTTCGGCTCCGAGAGCCGGAGAGAGCGGCAACTTCGGGAAGGTGAAGAAGCAAGCTGTAGAACAATGGGATTGTGTGCGCAGCTTGCCAAATGATAGAAATCAGTACCTTTGAACTCTCCTGACTTTTCCAATCACATAATCATTCGATTGGAAGCTTTTTTGGAAAACTTTTCTTCCTGCCAAAAACTTGGCAGACCTCCGTGCAACGTCTAGAACATGATGGGAGATGTTTTCTGTGCTGGCACAGTTTTTCCTAGCCAGACATAGTGGAAAAGCCTTTTGCTGAGGTGTAGATTAGAAAAGACGCTAAAGGCGAAAGTAAGATTGTGTCCGGAGCTAAGAGCCGCTCCCGGGCGTCTTTCGACAGAAGCCGCGCTAAGGAGAGCACTGTGAGCGGCACAATCGCCTTTGCGCGAAGAAGCCGCTTCTTCGGCTCCGGGAGCCGGAGAGAGCGGCAGCTTCGGGAAGGTGAAGAAGCAAGCTGTACAACGCTGGGATTGTGTGCGCACCTTGCCAACTGCTAGAAAACAGTACCTTTGCACTCTCCTGACTTTTCCAATAACATGAACATACGATTGGAAGCTGTTTTGGACAACTTTCCTTTTCTTCCTGCCAAACACTTGGCAGACCTCCGTGCAACGTCTAGAACACGATGGGAGATGCTTTCTGTGCTGGCACAGTTTTTCCTAGCAAGACATAGAGGAAAAGCGTTTTGCTAAGATGTAGACTACAAAAGACGCTTAAGACGAAGGTACGATGCTGTCCGGAGCTAAGAGCCGCTCCCGGGCGTCTTTCGGCAGAAGCCGTGCTAAGGAGAGCACTGTGAGCGGCACAATCGTCTTTGCGCGAAGAAGCCGCTTCTTCGGCTCCGGGAGCCGGAGAGAGCGGCAGCTTTGGGAAGGTGAAGAAGGAAGCTGTACAACACTGGGATGGTGTGCGCACCTTGCCAACTGATACAAAACAGTACCTTTGCACTCTCCTGACTTTTCTAATAACATGAACGTTCGATTGGAAGCTGTTTTTGACAACTTTCCTTTTCTTCCTGCCAAACACTTGGCAGACATCTCTGCAACTTCTAGAACATGATGGGAGATGTTTTCTGTGATGGCACAGTTTTTCCTGGCCAGACATAGAGGAAAAGCGTTTTGGTAAGATGCAGACTACAAAAGACGCTAAAGACGAAGGTACGATTCTGTCCGAAGCTAAGAGCCGCTTCCGGGCGTCTTTCTGCAGAAGCTGCGCTAAGGAGAGCACTGTGAGCGGCACAATCGTCTTTGCGCGAAGAAGCCGCTTCTTCGGCTCCGGGAGCCGGAGAGAGCGGCAGCTTCGGGAAGGTGAAGAAGCAAGCTGTACAACACTGGGATTGTGTGCGCAGCTGGTTAAATGATAGAAAACAGTACCTTTGCACTCTCCTGACTTTTCCAATCACATGAACATTCGATTGGAAGCTGTTTTGGACAACTTTTCTTTTCTTCCTGCCAAACACTTGGCAGACCTCCGTGCAATGTCTAGAACACGATGGGAGATGTTTTCTGTGCTGGCACAGTTTTACCTAGCCAGACATAGTGGAAAAGCGTTTTGCTAAAATGTAGACTACAAAAGACGCTAAAGACGAAGGTACGATGCTGTCCAGAGCTAAGAGCCGCTCCCGGGCGTCTTCCGGCAGAAGCCACGCTAAGGAGAGCACTGTGAGCAGCACAATCGTCTTCGCGCGAAGAAGCCGCTTCTTCGGCTCCGGGAGCCGGAGAGAGCGGCAGCTTCAAGAAGGTGAAGAAGGATACTGTACAACACTGAGATTGTGTGCGCAGCTTGTCAACTGCTAGAAAACAGTACCTTTGCACTCTCTTGACTTTTCCAATCACATGTACTTTCGATTGGAAGCTTTTTTAGAAAACTTTTCTTTTCTTCCTGCCAAACACTTGGCAGAAATCTCTGCAACTTCTAGAACACGATGGGAGATGTTTTCTGTGCTGGCAGAGCTTTTCCTAGCCAGGAATAGTGGAAAAGCTTTTTGCCGAGATTTAGTGGAGAAGAGATGGCAAACACGAAAGTACGATGCTGTCCGGAGCTAAGAGCCACTCCCGGGCGTCTTTCGGCAGAAGCCGCGCTAAGGAGAGCACTGTGAGCGGCACAATTGTCTTTGCGCGAAGAAGCCGCTTCTTCGGCTCCGGGAGCCGGAGAGAGCGGCATCATCGGGAAGGTGAAGAAGCAAGCTGTACAACACTGGGATTGTGTGCGCAGCTTGCCAAGTGATAGAAAACAGTACCTTTGCACTCTCCTGACTTTTCCAATCACATGATCATACGATTAGAAGCTGTTTTGGACAACTTTTCTTTTCTTCCTGCCAAAAACTTGGCAGACATCTCTGCAACTTCTAGAACACGATGGGAGATGTTTTCTGCGCTGGCACAGTTTTTCCTAGCCAGACATAGAGGAAAAGCGTTTTGCTAAGATGTAGACTACAAAAGACGCTAAAGACGAAGGTACGATGCTCACCGGTGCTAAGAGCCGCTCCCGGGCGTCTTTCGGCAGAAGCCGCGCTAAGGAGAGCACTGTGAGCGGCGCAATCATCTTTGCGCGAAGAAGCCGCTTCTTCGTCTCCGGGAGCCAGAGAGAGCGGCAGCTTCGGGAAGGTGAAGAAGGAAGCTGTACAACACTGGGATTGTGTGCGCAGCTTGTTAACTGATAGAAAGCAGTACCTTTGCACTCTCCTGACTTTTCCAATCACATGAAAGTTTGATTGGAAGCATTTTAAGACAACTTTTCTTTTCTTCCTGCCAAACACTTGGCAGACATCTCTGCAACATCTAGAACACGATGGGAGATGTTTTCTGTGCTGGCAGAGTTTTTCCTAGCCAGAAATAGTGGAAAAGCTTTTTGCCGAGAAGTAGATGAGAAGAGACGCTAAACACGAAAGTACGATGCTGTCCGGAGCTAAGAGCCGCTCCCGGGCGTCTTTCGGCAGAAGCCGCGCCAAGGAGAGCACTGTGAGCGGCACAATCGTCTTTGCGCGAAGAAGCCCCTTCTTCGGCTCTGGGAGCCGGAGAGAGCGGCAGCTTCAGGAAGGTGAAGAAGGAAGCTGTACAACACTGGGATTGTGTGCGCAGCTTGCCAACTGATAGAAAACAGTACCTTTGCACTCTCCTGACTGTTCCAATCACATGAA
Organism: Passerculus sandwichensis; assembly: GCA_031885435.1. Lineage (NCBI taxonomy): Eukaryota > Metazoa > Chordata > Aves > Passeriformes > Passerellidae > Passerculus > Passerculus sandwichensis. The sequence goes on along the minus strand of CM063166.1, from coordinate 1,780,170 downwards.
CATTCGATTGGAAGCTGTTTTGGACAACTTTTCTTTTCTTCCTGCTAAACACTTGGCAGATATCTCTGCAACTGCTAGAACATGATGGGAGATGTTTTCTGTGCTGGCACAGTTTTTCCTAGCCAGACATAGAGGAAAAGCGTATTGCTAAGATGTAGACTTCAAAAGATGCTAAAGACGAAGGTAGGATGCTGTCCGGAACTAAAAGCCGCTCCCGGGCGTCTTTCGGCAGAAGCCGCGCTAAAGAGAGCACTGTGAGCGGCACAATCGTCTTTGCGCGAAGAAGCCGCTTCATTGCCTCCGGGAGCCGGAGAGAGTGGCATCTTCGGGAAGGAGAAGAAGGAAGCTGTACAACACTGGGATTGTGTGCGCAGCTTGCCAACTGATAGAAAACAGTACCTTTGCACTCTCCTGACTTTTCCAATCACATGAGCATACGATTGGAAGCTGTTTTGGACAACTTTTCTATTCTTCCTGCCAAACAATTGGCAGACATCTCTGCAACTTCTAGAACCTGATGGGAGATGTTTTCTGTGCTGGCACAATTTTTCCTAGCCACACATAGTGGAAAAGCTTTTTGCCGAGATTTAGTTGAGAAGAGACGGCAAACACGAAAGCACGATGCTGTCCGGAGCTAAGAGCCGCTCCCGGGCGTCTTTCGGCAGAAGCCGCGCTAAAGAGAGCACTGTGAGCGGCACAATCGTCTTTGCTCGAAGAAGCCGCTTCTTCGCCTCCGGGAGCCGGAGAGAGCGGCAGATTCGGGAAGGTGAAGAAGCAAGCTCAACAACACTGGGATTGTGTGCGCAGCTTGTTAACTGATACAAAACACTACCTTGCACTCTCCTGACTTTTCCAATCACATGAACATACGATTGGAAGATGTTTTGGACAACTTTTCTTCCTGCCAAACACTTGGCAGACCTCCGTGCAACGTCTAGAACACGATGAGAGATTTTTTCTGTGCTGGCACAGTTTTTCCTAGCCACACATAGTGGAAAAGCATTTTGCTAAGGTGTAGACAACAAAAGATGCTAAAGACGAAGGTAGGATGCTGTCCGGAGCTAAGGGCCGCTCCCGGGCGTCTTTCGGCAGAAGCCGCGCTAAGGAGAGCACTGTGAGCGGCACAATCGTCTTTGCGCGAAGAAGCCGCTTCTTCGCCTCCGGGAGCTGGAGAGAGCGCCATCTTCGGGAAGGAGAAGAAGCAAGCTGTACAACGCTGGGATTGTGTGCGCAGCTTGCCAACTGATAGAAAACAGTACCTTTGCACTCTCCTGACTGTTCCAATCACATGAACATTCGATTGGAAGCTGTTTTGGACAACTTTTCTTTTCTTCCTGCAAACAATTGGCAGATCTCGGTGCAACGTCTAGAACACGATGGGAGATGTTTTCTGTGCTGGCACAGTTTTTCCTAGCCAGACATAGAGGAAAAGCGTTTTGCTAAGGTGTAGACAACAAAAGATGCTAAAGACGGAGGTAGGATGCTGTCCGGAGCTAAATGCAGATCCCGGGCGTCTTTCGGCAGAAGCCGCGCTAAGGAGAGCGCTGTGAGCGGCACAATCGTCTTTGCACGAAGAAGCCGCTTCTTCGCTTCCGGGAGCCGGAGAGAGCGGCATCTTCGGGAAGGTGAAGAAGCAAGCTGTACAACGCTGGGATTGTGTGCGCAGCTTGCCAACTGATAGAAAACAGTACCTTTGCACTCTCCTGACTGTTCCAATCATATGAACATTCGATTGGAAGCTGTTTTGGACAACTTTTCTTTTCTTCCTGCCAAACACTTGGCAGACATCCGTGCAACGTCTAGAAAACGATGGGAGATGTTTTCTGTGCTTGCACAGTTTTTCCTAGCCAGACATAGAGGAAAAGCTTTTTGCCGAGATTTAGTGGAGAAGAGACGGCAAACACGAAAGTAGGATGCTGTCCAGGGCTAAGAGCCGCTCCCGGGCGTCTTTCGGCAGAAGCCACGCTAAGGAGAGCACTGTGAGCGGCACAATCGTCTTTGCGCGAAGAAGCCGCTTCTTCGCCTCCGGGAGCCGTAGAGAGCGGCATCTTCAGGAAGGTGCAGTAGCAAGCTGTACAACACTGGGATTGTGTGCGCAGCTTGTTAACTGACACAAAACACTACCTTGCACTCTCCTGACTTTTCCAATCCCATGAACATTCGATTGGAAGCTGTTTTGGACAACTTTTCTTTTCTTCCTGCCAAACAATTGGCAGATCTCGGTGCAACGTCTAGAACACGATGGGAGATGTTTTCTGTGCTGGCACAGTTTTTCCTAGCCAGACATAGAGGAAAAGCGTTTTGCTAAGGTGTAGACAACAAAAGATGCTAAAAACGAAGGTAGGATGCTGTCCGGAGCCAAGGGCCGCTCCCGGGCGTCTTTCGGCAGAAGCCGCGCTAAGGAGAGCACTGTGAGCAGCACAATCGTCTTTGCACGAAGAAGCCGCTTCTTCGCCTCCGGGAGCCGGAGAGAGCGGCAGATTCGAGAAGGTGAAGAAGCAAGCTGTACAACACTGGGATTGAGTGCGCAGCTTGTTAACTGATAAAAAACAGTACCTTGCACTCTCCTGACTTTTCCAATCACATGAACACAGGATTGGAAGCTGTTTTGGACAACTTTTCTTTTCTTCCTGCCAAACACTTGGCAGACATCCGTGCAACGTCTAGAACACGATGGGAGATGTTTTCTGTGCTGGCACAGTTTTTCCTAGCCAGACATAGTGGAAAAGCTTTTTGCCGAGATTTAGTTGAGAAGAGACGGCAAACACGAAAGTAGGATGCTGTCCGGAGCTAAGAGCCGCTCCCGGGCGTCTTTCGGCAGAGGCCGCTCTAAGGAGAGCACTGTGAGCGGCACAATCGTCTTTGCGCGAAGAAGCCGCTTCTTCGCCTCGGGGAGCCGGAGAGAGCGGCAGCTTCGGGAAGGTGAAGAAGCAAGCTGTACAACACTGGGATTGTGTGCGCAGCTTGTTAACTGACACAAAACACTACCTTGCACTCTCCTGACTTTTCCCATCACATGAACATAGGATTGGAAGCTGTTTTGGACAACTTTTCTTTTCTTCCTGCCAAACAATTGGCAGATCTCGGTGCAACGTCTAGAACACGATGGGAGATGTTTTCTGTGCTGGCACAGTTTTTCCTAGCCAGACATAGAGGAAAAGCGTTTTGCTAAGGTGTAGACAACAAAAGATGTTAAAGACGAAGGTAGGATGCTGTCCGGAGCTAAGGGCCGCTCCCAGGCGTATTTCGGCAGAAGCCGCGCTAAGGAGAGCACTGTGAGCGGCACAATCGTCTTTGCACGAAGAAGCCGCTTCTTCGCCTCCGGGAGCCGGAGAGAGCGGCATCTTCGGGAAGGAGAAGAACCAAGCTGTACAATGCTGGGATTGTGTGCGCAGCTTGCCAACTGATAGAAAACAGTACCTTTGCACTCTCCTGACTGTTCCAATCACATGAACATTCGATTGGAAGCTGTTTTGGACAACTTTTCTTTTCTACCTGCCAAACACTTGGCAGATATCTCTGCAACTTTTAGAACACGATGGGAGATGTTTTCTGTGCTGGCACAGTTTTTCCTTGCCAGACATAGTGGAAAAGCGTTTTGCTAAGATGTAGACTAGAAAAGATGCTAAAGACGAAGGTAAGATGCTGTCCGGAGCTAAGGGCCGCTTCCGGGCGTCTTTCGGCAGAAGCCGCGCTAAGGAGAGCACTGTGAGCGGCACAATCGTCTTTGCGGGAAGAAGCCGCTTCTTCGCCTCCAGGAGCCGGAGAGAGCGGCAGATTCGGGAAGGTGAAGAAGCAAGCTGCACAACGCTGGGATTGTGTGCGCAGCTTGTTAACTGATAGAAAACAGTACCTTTGCACTCTCCTGACTTTTCCAATCACATGAACATAGGATTGGAAGCTGTTTTGGACAACTTTCTTTTTCTACCTGCCAAACACTTGGCAGGAATCTCTGCAACTTCTAGAACACGATGGGAGATGTTTTCTGTGCTGGCACAGTTTTTCCTAGCCAGACATAGAGGAAAAGCGTTTTGCTAAGGTATAGACAACAAAAGATGCTAAAGACGAAGGTAGGATGATGTCCGGAGCTAAGAGCCGCTCCCGGGCGTCTTTCGACAGAAGCCGCGCTAAGGAGAGCACTGTGAGCGGCACAATCGTCTTTGCGCGAAGAAGCCGCTTCTTCGCCTCCGGGAGCCGGAGAGAGCGGCAGCTTCGAGAAGGTGAAGTAGCAAGCTGTACAACACTGGGATTGTGTGCGCAGCTTGTTAACTGATACAAAACAGTACTTTTGCACTCTCCTGACTTTTCCAATCCCATGAACATTCGATTGGAAGCTGTTTTGGACAACTTTTCTTTTCTTCCTGCCAAACACTTGGCAGATATCTCTGCAAATGCTAGAACATCATGGGAGATGTTTTTTGTGCTGGCACAGTTTTTCCTAGCCAGACATAGTGGAAAAGCGTTTTGCGAAGATGTAGACTACAAAAGATGCTAAAGACGAAGGTAGGATGCTGTCCGGAGCTAAGAGCCGCTCCCAAGCGTCTTTCGGCAGAAGCCGCGCTAAGGAGAGCACTGTGAGCGGCACAATCGTCTTTGCACGAAGAAGCCGCTTCTTCGCCTCCGGGAGCCGGAGAGAGCGGCAGATTCGGGAAGGTGAAGAAGCAAGCTGTACAACACTGGGATTGTGTGCGCAGCTTGTTAACTGATACAAAACACTACCTTGCACTCTCCTGACTTTTCCAATCACATGAACATACGATTGGAAGCTGTTTTGGACAACTTTTCTTCCTGCCAAACACTTGGCAGACCTCCGTGCAACGTCTAGAACACGAGGGGAGATTTTTTCTGTGCTGGCACAGTTTTTCCTAGCCTCACATAGTGGAAAAGTGTTTTTCTAAGATTTAGACTACAAAAGATGCTAAAGACGAAAGTAGGATGCTGTCCGGAGCTAAGAGCCGCTCCCGGGCGTCTTTCGGCAGAAGCCGCGCTAAGGAGAGCACTGTGAGCGGCACAATCGTCTTTGCGCGAAGAAGCCGCTTCTTCGCCTCCGGGAGCCGGAGAGAGCGGCAGCTTCGGGAAGGTGAAGAAGCAAGCTGTACAACACTGGGATTGTGTGCGCAGCTTGTTAACTGATAGAAAACAGTACCTTTGCACTCACCGGCCTTTTCCAATCACATGAACATTCGATTGGAAGCTGTTTTGGACAACTTTTCTTTTCTACCTGCCAAACACTTGGCAGACATCTCTGCAACTTCTAGAACACGATGGGAGATGTTTTCTGTGCTGGCACAGTTTTTCCTAGCCACACATAGTGGAAAAGCGTTTTGCTAAGATTTAGACTACAAAAGATGCTAAAGACGAAAGTAGGATGCTGTCCGGAGCTAAGAGCCGCTCCCGGGCGTCTTTCGGCAGAAGCCGCGCTAAGGAGAGCACTGTGAGCGGCACAATCGTCTTTGCGCGAAGAAGCCGCTTCTTCGCCTCCGGGAGCCGGAGAGAGCGGCATCTTCGAGAAGGTGAAGTAGCAAGCTGTACAACACTGGGATTGTGTGCGCAGCTTGTTAACTGATACAAAACAGTACCTTTGCACTCTCCTGACTTTTCCGATCCCATGAACATTCGATTGGAAGCTGTTTTGGACAACTTTTCTTTTCTTCCTGCCAAACACTTGGCAGATATCTCTGCAAATGCTAGAACATAATGGGAGATGTTTTTTGTGCTGGCACAGTTTTTCCTAGCCAGACATAGAGGAAAAGCGTTTTGCGAAGATGTAGACTACAAAAGATGCTAAAGACGAAGGTAGGATGCTGTCCGGAGCTAAGAGCCGCTCCCGGGCGTCTTTCGGCAGAAGCCGCGCTAAAGAGAGCACTGTGAGCGGCACAATCGTCTTTGCACGAAGAAGCCGCTTCTTCGCCTCCGGGAGCCGGAGAGAGCGGCAGATTCGGGAAGGTGAAGAAGCAAGCTGTACAACACTGGGATTGTGTGCGCAGCTTGTTTACTGATACAAAACACTACCTTGCACTCTCCTGACTTTTCCAATCACATGAACATTCGATTGGAAGCTGTTTTGGACAACTTTTCGTCCTGCCAAACACTTTGCAGACCTCCGAGCAACGTCTAGAACACGATGAGAGATTTTTTCTGTGCTGGCACAGTTTTTCCTAGCCACACATAGTGGAAAAGCATTTTGCTATGGTGTAGACTACAAAAGATGCTAAAGACCAAGGTAGGATGCTGTCCGGAGCTAAGGGCCGCTCCCGGGCGTCTTTCGGCAGAAGCCGCGCTAAGGAGAGCACTGTGAGCGGCACAATCGTCTTTGCGCGAAGAAGCCGCTTCTTCGCCTCCGGAAGCTGGAGAGAGCGGCATCTTTGGGAAGGAGAAGAAGCAAGCTGTACAACGCTGGGATTGTGTGCGCAGCTTGCCAACTGATAGAAAACAGTACCCTTGCACTCTCCTGACTGTTCCAATCACATGAACATTCCATTGGAAACTGTTTTGGACAACTTTTCTTTTCTTCCTTCCAAACACTTGGCAGATATCTCTGCAACTGCTAGAACACGATGGGAGATGTTTTCTGTGCTGGCACAGTTTTTCCTAGCCAGACATAGAGGAAAAGCATTGTGTTAAGGTGTGGACAACAAAAGATGCTAAAGACGAAGGTAGGATGCTGTCCGGAGCAAAGGGCCGCTCCCGAGCGTCTTTCGGCAGAAGCCGCGCTAAGGAGAGCACTGTGAGCGGCACAATCGTCTTTGCGCGAAGAAGCCGCTTCTTCACCTCCGGGAGCCGGAGAGAGCGGCATCTTCGGGAAGGAGAAGAAGCAAGCTGTACAACGCTGGGATTGTGTGCGCAGCTTGCCAACTGATAGAAAACGGTACCTTTGCACTCTCCTGACTGTTCCAATCACATGAACATTCGATTGGAAGCTGTTTTGGACAACTTTTCTTTTCTTCCTGCCAAACACTTGGAAGACATCCGTGCAACGTCTAGAACACGATGGGAGATGTTTTCTGTGCTGGCACAGTTTTTCCTAGCCACAAATAGTGGAAAAGCTTTTTGCCGAGATTTAGTGTAGAAGAGACGGCGAACACGAAAGTACGATGCTGTCCGGAGCTAAGAGCCGCTGTCGGGCGTCTTTCGGCAGAAGCCGCGCTAAGGAGAGCACTGTGAGCGGCACAATCGTCTTTGCGCGAAGAAGCCGCTTCTTCGCCTCCGGGAGCCGGAAAGAGCGGCAGCTTCGGGAAGGTGAAGTAGCAAGCTGTAAAACACTGAGATTGTGTGCGCAGCTTGTTAACAGAGACAAAACAGTACCTTTGCACTGGTCTGACTTTTCCAATCCCATGAACATTCGATTGGAAGCTGTTTTGGACAACTTTTCTTTTCTTCCTGCCAAACAATTGGCAGATCTCGGTGCAACGTCTAGAACACGATGGGGGATGTTTTCTGTGCTGGCACCGTTTTTCCTAGCCAGACATAGAGGAAAAGCGTTTTGCTAAGGTGTGGACAACAAAAGATGCTAAAGACGAAGGTAGGATGCTGTCCGGAGCTAAGGGCCGCTCCCGGGCGTCTTTCGGCAGAAGCCGCGCTAAGGAGAGCACTGTGAGCGGCACAATCGTCTTTGCACGAAGAAGCCGCTTCTTCGCCTCCGGGAGCCGGAGAGAGCGGCAGCTTCGGGAAGGTGAAGAAGCAAGCTGTACAACACTGGGATTGTGTGCGCAGCTTGTTAACTGATAGAAAACAGTACCTTTGCACTCACCGGCCTTTTCCAATCACATGAACATTCGATTGGAAGCTGTTTTGGACAACTTTCCTTTTCTACCTGCCAAACACTTGGCAGACATCTCTGCAACTTCTAGAACACGATGGGAGATGTTTTCTGTGCTGGCACAGTTTTTCCTAGCCACACATAGTGGAAAAGCGTTTTGCTAAGATTTAGACTACAAAAGATGCTAAAGACGAAAGTAGGATGCTGTCCGGAGCTAAGAGCCGCTCCCGGGCGTCTTTCGGCAGAAGCCGCGCTAAGGAGAGCACTGTGAGCGGCACAATCGTCTTTGCGCGAAGAAGCCGCTTCTTCGCCTCCGGGAGCCGTAGAGAGCGGCAGCTTCGGGAAGGTGAAGAAGCAAGCTGTACAACACTGGGATTGTGTGCGCAGCTTGTTAACTGATAGAGAACAGTACCTTTGCACTCTCCTGACTTTTCCAATCCCATGAACATTCGATTGGAAGCTTTTTTGGACAACTTTTCTTTTCTTCATGCCAAACACTTGGCAGATATCTCTGCAAATGCTAGAACATCATGGGAGATGTTTTTTGTGCTGGCACAGTTTTTCCTAGCCAGACATAGAGGAAAAGCGTTTTGCGAAGATGTAGACTACAAAAGATGCTAAAGACGAAGGCAGGATGCTGTCCGGAGCTAAGAGCCGCTCCCGGGCGTCTTTCGGCAGAAGCCGCGCTAAAGAGAGCACTGTGAGCGGCACAATCGTCTTTGCACGAAGAAGCCGCTTCTTCGCCTCCGGGAGCCGGAGAGAGCGGCAGATTCGGGAAGGTGAAGAAGCAAGCTGTACAACACTGGGATTGTGTGCGCAGCTTGTTAACTGATAGAAAACAGTACCTTTGCACTCTCCTGACTTTTCCAATCACATGAACATACGATTGGAAGCTGTTTTGGACAACTTTTCGTCCTGCCAAACACTTGGCAGACCTCCGTGCAACGTCTAGAACACGATGAGAGATTTTTTCTGTGCTGGCACAGTTTTTCCTAGCCACACATAGTGGAAAAGCATTTTGCTAAGGTGTAGACGACAAAAGATGCTAAAGACGAAGGTAGGAGGCTGTCCAGAGCTAAGGGCCGCTCCCGGGCGTCTTTCGGCAGAAGCCGCGCTAAGGAGAGCACTTTGAGCGGCACAATCGTCTTTGCGCGAAGAAGCCGCTTCTTCGCCTCCGGGAGCCGGAGAGAGCGCCATCTTCGGGAAGGAGAAGAAGCAAGCTGTACAACGCTGGGATTGTGTGCGCAGCTTGCCAACTGATAGAAAACAGTACCTTTGCACTCTCCTGACTGTTCCAATCACATGAACATTCGATTGGAAGCTGTTTTGGACAACTTTTCTTTTCTTCCTGCAAACAATTGGCAGATCTCGGTGCAACGTCTAGAACACGATGGGAGATGTTTTCTGTGCTGGCACAGTTTTTTCTTGCCAGACATAGTGGAAAAGCGTTTTGCTAAGATGTCGACTAGAAAAGATGCTAAAGACGAAGGTAGGATGCTGTCCGGAGCTAAGGGCCGCTTCCGGGCGTCTTTCGGCAGAAGCCGCGCTAAGGAGAGCACTGTGAGCGGCACAATCGTCTTTGCACGAAGAAGCCGCTTCTTCGCCTCCAGGAGCCGGAGAGAGCGGCAGATTCGGGAAGGTGAAGAAGCAAGCTGTACAACGCTGGGATTGTGTGCGCAGCTTGTTAACTGATACAAAACAGTACCTTTGCACTCTCCTGACTTTTCCAATCACATGAACATAGGATTGGAAGCTGTTTTGGACAACTTTCTTTTTCTACCTGCCAAACACTTGGCAGGAATCTCTGCAACTTCTAGAACACGATGGGAGATGTTTTCTGTGCTGGCACAGTTTTTCCTAGCCAGACATAGTGGAAAAGCGTTTTGCTAAGGTGTAGACAACAAAAGATGCTAAAGACGAAGGTAGGATGATGTCCGGAGCTAAGAGCCGCTCCCGGGCGTCTTTCGGCAGAAGCCGCGCTAAGGAGAGCACTGTGAGCGGCACAATCGTCTTTGCGCGAAGAAGCCGCTTCTTCGCCTCCGGGAGCCGTAGAGAGCGGCAGCTTCGAGAAGGTGAAGTAGCAAGCTGTACAACACTGGGATTGTGTGCGCAGCTTGTTAACTGATACAAAACAGTACCTTTGCACTCTCCTGACTTTTCCAATCCCATGAACATTCGATTGGAAGCTGTTTTGGACAACTTTTCTTTTCTTACTGCCAAACACTTGGCAGATATCTCTGAAAATGCTAGAACATCATGGGAGATGTTTTTTGTGCTGGCACAGTTTTTCCTAGCCAGACATAGTGGAAAAGCGTTTTGCGAAGATGTAGACTACAAAAGATGCTAAAGACGAAGGTAGGATGCTGTCCGGAGCTAAGAGCCGCTCCCAAGCGTCTTTCGGCAGAAGCCGCGCTAAGGAGAGCGCTGTGAGCGGCACAATCGTCTTTGCACGAAGAAGCCGCTTCTTCGCTTCCGGGAGCCGGAGAGAGCGGCATCTTCGGGAAGGTGAAGAAGCAAGCTGTACAACGCTGGGATTGTGTGCGCAGCTTGCCAACTGATAGAAAACAGTACCTTTGCACTCTCCTGACTGTTCCAATCATATGAACATTCGATTGGAAGCTGTTTTGGACAACTTTTCTTTTCTTCCTGCCAAACACTTGGCAGACATCCGTGCAACGTCTAGAAAACGATGGGAGATGTTTTCTGTGCTTGCACAGTTTTTCCTAGCCAGACATAGAGGAAAAGCTTTTTGCCGAGATTTAGTGGAGAAGAGACGGCAAACACGAAAGTAGGATGCTGTCCAGGGCTAAGAGCCGCTCCCGGGCGTCTTTCGGCAGAAGCCACGCTAAGGAGAGCACTGTGAGCGGCACAATCGTCTTTGCGCGAAGAAGCCGCTTCTTCGCCTCCGGGAGCCGTAGAGAGCGGCATCTTCAGGAAGGTGCAGTAGCAAGCTGTACAACACTGGGATTGTGTGCGCAGCTTGTTAACTGACACAAAACACTACCTTGCACTCTCCTGACTTTTCCAATCCCATGAACATTCGATTGGAAGCTGTTTTGGACAACTTTTCTTTTCTTCCTGCCAAACAATTGGCAGATCTCGGTGCAACGTCTAGAACACGATGGGAGATGTTTTCTGTGCTGGCACAGTTTTTCCTAGCCAGACATAGAGGAAAAGCGTTTTGCTAAGGTGTAGACAACAAAAGATGCTAAAAACGAAGGTAGGATGCTGTCCGGAGCCAAGGGCCGCTCCCGGGCGTCTTTCGGCAGAAGCCGCGCTAAGGAGAGCACTGTGAGCAGCACAATCGTCTTTGCACGAAGAAGCCGCTTCTTCGCCTCCGGGAGCCGGAGAGAGCGGCAGATTCGAGAAGGTGAAGAAGCAAGCTGTACAACACTGGGATTGAGTGCGCAGCTTGTTAACTGATAAAAAACAGTACCTTGCACTCTCCTGACTTTTCCAATCACATGAACACAGGATTGGAAGCTGTTTTGGACAACTTTTCTTTTCTTCCTGCCAAACACTTGGCAGACATCCGTGCAACGTCTAGAACACGATGGGAGATGTTTTCTGTGCTGGCACAGTTTTTCCTAGCCAGACATAGTGGAAAAGCTTTTTGCCGAGATTTAGTTGAGAAGAGACGGCAAACACGAAAGTAGGATGCTGTCCGGAGCTAAGAGCCGCTCCCGGGCGTCTTTCGGCAGAGGCCGCTCTAAGGAGAGCACTGTGAGCGGCACAATCGTCTTTGCGCGAAGAAGCCGCTTCTTCGCCTCGGGGAGCCGGAGAGAGCGGCAGCTTCGGGAAGGTGAAGAAGCAAGCTGTACAACACTGGGATTGTGTGCGCAGCTTGTTAACTGACACAAAACACTACCTTGCACTCTCCTGACTTTTCCCATCACATGAACATAGGATTGGAAGCTGTTTTGGACAACTTTTCTTTTCTTCCTGCCAAACAATTGGCAGATCTCGGTGCAACGTCTAGAACACGATGGGAGATGTTTTCTGTGCTGGCACAGTTTTTTCTTGCCAGACATAGTGGAAAAGCGTTTTGCTAAGATGTCGACTAGAAAAGATGCTAAAGACGAAGGTAGGATGCTGTCCGGAGCTAAGGGCCGCTTCCGGGCGTCTTTCGGCAGAAGCCGCGCTAAGGAGAGCACTGTGAGCGGCACAATTGTCTTTGCACGAAGAAGCCGCTTCTTCGCCTCCAGGAGCCGGAGAGAGCGGCAGATTCGGGAAGGTGAAGAAGCAAGCTGTACAACGCTGGGATTGTGTGCGCAGCTTGTTAACTGATACAAAACAGTACCTTTGCACTCTCCTGACTTTTCCAATCACATGAACATAGGATTGGAAGCTGTTTTGGACAACTTTCTTTTTCTACCTGCCAAACACTTGGCAGGAATCTCTGCAACTTCTAGAACACGATGGGAGATGTTTTCTGTGCTGGCACAGTTTTTCCTAGCCAGACATAGTGGAAAAGCGTTTTGCTAAGGTGTAGACAACAAAAGATGCTAAAGACGAAGGTAGGATGATGTCCGGAGCTAAGAGCCGCTCCCGGGCGTCTTTCGGCAGAAGCCGCGCTAAGGAGAGCACTGTGAGCGGCACAATCGTCTTTGCGCGAAGAAGCCGCTTCTTCGCCTCCGGGAGCCGTAGAGAGCGGCAGCTTCGAGAAGGTGAAGTAGCAAGCTGTACAACACTGGGATTGTGTGCGCAGCTTGTTAACTGATACAAAACAGTACCTTTGCACTCTCCTGACTTTTCCAATCCCATGAACATTCGATTGGAAGCTGTTTTGGACAACTTTTCTTTTCTTACTGCCAAACACTTGGCAGATATCTCTGAAAATGCTAGAACATCATGGGAGATGTTTTTTGTGCTGGCACAGTTTTTCCTAGCCAGACATAGTGGAAAAGCGTTTTGCGAAGATGTAGACTACAAAAGATGCTAAAGACGAAGGTAGGATGCTGTCCGGAGCTAAGAGCCGCTCCCAAGCGTCTTTCGGCAGAAGCCGCGCTAAGGAGAGCGCTGTGAGCGGCACAATCGTCTTTGCACGAAGAAGCCGCTTCTTCGCTTCCGGGAGCCGGAGAGAGCGGCATCTTCGGGAAGGTGAAGAAGCAAGCTGTACAACGCTGGGATTGTGTGCGCAGCTTGCCAACTGATAGAAAACAGTACCTTTGCACTCTCCTGACTGTTCCAATCATATGAACATTCGATTGGAAGCTGTTTTGGACAACTTTTCTTTTCTTCCTGCCAAACACTTGGCAGACATCCGTGCAACGTCTAGAAAACGATGGGAGATGTTTTCTGTGCTTGCACAGTTTTTCCTAGCCAGACATAGAGGAAAAGCTTTTTGCCGAGATTTAGTGGAGAAGAGACGGCAAACACGAAAGTAGGATGCTGTCCAGGGCTAAGAGCCGCTCCCGGGCGTCTTTCGGCAGAAGCCACGCTAAGGAGAGCACTGTGAGCGGCACAATCGTCTTTGCGCGAAGAAGCCGCTTCTTCGCCTCCGGGAGCCGTAGAGAGCGGCATCTTCAGGAAGGTGCAGTAGCAAGCTGTACAACACTGGGATTGTGTGCGCAGCTTGTTAACTGACACAAAACACTACCTTGCACTCTCCTGACTTTTCCAATCCCATGAACATTCGATTGGAAGCTGTTTTGGACAACTTTTCTTTTCTTCCTGCCAAACAATTGGCAGATCTCGGTGCAACGTCTAGAACACGATGGGAGATGTTTTCTGTGCTGGCACAGTTTTTCCTAGCCAGACATAGAGGAAAAGCGTTTTGCTAAGGTGTAGACAACAAAAGATGCTAAAAACGAAGGTAGGATGCTGTCCGGAGCCAAGGGCCGCTCCCGGGCGTCTTTCGGCAGAAGCCGCGCTAAGGAGAGCACTGTGAGCAGCACAATCGTCTTTGCACGAAGAAGCCGCTTCTTCGCCTCCGGGAGCCGGAGAGAGCGGCAGATTCGAGAAGGTGAAGAAGCAAGCTGTACAACACTGGGATTGAGTGCGCAGCTTGTTAACTGATAAAAAACAGTACCTTGCACTCTCCTGACTTTTCCAATCACATGAACACAGGATTGGAAGCTGTTTTGGACAACTTTTCTTTTCTTCCTGCCAAACACTTGGCAGACATCCGTGCAACGTCTAGAACACGATGGGAGATGTTTTCTGTGCTGGCACAGTTTTTCCTAGCCAGACATAGTGGAAAAGCTTTTTGCCGAGATTTAGTTGAGAAGAGACGGCAAACACGAAAGTAGGATGCTGTCCGGAGCTAAGAGCCGCTCCCGGGCGTCTTTCGGCAGAGGCCGCTCTAAGGAGAGCACTGTGAGCGGCACAATCGTCTTTGCGCGAAGAAGCCGCTTCTTCGCCTCGGGGAGCCGGAGAGAGCGGCAGCTTCGGGAAGGTGAAGAAGCAAGCTGTACAACACTGGGATTGTGTGCGCAGCTTGTTAACTGACACAAAACACTACCTTGCACTCTCCTGACTTTTCCCATCACATGAACATAGGATTGGAAGCTGTTTTGGACAACTTTTCTTTTCTTCCTGCCAAACAATTGGCAGATCTCGGTGCAACGTCTAGAACACGATGGGAGATGTTTTCTGTGCTGGCACAGTTTTTCCTAGCCAGACATAGAGGAAAAGCGTTTTGCTAAGGTGTAGACAACAAAAGATGCTAAAGACGAAGGTAGGATGCTGTCCGGAGCTAAGGGCCGCTCCCAGGCGTATTTCGGCAGAAGCCGCGCTAAGGAGAGCACTGTGAGCGGCACAATCGTCTTTGCACGAAGAAGCCGCTTCTTCGCCTCCGGGAGCCGGAGAGAGCGGCATCTTCGGGAAGGAGAAGAACCAAGCTGTACAATGCTGGGATTGTGTGCGCAGCTTGCCAACTGATAGAAAACAGTACCTTTGCACTCTCCTGACTGTTCCAATCACATGAACATTCGATTGGAAGCTGTTTTGGACAACTTTTCTTTTCTTCCTGCCAAACACTTGGCAGATATCTCTGCAACTTTTAGAACACGATGGGAGATGTTTTCTGTGCTGGCACAGTTTTTCCTTGCCAGACATAGTGGAAAAGCGTTTTGCTAAGATGTAGACTAGAAAAGATGCTAAAGACGAAGGTAAGATGCTGTCCGGAGCTAAGGGCCGCTTCCGGGCGTCTTTCGGCAGAAGCCGCGCTAAGGAGAGCACTGTGAGCGGCACAATCGTCTTTGCGGGAAGAAGCCGCTTCTTCGCCTCCAGGAGCCGGAGAGAGCGGCAGATTCGGGAAGGTGAAGAAGCAAGCTGCACAACGCTGGGATTGTGTGCGCAGCTTGTTAACTGATAGAAAACAGTACCTTTGCACTCTCCTGACTTTTCCAATCACATGAACATAGGATTGGAAGCTGTTTTGGACAACTTTCTTTTTCTACCTGCCAAACACTTGGCAGGAATCTCTGCAACTTCTAGAACACGATGGGAGATGTTTTCTGTGCTGGCACAGTTTTTCCTAGCCAGACATAGAGGAAAAGCGTTTTGCTAAGGTATAGACAACAAAAGATGCTAAAGACGAAGGTAGGATGATGTCCGGAGCTAAGAGCCGCTCCCGGGCGTCTTTCGACAGAAGCCGCGCTAAGGAGAGCACTGTGAGCGGCACAATCGTCTTTGCGCGAAGAAGCCGCTTCTTCGCCTCCGGGAGCCGGAGAGAGCGGCAGCTTCGAGAAGGTGAAGTAGCAAGCTGTACAACACTGGGATTGTGTGCGCAGCTTGTTAACTGATACAAAACAGTACCTTTGCACTCTCCTGACTTTTCCAATCCCATGAACATTCGATTGGAAGCTGTTTTGGACAACTTTTCTTTTCTTCCTGCCAAACACTTGGCAGATATCTCTGCAAATGCTAGAACATCATGGGAGATGTTTTTTGTGCTGGCACAGTTTTTCCTAGCCAGACATAGTGGAAAAGCGTTTTGCGAAGATGTAGACTACAAAAGATGCTAAAGACGAAGGTAGGATGCTGTCCGGAGCTAAGAGCCGCTCCCAAGCGTCTTTCGGCAGAAGCCGCGCTAAGGAGAGCACTGTGAGCGGCACAATCGTCTTTGCACGAAGAAGCCGCTTCTTCGCCTCCGGGAGCCGGAGAGAGCGGCAGATTCGGGAAGGTGAAGAAGCAAGCTGTACAACACTGGGATTGTGTGCGCAGCTTGTTAACTGATACAAAACACTACCTTGCACTCTCCGGACTTTTCCAATCACATGAACATACGATTGGAAGCTGTTTTGGACAACTTTTCTTCCTGCCAAACACTTGGCAGACCTCCGTGCAACGTCTAGAACACGAGGGGAGATTTTTTCTGTGCTGGCACAGTTTTTCCTAGCCTCACATAGTGGAAAAGTGTTTTTCTAAGATTTAGACTACAAAAGATGCTAAAGACGAAAGTAGGATGCTGTCCGGAGCTAAGAGCCGCTCCCGGGCGTCTTTCGGCAGAAGCCGCGCTAAGGAGAGCACTGTGAGCGGCACAATCGTCTTTGCGCGAAGAAGCCGCTTCTTCGCCTCCGGGAGCCGGAGAGAGCGGCAGCTTCGGGAAGGTGAAGAAGCAAGCTGTACAACACTGGGATTGTGTGCGCAGCTTGTTAACTGATAGAAAACAGTACCTTTGCACTCACCGGCCTTTTCCAATCACATGAACATTCGATTGGAAGCTGTTTTGGACAACTTTTCTTTTCTACCTGCCAAACACTTGGCAGACATCTCTGCAACTTCTAGAACACGATGGGAGATGTTTTCTGTGCTGGCACAGTTTTTCCTAGCCACACATAGTGGAAAAGCGTTTTGCTAAGATTTAGACTACAAAAGATGCTAAAGACGAAAGTAGGATGCTGTCCGGAGCTAAGAGCCGCTCCCGGGCGTCTTTCGGCAGAAGCCGCGCTAAGGAGAGCACTGTGAGCGGCACAATCGTCTTTGCGCGAAGAAGCCGCTTCTTCGCCTCCGGGAGCCGGAGAGAGCGGCATCTTCGAGAAGGTGAAGTAGCAAGCTGTACAACACTGGGATTGTGTGCGCAGCTTGTTAACTGATACAAAACAGTACCTTTGCACTCTCCTGACTTTTCCGATCCCATGAACATTCGATTGGAAGCTGTTTTGGACAACTTTTCTTTTCTTCCTGCCAAACACTTGGCAGATATCTCTGCAAATGCTAGAACATAATGGGAGATGTTTTTTGTGCTGGCACAGTTTTTCCTAGCCAGACATAGAGGAAAAGCGTTTTGCGAAGATGTAGACTACAAAAGATGCTAAAGACGAAGGTAGGATGCTGTCCGGAGCTAAGAGCCGCTCCCGGGCGTCTTTCGGCAGAAGCCGCGCTAAAGAGAGCACTGTGAGCGGCACAATCGTCTTTGCACGAAGAAGCCGCTTCTTCGCCTCCGGGAGCCGGAGAGAGCGGCAGATTCGGGAAGGTGAAGAAGCAAGCTGTACAACACTGGGATTGTGTGCGCAGCTTGTTTACTGATACAAAACACTACCTTGCACTCTCCTGACTTTTCCAATCACATGAACATTCGATTGGAAGCTGTTTTGGACAACTTTTCGTCCTGCCAAACACTTTGCAGACCTCCGAGCAACGTCTAGAACACGATGAGAGATTTTTTCTGTGCTGGCACAGTTTTTCCTAGCCACACATAGTGGAAAAGCATTTTGCTATGGTGTAGACTACAAAAGATGCTAAAGACCAAGGTAGGATGCTGTCCGGAGCTAAGGGCCGCTCCCGGGCGTCTTTCGGCAGAAGCCGCGCTAAGGAGAGCACTGTGAGCGGCACAATCGTCTTTGCGCGAAGAAGCCGCTTCTTCGCCTCCGGAAGCTGGAGAGAGCGGCATCTTTGGGAAGGAGAAGAAGCAAGCTGTACAACGCTGGGATTGTGTGCGCAGCTTGCCAACTGATAGAAAACAGTACCTTTGCACTCTCCTGACTGTTCCAATCACATGAACATTCCATTGGAAACTGTTTTGGACAACTTTTCTTTTCTTCCTTCCAAACACTTGGCAGATATCTCTGCAACTGCTAGAACACGATGGGAGATGTTTTCTGTGCTGGCACAGTTTTTCCTAGCCAGACATAGAGGAAAAGCATTGTGTTAAGGTGTGGACAACAAAAGATGCTAAAGACGAAGGTAGGATGCTGTCCGGAGCAAAGGGCCGCTCCCGAGCGTCTTTCGGCAGAAGCCGCGCTAAGGAGAGCACTGTGAGCGGCACAATCGTCTTTGCGCGAAGAAGCCGCTTCTTCACCTCCGGGAGCCGGAGAGAGCGGCATCTTCGGGAAGGAGAAGAAGCAAGCTGTACAACGCTGGGATTGTGTGTGCAGCTTGCCAACTGATAGAAAACGGTACCTTTGCACTCTCCTGACTGTTCCAATCACATGAACATTCGATTGGAAGCTGTTTTGGACAACTTTTCTTTTCTTCCTGCCAAACACTTGGAAGACATCCGTGCAACGTCTAGAACACGATGGGAGATGTTTTCTGTGCTGGCACAGTTTTTCCTAGCCACAAATAGTGGAAAAGCTTTTTGCCGAGATTTAGTGTAGAAGAGACGGCGAACACGAAAGTACGATGCTGTCCGGAGCTAAGAGCCGCTGTCGGGCGTCTTTCGGCAGAAGCCGCGCTAAGGAGAGCACTGTGAGCGGCACAATCGTCTTTGCGCGAAGAAGCCGCTTCTTCGCCTCCGGGAGCCGGAAAGAGCGGCAGCTTCGGGAAGGTGAAGTAGCAAGCTGTAAAACACTGAGATTGTGTGCGCAGCTTGTTAACAGAGACAAAACAGTACCTTTGCACTGGTCTGACTTTTCCAATCCCATGAACATTCGATTGGAAGCTGTTTTGGACAACTTTTCTTTTCTTCCTGCCAAACAATTGGCAGATCTCGGTGCAACGTCTAGAACACGATGGGGGATGTTTTCTGTGCTGGCACCGTTTTTCCTAGCCAGACATAGAGGAAAAGCGTTTTGCTAAGGTGTGGACAACAAAAGATGCTAAAGACGAAGGTAGGATGCTGTCCGGAGCTAAGGGCCGCTCCCGGGCGTCTTTCGGCAGAAGCCGCGCTAAGGAGAGCACTGTGAGCGGCACAATCGTCTTTGCACGAAGAAGCCGCTTCTTCGCCTCCGGGAGCCGGAGAGAGCGGCAGCTTCGGGAAGGTGAAGAAGCAAGCTGTACAACACTGGGATTGTGTGCGCAGCTTGTTAACTGATAGAAAACAGTACCTTTGCACTCACCGGCCTTTTCCAATCACATGAACATTCGATTGGAAGCTGTTTTGGACAACTTTCCTTTTCTACCTGCCAAACACTTGGCAGACATCTCTGCAACTTCTAGAACACGATGGGAGATGTTTTCTGTGCTGGCACAGTTTTTCCTAGCCACACATAGTGGAAAAGCGTTTTGCTAAGATTTAGACTACAAAAGATGCTAAAGACGAAAGTAGGATGCTGTCCGGAGCTAAGAGCCGCTCCCGGGCGTCTTTCGGCAGAAGCCGCGCTAAGGAGAGCACTGTGAGCGGCACAATCGTCTTTGCGCGAAGAAGCCGCTTCTTCGCCTCCGGGAGCCGTAGAGAGCGGCAGCTTCGGGAAGGTGAAGAAGCAAGCTGTACAACACTGGGATTGTGTGCGCAGCTTGTTAACTGATAGAGAACAGTACCTTTGCACTCTCCTGACTTTTCCAATCCCATGAACATTCGATTGGAAGCTTTTTTGGACAACTTTTCTTTTCTTCATGCCAAACACTTGGCAGATATCTCTGCAAATGCTAGAACATCATGGGAGATGTTTTTTGTGCTGGCACAGTTTTTCCTAGCCAGACATAGAGGAAAAGCGTTTTGCGAAGATGTAGACTACAAAAGATGCTAAAGACGAAGGCAGGATGCTGTCCGGAGCTAAGAGCCGCTCCCGGGCGTCTTTCGGCAGAAGCCGCGCTAAAGAGAGCACTGTGAGCGGCACAATCGTCTTTGCACGAAGAAGCCGCTTCTTCGCCTCCGGGAGCCGGAGAGAGCGGCAGATTCGGGAAGGTGAAGAAGCAAGCTGTACAACACTGGGATTGTGTGCGCAGCTTGTTAACTGATAGAAAACAGTACCTTTGCACTCTCCTGACTTTTCCAATCACATGAACATACGATTGGAAGCTGTTTTGGACAACTTTTCGTCCTGCCAAACACTTGGCAGACCTCCGTGCAACGTCTAGAACACGATGAGAGATTTTTTCTGTGCTGGCACAGTTTTTCCTAGCCACACATAGTGGAAAAGCATTTTGCTAAGGTGTAGACGACAAAAGATGCTAAAGACGAAGGTAGGAGGCTGTCCAGAGCTAAGGGCCGCTCCCGGGCGTCTTTCGGCAGAAGCCGCGCTAAGGAGAGCACTTTGAGCGGCACAATCGTCTTTGCGCGAAGAAGCCGCTTCTTCGCCTCCGGGAGCCGGAGAGAGCGCCATCTTCGGGAAGGAGAAGAAGCAAGCTGTACAACGCTGGGATTGTGTGCGCAGCTTGCCAACTGATAGAAAACAGTACCTTTGCACTCTCCTGACTGTTCCAATCACATGAACATTCGATTGGAAGCTGTTTTGGACAACTTTTCTTTTCTTCCTGCAAACAATTGGCAGATCTCGGTGCAACGTCTAGAACACGATGGGAGATGTTTTCTGTGCTGGCACAGTTTTTTCTTGCCAGACATAGTGGAAAAGCGTTTTGCTAAGATGTCGACTAGAAAAGATGCTAAAGACGAAGGTAGGATGCTGTCCGGAGCTAAGGGCCGCTTCCGGGCGTCTTTCGGCAGAAGCCGCGCTAAGGAGAGCACTGTGAGCGGCACAATCGTCTTTGCACGAAGAAGCCGCTTCTTCGCCTCCAGGAGCCGGAGAGAGCGGCAGATTCGGGAAGGTGAAGAAGCAAGCTGTACAACGCTGGGATTGTGTGCGCAGCTTGTTAACTGATACAAAACAGTACCTTTGCACTCTCCTGACTTTTCCAATCACATGAACATAGGATTGGAAGCTGTTTTGGACAACTTTCTTTTTCTACCTGCCAAACACTTGGCAGGAATCTCTGCAACTTCTAGAACACGATGGGAGATGTTTTCTGTGCTGGCACAGTTTTTCCTAGCCAGACATAGTGGAAAAGCGTTTTGCTAAGGTGTAGACAACAAAAGATGCTAAAGACGAAGGTAGGATGATGTCCGGAGCTAAGAGCCGCTCCCGGGCGTCTTTCGGCAGAAGCCGCGCTAAGGAGAGCACTGTGAGCGGCACAATCGTCTTTGCGCGAAGAAGCCGCTTCTTCGCCTCCGGGAGCCGTAGAGAGCGGCAGCTTCGAGAAGGTGAAGTAGCAAGCTGTACAACACTGGGATTGTGTGCGCAGCTTGTTAACTGATACAAAACAGTACCTTTGCACTCTCCTGACTTTTCCAATCCCATGAACATTCGATTGGAAGCTGTTTTGGACAACTTTTCTTTTCTTACTGCCAAACACTTGGCAGATATCTCTGAAAATGCTAGAACATCATGGGAGATGTTTTTTGTGCTGGCACAGTTTTTCCTAGCCAGACATAGTGGAAAAGCGTTTTGCGAAGATGTAGACTACAAAAGATGCTAAAGACGAAGGTAGGATGCTGTCCGGAGCTAAGAGCCGCTCCCAAGCGTCTTTCGGCAGAAGCCGCGCTAAGGAGAGCACTGTGAGCGGCACAATCGTCTTTGCACGAAGAAGCCGCTTCTTCGCCTCCGGGAGCCGGAGAGAGCGGCAGATTCGGGAAAGTGAAGAAGCAAGCTGTACAACACTGGGATTGTGTGCGCAGCTTGTTAACTGATACAAAACACTACCTTGCACTCTCCTGACTTTTCCAATCACATGAACATACGATTGGAAGCTGTTTTGGACAACTTTTCTTCCTGCCAAACACTTGGCAGACCTCCGTGCAACGTCTAGAACACGAGGGGAGATTTTTTCTGTGCTGGCACAGTTTTTCCTAGCCTCACATAGTGGAAAAGCGTTTTGCTAAGATTTAGACTACAAAAGATGCTAAAGACGAAAGTAGGATGCTGTCCGGAGCTAAGAGCCGCTCCCGGGCGTCTTTCGGCAGAAGCCGCGCTAAGGAGAGCACTGTGAGCGGCACAATCGTCTTTGCACGAAGAAGCCGCTTCTTCGCCTCCGGGAGCCGGAGAGAGCGGCAGCTTCGGGAAGGTGAAGAAGCAAGCTGTACAACACTGGGATTGTGTGCGCAGCTTGTTAACTGATAGAAAACAGTACCTTTGCACTCACCGGCCTTTTCCAATCACATGAACATTCGATTGGAAGCTGTTTTGGACAACTTTCCTTTTCTACCTGCCAAACACTTGGCAGACATCTCTGCAACTTCTAGAACACGATGGGAGATGTTTTCTGTGCTGGCACAGTTTTTCCTAGCCACACATAGTGGAAAAGCGTTTTGCTAAGATTTAGACTACAAAAGATGCTAAAGACGAAAGTAGGATGCTGTCCGGAGCTAAGAGCCGCTCCCGGGCGTCTTTCGGCAGAAGCCGCGCTAAGGAGAGCACTGTGAGCGGCACAATCGTCTTTGCGCGAAGAAGCCGCTTCTTCGCCTCCGGGAGCCGGAGAGAGCGGCATCTTCGAGAAGGTGAAGTAGCAAGCTGTACAACACTGGGATTGTGTGCGCAGCTTGTTAACTGATACAAAACAGTACCTTTGCACTCTCCTGACTTTTCCGATCCCATGAACATTCGATTGGAAGCTGTTTTTGACAACTTTTCTTTTCTTCCTGCCAAACACTTGGCAGATATCTCTGCAAATGCTAGAACATCATGGGAGATGTTTTTTGTGCTGGCACAGTTTTTCCTAGCCAGACATAGAGGAAAAGCGTTTTGCCAAGATGTAGACTACAAAAGATGCTAAAGACGAAGGTAGGATGCTGTCCGGAGCTAAGAGCCGCTCCCGCGCGTCTTTCGGCAGAAGCCGCGCTAAAGAGAGCACTGTGAGCGGCACAATCGTCTTTGCACGAAGAAGCCGCTTCTTCGCCTCCGGGAGCCGGAGAGAGCGGCAGATTCGGGAAGGTGAAGAAGCAAGCTGTACAACCCTGGGATTGTGTGCGCAGCTTGTTTACTGATACAAAACACTACCTTGCACTCTCCTGACTTTTCCAATCACATGAACATACGATTGGAAGCTGTTTTGGACAACTTTTCGTCCTGCCAAACACTTGGCAGACCTCCGAGCAACGTCTAGAACACGATGAGAGATTTTTTCTGTGCTGGCACAGTTTTTCCTAGCCACACATAGTGGAAAAGCATTTTGCTATGGTGTAGACTACAAAAGATGCTAAAGACCAAGGTAGGATGCTGTCCGGAGCTAAGGGCCGCTCCCGGGCGTCTTTCGGCAGAAGCCGCGCTAAGGAGAGCACTGTGAGCGGCACAATCGTCTTTGCGCGAAGAAGCCGCTTCTTCGCCTCCAGGAGCTGGAGAGAGCGGCATCTTTGGGAAGGAGAAGAAGCAAGCTGTACAACGCTGGGATTGTGTGCGCAGCTTGCCAACTGATAGAAAACAGTACCTTTGCACTCTCCTGACTGTTCCAATCACATGAACATTCGATTGGAAACTGTTTTGGACAAATTTTCTTTTCTTCCTTCCAAACACTTGGCAGATATCTCTGCAACTGCTAGAACACGATGGGAGATGTTTTCTGTGCTGGCACAGTTTTTCCTAGCCAGACATAGAGGAAAAGCATTGTGTTAAGGTGTGGACAACAAAAGATGCTAAAGACGAAGGTAGGATGCTGTCCGGAGCAAAGGGCCGCTCCCGAGCGTCTTTCGGCAGAAGCCGCGCTAAGGGGAGCACTGTGAGCGGCACAATCGTCTTTGCGCGAAGAAGCCGCTTCTTCACCTCCGGGAGCCGGAGAGAGCGGCATCTTCGGGAAGGAGAAGAACCAAGCTGTACAACGCTGGGATTGTGTGCGCAGCTTGCCAACTGATAGAAAACAGTACCTTTGCACTCTCCTGACTGTTCCAATCACATGAACATTCGATTGGAAGCTGTTTTGGACAACTTTTCTTTTCTTCCTGCCAAACACTTGGCAGACATCTGTGCAACGTCTAGAACACGATGGGAGATGTTTTCTGTGCTGGCACAGTTTTTCCTAGCCAGACATAGTGGAAAAGCTTTTTGCCGAGATTTAGTTGAGAAGAGACGGCAAACACGAAAGTAGGATGCTGTCCGGAGCTAAGAGCCGCTCCCGGGCGTCTTTCGGCAGAAGCCGCGCTAAGGAGAGCACTGTGAGCGGCACAATCGTCTTTGCGGGAAGAAGCCGCTTCTTCGCCTCCAGGAGCCGGAGAGAGCGGCAGATTCGGGAAGGTGAAGAAGCAAGCTGTACAACGCTGGGATTGTGTGCGCAGCTTGTTAACTGATAGAAAACAGTACCTTTGCACTCTCCTGACTTTTCCAATCACATGAACATACGATTGGAAGCTGTTTTGGACAACTTTCTTTTTCTACCTGCCAAACACTAGGCAGGAATCTCTGCAACTTCTAGAACACGATGGGAGATCTTTTCTGTGCTGGCACAGCTTTTCCTAGCCAGACATAGTGGAAAAGCTTTTTGCCGAGATTTAGTTGAGAAGAGACAGCAAACATGAAAGTAGCATGCTGTCCGGAGCTAAGGGCCGCTCCCGGGCGTCTCTTGGCAGAAGCCGCGCTAAGGAGAGCACTGTGAGCGGCACAATCGTCTTTGCGCGAAGAAGCCGCTTCTTCGCCTCCGAGAGCCGGAGTGAGCGGCAAATTCGGGAAGGTGAAGAAGCAAGCTGTACAACACTGGGATTGAGTGCGCAGCTTGTTAACTGGTAAAAAACAGTACCTTGCACTCTCCTGACTTTTCCAATCACATGAACACAGGATTGGAAGCTGTTTTGGACAACTTTTCTTTTCTTCCTGCCAAACACTTGGCAGACATCCGTGCAACGTCTAGAACACGATGGGAGATGTTTTCTGTGCTGGCACAGTTTTTCCTAGCCAGACATAGAGGAAAAGCGTTTTGCTAAGGTGTAGACAACAAAAGATGCTAAAGACGAAGGTAGGATGCTGTCCGGAGCTAAGGGCCGCTCCCAGGCGTCTTTCGGCAGAAGCCGCGCTAAGGAGAGCACTGTGAGCGGCACAATCGTCTTTGCACGAAGAAGCCGCTTCTTCGCCTCCGGGAGCCGGAGAGAGCGGCAAATTCGGGAAGGTGAAGAAGCAAGCTGTACAACACTGGGATTGAGTGCGCCGCTTGTTAACTGGTAAAAAACAGTACCTTGCACTCTCCTGACTTTTCCAATCACATGAACACAGGATTGGAAGCTGTTTTGGACAACTTTTCTTTTCTTCCTGCCAAACACTTGGCAGACATCCGTGCAACGTCTAGAACACGATGGGAGATGTTTTCTGTGCTGGCACAGTTTTTCCTAGCCAGACATAGAGGAAAAGCGTTTTGCTAAGGTGTAGACAACAAAAGATGCTAAAGACGAAGGTAGGATGCTGTCCGGAGCTAAGGGCCGCTCCCAGGCGTCTTTCGGCAGAAGCCGCGCTAAGGAGAGCACTGTGAGCGGCACAATCGTCTTTGCACGAAGAAGCCGCTTCTTCGCCTCCGGGAGCCGGAGAGAGCGGCATCTTCGGGAAGGAGAAGAACCAAGCTGTACAACACTGGGATTGTGTGCGCAGCTTGCCAACTGATAGAAAACAGTACCTTTGCACTCTCCTGACTGTTCTAATCACATGAACATTCGATTGGAAGCTGTTTTGGACAACTTTTCTTTTCTTCCTGCCAAACACTTGGCAGACCTCCGTGCAACGTCTAGAACACGATGGGTGATGTTTTCTGTGCTGGCACAGTTTTTCCTAGCCACAAATAGTGGAAAAGCTTTTTGC
This sequence comes from Passerculus sandwichensis, assembly GCA_031885435.1. Taxonomy (NCBI): domain Eukaryota; kingdom Metazoa; phylum Chordata; class Aves; order Passeriformes; family Passerellidae; genus Passerculus; species Passerculus sandwichensis. The sequence goes on along the minus strand of CM063166.1, from coordinate 1,754,541 downwards.
CGAGATTTAGTGTAGAAGAGACGGCGAACACGAAAGTACGATGCTGTCCGGAGCTAAGAGCCGCTGTCGGGCGTCTTTCGGCAGAAGCCGCGCTAAGGAGAGCACTGTGAGCGGCACAATCGTCTTTGCGCGAAGAAGCCGCTTCTTCGCCTCCGGGAGCCGGAAAGAGCGGCAGCTTCGGGAAGGTGAAGTAGCAAGCTGTAAAACACTGGGATTGTGTGCGCAGCTTGTTAACAGAGACAAAACAGTACCTTTGCACTGGTCTGACTTTTCCAATCCCATGAACATTCGATTGGAAGCTGTTTTGGACAACTTTTCTTTTCTTCCTGCCAAACACTTGGCAGATATCTCTGCAACTGCTAGAACACGATGGGAGATGTTTTCTGTGCTGGCTCAGTTTTTCCTAGCCAGACATAGAGGAAAAGCGTTTTGCTAAGATGTAGACTACAAAAGATGCTAAAGACGAAGGTAGGATGCTGTCCGGAGCTAAGAGCTGCTCCCAAGCGTCTTTCGGCAGAAGCCGCGCTAAAGAGAGCACTGTGAGCGGCACAATCGTCTTTGCGCGAAGAAGCCGCTTCTTCGCTTCCGGGAGCCGGAGAGAGCGGCAGATTCGAGAAGGTGAAGAAGCAAGCTGTACAACACTGGGATTGAGTGCGCAGCTTGTTAACTGATAAAAAACAGAACCTTGCACTCTCCTGACTTTTCCAATCACATGAACATAGGATTGGAAGCTGTTTTGGACAACTTTTCTTTTCTTCCTGCCAAACAATTGGCAGATCTCGGTGCAACGTCTAGAACACGATGGGAGATGTTTTCTGTGCTGGAACCGTTTTTCCTAGCCAGACATAGAGGAAAAGCGTTTTGCTAAGGTGTGGACAACAAAAGATGCTAAAGACGAAGGTAGGATGCTGTCCGGAGCTAAGGGCCGCTCCCGGGCGTCTTTCGGCAGAAGCCGCGCTAAGGAGAGCACTGTGAGCGGCACAATCGTCTTTGCACAAAGAAGCCGCTTCTTCGCCTCCGGGAGCCGGAAAGAGCGGCAGATTCGGGAAGGTGAAGAAGCAAGCTCTACAACACTGGGATTGTGTGCGCAGCTTGTTAACTGATACAAAACACTACCTTGCACTCTCCTGACTTTTCCAATCCCATGAACATTCGATTGGAAGCTGTTTTAGAAAACTTTTCTTCCTGCCAAACACTTGGCAGACCTCCGTGCAACGTCTAGAACACGATGAGAGATTTTTTCTGTGCTGGCACAGTTCTTCCTAGCCACACATAGTGGAAAAGCATTTTGCTAAGGTGTAGACAACAAAAGATGCTAAAGACGAAGGTAGGATGCTGTCCGGAGCTAAGGGCCGCTCCCGGGCGTCTTTCGGCAGAAGCCGCGCTAAGGAGAGCACTGTGAGCGGCACAATCGTCTTTGCGCGAAGAAGCCGCTTCTTCGCCTCCGGGAGCCGGAGAGAGCGGCAGCTTCGGGAAGGTGAAGAAGCAAGCTGTACAACACTGGGATTGTGTGCGCAGCTTGTTAACTGATAGAAAACAGTACCTTTGCACTCACCGGCCTTTTCCAATCACATGAACATTCGATTGGAAGCTGTTTTGGACAACTTTCCTTTTCTACCTGCCAAACACTTGGCAGACATCTCTGCAACTTCTAGAACACGATGGGAGATGTTTTCTGTGCTGGCACAGTTTTTCCTAGCCACACATAATGGAAAAGGGTTTTGCTAAGATTTAGACTACAAAAGATTCTAAAGACCAAAGTAGGATGCTGTCCGGAGCTAAGAGCCGCTCCCGGGCGTCTTTCGGCAGAAGCCGCGCTAAGGAGAGCACTGTGAGCGGCACAATCGTCTTTGCGCGAAGAAGCCGCTTCTTCGCCTCCGGGAGCCGGAGAGAGCGGCATCTTCGGGAAGGAGAAGAACCAAGCTGTACAATGCTGGGATTGTGTGTGCAGCTTGCCAACTGATACAAAACAGTACCTTTGCACTCTCCTGACTGTTCCAATCACATGAACATTCGATTGGAAGCTGTTTTGGACAACTTTTCTTTTCTTCCTGCCAAACACTTGGCAGACCTCCGTGCAACGTCTAGAACACGATGGGAGATGTTTTCTGTGCTGGCACAGTTTTTCCTAGCCACAAATAGTGGAAAAGCTTTTTGCCGAGATTTAGTGTAGAAGAGACGGCGAACACGAAAGTACGATGCTGTCCGGAGCTAAGAGCCGCTGTCGGGCGTCTTTCGGCAGAAGCCGCGCTAAGGAGAGCACTGTGAGCGGCACAATCGTCTTTGCGCGAAGAAGCCGCTTCTTCGCCTTTCGGGAGCCGGAAAGAGCGGCAGCTTCGGGAAGGTGAAGTAGCAAGCTGTAAAACACTGGGATTGTGTGCGCAGCTTGTTAACAGAGACAAAACAGTACCTTTGCACTGGTCTGACTTTTCCAATCCCATGAACATTCGATTGGAAGCTGTTTTGGACAACTTTTCTTTTCTTCCTGCCAAACACTTGGCAGATATCTCTGCAACTGCTAGAACACGATGGGAGATGTTTTCTGTGCTGGCTCAGTTTTTCCTAGCCAGACATAGAGGAAAAGCGTTTTGCTAAGATGTAGACTACAAAAGATGCTAAAGACGAAGGTAGGATGCTGTCCGGAGCTAAGAGCTGCTCCCAAGCGTCTTTCGGCAGAAGCCGCGCTAAAGAGAGCACTGTGAGCGGCACAATCGTCTTTGCGCGAAGAAGCCGCTTCTTCGCCTCCGGGAGCCGGAGAGAGCGGCAGATTCGGGAAGGTGAAGAAGCAAGCTGTACAACACTGGGATTGTGTGCGCAGCTTGTTAACTGATACAAAACACTACCTTGCACTCTCCTGACTTTTCCAATCACATGAACATAGGATTGGAAGCTGTTTTGTACAACTTTTCTTTTCTTCCTGCCAAACACTTGGCAGATCTCGGTGCAACGTCTAGAACACGATGGGAGATGTTTTCTGTGCTGGCACAGTTTTTCCTAGCCAGACATAGAGGAAAAGCGTTTTGCTAAGGTGTAGACAACAAAAGATGCTAAAGACGAAGGTAGGATGCTGTCCGGAGCTAAGAGCCGCTCCCGGGCGTCTTTCGGCAGAAGCCGCGCTAAAGAGAGCACTGTGAGCGGCACAATCGTCTTTGCGCGAAGAAGCCGCTTCTTCGCCTCCGGGAGCCGGAGAGAGCGGCAGATTCGAGAAGGTGAAGAAGCAAGCTGTACAACACTGGGATTGAGTGCGCAGCTTGTTAACTGATAGAAAACAGAACCTTGCATTCTCCTGACTTTTCCAATCACATGAACATAGGATTGGAAGCTGTTTTGGACAACTTTTCTTTTCTTCCTGCCAAACAATTGGCAGACCTCGGTGCAACGTCTAGAACACGATGGGAGATGTTTTCTGTGCTGGCACCGTTTTTCCTAGCCAGACATAGAGGAAAAGCGTTTTGCTAAGGTGTGGACAACAAAAGATGCTAAAGACGAAGGTAGGATGCTGTCCGGAGCTAAGGGCCGCTCCCGGGCGTCTTTCGGCAGAAGCCGCGCTAAGGAGAGCACTGTGAGCGGCACAATCGTCTTTGCACGAAGAAGCCGCTTCTTCGCCTCCGGGAGCCGGAGAGAGTGGCAGATTCGGGAAGGTGAAGAAGCAAGCTCTAAAACACTGGGATTGTGTGCGCAGCTTGTTAACTGATACAAAACACTACCTTGCACTCTCCTGACTTTTCCAATCCCATGAACATACGATTGGAAGCTGTTTTAGACAACTTTTCTTTTTGCCAAACACTTGGCAGACCTCCGTGCAACGTCTAGAACACGATGAGAGATTTTTTCTGTGCTGGCACAGTTTTTCCTAGCCACACATAGTGGAAAAGCATTTTGCTAAGGTGTAGACAACAAAAGATGCTAAAGACGAAGGTAGGATGCTGTCCGGAGCTAAGGGCCGCTCCCGGGCGTCTTTCGGCAGAAGCCGCGCTAAGGAGAGCACTGTGAGCGGCACAATCATCTTTGCGCGAAGAAGCCGCTTCTTCGCCTCCGGGAGCCGGAGAGAGCGGCAGCTTCGGGAAGGTGAAGAAGCAAGCTGTACAACACTGGGATTGTGTGCGCAGCTTGTTAACTGATAGAAAACAGTACCTTTGCACTCACCGGCCTTTTCCAATCACATGAACATTCGATTGGAAGCTGTTTTGGTCAACTTTCCTTTTCTACCTGCCAAACACTTGGCAGACATCTCTGCAACTTCTAGAACACGATGGGAGATGTTTTCTGTGCTGGCACAGTTTTTCCTAGCCACACATAGTGGAAAAGAGTTTTGCTAAGATTTAGACTACAAAAGATGCTAAAGACGAAAGTAGGATGCTGTCCGGAGCTAAGAGCCGCTCCCGGGCGTCTTTCGGCAGAAGCCGCTCTAAGGAGAGCACTGTGAGCGGCACAATCGTCTTTGCGCGAAGAAGCCGCTTCTTCGCCTCCGGGAGCCGGAGAGAGCGGCAGCTTCGGGAAGGTGAAGAAGCAAGCTGTACAACACTGGGATTGTGTGCGCAGCTTGTTAACTGATAGAAAACAGTACCTTTGCACTCACCGGCCTTTTCCAATCACATGAACATTCGATTGGAAGCTGTTTTGGACAACTTTCCTTTTCTACCTGCCAAACACTTGGCAGACATCCGTGCAACGTCTAGAACACGATGGGAGATGTTTTCTGTGCTGGCACAGTTTTTCCTAGCCACACATAGTGGAAAAGCGTTTTGCGAAGATGTAGCCTACAAAAGATGCTAAAGACGAAGGCAGGATGCTGTCCGGAGCTAAGAGCCGCTCCCGGGCGTCTTTCGGCAGAAGCCGCGCTAAAGAGAGCACTGTGAGCGGCACAATCGTCTTTGCACGAAGAAGCCGCTTCTTCGCCTCCGGGAGCCGGAGAGAGCGGCAGATTCGGGAAGGTGAAGAAGCAAGCTGTACAACACTGGGATTGTGTGCGCAGCTTGTTAACTGATACAAAACACTACCTTGCACTCTCCTGACTTTTCCAATCACATGAACATACGATTGGAAGCTGTTTTGGACAACTTTTCGTCCTGCCAAACACTTGGCAGACCTCCGTGCAACGTCTAGAACACGATGAGAGATTTTTTCTGTGCTGGCACAGTTTTTCCTAGCCACACATAGTGGAAAAGCATTTTGCTAAGGTGTAGACGACAAAAGATGCTAAAGACGAAGGTAGGATGCTGTCCAGAGCTAAGGGCCGCTCCTGGGCGTCTTTCGGCAGAAGCCGCGCTAAGGAGAGCACTGTGAGCGGCACAATCGTCTTTGCGCGAAGAAGCCGCTTCTTCGCCTCCGGGAGCTGGAGAGAGCGCCATCTTCGGGAAGGAGAAGAAGCAAGCTGTACAACGCTGGGATTGTGTGCGCAGCTTGCCAACTGATAGAAAACAGTACCTTTGCACTCTCCTGACTGTTCCAATCACATGAACATTCGATTGGAAGCTGTTTTGGACAACTTTTCTTTTCTTCCTGCAAACAATTGGCAGATCTCGGTGCAACGTCTAGAACACGATGGGAGATGTTTTCTGTGCTGGCACAGTTTTTCCTAGCCAGACATAGAGGAAAAGCGTTTTGCTAAGGTGTAGACAACAAAAGATGCTAAAGACGGAGGTAGGATGCTGTCCGGAGCTAAATGCAGCTCCCGGGCGTCTTTCGGCAGAAGCCGCGCTAAAGAGAGCGCTGTGAGCGGCACAATCGTCTTTGCACGAAGAAGCCGCTTCTTCGCTTCCGGGAGCCGGAGAGAGCGGCATCTTCGGGAAGGTGAAGAAGCAAGCTGTACAACGCTGGGATTGTGTGCGCAGCTTGCGAACTGATAGAAAACAGTACCTTTGCACTCTCCTGACTGTTCCAATCACATGAACATTCGATTGGAAGCTGTTTTGGACAACTTTTCTTTTCTTCCTGCCAAACACTTGGCAGACATCCGTGCAACGTCTAGAACACGATGGGAGATGTTTTCTGTGCTTGCACAGTTTTTCCTAGCCAGACATAGTGGAAAAGCTTTTTGCCGAGATTTAGTGGAGAAGAGACGGCAAACACGAAAGTAGGATGCTGTCCGGAGCTAAGAGCCGCTCCCGGGCGTCTTTCGGCAGAAGCCGCGCTAAGGAGAGCACTGTGAGCGGCACAATCGTCTTTGCGCGAAGAAGCCGCTTCTTCGCCTCCGGGAGCCGTAGAGAGCGGCATCTTCAGGAAGGTGCAGTAGCAAGCTGTACAACACTGGGATTGTGTGCGCAGCTTGTTAACTGACACAAAACACTACCTTGCACTCTCCTGACTTTTCCAATCCCATGAACATTCGATTGGAAGCTGTTTTGGACAACATTTCTTTTCTTCCTGCCAAACAATTGGCAGATCTCGGTGCAACGTCTAGAACACGATGGGAGATGTTTTCTGTGCTGGCACAGTTTTTCCTAGCCAGACATAGAGGAAAAGCGTTTTGCTAAGGTGTAGACAACAAAAGATGCTAAAAACGAAGGTAGGATGCTGTCCGGAGCCAAGGGCCGCTCCCGGGCGTCTTTCGGCAGAAGCCGCGCTAAGGAGAGCACTGTGAGCAGCACAATCGTCTTTGGGCGGTGAAGCCGCTTCTTCGCCTCCGGGAGCCGTAGAGAGCGGCAGCTTCGGGAAGGTGAAGTAGCAAGCTGTACAACGCTGGGATTGTGTGCGCAGCTTGTTAACTGATACAAAACAGTACCTTGCACTCTCCTGACTTTTCCAATCACATGAACACAGGATTGGAAGCTGTTTCTGACAACTTTTCTTTTCTTCCTGCCAAACACTTGGCAGACATCCGTGCAACGTCTAGAACACGATGGGAGATGTTTTCTGTGCTGGCACAGTTTTTCCTAGCCAGACATAGTGGAAAAGCTTTTTGCCGAGATTTAGTTGAGAAGAGACGGCAAACACGAAAGTAGGATGCTGTCCGGAGCTAAGAGCCGCTCCCGGGCGTCTTTCGGCAGAGGCCGCTCTAAGGAGAGCACTGTGAGCGGCACAATCGTCTTTGCGCGAAGAAGCCGCTTCTTCGCCTCGGGGAGCCGGAGAGAGCGGCAGCTTCGGGAAGGTGAAGAAGCAAGCTGTACAACACTGGGATTGTGTGCGCAGCTTGTTAACTGACACAAAACACTACCTTGCACTCTCCTGACTTTTCCCATCACATGAACATAGGATTGGAAGCTGTTTTGGACAACTTTTCTTTTCTTCCTGCAAAACACTTGGCAGATATCTCTGCAACTTTTAGAACACGATGGGAGATGTTTTCTGTGCTGGCACAGTTTTTCCTTGCCAGACATAGTGGAAAAGCATTTTGCTAAGATGTAGACTAGAAAAGATGCTAAAGACGAAGGTAGGATGCTGTCCAGAGCTAAGGGCCGCTTCCGGGCGTCTTTCGGCAGAAGCCGCGCTAAGGAGAGCACTGTGAGCGGCACAATCGTCTTTGCGGGAAGAAGCCGCTTCTTCGCCTCCAGGAGCCGGAGAGAGCGGCAGATTCGGGAAGGTGAAGAAGCAAGCTGTACAACGCTGGGATTGTGTGCGCAGCTTGTTAACTGATAGAAAACAGTACCTTTGCACTCTCCTGACTTTTCCAATCACATGAACATAGGATTGGAAGCTGTTTTGGACAACTTTCTTTTTCTACCTGCCAAACACTTGGCAGACATCTCTGCAACTTCTAGAACACGATGGGAGATCTTTTCTGTGCTGGCACAGTTTTTCCTAGCCAGACATATTGGAAAAGCTTTTTGCCGAGATTTAGTTGAGAAGAGACAGCAAAAATGAAAGTAGCATGCTGTCCGGAGCTAGGGGCCGCTCCCGGGCGTCTCTTGGCAGAAGCCGCGCTAAGGAGAGCACTGTGAGCGGCACAATCGTCTTTGCGCGAAGAAGCCGCTGCTTCGCCTTCGAGAGCCGGAGTGAGCGGCAGATTCGGGAAGGTGAAGAAGCATACTGTACAACACTGGGATTGTGTGCGCAGCTTGTCAACTGATACAAAACACTACCTTTGAACTCTCCTGACTTTTCCAATCACATGAACATTCGATTGGAAGCTGTTTTGGACAACTTTCCTTTTCTTCCTGCCAAACACTTGGCAGACCTCCGTGCAACGTCTAGAACACGATGGGAGATGTTTTCTGTGCTGGCACAGTTTTTCCTAGCCACACATAGTGGAAAAGCTTTTTGCCGAGATTTAGTGTAGAAGAGACGGCGAACACGAAAGTACGATGCTGTCCGGAGCTAAGAGCCGCTCTCGGGCGTCTTTCGGCAAAAGCCGCGCTAAGGAGAGCACTGTGAGCGGCACAATCGTCTTTGCACGAAGAAGCCGCTTCTTCGCCTCCGGGAGCCGGAGAGAGCGGCAGATTCGGGAAGGTGAAGAAGCAAGCTGTACAACACTGGGATTGTGTGCGCAGCTTGTTAACTGATACAAAACACTACCTTGCACTCTCCTGACTTTTCCAATCACATGAACATACGATTGGAAGCTGTTTTGGACAACTTTTCGTCCTGCCAAACACTTGGCAGACCTCCGTGCAACGTCTAGAACACGATGAGAGATTTTTTCTGTGCTGGCACAGTTTTTCCTAGCCACACATAGTGGAAAAGCATTTTGCTAAGGTGTAGACGACAAAAGATGCTAAAGACGAAGGTAGGATGCTGTCCAGAGCTAAGGGCCGCTCCTGGGCGTCTTTCGGCAGAAGCCGCGCTAAAGAGAGCACTGTGAGCGGCACAATCGTCTTTGCGCGAAGAAGCCGCTTCTTCGCCTCCGGGAGCTGGAGAGAGCGCCATCTTCGGGAAGGAGAAGAAGCAAGCTGTACAACGCTGGGATTGTGTGCGCAGCTTGCCAACTGATAGAAAACAGTACCTTTGCACTCTCCTGACTGTTCCAATCACATGAACATTCGATTGGAAGCTGTTTTGGACAACTTTTCTTTTCTTCCTGCAAACAATTGGCAGATCTCGGTGCAACGTCTAGAACACGATGGGAGATGTTTTCTGTGCTGGCACAGTTTTTCCTAGCCAGACATAGAGGAAAAGCGTTTTGCTAAGGTGTAGACAACAAAAGATGCTAAAGACGGAGGTAGGATGCTGTCCGGAGCTAAATGCAGCTCCCGGGCGTCTTTCGGCAGAAGCCGCGCTAAAGAGAGCGCTGTGAGCGGCACAATCGTCTTTGCACGAAGAAGCCGCTTCTTCGCTTCCGGGAGCCGGAGAGAGCGGCATCTTCGGGAAGGTGAAGAAGCAAGCTGTACAACGCTGGGATTGTGTGCGCAGCTTGCGAACTGATAGAAAACAGTACCTTTGCACTCTCCTGACTGTTCCAATCACATGAACATTCGATTGGAAGCTGTTTTGGACAACTTTTCTTTTCTTCCTGCCAAACACTTGGCAGACATCCGTGCAACGTCTAGAACACGATGGGAGATGTTTTCTGTGCTTGCACAGTTTTTCCTAGCCAGACATAGTGGAAAAGCTTTTTGCCGAGATTTAGTGGAGAAGAGACGGCAAACACGAAAGTAGGATGCTGTCCGGAGCTAAGAGCCGCTCCCGGGCGTCTTTCGGCAGAAGCCGCGCTAAGGAGAGCACTGTGAGCGGCACAATCGTCTTTGCGCGAAGAAGCCGCTTCTTCGCCTCCGGGAGCCGTAGAGAGCGGCATCTTCAGGAAGGTGCAGTAGCAAGCTGTACAACACTGGGATTGTGTGCGCAGCTTGTTAACTGACACAAAACACTACCTTGCACTCTCCTGACTTTTCCAATCCCATGAACATTCGATTGGAAGCTGTTTTGGACAACATTTCTTTTCTTCCTGCCAAACAATTGGCAGATCTCGGTGCAACGTCTAGAACACGATGGGAGATGTTTTCTGTGCTGGCACAGTTTTTCCTAGCCAGACATAGAGGAAAAGCGTTTTGCTAAGGTGTAGACAACAAAAGATGCTAAAAACGAAGGTAGGATGCTGTCCGGAGCCAAGGGCCGCTCCCGGGCGTCTTTCGGCAGAAGCCGCGCTAAGGAGAGCACTGTGAGCAGCACAATCGTCTTTGGGCGGTGAAGCCGCTTCTTCGCCTCCGGGAGCCGTAGAGAGCGGCAGCTTCGGGAAGGTGAAGTAGCAAGCTGTACAACGCTGGGATTGTGTGCGCAGCTTGTTAACTGATACAAAACAGTACCTTGCACTCTCCTGACTTTTCCAATCACATGAACACAGGATTGGAAGCTGTTTCTGACAACTTTTCTTTTCTTCCTGCCAAACACTTGGCAGACATCCGTGCAACGTCTAGAACACGATGGGAGATGTTTTCTGTGCTGGCACAGTTTTTCCTAGCCAGACATAGTGGAAAAGCTTTTTGCCGAGATTTAGTTGAGAAGAGACGGCAAACACGAAAGTAGGATGCTGTCCGGAGCTAAGAGCCGCTCCCGGGCGTCTTTCGGCAGAGGCCGCTCTAAGGAGAGCACTGTGAGCGGCACAATCGTCTTTGCGCGAAGAAGCCGCTTCTTCGCCTCGGGGAGCCGGAGAGAGCGGCAGCTTCGGGAAGGTGAAGAAGCAAGCTGTACAACACTGGGATTGTGTGCGCAGCTTGTTAACTGACACAAAACACTACCTTGCACTCTCCTGACTTTTCCCATCACATGAACATAGGATTGGAAGCTGTTTTGGACAACTTTTCTTTTCTTCCTGCAAAACACTTGGCAGATATCTCTGCAACTTTTAGAACACGATGGGAGATGTTTTCTGTGCTGGCACAGTTTTTCCTAGCCAGACATAGAGGAAAAGCGTTTTGCTAAGGTGTAGACAACAAAAGATGCTAAAAACGAAGGTAGGATGCTGTCCGGAGCCAAGGGCCGCTCCCGGGCGTCTTTCGGCAGAAGCCGTGCTAAGGAGAGCACTGTGAGCAGCACAATCGTCTTTGCGCGAAGAAGCCGCCTCTTCGCCTCCGGGAGCCGGAGAGAGCGGCAGCTTCGGGAAGGTGAAGTAGCAAGTTGTACAACACTGGGATTGTGTGCGCAGCTTGTTAACAGAGACAAAACAGTACCTTTGCACTCTCCTGACTTTTCCCATCACATGAACATAGGATTGGAAGCTGTTTTGGACAACTTTTCTTTTCTTCCTGCCAAACAATTGGCAGATCTCGGTGCAACGTCTAGAACACGATGGGAGATGTTTTCTGTGCTGGCACAGTTTTTCCTAGCCAGACATAGAGGAAAAGCGTTTTGCTAAGGTGTAGACAACAAAAGATGCTAAAGACGAAGGTGGGATGCTGTCCGGAGCTAAGGGCCGCTCCCGGGCGTCTTTCGGCAGAAGCCGCGCTAAGGAGAGCACTGTGAGCGGCACAATCGTCTTTGCGCGAAGAAGCCGCTTCTTCGCCTCGGGGAGCCGGAGAGAGCGGCATCTTCGGGAAGGAGAAGAACCAAGCTGTACAATGCTGGGATTGTGTGCGCAGCTTGCCAACTGATAGAAAACAGTACCTTTGCACTCTCCTGACTGTTCCAATCACATGAACATTCGATTGGAAGCTGTTTTGGACAACTTTTCTTCCTGCCAAACACTTGGCAGATATCTCTGCAACTTTTAGAACACGATGGGAGATGTTTTCTGTGCTGGCACAGTTTTTCCTAGCCAGACATAGTGGAAAAGCGTTTTGCTAAGATGTAGACTAGAAAAGATGCTAAAGACGAAGGTAGGATGCTGTCCGGAGGTTAGGACCGCTTCCGGGCGTCTTTCGGCAGAAGCCGCGCTAAGGAGAGCACTGTGAGCGGCACAATCGTCTTTGCGGGAAGAAGCCGCTTCTTCGCCTCCAGGAGCCGGAGAGAGCGGCAGATTCGGGAAGGTGAAGAAGCAAGCTGTACAACGCTGGGATTGTGTGCGCAGCTTGTTAACTGATAGAAAACAGTACCTTTGCACTCTCCTGACTTTTCCAATCACATGAACATTCGATTGGAAGCTGTTTCGGACAACTTTCTTTTTCTACCTGCCAAACACTTGGCAGACATCTCTGCAACTTCTAGAACACGATGGGAGATGTTTTCTGTGCTGGCACATGTTTTCCTAGCCAGACATAGTGGAAAAGCTTTTTGCCAAGATTTAGTTGAGAAGAGACAGCAAACACGAAAGTAGCATGCTGTCCGGAGCTAAGGGCCGCTCCCGGGCGTCTTTTGGCAGAAGCCGCGCTAAGGAGAGCACTGTGAGCGGCACAATCGTCTTTGCGCGAAGAAGCCGCTTCTTCGGCTCCGGGAGCCGGAGAGAGCGGCAGATTCGGGAAGGTGAAGAAGCAAGCTGTACAACGCTGGGATTGTGTGCGCAGCTTGTTAACTGATAGAAAACAGTACCTTTGCACTCTCCTGACTTTTCCAATCCCATGAACATTTGATTGGAAGCTGTTTTGGACAACTTTACTTTTCTTCCTGCCAAAAACTTGGCAGATATCTCTGCAACTGCTAGAACACGATGGGAGATGTTTTCTTTGCTGGCTCAGTTTTTCCTGACCAGACATAGAGGAAAAGCGTTTTGCTAAGATGTAGACTACAAAAGATGCTAAAGACGAAGGTAGGATGCTGTCCGGAGCTAAGAGCCGCTCCCGGGCGTCTTTCGGCTGAAGCCGCGTAAAGGAGAGCACTGTGAGCGGCACAATCGTCTTTGCGCGAAGAAGCCGCTTCTTTGCCACCGGGAGCCGGAGAGAGCGGCAGATTCGAGAAGGTGAAGAAGCATGCTGTACAACACTGGGATTGAGTGCGCAGCTTGTTAACTGATAAAAAACAGTACCTTGCACTCTCCTGACTTTTCCAATCACATGAACATAGGATTGGAAGATGTTTTGGACAACTTTTCTTTTCTTCCTGCCAAACAATTGGCAGATCTCGGTGCAACGTCTAGAACACGATGGGAGATGTTTTCTGTGCTGGCACAGTTTTTTTTAGCCAGACATAGAGGAAAAGCGTTTTGCTAAGGTGTGGACAACAAAAGATGCTAAAGACGAAGGTAGGATGCTGTCCGGAGCTAAGGGCCGCTCCTGGGCGTCTTTCGGCAGAAGCCGCGCTAAGGAGAGCACTGTGAGCGGCACAATCGTCTTTGCGCGAAGAAGCCGCTTCTTCACCTCCGGGAGCCGGAGAGAGCGGCATCTTCGGGAAGGAGAAGAACCAAGCTGTACAACGCTGGGATTGTGTGCGCAGCTCGCCAACTGATAGAAAACAGTACCTTTGCACGCTCCTGACTGTTCCAATCCCATGAACATTCGATTGGAAGCTGTTTTGGACAACTTTTCTTCCTGCCAAACACTTGGCAGACATCCGTGCAACGTCTAGAACACGATGGGAGATGTTTTCTGTGCAGGCTCAGTTTTTCCTGACCAGACATAGAGGAAAAGCGTTTTGCTAAGATGTAGACTACAAAAGATGCTAAAGACGAAGGTAGGATGCTGTCCGGAGCTAAGGGCCGCTCCCGGGCGTCTTTCGGCAGAAGCCGCGCTAAGGAGAGCACTGTGAGCGGCACAATCGTCTTTGCGGAAAGAAGCCGCTTCTTCGCCTCCAGGAGCCGGAGAGAGCGGCAGATTCGGGAAGGTGAAGAAGCAAGCTGTACAACGCTGGGATTGTGTGCGCAGCTTGTTAACTGATAGAAAACAGTACCTTGGCACTCTCCTGACTTTTCCAATCACATGAACATACGATTGGAAGCTGTTTTGGACAACTTTCTTTTTCTACCTGCCAAACACTTGGCAGGAATCTCTGCAACTTCTAGAACACGATGGGAGATGTTTTCTGTGCTGGCACAGTTTTTCCTAGCCAGACATAGTGGAAAAGCTTTTTGCCGAGATTTAGTTGAGAAGAGACGGCGAACACGAAAGTACGATTCTGTCCGGAGCTAAGAGCCGCTCTCGGGCGTCTTTCGGCAGAAGCCGCGCTAAGGAGAGCACTGTGAGCGGCACAATCGTCTTTGCGCGTAGAAGCCGCTTCTTCGCCTCCGGGAGCCGGAAAGAGTGGCAGCTTCGGGAAGGTGAAGTAGCAAGCTGTACAACACTGGGATTGTGTGCGCAGCTTGTTAACTGATACAAAACACTACCTTGCACTGGTCTGACTTTTCCAATCCCATGAACATTCGATTGGAAGCTGTTTTGGACAACTTTTCTTTTCTTCCTGCCAAACACTTGGCAGACATCCGTGCAACGTCTAGAACACGATGGGAGATGTTTTCTGTGCTGGCACAGTTTTTCCTAGCCAGACATAGTGGAAAAGCTTTTTGCCGAGATTTAGTTGAGAAGAGACGGCAAACACGAAAGTAGGATGCTGTCCGGAGCTAAGAGGCGCTCCCGGGCGTCTTTCGGAAGAAGCCGCGCTAAGGAGAGCACTGTGAGCCGCACAATCGTCTTTGCGCGAAGAAGCCGCTTCTTCGGCTCCGGGAGCCGGAGAGAGCGGCAGCTTCTGGAAGGTGAAGAAGCAAGCTGTACAACACTGGGATTGTGTGCGCAGCTTGTTAACTGACACAAAACACTACCTTGCACTCTCCTGACTTTTCCCATCACATGAACATAGGATTGGAAGCTGTTTTGGACAACTTTTCTTTTCTTCCTGCCAAACAATTGGCAGATCTCGGTGCAACGTCTAGAACACGATGGGAGATGTTTTCTGTGCTGGCACAGTTTTTCCTAGCCAGACATAGAGGAAAAGCGTTTTGCTAAGGTGTAGACAACAAAAGATGCTAAAGACGAAGGTAGGATGCTGTCCGGAGCTAAGGGCCGCTCCCGGGCGTCTTTCGGCAGAAGCCGCGCTAAGGAGAGCACTGTGAGCGGCACAATCGTCTTTGCGGGAAGAAGCCGCTTCTTCGCCTCCGGGAGCCGGAGAGAGCGGCATCGTCGGGAAGGAGAAGAACCAAGCTGTACAATTCTGGGATTGTGTGCGCAGTGTGCCAACTGATAGAAAGCAGTACCTTTGCACTCTCCTGACTGTTCCAATCACATGAGCATTCGATTGGAAGCTGTTTTGGACAACTTTTCTTTTCTTCCTGCCAAACAATTGGCAGATCTCGGTGCAACGTCTAGAACACGATGGGAGATGTTTTCTGTGCTGGCACAGTTTTTCCTAGCCAGACATAGAGGAAAAGCGTTTTGCTAAGGTGTAGACAACAAAAGATGCTAAAGACGAAGGTAGGATGCTGTCCGGAGCTAAGGGCCGCTCCCGGGCGTCTTTCGGCAGAAGCCGCGCTAAGGAGAGCACTGTGAGCGGCACAATCGTCTTTGCGCGAAGAAGCCGCTTCTTCGCCTCGGGGAGCCGGAGAGAGCGGCATCTTCGGGAAGGAGAAGAACCAAGCTGTACAATGCTGGGATTGTGTGCGCAGCTTGCCAACTGATAGAAAACAGTACCTTTGCACTCTCCTGACTGTTCCAATCACATGAACATTCGATTGGAAGCTGTTTTGGACAACTTTTCTTTTCTTCCTGCCAAACACTTGGCAGACATCCGTGCAACGTCTAGAACACGATGGGAGATGTTTTCTGTGCAGGCTCAGTTTTTCCTGACCAGACATAGAGGAAAAGCGTTTTGCTAAGATGTAGACTACAAAAGATGCTAAAGACGAAGGTAGGATGCTGTCCGGAGCTAAGGGCCGCTCCCGGGCGTCTTTCGGCAGAAGCCGCGCTAAAGAGAGCACTGTGAGCGGCACAATCGTCTTTGCGGAAAGAAGCCGCTTCTTCGCCTCCAGGAGCCGGAGAGAGCGGCAGATTCGGGAAGGTGAAGAAGCAAGCTGTACAACGCTGGGATTGTGTGCGCAGCTTGTTAACTGATAGAAAACAGTACCTTGGCACTCTCCTGACTTTTCCAATCACATGAACATACGATTGGAAGCTGTTTTGGACAACTTTCTTTTTCTACCTGCCAAACACTTGGCAGGAATCTCTGCAACTTCTAGAACACGATGGGAGATGTTTTCTGTGCTGGCACAGGTTTTCCTAGCCACACATAGTGGAAAAGCTTTTTGCCGAGATTTAGTTGAGAAGAGACGGCGAACACGAAAGTACGATTCTGTCCGGAGCTAAGAGCCGCTCTCGGGCGTCTTTCGGCAGAAGCCGCGCTAAGGAGAGCACTGTGAGCGGCACAATCGTCTTTGCGCGTAGAAGCCGCTTCTTCGCCTCCGGGAGCCGGAAAGAGTGGCAGCTTCGGGAAGGTGAAGTAGCAAGCTGTACAACACTGGGATTGTGTGCGCAGCTTGTTAACTGATACAAAACACTACCTTGCACTGGTCTGACTTTTCCAATCCCATGAACATTCGATTGGAAGCTGTTTTGGACAACTTTTCTTTTCTTCCTGCCAAACACTTGGAAGATATCTCTGCAACTGCTAGAACACGATGGGAGATGTTTTCTGTGCTGGCTCAGTTTTTCCTAGCCAGACATAGAGGAAAAGCGTTTTGCTAAGATGTAGACTACAAAAGATGCTAAAGACGAAGGTACAATGCTGTCCGGAGCTAAGAGCCGCTCCCGGGCGTCTTTCGGCAGAAGCCGCGCTAAAGAGAGCACTGTGAGCGGCACAATCGTCTTTGCGCGAAGAAGCCGCTTCTTCGGCTCCGGGAGCCGGAGAGAGCGGCAGCTTCTGGAAGGTGAAGAAGCAAGCTGTACAACACTGGGATTGAGTGCGCAGCTTGTTAACTGACACAAAACACTACCTTGCACTCTCCTGACTTTTCCCATCACATGAACATAGGATTGGAAGCTGTTTTGGACAACTTTTCTTTTCTTCCTGCCAAACAATTGGCAGATCTCGGTGCAACGTCTAGAACACGATGGGAGATGTTTTCTGTGCTGGCACAGTTTTTCCTAGCCAGACATAGAGGAAAAGCGTTTTTCTAAGGTGTAGACAACAAAAGATGCTAAAGACGAAGGTAGGATGCTGTCCGGAGCTAAGGGCCGCTCCCGGGCGTCTTTCGGCAGAAGCCGCGCTAAGGAGAGCACTGTGAGCGGCACAATCGTCTTTGCGCGAAGAAGCCGCTTCTTCGCCTCGGGGAGCCGGAGAGAGCGGCATCTTCGGGAAGGAGAAGAACCAAGCTGTACAATGCTGGGATTGTGTGCGCAGCTTGCCAACTGATAGAAAACAGTACCTTTGCACTCTCCTGACTGTTCCAATCACATGAACATTCGATTGGAAGCTGTTTTGGACAACTTTTCTTTTCTTCCTGCCAAACACTTGGCAGACCTCCGTGCAACGTCTAGAACACGATGGGAGATGTTTTCTGTGCTGGCACAGTTTTTCCTAGCCAGACATAGTGGAAAAGCGTTTTGCTAAGATGTAGACTAGAAAAGATGCTAAAGACGAAGGTAGGATGCTGTCCGGAGCTTAGGGCCGCTTCCGGGCGTCTTTCGGCAGAAGCCGCGCTAAGGAGAGCACTGTGAGCGGCACAATCGTCTTTGCGGGAAGAAGCCGCTTCTTCGCCTCCAGGAGCCGGAGAGAGCGGCAGATTCGGGAAGGTGAAGAAGCAAGCTGTACAACGCTGGGATTGTGTGCGCAGCTTGTTAACTGATAGAAAACAGTACCTTTGCACTCTCCTGACTTTTCCAGTCACATGAACATTCGATTGGAAGCTGTTTCGGACAACTTTCTTTTTCTACCTGCCAAACACTTGGCAGACATCTCTGCATCTTCTAGAACACGATGGGAGATCTTTTCTGTGCTGGCACAGGTTTTCCTAGCCAGACATAGTGGAAAAGCTTTTTGCCAAGATTTAGTTGAGAAGAGACAGCAAACACGAAAGTAGCATGTCAGCCGGAGCTAAGGGCCGCTCCCGGGCGTCTTTTGGCAGAAGCCGCGCTAAGGAGAGCACTGTGAGCGGCACAATCGTCTTTGCGCGAAGAAGCCGCTTCTTCGGCTCCGGGAGCCGGAGAGAGCGGCATCTTCGGGAAGGAGAAGAAGCAAGCTGTACAATTCTGGGATTGTGTGCGCAGCTCGCCAACTGATAGAAAACAGTACCTTTGCACGCTCCTGACTGTTCCAATCCCATGAACATTCGATTGGAAGCTGTTTTGGACAACTTTTCTTTTCTTCCTGCCAAACACTTGGCAGACATCCGTGCAACGTCTAGAACACGATGGGAGATGTTTTCTGTGCTGGCACAGTTTTTCCTAGCCACACATAGTGGAAAAGCTTTTTTCCGAGATTTAGTTGAGAAGAGATGGCAAACACGAAAGTAGGATGCTGTCCGGAGCTAAGAGGCGCTCCCGGGCGTCTTTCGGAAGAAGCCGCGCTAAGGAGAGCACTGTGAGCCGCACAATCGTCTTTGCGCGAAGAAGCCGCTTCTTCGGCTCCGGGAGCCGGAGAGAGCGGCAGCTTCTGGAAGGTGAAGAAGCAAGCTGTACAACACTGGGATTGTGTGCGCAGCTTGTTAACTGACACAAAACACTACCTTGCACTCTCCTGACTTTTCCCATCACATGAACATTCGATTGGAAGCTGTTTTGGACAACTTTTCTTTTCTTCTTGCCAAACAATTGACAGATCTCGGTGCAACGTCTAGAACACGATGGGAGATGTTTTCTGTGCTGGCACAGTTTTTCCTAGCCAGACATAGAGGAAAAGCGTTTTGCTAAGGTGTAGACAACAAAAGATGCTAAAGACGAAGGTAGGATGCTGTCCGGAGCTAAGGGCCGCTCCCGGGCGTCTTTCGGCAGAAGCCGCGCTAAGGAGAGCACTGTGAGCGGCACAATCGTCTTTGCGCGAAGAAGCCGCTTCTTCGCCTCGGGGAGCCGGAGAGAGCGGCATCTTCGGGAAGGAGAAGAACCAAGCTGTACAATGCTGGGATTGTGTGCGCAGCTTGCCAACTGATAGAAAACAGTACCTTTGCACTCTCCTGACTGTTCCAATCACATGAACATTCGATTGGAAGCTGTTTTGGACAACTTTTCTTTTCTTCCTGCCAAACACTTGGCAGACATCCGTGCAACGTCTAGAAAACGATGGGAGATGTTTTCTGTGCTGGCACAGTTTTTCCTAGCCAGACATAGTGGAAAAGCGTTTTGCTAAGATGTAGACTAGAAAAGATGCTAAAGACGAAGGTAGGATGCTGTCCGGAGCTTAGGGCCGCTTCCGGGCGTCTTTCGGCAGAAGCCGCGCTAAGGAGAGCACTGTGAGCGGCACAATCGTCTTTGCGGGAAGAAGCCGCTTCTTCGCCTCCAGGAGCCGGAGAGAGCGGCAGATTCGGGAAGGTGAAGAAGCAAGCTGTACAACGCTGGGATTGTGTGCGCAGCTTGTTAACTGGTAGAAAACAGTACCTTTGCACTCTCCTGACTTTTCCAATCACATGAACAATCGATTGGAAGCTGTTTCGGACAACTTTCTTTTTCTACCTGCCAAACACTTGGCAGACATCTCTGCAACTTCTAGAACACGATGGGAGATCTTTTCTGTGCTGGCACAGGTTTTCCTAGCCACACATAGTGGAAAAGCTTTTTGCCAAGATTTAGTTGAGAAGAGACAGCAAACACGAAAGTAGCATGCTGTCCGGAGCTAAGGGCCGCTCCCGGGCGTCTTTCAGCAGAAGCCGCGCTAAGGAGAGAACTGTGAGCGGCACAATCGTCTTTGCGCGAAGAAGCCGCTTCTTCGGCTCCGGGAGCCGGAGAGAGCGGCATCTTCGGGAAGGAGAAGAAGCAAGCTGTACAACGCTGGGATTGTGTGCGCAGCTTGTTAACTGATAGAAAACAGTACCTTTGCACTCTCCTGACTTTTCCAATCCCATGAACATTTGATTGGAAGCTGTTTTGGACAACTTTACTTTTCTTTCTGCCAAACACTTGGCAGATATCTCTGCAACTGCTAGAACACGATGGGAGATGTTTTCTGTGCTGGCTCAGTTTTTCCTGACCAGACATAGAGGAAAAGCGTTTTGCTAAGATGTAGACTACAAAAGATGCTAAAGACGAAGGTAGGATGCTGTCCGGAGCTAAGGGCCGCTCCCGGGCGTCTTTCGGAAGAGGCCGCGCTAAAGAGAGCACTGTGAGCGGCACAATCGTCTTTGCGCGAAGAAGCCGCTTCTTCGCCTCCAGGAGCCGGAGAGAGCGGCATCTTCGGGAAGGAGAAGAACCAAGCTGTACAATGCTGGGATTGAGGGCGCAGCTTGTTAACTCATAAAAAACAGTACCTTGCACTCTCCTGACTTTTCCAATCACATGAACATAGGATTGGAAGCTGTTTTGGACAACTTTTCTTTTCTTCCTGCCAAACAATTGGCAGATTTCGGTGCAACGTCTAGAACACGATGGGAGATGTTTTCTGTGCTGGCACAGTTTTGCCTAGCCAGACATAGTGGAAAAGCGTTTTGCTAAGATGTAGACTAGAAAAGATGCTAAAGACGAAGGTAGGATGCTGTCCGGAGCTTAGGGCCGCTCCCGGGCGTCTTTCGGCAGAAGCCGCGCTAAGGAGAGCACTGTGAGCGGCACAATCGTCTTTGCGCGAAGAAGCCGCTTCTTCGCCTCCAGGAGCCGGAGAGAGCGGCAGATTCGGGAAGGTGAAGAAGCAAGCTGAACAACACTGGGATTGTGTGCGCAGCTTGTTAACTGATACAAAACACTACCTTGCACTCTCCTGACTTTTCCAATCACATGAACATAGGATTGGAAGCTGTTTTGGACAACTTTTCTTTTCTTCCTGCCAAACACTTGGCAGATCTCGGTGCAACGTCTAGAACACGATGGGAGATGTTTTCTGTGCTGGCACAGTTTTTCCTAGCCAGACATAGAGGAAAAGCGTTTTGCTAATGTGTAGACAACAAAAGATGCTAAAGACGAAGGTAGGATGCTGTCCGGAGCTAAGGGCCGCTCCCGGGCGTCTTTCGGCAGAAGCCGCGCTAAGGAGAGCACTGTGAGCGGCACAATCGTCTTTGCGCGAAGAAGCCGCTTCTTCGCCTCGGGGAGCCGGAGAGAGCGGCATCTTCGGGAAGGAGAAGAACCAAGCTGTACAATGCTGGGATTGTGTGCGCAGCTTGCCAACTGATAGAAAACAGTACCTTTGCACTCTCCTGACTGTTCCAATCACATGAACATTCGATTGGAAGCTGTTTTGGACAACTTTTCTTCCTGCCAAACACTTGGCAGATATCTCTGCAACTTTTAGAAAACGATGGGAGATGTTTTCTGTGCTGGCACAGTTTTTCCTAGCCAGACATAGTGGAAAAGCGTTTTGCTAAGATGTAGACTAGAAAAGATGCTAAAGACGAAGGTAGGATGCTGTCCGGAGCTTAAGGCCGCTTCCGGGCGTCTTTCGGCAGAAGCCGCGCTAAGGAGAGCACTGTGAGCGGCACAATCGTCTTTGCGGGAAGAAGCCGCTTCTTCGCCTCCAGGAGCCGGAGAGAGCGGCAGATTCGGGAAGGTGAAGAAGCAAGCTGTACAACGCTGGGATTGTGTGCGCAGCTTGTTAACTTATAGAAAACAGTACCTTTGCACTCTCCTGACTTTTCCAATCACATGAACATTCGATTGGAAGCTGTTTCTGACAACTTTCTTTTTCTACCTGCCAAACACTTGGCAGACATCTCTGCAACTTCTAGAAAACGATGGGAGATCTTTTCTGTGCTGGCACAGGTTTTCCTAGCCAGACATAGTGGAAAAGCTTTTTGCCAAGATTTAGTTGAGAAGAGACAGCAAACACGAAAGTAGCATGCTGTCCGGAGCTAAGGGTCGCTCCCGGGCGTCTTTTGGCAGAAGCTGCACTAAGGAGAGCACTGTGAGCGGCACAATCGTCTTTGCGCGAAGAAGCCGCTTCTTCGGCTCCGGGAGCCGGAGAGAGCGGCAGATTCGGGAAGGTGAAGAAGCAAGCTGTACAACGCTGGGATTGTGTGCGCAGCTTGTTAACTGATAGAAAACAGTACCTTTGCACTCTCCTGACTTTTCCAATCCCATGAACATTTGATTGGAAGCTGTTTTGGACAACTTTACTTTTCTTTCTGCCAAACACTTGGCAGATATCTCTGCAACTGCTAGAACACGATGGGAGATGTTTTCTGTGCTGGCTCAGTTTTTCCTGACCAGACATAGAGGAAAAGCGTTTTGCTAAGATGTAGACTACAAAAGATGCTAAAGACGAAGGTAGGATGCTGTCCGGAGCAAAGGGCCGCTCCCGGGCGTCTTTCGGCAGAAGCCGCGCTAAAGAGAGCACTGTGAGCGGCACAATCGTCTTTGCGCGAAGAAGCCGCTTCTTCGCCTCCAGGAGCCGGAGAGAGTGGCAGATTCGGGAAGGTGAAGAAGCAAGCTGTACAACACTGGGATTGTGTGCGCAGCTTGTTAGCTGATACAAAACACTACCTTGCACTCTCCTGACTTTTCCAATCACATGAACATAGGATTGGAAGCTGTTTTGGACAACTTTTCTTTTCTTCCTGCCAAACACTTGGCAGATCTCGGTGCAACGTCTAGAACACGATGGGAGATGTTTTCTGTGCTGGCACAGTTTTTCCTAGCCAGACATAGAGGAAAAGCGTTTTGCTAAGGTGTAGGCAACAAAAGATGCTAAAGACGAAGGTAGGATTCTGTCCGGAGCTAAGAGCCGCTCCCGGGCGTCTTTCGGCTGAAGCCGCGTAAAGGAGAGCACTGTGAGCGGCACAATCGTCTTTGCGCGAAGAAGCCGCTTCTTCGCCTCCGGGAGCCGGAGAGAGCGGCAGATTCGAGAAGGTGAAGAAGCAAGCTGTACAACACTGGGATTGAGGGCGCAGCTTGTTAACTCATAAAAAACAGTACCTTGCACTCTCCTGACTGTTCCAATCACATGAACATAGGATTGGAAGCTGTTTTGGACAACTTTTCTTTTCTTCCTGCCAAACAATTGGCAGATCTCGGTGCAACGTCTAGAACACGATGGGAGATGTTTTCTGTGCTGGCACAGTTTTTCCTAGCCAGACATAGAGGAAAAGCGTTTTGCTAAGGTGTGGACAACAAAAGATGCTAAAGACGAAGGTAGGATGCTGTCCGGAGCTAAGGGCCGCTCCCGGGCGTCTTTCGGCAGAAGCCGCGCTAAGGAGAGCACTGTGAGCGGCACAATCGTCTTTGCGCGAAGAAGCCGCTTCTTCACCTCCGGGAGCCGGAGAGAGCGGCATCTTCGGGAAGGAGAAGAAGCAAGCTGTACAACGCTGGGATTGTGTGCGCAGCTTGCCAACTGATAGAAAACAGTACCTTTGCACTCTCCTGACTGTTCCAATCACATGAACATTCGATTGGAAGCTGTTTTGGACAACTTTTCTTTTCTTCCTGCCAAACACTTGGCAGACATCCGTGCAACGTCTAGAACACGATGGGAGATGTTTTCTGTGCTGGCACAGTTTTTCCTAGCCAGACATAGTGGAAAAGCGTTTTGCTAAGATGTAGACTAGAAAAGATGCTAAAGACGAAGGTAGGATGCTGTCCGGAGCTTAGGGCCGCTTCCGGGCGTCTTTCGGCAGAAGCCGCGCTAAGGAGAGCACTGTGAGCGGCACAATCGTCTTTGCGGGAAGAAGCCGCTTCTTCGCCTCCAGGAGCCGGAGAGAGCGGCAGATTCGGGAAGGTGAAGAAGCAAGCTGTACAACGCTGGGATTGTGTGCGCAGCTTGTTAACTGATAGAAAACAGTACCTTTGCACTCTCCTGACTTTTCCAATCACATGAACATTCGATTGGAAGCTGTTTCGGACAACTTTCTTTTTCTACCTGCCAAACACTTGGCAGACATCTCTGCAACTTCTAGAACACGATGGGAGATCTTTTCTGTGCTGGCACAGGTTTTCCTAGCCAGACATAGTGGAAAAGCTTTTTGCCAAGATTTAGTTGAGAAGAGACAGCAAACACGAAAGTAGCATGCTGTCCGGAGCTAAGGGCCGCTCCCGGGCGTCTTTTGGCAGAAGCCGCGCTAAGGAGAGCACTGTGAGCGGCACAATCGTCTTTGCGCGAAGAAGCCGCTTCTTCGGCTCCGGGAGCCGGAGAGAGCGGCAGATTCGGGAAGGTGAAGAAGCAAGCTGTACAACGCTGGGATTGTGTGCGCAGCTTGTTAACTGATAGAAAACAGTACCTTTGCACTCTCCTGACTTTTCCAATCCCATGAACATTTGATTGGAAGCTGTTTTGGACAACTTTACTTTTCTTCCTGCCAAACACTTGGCAGATATCTCTGCAACTGCTAGAACACGATGGGAGATGTTTTCTGTGCTGGCTCAGTTTTTCCTGACCAGACATAGAGGAAAAGCGTTTTGCTAAGATGTAGACTACAAAAGATGCTAAAGACGAAGGTAGGATGCTGTCCGGAGCTAAGAGCCGCTCCCGGGCGTCTTTCGGCAGAAGCCGCGCTAAAGAGAGCACTGTGAGCGGCACAATCGTCTTTGCGCGAAGAAGCCGCTTCTTCGCCTCCAGGAGCCGGAGAGAGTGGCAGATTCGGGAAGGTGAAGAAGCAAGCTGTACAACACTGGGATTGTGTGCGCAGTTTGTTAACTGATACAAAACACTACCTTGCACTCTCCTGACTTTTCCAATCACATGAACATAGGATTGGAAGCTGTTTTGGACAACTTTTCTTTTCTTCCTGCCAAACACTTGGCAGATCTCGGTGCAACGTCTAGAACACGATGGGAGATGTTTTCTGTGCTGGCACAGTTTTTCCTAGCCAGACATAGTGGAAAAGCGTTTTGCTAAGATGTAGACTAGAAAAGATGCTAAAGACGAAGGTAGGATGCTGTCCGGAGCTTAGGGCCGCTTCCGGGCGTCTTTCGGCAGAAGCCGCGCTAAGGAGAGCACTGTGAGCGGCACAATCGTCTTTGCGGGAAGAAACCGCTTCTTCGCCTCCAGGAGCCGGAGAGAGCGGCAGATTCGAGAAGGTGAAGAAGCAAGCTGTACAACACTGGGATTGTGTGCGCAGCTTGTTAACTGATACAAAACACTACCTTGCACTCTCCTGCCTTTTCCAATCTCATGAACATAGGATTGGAAGCTGTTTTGGACAACTTTTCTTTTCTTCCTGCCAAACAATTGGCAGATCTCGGTGCAACGTCTAGAACACGATGGGAGATGTTTTCTGTGCTGGCACAGTTTTTCCTAGCCAGACATAGAGGAAAAGCGTTTTGCTAAGGTGTAGACAACAAAAGATGCTAAAGACGAAGGTAGGATGCTGTCCGGAGCTAAGGGCCGCTCCCGGGCGTCTTTCGGCAGAAGCCGCGCTAAGGAGAGCACTGTGAGCGGCACAATCGTCTTTGCGCGAAAAAGTCGCTTCTTCGCCTCCGGGAGCCGGAGAGAGTGGCATCTTCGGGAAGGAGAAGAAGCAAGCTGTACAACGCTGGGATTGTGTGCGCAGCTTGCCAACTGATAGAAAACAGTACCTTTGCACTCTCCTGACTGTTCCAATCACATGAACATTCGATTGGAAGCTGTTTTGGACAACTTTTCTTTTCTTCCTGCCAAACACTTGGCAGACCTCCGTGCAACGTCTAGAACACGATGGGAGATGTTTTCTGTGTCGGCACAGTTTTTCCTAGCCAGACATAGAGGAAAAGCGTTTTGCTAAGGTGTGGACAACAAAAGATGCTAAAGACGAAGGTAGGATGCTGTCCGGAGCTAAGAGCCGCTCCCGGGCGTCTTTCGCCAGAAGCCGCGCTAAAGAGAGCACTGTGAGCGGCACAATCGTCTTTGCACGAAGAAGCCGCTTCTTCGCCTCCGGGAGCCGGAGAGAGCGGCAGATTCGGGAAGGTGAAGAAGCAAGCTGTACAACGCTGGGATTGTGTGCGCAGCTTGTTAACTGATACAAAACACTACCTTGCACTCTCCTGACTTTTCCAATCACATGAACATAGGATTGGAAGCTGTTTTGGACAACTTTTCTTTTCTTCCTGCCAAACAATTGGCAGATCTCGGTGCAACGTCTAGAACACGATGGGAGATGTTTTCTGTGCTGGCACAGTTTTTCCTAGCCAGACATAGAGGAAAAGCGTTTTGCTAGGGTGTGGACAACAAAAGATGCTAAAGACGAAGGTAGGATGCTGTCCGGAGCTAAGGGCCGCTCCCGGGCGTCTTTCGGCAGAAGCCGCGCTAAGGAGAGCACTGTGAGCGGCACAATCGTCTTTGCACGAAGAAGCCGCTTCTTCGCCTCCGGGAGCCGGAGAGAGCGGCATCTTCGGGAAGGAGAAGAAGCAAGCTGTACAACGCTGGGATTGTGTGTGCAGCTTGCCAACTGATAGAAAACAGTACCTTTGTATTGGAAAAAAGGCTCCCAATATTACCGGTTAGATTGTGCCTGGGCCAGTCTGACCCTCGCTGCTGGGCCAAAGGCAGCAACTGCGGCGTGTCACCCCAGAGATACCTTGGCTAGCTGGTGGTTGCAGCTGGGCACTGAACAGGTCCAGGCTTGTTGGAACCCCGTCCACCTCAGGAGGAATAGCTTCAGGCGATGGTGAAGAGAAAAAGGAGAGGATTCTGCTGGAGGGTTTAATGTCCAGAGGTTTATTCCATGGTTACAGAAGTCTGAACGTGAGCAACTGCTCCAACAGAATCCCGGCCGCATGGTCTGATCACCTTTTAAGCTCAGGGACAGGGGGAGGGGAGGTACAGGTGAGCGACCAACCAGGTGAAAGGGGCAGGGTCTCAGGGGAAGATGACACCCAGACAGGCCAATGACCCCCAGGCTCGAGGGGCATCCTTTGAACTTGACCAACCACACGACGTCCTTGCTGGAATGTTAAGTCTGAGTGACAGGACTCACTCAGCATGGGGGTAAGGGAGAAGGGAGAGAGACATAGGCACACCTGGGGAAGTGATCTGGAAGGCCAAAATGGGACAATACAGCACACGACAACATCTCCCCCTAGTTTTGTTTAAAAAGAAGAGGATTGTGTTTGTGGTGCAGAATGATTGTCAAACCATGGTTGGTAAATCAGTTCTTCCTCTACAGGAGGGTCAGTGTTTTCCACTGAGGCTTCTAAGTCATCCATTGGAGCACTGAGGGCTTCCAAATGGTAGACTTCAGGAGGGGGAGATGAGCTTGAAATTAACTTGAGCACCATGCGTTTGATTAGTCCAAAAACAATGCTAAAAACTACAATAACTATAACTAAAATAAACAGCACTAAAAACACGGTTTTCAGAATAGATCCCAACCAGCCCGAGAGTCCCCAGCCTTTGAACAGTCCATTCAGCCAGTTGTCAGTTTCTCTGTTGATGTCTGAGCGCCTTTGTCAAGGTAGTCCATATGTGGTTTGGGCTGAGGCACTATGCAGGAGGTCACAGGTGGGATGATCACGAGTAGGACGAGAAGCAGGCTCAGTGTCACGGCATCTCGAGGCTACACATGAACAGTGGGATCTAAACTGGCCCAAAAACTTGAAACAAACATATATTATAAACTATTCCAGATAGGAGGCTTAAATGGAATTTCTTCCAGAGAACGCGTGCGGCGTTTTCTTCTCCAGGCAGCATGAGCAACCTGGGGTGCTTCTGTAGATTTCTCTGAGACCTTGGGAACATAGGGCTTTACCCATTTGGAAGGAACCCACCTTAAACCAGAGGGGGTGGACACACAGGCGTATCCACGTCCCCAAGTAACCAATTTGTAGGGTCCCACCATTTTCCAAGTCTCAGGGTCCTTTACTAAAACTGGACATTTTTCCTTCATTAACCTATGATTGCTCCCCCCAAAGTGGCGTAGGATGGGTGGGTTCAGGCTGTCAAAAGAACAGTTCAGAAAATTTATTGTGAATAGCGCCCTGGATAACCGGATATGGGGGGGTTCTACCTTAAGAACCTGTTGTTGCTGGTCCAGGACCCTTTTAATATCACGGTGAGTTCTTTCTACAATGGCTTGACCTGTAGGGGAGTAGGGGATGCCAGTTTTGTGCTCTACTCCCCATTGCTGCAGGAAGCTCCCGAATTCCTTGGATTTGTAGGCAGGTCCATTATCAGTTTTCAGCTCCTTGGGGATGCCCATGAAAGAAAAAGCCTGCAAGAGGTGCTTAACAGCATCAATAGATGATTCTCCTGTGTGGGCAGAAGCATAGACCGCTCCAGAAAAGGTATCTACACTAACATGAACATATTTCTGCTGTCCAAAAGACTGTATGTGTGTTACACCTGTTTGCCACAGTTCACAATTGTTCAGTCCCCTTGGGTTTGCTCCCGTACTCACTGTAGGGAGTGCATGTTGTTGGCAATTTGGGCATGTGGCCACAATCGCTTTGGCCTGTTCTCGAGTGATGTTAAACTGACGAACCAGGCCAGGTGCATTTTGGTGGAAAAGCTGGTGGCTGATTTTTGCCTGTTCAAAAACATTTGGGAGAGTGGCCATCACTGCAGGTGCAGCAAGAGCATCTGCCCTTCTGTTGCCTTCAGCGATAAACCCTGGCAAGTCAGTGTGTGACCTGACATGCATCACATAAAATGGTTGCTCTCGGTGAGTGACTAACTACCAGTTTTGAGAGCAATTCGAAAAGTGCGATGTTAGACACATCTTGCAGTATTGCTTGATCTGCCCTGGATACTACTCCTGCCACATATGCAGAGTCTGTAATCAGATTAAATGGTTCTGAGAACCTTTCAAAGGCCCTAACAACTGCAGCCAATTCAGCAACCTGAGGTGAACCTTCCACCTCAGCAATGTCTGTCTCCCACTGCTGGGTTTGAGGATCCTTCCAAGTCATAACAGACTTGTGGGACCTCCCAGATGCATCTGTGAAGACAGTTAGAGCCCTTTTTAAAGGTCCCCTACTTAGAGCACTTCTCAGTTTTAAGGTAAATTGAACATCTTGTTCGAACAATTTGTGAGCGGGCCGCGCTACCGAAATTTGTCCTGAGTAGGAATCCAGAGCAAACTGCAACACTTCATTTTCTTGAAACAATTGTTCCAGTATTTTCACAGTATTTTGACCTGATTTTAACTCAACCGGAATGTGAATGCACTTAAAATCACATCCTGCTAGCTCCCTGATCCGGGTCCTTGCTTTCCGGATCCGTTCTGCTACCAGCTCCTGAGGCTTTGTCAGTCTCTTGGACCTTTTGTGACTGAGGAAAACCCATTCTATGATCAAGAGAGGGTCCCTCTGGTCCCGGTCCTTTTTTGGTGTGTTCTTTGCCTTAGGTGTTTGTTTTTCCTCCCACTGGAAAATAATTCCATGGAGGTGTGGCAACTTACCTAGAATGATAAATTTGAATGGCAGGTCAGGCCGGCATCGGTTGGCCTGTCTTGTGGACATTGCAATCTGAACCTTTTCTAGAGCTTTCCGTGCCTCTGGGGTAACAGACCTAGGAGCACCTGGGTCCTCTCCCCCTTTCAATAAATTGAAAAGAGGGGCAAGGTCTTCATTAGTCAGACCGAGCCATGGTCTTACCCAGTTCAAAGACCCACACAACTTGTGGACATCCGCAAGGGTCTTGATCCTTGGATTGATTTCTAGTTTTTGAGGAACAATGGTCCTATTTCCAATTTCTAAGCCCAAATACTTCCAAGGTGGCATCTTTTGAATTTTCCTTTCCTGGAGCTCGAACCCTGCAACAATCAATGCATCGATCGTTAGGTCAAGCGCATGTGTGAGTAAATCATCATTGGGGGCACACACAAGGATATCATCCATGTAATGATAGATAATGGCCTTCTCTGTGGCTGCACGTACTGGGGAAAGCAGGGAAGACACATACCACTGGCAGATAGCTGGCGAGACCTTTAATCCCTGAGGAAGAACGGTCCAGTGGTACCTTTTCATAGGGGATTCCATATTAATAGAAGGAACTGAGAATGCAAAACGTGGTGCATCGTCAGGGTGCAAAGGGATTTGGAAAAAACAATCCTTAATATCAATAACAGCTAATTTCCAATCTTGGGGAAGCATTGTTGGAGATGGCATACCAGGTTGGGGAGAACCCATATCTTCAATTACATGATTAATTTGTCGGAGGTCGCAGAGGAGCCGCCATCTCTTTTTGTCAGCTTTTTGGATGACAAACACTGGAGAGTTCCATGGGGACATGGTCTCCACAATGTGGCCCTTTTTTAGTTGCTCTTCCACTAGTTCTTTAAGCACCTTTATTTTTTGTTTACTGAGCGGCCACTGTTTCACCTGAACTGGTTTGTCTGTTTTCCACTTCAGTTTTTGGGTGGGGCGCTGTTGTTCAGTGACTGCTGTGCAAATATGCTGTGGAGAGTCTGGAATATCAATTGTGACACCCCACTGGGCCATCAAATCTCTCCCTAACAAAGGTTCTGAATAATTTAACACAAATGGACGGATATTTGCCAATTGTCCATTTGGTCCCTCAAATTGCATAATGCTTTTGGATTGTCTTGCCAATTGCAGACCTCCTACACCTTGAAGGTGACCGGCAACATTTTGCAAAGGCCAATGTGCTGGCCAGTCTTGTACTGGAATCACTGTGCAGTCTGCACCTGTGTCTACAAGCATCTCAATGCGTTTAGACTCCCCACCCCCACTGACATTACACCATAATTTGGGTTTGTCTTTCCCAATAACTTGTACTCGGGCGACTGTGGGCCCTTGTTTTTTGATATATTCAGGTAAAGATGGCACAGGGATTGCTTGTGCAACAATTTGTCTCTTGGGAAGAAACAGGGGTGGGTGGAAACAATGCAGGCCGAGAACAAATTGCTCAGGATCTGATGTTGTCATTCCTGGAGCAATTTCGATCTCTTGTGGTGTGTGTTTGGTGTCCCCAATGACAATGTACTCACAACGAATCCTGTTCCAAGTACCTTTCTGTTCAGGATTTACAGACACAAAATGCCAATCAGTGTCCTCCAGATGGAGTGACTCAGTCAGCTGCAACCTGTAAGGCTCATTGACAGAAGACGTGGTTAACACAGGATCACTTAAATCATACACAGTCTTTGAAGCACCTGCTTCACTTACACAAACATTAATATTATCGCGCGCTTGATTTGTTTTGCTACCCTTATTCCCTTGGCCTGCTCTTTTTGTGTCTATGCGCCTGGCAGGCCGGCGCTCCCTTTTCAGTTTTTTTGTTGTTGTTGACCCCCAGGGAGGGCTTGTAGTTCTCCTCCCCTGCCATTTCTAAATTCATCAAATTGCCTTTTCAGGGGGCACTGGTTACTCCAGTGCCCTAGATTGTTACAAAGCAGGCATGGTTTTGTGGGCTCAGCCATTGCTGGTCTCCGCTGCTGCCCAGGGTACTGCTGTGCTGAGGGAAAAGGCGCAGGGCTGGCAACGGCGACATGCTGAGGTGGTCTTGGCAGCAGCCTTGGTCTGGTGTCTTCAGCCACAGTCATCAGAGGCACTTTCCTGTTACACACTACGAGCATATCCTTTAACGTAGGGGTAGGTTCGAGAGGAAGGCTCAGGATTGCCGCTTGACACTGTTCATTTGCATTTGTAAATGCTATTTCTTCTAAAATTGCTTCTCTAGCATTCTCTTTTTTAACTTGTATTTCAATAGCTCTAGTTAACCTTTCTACAAATTTCGAAAAAGGCTCTGATGGTAGCTGTTTAATTTTACTATAGGGTTCAAAAGGCCCCTCAGGTTGTAGGGAAAAGAATGCTTTTTCAGCTGCTTCTTTTACTTTCTCAAGTGTTTCTGCAGGAATTGCAGTAGCTTGGATTGAGGGAGAAGACCATTGGCCCTCACCACAGAGATGCTCAATGGTGATAGGATTACCACTGTTGTCTTTGGCTGTGTTTGGATCAGAATGCAAGCCTGGGAGAGCATCATTCAGCTTTTGTTTCCATGCTATTTCCCATAATTTAAATTCCGTGGAGGTCATGAGACAGGAAAAAAGCCGTTTTAAATCATGTGGAATCACCACAGTCCTACTCAATTCAGAATTTAAAAGGCCACGGAAATATGGACTGTGTGGACCATATTCTTTATGAGATTTACAGATCTCTTTAATCAATTGTCGTCCAAAAGAACTCCAATTAGCGGTTGGAGCTGCTCCCCCCTGAGCTGCAGGCTGAAAGGTAACAGGAGCCAGTGACAACATGGGACTATGCATTGAATGTGCTGTTCCCTGCTCTGTATCCCTTAAAACAGAAGCATTGGGATCACAGCTACAGGTTTGGGGGATGGCAGTGGGTGTGTCCCCACCGTGGGAACCCGGGGAGGGGGAGGGGACAGGGGGCCGGCAGGGGGCGGGGAAACCGTGGGAACAGGGGGCGGGGTCAAGGGGCAGTCAGGGGGCGGAGACACCTGGTAACATCACGTTAGCAGACGCCCCCTGGGAGGAGTAGAGGGGTGGGGCTGAAGGTACTGCAGGAAAGGGAGGGGGAGGGGGGAAGGTGTCACGAGGAACAAGAGGAGAGGGGGATGGGGCTGGAGTTTTGGGATGCTTAAGGGGATTTTGGGAAGAAGACCAGGTTTGGGAAGATGCCACGTGGCATCCACCATCTTGTGGACCCCCTAGGGACTGGAGGCCATTTTGGGTAACACTGCTCTCTGGAAAGCTAACACGTGCTGTGGGTTTCTGAGGATGGGACATGGGGGATTGGGAAAAATTCCACGCAGCCTGGCCAGGGCCTTGTGAACAGGGCAACTCAGGCATTTCAACAGACTTTGGGCGTCGACTTCCCAATGAGTGTGCTCTGTTTAAAATACCAAGTTTTGGGGAAAGAGGTTTAGGGGTTTTAGAACTAGGAGAGGGAGAAACAGGGAGAGCAGAGGTACATGGCTTTACATTTGGCTTTTTCTCCATTTCTTCTTGTTTGAGCAATGCTGTACGAATTTGTAAACTCCAAAACACAAATTTAGCTGAGGGTGCATTGCCAGATTGTCCTAAGGTTATCAATTCATTTCTAACTTTATCCCAGAATTGAATATTGTGGATTTCTTCAGGGGAGATTTGTGGGAAGTGGAGGAAAAGCCATCTTACAAACTGTTTCAATTTACCCTTTGAGAACTTCACATTACCACTGTTTAAAATGCTAACAATATTATAAAACACTCCTTTTTGTACAATGCTGAGTTTCAAACCCATGTTAGATGTAAAAGGCAAAGTACTAAATCCCGCCTGACCAAAAACAAAGCTAAAATCAGCTACCGATTTAAAAAAAAAAAAAAAAAAAACCACAGATGGAAAGCGATAACGAGCCGACAACAGCTTCACAATGCAGCTGTATATACTGCTTTTACAATTCCCGGGCAGCAGCAGCAGGGCACACCCTGCCGAGCTGAGGCAGAAACAAAGCCTCCCCCGCCGTGGAATGCACCCCCCCGCGGAGCAGAGAGAGCAGCCACGCCACGTGGCAAGCCGAAACCGGGGCCCCCCCGCGCCGCGTGTGCAGAGAACCCCCCCCCTCTGCACAGAGAGAGAGAGAGAGAGGGATCCCCCGCGGCAAGAGAGCCGAGAGCCCCCCCTCCCCCGCACAGAGAGAGAGAGAAAGATCTCCCGACCACGTGGAGAGAGCGAGCACGCTGCGCTGCAGAGGAAGGGGAGAGCTCCTGCGCGAATTCCAAAAGACAGCAAAACACGCGGCAGAAAGCTAATAGCTAGAAATAAATGAATTTCCGTCTGTGGGGCTGCGCAGCCAAAAATGCAAATGCAAAAAGGAACAGAACTCACGGCAGAGTCTGTTTTTGAGCTCCTGCCCTACCGAGAGCAGAGATACTCACCCGAAATGGAAGCTGTAGCTGGCTGGGTACAGGCAGGTCTCTTCACCGGAACAGGACCTGTCTGTGGGCGAGAGAGGCTCCCCTGTCCTTCCTCTGGAAAATCTGCTCACCAGAAAGGAGCTGGGCTTTCCAGAGGCGCCGAACAGTCCACGAAACTTCTTCTGGGAATAATCCCTAAGTCTCTAGCTGAGGGCGTTGCAACCAAAGCCCTTTTCAGCTGGATGCACGGATGCCAGAAGCTTCTCCGAGGTGCTGCCGTCCGTCTCAGGCTGCAGAGTCGCTTTGCCCGTCTCAGGGACGCCAAATATTGGAAAAAAGGCTCCCAATATTACCGGTTAGATTGTGCCTGGGCCAGTCTGACCCTCGCTGCTGGGCCAAAGGCAGCAACTGCGGCGTGTCACCCCAGAGATACCTTGGCTAGCTGGTGGTTGCAGCTGGGCACTGAACAGGTCCAGGCTTGTTGGAAACCCGTCCACCTCAGGAGGAATAGCTTCAGGCGATGGTGAAGAGAAAAAGGAGAGGATTCTGCTGGAGGGTTTAATGTCCAGAGGTTTATTCCATGGTTACAGAGGTCTGAACGTGAGCAACTGCTCCAACAGAATCCCGGCCGCATGGTCTGATCACCTTTTAAGCTCAGGGACAGGGGGAGGGGAGGTACAGGTGAGCGACCAACCAGGTGAAAGGGGCAGGGTCTCAGGGGAAGATGACACCCAGACAGGCCAATGAACCCCAGGCCTGAGGGGCATCCTTTGAACTTGACCAACCACACGACGCCTTGCTGGAATGTTAAGTCTGAGTGAAAGGACTCACTCAGCATGGGGGTAAGGGGGAAGGGAGAGAGACATAGGCACACCTGGGGAAGTGATCTGGAAGGCCAAAATGGGACAATACAGCACACGACAACACCTTTGCACACTCCTGACTGTTCCAATCACATGAACATTCGATTGGAAGCTGTTTTGGACAACTTTTCTTTCCTTCCTGCCAAACACTTGGCAGACATCCGTGCAACGTCTAGAACACGATGGGAGATGTTTTCTGTGCTGGCACAGTTTTTCCTAGCCAGACATAGTGGAAAAGCTTTTTGCCGAGATTTAGTTGAGAAGAGACGGCAAACACGAAAGTAGGATGCTGTCCGGAGCTAAGAGCCGCTCCCGGGCGTCTTTCGGCAGAAGCCGCGCTAAGGAGAGCACTGTGAGCGGCACAATCGTCTTTGCGCGAAGAAGCCGCTTCTTCGCCTCCGGGAGCCGGAGAGAGCGGCGGCTTCGGGAAGGTGAAGAAGCAAGCTGTACAACGCTGGGATTGTGTGCGCAGCTTGCCAACTGATAGAAAACGGTACCTTTGCACTCTCCTGACTTTTCCAATCCCATGAACATTCGATTGGAAGCTGTTTTGGAAAACTTTTCTTTTCTTCCTGCCAAACACTTGGCAGATATCTCTGCAACTTTTAGGACACGATGGGAGATTTTTCTGTGCTGGCACAGTTTTTCCTAGCCAGACATAGTGGAAAAGCGTTTTGCTAAGATGTAGACTAGAAAAGATGCTAAAGACGAAGGTAGGATGCTGTCCGGAGCTAAGGGCCGCTCCCGGGCGTCTTTCGGCAGAAGCCGCGCTAAGGAGAGCACTGTGAGCGGCACAATCGTCTTTGCGCGAAGAAGCCGCTTCTTTGCCTCCGGGAGCCGGAGAGAGCGGCAGCTTCGGGAAGGTGAAGAAGCAAGCTGTACAACGCTAGGATTCTGTGCGCAGCTTGTTAACTGATAGAAAACACTACCTTGCACACTCCTGACTTTTCCAATCCCATGAACATTCGATTGGAAGCTGTTTTGGACAACTTTTCTTTTCTTCCTGCCAAACACTTGGCAGATATCTCTGCAACTTTTAGAACACGATGGGAGATTTTTTCTGTGCTGGCACAGTTTTTCCTAGCCAGACATAGTGGAAAAGCGTTTTGCTAAGATGTAGACTAGAAAAGATGCTAAAGACGAAGGTAGGATGCTGTCCGGAGCTAAGGGCCGCTCCCGGGCGTCTTTCGGCAGAAGCCGCGCTAAGGAGAGCACTGTGAGCGGCACAATCGTCTTTGCGCGAAGAAGCCGCTTCTTCGCCTCCGGGAGCCGGAGAGAGGGGCATCTTCGGGAAGGTGAAGAAGCAAGCTGTACAACGCTGGGATTGTGTGCGCAGCTTGTTAACTGATAGAAAACAGTACCTTTGCACTCTCATGACTTTTCCAATCACATGAACATAGGATTGGAAGCTGTTTTGGACAACTTTCCTTTTCTACCTGCAAAACACTTGGCAGACATCTCTGCAACTTCTAGAACACGATGGGAGATGTTTTCTGTGCTGGCACAGTTTTTCCTAGCCACACATAGTGGAAAAGCTTTTTGTCGAGATTTAGTTTAGAAGAGACAGCAAACACGAAAGTAGCATGCTATCCGGAGCTAAGGGCCGCTCCCGGGCGTCTTTCGGCAGAAGCCGCGCTAAGGAGAGCACTGTGAGCGGCACAATCGTCTTTGCGCGAAGAAGCCGCTTCTTCGCCTCCGGGAGCCGGAGAGAGCGGCATCTTCGGGAAGGTGAAGAAGCAAGCTGTACAACACTGGGATTGTGTGCGCAGCTTGTTAACTGATACAAAACACTACCTTTGCACTCTCCTGACTTTTCCAATCACATGAACATTCGATTGGAAGCTGTTTTGGACAACTTTCCTTTTCTACCTGCCAAACACTTGGCAGACCTCCGTGCAACGTCTAGAACACGATGGGAGATGTTTTCTGTGCTGGCACAGTTTTTCCTAGCCAGACATAGTGGAAAAGCTTTTTGCCGAGATTTAGTGTAGAAGAGACGGCGAACACGAAAGTACGATGCTGTCCAGAGCTAAGAGCCGCTCCCGGGCGTCTTTCGGCAGAAGCCGCGCTAAGGAGAGCACTGTGAGCGGCACAATCGTCTTTGCGCGAAGAAGCCGCTTCTTCGCCTCCGGGAGCCGGAGAGAGCGGCAGATTCGGGAAGGTGAAGTAGCAAGCTGTACAACACTGGGATTGTGAGCGCAGCTTTTTGACAGAGACAAAACAGTACCTTTGCACTCTCCTGACTTTTCCAATCCCATGAACATTCGATTGGAAGCTATTTTGGAAAACTTTTCTTTTCTTCCTGCCAAACAATTGGCAGATCTCGGTGCAACGTCTAGAACACGATGGGAGATGTTTTCTGTGCTGGCACAGTTTTTCCTAGCCAGACATAGTGGAAAAGCGTTTTGCTAAGGTGTAGACAACAAAAGATGCTAAAGACGAAGGTATGAGGCTGTCCGGAGCTAAGAGCCGCTCCCGGGCGTCTTTCGGCAGAAGCCGCGCTAAGGAGAGCACTGTGAGCGGCACAATCGTCTTTGCGCGAAGAAGCCGCTTCTTCGCCTCCGGGAGCCGGAGAGAGCGGCATCTTCGGGAAGGAGAAGTACCAAGCTGTACAACGCTGGGATTGTGTGCGCAGCCTGCCAACTGATAAAAAACAGTACCTTTGCACTCTCCTGACTGTTCCAATCACATGAACATTCGATTGGAAGCTGTTTTGGAAAACTTTTCTTTTCTTCCTGCCAAACACTTGGCAGATATCTCTGCAACTTTTAGAACACGATGAGAGATGTTTTCTGTGCTGGCACAGTTTTTCTTTGCCAGACATAGTGGAAAAGCATTTTGCTAAGATGTAGACTAGAAAAGATGTTAAGACGAAGGTAGGATGCTGTCCGGAGCTAAGGGCCGCTCCCGGGCGTCTTTCGGCAGAAGCCGCGCTAAGGAGAGCACTGTGAGCGGCACAATCGTCTTTGCGGGAAGAAGCCGCTTCTTCGCCTCCAGGAGCCGGAGAGAGCGGCAGATTCGGGAAGGTGAAGAAGCAAGCTGTACAACACTGGGATTGTGTGCGCAGCTTGTTAACTGATACTAAACACTACCTTGCACTCTCCTGACTTTTCCAATCACATGAACATTCGATTGGAAGCTGTTTTGGACAACTTTCCTTTTCTACCTGCCAAACACTTGGCAGACATCTCTGCAACTTCTAGACGACGATGGGAGATGTTTTCTGTGCTGGCACAGTTTTTCCTAGCCAGACATAGTGGAAAAGCTTTTTGCTAAGATGTAGACTGCAAAAGATTCTAAAGACGAAGGTATGAGGCTGTCCGGAGCTAAGGGCGGCTCCCGGGCGTCTTTCGGCAGAAGCCGCGCTAAGGAGAGCACTGTGAGCGGCACAATCGTCTTTGCGCAAATAAGCCGCTTCTTCCCCTCCGGGAACCGGAGAGAGCGGCATCTTCGGGAAGGAGAAGAAGTAAACTGTACAACGCTGGGATTGTGTGCGCAGCTTGCCAACTGACAGAAAACAGTACCTTTGCACTCTCCTGACTTTTCCAATCACATGAACAAACGATTGGAAGCTGTTTTGGACAACTTTTCTTTTCTTCCTGCCAACACTTTGCAGACCTCCGTGCAACGTCTAGAACACGATGGGAGATGTTTTCTGTGCTGGCACAGTTTTTCCTAGCCAGACATAGTGGAAAAGCGTTTTGCTAAGATGTAGACTAGAAAAGATGCTAAAGACGAAGATAGGATGCTGTCCGGAGCTAAAAGCCGCTCCCGGGCGTCTTTCGACAGAAGCCGCGCTAAGGAGAGCACTGTGAGCGGCACAATCGTCTTTGCGCGAAGAAGCCGCTTCTTCGCCTCCAGGAGCCGGAGAGAGCGGCAGATTCGGGAAGGTGAAGAAGCAAGCTGTACAACGCTGGGATTGTGTGCGCGGCTTGTTAACTGATAGAAAACAGTACCTTTGCACTCTCCTTACTTTTCCAATCACATGAACATTCGATTGGAAGCTGTTTTGGACAGCTTTTCTTTTCTTCCTGCCAAACACTTGGCAGACATCCGTGCAACGTCTAGAACACGATGGGAGATGTTTTCTGTGCTGGCACAGTTTTTCCTAGCCAGACATAGTGGAAAAGCTTTTTGCCGAGATTTAGTTGAGAAAAGACAGCAAACACGAAAGTAGGATGCTGTCCGGAGCTAAGAGCCGCTCCCGGGCGTCTTTCAGCAGAAGCCGCGCTAAGGAGAGCACTGTGAGCGGCACAATCGTCTTTGCGCAAATAAGCCGCTTCTTCGCCTCCGGGAGCCGGAGAGAGCGGCAGCTTCGGGAAGGTGAAGAAGCAAGCTGTACAACGCTGGGATTGTGTGCACAGCTTGTTAACTGACACAAAACCCTACCTTGCACTCTCCTGACTTTTCCAATCACATGAACATAGGATTGGAAGCTGTTTTGGACAACTTTTCTTTTCTTCCTGCCAAACAATTGGCAGATCTCGGTGCAACGTCTAGAACACGATGGGAGATGTTTTCTGTGCTGGCACAGTTTTTCCTTGGCAGACATAGTGGAAAAGCGTTTTGCTAAGGTGTAGACAACAAAAGATGCTAAAGACGAAGGTATGAGGCTGTCCGGAGCTAAGGGCCGCTCCCGGGCGTCTTTCGGCAGAAGCCGCGCTAAGGAGAGCACTGTGAGCGGCACAATCGTCTTTGCGGGAAGAAGCCGCTTCTTCGCCTCCAGGAGCCGGAGAGAGCGGCAGATTCGGGAAGGTGAAGAAGCAAGCTGTACAACACTGGGATTGTGTGCGCAGCTTGTTAACTGATACTAAACACTACCTTGCACTCTCCTGACTTTTCCAATCACATGAACATTCGATTGGAAACTGTTTTGGACAACTTTCCTTTTCTACCTGCCAAACACTTGGCAGACACCTCTGCAACTTCTAGACGACGATGGGAGATGTTTTCTGTGCTGGCACAGTTTTTCCTAGCCAGACATAGTGGAAAAGCTTTTTGCTAAGATGTAGACTGCAAAAGATTCTAAAGACGAAGGTATGAGGCTGTCCGGAGCTAAGGGCGGCTCCCGGGCGTCTTTCGGCAGAAGCCGCGCTAAGGAGAGCACTGTGAGCGGCACAATCGTCTTTGCGCGAAGAAGCCGCTTCTTCGCCTCCAGGAGCCGGAGAGAGCGGCAGATTCGGGAAGGTGAAGAAGCAAGCTGTACAACGCTGGGATTGTGTGCGCGGCTTGTTAAATGATAGAAAACAGTACCTTTGCACTCTCCTGACTTTTCCAATCACATGAACATTCGATTGGAAGCTGTTTTGGACAGCTTTTCTTTTCTTCCTGCCAAACACTTGGCAGACATCCGTGCAACGTCTAGAACACGATGGGAGATGTTTTCTGTGCTGGCACAGTTTTTCCTAGCCAGACATAGTGGAAAAGCTTTTTGCCGAGATTTAGTTGAGAAAAGACAGCAAACACGAAAGTAGGATGCTGTCCGGAGCTAAGAGCCGCTCCCGGGCGTCTTTCGGCAGAAGCCGCGCTAAGGAGAGCACTGTGAGCGGCACAATCGTCTTTGCGCAAATAAGCCGCTTCTTCGCCTCCGGGAGCCGGAGAGAGCGGCAGCTTCGGGAAGGTGAAGAAGCAAGCTGTACAACGCTGGGATTGTGTGCACAGCTTGTTAACTGACACAAAACCCTACCTTGCACTCTCCTGACTTTTCCAATCACATGAACATAGGATTGGAAGCTGTTTTGGACAACTTTTCTTTTCTTCCTGCCAAACA
The DNA here is from genome assembly GCA_031885435.1 of Passerculus sandwichensis. Taxonomy (NCBI): domain Eukaryota; kingdom Metazoa; phylum Chordata; class Aves; order Passeriformes; family Passerellidae; genus Passerculus; species Passerculus sandwichensis. The sequence continues at coordinate 1,714,386 of CM063166.1, read as the reverse complement.
ATTGGCAGATCTCGGTGCAACGTCTAGAACACGATGGGAGATGTTTTCTGTGCTGGCACAGTTTTTCCTTGCCAGACATAGTGGAAAAGCGTTTTGCTAAGGTGTAGACAGCAAAAGATGCTAAAGACGAAGGTATGAGGCTGTCCGGAGCTAAGAGCCGCTCCCGGGCGTCTTTCGGCAGAAGCCGCGCTAAGGAGAGCACTGTGAGCGGCACAATCGTCTTTGCGCGAAGAAGCCGCTTCTTCGCCTCCGGGAGCCGGAGAGAGCGGCAGCTTCAGGAAGGAGAAGTACAAAGCTGTACAACGCTGGGATTGTGTGCGCAGCCTGCCAACTGATAGAAAACAGTACCTTTGCACTCTCCTGACTTTTCCAATCACATGAACATTCGATTGGAAGCTGTTTTGGAAAACTTTTCTTTTCTTCCTGCCAAACACTTGGCAGATATCTCTGCAACTTTTAGAACACGATGGGAGATGTTTTCTGTGCTGGCACAGTTTTTCTTTGCCAGACATAGTGGAAAAGCATTTTGCTAAGATGTAGACTAGAAAAGATGTTAAGACGAAGGTAGGATGCTGTCCGGAGCTAAGGGCCGCTCCCGGGCGTCTTTCGGCAGAAGCCGCGCTAAGGAGAGCACTGTGAGCGGCACAATCGTCTTTGCGGGAAGAAGCCGCTTCTTCGCCTCCAGGAGCCGGAGAGAGCGGCAGATTCGGGAAGGTGAAGAAGCAAGCTGTACAACACTGGGATTGTGTGCGCAGCTTGTTAACTGATACTAAACACTACCTTGCACTCTCCTGACTTTTCCAATCACATGAACATTCGATTGGAAACTGTTTTGGACAACTTTCCTTTTCTACCTGCCAAACACTTGGCAGACATCTCTGCAACTTCTAGACGACGATGGGAGATGTTTTCTGTGCTGGCACAGTTTTTCCTAGCCAGACATAGTGGAAAAGCTTTTTGCTAAGATGTAGACTGCAAAAGATTCTAAAGACGAAGGTATGAGGCTGTCCGGAGCTAAGGGCGGCTCCCGGGCGTCTTTCGGCAGAAGCCGCGCTAAGGAGAGCACTGTGAGCGGCACAATCGTCTTTGCGCAAATAAGCCGCTTCTTCGCCTCCAGGAGCCGGAGAGAGCGGCAGATTCGGGAAGGTGAAGAAGCAAGCTGTACAACGCTGGGATTGTGTGCGCGGCTTGTTAACTGATAGAAAACAGTACCTTTGCACTCTCCTGACTTTTCCAATCACATGAACATAGGATTGGAAGCTGTTTTGGACAACTTTCCTTTTCTACCTGCCAAACACTTGGCCGACACCTCTGACACTTCTAGAACACGATGGGAGATGTTTTCTGTGCTGGCACTGTTTTTCCTAGCCAGACATAGTGGAAAAGCTTTTTGCCGAGATTTAGCTGAGAAGAGACAGCAAACACGAAAATAGCATGCTGTCCGGAGCTAAGGGCCGCTCCTGGGCATCTTTCGGCAGAAGCCGCGCTAAGGAGAGCACTGTGAGCGGCACAATCGTCTTTGCGCGAAGAAGCCGCTTCTTCGCCTCCGGGAGCCGGAGAGAGCGGCATCTTCGGGAAGGTGAAGAAGCAAGCTGTACAACGCTGGGATTGTGTGCGCAGCTGGCCAACCGATAGAAAACAGTACCTTTGCACTCTCCTGACTGTTCCAATCACATGAACATTCGATTGGAAGCTGTTTTGGACAGCTTTTCTTTTCTTCCTGCCAAACACTTGGCAGACATCCGTGCAACGTCTAGAACACGATGGGAGATGTTTTCTGTGCTGGCACAGTTTTTCCTAGCAACACATAGTGGAAAAGCTTTTTGCCGAGATTTGGTGTAGAAAAGACAGCAAACACGAAAGTAGGATGCTGTCCGGAGCTAAGGGCCGTTCCCGGGCGTCTTTCGGCAGAAGCCGCGCTAAGGAGAGCACTGTGAGCGGCACAATCGTCTTTGCGCGAAGAAGCCGCTTCTTCGCCTCCGGGAGCCGGAGAGAGCGGCAGCTTCTGAAAGGTGAAGAAGCAAGATGTACAACACTGGGATTGTGAGCGCAGCTTGTTAACTGATACAAAACACTACCTTGCACTCTCCTGACTTTTCCACTCACATGAACGTTCGATTGGAAGCTGTTTTGGACAACTTTCCTTTTCTACCTGCAAAACACTTGGCAGACATCTCTGCAACTTCTAGAACACGATGGGAGATGTTTTCTGTGCTGGCACAGTTTTTCCTAGCCAGACATAGTGGAAAAGCGTTTTGCTAAGATGTAGACTAGAAAAGATGCTAAAGAGGAAGATAGGATTCTGTCCGGAGCTAAGGGTTGCTCCCGGGCGTCTTTCGGCAGAAGCCGCGCTAAGGAGAGCACTGTGAGCGGCACAATCGTCTTTGCGCGAAGAAGCCGCTTCTTCGCCTCCGAGAGCCGGAGAGAGCGGCAGATTCGGGAAGGTGAAAAAGCAGGCTGTACAACACTGGGATTGTGTGCGCAGCTTGTTAACGGATACAAAACACTACCTTTGCACTCTCCTGACTTTTCCAATCACATGAACATTCGATTGGAAGCTGTTTTGGACAACTTTCCTTTTCTTCCTGCCAAACACTTGGCAGACCTCTGTGCAACGTCTAGAACACAATGGGAGATGTTTTCTGTGCTGGCACAGTTTTTCCTAGCCACAAATAGTGGAAAAGCTTTTTGCCGAGATTTAGTGTAGAAGAGACGGCGAACACGAAAGTACGATGCTGTCCGGAGCTAAGAGCTGCTCCCGGGAGTCTTTCGGCAGAAGCCGCGCTAAGGAGAGCACTGTGAGCGGCACAATCGTCTTTGCGCGAAGAAGCCCCTTCTTCGCCTCCGGGAGCCGGAGAGAGCGGCAGATTCAGGAAGGTGAAGTAGCAAGCTGTACAACACTGGGATTGTGTGCGCAGCTTGTTAACTGATACAAAACAGTACCTTTGCACTCTCCTGACTTTTCCAATCCCATGAACTTTCGATTGGAAGCTGTTTTGGACAACTTTTCTTTTCTTCCTGCCAAACAATTGGCAGATCTCGGTGCAACGTCTAGAACACGATGGGAGATGTTTTCTGTGCTGGCACAGTTTTTCCTAGCCAGACATAATGTGGTGGTTTGACCAGGAAGAAGTGGGAATTCTGGGATGTTGTGGTCAAACCAATGGGTGCTTGGATTTTGATATTGGCACCTGGATAACCAGTGGGTTTTAGGACACACCTCCGAGAACACCCAGGGGTTAAAAGCAGAGCTTCGGGCCTGGGAGGCTCTCTTGGGACTTCGAGGGATGCAGGTCGGAGCTCTCCCCTGTCCAGCTGCTGCTGTTGGGCGGGGGAGGGGCAGCCATGTGGTAGGCCTGGGCCTGGACAGAGATGGGAGTGAGGAGGCCTTGGAGGATGGAAGGGTGGAGAGCAACAAGAGACATCGGGCAGCCATTCCCCCCCCCCCCCCCCCCTTTGGAGACAGACAGAGAGAGAGAGAGAGTGCAGTCTGTGTTACCTCTAAACTCAGTAAATAATGTGCTGGCAGCAGGCAGCCCAGCTGAGGAGATGGGGGGGGTGCCGCCAGGAGTCCAGCCGCCTGGAGGAGTTTTTTAACCCTCTTTTGGACAATGAAAGCCTTACAGAACATTAACCCTTCCTAGACGAGTGATAAGAGTGGAGGAGGATGAAGGAAATGAACGAGTGATGGAGGTCTGGACCAGAGAGAGAGAGAGTGAGAGATGTTGAAAGAATGGAGAAGATGGAGTGGCATTTTATGCTGGACTCTTTTGTGTAGTCATGGACAGAGCTATGTTTCCGTGAGATACAGAGACTGAGTCCAGGGGGAGAAATGTCCCAGAGCCAAAGAAGAGTCAGTGTGGGTACCCCTCGGCCCCAGGGGGTATATAAAATATGGGGGGGACGGATGTCCCAGAGGATGAGAAGGTGAGATACTGTGCTTTTCTGGAACTGGACAAAGCATCCTTAAAAAAAGACAACCCTGGAAGCAGCCCTGATCCCTGTTCGGTGGTGAGAGCACCGGAACAAGGACGGAAAAGGCCACCACGACACATGGAAGGACTCCCTCTCCTCTTGAGGAACTGGAAGTTTGAGCAATCTAAAGGGTGGGTCCAGACCGAGTGTGAATAATTTTGGGAGTGTGGATAATTTTGGGAGATGAATTGTACTGGGATCTGGAGGAGGAGGGGGAAGTGTTTCTGTGTAGTTTTCATTCTCCTTGTGATTTCTTTTTTTTTCCCTTTGTGTATGTGTAGTTTAGTGTTTGTGTGTAGTTTAGTAATTGTTTGTGTGTAGCTTAGTTAATAAATTTTTCTTTATGTTTAAGTTTGGAGCCTGCTTTGCTTATTCCTGGTCACATCTCACAGCAGACACCGGGGAGTAGGTATACTCATGGGGGCTCTGGCTTTGCCAGGCCCAAACCTTAACATTTATTTGGTTTCCCCTGACTGGGAATCGAGTTTTAAGAGAGTGATGGGATGAAGCTGTGAGATGGGACCAAAAAGGAATAAGAACAAAGCATGTATTAAGTTGGATTATTTTGTAGAAGTGTTTTGTAATTTTGTTGATAATTTTAGAAAGGGTGTTCTCGGAGGTGAAGGGTGGAATGTGGTGCTTTGACCAGGAAGAAGTGGGAATTCTGGGATGTTGTGGTCAAACCAATGGGTGCTTGGATTTTGATATTGGCACCTGGGATAACCAGTGGGTTTTAGGACACACCTCCGAGAACACCCAGGGGTTAAAAGTAGAGCTTCGGGCCTGGGAGGCTCTCTTGGGACTTCGAGGGATGCAGGTCGGAGCTCTCCCCTGTCCAGCTGCTGCTGCTGGGCGGGGGAGGGGCAGCCATGTGGTAGGCCTGGGCCTGGACAGAGATGGGAGTGAGGAGGCCTTGGAGGATGGAAGGGTGGAGAGCAACAAGAGACATCGGGCAGCCATTCCCCCCCCCCCCCCCCCCTTTGGAGACAGACAGAGAGAGAGAGAGAGTGCAGTCTGTGTTACCTCTAAACTCAGTAAATAATGTGCTGGCAGCAGGCAGCCCAGCTGAGGAGATGGGGGGGGTGCCGCCAGGAGTCCAGCCGCCTGGAGGAGTTTTTTAACCCTCTTTTGGACAATGAAAGCCTTACAGAACATTAACCCTTCCTAGACGAGTGATAAGAGTGGAGGAGGATGAAGGAAATGAACGAGTGATGGAGGTCTGGACCAGAGAGAGAGAGAGTGAGAGATGTTGAAAGAATGGAGGAGATGGAGTGGCATTTTATGCTGGACTCTTTTGTGTAGTCATGGACAGAGCTATGTTTCCGTGAGATACAGAGACTGAGTCCAGGGGGAGAAATGTCCCAGAGCCAAAGAAGAGTCAGTGTGGGTACCCCTCGGCCCCAGGGGGTATATAAAATATGGGGGGGACGGATGTCCCAGAGGATGAGAAGGTGAGATACTGTGCTTTTCTGGAACTGGACAAAGCATCCTTAAAAAAAGACAACCCTGGAAGCAGCCCTGATCCCTGTTCGGTGGTGAGAGCACCGGAACAAGGACGGAAAAGGCCACCACGACACATGGAAGGACTCCCTCTCCTCTTGAGGAACTGGAAGTTTGAGCAATCTAAAGGGTGGTGCCAGACCGAGTGTGAATAATTTTGGGAGTGTGGATAATTTTGGGAGATGAATTGTACTGGGATCTGGAGGATGAGGGGGAAGTGTTTCTGTGTAGTTTTCATTCTCCTTGTGATTTCTTTTTTTTCCTTTGTGTATGTGTAGTTTAGTGTTTGTGTGTAGTTTAGTAATTGTTTGTGTGTAGCTTAGTTAATAAACTTTTCTTTATGTTTAAATTGGAGCCTGCTTTGCTTATTCCTGGTCACATCTCACAGCAGACACTGGGGAGTAGGTATACTCATGGGGGCTCTGGCTTTGCCAGGCCCAAACCATAACAGAGGGTTGGAGCATATCGAATTTAGGGCAACCTCAACATCTGGGAATGATTGGCATCCGACTTAATGATTCAGAAGGCTGAACAATTGCTTTATTAAGACTATATTATATTACATTATACTATACTATATTAAAGAGAAACTATACTATACAAAAGATACATATTAAAGAAAACCCGTGACTGTCTGAGACAGCCAGGACACAGCTTTAACCTGATTGGCCAAGGAATCAAAACAACCTTCACTGGTGTCCAATTAACCAAATTGCTTCAGGTAAACAATCTTCCTAACACATTCCACATGTGCAAAAACTACAGGAGCAGCAAGTAGAGATAAGAATTGTTTTCTCTGCTTATCTCTGTGCTTCTCCAGGAAAAATCCTGTGAGAGAGAATCTCTCTCTGTTCCAAGAATGTGAATACCACAGGAGCAGTTTGGGCTGGAGCGAGGCCTGCCCCACTTGGTGGCAACAGGCAGGAGCCCGTGGAATTCACCCCAAGGCACCCTCTCTGAGATGAGAAAAAAGAAGAAAGAACAAAAAGAGAACCCAAAAAGATAAAGCCTTTGCCAAGCAACGACCAAATAGCCAGTAAAGCAAAATACCACGTGTCAAAGACCCAGAAACTGCCTGTGACAGATGATTTTAAAAGTGCCCATGATAACATCCCCTCCCCACAAAGTTCTCATTTGTAGGGTCTAAAGATACAGTAACAGTTTTTGGGTGCAGATGGATATGGAACACAATAACATGAATCACCCCAGGACATTTCTACCCCTTATTCCATATCATCGAATCGTGCCCAAAATAATATATTTCAACTGTAAACACATATATCTATACATACAACTATATACAAATACAATTATTTCAATAGTCTCTGACTACCCCCTAGGATATGAATTGAGTTCATTTGCTCCGTGACTGGTAAAACAAGGAGCAGTCCATTCTCATTGTCCATGATAATTACAACATGTAGTGGCAGTAACATTCAGCAAACAGTGGTACATAGGCATTCCAATATTACAGCCTTTTCTCGCCCAAAATCAAATCCCCCTGAGGCACACAACGTGTACCCCGTCCCTCTGCATTACCCACTAAGGGTAACCGGGTCCTTGAGCAAAAACAATCCCATGGATGAGTTTTCCTTTGCTCAAGGCAGAATAAATCCAAACAGTCTTTGCTAACATACCTCTCATATGCACCACAGGGACTTTGTCTGCTGTATGCAGGGGTTCAGATTTGGCAGGGCCAGCTCGATTAGTGGAACCTCTGATGTTGACTAACCATGTAACCTTGGCTAAATGCAGATCCTACTGCTTGAAGGTCCCACCATTCATTGACTTCAGTGTTGTTTTTAACAGTCCACTGCACTGCTCAACTTTCCTGGCAGCTGGTGCATGATAAAGAATATGATACATCCACTCAATACCATGTTCTCTAGCCCAGGTGTTGATAAGGCTGTTCTTGAAATGAGTCCTGTTGTCTGACTCAATTCTCTCATGGGTGCCATGCTGCCATAAGACTTGTTTTTCAAGGCCCAGGATGGTGATCCAGGCAGTGGCGTGAGGCACAGGGTGCATCTCTAGCCATCCAGTGGTTGCTTCTACCACTGTGAGCACGTAATGCTTGCCTTAGAGGGTTTGTGGAAGTGTGATGTAATCGATATGCCAGGCCTCCCCATACCACAAGGGCTTTACCTGCTTAGCCTACTTGATCACAGTGCGCATCTCACAATAATGGATTACCTGAGCTATGGTTTCTGTGGTTAAGTCCACCCCTCAGTGTAACACCCCAAAACATTTAAATGCAAGGAGGTTGTATGAGGTTCCTTTACTCTGGGTTGATGCACAGGAGACATACTGACCAGATATTCTCAAGAGATCAAAAGTTTACCGGCAAAATATAGAAAATCAAAGAACTTTGGCAAAGGATTTAGTACAATATCCAATTCAACATAAAACACTTAGCATTAACTTAGCCCATTTAACTTAGAAACCTTTAAACCCATTTGATGTTATGTTACTCAAAATGTTTTATGAAAAGAGAATTAGAAGGAGAAGAGAGAAAGATAGAAAAGTTATATAAAGGCACATATAGTGGGACTTCTAGTCACTTGGCCACTCAAGAGCTGGGTTAGGCTGGACTGGGGCAGCCTCCAGTATGCTGTGATTGACAAGACACTGTGGGGCTGAGGTGCTCCAGCTCTTGGCTGGGGGGTGGGGCAATTCACTGCCTCACCTGGGCAAGGCCTGTCCTGCCCCTCCTACCACACACACACAGGCATCCCAAAATGTCTCAAGACCAATCTTTTCCAGTCTCTGACACTCAGTCATGAGCCCATCGGTATGTCACATCTCTTCCCTGATGACCTAAGGCATCAAGGGCCCACCTAGCTAGAAACAACTCACCTATTGGAAAACAAGGCTCCCAATATTACCAGTTAGATTGTGCCTGGGCCAGTCTGACCCTCGCTGCTGGGCCAAAGGCAGCAACTGCGGTGTATCACCCCAGAGATACCTTGGCTTGCTGGAGATTGCAGCTGGGCACTGAACAAGTCCAGGCTTGTAAGGAACCCCGTTACCTCAGGAGAAATAGCTTCAGGCGATGGTGAAGAGAAAAAGGAGAGGATTCTGCTGGAGGGTTTAATGTCCAGAGGTTTATTCCATGGTTACAGAGGTCTGAACGTGAGCAACTGCTCCAACAGAACACGGCCGCACGGTCTGATCACCTTTTTAAGCTCAGGGACAGGGGGAGGGGAGGTACAGGTGAGCCACCAACCAGGTGCGAGGGGCAGGGTCTCAAGGGAAGATGACACCCAGACAGGCCAATGACCTCTGGGCATAGGGGCATCCTTTGAACTTGACCAACCACACGACGCCTTGCTGGAATGTTTAGCCTGATTGACAGGACTCACTCAGCATGGGGGCAAGGGGGAAGGGAGAGAGGCATAGACACACCTGGGGGAATGACCTGGAAGGCCAAAATGGGACATTACAGCACACCACAACATCTCCCCCTAGTTTTGTTTAAAAAGAAGAGGACTGTGTTTGTGGTGCAGAATGATTGCTAAACCACGGTTGGTCAATCAGTTCTTCCTCTACAGGAGGGTCAGTGTATTCCACTGAGGCTTTCAGGTCATCCATTGGAGCACTGAGGGCTTCCAAATGGTAGACCTCAGGAGGGGGAGATGAGCTTGAAATTAACTTGAGGACCATGCGTTTGATTAGTCCAAAAACAATGCTAACAACTACAATAACTATAACTAAAATAAACAGCACTAAAACACAGTTTTCAGAATAGATCCCAACCAGCCCGAGAATCCTCAGCCTTTGAACAGTCCATTCAGTCAGTTGTGAGTTTCTCTGTTGATGTCCGGGAGCCTTTGTCAAGGTAGTCCATATGTGGTCTGGGCTGAGGAACTATGCAGGAGGTCACAGGTGGGATGATCACAAGTAGGACGAGAAGCAGGCTTGGTCTCATGGCGTCTCGAGGCTACACTCGAACAGTGGGATCTAAACTGGTACAAAACTTGAAACAAACATATATTAAAAACTATTCCAGATAGGAGGCTTAAATGGAATTTCCTCCAGAGAACGCGTGCGGCGTTTTCTTCTCCAGGCAGCATTGAGCAACCTGGGGTGCTTCTGTAGATTTCTCTGAGACCTTGGGAACATAGGGCTTTACCCATTTGGAAGGAACCCACCTTAAACCAGAGGGGGTGGACACACAGGCATATCCACGTCCCCAAGTAACCAATTTGTAAGGTCCCACCATTTTCCAAGTCTCAGGGTCCTTTACTAAAACTGGAGGTTTTTCTTTCATTAACCTATGATTGCTCCCCGCAAAGTGGCGTAGGATGGGTGGGTTCAGGCTGTCAAAAGAACAGTTCAGAAAATTTATTGTGAATAGCGCCCTGGATAACCGGATGTGGGGAGGTTCCACCTTCAGAACCTGTTGTTTCTGGTCCAGGACTCTTTTAATATCACGGTGAGTTCCTTCTACAATGGCTTGACCTGTAGGGGAGTAGGGGATGCCAGTTTTATGCTCTACTCCCCATTGCTGCAGGAAGCTCCTGAATTCCATGGATTTCTAAGCAGGCCCATAATCAGTTTTCAGCTCCTTGGGGATGCCCATGAAAGAAAAAGCCTGTAAGAGGTGCTTAATAGCATCGATAGATGATTCTCCTGTGTGGGCAGAAGCATAGACCGCTCCAGAAAAGGTATCTACACTAACATGAACATATTTCTGCCGTCCAAAAGACTGTATTTGTGTAACATCTGTTTGCCACAGTTCACAACTGTTCAATCCCCTTGGGTTTGCTCCCGTAATCACTGTAGGGAGTGCATGTTGTTGGCAATTTGGGCATGTGGCCACAATCCCTTTGGCCTGTTCTCAAGTGATGTTAAACTGACGAACCAGGCCAGGTGCATTTTGGTGGAAAAGCTGGTGGCTGATTTTTGCCTGTTCAAAAACATTTGGGAGAGTGGCCATCACTGCAGGTGCAGCAAGAGCATCTGCCCTTCTGTTGCCTTCCGCGATAAACCCTGGCAAGTCAGTGTGTGACCTGACATGTATCACATAAAATGTTTGCTCTCGGTGAGTGACTAACTTTACCAGTTTTGAGAGCAATTCGAAAAGTGTGATGTTAGACACATCTTGCATTATTGCTTGATCTGCCCTGGATACTACTCCTGCCACATATGCAGAGTCTGTAATCAGATTAAATGGTTCTGAGAACCTTTCAAAGGCCCTAACAACTGCAGCCAATTCAGCAACCTGAGGTGAACCTTCCACCTCAGCAATGTCTGTCTCCCACTGCTGGGTTTGAGGATCCTTCCAAGTCATAACGGACTTGTGAGACCTCCCGGATGCATCTGTGAAGACAGTTAGAGCCCTATTTAAAGGTCCCCTACTTAGAGCACTTCTCAGTTTTAAGGTAAATTGAACATCTTGTTCGAACAATTTGTGAGCGGGCCGCGCTACCGAAATTTGTCCTGAGTAGGAATCCAGAGCAAACTGCAACACTTCATTTTCTTGAAACAATTGTTCCAGTATTTTCATAGTATTTTGACCTGATTTTAACTCAACTGGAATGGGAATGCACTTAAAATCACATCCTGCTAACTCCCTGATCCGGGTCCTTGCTTTTTGGATCAGTTCTGCTACCAGCTCCTGAGGCTTTGTCATTCTCTTGGACCTTTTGTGACTGAGGAAAACCCATTCTATGATCAAGAGAGGGTCCCTCTGGTCCCGGTCCTTTTTTGGTGTGTTCTTTGCCTTAGGTGTTTGTTTTTCCTCCCACTGGAAAATAATTCCATGGAGGTGTGGCAACTTACCTAGGATGATAAATTTGAATGGCAGGTCAGGCCGGCATCGGTTGGCCTGTCTTGTGGACATTGCAATCTGAACCTTTTCTAGAGCTTTCCGTGCCTCTGGGGTAATAGACCTAGGAGCACCTGGGTCCTCTCCCCCTTTCAATAAATTGAAAAGAGGGGCAAGGTCTTCATTAGTCAGACCGAGCCATGGTCTTACCCAGTTCAAAGACCCACACAACTTGTGGACATCCGCAAGGGTCTTGATCCTTGGATTGATTTCTAGTTTTTGAGGAACAATGGTCCTATTTCCAATTTCTAAGCCCAAATACTTCCAAGGTGGCATCTTTTGAATTTTCTTTTCCTGGAGCTCGAACCCTGCAACAATCAATGCATCGATCGTTAGGTCAAGCGCATGCGTGAGTAAATCAGCATTGGGGGCACACACAAGGATATCATCCATATAATGATAGATGATGGCCTTCTCTGCGGCTGCACGTACTGGGGAAAGCAGGGAAGACACATACCACTGGCAGATAGCTGGCGAGACCTTTAATCCCTGAGGAAGAACGGTCCAGTGGTACCTTTTCATAGGGGATTCCATATTAATAGAAGGAACTGAGAATGCAAAACGCGGTGCATCATCAGGGTGCAAGGGGATTTGGAAAAAACAATCTTTAATATCAATAACAGCTAATTTCCAATCTTGGGGAAGCATTGTTGGGGATGGCATACCAGGTTGGGGAGAACACATATCTTCAATTACATGATTAATTTGTCGGAGGTCGCAGAGGAGCCGCCATCTCTTTTTGTCAGCTTTTTGGATGACAAACACTGGAGAGTTCCATGGGGACATGGTCTCCACAATGTGGCCTTTTTTTTAATTGCTCTTCCACTAGTTCCTCAAGCACCTTTATTTTTTGTTTACTGAGCGGCCACTGTTTCACGTGAACTGGTTTGTCTGTTATCCACTTCAGTTTTCGGGTGGGGCGCTGTTGTTCAATGACTGCTGTACAAATATGCTGTGGAGAGTCTGGAATATCAATTGTGACACCCCACTGGGCCATCAAATCTCTCCCTAACAAAGGTTCCGAATAATCTAACACAAACGGACGGATATTTGCCAATTGTCTGTTTGGTCCCACAAACTGAATAATGCTTTTGGATTGTCTTGCCAATTGCAGACCTCCTACACCTTGAAGGTGACCAGCAACATTTTGCAAAGGCCAATGTGCTGGCCAGTCTTGTACTGGAATCACTGTGCAGTATGCACCCGTGTCTACAAGCATTTCAATGTGTTTTGACTCCCCACCCCCACTGACATTACACCATAATTTGGGTTTTTCTTTCCCAATAACTTCAACCCGGGCGACTGTGGGCCCTTGTTTTTCAGTACTTTCAGGTAAAGATGGCACAGGGATAGCTTGTGCAACAATTTGTCCCTTGGGAAGAAACAGGGGTGGATGGATACAGTGCAGGCCGAGAACAAATTGCTCAGGATCTGATGTTGTCATTCCTGGAGCAATTTTGATCTCTTGTGGTGTGTGTTTGGTATCCCCAATGACAATGTACTTACAACGAATTCGGTTCCAAGTACCTTTCTGTTCAGGATTTACAGACACAAAATGCCAATCAGTGTCCTCCAGATGGAGTGACTCAGTCAGCTGCAACCTGTAAGGCTCATTGACAGAAGACATGGTTAACACAGGATCACTTAAATCATACACAGACTTTGAAGCACCTGCTTCACTTACACAAACATTAATATTATCGCGCGCTTGATTTGTTTTGCTACCCTTTTTCCCTTGGCCTGCTCTTTTTGTGTCTGTGCGCGTGGCAGGCAGGCGCTTCCTTTTCAGTTTTTTGGTTGCTGTTGACCCCCAGGGAGGGCTTGTAGTTCTCCTCCCCTGCCATTTCGAAATTCATCAAATTGCCTTTTCAGGGGGCACTGGTTACTCCAGTGTCCTCGGTTGTTACAAAGCAGGCATGGTTTTGTAGGCTCAACCATTGCTGGTCTCCGCTGCTGCCCAGGGTACTGCTGTGCTGAGGGGAAAGGCGCAGGGCTGGCAACGGCGACACGCTGAGGTGGTCTTGGCAGCAGCCTTGGTCTGGTGTCTTCAGCCACACTCATCAGAGGCACTTTCCTGTTACAGACTAGTAGCATGTCTTTTATGGTTGGAGAAGGTTGAAGAGGAAGGCTCAGGATTGCCACTTGACACTGTTTATTTGCATTTGTAAATGCCATTTCCTCTAAAATTGCTTCCCTAGCATTCTCTTTTTTAACTTGTATTTCAATGGCTCCAGTTAACCTTTCTACAAATTTCAAAAAAGACTCTGATGGTAGCTGTTTAATTTTACTATCGGGCTCAAAAGGCCCCTCAGGTTGTAGGGAAAAGAACGCTTTTTCAGCTGCTTCTTTTACTTTCTCGAGTGTTTCTGCAGGAATTGCAGTAGCTTGGATTGAGTGTAAAGACCATTGGCCCTCACCACAGAGGTGCTCAATGGTGACAGGGTTACCACTGTTGTCTTTGGCTGTGTTTGGATCAGCATGCAAGCCTGGGAGAGCATCTTTTAGCAGTTGTTTCCATGCTAATTCCCATAATTTGAATTCCGTGGAGGTCATGAGACAGGAAAAAAGCTGTTTTAAATCATGTGGAATCACCACAGTCCTACTCAGTTCAGAATTTAAAAGGCCACGGAAATATGGACTGTGTGGACCATATTCTTTCTGAGACTTACAAATCTCTTTAATCAATTGTCGTCCAAAAGAACTCCAATTAGCAGTTGGAGCTACTCCCCCCTGAGCAGCAGGCTGAAAGGTAACAGGAGCCAGTGACAACATGGGACTATGCATTGAATCTGCTGTTCCCTGCTCTGTGTCCCTTGAATTGGAAGCATTGGGATCACAGCTACAGGTTTGGGGACAGGCAGTGGGTGTGTCCCCACCGTGGGAAGCCGGGGAGGGGGCGGGGACGCAACAGGTACAGGGGGCGTGGTCAGGGGGCCGGCAAGGGGCGGGCAAACCGTGGGAACAAGGGGCGGGGTCAAGGGGCTGGCAGGGGGCGGGGACACCTGGTGACATCACGTCAGTAGACGCCCCCTGGGAGGAGTAGAGGGGTGGAGCTGAGGGTATTGCAGGAAAGGGAGGGGGAGGGGGGAAGGTATCACGAGGAAAAGGAGGAGAGGGGAATGGGGCTGGAGTTTCGGGATGCTTAAGAGGATTTTGGGAAGAAGAAGACCAGGTTTGGGAAGATGCCACGTGGCATCCACCATCTTGTGGACCCCCTAGGGACTGGGGGCCATTTTGGGCATCACTGCTCTCTGGAAAGCTAACACGTGCTGTAGGTTTCAGAGGAGGGGACACAGGGGATTGGGGAAGGTTCCACGCAGCCTGGCCAGGGCCTTGTGGACAGGGCATCTCAGGCATTTTAACAAACTCTGGGCGTCAACTTCCCAATGAGTTTGATCTGTTTAAAATACCAAGTTTTGGGGAAAGAGGTTTAGGGGTTTTAGAGCTAGGAGAGGGAGAAACAGGGAGAGCAGAGGTACATGGCTTTAAATTTGGCTTTTTCTCCGATTCGTTTTTTTTGAGCAATGCTGTTCGAATTTGTAAACTCCAAAACACAAATTTAGCTGAGGGTGCATTGCCAGATTGTCCTAAGGTTATCAATTAATTTCCAACTTTATCCCAGAATTGAATATTGTGGATTTTTTCAGTGGAGATTTGTGGGAAGTGGAGGAAAAGCCATCTTATAAACTGTTTCAATTTTCCCTTTGAAAACTTCACATTACCACTGTCTAAAATGCTGACAATATTATAAAACACTCCTTTTTGTACAATGCTGAGTTTCAAACCCATGTTAGATGTAAAAAGCAAAGTACTAAATCCCGCCTGACCAAAAACAAAGCTAAAATCAGCTACCGATTAAAAAAAAAAAAACCACAGATGGAAAGCGATAACGAGCCGACAAAAGCTTCACAATGCAGCTGTATATACTGCTTTTAAAATTCCCGGGCAGCAGCAGCAGGGCACGCCCTGCCTAGCCGAGGCAGAAACAAAGCCTCCCCCACCGTGGAATGCAGTCCCCCCCGCGGAGCAGAGAGAGCAGCCACGCCACGTGGCAAGCCGAAACCGGGGCCCCCCTGCGCCGCGTGTGCAGAGAACCCCCCCTCCCCCACAGAGAGCTGAGAAAGAGAGTCCCCCGCGGCAAGAGAGCCGAGAGCCCTGCGCTGCAAAGCCGGGGGGAAGGGCAGAGAGCTCCCCCACTCCGGCGCGAATTTCAAAAGAGAGTAACACATGCAATACAGCACACCACAACACTCACCCTTGTGTTGCCGATCCAAATATACCTGTGACACCTTAGTTTTGACATCCCAATCCATCTGTTCATTGTTGTGGTGCTCCTCATTAGCCCAGCTCTTGGGCACATGGGCATTCACATGACGGACTTTCACTGTCATCATCTCTAACCAGGTAGCAATGTCTTGCCACTCTTTGGCAGCCCAAATCAGTTTTCCTCTATGCTTCCAATTGGCCTTTTTCCACCTTCCCAGCCACTCCCACCGAGCATTTACTACCATCCACGAGTCAGTGTAGCGGTAGATTGTTGGCCACTTCTCTCACTCGGCTATGTCCAAAGCCAGCTGGACAGCTTTCAACTCAGACTGGATCCAGCTTGTCCTTCAGTAGCTTCTGTGACTCGACACATAGGGATCCATATGGCTGCTTTTCATTTCCTACTGGTTCCTACGATATGGCAGGATCTGTCGGTGAAGAGAGTGTATTGCCTCTCAGTCTCCGGTAGGTGGTTATATTGTGGACTCTCCTCAGCACATCACCTGTTCTTCTTCCTCTTCCAATGATAATCCAAAACTCTCAGCTTCAGGCCAGTTTGTGATGACTTCCAAGATCCCAGAGTGATTTGGATTTCCTATTTGAGTTTGCTGTGCAATGAGGGCAATACACTTACTCTAGGTAGCATCAGTAGCATGATGTGTTACAGGGACTTTTCCTTTCAACATCCAGCCCAGCACTGGTAGTTGGGGTGCCAGAAGAAGCTATGTTTCCGTGCCAATCACTTCTGAGGCTGATGCCGAATGATTTTTGCCTTTTTCCTTTTATATATTCTCTGTATTCTTCACATATATATTTGTAGCCTATTATTGTATTAGTAGCTAGTCCCAGTACTTTTCCCTACCTTTTCCTTAGGCAGAAAGACAAAACATATTCCAGAGTTCCAAGCCCTGGGGAATACAAGGCCTCTATCCTATCTTGGTTCTTTCTGGGAACCAAGGCTAAAAAACAGCTCTTCAAGACACATTTTCATAAACAAAGTTTAGTTTCCATCTGAGGGGGGAGGATTTAGAGAGGGTTGAACTGGAGGAAATTACCTTACCTCTTATGTCTCTAATTGGTGTTTTTTGTTAAATATGCTAATATTTGCTAATTTGCTAAACTTATAAAACTGTATTCACCCCACGTGGGTGTGGGCATTTTGTGGACATTTTCCATATCTGCCCCTGAAGGCCTCTAATAAAGACCAGCCTTTAGATTACCTCCTATACTAACATTATCTTCAAAGTGTGTTATTTCTAGGTTCTTTAAGGCATCAGGCAGCTCAAATCCCTTTATAGGCTGCTATGATCTCTTTTTCATTTGGGGTGTATCTGGCCTCAGATCCTCTGTATGCCTAACTCCATTGTCCTTGAATCTCCCCAGAAACCTTCTACTAGAGGCTCCAGGACAGAACATTCTTTCCATCTGTGGTATACAGCACATTCTTCACATCCTGTCATGTCCTGACTGGCCCAAGGGCTACTGCCGGGGCAATCTCCTGTTTGATCTGCTCGAAGGCTTGCTATTGTTCAGGGCCCCACTTGAAATTGCTTTTCTTTCATGTAACAAGGTAGAGAGGACCTACAATCTGGCTGTACTCTGGGATGTGCATCCTCCAAAAACCCACAACATCTAGGAAAGCCTGTGTTTCCTTCTTGCTAGTCGATGGGGACATAGCAGCTGTCTTACTGATCACCTCTGTTGAAATTTGTGTCCATCTTTTCACTTCACCTCTAGGAACTGGATTTATTGGGCAGACCCCTTGACCTTATTTTGCTTAATGGCAAAACCCACTTTCAGGAGAATCTGGATTCTTTTCTCAAAAGCCTCCTCTGCCATGTTTCCCCACACAGTGGTGCCATCAGTGTACTGTAAGTGTTCTGGAGCCTCATCCTTTTCCAGTACAGTCTAAATCAGTCCATAGCAGATGGTAGGACTGTGCTTCCACCCCTTGGGGTGGTCGATTCCAGGTGTACTGCACACCCCTCTGATACCTGTCGGTTTCCCGGCTGTTTAGGTGACCTGGAAAGGCCCGGGGTGGCCTTGGACAGCCCGCGCTTCAAAGGATGAGAAGAGGCTTCAGATCTTTTCTCGGTCTCGGTGTTTATTAATTGTTTATCTAAAAGATTTTCTCTTGGCCCGACAGAGGTCTGCACAGCAGCCAGCCATGAGCACACTGAGAGCCCCCGGGGTGGTCACCTATCTTTATACTCGAAATTACATATACAATATTTATCATTTTTCCCCAATACCTTCTACCCTTATTAACCAGTGCACTTTTAGTAATAACCAATCCCAAAGTGCCAACATCACCACAGAAGATGGAGGCCAAGAAGAAGAAGAAGAAGAAGGACAGGACACGCCCCAATTCCTCCATCTTACTTCTTTAGACCCCCCTGTACAGAAATCTTAAACCCTGTGTTTCACTCTAACTAACTTATCCCTTCACCATTCACCCCAGTGAAATCCTCCCATCCTCATACAGGTGTCGTCTCCTGTGTAGGATCAAAGTCCAGCCACCAGACACTTCTGGCAACATTCCAGGACTCCCGAGCCCCCCAAGGGTGGTCTCGGTCACTCTGCACATCAGTCCTGAGGTGCTGAGATCCCACAATACCAAAAAGGTTAATCCAATTTCTAGTGCGTCTGTGTACTTTTAGCAAAGAAACAGGGTATGCAGGATCTGCTTTCTCAGCAAGAACAGAAGGACAATAAGGGGAAGACACCTGGCTTAGGAATGCAGATATAGCCAAAACAAGACTTTAAAAATAACCCTGAAAAACTGAATTTGGAAATCTTGGGAGGGTTTTATGGTTATGAGCATTTATAATATGCATGTGGTGACTTTCTATAAGCAACGCACTTGGAGTAGTTGGTGTGCATGGAAGGTGGAGCTATCCCCTGTGAGACTGGGCCTATAATAAATAATGCACTTAATGCTACATTGGTGGTAAGGAGATTTATTTGACCACTTTTCGGTGAATATCGGTGACATATCCAGGTGAAAGCAAACTGTGCCTTGCACTCTGCTGCTAAAGGAATGGAGAAAAATGTGTTAGTAACATTGATGGTGGCACCACTTTGCTGCCTTTGACTCTAGTTTGTACTGAAGTTCCAGCATGTCTGGCACAGCAGCACTCAGTGATGGCATGTCTTCATTCAGGCCATGATAGTCCACTGTTAGTCTCCATACTCCATTAGACTAATGCACAGGCCATACGGGATGATTGAAGGGTAAGCAAGTCTTACTGACAACTCCCTGGTTCTCCAGTTCACAGATCATCTTCTGGGTGGTGATCATGGAGTCTCAATTGGTGCATTATTGCCAACTATGTACTGTTGTGGTGGTGATTGGTACCTGTTGTTCTTCCACCCTCAGGAGTCCTACTGCAGAAGAGTCCTCTGAGAGACCAGGCAAGGTGTTTAACTGTCCAATGTCTTCTGTCTCCACAGCAGCTATCCCAAAAGCCCACTGTAGAGATTAAAAACACGGACCCTGGTCTGAGTCAACAGAATCACTTTATTAAGCACATGAGTATTTATGTTTTTCCTGTGTACAAGTTTAGGATCAAACTATGCAGCCAGTGAGTAAGAGAGGGAGCAGCATGCAAACAGAGAAGATGTTTCTTGCTCTTATCAAAAAACATTCACACATCCCACACAGCCTTCTCACTAAGCATTCTCACATAGGCATTTATGGCTGGAGATGATCCTTTGGTATGTGCTTTCCCATAGGAAAAGGGCTGCTGTTAAGGTTGAGCAGGCCAAGCAGCTGCCGCTTCTACAGCTCACCAATGTCCTTTTGGGTAATTGAAATAACCACTCCTGAGGCAATCTATGCCAAGGACACACAGGCCCTCTGGAACAGTCAGAATTGGATGTTTCCTGCACTCCTTCCCAGTCAAGCTCACCTCAGCTTCACACAGAGTCAACTGCTGCAACCCCTCTGTCACCCCAGCAATGGAAACAGGGTCTGTCCCCACATGTCCCAATGGTATTAAAGTACATTGTGCACCTGTGTCAACCAAAGCTTGTATTTTTGTGATTCTGTGTACCAGGCCATCTGATCCACACAGTTCAATAGATCGGATGTCCCCTGGCCTCTACCTGGCTAGAGGCAGGGCCTCTAGTTCTGGCTATTGTTTCCTCCCTGGACATAGATTCTGGAGATCCCTTCAAAGGGATCAGACATATCATCCTCCCTTCTGTTATACCGGGTCACAGGAAACTGGAGCTACATTCATTCTGATGGAACTCCCTGTTAGTAGTTTTCACTTTTAGCTTATGCATCCATGCTGCCAGGACAGAAGTGGGTTTTCCATCCCATCTTCTCATATCTTCCTCATGCTCACACAGGAAGAACCACAGGTCAGCTCATGGGGTGTATCCCCACTCCCTAGCTGGGGCATGTCAGACTAATAACAGGGGCTCATGTCTTTACCAGAAGACTTCGAGAAGGCCCTCTTTAAGCTCCTTGCTGAGTTTCTGATGGGTGTCTCCAATCCTGTCTTCCAATTTCTGCATACACACTGTCAGGTCTGTTTCCATAGCCAAGATTTGGGCTCATGTCAGGGCATGGACAGTCTCTTCATATGTCCAGAGCCTTCTTGTCATAGCACCCACTGTCTCGTTTCCCTCATTCCACTGCAGCGCCACTTCAGTACGGGCATATGCTTGGGTCCCAAGTGGTGGGAGTTTGAGCCATATAACTATAGTACATTTTACCAGGTCTGGTCTCTTAGTGGTTTGGTTGTTATTTCAGAAATGGATCTCTATCATGGCTAGCTCCCGTAAGCATCGGATTCCTTCCTCTGTGGTCTTCCAAGGGCCTTGCTGTAGCTGGAGATCTTCTGGGCAAAGGTATCTCTCCTTCACACTTGTGTCCAGAGGCTGAGGGGCTCTGGCCTCCTCATGATCCCTGGTCAATACCCACATCATGCGACAGAGATCTCAAGTGCTTCGCTTCAGTACTGTCCAAAATTGTACCATCACCTGCAGTGTCCCAGACTCGGATCAACCAGCCCAGTACAGACTTGTCAGGTCATTGAGTAAGGTTTTTTCTCAGGTTGCAGAGACTTCCTAAGGACAAAGACTCAGTGATTATTTCTGGTTCTGATTCTTCTGCTGGCTGTGAGGGTCCTGCCTCCCCATCATCATCCGCCAGGCAAATGGATTTGGTCATATATTTCCTTCTCTGAACAGGGGAAACTGCTAATGGCTTAGGCTGCCCTTCTGGTTTTACTGCAGCCTGAGTGACGGGGTGTCTGCTGATTTGTTCTCCTGCCCCTGTGGCTGTAGCTGCTGCTGTATGGTATCAAGCAGCATGCGATATGCGTTAGCCAGGGCCCAGCACAGTGCAGTGAGCTGCCTCACTTTGGAGCTGTCATTGCAATTTCCTTTCAGATATTTTCCTACCTCAGCTGGGTTCTGAATTTGTTCAGGGGGGAAAATTCCAAACTATCAGGGCAGAGTATTCCTTCAGGGCTTTGTAGCAGGCACAGAGCCTGCAAGGGCCCTGTGGTGAGCAGAAGTCTAAAGATAGGAAATGCCAAGTCATGGTGAATAAGCTAGAAGCCTGTCTTCCAACTTTGGACCCCTGCTTATCTCTCTGTAACCCTATAGGTCACTCTTGTTTAACCCCTGCTATTGGACAATTTCTGATCCCCCTGTATCCTATATAATGGGCTGTTTTAGCCTATTTCTGGTAGAAGAGCTGTCACTGGAACCCTTCTAAGATGACCCAATAAAGACATTGCTGTGGAACTCTAAACAGCCTTCTCCTCTCTCACCCTGTGTCTGCCTGCCTGTGGCACCTGGCAAGATAAGAGCTGAAATCACAATGAGCTGATGATCACTAAAGAGCTGATATCACTTAAGCTTGCTAAGGTTGCCAGCGGCCAACAACTGCTTGGGTATTCAGACAGTCTGTCCCGTAGAGGACTGAGCTATCTGGACCCGTGCAGCCTGCCTGGGGACAAACCTGAACCCAGCAGGAGGTTGCATTAGGGCTTGACCTATATCCTCCCACATCCCACTCTAGCAGGACTTTCCCCTGCCACAGGAAATTTTATCTGTTCTGCCTATCATCTGGTGCAGTACCTCAAGGTATCTTCCCCCTCACATGAATTTGCTACTTGGTGAAATAAATCAATCAGGACATCTTGTCTGGTAGTGAGTTATTTCAGTGCCGTGGAGGTGACATTCCCAGCTGACAATAAACATCTTGCCTTGAAAGTAAGATAGTAGGAAGATAAGCTTGAATTTCTGACTGCCAAACACTTCACTCTACAAACTGTAAAAGCTACACAAAACTTTCACAAAGCAGAAGTCTTCTGCAAATTCCCTGAAATGTGTGGGGTCTTTTCCCCAATGTTTGGACACTGTTTTGTGATTACTCTCTCAACGGTTGAGTGAAGGACTCTGTGTACACCATCATCAAATCAGTGG
Organism: Passerculus sandwichensis; assembly: GCA_031885435.1. Taxonomy (NCBI): domain Eukaryota; kingdom Metazoa; phylum Chordata; class Aves; order Passeriformes; family Passerellidae; genus Passerculus; species Passerculus sandwichensis. The sequence goes on along the minus strand of CM063166.1, from coordinate 1,692,368 downwards.
TTACACTGACTTCTAATCCATACTATTTATTTACTAGCTATAATATAGGTACCTTTATGTCATACACTGTTTTATAAAATCTACTAATAGTTCTTTGTTTTATCCTGTGTAGTAACTCTGTTGAAGTCTTTTGTCTGTTACCTTCTGTCTATTCAATAAATAACTCATTTTATAATAGACCTGATCAGCCATTCTTAAGAACTTGCAAGCCAGCATGGTTTAGGTGCCGGTCACCTGAATTTAAGCTGCTGCCAAAAATCTGAACCTAAGGCAGGGCTTTTCTAAAGCTCTCACTCGATCCATAACATCCATGCCACTCAAGATTTTCCACCACTGGGGCAGATGTTGCAGTAATGAAACAGATGAGACTCAGTTTCTTCATGCAGAAAGCCTATTTGTTATTCACAAAGCTCATATTTATAGGAAAATATCAGAAGGCACTGTTAAACCTAATTGGCTAACAATACACTGACACTCTAGTGGTCGGTAAATGGCCAGGGTGTATGTCTGTCAAATCTCTCTGGTTTTGGTTAGTTTACATATTTTGTTCACTGATTCCCATGGGAGAGATTTCTTGTTTATTGCAGGTGAAAACAGTTTTTTTTACCAGAATAGCTTGTTGTGCTAATTGCTTTCATTCTTATGATTTTCCACATGGGAAGTTAGCTAGCTGCACTTAGAAGAAGTAACAGGCCAGCTGGTAATTTAGCAGAGCAAGTCCTGATTTTATAAGGCCTTTCTTTTATAATATCTCTACTTGTATGCAACAGGGCAGATCTCTGGACAACCTCTCTGGAAATCTCAGCCCTGATTCTAAACATGCTGTAGGCTGTATGAAGGAGAATTAACAGAATTAACAACAAAAATATGACATGTTTAACATCCAAAGGGAAATTAACATTCTCAAAAGGTGACGTGCCAGACCAAAAGGGGAAGAAGGAGGTAAAAGCCTGGGAAACATAATCCCCTACTTTTCCCCCAGCAGGCTGGGTGGTATTATTAATAAACCCCCAGAAGAGGCAGCTGGACCAGGACAGGAAAACAGCAGAGAATACACATGCCAAATAACTCTCATTGCCTCTGATGCTATCTTTCCATAAATAATTTTCACAGAGTATATCAACACAGCAATCTTGATTTATGTCCCTTATGTAAAAAAGATATATGTCTCAGGAAGAATTGCCAATATATATATATGGATAGGTATACATGCCTAGGTGACAGAAAGCCATGATTAAAGCAGGTAGCATGGTGACTAGTGAGTTTTGTACCCAATGCAAGGTCTTCCAGACTGTCACAGAATGAGTGGGAGCTTCAGGCAAGCCCTGCCTTTAGCCTCAGAGTTTTGGGAACACCTTAAATTTCAGAAATCACTCTGACCTGCAAGTTCTAAGGATGGCAGATAAGGTCTATTTATAAAATGAGTTAGTTATAGAAAAGATAGGAGATAACAGACAAAATGTCTTAATCGGAGTTACTACACAGTTTAAAACAAAAATAACTACTAGTAGATTACATAAAACAGTGCACGATATCAAGGTACCTTGTTGCAGAGTGTTGCAATATCCTGTTTTAAACTTCCCAGTCCCTTCCCCAGGTGTGGCACTACCTCTCTCCCTTCCCCCTCGCCTCCTTGCTGAGTGAGTTCTGTCAATCAGGCTTAACATTCCAGTAAGGCCATCGTATGGTTGGTCACGTTCAAAGGATGCAATCCAGGCCTGGGGTCATTGGCCTGTCTAGGTGTCCCTCGTCCCTTGAGACCCTGCCCCTCTCACCTGGTTGGTGCTCACCTGTCCCTTCCCCTCCCCCTGTCCCGGAGCTTAAAGGGTCAATCAGGCCATGCAGTCGCTATTCTGTTGGAGCTGTTACCTGACATTCAGACCTCTGTGACCATGGAATAAAACTCTGGATATTAACCCTCCGGCAGAATCCATCTCGTTTCCTCCTCACCATCGCCTGAAGCCTTCCCACCTGAGGTAAACTGAGTTTCTACAAGCCTGGACTTGTTTCAGTGCCTGCTGCAACCTCCAGCAAGCCAAAGGTGTCTCTGGGGTGAAACACCACAGTTGCCGCCTTTGGCCGAGCAGCAAGGGTCAGACTAGCCCAGGCACAATCTACCTGGTAATATTGGGATTCATATTCCAATATTTTGGCGCCCAATGTGGGGCAAAGCGACTCTGCAGCCCCAGAAGGACTCTCAGTACCTCGGACAGGCTTCGGCAGCTGTGCACCCAGCTGAAAGAGCCTTGGTTGCAATGCTCTCAGCAGAGACTTTGGGATTAATCCCAGAAAAAGTTTCGTGGACTGCTCGGCGCCTCTGGAAAGCCCAGCTCCTTTCTGGTGAGCTGATTTTCCAGAGGAAGAACAGGGTAGCCTCTCCTGCCCATAGAGGGGTCCTGTTCCGGTGAGGAGACCTGCCTGCCTGGACCTGGCCAGCAACAGCTTCCATTTTGGGTGAGTATCTCTGCCCTTGGTGGAGCAGAAGCTCAAAACCGACTCTGCCGTGAGTTCTGTTCCGTTTTTGCCTTTGCATTTCGGCTGCACAGCCCCATAGACGGGATATCATTGCGTTCAAGGCTTTAGCTTTCTGCTGCGTGTGTTGCTGTATTTTGGAATTCGCAGCACCGTCGGGGGGGAGCTCGCTGGGCGGGGGGGGCTCTCTCTGTGCAGGGGAGGGGGGCTCTCTCCACGTGGCTGGGGGGGGATCCCTCTCGGCATGGGGTGGGGGGTGCTCTCTACACGCGGTGGGGAGGCTGGCCCTGGTTTCGGCTTGCCACGTGGCGTGGTGGAAGCTGCTCTCTCAGCTCTGCGGGGGAGGCTTTGTCTGCCCCGGCTCGGCAGGACATGTCCTGCTGTTGCTGCTGCCCGGGAATTTTAAAAGCAGTATATACAGCTGCATTGTAAAGGTCTTGTATGCTTGATATTGCTTTCCTATCTGTGTTTTTTTTTAGAAATCGGTAGCTGATTTTGGCTTTGTTTTTGGCCAGGCGGGAATTTGTACTTTGCCTTTTATATCTAACACGGGTTCGAATCTCAGCACTGTAAAAAAGGAGTGTATTATCATATTGTTAGCATTTTAGTCAGTGGTAATGTGAAGTTCTCTAAAGGTAAATTGAAACAGTTTATAAGATGGCTTTTTCTACACTTCCCACAAATCTCCCCTGAAGAAATCCACAATATTCAATTCTGGGATAAAGTAGGGAATGAATTGATAACCTTAGGACAGTCTGGCAATACACCCTCAGCTAAATTTGTGTTATGGAGTTTACAAATTCGAACAGCCTTACTCAAACAAAACGAATTGGAGAAAAAGCCAAATGCCAAGCCATGAACCTCTGCTTTCCCTGTTTCTCCTTCTCCTAGCTCTAAAACCCCTAAACCTCTTACCCCCAAAATTGGTATTTTAAAGAGAGCACACTCATTGGGAAGTCGACTCCCAGAGTTTGTTAAAATGCCTGAGATGCCCTGTCCACAAGGCCCTGGCCAGGCTGCGCGGAACCTTTCCCAATCCTCTGTGTCCGCTCCTCTGAAACCCAGAGCACGTGTCAGCTTTCCAGAGAGCAGTGATGCCCAAAATGGCCCCCAGTCCCTAGGAGGTCCACAAGATGGTGGATGCCATGTGGCATCTTCCCAAACCTGGTCTTCTTCTTCCTAAAATCCTCTTAAGCATTCCAAAATTCCATCTCCATCCCCCTCTCCTCCTGTTCCTCGTGATACCTTCCCCCCTCCCCCTCCCTTTCCTGCAGTTCCCTCAGCTCCGCCCCTCTACTCCTCCCAGGGGGCGTCTGCTGACATGATGTCACCAGGTGTCCCCGCTCCCTGCTTGCCCCCTGACCCCACCCCTTTTTCCCATGGTATCTCCCCCCCCCTTTCCAACCCCCTGTCTCCGCCCCCTGTGCCCATTGCATCCCCGCCCCCTCCCCGGGTTCCCACGGTGGGGGCACACCCACTGCCTGTCCCCAAACCTGTAGCTGTGATCCCAATGCTTCCAATTCAAGGGATACAGAGCAGGGAACAGCAGACCAAATAGATGGTCCCATGTTGTCATTTGCTCCTGCTATGTTTCAGCCTGCAGCACAAGGGGGGGCAGCCCCAACTGCTAATTGGAGTTCTTTTGGATGACAATTGATTAAAGAGATCTGTAAATCTCATAAAGAATATGGTCCACACAGGCCATATTTCCGTGGCCTTTTAAATTCTGAACTGAGTAGGACTGTGGTAGTCCCACATGATCAAAACCAGCTTTTTTCCTGTCTCATGACCTCCACAGAATTCAAATTATGGGAATTAGCATGGAAACAACTGCTAAAAGACACTCTCCCAGGCTTGCATGCTGATCCAAACACAGCAAAGGACAACAGTGGTAACCCTATCACCATTGAGCACCTCTGTGGTGAGGGCCAATGGTCTTTACACTCAATCCAAGCTACTGCAATTCCTGCAGAAACACTCGAGAAAGTAAAAGAAGCAGCTGAAAAAACATTCTTTTCCCTCCAACCTGAAGGGCCTTTCGAGCCCTATAGCAAAATTAAACAGCTACCATCAGAGCCTTTTTTGAAATTTGTAGAAAGGTTAACTAGAGCCATTGAAATACAAGTTAAAAAAGAGAATGCTAGGGAAGAAGTCTTAGAGGAAATGGCATTTACGAATGCAAATGAACAGTGTCGAGCAGCAATCCTGAGCCTTCCTATAGAACCTCCCCCTAAACTAAAAGATATGCTTTTAGTCTGTAACAGCAAAGTGCCTCTGATGAGTGTGGCTGAAGACACCAGACCAAGGCTGCTGCCAAGACCACCTCAGCGTGTCACCGTTGCCAGCCCTGCGCCCATTCCCTCAGCACAGCAGTACCCTGGGCAGCAGCGGAGACCAGCTATGGTTGAGCCCACAAAGCCATGCCTGCTTTGTAACAACCTAGGGCACTGGAGTAACCAGTGTCCCCTGAAAAGGCAATTTGATGAATTTAGACATGGCAGGGGAGGAGAACTACAAGTACTCCCTGGGGGTCAACAGCAACCAAAAAACTGAATGGGGAGCGCTGGCCTGCCAGGCGTGCAGACACAAAAAGAGCAGGCCAAAGGAATAAGGGTAGCAAAACAAATCAAGTGCGCGATAATATAAATATTTGTGTAAGTGAAGCAGGTGTTTCAAAGACCATGTCTGCTGGTCCACTGTTGAAAGTGAAACAAAATAACCTTTGTTATGATTTAGGTGATCCTATGTTAACCACGTCATCTGTCAATGAGCCTTACAGGTTGCAGCTGACAGAGTCACTCCACCTGAAGGACACTGACTGGCATTTTGTCTCTGTCAGTCCAGAACAGAAGGGTATCTGGAACCGAATTAGTTGTAAGTACATCGTCATTGGGGACACCAAACACACACCACGAGAGATCGAAATTGCTCTAGGAATGACAACATCAGATCCTGAGCAATTCGTTCTCGGGCTGCACTGTATCCACCCACCCCTGTTTCTCCCCAAGGGACAAATTGTTGCACAAGCTATCCCTGTGCCATCTTTACCTGAAAGTACTGAAAAACAAGGGCCACAGTCGCCCGGGTTGAAGTTATTGGGAAAGAAAAACCCAAATTATGGTGTAATGTCAGTGGGGGTGGGGAGTCAAAACGCATTGAAATGCTTGTAGACACGGGTGCATACTGCACAGTGATTCCAGTACAAGACTGGCCTGCACATTGGCCTTTGCAAAATGTTGCCGGTCACATTCGAGGTGTGGGAGGTCTGGAATTGGCAAGACAATCCAAAAGCATTATTCAAATCGAGGGACCAAACGGACAATTGGCAAATATCCATCCATTTGTGTTAGATTATTCAGAACTTTGTTAGGGAGAGATTTAATACCCTAAGGGTGTCACAATTGATATTCCAGACTCTCCACAGCATATTTGTACAGCAGTCATTGAACAACAGCGCCCCACCCAAAAACTGAAGTGGATAACAGACAAACCAGTTCACGTGAAACAGTGGCCGCTCAGTAAACAAAAAATAAAGGTGCTTGAGGAACTAGTGGAAGAGCAACTAAAAAAGGGTCACATTGGGGAGACCATGTCCCCATGGAACTCCCCAGTGTTTGTCATCCAAAAAGCTGACAAAAAAAGATGGCGACTCCTACACGACCTCCAACAAATTAATAATGTAATTGAAGATATGGGCTCTCCCCAACCTGGTATGCCATCCCCAACAATGCTTCCCCAAGATTGGAAATTAGCTGTTATTGATATTAAAGATTGTTTTTTCAAATACCACTGCACCCTGACGATGCACCGCGTTTTGCATTCTCAGTCTCTTCCATAACATGGAAGCCCCTATGAAAAGGTACCATTGGACAGTTCTTCCTCAGGGATTAAAGGTCTCGCCAGCTATCTGCCAGTGGTATGTCTCTTCCCTGCTTTCCCCAGTGCATGCAGCCGCAGAGAAGGCCATCATCTATCATTATATGGATGATATCCTTGTGTGTGCCCCCAATGATGATTTACTCACGCATGCGCTTGACCTAACGATCGATGCATTAATTGTTGCAGGGTTCGAGCTCCAGGAAAAGAAAATTCAAAAGATGCCACCTTGGAAGTATTTGGGCCTAGAAATTGGAAATAGGACCATTGTTCCTCAAAAACTAGAAATCAATCCAAGGATCAAGACCCTTGCGGATGTCCACAAGTTGTGTGGGTCTTTGAATTGGGTAAGACCATGGCTCGGTCTGACTAATGAAGACCTTGCCCCTCTTTTCGATTTATTGAAAGGGGGAGAGGACCCAGGTGCCCCTAGGTCTCTTACCCCAGAGGCACAGAAAGCTCTAGAAAAGGTTCAGATTGCAATGTCCACAAGACAGGCCAACCGATGCCGGCCTGACCTGCCATTCAAATTTATCATCCTAGGTAAGTTGCCACACCTCCATGGAATTATTTTCTAGTGGGAGGAAAAACAAACACCTAAGGCAAAGGACACACCAAAAAAGGACCAGGACCTGAGGGACTCTCTCTTGGTCATAGAATGGGTTTTCCTCAGTCACAAAAGGTCCAAGAGACTGACAAAGCCTCAGGAGCTGGTAGCAGAACTGATCCGGAAAGCAATGACCTGGATCAGGGAGTTAGCAGGATATGATTTTAAGTGCATTCACATTCCAATTAAATTAAAATCGGGTCAAAATACTATGAAAATACTGGAACAATTGTTTCAAGAAAATGAAGTGTTGCAGTTTGCTCTGGATTCCTACTCAGGACAAATTTTGGTAGCGTGGCCCGCTCACAAATTGTTCGAACAAGATGTTCAATTCACTCTGAAATTGAGAAGTGCTCAGAATTGGAGACCTTTAAAAAAGGCTCTAACTGTCTTTACAGATGCATCCGGGAGGTCCCACAAGTCCGTTATGACTTGGAAGGATCCTCAAACCCAGCAGTGGGAGACAGACATTGCTGAGGTGGAAGGTTCACCTCAGGTTGCAGAATTGGCTGCGGTTGTTAGGGCTTTTGAAAGGTTCTCAGAACCATTCAATCTGATTACAGACTCTGCATATGTGGCAGGAGTAGTATCCAGGGCAGATCAAGCAATAATGCAAGATGTGTCTAACATCACACTTTTCGAATTGCTCTCAAAACTGGTAAAGTTAGTCACTCACCGAGAGCAACCATTTTATGTGATGCATGTCAGGTCACACACTGACTTGCCAGGGTTTATTGCGGAAGGCAACAGAAGGGCAGATGCTCTTGCTGCACCTGCCGTAATGGCCACTCTCCCAAATGTTTTTGAACAGGCAAAAATCAGCCACCAGCTTTTCCACCAAAATGCACCTGGCCTGGTTCGTCAGTTTAACATCACTCGAGAACAGGCCAAAGCGATTGTGGCCACATGCCCAAATTGCCAACAACATGCACTCCCTACAGTGATTACGGGAGCAAACCCAAGGGGACTGAACAGTTGTGAACTGTGGCAAACAGATGTTACACAAATACAGTCTTTTGGACGGCAGAAATATGTTCACGTTAGTATAGATACCTTTTCTGGAGCAGTCTATGCTTCTGCCCACACAGGAGAATCATCTATCGATGCTATTAAGCACCTCTTACAGGCTTTTTCTTTCATGGGCATCCCCAAGGAGCTGAAAACTGATAATGGGCCTGTTTATAAATCCAAGGAATTCGGGAGCTTCCTGCAGCAATGGGGAGTAGAGCATAAAACTGGCATCCCCTACTCCCCTACAGGTCAAGCCATTGTAGAAAGAACTCACCGTGATATTAAAAGAGTCCTGGACCAGAAACAACAGGTTCTGAAGGTGGAACCTCCCCACATCCGGTTATCCAGGGCGCTATTCACAATAAATTTTCTGAACTGTTCTTTTGACAGCCTGAACCCACCCATCCTATGCCAGTTTGGGGGGAGCAGTTATAGGTTGATGAAAGAAAAGCCTCCGGTTTTAGTAAAGGACCCTGAGACTTGGAAAATGGTGGGACCTTACAAATTGGTTACTTGGGGACGTGGATATGCCTGTGTGTCCACCCCCTCTGGTTTAAGGTGGGTTCCTTCCAAATGGGTAAAGCCCTATGTTCCCAAGGTCTCAGAGAAATCTACAGAAGCACCCCAGGTTGCTTATGCTGCCTGGAGAAGGAAACGCCACACGCGTTCTCTGGAGGAAATTCCATTTAAGCCTCCTATCTGGAATAGTTTGTAATTTATATTTGTCTTAAGTTTCCTTTTACCGGTTTAGATCCCACTGTTTGTGTGCAGTCTCAAGACGCCATGAGACCGAGCATGCTTCTCGTCCTACTTGCGATCATTTCTCCAGCGATCTCCTGGTTAGTCCCTCAGCCCAAAGCATATGTATGGACCACTCTGGCCAGAGCCCTTGGACAAGATCACATTTGCCTCTCCACCGCGACAGCCTCTGACCCCCTGTCAACTTGCCTGGTGGGAGTTCCTTTTAAATCCTCAGAGTTCCCAAATGAAATGTGGAGTGCTTTAAATGAAGTTAACTTACTCGCACCTTCCCCTGGCCGTTACCCTGCTGACAATCTTTTACTGTTTTGGCAGGAATGGGCGAGAAAGTTACCAGTGTCAAAAAGGGAGCCACAAGAGTTCCATCTCTTAGGCTCCATGAATGCAACCTTTTGCATTCACTTTAAATTCAATTCTCGCTTACCATATCATGAAGCTAAACCAAACACCTATCCTGACCCTAGCAACCCACACTACACAGACAAGAACTGTTGTGAAAATTCAGTCTTAGTTATGCACTCATCTGGTGGTGATTACAAGCCTCGTGAACTCCCAAAAGGTGTGTTTTTAATATGTGGAGACAGAGCATGGGCAGGTCTCCCTCCTCGTCTGCTCGGAGGTCCATGTACCTTGGGCAAGCTGAGCCTGTTAACACCAAATCGAACAAACCTAATACACTGGCAAACTAAAAACAACACACATACATTGACTATCAAAAAAAGAGACCTAAGGCAATTAGACCCTGATTGTAATTCAGAAATTGTTCACTGGTCCACACTTAAGGCCACCGCAATTACAGTCCTTCTGCCGTGGATCTCGGCAGCAAAAACCATGGGAGAATTAGGCCGATTGGAATGTTGGGTTGCAAAACAGGCAAACCTCACTTCTACTGCCCTGAGTGACCTCTTATCAGATGAGGAAATTACCAGGCAAGCCACCATTCAAAATAGGGCAGCCATAGACTATCTGCTCCTTCTGCAGAACCACCGCTGTGAAGAATTTGAAGGACTCTGCTGTCTTGACTTGTCATCAAAGGCAGAGAACGTCCATGCCACGATTGACAAGATGAAAACCATGGTGAGCGACATCAAGAGAGAAACTGACGACTGGCTGAGTGGACTGTTCAAAGGCTGGGGACTCTCGGGCTGGTTGGGATCTATTCTGAAGACTGTGGTTTTAGTACTGTTTATTTTAGTTATAGTTATTGTAGTTGTTAGCATTGTTTTTGAACTAATCAAACGCATGGTTCTCAAGTTAATTTCAAGCTCATCTCCCCCTCCTGAGGTCTACCATTTGGAAGCCCTCAGTGCTCCAATGGATGACCTGGAAGCCTCAGTGGAAAACACTGACCCTCCTGTAGAGGAAGAACCGATTTACCAACCATGGTTTTGCAAGCATTCTGCACCAGAAACCCAGTCCTCTTCTTTTTAAACAAAACTAGGGGGAGATGTTGCAGTGTGTTGCAATATCCTGTTTTAAACTTCCCAGTCCCTTCCCCAGATGTGGCACTACCTCTCTCCCTTCCCCCTCGCCTCCTTGCTGAGTGAGTTCTGTCAATCAGGCTTAACATTCCAGTAAGGCCATCGTATGGTTGGTCACGTTCAAAGGATGCAATCCAGGCCTGGGGTCATTGGCCTGTCTAGGTGTCCCTCGTCCCTTGAGACCCTGCCCCTCTCACCTGGTGGGTGCTCACCTGTCCCTTCCCCTCCCCCTGTCCCAGAGCTTAAAGGGTCAATCAGGCCATGCAGTCGCTATTCTGTTGGAGCTGTTACCTGACATTCAGACTTCTGTGACCATGGAATAAAACTCTGGATATAAACCCTCCGACAGAATCCGTCTCCTTTCTCTTCACCATTGCCTGAAGCCTTCCCACCTGAGGTAAACTGAGTTTCTAACAAGCCTGAACTTGTTCACTGCCCAGCTGCAGCATCCAGCTAGCTAAAGGTGTCTCTGAGGTGAAACACCACAGTTGCTGCCTTTGGCCGAGCAGCAAGGGTCAGACTAGCCCAGGCACAATCTACCTGGTAATATTGGGATTCATATTCCAGTAGTACCTATAATAAAGCTAGCAAAAGAAATCATATAGATTAGGAGTCAAATGTAACTTACCACTGAAATGACAGTAAGGTACACAGAGTCCTTTCACTCAACCTCAGAGGAGTAACCGTAAAGCAGGTGTCCCTGCTTTGGGGAGAAATCCCACACATTTCCAGAGAATGTGCAGAAGATTTCCACTTTGTGAAAGTTTGGAGTGGCTTTTAAAGTTTGTAAAGTGAGGTGTCTGCCAGTCAGAAATCCAGTTTATGTTTCCAGGTCTGACTTCAACAGTAAGGTGTTTATTGTCATTTAAGAGTGTTACTCCCATGACATCAAAATACCTCACTACAAGACAGCTTGTCCTGTTTATTTCACCAGTTACCAAGCAACAGACAAGCTCTTGTGAGGGGTGAGATGACCTGCTACATGGACAAAAATATAGTATTTCCACTTTCTCTCTTTTCCCCCTTCAGTTGGGCATGAAATTTATCTTGATTTGAGACAATTTAAAGTAAAACACTGGAATGAGTTGTGTCCCTTTATAGGTTCAACCAATCCCTTTCCACCAATAAGGAAAGAATAAAAGTAGATATAAGTGAAGAAAATAACAGTTTTCTAACAAGCAGAACAGCAACAGACAAAAAATAACAGTAAATAACTTCTAGATATAAAATTGCTGAATCTCACTGTAGTGGGTTGACCCTGGCTGGACACCAGGCACCCACCAAAGCCACTCCCCTCCACAGATGGACAGGGGAGAGAAAATGCAATGAAGGGTTCATGGGTTGAGATAAGGACCTGGAGAGATCCCTCATCAAATACTGTCATGGGCAATATAGGCTCTAATTAGAACTATGAATTAAATTTATTTCTAACAAAATCAGATCAAGATAATGAGAAGTATAATAATCCCTTAAAGAACACCTTTTTCCCCCTCAACCCCTCCCTCCTCCCCACAAACAGTGCAGGGAGACAGGGGCATGGAGGTTTTGGTCAGTTTATCACCCGAGGTTTCTCTCACTGCTCAGGGGGAGGAGTCATTCCCCTGCTGCATTGTGGGGTCCCTCCCCCAGGAGAGAGTTCTCCATGAACTTCTCCGACGTGGCTCCCTTTCACAAGCAGCAGTCCTCCCAAAACTGCTGCAACATGAGTCCATCCCACAGACAGCAGTACCCCTCAAACTGCTGCAGCATGGGTCACTCTTCCATGGGGTGCAGTTCCCCAAGGACAGGCTGCTCCAGCCTGGGAGCAGGGCTCCCTCTCTCCACGGGTCTCCCACAGGATCACAGCCTCCTCCAGGTATCCACCTGCTCTGGCATGGGCTCCTCTTCCATGGGCTGTGGGTGGATCTCTGCATCCCCTGTGGTCCTCCATGGGCTGCAGAGGGACAGCTGCTTCACCATGGTCCTCACCACAGGCTGCAGAGGAATCTCAGCTCTGGTGCCTGCAGCACCTCCCCCTCCACCTTCTTTACTGACCTTGGTGTCTGCATGTTGACTCTCATGTATTCTCACTCCGCTCTTCTCTGGCTGGAAAATTACAACTGCAACATCACTTTTGTTTTGATTTCTTCTTAAATATGTTATCACAGAGGTGTTACCACCATATCTAATTGGCCCAGCCTTGGTCAGCAACATGAGCTTCTAGTAGCTTCTCACAGAAGCCACCTCTGTACCCCCCCCCAACCAAAAACCAGGCTGTGCAAAACCAACACATGACCTCACAGGAAAAGTGTTTCCTGATGTTCACATCAAACCTTCTGTGTTTCAGTTTGGGATGATTGCCTCTTATCCTGTCATTGGACACAACTGAAGAGAGCTTGACTCTGTCTTTACATTGTCCCTTCAGATATTTATATACATTAAGATGACTCCTGAGCCTTCTCTTCTCTAGACTAAATAGTTCCAGATATCTCAGCCTTTCCTCACAAGGAGTGATGCTCTAGTGCCTTAATTATCTTTGTGGTCCTTTGTTGGTTGCTCTCCAGCATGTCCATGTCTCTCTTGCACATAACTGGACACAGGACTACAGGTGTGGCCTCACCAGTGCCGAGTACAGGGGAAGGCTCACATATGCTGTGATCTGCCTGATTATGGACATTCAGAGCACTCCCACAAACACAGACAACAATCTGGCTAAGCAGGATGGAGGTCTGCAAGTGACAATATAGATATAGACATTTATTTTGTTCAAAGTAGATCCCTCCAGTGTCTAGGCTCAGGCACTCAGACTGCCCAGTAGCTGGTCCTGGATCTCAGTCTCCCCTTCTGCTGGCACCTGGCTGTACAAGCCCCTGAGGCCCCAGCCTCAGGACCTCTAGTCCCATAGCTGACCCCATATCCATGCCCCATGCTCTTGCCCTCAGAAGACACAGAGGTGCACTCACATCCAGAGCTGGTCCTAAAAGACCCACTTAGCCCCTTGTTCCCAGGCTGCTTCTCTTATTCATTGGCTAGTCTGGCTTGATCTTTATTAGTAATCATGGTCACTCACACGCACATACTTGCTTCAGTTGCCAGCACCAGTGACATGTGGGCCCTCTGATCTGTGGTCTGACTCCAGTTGGTGGCACTCAGACCTGCATATGCACACAGAATAGAGAGCCCACAGCCAGAAAAAGGTTAAAAAGAAATTTACTAAGAAGATAAAACAGACTGTGCTGATCAGGTGGAGGGCACAGCCAGATAAGTGTACTGACCAGTCAACTATTTATATATGACTGGCACTTTTTATCCCCTTATCCCTCTACTTTCCCCGTTGTTCCTCCCCAAATTACCTAAATCCTTCCCTTTTCCTACCTTTGTTTCTTTTCCTAAACATCCCATAGGTCCTGCTTGATCCCAAACTGCTTTTCCCCTGCATTCCATATTGTGTTCCACACTCCTATGCAGTGACCCCCTTAGTTGGAAAGGTGATCCAGAGAGCTGCCTCTGATGACACATGATGATGGGTTTCAAAGCTGGACTGTAGGCTGATGACTTTACTGAGCCAGCCCTGGGAGGGGCCTGGACAAGGTGTTTGTTCCTCTGTCTTGAGAGATAATAATTGTTTAGCCTAAATAAGTACATTTTAAGTAGAATGAGTTACATAGAGTTATAATACTGTGTGGTTGACTATGCTGTTTGTTTAGGTTTTCTTGCTTTGCATAAGGAGATAGATTTGCTAAAGTCTTTGGCTGCAAGCTGGGAACTTACACACAGAGTTAATGGAGTTCATTTTCTTAGTAATTTTCCTAGTAGCTGTACAGTAATGTGTTTTGTCTTTAGTATGAGAAGAATATTGATAACACACTGATGATTTGGCTGTTGCTAAGTAATGTTTATCCTAAGTCTAAGATATTTTTAGTTTTCCGTGCTCTACTGGTAAGCAGGCTCACCAGAAGCACAGAGACATGTCATTGGTCTTTTCCTGTGGCCCCAGACTCTGAACCAATAAGATGCGTGCATCCTAGGAGGGCTCCCACTGGCTGTGAGCTTCTGTCAGTCAGCCTGGAGGCTAGTTCATGGAGCTGAGCTGGGGTGCTTATTATAACTTGATTAATAGTAATGCAACAAACAATCTTCATCAGAAGCTGCAATTCTCCAAGATAAGAGCAGTAAATGGCCTGCCTGCATGGACAGAGAAAGAACCCAATAAGGTGTCAGCAGACCCCAGACCAAAAATTACCATTGGACCAAGAGGCACATGCAAGGTATATGAACAGCTCATGAGGTACATAAGTCATAAGGATATAACTGCCCAGGGATGCCTTTGTTCTGGGTCTGCCTCCAAAGGCACCCAACTGAAGCTGACCTGCTACTCTACAAAATTATTTTTTTAATAAATCCAACACCTGAGATTTCACTGTGCAAAACCTAGAGTCGAGTCTGAAGAAGGAAGCATGCCTGTCTTAGTTTGAAAGACAGATGCCTGCCTGCCTGCCAAAGAAGGTGGGAACCTCCCTTGGAATGGAAAATATGACTCCCCTACCCTTCAAATTATTATAACTTTGAAATTAAGGGGCTTTCAGGCAAAGATATAGGAAAAGGAATAACAGTTCTTTACTAGAATATATATATATATATATAAACAAGGCAAACAAACAACAGCAGCAGCAGCAACAAACAAAAAAAACCCAGAAACCCAATAACAGCCTCCTTTCAGCCATCAAGCCTTTTCCCCTTCAGTGTAGTTATGGCCACTGCAGGCAGGGGTGCTGTTGGCTCCTGGCTGAGCTGGGCAGAGCAGGTGTGATGATTCCCCCGTGGCTGCAGGGGGCACTGTGGCATGAGAGCAGCTGCCTCTCCACGTGGTAATGGCGGCTTAGCCAGCAGGACAGAGAGAAAAGGTGTTTCCTTTGCAAATTCATGGGAAGCAGCCCATCCCAGTGCCCCTCCAGGTCATGAAATCAACTGTAGCAGGAAACTCTTAGCAGCAGGCTGGAGCAGAAGAAGCGAGCACACCCGGAGTGGAAAAAAAAAGTGTAGCAAAAACTCTGAAGCCATGCCAGGAGCTGCTGGAGGTCTAGGCAGACATGAGGTGTCAGGTTAAAATGTAGCAAAAAGCCCAAAGCAGTGGCAGAAAACAGCAGGCCTAGGCAGCAACTGCCAGGGTCCTGTAAGCAGCTGAGAGATGCTCCCTCTGGAGGGGGCTCAGGGGTTGGGGCTCGGGATCTCAGGTTTTCCCCTGAGGCACCCGAGCAGATGGTGAGGGTCCTTTCCAGTGAGATGGAGCATTTAAAAGGTCCCAGTTCAATGGCCGCTCTTACGAGCAACAGCTCACCCATGGTAAGGAGAAGCAGTACAGGGCAAAACTCCGTAGTGGCAGCGAATTCTCCCTGCAGCAGCAGCCCAGCACCAAGACCACAACCGTCTCCCCTCCGATCCCAAGAATGAGAGAGCGAGCAAGGGCTGAGCCCAGCACCTCATGCCCCAGCCAAAATCTCGCAGTATCTGAGTTTCCCAAGAGAAACCCCCACCATCCTGGCCCCATCTTTTGTCTCTCTTAAGTATCCATCATTCAGGTCTCTTAGGCAACAAGTGGGAGTAAAATTCCCAAAGAGAAAGAAAAAAAATGTTAAAAAATCCTAGCCTCTGACAATGTCTGAGCATGAGTGTGTGTGAGTGAGGAGTAGAAAGGGGCGCTCATCTGTTCATTGAAGCTGCCTGCTGCAAAGGGACTCTGGTCCTGGCAGTTAAAGTTTTGGGTGGTGTGTGTGCATCTCCTTAAATGGTGTGAGAATGCTCAGGCAATGGCTTCTTTAACACTCTGGAGTCCTTGATTTCTGCTCCTGCTGGCCATAGTGCCCCTGTGCTCCTCTGAGTTTCTGGAGATGGGCCTGTGATGAGCTGATGGCCACCTGGGAGGAGCCTGGGAGAGTGTTATTGGGGCTCCTTCTCCTGCCATAGTCTCTCTGAGTTCCTCTGTAGGTGTGCAGTTGAGTTTTAATCACAAAACCAAATAGTGGTATAATTATTAGTTATGTTGGGGTTTCTCCATGTACGAATTGGTTGTGTTGTATTCACAGGAGAAAGTTAAATCAATTAATTTGTCTAGCATTGAGTGTTCCTGCAAAACTCTGAATGTATAATCATGGAATTACCCAGTCATTAAGGTTGGAAAGTGAAATAAACAGGGCAGGAGACTTTTTCTCCTTTTAATGCCTTTATTAAAAGTGATCAGCTCAGGATTGGGCAGCTCGGACGGGTCTGCAGTCTCCCGTCGTGTCTCCCAAGGCGACAAGGAGGAGGAGGATATGCGCAGCTTTGTCCACTAGGGGCAGAGCTGGGGGTCTGATCCTCGTGGGAGCCTTTAGGGTGTGATGAGCCCTTCTGATGTTACTCCTGCTGCCTCTCTTGGCCCACTCCCGGCGTCGGAACGACTCCCGTGCTCAGGGTGAGAGGGACTATGAAGGTGTTCCGCATCTCTGCAGGCTCAGCACTCCGTTCCTGACGTCCAGACATCACTCCAATCCCTCAACTCTTAATTGGCTTGTTGTTTTGGGGTCCTTTTTTAGCAAGCTAGAAGCAGTAGCTTCTCATGGCATGCTGGTCCTTCGGTTATTTTGCATATCCCCCCCCCCCCAAAGTCTCTTCTCCTCACTGTTCGGGAGGTCCCCACCCTTCACTGTCTCAGAGAAGGGCCATTAACTCGGCCCCAGCTTGGCTTTTACTGATACAAAAACAACTATTAACGACAACGACCCGTAACTACCATAACACAAGCAGCACCCCAGCAGCAACAGTGGTAACCTTTTACTCACAGAAAAAATGGGCAGAATTTTTGTTCATAACAGAAAGTGTGAGAAACGACTACTCACTTTAAAAATTCAAAAGGTTTATTAAACCTTAACAAAAATACAACAGAAGGACTACATAAGGAAAATCAGGTCTGGAAGCTGCCCTTGTAGCTGTCTACCACATGGCTGGCTCATCTTCAAGATGGATGCTCAGTCTTTTATACCCCTGGGGGTTGCATCAGCCAACCCTGGCCCCTCCCAAAGTCTGTCAGTCAACTCTTTGCTGTTTATTGGTGGAGACTGCTTTCTTGTAACTTGATTGTAGGTCAGGTGTTGTCATGGCACGCCCCCTTAGCAACAAGCTTTTCCATTCTGAACTGCCCCATGCAAGGGGCACATGTGCACGTACGCCTTCTTTCTACCTGTCCTAGGCAACCCAGGCTGTGATGACAACAATACGGGGGAAGGGGGGGGGGGGGGGAGGGAACTATGGGGAGAACAGAGGACATCTAAACTACAATAACATAACTATACATCACTAAAGCTTTTCTTAATATTCACACAATATTCATCCCCTAATTACGAGAGCCAATAATCACTTTATCCATCTATTACAGAAAAGACCATCAAGATCATCAAGTCCAACCTTTGAATGAATACCACCACGCCCACAAAATATCATGAAGTGCCACGTCTACTTGTTTTTTTAACAGTCCCAGGGATGGTGACTCTATCACTTCTCTGGGCAGCCCGTTCCAATGCTTAACCACTCTTTCTCTGAAGAAATTTCTCCTAATATCCAATCTGAACTGTAGCAGTGGGGAACAAAGAGACATGGACTCCCTTATGTATCCCAAGGAGACCTCTTTATTGTAGAAAACACCTTTCTTTTATACTTTTAGTTTCCACTGACATAATCAAAACTTAACAGAATAAGGGCACCCATTGGCTGCTCAGCTGCAGTGCTTCTGTCCACATGTCCTATCACCCAATCAGCTT
Organism: Passerculus sandwichensis; assembly: GCA_031885435.1. Lineage (NCBI taxonomy): Eukaryota > Metazoa > Chordata > Aves > Passeriformes > Passerellidae > Passerculus > Passerculus sandwichensis. The sequence continues at coordinate 1,674,390 of CM063166.1, read as the reverse complement.
CCCGTTCACATGCTGTCCATGTGTTCCTCCTCATAACTGCCTCTCATCCCCCAACCGACTTCCAACCTGCAGCTGTGCCGTCCCCACAGGGCCTTCTGGTGAACATAAGCCTTAACAACTTTAGGAATTATAACCCCATATCCCACACTGAACCTCCCCTCAACCAACTTGAGGCCATTTTCCCTTGTCCTATTGCTGGTTATCTGGGAGAAGAGACTGACATCCATTTGGCTACAGCCTTGTCCTGGTTTAGGGCAAATTTGGTAGAGAACCTCCAAAGGAGGGCCCCTCCGGAAAGCAAACCCACACGGCCCCTCCCCCCAACTGGTTCGGGAAAAATTCCTCGGAGAGAAGTGGAAAGAACCTGTTTATTTAACAGGCACAGCACCCCCCAGCACAGAAAATGAACAATACCAGATAACACCGCTCTGAGAAAGATGACAAAATCAGAAAGTCTCTTTCGGGGGTGGTTGCTCTGTTCTCAGTCCCTCCGGCGCTGGGGCAGCTGCTGCAGCCAAACGGTGCAAACCCTCGGTGTTCCCAGGTCCCAGTCCGGAGCAGGTTCGAGATGGTCACAGAAACAGGAGAGGAGAAACAGTCCAAGAAGGAATTTGGACTGTTTAGCTAAACTAGCTAATAAGCAGAAGCAGAAGCAAAAGCGAGAGCAGACAGCAAGCAAAGCAGAAAAGCCAAAAGCAAAAAGCAAAAACAGCCCTATGTACTGCCCGTCTCTGTGTCCCTGATAAGAGAAACCCAAACAAAACTTTCACTCCTCAGAGACAGTCTTAAAGGCACAGAACATCTGAATGGGGATACAAGCATCATAACCTCACCCCAGGACAAGCCTCCTTTCAGGCATTTGTAGAGGGCAATAAGGTCTCCCCTGAGACTCCTTTTCTCCAGGTTAAACCACTGCTCCTTTGGCTGCTTCTCACAGGACATGTTCCAGACCTTCCACCAGCTTTGTTCCCCTTCTCCAGACATGCTCTAACACCTCAATGTCCTTGTTGTAGTGAAGAGTCCAGAGCTGGGCACAGTACTCAAGGTGTGGCCTTACCAGTGCTGAATAGAGGGTTATGATCTCTTCCCTAGCCCTGCTGGTCACATTTTTTCTCATAGAAACCAGGATGCCATTGGCCTTCTTGGCCATCTGGGAACACTGCTGGATCATGTTGTTATAGGCAATCAATGAAAAAGTTGAATCAATAATAATAGCGAAAGATTTTATTTTCGTGACCGAAAATATGGTCTTTGATAGCCACAGTCAAAGAGACAGCATCGAGACTGGGATCGGCGCTGGATGAACCTTGATCTGACCTCTATTGCATTGGACCTCTTCCGTTCACGAATGCCATCTCCGGTGGGGCTGGTTTTATACAGTTTTTTCTGCCTGAGGCAGAGGTGCCCCTATTCCTTTTGTTACTCCGCATTCATATGCATGAAATTCATTTTCTCTGTACAGGGTTGGACAGTGCTGTTTCTGGGAGGTGGCAGGTGTTGATCATGTTATGGGAAATCTGGTATTCGGATGTATGTTATTGACAACTCTGGTTATCTTGATTGAAGATACTTATCAAATGCTGATCGCTCTTGAGTGTTCTCGGATGGTCCCAGGAAAAGCCCATCTCTGTACTGGCAACGCCTTTTTGCTTGCTAATGAGGTTTTCTTTCCTTGCTGCCATTGGGAGTTTCACAACTTCTATGTGGCAATCTGTCTCCAGACTGTCTGTGGTCTTAGGCTTTTCAGATTTTTGTTACATGTACAATTTTATTTTACAACTTTATTTTATACATATTTCATATAAGCATGAATTATCTTACATCACATATTACAATGTTCAGCTGGTGTTGACCAGCACTCTCAGGTCCTTTTCTGCTGAGCCACTTTCTAGACACTCTACCTCCAGCCTGTAGCACTGCAGGGGTTTGTTGTTATTGTGACCCAAGTGCAGGATATGGCACTTCACCTTATTGAACCTCATACCAGTGGCCTCGGCCCATCAATCCAGCCTGTCCATATCCCTTTGCAGAGCCTTCCTGCCCTCTAGCACATTGACATTCCCGCACAACTTGGTGTTGTCTGTGAACTTACTGAGGGTGCATTTGATTCCATTATCCAGATCATCAACAAAGATATTAAACAGGACTGGCCCAAATACTGAGCCCTGGGGGACCCCACTTGTGACTGGCTGCCAACTGGATGTCACTCCATTCACCACCACACTCTGGGCCTGGCCATCCAGCCCATTTTTTACCCAGCGAAGAGTGCACCTTTCCAAGCCACAGGCTGCCAGCTTCTCCAGGAGAATGCTGTGGGAGACAGTATCAAAGGCTTTACTGAAGTCCAGGTAATATGATAATGTTATCATTCTGCACAGAAAGAACAAATATGTTTCAAATACAAATCTGTTCTCTGAAGATTTGACTAGGAAATTGCAAAAAACACCAATCACTTGTTTTAAAATTTTAAAAGTTTAATAGTAATAAAATGGTTATAAAGATAGTAGTACAAATTAGAGAAATAAGAATTTTGACAATCAGACTTAGGACAATTGAGGACAATAAAAAAGCAAAGAATTACAAACATTCTGATGCTTTCCTCAAAAAAGCATGTCCACTAACAAAAGATGAACCCTTAAAAGCAATAGCCTCTTGCATATTCATATATCTCATACATGATGCAAACATTCCTTTCAAACTAGGGATTTTTCTGTTTATTGTCAACTTCTTACCTCATCTTATAAATCAATCATCCTGGCCCCTCAAAGTCTGGCTCTTCCCTATAAGGAGGCAATAACTCTTCTCTTGGATTTTTGGTGTCTTGGGGCTTTTAGCTCTCCTTGAGCTAGTTAGAAAAAGTATCTTACATCACATAGTTTCTGTAGCCTAAAACTATATTCACCAGACTACTTAAAATGATTAGTACATCACTACAGAAAAGGATTACTACAACATAACTTTCCAACATAACACATATAGTATTAATTTTAATATTTGCGAAAAGCCAATCATATAATATGCATTTTTCACAGAAATCAAATGCTGTTTTAGACAATTACACTGATAGCTGAGTTGTAAAAGTATTACAAGACTAGAGTAGATCTGTTGTTCTTTCTGTGCCCTTCCATGGACTTTGGATAGATGCATCATCATTAAAGCCTCATTTTCCTATTTGTAAAATGTGGATCACCTTTCACTTGCTGTTTATTTGGATTTTAAGGCCTTTGTGTCAGTGTTATGAAGTCTGTACAGAGCCCCTGTGTAAGGGCTGTGATTTCAAGTTTATATCCTAGTCTGATCCTCCCATGGTAAGTGCAGCTCAACATAGCTACAGACATACAGAAGTTGGGTTTATACAAAAAAAGGTCAGTAACTAAATTCAGCATGACCTACTTAAATCAAGCATACTGGGTTGCTAGATGCTAATGAAATTCAGTGTAAGGATCTATGAAGCAATAAGGAATGGAAATTACAGCAATCTGAGGAGGGGGTCACCTTCAGTTATATATTATAAAGCAAGTGTGTTAATGGAGAATGATTTGGATATTAATGTAATTGAAATGCTAAATAAGCATTCTGCATATTTTAAATCAGTGCATCAGAAGATTATGTCTACTGTTGTGGTTTGACACTGGTCAAATGCCAGGTACCTACTAAAGTCTCATGAGTTGAGGTAAGGACTGGGAGAAAATACTCTAAGGGCAAAACAGGTTCAAATTTAAAGGATGTGGTGGTTTGACATTGACAGGAAACAGGTTTTCTGGGAGGTTGTAGTCAAACCAATGGATGCTCAGATTTTGGTATTGGCACTTAGATTGACCACTGAGATTTGGATATGCCTCTGAGAACACACAGGGGTTAAAAGCAGAGCTGCTCCTCTGGGAGGCTCTCTTTGGATTTCCGGCAGGAGAGAGTTCGATCTCTCCCCCGGCCCAGCTGCTGGCTGGGCAGGGGGAGGGGAAAGCCACACAGCCTGGGAGAGGTGGTCCTGACCCTGAGGGGCCCAAGGGTGGAAGCATCGAAGAACTACTGAGACGTATTCCCCCCCCCCCCGCCCCTTCTGGGAGACAGAGAGAGAGACAGAGCCGTGCCTGGGAGTTACCTTGAAACTTGATAAACATGTGCGGCAGCAGGCAGCACAGCTGAGAAGGAGGATGGCGGGGGGAAGGAGGCAACGATGTGTCCAGCCGCTTGTGGGAGCTTTTAACCCCTTTGTGGACAATGAAAACTTTACAGAACATTAACCCTTCCTAGAAGAGAGATAAGAGTAGAGGATGAAGAAGGAAATGGGCAAGTGATGAAGGTCTGGGCCAGAGAGAGAGAGATGTTGGAGGAATGGAGAAGATGGAGTGGCATTTTTGCTGGACTCTTTTTTGTATAGCTATGGACAGAGCCATGTTTCCTTGTGATACAGAGACTGCGTCCAGGGGGGGCAATGCCCCAGAGCCAGGAGGGTTCAGTGTGGGTACCCCTCAGCCCCAGGGGGTGCAAAAATATGGGGGGGACAGATGTCCCAAAGTTGAGACTGTGCCTTTTTTGGAGTGGGATGAGGCATCTTTAAAAGAGGAAACTCTGGAAGCAGCCCTGGTCCATGCGCAGTGGTAAGAGCACTAAGCATGGAAAGAAGACATCACGATGGCAAATGATCTCTGGGCGGTGCCATGTGTGACAGGAAGCCCATGGCACAAAGAAGAACTCCTTTTCCTCTTGATGAACTGAGGATTGAGTATTCTAAAGGGTGGTGCTGGACCAAGAGTTGGTGATTTGGGAGATGTATTGTATTGGAATTTGGTGGGGGGATGAGGAAAATGCTTTTGTAAGGTTTTAATTTTCCTTGTGTGTGTTTTTTTTTTTTTTTTTCTTTCCTTGTAGTTTAGTTATTTTCTTGTAGTTTAGTTAATAAAGTTTTCTTTATTTCTAAGTAGGAGCCTGCTTTGCTTATTCCTGGTCACATCTCACAGCAGACACCAGGGAGAGGGTATTCTCATGGGGGCACTGGCATTGTGCCAGTGTCAAACCATGACAAAGGTATAAAGTAAATTTACTATTGACAGAGTCAGAGGATTATAATGAGAAGCAAAATAAGCCTTTAAAACACTTTTTTTTTCCCCAGTCCCTCCCTCTTTCCCAGTGACAGCTCAGGGGGACTGGGCATGGGGGTTTTGGTCAGTTTATCACTCAAAGTCTTTTCCTGTTCTCTCAGTGAAAGGAGTCTTTTTTTCTTGCTATACTGTGGGGTCTCTCCCATGGGCAAAGAGTCATCCCAAAACTGTTGTGGCATGGGTCACTCATTCACAGGGTGCAGTCTTTTAAGGATGGGCTGCTCTCGTTTGGAAGCAAGGGCCCTCTCTGTCTCTGGAAGCAGGGGCCCTCTCTATTGGGGTCTTCCACTAGACCACAGCTTTCCCTGGTATCCACCCACTCCACTGTAAGCACTTTTCCCATGGGCTGTTGTTATGGTTTGGGCCTGGCAAAGCCAGAGCCCCCATGAGTACACCTTCTCCCCGGTGTCTGCTGTGAGATGTGACCAGGAATAAGCAAAGCAGGCTCCAACTTTACCATAAAGAAAAGTTTATTAACTAAGCTACACACAAACAATTACTAAACTACACACAAAAGAAGAAAGAAAGAAAGAAAGAAAGAAGAAAAAGAAGAAAAAAAAAAAAAGAAAACACGAGGAAAATGAAAACCTCACAAAAAAAACACTCTCCCCCTCCTCCCCCCTAAATTCCCAATACAATACATCCTCCAAAATCACCAGTTCTGGGTCCAACACCACCCTTTAGAATGCTCAACCTTCAGTTCCTCAAGAGGAGAGGGAGTCCTTCCATGTGTCATGGTGACCTCTTCCGTCCTTGTCTCGGTGCTCTCACCACCGAACAGGGATCAGGGCTGCTTCCAGGGTTGTCTTTTTAAGGATGCTTTGTCCAGTTCCAGAAAAGCACAGTATCTCACCTTCTCACCTTTGGGACATCTATCCCCCCCATATTTTATATACCCCCTGGGGCCGAGGGGTACCCACACTGAATCTTCTTTGGCACTGGGACATTTCTCCCCCTGGACTCAGTCTCTGTATCACACGGAAACATGGCTCTGTCCATGGCTACACGAAAGAGTCCAGCATAAAATGCCACTCCATCTTCTCCATTCTTTCAACATCTCTCACTCTCTCTCTCTGGTCCAGACCTCCATCACTCGTTCATTTCCTTCGTCCTCCTCCACTCTTATCACTCGTCTAGGAAGGGTTAATGTTCTGTAAGGCTTTCATTGTCCAAAAAAAGGGTTAAAAAACTCCTCCAGGCGGCTGGACTCCTGGCTGCACCCCCCCCCCCCCATCTCCTCAGCTGGGCTGCCTGCTGCCAGCACATATTTACTGAATTTCAAGGTAACGACACAGGCTGCACTCTCTCTCTCTCTCTCTGTCTCCAAAAAGGGGGGGGGGGGGAATGGCTGCCCGATGTCTCTTGTTGCTCTCCACCCTTTCATCCTCCAAGGCCTCCTCACTCCCATCTCTGTCCAGGCCCAGGCCTACCACATGGCTGCCCCTCCCCCGCCCAGCAGCAGCGGCTGGACGGGGGAGAGATCCGTCCTCCGTCCCTCAAAGTCCCAAGAGAGCCTCCCAGGCCTGAAGCTCTGCTTTTAACCCCTGGGTGTTCTCGGAGGTGTGTCCTAAAACCCACTGGCTACACCAGGTGCCAGTATCAAAATCAAAGCACCCATTGGTTTGACCACAACATCCCAGAATTCCCACTTCTTCCTGGTCAAACCACCACAGCTGTGAGTGGATCTTTGCATCTCCCGTAGACTTAATGCATTACAGGGGGACAGCTTGTTTCACCATAGTCCTCACCATGGCTTGCAGAGGAATCTTAGCTCCAACACTTGAAGCACCTCCTCCCCTTCCTTTTTCTTCACTGACCTTGCTGCTGCCATGTTGTTTCCCCTGACATGTCCTCACTTCTTCCTCTTCTCTGACTAGAAGAAAAATTGTTGCTCGTGGGTACCATTGCCAACAAGTTCCACTAATTCCTACAGGATCTCACAGTTTTGTTTATTTTATCTCTCAGTATGTAGCTTTATTTACCAGCAGACTCTCAGTTTGTTTGTAAAGACAAGTCCCTCATTCCTTTCAATCCCTCCTCTTTTTTCTCAATAATTGTCTTTACAAACATTACTTATGATTGACTTAACTTTCTGTTCCTGGGTATTTTTTGGTTTTGCAATTATTTGCAGTGACATTTTCTGTCCCTTTGTAGCCATTTCCAGATCTGTAGGCATGGCTGCTACCTCCATCCCCTTGATCACATGCTGAATAGGTTGCACTAAGCAAGGGATCATGCATGGTAAAAAGATGAGACTTGCTACAGCACATGAAGAGCAAAAAAAGCATTTGATTAACCTATAGTCCACTAGGTAACCATGAAAACATGTCCCATTCCCATCTGTTCCAGTTTGAAAGCAAAACCAGTGAGAGACTCCAAGTCAGAAATACAATTTATTAGGAAAAGGGAAAAGAAAACCAAAATACATACAATAATACAAAAGAAAAACCACTGACAAAGTCAGAATAGAACCAGACACCCTGTTGGTCAGGGTGTTGGTAGCAGTCCAGTTGGATTGGTGGCTGCAGTCCTCCTTGAGTGGCAGATGTGGTTCTGTTGGAGCACTGATCCTGTAGAAAGGGTTCAGTCTTCCTCTAAAGATCCATTGGAAAAGACAGCCATTCTTCTGGGAATCCAGTGGAAAGACTGATTGCTCTGTCCCAAAACCCAGATTATATCCAGGTCGGGATGCTTAGCTCCTCCCCCCTGGGTGGAGCATCTCAGAATCGGCTGATATAGTTCTGAGTCATGAGGTGGGTCCTTGATTGCCCATTAAACAGAAATGGTTCCTGGAAGGAGTTATTTCTGAGTCATTGTGCAAGACATTGATGGGCCCATTAACAGGAGATAAGGAAAAACAATGCCCCTCCTGGTTTCAACAGCTCTTGAGGATGGGAAGAGAATACATTTTCTATTGCAACCTAGGACACCATCCTTTTCATGTTTGGACTGGTATATGAGCTAATTTTCTCATTCTCTTTGTTATTTGTTTCACCACTTTTCCATTGTCATCTATTTGCAATCAACAGTTAGAGTAATTTAATATTCCACACACTCCCCCTTCTTCTGTTAATAGATAATCTAATACCATCCAATGTGGAAATCTTGCAATTCTCATCTGAGTGGATTGGTCAGCAAGAAGGTCAAGAGCTGTAGCTGTCTGGCTAATTATTATTCCAAAGACAGCTTGTAACCTAATTATCTGATTTAAATTATAAATGGGTTCTCTGGCAGCTGATACTAATTCATTAGGATTCCTTGTGGCTGGTCTGTAGTGTTGTATGATTTGCTTGGGTGGCCATTCATCTTTTCTCCAATTTTGGGTGCTCCCTCCAGCTAGGGATGTATCGATTGACTGCTTTTCTCTAATTAGATCATAATATACCTTGATTCCTAACTGATTTCCCTGAACCTGTGGTAGCAAAAAGAACAATGGTCCAATATACCCCACATAATATATCCCTGACCAGTTTGGAGGTAACCTGTGATAGGCATGTTGGACACAAATCAAATAATGTCCTTTCAGAGCCCAGGTCCCATTGGCAAAGGGGCCATCCCAATTTTCATCATCAATTGGTGGGTCAAAATACAGCTTACTTCTTGGGCCTAACAGTCCCCCAACAATAGTTGCCCTGCCATAAGAATCACAATATTTGCATTTCCAAGCTCCCACATGAGGTTTCCACCTGCAGTTAAATCCCAGATTGATTTTGTTGGATGTGAACCAGAACTTATTATAAAGGGTGCGAGTTCCATTCCGGTGTTGCCACTTCCACTGGTAGTCAGAGACAACATGTGTCCTAGTTGTGGAATTATCTCAGGGGAAGATTAAAAATAGGTGGTCAGAAAACTTGTCCTTCCCTACTGCTTTACAGCCTTCAAAATCCCTTCAGTAATGTTTTAGGTTGCAAGATGTGGCTGGGGGGTGTGTTATTCTATTGCCATCTGTTAGAGGTGGGGCAGTTGTCTTCTGTTAATTTGGCCACTTGTTAAAACCAAGTAGGCCAGTTTTCTTTATCTCTTCCATGACCCATCCTCCCTCCTGGGAGATATCTTCTGTTCCTGGGCCACTGAGTCTCACTGCATGACTAATAAAATTACATCATCCTACTGTGAGATGCTCTGCCCAGGGGGAGGAATGAAGCATTCCTACCTGGATATAATCTGAGATTTAGAACACCAGAGACAGACTTTTCCCACTGGATTCCCAGAAAAGCACTCCACTAGATTCCCAAAAGAAGAATAGGCCCATCTATACCACCACTGGACCTTCAGAGGAAAACTACACCCTTCTACAGGATCACTGCTTCAACAGAACTACATCTGTCACTTCAGGAGGACTGCAGCCACCATCCAATTGGAGTGGAGTGCTACCAACACTCCGACCAACAGAGTGTCAGGTTGTATTCTGACTCTGTCACTGGTTTGTTGTTTTGGGGGGGGGGGGGGGATTGTACTACTGCATTTGTATTTTTGATGCTCCTAGTAAAGAATTGTTACTCCTATTCCCAGAGCTTTGCCTGGAAAGCCCCTTAATTTAAAAATTATAATAATTCACAAAGAGGGGGTTTACATTTTTCATTTCAAGGAAGGCTCCTGCCTTCCTTAGCAGACACCTGTGTTTTCAAACCAAAACAGGTAATTATGGTAGGGAACATCTTACCCAGCTAACATTACTGAGCTTAACATGTGTTTGATTCTATCTGCCTGGATATTTGGAACAATCATAAGGAGTGCAATTAGGGGTCCAACAGTCTAAACCCAATGATAAAGTCCAGTCATAAACACTTTTTCCCACGTATATGCCTCCTGTTCTATTTAGGTAATAAATGCCTTTTTCAGAAGAATGAAGCTGCCATGGACTTCTTTGCTGATCCCAAAATCCTGTCCCATTATGGACCTCACTCAGAGTGCTGACCCACCATTTAGGTTTGACTGGGCTGGCCACCCATAGCCAGTTTTCAGATCCTCCTGGCCCTCTGCAGACTCGACAATTGCTAAGGTTAAAGGTTTTTGCTACTTCTCCTAAGACTACAAAATTAGTGTCCCTCCTTTGGCCGAAACCTAACTGACAATATAAAGGTAAGATTAAGAAAAACATTCTAATGGTATAATCTAATTCCCTAATCTAATTTTCACACTGTCTTCCACACCACCTGTGGTAAGTGAAGGCACAGAAACAGTTGAATATAAAGAAAATAATTACACTGAAAATTAGCCCCCAATGACTCAAGATCCGAGAGGCAAGATGCCCATACAGACTATTGCAGCGGACAGTCTGTGGGTAGGCACTCAGGGCTTTCCCCTGATGTCAGCGCACTGGCTACTGCTCCGGTTCACTCCTGTGGAGAGTCAGCTGTGGCCTCTCATCCTGCTCCTCCAGCTGAGATGTCCAAATCTCCGGAGCTTTAGAGACTTTGACCCAAGTATGATGGGTCCACCTGTGTTCAGCTGTCTTGATGGCTGTTTCTGTGGTCAGTAACACTTGGAAAGGTCCACGCTACTTTGCCACCAGTGGAGCTTCTTTCCACTCCTTAACTAGCACTCAATCTCTTGGTTGGATGTTATGAACAACGAAGTCCAAAGGCAGGGTCTGTGCCAGCTGAGCTTCCTGTCAAAAAGATTTCACAAGAGACAGTATCCTGGCCACATATTGTTTTAAATATACATCACTTGTTTTCATCCCTCCCACTAGGTTGAGAATTATAAGGGTAAGGAATTCCAAACATCAGTTCAAAGGGAGATAATTGAATATCTCCCCTGGGTGTGGCCCTTATTCTTGTTAAAGCCAATGGCAAAAGCCATTCCCATGGCATTTTAGTTTCTATGACCAGCTCCAGTCAGTAGCCATGTTGCTTGAATTTGTAATGTCTCTTGGGATGGAGGCCTTCATGTGGTTCTGGTCTCTAGGCTTTTCTGAGGTTTCAATACCTTTCTGGTCACTAGGATTACTGTCTCTAACACATAGTTTTTACAGTAGAGGGGCGCGGATTAGAATAGCTATTGTGCTGGGCTTGGTGATAATGATTTATAGGGCATTTGCAAAGAAACTGGAGTCTATTTATGATATGTATGGTTTATGGTTTCTTCATCCTACCCTGCGTCCCAGTACCAGTAGTAGGTTTTGGGAATTTATTAGTAATTGCACCCGGTTTGTTAGAGGAGGAGCAGGGGATGAGGCTTTCCAGCCTTTCCTTTCCTTCTTCTCCTTTGAATCTGTTACATCACTATTGAAGAATGTTCAGTTTCCCCTGAATGTTAGAGACCATCTTTCTGGTATTTAATCTGGTAAGCTTGCTCTATACAGTCTGCAGCTTCTCTAGAATGAGGGCTGAGATGTCCAGAGAAGCTGATGAGACCCCTGACCCAGAAGTAGACCCAGGCGTGGAAAATCCTGAGTGGTGTGGAGAATGGGAAAAAATGGGCCAAACCCTGAAGGAATTTTCTGACCCTGTAGCCTGGGATTTTCCACGTGAACAAGTTCAGAACCCAGTTGAGGTGGGGAAATACCTGAAAGAGAAGTGCCATGATGACTCTAAGGAGAAAAAGCTCATTGCAAGAAGCTGGGCCTTGGCCTATGCTTATCACACACTGCTAGATACTGTAGGGCAGCAGACAGAGGAAGGGGTGCAGAGAGATAAATCAGCAGCTACCCCAGCCACTCAGGCTGTAGCTAAACCAGACAGTAACCCTAAGCCACTGGCAGTTGTCGTGGGAAAGAAGCACACAAGCAAAACCAATCGGCCAGTGACCGACAATGATGATCCGGGGCAAGGACCCTCAACACCAATTACTGATACAAAAGCCAAAGTTAAAGCAACTGACACAGGATCAGAAGCTGCTATTGAATCCTTTTCCCTGAAGGATTTTCATGACCTAAGAAGGGATTACACTCGAAGACCTGATGAATCAATAATTAGTTGGTTAGTCTGTGTTTGGGATGCTGCAGGTGAGGCTATAATTTTGGATGGTAGTGAAGCGAGGCATTTGGGATACCTGTCACATGATCCCATCATCGAGCAAGGAATGATGAGGGGGGCTAACCCTCACAGCCTCTGGGCACAGGTCCTGGAAAGTGTAGCACAAAGATATCTGTGTGCAGATGATCTCTATATGCAGCAAACCCAGTGGAAGACCATAAAACAAGGGATCCAATGCCTGAGAGAAATGGCAGTGGCAGAGGTTGTCTTCTCAGATGATGTAAACACTGTAAATCCAGACTTGGTACCATGTACATCTGTGATGTGGTGAAAATGTGTATGACTTGGGCCACAAGAATATGCTTCTGTTTTAGCAGTAATGAAGCAGGATGACAGTGAGGAGACTGTGCTTGATATGGCAAAGAAGCACTGAGCATATGCAGATTCTGTACATGGCCAAACACGTGCCAGAATTGCAGTGGTGGAAACATGTCTGCAGAAATTAGTTATCCATTCAAGGGCACCGTGTTGTTGTTTTCTTGTTATTTGCTCAAGGACGCAGTGTTGTTGTTTTCTCGTAAGGAAAAGGCTGAAAACTTACTGCTTACATCTGCTTTTTTACTGCTTAACCAGCTGTATATGATCCTGGCCTTTTTCCTCAAGCCACGTCTGCACAAAACTCTCCACAGGCAAGACTCAGAGAGGAATCTCCACCAACAGGGAAGCAGCTCCAGTGGCCTGTAACCAAACTGCCATATATGATGATGATGACGATATTTTCGATCCCCTTGAAGGCACCTCCAATACATATGCCCAGGGAAAGAAGGATAACAAGGCTTAGAGGGGCCCTGCCTCTGGCCAAGCAGCGGCTAGGGAAAACTGTGTTTTTTGGACTGTATGGATTTGTTTACCTGGCACATCTGAACCACAAGAATACAAAGCTTTGTTTGATGCTGGTGCGCAGTGCACATTAATCCCATCGAGACACGTGAGGGCAGAATCTGTTTCTATTGCTGGTGTGACAGGGGGATCACAGGATTTTACTTTGGTGGAAGCTGATGTGAGCCTGACTGGAAATGAGTGGAATAAACACCCTATTGTGACTGGCCCAGAGGCCCCATGCATTTTAGGCATAGACTTCCTCTGAAGTGGGTATTTCAAAGACCCAAAGGGACTCAGGTGGGCATTTGGAATAGCTGCTGGAGAGACAGAGGGCATCCAACAATTGAACATCTTTCCTGAACTATCAGAAAACCCATCTGCAGTAGGACTCCTGAAGGTAGAAGAGCAACGAGTGCTGATTGCCACCTCAACAGTGCACTGCCAACAGTGTAGCAGACTCCATAGAATTGACTAGGACTCCGTGGAGGGCTGAGACTTAACAGTAGGAATTGCTGAGTCATAATGAGATAGCAAAATAAGCTCCTGTCTCCCGCCTCTTGGACCCTAGCTTATCTCTGTAACCCCATAGGTCACTTTCCCCTAACCCCTACTATTGGACAAGTTTGGATCCCTCTGTACCCTATAAAAAGGGGCTGTTTTAGCCCATTTGGCAGAAGAAGAGCCATCGCTAGAACCCTTCACAGATCCCTCAATAAAACCATCACTGTGGAACCCCCAGGATGATTTCTTCTCCTCTCTCACGTCTGCTTCTCCCCCTAGCCCACAGGCGCCTTAGCAATCAAGCAAAGAGTTGGAAATCCTAAGACAGCTGATAATCACTAAAGAGCTGAAATCCACTAAGCTTGCTTAAGGTAGCCACGGCTACAAGCAGCCTGGGTATTTGGACACTGTCTCCAAGAGGGACTGAGCTATCCGGATAGGACTGCCTTGCTCGGGGGCAAAGCCTGCTCTGCAGGCAGGGGACTTTACGACAGTACCGAACGAATCGAGATCCCATGATTCCCATCCATAAAATGATCCGTGAACTGGAGAGTCAAGGGGTGATCAGCAAGACCCTTTCACCCTTCAACAGCCCCATTTGGCCTGTGCATAAATCTGAAGGATAATGGAGATTGACTGTGGACTACCATGCATTGAATGAAGTGATTCCACCACTGAGTGCTGCTGTGCCAGACATGGTGGAACCCCATTATGAGCTGGAGTCCAAGGCAGAAAAGTTGTATGCTACTATTGACATTGCCAATGCATTTTTCTCCATTCCTCCAGCAGTAGAATGCAGGCCTCAGTTTGCCTTCACCTGGAGAGGCGTGCAGTACACCTGGAACCGACTGCCCCAGGGGTGGAAGCACAGTCCTACCATCTGCCATGGACTAATCCAGGCTGCACTAGAAAAGGGTGAGGTTCCAGAACACCTGCAATATATTGATGACATCATTGTGTGGGGGAAGACGGCAGCAGAAATGTTTGAGAAAGGAGAGAAAATAATCCAGATTCTCCTGAAACCCGGCTTCACCATGAAGAAGAGTAAAGTCAAGGGACCTGCTCAAGAGATCCAGTTTCTGGGAGTGAAGTGGCAAGATGGACGGTGCCAGATTCCCACCCATGTCATCAACAAGATCACAGCAATGTCTCCACCATCCAGCAAGAAGGAATCACAAGCTTTGCTAGGCGCCATAGGTTTTTGGAGAATGCACATTCCTGACTACAGTCAGATTGTGAGCCCTCTCTACCTGGTCACCCACAAGAAGAACAATTTCCAGTGGGGCCCTGAGCAGCAAAAAGCCTTTGCCCAGATCAAGCGGGAGAATGCTTATGCGGTAGCCCTTGGCCCAGTCAGGACAGGACCAGATGTGAAGAATGTGCTCTACTCTGCAGCTGGGGAACCATGGTTTGTCCTGGAGCCTTTGGCAGAAGGTGCCTGGGGAGACTCGAGGCCGACCACTAGGATTTTGGAGTCAAAGCTACAGAGAGTCTGAAGCCAGCTATACTCCAACAGAGAAGGAAATTTTAGCAGCCTATGAAGGAGTCCAAGCCACCTCAGAGGTAATAGGCACTGAAGCACAACTCCTCCTAGCACCCCGACTACCAGTGCTTGGGTGGATGTTCAAAGGCAAGGTTCCTTCCACTCACCATGCCACCAGTGCTACATGGAGCAAATGGATTGTTCTCATCACACGGTGTGCCCGTATTGGAAAACTGAATCACCCTGGGATTCTGGAAATAATTACAAACTGGCTGGGAGGTGAAAATTTTGGTCTCGCTGAAGAGGAACAAGATGTGACACATGCTGAAGAAGTGTCACCATATAACCAACTGTCAGCGGAAGCAACATGATGCCCTCTTTTTACTGATGGTTCTTGCTGCATTGTGGGAATGAACTGGAAGTGGAAAGAAACAGTATGGAACCTCACACAACAGGTCGCAGAAGCTACTGAAGGAGAGGGTGGATCAAGCCAACTTGCTGAACTCAAAGCTGTTCAACTGGCCCTGGACATTGCTGAAAGAGAATAGGCCTAAGCTCTACCTCTACACTGATTCATGGATGGTAGCCAATGCTCTGTGGGGATGGCTGGAAAGGTGAAAAGAAGCTAATTGGCAGTGTAGAGGAAAACCAATTTGGGCTGCTGAAGAGTGGAAAGACATTGCTACCAGTGTAGGGAGGCTACCTGTGAAAGTCTGCCATGTAGATGCCCATGTCCCTAAGAGTCGGGCCAATGAGGAACACCAAAACAATGAGCAGGTAGACCAGGCTGCAAAGATAGAGGTGTCAAAGATAGGCTTAGAGAGTGGCCTGGCAGATTGACTACATCACACTGCCCCAGACATGCCAAGGCAAGCACTATGTGCTGACTATGGTAGAAGCCACCACAGGATGGTTGGAAACCTACCCTGTGCCTCATGCTACGGCCCGTAACACCATCCTCAGCCTTGAAAAGCAGGTCCTTTGGAGGCATGGTACCCCTGAGAGGATTGGTTCAGACAACGGGACTCATTTCAAGAACAGCCTTATCAACACCTGGGCTAGGGAACATGGCATTGAGTGGGTGTACCATATCCCCTACCACACACCAGCTGCAGGGAAAGTGGAGAGGTACAACGGACTGCTAGAAACCACCTTGAAAGCATTAGGTGGGGGATCTTTCCAAAATTGAGAGCAGCATCTGGCAAAAGCCACCTGGTTAGTCAACACCTGAGGCTCTACTAACCAAGTGGGCCCTGCCCAATCTGAGCCTTTGCATAAAGTAGATGAAGACAAAGTCCCAGTGGTGCATGTCGGAGGTTTTTTAGGAAAGACAGTTCAGATCAATTCTGCCTCGAGTACAGACAAACCCATTCATGGGGTTGTCTTTTTTCAGGGACCAGGTTGCACATGGTGGATAATGCAGAAAGATGGAAGAACACAATGTGTACTCCAGGGAGATCTGATTGCTGTCTGAGAACTATGTGTAAATATCACTGTTTGCTGAATGTTACTGCCATTGTCTGTGTATAGCTGTATATTGGATGTGTAATGTATGTGTTTGTAGACTTAGAATATATATTAGTTTTGGTAGTAAGCTGAAGATATGTGGATAAGGGGTGGAATGTTCTGGGTTGACTACATGATGCTTTTATCACCAATCATCTGTTCTGTTTATGCTGAATAATAAGTTTTGCACCTTTAAGACTTGTTCCAGAGAGTGAAGGGGGGAGAGAAGCGCGCAGTTTGTTTTCAGACACTGCACTCAGTCCTCCACATTCCTGCTCCTGGACTGTTATGGTCTGCAGATGGACAGACAGCGGGACAGAGCTCTCCTTTGTTTTAGTTAGTTTTAGCCAGCTGAGGCAAAGAAGTTCCCTGGACCATGGGGGTGTTTTTCCCTTTTCTTTGGACCTGTTTAACCTGCTCTGGACTGAACACCCAGAAGAGCACCAGCAACTTGCATCTGTGGCCCACCGGGCCGGGCCTGGGCCATGACATTTCCAGCACTGGAGGGACTGATAAGAGACTGAATGAGCCAAGTTGCAACCCAGGGAGGGGACTTTTCTGAGTTTGTCATCTCTTTTGGAGCAGCAAGAGGTTCTATTGTTTAATAAACAGTTTCCCACTTTTCTCTAAGGAGGTATTTTCTCCCAAAACGGTTGAGGGAGGAGCCAATTGAATCTGCTTTTCTAGCAGAACCCCTTTGGGGGTTCTGTCCCAAATTTGCCCTGAACCAGGACAAGGTGTTTCTTTATTTCTCCATTCATTCTTTCAACCCAGCCTGAACTCTGGGGGTGCCACGGGGTATGGAGGTTCCATTGTATCCCTAAAGCAGTCATAACCCCTTGAAGAATTTTTCCTACAAAATGAGCTCCCCTATCTCAATCTATTGCTTCCACAATCCCATATCTTGGAATTATTTGTTCCAAAAATACTTTAATAACTGATCCTGTATTTGCAGAAACAATTGGAAATGCTTCTGGCCATCCTGTTAGCTGACATACTATTACCAGAAGATATTTAAATCTTGCCACTCGGAGCATTTCAGTAAAATCTACCTGGCATCTCTGGAAGGGATGTACAGCTCAAGGTCTCCCTCCCCTGACAATTTTCTTTATAACTCTGTCATTGGTTTTAGCACAAATCAAACAACCCTCAACAGCTCACTTTGCCAAAGTAAAGACCCACAGCAACATACATCTTCAGGAAGGCTTCTGCCAGTCCTCGGGAGCCCCAAAGACTTCCTTCATAAAGTTGTTTTAATATTTGCAAGGCCAGAGCTTTTGGTATCCACTGTTTACCATCCCTTGTAAAATCAATTATACCCTCTTTCCTCTGCCTCACTCTTTTTAATTATCTCAAGCTCCTGTGGTGGAAAAGACAGTTTCTCTGGCAGTGGTGAGGTTACTGGGAGCAAGGGGAGGATCTTAGAGATTTCTGGCAAAAATGTAGCTTTCCAAGCTTCTTCATCAGCCAGTTGGTTACCTCCTCTGAGCACCCTGCCTGGTGTCCCCTGACGTGTATAATTGCCATCCCTTTTGGTAAATTCACCACCTCCAATCGGCAAGAAATTAAGCTCTCGCGAGCTAATATTTTTCCTCTTATGAAAAATTGAGTTCACTCCTTAGAACTTTTAATAGTTTAATAATATTAGGATAAAAGAAGGACAATATTTCCAACTCTGGGGTGCTCCTGGCCAGCAGCCAAAGAACACACACCAGGTGTATTCAGACAGTGTTATCTTTGTACTGTTATATCACTGAGATACATTCATATCCATGTGTTTCATGCATTATTCAAACATTCTTGTGAAATTTCTGATGCTTTGGGAACTCCTTTTTTTGACTTCTTCACATTCCGGCTTATCTGCCCGACATCCTGTGTGTCAGGTCAATATATTTTATTTCTTCTTGTGTCTCCATCCTGCTGTTTCACATCCTCTGATAAGGACTTAGTATGTCCTCCTTAAATTTAACATGGTATTCTCTAATTATCCTGCAGTGCTCTGGTTTATGTCACGCTTATCTTATTTTGGACAGGTTGTTCAGTGGATGGCCTTACACTGTTTTTAGTTACACAAAAGCCTTTTGTACATTTTATGTTTTGCTAAGGTCTATAATACAATACATTCATCACACTATTATTTCCATAAGCAATACATAGATATTATATTCATTACACTACTATTTCTATGTGCAACACAGTGCATACTTAAGCTGATAGACTATATTATATTAAGAAGCATCTAAAAAAGAGTTATAATGAATACTATTTCTAAATAGTTATAATGTCACTGTTGAGTCAGAGATGACACGTAGTCAGATCAGAAGGCAAAGTGGCAAAAGGCCTTGTTTAGTTCATCCTCTCTTCTTTTATAGCTTAGTTCACTACAGGTGGACCTGATTGGTCATTTAATCAATACATTTCACATGATTGGCTAATTAAGACAACACCCCTTGGGAGTAAACAACTTGTTACAAATACCAGGTGAAGATCATTTAGAATTCTTTCTCTCCAGCTCCCTAAAGTTTCCCAGACCGATTCATGGGAAAGCTTATCTAGTTTTCTCTAACCAGACTCTTGCATCCACATTATAATCACTAACAACATGCATAAACTAATACATAAATGTGAAAGCAAATATTATCTGGTCATTTTTTACACCCTGCAGGTTAATAAACCTCTTTCTTCCCATAATTTCCCAAATGCATGTATCATCCCATATGCATATTTAGAATCAGTAAAAACATTCACTATGTTGGCCTGGTATAATTCACAGCCTCTCGCTGATGCCTCAGGTTTTAGCTTTTATATTTTTCAGATTCTGTTCTGCTTTAGCGTACAAGTCTAGGCTTCATATTAGGGGATAGTAAGCTCTCTCCACAGAATAGGTAGACAAAAAAATTCCTTGTCTAGCTGGGGACCCAAGGACAGCTGATCCAGATCTCAGGCCCAAGAGCATAAACAACAGTGGACCAAAGAGACAAAACAAGAAGGATGGGACTTCATGGGCTAAAGCTGTAATTGGACAATTACCTCCAATATGCTAATGGGCCAAAACTTATAAAAGTGTGACCACATTGAAATAAACAAATAGGGCCAGGAGACTTCTTCTCCTGTGTAATGCCTTTATTAAAAAGTGATCAGCTCAGGATTGGGCAGCTCGACGGGTCTGCAGCGTCCGTCGTCTCTCCCAGGGCGACTCACAGGAGGAGGATATGCTCAGCTCTGTCCACCAGGGGCAGAGCTGGGGATCAGATCCTCTTGGGAGCCTTTAGGGACTCTTCCTGATCCCATAAGATGTTGCTGCGGTCCGGATCTCCAGACCCCCCAGTCCTGGCTCGGGGGATCTCGAGGACAGGGTGAGGAACGATGAAGGTTTCCCGCATCTCTTGCAGGCCCAGCACTCCGCTCCTCACATCCAGACATCACTCCAGTCTCTCAACTCTTAGGTGGCTCGTTGTTTTTGGGGTTTCTCCATGAGTTTGGAGATGGGGGTCCCACAAAGCATTCTGGTCTTGCGAGTCACTTTGCATAACCCCCCCCACCTTCTCAGGTATCTTCCCTATTCTGAGAAAGGTAAAACTTAGCTTCGGGCAAGGTCCCCACCCAGGAGAAGGGCCATTACCTCGCCCCAGCCAGGGCTTTTACGAATACAAAAACAACCATTAACGACAACGACCCGTGATTACAATAACAAAACACACAGAACTTGGGCAGGGCCAGTGGTCTGGCTGCCTTTTTGAAACTTTTTCTCATAAAAAAAATATTAACCGAGTTTTTGTTCATAACAGTCCCCCCTCTTTTTCTTTGATCGAGCTTAAACTCTAAGCTCGCATCAACTCCCGATTTTTGTTTTGAATCTACTATAAATCTCTTGTGCACTTTGGTAATCATGGTTACTTAACCTTGTTACTTTCCTTGGTTTCTTCAGGTTTGTCTTCACGGCAAACACTATTTTACTGAAACAGATAAATAAGCATAGCAAAAATAGCAATCCTCCAAGTACACACACAGCGAGAAAAACTACCTTTTCCCACACATCCTTTTTGAAAATCTCCAGGTTCTCCCACCCACTGGGATCAAGTGTAGGAGTTTGATCTTCATTATTTACACATGCTAACCTTTTTATTTCGTTTGAAATGTTCCTAATAATTGAATTCCTTATTTTTAATACTGCCTGGAGCCGGATAACTTTGTTTAACATAGATATTGGGATCCGAATTTGGCTTTTACAATTTTGGATTTTCTCAATTTCTATTTCACTGTGCCTGTTCTGTTTAATTTCTCCCAAATCATTATATATAGGAACTCCCAAACTTGATCCAGTTTCTTTGGGTAATAAGAAAATTGGTTTTATCACTCCAGCGGTGCAGCTGCCAGACAAGATCAAATCTAGGGGTTTAAGGCTCCCCTGAAATGTGTTCCTAAAGGGGTTTATCTCTTTTCCAGTACACTCATATAAATACTTGTAACAAACAATTTTTCTTACCATTTTCACCATTTCTTTGCTTTTTACTAGATCTGCTGAGCTTGTTTCAGCAGTATCCCATTCAAAGCACAACCAGGCTTCCCCTATAGGGCACTCTCCTAGGAGTGGCTGTCTAAAAGTGGCAGTATTGTATACTATCCAATACACTCTCTTATTTTTTTGATAAAAGACCAATTGGGAGAGGTTAACACAATCAGGGTTAGAACTGATGTGGACTCTCGACAAGGAGCTCACTTCCTCCTCACAGAGGGGTTGGTAGCATTCACTGCATGGCTCAGCTGGGCTCCCCTGAGCACCACCAGCAATCAGAGCCATCAGCACTACCCTTCCCAAGAGTCCGGTATGGGTCATCTCACACAGCCTGCCCACCCGGCCTTGCCTCTTGGGGAACTTTACTGAGGAAAAGCTTCCAAGCTCTTTAGAGTCCCTTCTACCCGCTTCTCTGGTTAAACCTCTCTTGGTCTGTTCCCTGCCAATTTTGGTTTCCCCTCCCAGGGGAGTGTTCTGTAGAGGATTAACCTGGAGTCTTTAGAAATAAATTGGGGAACTTAACCAGAATTACTTATTTACAGTCTTAAACTTTTTACCAACATAGTTTACACAGAACAGTCTTAAAACATTTTAAGCAATATTAGAACTCTTAACAAACAATTTTTTTCCCACACAGTTCAGTCTTTTTGACTCTTCCTTCTGAGAGTCAACTTTAAATCCTTTGGTCCTTTTACTACAGTGTACTCAGGTGATTTAGCTTGTGAAGCAGATGAATCTCGTCCAGCGCCGGGGGGTGAGAGTGGTGTAGACTCTGGTCCAATGCCAGAGGGGGAAGCTGATGTTGGATCCAGTCCTGTACCTGGGGGTGAGACTGGCCCTTTTATTCTTGAGATATGAGTCCAACCTTTTTCTTTGGTCCGCACAGCTGAATTTGTGATCAGGAGCACCTGGAAGGGGCCTTCAAATTTAGGCATTAATGTTCCCGTAGTCCATGATTTTATCAAAACCCAATCTCCTGGACTAATGTTGTGAACTTTTGTGTCGAGAGGGGAAGTTTGAGGAAGGTATCCTTTCTTTCTAAGTCCCTCCAGAGTTCTTCCAATTATTTCTAAATACTTTCTGGTAGCTTCTTCCCCTTCCAGATAGTCTCCTGTGCTATAAGGTGTTAACAAGAATGGCAGCCCAAACATCATTTCATAAGGTGAAATTCTTATGTCAGCCCGAGGTCTTGTTCTGATGCGCAATAGTGCTAGGGGCAAACACTTCAGCCAATTCATCTTTGTTTCCTCAATCAATTTAGTTAATACATTTTTGAGAGTTTTGTTCATTCGCTCCACCCTCCCAGAACTCTGGGGGTGCCACGGAGTATGCAACCTCCATTTCATTCCTAAAGCCTCAATTATATTTTGTAATGTTTGGGACACAAAATGTGGACCTCGGTCTGAGTCTATGGTGTTCACAATACCATATCTGGGGATAATATTCTCTAGGATTGCTTTTGCAACGACTTGAGCTGTTTCCCTCCTGGTCGGGAAGGCTTCTACCCAGTGTGTGAGATGATCAACTATAACCAGTAAATATCTGTATCCTTGCACTGGGGGCATTTCAGTGAAATCTATCTGTATGCTTTGGAAGGGTCTCAAGGCTAATTCCCTTCCTCCAGGTGCTACTTTTCTCATAACTTTCTGGTTCACTTTTTGACAAATGATACACCCTCTGGTAACAGCTTTAGCCAGGCTATATACCCCGATGCATAGGTTATTTCTTAGGAAATGATCACATAGTCCTTGGACTCCCCAGTGAGTTAATTTATGTAGTTCTGTTAGCACTGTCCGAGCCAGTGCTTTATTCAAAAACACCCGTCCATCTGAGGTTAACCACTCTCCCTGTTGTCCTTGATGTAACTTTAAATCTTTTATTGCTTCTAATTCTTCTTCACTAATTATAGGTTCCTCCCCTTTTTCAGGTGTCGTTTTGTCTTCAAAATTTTTACTGGGTCCCCTGGTTCTAGAGCTGCTTCTTTGGCTATCTGATCAGCCAGTCGGTTTCCTTTAACTTCTAAACTGTATCCTCTTTGGTGCCCCTTTATATGGACCACTGCTATTTCTATAGGTTTTTGTAGGGCCTCTAGTACTGATCGGACTAGGTTCTCACGGGCTAAGCGCTTTCCCTTTGAACTTAAATACCCACGTTCCTCCCATATTTTCCCAAATGTATGAACTGTCCCATATGCATATTGGGAGTCCGTATAAATGGTTCCCCGGTCCCCCTTCAGTAAGTCGAGTCCCCTTTTCAGGGCATATATTTCACAACTTTGGGCTGACCAGCTTGGGGATAGTTTCCCTTTTTCTGCAATTTGTAATGTTTCTCCATCTATAATGGCATAACCTGAAGCTCTTTTTCCATTTACTACCCTCGAAGAGCCATCTATGAATAAGCATCTTCCAGTTGCTAGAGGCTGATCTTCCAAATCTTCTCTTACTTGGAGATAAACTGTCGCAGACATTTTTCCACAGAAATCCTTTCTTTCAGATTTCTGTGTCTTCTGGAAGGCAGAGGCCTCAGAAGAGAAGGTAAACAATTGTTATCAGCTGCTGTGGAATGCAACAGGGACACCTTGATTGGTTCATTTCCTATGTTTATAATTAAGGGCCAATCACCAGTGCAAGCCAGGGGACTGAGTCCCTGGACACAACTTTGTTTGGGATTCTTTTCTATCTATTCTTAGCTTAGCTAGCAGCTCTGCAAACCTCTCTCTATATTCTATGTAGTATAGTCATAATGTATTATATATCATATCTTAATAAATCAAGCCTTCTGATCAAGAAACAAGATTCATCGTCTCTCTATCACCAGCTGTGCCCACACAGGCACAGCAACATCTGGTGACCCCTCGTGTCAGAGCAAAAATTAATCTAATAAGACCAGAGGAGCAAAATTGCTGCACTGGGTAAAAATCCTGTATGTGTAGCATTGGATGGTTGCTTTGAAGTGACCACAGAAGTGGATTCAAGCCAGGAGCTGAAGAACTGAAGATCCTGATATGGACAGAGTTCACAGCCAAGGCTGACCACAACAGGAACTTTCTTCTGGAAAATCATCAGGAAACATGGTAGACAAGAACAGCACACCTGCAGAGCTGGCCAGAGAAAGCTGGACTCTTTCAAAAGGTACTGTTCACTTTTCTATCCCTGATGAGCCAGCCCTTCGTAGTTTGTGGCTGTTTGTATGGCAGACCCATGCCTTGCCAGAAGAGATTCAATTCTCCCCTTCAGAGGAAAAAATTATGGCCCTCTGGAAATATTGGTGCAGGGAAGACGGTTTCCTTTTGTCAAAAACAGATATCTATGAATTCTTTCGATGGGCAAAACTTTTTGGGTTCTTTACTGAAGTTCTGTATGCTTTAGATGCTTTTGTCTGGGAGTGCATGGACTCCATTTTCCAGTTCGTGTGGAACAAGGGACGTGTCCTGCCTTCTATCTACCCAGCATTTATAAAGCTTTTCCCAGTTCTGAAACGCAGAGCAGCTCTTTTTCCATGGATCTCTAATTGTTATGCCCAGGCTCCGTTTCCACCGCCTTTGGCAGAAGACCCGATGGGGGAGGACATTTTTCTTCCCAGCCCCCCCTGCTTCACGGCGCGGGGGGGCGAAACTTCGCGGCGCGAAGAAGTTTTTTTTACTCTTGCTCCGGAGCATGCTCAGATGGAGTGTTCTCCTTCCCCCCCTTCTCTCTCTCCGGGGGGATGGGAGTGGCCGCTCAAGCCAGCGCCGGCCTCTCAGACTCCGCCTTCAGACATGGGGGCGGCACCGGTGTCTGAGGTTTCCTCCATGGCCCTGCCAGAGCCGTCACTCCAGGAGATCCCGTCTCCGCCTCTCCAGGCTGTCCCGCCCGCCCTTTCACCGGCCTGCCCGGCCCCGCAAGAGCCAGTCCCTGAGCTGTTGCTAGGCGACGAGGACGCGTCTCCAGCTTCCGGCTCAGCGTCGGAGAAGGCAGAAGAGTCAACACTGTCGGCGATTGACCTGTTGCTAAGCAACGGCGACGCTCCGCCGTCTCTCCCAGCTCCGCTGCTGCCGGTTTGTGCTGCGACGGCGACTGCGACTGCACCTCCGCAGCAGACCCCAGAGTCAGCGGCAGAAAACGGCGTTGAGCCCGCGGGACCCTCGGAGCAGCCCGCGGCTGATCCCAGTCTCAGCGCGGTTCCCTCCCCAGTTCCGGCTCCCTCCCCGCTGCTTCCACCGGACGTCCCAGCAGTCGCCCCGGCGGGGGCCTCTCCTTCCGTGGAGCGGGGGCTGCCCGCCAACTCACTGTTGTGGCAGTCCAGTTGCCTGTTTTTAAGATCAGCATTCTCGGCGGATTGGGGGGTGGTTTTTCGGGGATTGTCCCATGGAGGCCGCCGCCTCTCTTGTGCCCTAGTGGCATGGGGGGGCAGATGCATCCCGAGATCCCTGCCTCTGGTCCCCAGCCCGGAGGGGATGGGGATGATGCCAGGGGGCGGATGAGAGACAAACCCGATGCATTGCAGAGGGAGAGGGCACAATTGGAGGAGACCATAGCTGGTTTGCTGTGGGGAGCAAACATCTCCAGACCCCGGATGGGATTTCTGGGGAAGGCTTCTATTTCCCTGCTGCTGGCATGCCTCAGTGGTTTAGGGGAAAGGAAGCGTCTCACTACCCGTGCTGCCATTGTGCTGGCAGCAAAGTTCAGGCCTGCGGGAATGCAGAGCCTTCCTTATAAGTTTGGCCTGGGCCGTTGGGCTCAGGAGGTTCCTGGGCCAGGGGCATCATTTGGCCTCTTGATGATTTTGGGAATTCTGGTTTCTCCTACTGGTCCGGGTCCACCTGTTGTGGGCCAGTTTTGGGGTTCCTGGTCCGGCATGGGCCAGGGGCCTTTCCTTCTCTGGCACTGCTCTGCCCCTGGCTGCTGCTCTTTTGTTTTTCGGGTCAAAAAAAAAAAAAAAAAAAAAAAAAAAAAAAAAATTTAAAAATTAAATAAAAAAGATTGAAAATACTGGGCAGCAGCTCTGAAGCGCTGAAGCATTGAAGGGCCAGAAAGGACATTCCAAAATTGTTCAAGTTGTTTCAAATCGTTTCAAATTGTATTAAGACTGTCAATGGTTTTTGATAACTATTGATGGAACTCTTTTGCAGAAGTCTGTTTCAGGACCAAAAGGACTCTCAGATATTCCAAGGGAAACAACTTCGGCTCTTGGACTGTTCCTGAAATTCATCTGCATGGACTCAAATTCTCTTTACATTGTATTTTGCATTTTTCTTATATTATAGCATTGTTTTAGTGATTTGTTAGTTATTGTATATTCTATAGGTGAAGAAATTTCCTGTTCATTCCACATCAGCATTTTTCTTTTATTTTATACAATTTAGAAAGGTGAGATGTCGCAGACATTTTTCCACAGAAATCCTTTCTTTCAGATTTCTGTGTCTTCTGGAAGGCAGAGGCCTCAGAAGAGAAGGTAAACAATTGTTATCAGCTGCTGTGGAATGCAACAGGGACACCTTGATTGGTTCATTTCCTATGTTTATAATTAAGGGCCAATCACCAGTGCAAGCCAGGGGACTGAGTCCCTGGACACAACTTTGTTTGGGATTCTTTTCTATCTATTCTTAGCTTAGCTAGCAGCTCTGCAAACCTCTCTCTATATTCTATGTAGTATAGTCATAATGTATTATATATCATATCTTAATAAATCAAGCCTTCTGATCAAGAAACAAGATTCATCGTCTCTCTATCACCAGCTGTGCCCACACAGGCACAGCAACAATAAACCAATTCTAGACAATCATGTTCTAAATTCTCTATAGGCTCTCCCATTAGGAATTGTGCTGGATTGAGGGCATTTGATGTGATAAATTCTAAGTCCTCTGTATTCATTAGTATTATCTCATATTTTAATATTCTAGCATTGGTTAACCACTGCGGAGCTCTCTGTCTCAGTACTGCCTTAAGATCATGAGGAGTATGCACTTTAATTTTTCCCTGTAAGGTCAATTTTTGAGTCTCCTCTATCAGGATTGCAGTTGCTGCTACTGCCTGTATACAAACTGGCCAGCCTCTAGCCACTGGATCTAACAATTTGGATATGTAAGCCACGGGTTTCCTGCACCCTCCCCACTCTTGAGTTAATACTCCATAGGCTATACCTCCTTCTGCACTCACAAACAGGTCAAAGCCCTTCCTGAGGTCTGGTAAGCTTAGGACCAGGGCAGAAGACAATTTGTTTTTTAAGTTTTCCAATTGTTGATCATCTTCATCTGTCCAAATTAGGGGTTCTGGATCTACTAGTTTATTATACAGAAATTTCACACTCTGTGTGTATTGATCCAACCATAACTTACAATATCCGAACAAGCCCAGGAGTTTTCTCACATCTCTTTTCGTTTTTGGGGCCGGGAGAGCTAAAATACCTGAAATCCTGTCAGGGCTTAGTTTCTTATACCCTCCCCCTATTATGTGCCCCAAGTATGTTACTTCTGATTGCACAAATTGTAGTTTCCCTTGGGAAACTTTTAGTCCTTTCTCCCCCAGAAAATTCAAAAGTTTAATACTAGTTTGTCTGACCTGATCTTTTTCCTTTCCTGATACCATCAGGTCATCAACATACTGCAAGATCTGCACTTCTTGTTCAGGGACAAATTGTTCCAACAAACTCTCTAAAGCTTGTCCAAAGAGATTGGGGGATTCAGTGAACCCCTGTGGTAATCGGGTCCACCTTAGCTGTTGCCTCCTTTTCGTACTCGGGTCCTCCCATTCAAAGGCAAACCAATCCCTACATTCTGTTGCCAGAGGACACGCCCAGAAAGCATCCTTCAAATCTATAACAGTGAACCAAGCATGTTCTCTTGGAATTCTGCTTAGGAGACTATATGGGTTGGGCACAACTGGATGTCTTGCAATCGTTCTTTTGTTGACTTCCCTCAAATCTTGTACCAGCCTGTATTTCCCTTCAGCCTTTTTAACTGCCAGTATAGGGGTATTATGTGGTGACATGCAGGGTTCTAAAATTCCCTCCTGCAACAGTTGCTCAATGACTATAGCAAGCCCCTTCTTTCCTTCTAGGGAAATCGGATACTGTTTAACCCGTATGGGTGAGGTATCATCCTGCATTTTTATTGTTATTGGTGGAATGTCTAATAAGCCTCTCTTTCCCCCCTCAGCCCATACCTCAGGATTTATTTCTGCAACATCTCCTTGAGACAGCTTCATCACTTGTACTACCATCCTCCCTTCCCTTGGAACAATCCCAACCCCCAAATGGACTTGCAGATCCCTTCCTAACAAACTTTTTTCTAAGTTAGGCAGATAAAGAAAATTAGCTTTACATTGCCTTGAGTTTCCAATTATTTTCACTTCTTCAATCACAGATGCTCTAAATGGTCTCCCTTCTGCACCCAATACTTCACAAAATTGTCTCCCAATTTCCATACCTTGTGGTATTTTGTTGAGACAGGACTTATCTGCCCCTGTATCAACCAAAAATTCAAATTCCTCATTTAGGGGTCCCACTTCAAAATTTACCAAGGGCTCTTCTAGATGTTTCATTGGGTCCCCTATAGTAAAAAGCCCTTGACACCCCTAGTCCTCCCCCTTAAGAATCCTTCCTAAATTGTCCTGTTCCTTGGCTATTGCCTCATCGAGACTGAGCTTTTTACAAAACCTCCTGATGTGTCCTGCCTCCCCACAGTAATAACACTGTCATCCTCTCAAAGGGACTTCCTGAGGTCTCTCCACCCTTCGTGCACCGGTCAGTACTGGCCTACCCTTGCCTCCTCCTGGTGGTGGACCTGCCCCCCCTGCACTTTCTCTAGCTACTGCAACCATGATCTTAGCCTTGGCCTTTGCTTTATCTTCCTCCCTTCTTAAATACACCTTCAATGCCTCTTTTAATAACTCATTAATGTCCTTCTCTTGCCAATCTTCCATCTTTTCCAGTTTTCTCCGTATATCAGGCCAAGATTTGGTAACAAATTGGACTTTTAGTAGCATCTGACCTTCTGGGGTGTCTGGGTCTATTCTAGAGTACAACTGGAAATTCCGCCTTAGGCGATTAAGCCAGGCAGCAGGAGCTTCATCTTTCTCCTGTGTACCCTCAAATGCCAATTGGGTATTAGTTCCTTTGGGAACTGACTCTTTGATCCCCCGTATTATCAAAGACCTATATTCCCTCATGGCCTTCCTCCCCTCCTCCTGATTAGGGTTCCAGTTGGGCTCTGTTAGTGGCAACTTCTGTTCACCTGTTGGCACCTGGGGTCCTGGACTGTTATCTTTCTCCCAAATTTTTATGCCAGCCGCCCTTATCATCTGGACCTCTTCTGGGGAAAATAATATACTCAGGATGGAATTCATCTCCCCCCAAGTGTAGATATTCGGACCTAGAAATTGATCCACTTGCTTGGCTATGCCCACTGGGTCCTCAACTAAATGCCCCAACTCTTTCTTGAATCCTCTCACCTCAGAAGCAGTTAGGGGAGCATTCACAAAGCCAACACCTCCTGCTACTCCTCCCATAGGAACTTCTCTGAGGGGAAAGAGTTTCTCTGCCTTGGAGGTCTTGGATCTGGTGCTACAGTAAGGCCCATCTTCAGATGCCAAACTACTTTGAGGGTTCTCTGGGTTACCCTGAATGTTCTGCCCATCAGCAGGTGTATTTGCTGATAGCTGTTTACTGGGCGAGGAGGCATTTGTGCCCCAACTAGGAGGAGGTAAAGGGACAGCAATAGGAGGGGGAGAGGGACCTGAGTAGATATTAAGCGGAGCTGGAGAAGGGGTGGAGAATGCAGCAGGTGGAGTAGGCACTTGTGGTGGTGCAGAAGGAACTGGAGGAGATACTGGGTTTATCATAGCGGAAGCTGAAGAGGTAGAAGGAGGAGTTTGAGCAGGTGGTAATGAGATGGCAGCCGGGGGAGGAACCGGACCTGCCATTTGAGGTGCTTGAAGAAGAGGATTATAAGGTGGAGGGGCAGAAGGAGGCAAATAATCCAGGGGGTTCCATCTTTTACTAGTCCTATCATCCCCTCCTTCATTCCCCTCTTTCTTCCTCTGTACCTTACAAATTCGCACCCCTTCATCCCCAACAGCGCTCTTTACCCAGCAAGATACATACAGTAATTGCTCAGGATCAGTATCCCCTCGAGCTGTCAGATAATTATTTAATTGTTGGCACATCCACTTATCCTTTGTCCCACACCAAGGCCATCCTCCTTGCACCTCTAATTCTGGCCAGACTTCCATACAATAATGGATCATTTTCACTTTATCTAATCCCTCCATGGCCTCTATAGAATCCCATTTTACTAACAGTTCTCCTAAGGGACTATTGGGATGTATATACCTCAGTCTCTTGCCGGTCTTTTTACTACTACAACATCCCATTTTTCAGGTCTCAATAAAAAAATCCCAAAGGTGCCTCTACTGACCGGGAAACCCTTCTTTGAGGAGCCCCAGCCTCCTCCACTGAACTTCAAATTTCTGCCTGACGCTGTTTTGCGGAGAAAAGAAGAAACTTCACAACTTTATAAAAGTTGTAAAGCTCGGTATGTTTATTTTACGACACGTGCTGGACGCAAGTCTCTTAACAAGGCATGCGTACTTCTGAAGACTTTAGGTCGTCTTTTATTTCTCTCTTAAATGCATATGCATACAGTTTCACAATAAGTTCATACATATTCATTCTGCGTGACATTTAGCACTAGTTCTTCTTTATCAGAGGAATTCTTAGGTTTGGGGCAGACCGACCTTGCGGTAATTTTTGTTTTCTTTTTTCTGTCTCTTTGCTGTTTTTGGAATGCGGCTTTTGCTTTAGCTTTGGCTCTATAGACTTTTCACTTCTTCTAGGCCCTTCACTTAATTCAGAATGGATCTCTACTTCGTCTCATTCCCCCCTTTCCTAGGAAATAAGTAAATTCTTTTACTTAAGGAAAACTTTTACAACAGTAAGTGTCTTTTAGTGCTTCACTATGTGCTTTTGACAAAGATGTTAGTACAGTTATTCGTTGTAGCATTTTCTAGTTCTAAATTAACAATATAATAGATAATCTTAAGCTTACTTTAACTAATAGTAGTAAAACTACAATGGGGTGGCACAACTTATTAAAGATTTTATTTGCAGTTGGTGACTACTCAAAGATCACATCTAATAATTTTAACAAAATTACATATACAGAGATTAGAATGGTTTTTACTAGACAGAATAACATCATTGCTATCAATTTGTACAGCAGCACAAGCAGTTTTCAAGCATACACTCTTTTTTAGTATATACGAGCACAGTTTTTTGGTCAGTGACTGGATGAATTCCAAAGTGACAAATACTCTGTTTAGTGTCTAAACACACATCTTGAGCATTAATAGTATTGCTTTCACAAATGAAT
This sequence comes from Passerculus sandwichensis, assembly GCA_031885435.1. Taxonomy (NCBI): domain Eukaryota; kingdom Metazoa; phylum Chordata; class Aves; order Passeriformes; family Passerellidae; genus Passerculus; species Passerculus sandwichensis. The sequence goes on along the minus strand of CM063166.1, from coordinate 1,643,132 downwards.
CTCATCTGTTCTTTAGTAATGCAGGATTCTAAGTTTACTGTTTGCTACTTTCTATTCATCTTTCATGCTCACACTCTATGTTCTGAAGGATAGAGTATTGTTTTTTTGTTTTTTTTCATGGTTTAATCTTAGGGCAATGATGGGATGGATAACATAAACAGTGGCATTATGTCTGGAAGCACAAAGGCAGTTGCTACATTAGAAACAGGATCACAGGTGAAATTTACTATAGTCTGCTAGGATTGAAAGTTTTTTTCAAAATCAATTGCATTATTCAACACAATTTTTTGAATTTCAGCTGGAAAATTACTTTCACCCCTTTCCTATATGATCAGAGTTGCTGTTGCTTGTATTTATAACTGTGCTTGTATACAACTGAAAGCTAAAGACACATTATCTTGTACTATATTAAGTGCTTCTACTATTAACTTGTGGTCTTGGTCTCTGGCTTTTTTATACTTCTTTACTGTGGCAGTACTTTTGAAATCTGTTACTGGCTAGTTCTTAATGTTAATAGAGATTACTATAAAGGCTGCTTCTATTTTGTTAGGCTACTTGCTGCAGTGGCCAGTTTATTCACTAGTATTTCTGAATCAATTTTATTTAAAACTCTTAATCTTGTCTCTAATATGCTAGTTAGATGTTTGTTATGGGGAACAGGAACTGCTTTCTGTTTATGACTATTCTTCTCTGCTAGAGGGATGTGCTGGGCTTACACTGCAAATTCAGACACACTTCACAAGTGTATCTGACAGAGGTTTAGGTCATATTTGAGGCAGATGTTTGTTCTGAAATGTAGAGACTTCAGGAATCTCTTTTTCTTTCTAGAGCACTTGATTTTTCAGATGTGTGGCAAGCAGGAATGTCTCTCTTGGTCTATGAAACTTCACTTACTTTGCCCTTAGCTTCAGGTCTAAGCTTCAAGTAAATAAGAGAAGAGCTTAAATTCATTGCAGTGCTTCAGAAGAAACTGGGATCAGGTTTCTGCTACTTGAAACACTCAGCACAAAAGTGATGCTTAAAATTTTACAGCTTGCTGCTGAGCTCTGAGGAGGAGTCTCTCTCTACTTCTTTTAAGCAGAATCTAACTGCTTCAGATTGGGACAATCACTGATCTAAACTTTAGTAGGAAAAGGGATAGCTATAAATAAAGAAAATCACTTTTTTTGCTTGGGTTAATTTGCCACCTGCAGTTCAGCACTCTTTACTAGTCATTGCCTGAGTGTTCAGCCAACTGGCTTGGAAAATGACTTAAGGAGCTGTTGTTCAGTCACATTCTTTATTACGTTAGGTTCAAGTTTGGAGTTTGGGTAGGGTCTGAATTAGTATGGGGTGTATAAGGCTTTGCTGTGGTAAAAAGTGCAGAGTCTACTTTGAATTCAAATGAAAGTTTGATAGTAATTCGAGCTCAAAGGCAGGTCACTTCTACAGGCTGTATCAAGGTGAAATTACACTAACAGTCTGATTCACTTAGGTTACTACAGACTTCTTGGTGTTCATATACACTAGGGGAGGTTCAGACACTAATTACATCTGGTCTCTCATAAGCTACTCTATTGATGGCTTGGCACCCTACTTTGATTTCTTTTTTTCTGATTCTTTGAAGAGTCTATAGTTCCTGCTCTTGCTATTCTTGCTCTTCACATACTTGATTTTCGTGGATTACTACAGTAGATATGTTTAAATCTTTTATCTCAGAAGGTTTTCTTAAGGATTTAGTATGCTGATTAAATGCTAGGGACTAAGGCTATTTAGCATTACTTTGAACAGAGGTACTCTCAAGTTCTGAAACTTTAGTTATGATTACACACAATACAATTCTACAAACTAAAATATGAGCCACTCCCGACCGCAATATATTCATTTTGCCTGAGTAAGTTTTAATCTTAGTTCATTGTCTCTTGGCGTCACTCTTTAAGGGGTTTCTGGGCCTTCTTCACTCGAGAGTGATGGATCTAGGCATTCTGCTCTTTGATTTTGATTGTAGTGAAGGTGGTGAGAAGTACTCGCAGTGGTCTCTCCCACTGTGGTTTTAAAGTCTTCTCTGTAAGAGACTTAACATATACATCATCTTCAGGCTATCTTACTCTTTGCTCTGAATTCTAGCTACATGTTTCTCAATTATTCTGAGCTGTTTGCTTAATGCCACTATGTAGGTGGACATTCTGGACATTCTCTTTGTATTCTATATGGTCTTCTATAGGGCATTCTAAACGGACTCAGCATTTCTTTAGCTCAAGGTTTAGTTTGAATTTGCAATAGTGCTAGTGGAAGAGCTTGGGCTAGGGTAGATTAATTTCTAGCTCTAGTCTTATGATTTGCTGCTTAATTAAGTGATTCATTTTCTTTACTTGGCCGCTTGATTGGGGGTGGTATGGGGTGTGAAGTTTTTGATCTATGCTCAGATGGCTACTAATCTGTTGCACTATTTTGGAAATGAAATATGATTCTTTATCTGAGGATATCGTGGCTGGAACTCTGAAGCGTGGTATTATTCTTTATAAAAATAATCTGGTCACTTTTTGAGCTTTGACAGTTCTGGTGGGGAAGGTTTCTGGCCACTTTGAAAATGTATCTATTAATACTAGTAAATACTGATACCCCCCTTTCTTTGGGAGTTCTAAAAAGTTAATTTGCTACTGCTGTACAGGCCTATGGCCTCTCCCAGTCTGACCGAGTTTTGGCCGGGGGGGGGTATTTTGGGGTTAGTCTGGAGGCAAGGATCACATTGTCGGCTTACTTGAGTGTTAGTGGCATATAAATTCTTGACAACGATACAACGATTGTTTCAATCAGATGTGTGTTCTAGAAAGCCTGTGGAAATTACTGCTTCAAAGTTAAGACTTCATTTCAATGCACTCTGTATCACTTGCAGCTTTGGTCATTTCGAAAAAGAGCTACACTCTATAAAAGGCTTCTAAGTAGTTAGGCTTTTGGGGAGGTTATTTTTACTCTTCTTCCCTTACCTGGGGAGGAGCCTTTAGTAAATTATATGTACTCATTTTGTGAACTGTGATTGCTTTGCATTTTAGCACGATAACCCTTGCCTGATTTCATACGTTGCTATTTTATGCTGCATGCTGAACAACATGTTTGATTTGGTTTCTCTTTGCTTTGTTTTCTCTTTTCAAGAAATCTGGGTGATTTTTTAAAACACAAAGACATTTCAGCATACAAAACTCTATCTCAGTTATCTTCTTATTTTAAAACAGTACTAACAGCAATGAAGTATTATAAATCTTTTTATTTTCTGAGCTGCTCTTACTGGCAGCCTTCTCTCAGTGAGCCCCTCCCAAAAGGGGCTAATTTAGGAACTTTTTTGCTCTGGTCAGTTCTCATTATTTATTTCTCCTTGCCTTATCTCGCTTCTACTCAAACTTTTTTACAGACTTTCACAGTAGTTTCTCAACTTTCTTCTTACACACAGCTCTAGGTGGCAGGTATCAGATGTGGTTCCCACACACAAGTTCTAAGACCTTAGGTTCTGAATCTGCTTGACTAGAAACTTGTAATTTTCATGTGCTCTGACACTTATTAGAACAGCAAAACTAGTGTTTCTCATAAACACTTCACTCTAATAATAACTGCACATCTAGCTTTTGCTCACAGGTCATTCTCGTGTTCTTTGGGGAGACGGGGCAGCCAGAGCTGTCCCTGTGCTCAGGGGACAGCCACTGTCACTTCACACAGCATGCTAATCAAAAACGTGACATAGACACTATATTGTGAGCAAACAAAATATCAGTCTTTTCTAGTTCTCTTCTTGCACAATCTAATTAAGCTCTGTGTCTACTTACACTTGTTTTACTGCTTTGCAAAAAGGCTGTGCTAGTCACAGCCAAAGTCTGATATGCCCACAGACACACGCATCTCTCTCTTTATCTCAAATTCACTAGAGCCAAGGCTTGAATTGCTGTGAGGGGGGGGAATTCTTGGAATTCTTTTAACTCTATCGTAATTAAGCATAAATCACTGTATTATAGTTCTCTTATGTAAAATGCTACTCTTGTTGCAACAAAATCTTAAAATCTCTACAAACACTACTATACAATCTGAGAATCAAATTACTACAATGCAGAGGAAGAAAATCACCACACAAAACTACTGGGAAAGGGCATATCTCTCAAAATGCTCGCTTTTCTCAACACAACATAGCATACTATAATTCAGCATTTACTCACATCAATTTTCTTGGACACAATCAAAATCAAACATCTAAGACAAAGGAACTCTCCGAGCTCATACTCATACTCACGGTTAAAATGTATCAGATCTACACAAATCACTACATTTAAACACGATAAATACTATCACTGACATTCTTCCACTCGCTTCTCTGCGGGGCACTTCTGTCTCTGCCCTCGCAGCCTGCTGCAGCCGGTGCCTCAGGCCTCACTCGGCTGCTTCAGACACGGGTAGTACTGACCCCCCCGCACTGTAGATTTATTCTCTTTTATACACCATACACTTATACACTTGCACGATTAGAAACACAGTGCACTGACTACACAATGCACACATTAACTATATAGCAACACAGTGTCCGGACATCACACACACACGAACAAAGCACACACGGGCTCAACAGTTCTGCTCTATCAGAACTATGAACTCTTAACACACACATACATGGGTTCACTTGGCTCACCCCCAGAGCCTCTAGCGGTTCTGCTCTATCAGAACTATGAACTCTTAACACACATACACGGGTTCACTCGGCTCACCCCCAGAGCCACTAGCGGTCTGCTCTATCAGAATGATGAACCCCGTCTCTAATACAGCTGCTCCATCAGCTATACCCAGATGTCTCCGGTTTACTCTCTTGCTATCCTTTCCCTCCCCCGGGGGCCCCTCAGTACATACCGTATCTTCCTCCTCAGGCCAGCAGGTCTTTGTCTGTCTTCGCAGGTGGCAAGTTGAGACGAGCGGAGCCCCACCAGGAAAAAATCTTAGGGTGCGCCTTGGAGGTCTGTCTATCCCCCCTGCCCCTGCGGGGACAGAGAACTTCTGGCTGGCTCGCCATAATGTTTTGCGGAGAAAAGAAGAAACTTCACAACTTTATAAAAGTTGTAAAGCTCGGTATGTTTATTTTACGACACGTGCTGGACGCAAGTCTCTCAACAAGGCATGCGTACTTCTGAAGACTTTAGGTCGTCTTTTATTTCTCTCTTAAATGCATATGCATACAGTTTCACAATAAGTTCATACATATTCATTCTGCGTGACATTTAGCACTAGTTCTTCTTTATCAGAGGAATTCTTAGGTTTGGGGCAGACCGACCTTGCGGTAATTTTTGTTTTCTTTTTTCTGTCTCTTTGCTGTTTCTGGAATGCGGCTTTTGCTTTAGCTCTGGCTCTATAGACTTTTCACTTCTTCTAGGCCCTTCACTTAATTCAGAATGGATCTCTACTTCGTCTCAATGCTCAGGACTTTATACTGAAACAACTGCCCAATCTCTTGATTGCCCAACTTCCCAGCGTCAGGTCTTACATCTATCGGGACTTAAACACACGAAGCCACGGCCAAGAATCCGGGTCGTGCCTGACACCCTCAGTCAGGAGAAACAACTGCCTGATTTTTAGTTTGCCTAACCTGCCAATTTTTAGGCTTCACCGTATCAGGACTTAAAAGCAAACCGCAGCCTCCTTCGCTGGGGTTTGTGCCTGACTCCTTTGTCAGGACTTACTTTGCCTGCAGGGCTTGTGAAACACCCGAATCCTTCTCGGGACTGACAAATCTTACTCAAATCCTTCTCGAGACTTACAAAAGTGCCTGACCTCCCTTTGTCAGGACTTTCGGGGGCGTGCCACTCATACACAGTAATTCACTCCGCACGCCCGGAGTGGGGGGGGCCCTTTATTCCCCCTTGGGAGACGACTCACTCACACTAATTCCACGTGCTTCCCCCTGTTCCTGGCCGCTTTTCTCGCGAAAAGACGGAACCGCAGTACTGGGGGGTCCACTCTCGCTTCGAAGGTCCGGCTGCCGGCCCTCGTCTCACTCACACACACATGCGCACGTCTCCCACTCCCGCCACCGAGTTTCTCACCAGTCCGGTGCTCTGGTGCTCCTCTGCGTCGCTGTCCTGAGCCGGTCCCTCTTGGTCCTGGTAGCCAGCTGTCCTCTGAAGATCCAAGATGGCCAGTCCTGAGTCCTCTTGCGGCGTGGCTATCCCGGACGAGTCCCCAGCTGAAATAAACAAACAGGGCCAGGAGACTTCCTCTCCTTTTTAATGTCTTTATTAAAAGTGATCAGCTCAGGATTGGGCGGCTCGACGGGTCTGCAGCATCCGTCGTCTCTCCCAGGGCGACTCAGAGGAGGAGGATATGCACAGCTCTGTCCACCAGGGGCAGAGCTGGGGATCAGATCCTCTTGGGAGCCTTTAGGGACTCTTCCTGATCCCATAAGATGTTGCTTCGGTCCGGACCTCCAGACCCCCCAGTCCTGGCTCGGGGGATCTCGAGGACAGGGTGAGGAACGATGAAGGTTTCCCGCATCTCTTGCAGGCCCAGCACTCCGCTCCTCACATCCAGACATCACTCCAGTCTCTCAACTCTTAGGTGGCTCGTTGTTTTTGGGGTTTCACCATGAGTTTGGAGATGGGGGTCCCACAAAGCATTCTGGTCTTGCGAGTCACTTTGCATAACCCCCCCCACCTTCTCAGGTATCTTCCCTATTCTGAGAAAGGTAAAACTTAGCTTCGGGCAAGGTCCCCACCCAGGAGAAGGGCCATTACCTCGCCCCAGCCAAGGCTTTTACTAATACAAAAACAACCATTAACGACAACGACCCGTGATTACAATAACAAAACACACAGAACTTGGGAAGGGCCAGTGGTCTGGCTGCCTTTTTGAAACTTTTTCTCATAAAAAAAATATTAACCGAGTTTTTGTTCATAACAGAGGTTTCCCAGATCGAAGGTGTCACCAGTGCCAAGTCGGGCTGGTTTGACAGTGCCAAGTGGCTCCTGCAATCTGCCATCCGGAAGCAAGGCATCTGAATTTTGTTAGCCAGGGAAAAGGGCCGTGGTTTGCGTTTGGCAGCCTATGGCTGGGAGTGGCCGGCTGGCTCCTGAAAATCAACACTACGCGGGATGGTTCCCAGACTGAAGGTGTCACCAGTGCCAAGTCAGGCTGGTTAGACAGCGACAAGTGGCTCCTGCAATCTGCCATCCAGAAGCGGGGCGTCTGAATTTTGTTAGCCAGGGAAACGGGCCGTGGTTTGTGTTTGGCAGCCTATGGCTGGGAGTGGCCGGCTGGCCCCTGAAAATCCACAACACCCAGGATAGTTCCCAGACCCAAGGTGGCACCAGTGCCAAGTCGAGCTGGTTTGACAGTGCCAAGGGGCTCTTGCAGTCTGCCATCCAGAAAGGGGGCATCTGAATTTTGTTAACAAGGGAAAAGGGCCGCGGTTTGTGTTTTGCAGCCTATGGCTGGGAGTGGCCGGCTGGCTCCTTAAAATCCACGATACCCAAAAAGGTTCCCAGCCCCAAGGTGGCACCAGTGCCAAGTCGGGCTGGTTTGACAGTGCCAAGGGGCTCTTGCAATCTGCCATCCAGAAGCAGGGCACCTGAGTTTTTTTTGCCAGAGAAAAGGGCCGTGGTTTGAGTTTGAGGGCTTGTGGCTGGCAGTGGCCGGCTGGCTCCTGAAAATCCACAATACGCAGAATGGTTCCCAGACCCAAGGTGGCACCAGTGCCAAGTCGGGCTGGTTTGACAGTGCCAAGTGGCTCCTGCAGTCTGCCATCCAGAAGTGGGGCATCTGAATTTTGTTAGCCAGGGAAAAGGGCCGTCGTTTGTGTTTGGCAGCCTATGGCTGGGAGTGGCCGGCTGGCTCCTGAAAATCCACGATACCCAGGTTTGTTCCCAGACCCAAGGTGGCACCAGTGCCAAGTCGGGCTGGTTTGACAGTGCCAAGTGGCTCCTGCAATCTGCCATCCAGAAGCAAGGCATCTGAATTTTGTTAGCCAGGGAAACGGGCCGTGGTTTGTGTTTGGCAGCCTATGGCTTAGAGGGGCCGGCTGGCTCCTGAAAATCCACAAAACACAAGGATGGTTCCCAGACCCAAGGTGGCACCAGTGCCAAGTCGGGCTGGTTTGACAGTGCCAAGTGGCTCCTGCAGTCTGCCATCCAGAAAGGGGGCATCTGAATTATGTTAGCAACGGAAAAGGGCCATGGTTTGTGTTTTGCAGCCTATGGCTGGGAGTGGCCGGCTGGCTCCTGAAAATCCACGATACCCAGGAAGGTTCCCAGACCCAAGGTGGCACCAGTGCCAAGTCGGGCTGGTTTGAGAGTGCCAAGGGGCTCCTGCAACCTGCCATCCATAAGCGGGGAATCTGAATTATGTTAGCCAGGGAAAAGGGCCGTGGTTTGTGTTTGGCAGCCTATGGCTGGGAGTGGCCGGCTGGCTCCTGAAAATCCACGATACCCAGGAAGGTTCCCAGACCCACGGTGGCACCAGTGCCAAGTCGGGCTGGTTTGACAGTGCCAAGTGGCTCCTGCAATCTGCCGTCCCGAAGCGGGGCATCTGAATTTTGTTAGCCAAGGAAAAGGGCCGTGGTTTGTGTTTTGCAGCCTATGGCTGGGAGTGTCTGGCTGGCTCCTGAAAATCCACAATACGCAGGATGGTTCCCAGACCCAAATTTGCACCAGTGCCAAGTCGAGCTGGTTTGACAGTGCCAAGTTGCTCCTGCAATCTTCCATCCAGAAGCAGGGCAGCTGAGTTTTTTTTGCCAGGGAAAAGGGCCGTGGTTTGAGTTTGAGGGCTTGTGGCTGGCAGTGGCCTGCTGGCTCCTGAAAATCCACAATACTCAGGATGGTTCCCAGACCCAAGGTGGCACCAGTGCCAAGTCGGGCTGGTTTGACAGTGCCAAGTGTCTCCTGCAGTCTGCCATCCAGAAGCGGGGCATCTGAATTTTGTTAGCCAGCGAAAAGGGCCGTGGTTTGTGTTTGGCAGCCTATGGCTTAGAGGGGCCGGCTGGCTCCTGAAAATCCACACAACGCAAGGATGGTTCCCAGACCCAAGGTGTCACCAGTGCCAAGTCGGGCTTGTTTGACAGTGCCAAGTGGCTCCTGCAGTCTTCCATGCGGAAGTGGGGCATCTGAATTTTGTTAGACAAAGAAAAGGGCCGTGGTTTTTTTTTGGAAGCTTATGGCTGGGTGTGGCCGGCTGGCTCCTGAAAATCCACGATACGCAGGATGGTTCCCAGACCCAAGGTGGCACCAGTGCCAAGTCGAGCTGGTTTGACAGTGCCAAGTGGCTCCTGCAACCTGCCATCCAGAAGCAGGGCAGCTGAGTTTTGTTTGCCAGAGAAAAGGGCCGTGGTTTGAGTTTGAGGGCTTGTGGCTGGCAGTGGCCGGCTGGCTCCTGAAAATCCACGACACGCAGGACAGTTCCAAGACCCAAGGTGGCACCAGATCAAAGTCGGGCTGGTTTGACAGTGCCAAGTGGCTCCTGCAATCTGCCATCCGGAAGCAGGGCATCTGAATTATGTTAGCCAGGGAAACGGGCCGTGGTTTGTGTTTGGCAGCCTACGGCTGGGAGTGGCCGGCTGGCTCCTGAAAATTCACGATACGCAGGATAGTTCCCAGACCCAAGGTGGAAACAGTGCAGAGTCGGGCTGGTTTGACAGTGCCAAGTGGCTCGTGCAATCTGCCATCCAGAAGCGGGGCATCTGAATTTTGTTAGCCAGGGAAAAGGGCCCTGGTTTGTGTTTGGCAGCCTATGGCTGGGAGTGGCCGGCTGGCTCCTGAAAATCCACAATACGCAGGATAGTTCCCAGACCGAAGGTGTCACCAGTGCCAAGTCGGGCTGGTTTGACAGTGCCAAGTGGCTCCTGCAATCTGCCATCCAGAAGCGGCGCAGGTGAGTTTTGTTAGCCAGGGAAAAGGGCCGTGGTTTGTGTTTGGAAGCCTATGGCTGGGAGTGGCCGGCTGGCTCCTAAAAATCCACACAACGCAGGATGGTTCCCAGACCGAAGTTGCACCAGTGCCAAGTCGGGCTGGTTTGACAGTGCCAAGTGCCTCCTGCAATCTGCCATCCGGAAGCGGGGCATCTGAATTATGTTAGCCAGGGAAAAGGGCCGTGGTTTGTGCTTTGCAGCCTATGGCTGGGAGTGGCCGGCTGGCTCCTGAAAATCCACGATACGCAGGATGGTTCCCAGACCCAAGGTGGCACCAGTGCCAAGTCGGGCTGGTTTGAGAGTGCCAAGGGGCTCCTGCAACCTGCCATCCATAAGCGGGGAATCTGAAATATGTTAGCCAGGGAAAAGGGCCGTGGTTTGTGTTTGGCAGCCTATGGCTGGGAGTGGCCGGCTGGCTCCTGAAAATCCACGATACCCAGGAAGGTTCCCAGACCCACGGTGGCACCAGTGCCAAGTCGGGCTGGTTTGACAGTGCCAAGTGGCTCCTGCAATCTGCCGTCCCGAAGCGGGGCATCTGAATTTTGTTAGCCAAGGAAACGGGCCGTGGTTTGTGTTTTGCAGCCTATGGCTGGGAGTGTCTGGCTGGCTCCTGAAAATCCACAATACGCAGGATGGTTCCCAGACCCAAATTTGCACCAGTGCCAAGTCGAGCTGGTTTGACAGTGCCAAGTTGCTCCTGCAATCTTCCATCCAGAAGCAGGGCAGCTGAGTTTTTTTTGCCAGGGAAAAGGGCCGTGGTTTGAGTTTGAGGGCTTGTGGCTGGCAGTGGCCTGCTGGCTCCTGAAAATCCACAATACTCAGGATGGTTCCCAGACCCAAGGTGGCACCAGTGCCAAGTCGGGCTGGTTTGACAGTGCCAAGTGTCTCCTGCAGTCTGCCATCCAGAAGCGGGGCATCTGAATTTTGTTAGCCAGCGAAAAGGGCCGTGGTTTGTGTTTGGCAGCCTATGGCTGGGAGTGGCCGGCTGGCTCCTGAAAATCCACGATACGCAGGATGGTTCCCAGACCCAAGTTTGCACCAGTGCCAAGTCAGGCTGGTTTGACAGTGCCAAGTGGCTCCTGCAATCTGCCATCCAGAAGCGGGGCGTCTGAATTTTGTTAGCCAGGGAAACGGGCCGTGGTTTGTGTTTGGCAGCCTATGGCTTAGAGGGGCCGGCTGGCTCCTGAAAATCCACACAACGCAAGGCTGGTTCCCAGACCCAAGGTGTCACCAGTGCCAAGTCGGGCTGGTTTGACAGTGCCAAGTGGCTCCTGCAATCTGCCATCCAGAAGCGGCGCAGGTGAGTTTTGTTAGCCAGGGAAAAGGGCCGTGGTTTGTGTTTGGAAGCCTATGGCTGGGAGTGGCCGGCTGGCTCCTAAAAATCCACACAACGCAGGATGGTTCCCAGACCCAAGGTGGCAGCAGTGCCAAGTCGGGCTGGTTTGACAGTGCCAAGTGCCTCCTGCAATCTGCCATCCGGAAGCGGGGCATCTGAATTTTGTTAGCCAGGGAAAAGGGCCGTGGTTTGTGCTTTGCAGCCTATGGCTGGGAGTGGCCGGCTGGCTCCTGAAAATCCACGATTCCCAGGATGGTTCCCAGACCCAAGGTGGCACCAGTGCCAAGTCGAGCTGGTTTGACAGTGCCAAGTGGCTCCTGCAACTTGCCATCCAGAAGCAGGGCAGCTGAGTTTTGTTTGCCAGAGAAAAGGGCCGTGGTTTGAGTTTGAGGGCTTGTGGCTGGAAGTGGCCGGCTGGCTCCTGAAAATCCACGACACGCAGGACAGTTCCAAGACCCAAAATGGCACCATATCAAAGTCGGGCTGGTTTGACAGTGCCAAGTGGCTCCTGCAATCTGCCATCCAGGAAGGGGGCATCTGAATTTTGTTAGCCAGGGAAAAGGGCCGTGGTTTGTGTTTGGCAGCCTATGGCTGGGTGTGGCTGGCTGGCTCCTAAAAATCCACACAACGCATGATGGTTCCCAGACCCAAGGTGGCAGCAGTGCCAAGTCAGGCTGGTTTGACAGTGCCAAGTGGCTCCTGCAATCTGCCATCCGGAAGCGGGGCATCTGAATTATGTTAGCCAGGGAAAAGGGCCGTGGTTTGTGTTTGGCAGCCTATGGCTGGGAGTGGCCGGCTGGCTCCTGAAAATCCACAATACACAGGGTGGTTCTCAGACCCAAGGTGGCACCAGTGCCAAGTCGGGCTGGTTTGACAGTGCCAAGGGGCTCCTGCAATCTGCCATCCAGAAGCGGGGCAGGTGAGTTTTGTTACCCAGTGAAAAGGGCCGTGGTTTGTGTTTGGCAGCCTATGGCTGGGAGTGGCCGGCTGGCTCCTGAAAATCCACGATACCCAGGATGGTTCCCAGACCGAAGTTGCACCAGTGACAAGTGGGGCTGGTTTGACAGTGCCAAGTGGCTCCTGCAACCTGCCATCCAGAAGCAGGGCAGCTGAATTTTGTTTGCCAGAGAAAAGGGCCGTGGTTTGTGTTTGGCAGCCTATGGCTGGGAGTGGCCGGCTGGCTCCTGAAAATCCACAATACACCGGGTGGTTGTCAGACCCAAGGTGGCACCAGTGCCAAGTCGGGCTGGTTTGACCGTGCCAAGGGGCTCCTGCAATCTGCCATCCAGAAGCGGGGCAGGTGAGTTTTGTTAGCCAGGGAAAAGGGCTGTGGTTTTTGTTTGGCAGCCTATGGCCGGGAGTGGCCGGCTGGCTCCTGGAAATGCACAAAACGCAAGGATGGTTCCCAGACCCTAGGTGGCACCAGTGCCAAGTCGGGCTGGTTTGACAGTGCCAAGTGGCTCCTGCAGTCTTCCATGCGGAAGCGGGGCATCTGTATTTTGTCAGCCAAAGAAAAGGGCCGTGGTTTGTTTTTGGCAGCCTATGGCTGGGAGTGGCCGGCTGGCTCCTGAAAATCCACGATTCCCAGGATGGTTCCCAGACCCAAGGTGGCAGCAGTGCCAAGTCAGGCTTGTTTGACAGTGCCAAGTGGCTCCTGCAATCTGCCATCCATAAGCGGGGCATCTGAATTTTGTTAGCCAGGGAAACCGGCCGTGGTTTGTGTTTGGCTGCCTACGGCTGGGAGTGGCCGGCTGGCTCCTGAAAATCCACCATACGCAGGATGGTTCCCAGACCCAAGGTGGCACCAGTGCCAAGTCGGGCTGGTTTGACAGTGCCAAGTGGCTCCTGCAATCTGCCATCCAGAAGCGGGGCATCTGAATTTTGTTAGCCAGGGAAATGGGCCGTGGTTTGTGTTTGGCAGCCTATGGCTGGGAGTGGCCGGCTGGCTCCTGAAAATCCACAATACGCAGGATGGTTCCCAGACCGAAGGTGTCACCAGTGCCAAGTCGGGCTGGTTTGACAGTGCCAAGTGGCTCCTGCAATCTGCCATGCAGAAGCAAGGCATCTGAATTTTGTTAGCCAGGGAAAAGGGCCGTGGTTTGTGTTTGGCAGCCTATGGCTGGGAGTGGCCGGCTGGCTCCTGAAAATCCACAATACACAGGGTGGTTCTCAGACCCAAGGTGGCACCAGTGCCAAGTCGGGCTGGTTTAACAGTGCCAAGCGGCTCCTGCAATCTGCCATCCAGAAGCGGGGCATCTGAAATTTGTTAGCCAGGGAAAAGGGCCGTGGTTTGTGTTTTGCAGCCTATGGCTGAGAGTGGCCGGTCGGCTCCTGAAAATCCACAATACGCAGGATGGTTCCCAGACCCCAGTTTGCCCCAGTGCCAAGTCGAGCTGGTTTGACAGTTCCAAGTGGCTCCTGCAATCTGCCATCCAGAAGCAGGGCATCTGAATTATGTTAGCCAGGGAAACGGGCCGTGGTTTGTGTTTGGCAGCCTACGGCTGGGAGTGGCCAGCTGGTTACTGAAAATCCACGATCCGCAGGATAGTTCCCAGACCAAAGGTGGCACCAGTGCAGAGTCGGGCTGGTTTGACAGTGCCAAGGGGCTCCTGCAATCTGCCATCCAGAAGCAAGGCATCTGAATTTTGTTCACCAGGGAAAAGGGCTGTGGTTTGTGTTTGGCAGCCTATGGCTGGGAGTGGCCGGCTGGCTCCTAAAAATCCACACAACGCAGGATGGTTCCCAGACCCAAGGTGGCACCAGTGCCAAGTCGGGCTGGTTTTACAGTGCCAACTGGCTCCTGCAGTCTGACATCCAGAAACGGGGCAGGTGAGTTTTGTTACCCAGGGAAAAGGGCCGTGGTTTGTGTTTGGCAGCTTATGGCTGGGAGTGGCAGACTGGCTCCTTAAAATACACGATACGCAGTATGTTTCCCAGACCCAAGGTGGCACCAGTGCCAAGTCGGGCTGTTTTGACAGTGCCAACTGGCTCCTGCAGTCTGCCATCCAGAAACGGGGCAGGTGAGTTTTGTTACCCAGGGAAAAGGACCGTGGTTTGTGTTTGGCAGCCTATGGCTGGGAGTGGCCGGCTGGCTCCTGAAAATCCACAATACACAGGGTGGTTCTCAGACCCAAGGTGGCACCAGTGCCAAGTCGGGCTGGTTTGACAGTGCCAAGGGGCTCCTGCAATCTGCCATCCAGAAGCGGGGCAGGTGAGTTTTGTTACCCAGTGAAAAGGGCCGTGGTTTGTGTTTGGCAGCCTATGGCTGGGAGTGGCCGGCTGGCTCCTGACAATCCACAATACGCAAGGATGGTTCCCAGACCCAAGGTGGCACCAGTGCCAAGTCGGGCTGGTTTGACAGTGCCAAGTGGCTCCTGCAATCTGCCATCCAAAAGCAGGGCATCTGAATATTGTTAGCCAGGGAAAAGGGCCGTGGTTTGTGTTTGGCAGCCTATGGCTGGGAGTGGCCGGCTGGCTCCTGAAAATCCACAGTACCCAGGATGGTTCCCAGATCCAAGGTGGCACCAGTGACAAGTGGGGCTGCTTTGACAGTGCCAAGTGGCTCCTGCAACCTGCCATCCAGAAGCAGGGCAGCAGAATTTTGTTTGCCAGAGAAAAGGGCCGTGGTTTGTGTTTGGCAGCCTATGGCTGGGAGTGGCCGGCTGGCTCTTGAAAATCCACAATACACAGGGTGGTTGTCAGACCCAAGGTGGCACCAGTGCCAAGTCGGGCTGGTTTGACAGTGCCAAGGGGCTCCTACAATCTGCCATCCAGAAGCAGGGCAGGTGAGTTTTGTTAGCCAGGGAAAAGGCCCGTGGTTTGTGTTTGGCAGCCTATGGCCGGGAGTGGCCGGCTGGCTCCTGGAAATCCACAAAACGCAAGGATGGTTCCCAGACCCAAGGTGGCACGAGTGCCAAGTCGGGCTGGTTTGACAGTGCCAAGTGGCTCCTGCAGTCTTCCATGCGGAAGCGGGGCATCTGTATTTTGTTAGCCAAAGTAAAGGGCCGTGGTTTGTTTTTGGCAGCCTATGGCTGGGAGGGGCCGGCTGGCTCCTGAAAATCCACGATTCCCAGGATGGTCACAGACCCAAGGTGGCAGCAGTGCCAAGTCGGGCTGGTTTGACAGAGCCAAGTGGCTCCTGCAATCTGCCATCCATAAGCGGGGCGTCTGAATTTTGTTAGCCAGGGAAACCGGCCGTGGTTTGTGTTTGGCTGCCTACGGCTGGGAGTGGCCGGCTGGCTCCTGAAAATCCACGATACGCAGGATGGTTTCCAGACCCAAGGTGGCACCAGTGCCAAGTCGGGCTGGTTTTACAGTGCCAAGTGGCTTCTGCAATCTGCCATCCAGAAGCAGGGCATCTGAATTTTGTTAGCCAGGGAAATGGGCCGTGGTTTGTGTTTGGCAGCCTATGGATGGGAGTGGCCGGCTGGCTCCTGAAAATCCACGATACGCAAGATGGTTCCCAGATCCAAGGTGGCACCAGTGACAAGTGGGGCTGCTTAGACAGTGCCAAGTGGCTCCTGCAATCTGCCATCCAGAAGCAAGGCATCTGAATTTTGTTAGCCAGGGAAAAGGGCCGTGGTTTGTGTTTGGCAGCCTATGGCTGGGAGTGGCTGGCTGGCTCCTGAAAATCCACAATACACAGGGTGGTTCTCAGACCCAAGGTGGCACCAGTGCCAAGTCGAGCTGGTTTGACAGTGCCAAGTGGCTCCTGCAACCTGCCATCCGGAAGCAGGGCAGCTGAGTTTTGTTAGCCAGAGAAAAGGGCCGTGGTTTGAGTTTGAGGGCTTGTGGCTGGCAGTGGCCGGCTGGCTCCTGAAAATCCACAATACGCAGGATAGTTCCATGACCCAAAGTGGCACCGGTGCCAAGTCGGGCTGGTTTGAGAGTGCCAAGGGGCTCCTGCAATCTGCCATCCAGAAGCGGGGCAGGTGAGTTTTGTTAGCGAGGGAAAAGGGCCGTGGTTTGTGTTTGGCAGCCTATGGCTGGGAGTGGCCGGCTGGCTCCTGGAAATCCACACAATGCAAGGATGGTTCCCAGACCCAAGGTGGCACCAGTGCCAAGTCAGGCTGGTTTGACAGTGCCAAGTGGCTCCTGCAGTCTGCCATCCAGAAACGGGGCAGGTGAGTTTTGTTACCCAGGGAAAAGGGCCGTGGTTTGTGTTTGGCAGCTAATGGCTGAGAGTGGCAGACTGGCTCCTTAAAATACACGATACGCAGTATGTTTCCCAGACCCAAGGTGGCACCAGTGCCAAGTCGGGCTGTTTTGACAGTGCCAAGTGGCTCCTGCAATCTGCCATCCAGAAGCGGGGCAGGTGAGTTTTGTTAGCCAGGGCAAAGGACCGTGGTTTGTGTTTTGCCGCCTATGGCTGGGAGTGGCCGGCTGGCTCCTGAAAATTCACAATACGCAAGGCTGGTTCCCAGACCCAAGGTGTCACCTGTGCCAAGTCGGGCTGGTTTGACAGTGCCAAGTGGCTCCTGCAGTCTTCCATGCGGAAGCGGGGCATCTGAATTTTGTTAGCCAAAGAAAAGGGCCGTGGTTTGTTTTTGGAAGCCTATGGCTGGGAGTGGCCGGCTGGCTCCTGAAAATCCACGATACCCAGGATGGTTCCCAGACCCAAGGTGGCACCAGTGCCAAGTCGAGCTGGTTTGACAGTGCCAAGTGGCTCCTGCAACCTGCCATCCAGAAGCAGGGCAGCTGAGTTTTGTTTGCCAGAGAAAAGGGCCGTGGTTTGAGTTTGAGGGCTTGTGGCTGGCAGTGGCCGGCTGACTCCTGAAAATCCACGACACGCAGGACAGTTCCAAGACCCAAGGTGGCACCAGATCAAAGTCGGGCTGGTTTGACAGTGCCAAGTGGCTCCTGCAATCTGCCATGCGGAAGCGGGGCATCTGAATTATGTTAGCCAGGGAAACGGGCCGTGGTTTGTGTTTGGCAGCCTACGGCTGGGAGTGGCCGGCTGGTTACTGAAAATCCACGATACGCAGGATAGTTCCCAGACCCAAGGTGGCACCCGTGCAGAGTCGGGCTGGTTTGACAGTGCCAAGTGGCTCCTGCAATCTGCCATCCAGAAGCGGGGCATCTGAATTTTGTTCGCCCGGGAAAAGGGCCCTGGTTTTTGTTTGGCAGCCTATGGCTGGGAGAGGTCGGCTGGCTCCTGAAAATCCACAATACGCAGGATAGTTCCCAGACCGAAGGTGTCACCAGTGCCAAGTCGGGCTGGTTTGACAGTGCCAAGTGGCTCCTGCAATCTGCCATCCAGGAAGGGGGCATCTGAATTTTGTTAGCCAGGGAAAAGGGCCGTGGTTTGTGTTTGGCAGCCTATGGCTGGGAGTGGCTGGCTGGCTCCTAAAAATCCACACAACGCATGATGGTTCCCAGACCCAAGGTGGCAGCAGTGCCAAGTCAGGCTGGTTTGACAGTGCCAAGTGGCTCCTGCAATCTGCCATCCGGAAGCGGGGCATCTGAATTATGTTAGCCAGGGAAAAGGGCCGTGGTTTGTGTTTGGCAGCCTATGGCTGGGAGTGGCCGGCTGGCTCCTGAAAATCCACAATACACAGGGTGGTTCTCAGACCCAAGGTGGCACCAGTGCCAAGTCGGGCTGGTTTGACAGTGCCAAGGGGCTCCTGCAATCTGCCATCCAGAAGCGGGGCAGGTGAGTTTTTTTACCCAGTGAAAAGGGCCGTGGTTTGTGTTTGGCAGCCTATGGCTGGGAGTGGCCGGCTGGCTCCTGAAAATCCACGATACCCAGGATGGTTCCCAGACCGAAGTTGCACCAGTGCCAAGTCGGGCTGGTTTGACAGCGCAAAGTGGCTCCTGCAATCTGCCATCCAGAAGCGGGGCATCTGAATTTTTTTAGTCAGGGAAAAGGGCCGTGGTTTGTGTTTTGCAGCCTATGTCTGGGAGTGGCCGGCTGGCTCCTGAAAATCCACAATACACCGGGTGGTTGTCAGACCCAAGGTGGCACCAGTGCCAAGTCGGGCTGGTTTGACCGTGCCAAGGGGCTCCTGCAATCTGCCATCCAGAAGCGGGGCAGGTGAGTTTTGTTAGCCAGGGAAAAGGGCTGTGGTTTTTGTTTGGCAGCCTATGGCCGGGAGTGGCCGGCTGGCTCCTGGAAATGCACAAAACGCAAGGATGGTTCCCAGACCCTAGGTGGCACCAGTGCCAAGTCGGGCTGGTTTGACAGTGCCAAGTGGCTCCTGCAGTCTTCCATGCGGAAGCGGGGCATCTGTATTTTGTCAGCCAAAGAAAAGGGCCGTGGTTTGTTTTTGGCAGCCTATGGCTGGGAGTGGCCGGCTGGCTCCTGAAAATCCACGATTCCCAGGATGGTTCCCAGACCCAAGGTGGCACCAGTGACAAGTGGGGCTGGTTTGACAGTGCCAAGTGGCTCCTGCAACCTGCCATCCAGAAGCAGGGCAGCTGAATTTTGTTTGCCAGAGAAAAGGGCCGTGGTTTGTGTTTGGCAGCCTATGGCTGGGAGTGGCCGGCTGGCTCCTGAAAATCCACAATACACCGGGTGGTTGTCAGACCCAAGGTGGCACCAGTGCCAAGTCGGGCTGGTTTGACCGTGCCAAGGGGCTCCTGCAATCTGCCATCCAGAAGCGGGGCAGGTGAGTTTTGTTAGCCAGGGAAAAGGGCTGTGGTTTTTGTTTGGCAGCCTATGGCCGGGAGTGGCCGGCTGGCTCCTGGAAATGCACAAAACGCAAGGATGGTTCCCAGACCCTAGGTGGCACCAGTGCCAAGTCGGGCTGGTTTGACAGTGCCAAGTGGCTCCTGCAGTCTTCCATGCGGAAGCGGGGCATCTGTATTTTGTCAGCCAAAGAAAAGGGCCGTGGTTTGTTTTTGGCAGCCTATGGCTGGGAGTGGCCGGCTGGCTCCTGAAAATCCACGATTCCCAGGATGGTTCCCAGACCCAAGGTGGCAGCAGTGCCAAGTCAGGCTGGTTTGACAGTGCCAAGTGGCTCCTGCAATCTGCCATCCATAAGCGGGGCATCTGAATTTTGTTAGCCAGGGAAACCGGCCGTGGTTTGTGTTTGGCTGCCTACGGCTGGGAGTGGCCGGCTGGCTCCTGAAAATCCACCATACGCAGGATGGTTCCCAGACCCAAGGTGGCACCAGTGCCAAGTCGGGCTGGTTTGACAGTGCCAAGTGGCTCCTGCAATCTGCCATCCAGAAGCGGGGCATCTGAATTTTGTTAGCCAGGGAAATGGGCCGTGGTTTGTGTTTGGCAGCCTATGGCTGGGAGTGGCCGGCTGGCTCCTGAAAATCCACAATACGCAGGATGGTTCCCAGACCGAAGGTGTCACCAGTGCCAAGTCGGGCTGGTTTGACAGTGCCAAGTGGCTCCTGCAATCTGCCATGCAGAAGCAAGGCATCTGAATTTTGTTAGCCAGGGAAAAGGGCCGTGGTTTGTGTTTGGCAGCCTATGGCTGGGAGTGGCCGGCTGGCTCCTGAAAATCCACAATACACAGGGTGGTTCTCAGACCCAAGGTGGCACCAGTGCCAAGTCGGGCTGGTTTAACAGTGCCAAGCGGCTCCTGCAATCTGCCATCCAGAAGCGGGGCATCTGAAATTTGTTAGCCAGGGAAAAGGGCCGTGGTTTGTGTTTTGCAGCCTATGGCTGAGAGTGGCCGGTCGGCTCCTGAAAATCCACAATACGCAGGATGGTTCCCAGACCCCAGTTTGCCCCAGTGCCAAGTCGAGCTGGTTTGACAGTTCCAAGTGGCTCCTGCAATCTGCCATCCAGAAGCAGGGCATCTGAATTATGTTAGCCAGGGAAACGGGCCGTGGTTTGTGTTTGGCAGCCTACGGCTGGGAGTGGCCAGCTGGTTACTGAAAATCCACGATCCGCAGGATAGTTCCCAGACCAAAGGTGGCACCAGTGCAGAGTCGGGCTGGTTTGACAGTGCCAAGGGGCTCCTGCAATCTGCCATCCAGAAGCAAGGCATCTGAATTTTGTTCACCAGGGAAAAGGGCTGTGGTTTGTGTTTGGCAGCCTATGGCTGGGAGTGGCCGGCTGGCTCCTAAAAATCCACACAACGCAGGATGGTTCCCAGACCCAAGGTGGCACCAGTGCCAAGTCGGGCTGGTTTTACAGTGCCAACTGGCTCCTGCAGTCTGACATCCAGAAACGGGGCAGGTGAGTTTTGTTACCCAGGGAAAAGGGCCGTGGTTTGTGTTTGGCAGCTTATGGCTGGGAGTGGCAGACTGGCTCCTTAAAATACACGATACGCAGTATGTTTCCCAGACCCAAGGTGGCACCAGTGCCAAGTCGGGCTGTTTTGACAGTGCCAACTGGCTCCTGCAGTCTGCCATCCAGAAACGGGGCAGGTGAGTTTTGTTACCCAGGGAAAAGGACCGTGGTTTGTGTTTGGCAGCCTATGGCTGGGAGTGGCCGGCTGGCTCCTGAAAATCCACAATACACAGGGTGGTTCTCAGACCCAAGGTGGCACCAGTGCCAAGTCGGGCTGGTTTGACAGTGCCAAGGGGCTCCTGCAATCTGCCATCCAGAAGCGGGGCAGGTGAGTTTTGTTACCCAGTGAAAAGGGCCGTGGTTTGTGTTTGGCAGCCTATGGCTGGGAGTGGCCGGCTGGCTCCTGACAATCCACAATACGCAAGGATGGTTCCCAGACCCAAGGTGGCACCAGTGCCAAGTCGGGCTGGTTTGACAGTGCCAAGTGGCTCCTGCAATCTGCCATCCAAAAGCAGGGCATCTGAATATTGTTAGCCAGGGAAAAGGGCCGTGGTTTGTGTTTGGCAGCCTATGGCTGGGAGTGGCCGGCTGGCTCCTGAAAATCCACAGTACCCAGGATGGTTCCCAGATCCAAGGTGGCACCAGTGACAAGTGGGGCTGCTTTGACAGTGCCAAGTGGCTCCTGCAACCTGCCATCCAGAAGCAGGGCAGCAGAATTTTGTTTGCCAGAGAAAAGGGCCGTGGTTTGTGTTTGGCAGCCTATGGCTGGGAGTGGCCGGCTGGCTCTTGAAAATCCACAATACACAGGGTGGTTGTCAGACCCAAGGTGGCACCAGTGCCAAGTCGGGCTGGTTTGACAGTGCCAAGGGGCTCCTACAATCTGCCATCCAGAAGCAGGGCAGGTGAGTTTTGTTAGCCAGGGAAAAGGCCCGTGGTTTGTGTTTGGCAGCCTATGGCCGGGAGTGGCCGGCTGGCTCCTGGAAATCCACAAAACGCAAGGATGGTTCCCAGACCCAAGGTGGCACGAGTGCCAAGTCGGGCTGGTTTGACAGTGCCAAGTGGCTCCTGCAGTCTTCCATGCGGAAGCGGGGCATCTGTATTTTGTTAGCCAAAGTAAAGGGCCGTGGTTTGTTTTTGGCAGCCTATGGCTGGGAGGGGCCGGCTGGCTCCTGAAAATCCACGATTCCCAGGATGGTCACAGACCCAAGGTGGCAGCAGTGCCAAGTCGGGCTGGTTTGACAGAGCCAAGTGGCTCCTGCAATCTGCCATCCATAAGCGGGGCGTCTGAATTTTGTTAGCCAGGGAAACCGGCCGTGGTTTGTGTTTGGCTGCCTACGGCTGGGAGTGGCCGGCTGGCTCCTGAAAATCCACGATACGCAGGATGGTTTCCAGACCCAAGGTGGCACCAGTGCCAAGTCGGGCTGGTTTTACAGTGCCAAGTGGCTTCTGCAATCTGCCATCCAGAAGCAGGGCATCTGAATTTTGTTAGCCAGGGAAATGGGCCGTGGTTTGTGTTTGGCAGCCTATGGATGGGAGTGGCCGGCTGGCTCCTGAAAATCCACGATACGCAAGATGGTTCCCAGATCCAAGGTGGCACCAGTGACAAGTGGGGCTGCTTAGACAGTGCCAAGTGGCTCCTGCAATCTGCCATCCAGAAGCAAGGCATCTGAATTTTGTTAGCCAGGGAAAAGGGCCGTGGTTTGTGTTTGGCAGCCTATGGCTGGGAGTGGCTGGCTGGCTCCTGAAAATCCACAATACACAGGGTGGTTCTCAGACCCAAGGTGGCACCAGTGCCAAGTCGAGCTGGTTTGACAGTGCCAAGTGGCTCCTGCAACCTGCCATCCGGAAGCAGGGCAGCTGAGTTTTGTTAGCCAGAGAAAAGGGCCGTGGTTTGAGTTTGAGGGCTTGTGGCTGGCAGTGGCCGGCTGGCTCCTGAAAATCCACAATACGCAGGATAGTTCCATGACCCAAAGTGGCACCGGTGCCAAGTCGGGCTGGTTTGAGAGTGCCAAGGGGCTCCTGCAATCTGCCATCCAGAAGCGGGGCAGGTGAGTTTTGTTAGCGAGGGAAAAGGGCCGTGGTTTGTGTTTGGCAGCCTATGGCTGGGAGTGGCCGGCTGGCTCCTGGAAATCCACACAATGCAAGGATGG
Organism: Passerculus sandwichensis; assembly: GCA_031885435.1. Classification (NCBI taxonomy): domain Eukaryota; kingdom Metazoa; phylum Chordata; class Aves; order Passeriformes; family Passerellidae; genus Passerculus; species Passerculus sandwichensis. Next base: position 1,620,555 of record CM063166.1, on the reverse strand, counting down.
TTCCCAGACCCAAGGTGGCACCAGTGCCAAGTCAGGCTGGTTTGACAGTGCCAAGTGGCTCCTGCAGTCTGCCATCCAGAAACGGGGCAGGTGAGTTTTGTTACCCAGGGAAAAGGGCCGTGGTTTGTGTTTGGCAGCTAATGGCTGAGAGTGGCAGACTGGCTCCTTAAAATACACGATACGCAGTATGTTTCCCAGACCCAAGGTGGCACCAGTGCCAAGTCGGGCTGTTTTGACAGTGCCAAGTGGCTCCTGCAATCTGCCATCCAGAAGCGGGGCAGGTGAGTTTTGTTAGCCAGGGCAAAGGACCGTGGTTTGTGTTTTGCCGCCTATGGCTGGGAGTGGCCGGCTGGCTCCTGAAAATTCACAATACGCAAGGCTGGTTCCCAGACCCAAGGTGTCACCTGTGCCAAGTCGGGCTGGTTTGACAGTGCCAAGTGGCTCCTGCAGTCTTCCATGCGGAAGCGGGGCATCTGAATTTTGTTAGCCAAAGAAAAGGGCCGTGGTTTGTTTTTGGAAGCCTATGGCTGGGAGTGGCCGGCTGGCTCCTGAAAATCCACGATACCCAGGATGGTTCCCAGACCCAAGGTGGCACCAGTGCCAAGTCGAGCTGGTTTGACAGTGCCAAGTGGCTCCTGCAACCTGCCATCCAGAAGCAGGGCAGCTGAGTTTTGTTTGCCAGAGAAAAGGGCCGTGGTTTGAGTTTGAGGGCTTGTGGCTGGCAGTGGCCGGCTGACTCCTGAAAATCCACGACACGCAGGACAGTTCCAAGACCCAAGGTGGCACCAGATCAAAGTCGGGCTGGTTTGACAGTGCCAAGTGGCTCCTGCAATCTGCCATGCGGAAGCGGGGCATCTGAATTATGTTAGCCAGGGAAACGGGCCGTGGTTTGTGTTTGGCAGCCTACGGCTGGGAGTGGCCGGCTGGTTACTGAAAATCCACGATACGCAGGATAGTTCCCAGACCCAAGGTGGCACCCGTGCAGAGTCGGGCTGGTTTGACAGTGCCAAGTGGCTCCTGCAATCTGCCATCCAGAAGCGGGGCATCTGAATTTTGTTCGCCCGGGAAAAGGGCCCTGGTTTTTGTTTGGCAGCCTATGGCTGGGAGAGGTCGGCTGGCTCCTGAAAATCCACAATACGCAGGATAGTTCCCAGACCGAAGGTGTCACCAGTGCCAAGTCGGGCTGGTTTGACAGTGCCAAGTGGCTCCTGAAATCTGCCATCCAGGAAGGGGGCATCTGAATTTTGTTAGCCAGGGAAAAGGGCCGTGGTTTGTGTTTGGCAGCCTATGGCTGGGAGTGGCTGGCTGGCTCCTAAAAATCCACACAACGCATGATGGTTCCCAGACCCAAGGTGGCAGCAGTGCCAAGTCAGGCTGGTTTGACAGTGCCAAGTGGCTCCTGCAATCTGCCATCCGGAAGCGGGGCATCTGAATTATGTTAGCCAGGGAAAAGGGCCGTGGTTTGTGTTTGGCAGCCTATGGCTGGGAGTGGCCGGCTGGCTCCTGAAAATCCACAATACACAGGGTGGTTCTCAGACCCAAGGTGGCACCAGTGCCAAGTCGGGCTGGTTTGACAGTGCCAAGGGGCTCCTGCAATCTGCCATCCAGAAGCGGGGCAGGTGAGTTTTTTTACCCAGTGAAAAGGGCCGTGGTTTGTGTTTGGCAGCCTATGGCTGGGAGTGGCCGGCTGGCTCCTGAAAATCCACGATACCCAGGATGGTTCCCAGACCGAAGTTGCACCAGTGCCAAGTCGGGCTGGTTTGACAGCGCAAAGTGGCTCCTGCAATCTGCCATCCAGAAGCGGGGCATCTGAATTTTTTTAGTCAGGGAAAAGGGCCGTGGTTTGTGTTTTGCAGCCTATGGCTGGGAGTGGCCGGCTGGCTCCTGAAAATCCACAATACACCGGGTGGTTGTCAGACCCAAGGTGGCACCAGTGCCAAGTCGGGCTGGTTTGACCGTGCCAAGGGGCTCCTGCAATCTGCCATCCAGAAGCGGGGCAGGTGAGTTTTGTTAGCCAGGGAAAAGGGCTGTGGTTTTTGTTTGGCAGCCTATGGCCGGGAGTGGCCGGCTGGCTCCTGGAAATGCACAAAACGCAAGGATGGTTCCCAGACCCTAGGTGGCACCAGTGCCAAGTCGGGCTGGTTTGACAGTGCCAAGTGGCTCCTGCAGTCTTCCATGCGGAAGCGGGGCATCTGTATTTTGTCAGCCAAAGAAAAGGGCCGTGGTTTGTTTTTGGCAGCCTATGGCTGGGAGTGGCCGGCTGGCTCCTGAAAATCCACGATTCCCAGGATGGTTCCCAGACCCAAGGTGGCACCAGTGACAAGTGGGGCTGGTTTGACAGTGCCAAGTGGCTCCTGCAACCTGCCATCCAGAAGCAGGGCAGCTGAATTTTGTTTGCCAGAGAAAAGGGCCGTGGTTTGTGTTTGGCAGCCTATGGCTGGGAGTGGCCGGCTGGCTCCTGAAAATCCACAATACACCGGGTGGTTGTCAGACCCAAGGTGGCACCAGTGCCAAGTCGGGCTGGTTTGACCGTGCCAAGGGGCTCCTGCAATCTGCCATCCAGAAGCGGGGCAGGTGAGTTTTGTTAGCCAGGGAAAAGGGCTGTGGTTTTTGTTTGGCAGCCTATGGCCGGGAGTGGCCGGCTGGCTCCTGGAAATGCACAAAACGCAAGGATGGTTCCCAGACCCTAGGTGGCACCAGTGCCAAGTCGGGCTGGTTTGACAGTGCCAAGTGGCTCCTGCAGTCTTCCATGCGGAAGTGGGGCATCTGTATTTTGTCAGCCAAAGAAAAGGGCCGTGGTTTGTTTTTGGCAGCCTATGGCTGGGAGTGGCCGGCTGGCTCCTGAAAATCCACGATTCCCAGGATGGTTCCCAGACCCAAGGTGGCAGCAGTGCCAAGTCAGGCTGGTTTGACAGTGCCAAGTGGCTCCTGCAATCTGCCATCCATAAGCGGGGCATCTGAATTTTGTTAGCCAGGGAAACCGGCCGTGGTTTGTGTTTGGCTGCCTACGGCTGGGAGTGGCCGGCTGGCTCCTGAAAATCCACCATACGCAGGATGGTTCCCAGACCCAAGGTGGCACCAGTGCCAAGTCGGGCTGGTTTGACAGTGCCAAGTGGCTCCTGCAATCTGCCATCCAGAAGCGGGGCATCTGAATTTTGTTAGCCAGGGAAATGGGCCGTGGTTTGTGTTTGGCAGCCTATGGCTGGGAGTGGCCGGCTGGCTCCTGAAAATCCACAATACGCAGGATGGTTCCCAGACCGAAGGTGTCACCAGTGCCAAGTCGGGCTGGTTTGACAGTGCCAAGTGGCTCCTGCAATCTGCCATGCAGAAGCAAGGCATCTGAATTTTGTTAGCCAGGGAAAAGGGCCGTGGTTTGTGTTTGGCAGCCTATGGCTGGGAGTGGCCGGCTGGCTCCTGAAAATCCACAATACACAGGGTGGTTCTCAGACCCAAGCTGGCACCAGTGCCAAGTCGGGCTGGTTTAACAGTGCCAAGCGGCTCCTGCAATCTGCCATCCAGAAGCGGGGCATCTGAAATTTGTTAGCCAGGGAAAAGGGCCGTGGTTTGTGTTTTGCAGCCTATGGCTGAGAGTGGCCGGTCGGCTCCTGAAAATCCACAATACGCAGGATGGTTCCCAGACCCCAGTTTGCCCCAGTGCCAAGTCGAGCTGGTTTGACAGTTCCAAGTGGCTCCTGCAATCTGCCATCCAGAAGCAGGGCATCTGAATTATGTTAGCCAGGGAAACGGGCCGTGGTTTGTGTTTGGCAGCCTACGGCTGGGAGTGGCCAGCTGGTTACTGAAAATCCACGATCCGCAGGATAGTTCCCAGACCAAAGGTGGCACCAGTGCAGAGTCGGGCTGGTTTGACAGTGCCAAGGGGCTCCTGCAATCTGCCATCCAGAAGCAAGGCATCTGAATTTTGTTCACCAGGGAAAAGGGCTGTGGTTTGTGTTTGGCAGCCTATGGCTGGGAGTGGCCGGCTGGCTCCTAAAAATCCACACAACGCAGGATGGTTCCCAGACCCAAGGTGGCACCAGTGCCAAGTCGGGCTGGTTTTACAGTGCCAACTGGCTCCTGCAGTCTGACATCCAGAAACGGGGCAGGTGAGTTTTGTTACCCAGGGAAAAGGGCCGTGGTTTGTGTTTGGCAGCTTATTGCTGGGAGTGGCAGACTGGCTCCTTAAAATACACGATACGCAGTATGTTTCCCAGACCCAAGGTGGCACCAGTGCCAAGTCGGGCTGTTTTGACAGTGCCAACTGGCTCCTGCAGTCTGCCATCCAGAAACGGGGCAGGTGAGTTTTGTTACCCAGGGAAAAGGACCGTGGTTTGTGTTTGGCAGCCTATGGCTGGGAGTGGCCGGCTGGCTCCTGAAAATCCACAATACACAGGGTGGTTCTCAGACCCAAGGTGGCACCAGTGCCAAGTCGGGCTGGTTTGACAGTGCCAAGGGGCTCCTGCAATCTGCCATCCAGAAGCGGGGCAGGTGAGTTTTGTTACCCAGTGAAAAGGGCCGTGGTTTGTGTTTGGCAGCCTATGGCTGGGAGTGGCCGGCTGGCTCCTGACAATCCACAATACGCAAGGATGGTTCCCAGACCCAAGGTGGCACCAGTGCCAAGTCGGGCTGGTTTGACAGTGCCAAGTGGCTCCTGCAATCTGCCATCCAAAAGCAGGGCATCTGAATATTGTTAGCCAGGGAAAAGGGCCGTGGTTTGTGTTTGGCAGCCTATGGCTGGGAGTGGCCGGCTGGCTCCTGAAAATCCACAGTACCCAGGATGGTTCCCAGATCCAAGGTGGCACCAGTGACAAGTGGGGCTGCTTTGACAGTGCCAAGTGGCTCCTGCAACCTGCCATCCAGAAGCAGGGCAGCAGAATTTTGTTTGCCAGAGAAAAGGGCCGTGGTTTGTGTTTGGCAGCCTATGGCTGGGAGTGGCCGGCTGGCTCTTGAAAATCCACAATACACAGGGTGGTTGTCAGACCCAAGGTGGCACCAGTGCCAAGTCGGGCTGGTTTGACAGTGCCAAGGGGCTCCTACAATCTGCCATCCAGAAGCAGGGCAGGTGAGTTTTGTTAGCCAGGGAAAAGGGCTGTGGTTTGTGTTTGGCAGCCTATGGCCGCGAGTGGCCGGCTGGCTCCTGGAAATCCACAAAACGCAAGGATGGTTCCCAGACCCAAGGTGGCACGAGTGCCAAGTCGGGCTGGTTTGACAGTGCCAAGTGGCTCCTGCAGTCTTCCATGCGGAAGCGGGGCATCTGTATTTTGTTAGCCAAAGTAAAGGGCCGTGGTTTGTTTTTGGCAGCCTATGGCTGGGAGGGGCCGGCTGGCTCTTGAAAATCCACGATTCCCAGGATGGTCACAGACCCAAGGTGGCAGCAGTGCCAAGTCGGGCTGGTTTGACAGAGCCAAGTGGCTCCTGCAATCTGCCATCCATAAGCGGGGCGTCTGAATTTTGTTAGCCAGGGAAACCGGCCGTGGTTTGTGTTTGGCTGCCTACGGCTGGGAGTGGCCGGCTGGCTCCTGAAAATCCACGATACGCAGGATGGTTTCCAGACCCAAGGTGGCACCAGTGCCAAGTCGGGCTGGTTTTACAGTGCCAAGTGGCTTCTGCAATCTGCCATCCAGAAGCAGGGCATCTGAATTTTGTTAGCCAGGGAAATGGGCCGTGGTTTGTGTTTGGCAGCCTATGGATGGGAGTGGCCGGCTGGCTCCTGAAAATCCACGATACGCAAGATGGTTCCCAGATCCAAGGTGGCACCAGTGACAAGTGGGGCTGCTTAGACAGTGCCAAGTGGCTCCTGCAATCTGCCATCCAGAAGCAAGGCATCTGAATTTTGTTAGCCAGGGAAAAGGGCCGTGGTTTGTGTTTGGCAGCCTATGGCTGGGAGTGGCTGGCTGGCTCCTGAAAATCCACAATACACAGGGTGGTTCTCAGACCCAAGGTGGCACCAGTGCCAAGTCGAGCTGGTTTGACAGTGCCAAGTGGCTCCTGCAACCTGCCATCCGGAAGCAGGGCAGCTGAGTTTTGTTAGCCAGAGAAAAGGGCCGTGGTTTGAGTTTGAGGGCTTGTGGCTGGCAGTGGCCGGCTGGCTCCTGAAAATCCACAATACGCAGGATAGTTCCATGACCCAAAGTGGCACCGGTGCCAAGTCGGGCTGGTTTGAGAGTGCCAAGGGGCTCCTGCAATCTGCCATCCAGAAGCGGGGCAGGTGAGTTTTGTTAGCGAGGGAAAAGGGCCGTGGTTTGTGTTTGGCAGCCTATGGCTGGGAGTGGCCGGCTGGCTCCTGGAAATCCACACAATGCAAGGATGGTTCCCAGACCCAAGGTGGCACCAGTGCCAAGTCAGGCTGGTTTGACAGTGCCAAGTGGCTCCTGCAGTCTGCCATCCAGAAACGGGGCAGGTGAGTTTTGTTACCCAGGGAAAAGGGCCGTGGTTTGTGTTTGGCAGCTAATGGCTGAGAGTGGCAGACTGGCTCCTTAAAATACACGATACGCAGTATGTTTCCCAGACCCAAGGTGGCACCAGTGCCAAGTCGGGCTGTTTTGACAGTGCCAAGTGGCTCCTGCAATCTGCCATCCAGAAGCGGGGCAGGTGAGTTTTGTTAGCCAGGGCAAAGGACCGTGGTTTGTGTTTTGCCGCCTATGGCTGGGAGTGGCCGGCTGGCTCCTGAAAATTCACAATACGCAAGGCTGGTTCCCAGACCCAAGGTGTCACCTGTGCCAAGTCGGGCTGGTTTGACAGTGCCAAGTGGCTCCTGCAGTCTTCCATGCGGAAGCGGGGCATCTGAATTTTGTTAGCCAAAGAAAAGGGCCGTGGTTTGTTTTTGGAAGCCTATGGCTGGGAGTGGCCGGCTGGCTCCTGAAAATCCACGATACCCAGGATGGTTCCCAGACCCAAGGTGGCACCAGTGCCAAGTCGAGCTGGTTTGACAGTGCCAAGTGGCTCCTGCAACCTGCCATCCAGAAGCAGGGCAGCTGAGTTTTGTTTGCCAGAGAAAAGGGCCGTGGTTTGAGTTTGAGGGCTTGTGGCTGGCAGTGGCCGGCTGACTCCTGAAAATCCACGACACGCAGGACAGTTCCAAGACCCAAGGTGGCACCAGATCAAAGTCGGGCTGGTTTGACAGTGCCAAGTGGCTCCTGCAATCTGCCATGCGGAAGCGGGGCATCTGAATTATGTTAGCCAGGGAAACGGGCCGTGGTTTGTGTTTGGCAGCCTACGGCTGGGAGTGGCCGGCTGGTTACTGAAAATCCACGATACGCAGGATAGTTCCCAGACCCAAGGTGGCACCCGTGCAGAGTCGGGCTGGTTTGACAGTGCCAAGTGGCTCCTGCAATCTGCCATCCAGAAGCGGGGCATCTGAATTTTGTTCGCCCGGGAAAAGGGCCCTGGTTTTTGTTTGGCAGCCTATGGCTGGGAGAGGTCGGCTGGCTCCTGAAAATCCACAATACGCAGGATAGTTCCCAGACCGAAGGTGTCACCAGTGCCAAGTCGGGCTGGTTTGACAGTGCCAAGTGTCTCCTGCAATCTTCCATCCAGAAGCAGGGCTTCTGAATTATGTTAGCCAGTGAAAAGGGCCGTGGTTTGTGTTTGGCAGCCTATGGCTGGGAGTGGCCGGCTGGCTCCTAAAAATCCACACAACGCAGGATGGTTACCAGACCCAAGGTGGCAGCAGTGTCTAGTCGGGCTGGTTTGACAGTGCCAAGTGGCTCCTGCAATCTGCCATCCAGAAGCAGGGCATCTGAATTATGTTAGCCAGGGAAAAGGGCCGTGGTTTGTGTTTGGCAGCCTATGGCTGGGAGTGGCCGGCTGGCTCCTGAAAATCCACAATACACAGGGTGGTTCTCAGACCCACGGTGGCACCAGTGCCAAGTCGGGCTGGTTTGACAGTGCCAAGGGGCTCCTGCAATCTGCCATCCAGAAGCGGGGCAGGTGAGTTTTTTTTGTAAGAGAAAAGGGCCGTGGTTTGTGTTTGGCAGCCTATGGCTGGGAGTGGCGGCTGGCTCCTGAAAATCCACGATACGCAGGATGGTTCCCAGACCCAAGGTGGCACCAGTGCCAAGTCGGGCTACTTTGACAGTGCCAAGTGGCTCCTGCAACCTGCCATCAAGAAGCAGGGCAGCTGAATTTTGTTTGCCAGAGAAAAGGACCGTGGTTTGAGTTTGAGGGCTTGTGGCTGGCAGTGGCCGGCTGGCTCCTGAAAATCCACGATACGCAGGACAGTTCCCAGGCCCAAGATGGCACCAGTGCCAAGTCGAGCTGGTTTGATAGTACCAAGTGGCTCCTGCAACCTGCCATCGAGAAGCAGGACAGCTGAGTTTTGTGTGCCAGAGAAAAGGGCCGTGGTTTGAGTTTGAGGGCTTGTGGCTGGCAGTGGCCGACTGGCTCCTGAAAATCCACGATAGGCAGGATGGTTCCCAGACCTGAGGTAGCACCAGTGCCAAGTCGGGCTGGTTTGACAGTGCCAAGAGGCTCCTGCAATCTGCCATCCGGAAGCGGGGCATCTGAGTTTTGTTAGCCAGGGAAAAGGGCCGTGGTTTGTGTTTGGCAGCATATGGCTGGGAGGGGCCGGTTGGCTGCTGAAAATCCACAATACGCAGGATGGTTCCCAGACCCAAGGTGGCCCAAGTGCCAAGTCGAGCTGGTTTGATTGTACCAAGTGGCTCCTGCAATCTGCCATCCAGAAGCAGGGCAGCTGAGTTTTGTTTGCCAGTGAAAAGGGCCGTGGTTTGTGTTTGGCAGCCTATGGCAGGGAGTGGCCGGCTGGCTCCTGAAAATCCACAATACGCACAGGGGTTTTCCAGACCCAAGGTGGCACGAGTGCCAAGTCGGGCTGGTTTGACAGTGCCAAGAGGCTCCTGCAATCTGCCATCCAGAAGCAGGGCATCTGAATTTTGTTAGCCAGGGAAAAGGGCCGTGGTTTGTGTTTGGCAGCCTATGGCTGGGAGTGGCCGGCTGGCTCCTGAAAATCCACAATACGCAGGATGGTTCCCAGACCAAAGGTGGCCCCATTGCCAAGTCGGGCTGGTTTGACAGTGCCAAGTGGCTCCTGCAATCTGCCATCCAGAAGCGGTGAATCTGAATTTTGTTAGCCAGGGAAAAGGGCCGTGGTTTGTGTTTGGGGGCCTGTGGCTGATAGTGGCCGGCTGGCTCGTGAAAATCCACGATACGCAGGATGGTTCCAAGACCCAAGGTGGCACCAGTGCCAAGTTGGGCTGCTTTGACAGCGCCAAGTGTCTTCTGCAATCTGCCATCCAGAAGCGGGGCAGGTGAGTTTTGTTTGCCAGCGAAAAGGGCCGTGGTTTGAGTTTGAGGGCTTGTGGCTGGGAGTGGCCGGCTGGCTCCTGAAAATCCACGATACGCAGGATGGTTCCCAGACCCAAGGTGGCACCAGTGCCAAGTCAGGCTGCTTTGACAGTGCCAAGTGGCTTCTGCAATCTGCCATCCAGAAGCAGGGCAGCTGAGTTTTGTTTGCCAGCGAAAAGGCCCGTGGTTTGTGTTTTACAGCCTATGGCTGGGAGTGACCGGCTGGCTCCTGAAAATCCACAATACGCAGGATGGTTCCCAGACCCAAGGTGGCACCAGTGCCAAGTCGGGCTGGTTTGACAGTGCCAAGAGGCTCCTGCAATCTGCCATCCAGAAAGGGGGCATCTGAATTTTGTTAGCCATAGAAAAGGGCCGTGGTTTGTGTTTGGCAGCCTATGGCTGGGAAGGGCCGGCTGGCTCCTGAAAATCCACACAACGCAAGGATGGTTCCCAGACCCAAGGTGGCACCAGTGCCAAGTCAGGCTGGTTTGACAGTGCCAAGTGGCTTCTGCAGTCTGCCATCAAGAAAAGGGGCATCTGAATTTTGTTAGGCATGGAAAAGGGCCGTGGTTTGAGTTTGAGGGCTTGTGGCTGGCAGTGGCCGGCTGGCTCCTGAAAATCCACGATACTCAGGACAGTTCCCAGGCCCAAGATGGCACCAGTGCCAAGTCGAGCTGGTTTGATAGTACCAAGTGGCTCCTGCAACCTGCCATCGAGAAGCAGGACAGCTGAGTTTTGTGTGCCAGAGAAAAGGGCCGTGGTTTGAGTTTGAGGGCTTGTGGCTGGCAGTGGCCGACTGGCTCCTGAAAATCCATGATTCCCAGGATGGTTCCCAGACCCAAGGTGGCAGCAGTGCCAAGTCAGGCTGGTTTGACAGTGCCAAGAGGCTCCTGCAATCTGCCATCCGGAAGCGGGGCATCTGAATTTTGTTAGCCAGGGAAAAGGGCCGTGGTTTGTGTTTGGCAGCATATGGCTGGGAGGGGCCGGCTGGCTCCTGAAAATCCACAATACGCAGGATGGTTCCCAGACCCAAGATGGCCCAAGTGCCAAGTCGAGGTGGTTTGATTGTACCAAGTGGCTCCTGCAATCTGCCATCCAGAAGCAGGTCAGCTGAGTTTTGTTTGCCAGTGAAAAGGGCCGTGGTTTGTGTTTGGCAGCCTATGGCAGGGAGTGGCCGGCTGGCTCCTGAAAATCCACAATACGCACAGGGGTTTCCCAGACCCAAGGTGGCATGAGTGCCAAGTCAGGCTGGTTTGACAGTGCCAAGAGGCTCCTGCAATCTGCCATCCAGAAGCAGGGCATCTGAATTTTGTTAGCCAGGGAAAAGGGCCGTGGTTTGTGTTTGGCCGCCTATGGCTGGGAGTGGCCGGCTGGCTCCTGAAAATCCACACAACGCAAGGATGGTTCCCAGACCCAAGGTGGCACCAGTGCCAAGTCGAGCTGGTTTGACAGTGCCAAGTGGCTCCTGCAGTCTAGCATCCAGAAAGGGGGCATCTGAATTTTGTTAGGCAGGGAAAAGGGCCGTGGTTTGTGTTTGGCAGCCTATGGCTGGGAGTGGCCGGCTGGCTCCTGAAAATCCACAATACGCAGGATAGTTCCCAGACCGAAGGTGTCACCAGTGCCAAGTCGGGCTGGTTTGACAGTGCCAAGTGGCTCCTGCAATCTGCCATCCAGAAGCGGCGCAGGTGAGTTTTGTTAGCCAGGGAAAAGGGCCGTGGTTTGTGTTTGGAAGCCTATGGCTGGGAGTGGCCGGCTGGCTCCTAAAAATCCACACAACGCAGGATGGTTCCCAGACCGAAGTTGCACCAGTGCCAAGTCGGGCTGGTTTGACAGTGCCAAGTGCCTCCTGCAATCTGCCATCCGGAAGCGGGGCATCTGAATTATGTTAGCCAGGGAAAAGGGCCGTGGTTTGTGCTTTGCAGCCTATGGCTGTTAGTGGCCGGCTGGCTCATGAAAATCCACGATACGCAGGATGGTTCCAAGACCCAAGGTGGCACCAGTGCCAAGTTGGGCTGCTTTGACAGCGCCAAGTGTCTTCTGCAATCTGCCATCCAGAAGCGGGGCAGGTGAGTTTTGTTTGCCAGCGAAAAGGGCCGTGGTTTGAGTTTGAGGGCTTGTGGCTGGGAGTGGCCGGCTGGCTCCTGAAAATCCACAATACGCAGGATGGTTCCCAGACCCAAGGTGGCACCAGTGCCAAGTCAGGCTGCTTTGACAGTGCCAAGTGGCTTCTGCAATCTGCCATCCAGAAGCAGGGCAGCTGAGTTTTGTTTGCCAGCGAAAAGGGCCGTGGTTTGTGTTTTACAGCCTATGGCTGGGAGTGACCGGCTGGCTCCTGAAAATCCACAATACGCAGGATGGTTCCCAGACCCAAGGTGGCACCAGTGCCAAGTCGGGCTGGTTTGACAGTGCCAAGAGGCTCCTGCAATCTGCCATCCAGAAGCGGGGCATCTGAATTTTGTTAGCCAGGGAAAAGGGCCGTGGTTTGTGTTTGGCAGCCTATGGCTGGGAGTGGCCGGCTGGCTCCTGAAAATCCACGATACGGAGGATAGTTCCCAGACCCAAGGTGGCACCAGTGCCAAGTCGGGCTGGTTTGACAGCGCCAAGTGGCTCCTGCAATCTGCCATCCAGAAGCGGGGCATCTCAGTTTTGTTAGCCAGGGAAAAAGGCCGTGGTTTGTGTTTGGCAGCATATGGCTGGGAGGGGCCGGCTGGCTGCTGAAAATCCACAATACGCAAGATGGTTCCCAGACCCAAGGTGGCCCAAGTGCCAAGTCGAGCTGGTTTGATTGTACAAAGTGGCTCCTGCAATCTGCCATCCAGAAGCAGGTCAGCTGAGTTTTGTTTGCCAGTGAAAAGGGCCGTGGTTTGTGTTTGGCAGCCTATGGCTGGGAGTGGCCGGCTGGCTCCTGAAAATCCACGATACGCAGGATGGTTCCCAGACCCAAGGTGGCACCAGTGCCAAGTCGGGCTGGTTTGACAGTGCCAAGTGGCTCCTGCAATCTGCCATCCAGAAGCGGGGCATCTGAGTTTTGTTAGCCAGGGAAACGGGCCGTGGTTTGTGTTTGGCAGCATATGGCTGGGAGGGGCCGGCTGGCTCCTGAAAATCCACGTTACGCAGGATGGTTCCCGGACCGAAGGTTTCACCAGTGCCAAGTCGGGCTGGTTTGACAGTGCCAAGTGGCTCCTGCAATCTGCCATCCAGAAGCGGGGCATATGAATTATATAAACCAGGGAAAAGGGCCGTGGTTTGTGTTTTGCAGCCTATGGCTGGGAGTGGTCGGCTGGCTCCTGAAAATCCACAATACGCACAGGGGCTTCCCAGACCCAAGGTGGCACCAGTGCCAAGTCGGGCTGGTTTGACAGTGCCAAGTGGCTCCTGCAATCTGCCATCCAGAAGCAGGGCAGCTTAATTTTGTTAGCCAGGGAAAAGGGCCGTGGTTTGTGTTTGGCAGCCTATGGCTGGGAGGGGCCGGCTGGCTCCTGAAAATCCACGATACGCAGGATGGTTCCCAGACCCAAGGTGGCACCAGTGCCAAGTCGGGCTGGTTTGACAGTGCCAAGTGGCTCCTGCAGTCTGCCATCCAGAAAGGGGGCATCTGAATTTTGTTAGCCAAAGAAAAGGGCCGTGGTTTGTGTTTGGCAGCCTATGGCCGGCTGTGGCCGGCGGTCTCTTGAAAATCCACGATACGCAGGATAGTTCCCAGGCCCAAGATGGGACCAGTGCCAAGTCGGGCTGGTTTGATAGTACCAAGTGGCTCCTGCAACCTGCCATCCAGAAGCAGGGCAGCTGAGTTTTGTTTGCCAGAGAAAAGGGCCGTGGTTTGAGTTTGAGGGCTTGTGGCTGGCAGTGACCGGCTGGCTCCTGAAAATCCACGATACGCAGGATGGTTCCCAGACCAAAGGTGGCCCCATTGCCAAGTCGGGCTGGTTTGACAGTGCCAAGAGGCTCCTGCAATCTGCCATCCAGAAGCGGTGAATCTGAATTTTGTTAGCCAGGGAAAAGGGCCGTCGTTTGTGTTTGGGGGTCTGTGGGTCGAAGTGGTCGGCTGGCTCCTGAAAATCCACGATACGCAGGATGATTCCAAGACCCAAGGTGGCACCAGTGCCAAGTTGGGCTGCTTTGACAGCGCCAAGTGGCTTCTGCAATCTGCCATCCAGAAGCGGGGCAGGTGAGTTTTGTTAGCCGGGGAAAAAGGCTGTGGTTTGTGTTTGGGGGCCTGTGGCTGGGAGTGGCCGGCTGGCTCCTGAAAATCCACGATACGCAGGATGTTTCCCAGACCGAAAGTGTCACCAGCGCCAAGTCGGGCTGGTTTGACAGTGCCAGGTGGCTCCTGCCATCTGCCTTCCAGAAGCAGGGAATCTGAATTTTGTTAGCCAGGGAAAAGGGCCGTGGTTTGTGTTTGGCAGCATATGGCTGGGAGGGGCCGGCTGGCTCCTGAAAATCCACCATACGCAGGATGGTTCCCAGACCCAAGGTGGCCCAAGTGCCAAGTCGAGCTGGTTTCATAGTACCAAGTGGCTCCTGCAATCTGCCATCCAGAAGCAGGGCAGCTGAGTTTTGTTAGCCAGGGAAAAGGGCCGTGGTTTGTGTTTTGCAGCCTACGGCTGGGAGTGGCCGGCTGGCTCCTGAAAATCCACAATACGCAGGATGGTTCCCAGACCCAAGGTGGCACCAGTGCCAAGTCGGGCTGGTTTGACAGTGCCAAGAGGCTCCTGCAATCTGCCATCCAGAAGCGGGGCATCTGAATTTTGTTAGCCAGGGAAAAGGGCTGTGGTTTGTGTTTGGCAGCCTATGGCTGGGAGTGGCCGGCTGCCTCCTGAAAATCCACGATACGGAGGATAGTTCCCAGATCCAAGGTGGCATCAGTGCCAAGTCTTGCTGGTTTGACAGTGCCAAGTGGCTCCTGCAATCTGCCATCCATAAGCAGGGCATCTGAATTTTGTTAGCCAGGGAAAAGGGCCGTGGTTTGTGTTTGGCAGCATATGGCTGGGAGGGGCCGACTGGCTCCTGAAAATCCACAATACGCAGGATGGTTCCCAGACCCAAGGTGGCCCAAGTGCCAAGTCGAGCTGGTTTGATTGTACCAAGTGTCTCCTGCAATCTGCCATCCAGAAGCAGGTCAGCTGAGTTTTGTTTGCCAGTGGAAAGGGCCGTGGTTTGTGTTTGGCAGCCTATGGCTGGGAGTGGCCGGCTGGCTCCTGAAAACCTACAATAGGCAGGATGGTTCCCAGACCCAAGGTGGCACCAGTTCCAAGTTGAGCTGGTTTGACAGTACCAAGTGGCTCCTGCAGCCTGCAATCCAGAAGCAGGGCAACTGAGTTTTGTTTGCCAGCGAAAAGGGCCGTGGTTTGTGTTTTGCAGTCTATGGCTAGGAGTGGACGGCTGGCTCCTGAAAATCCACAATACGCAAGATGGTTCCCAGACCCAAGGTGGCACCAGTGCAAAGTCGGGCTGGTTTTACAGTGCCAAGAGGCTCCTGCAATCTGCCATCCAGAAGCGGGGCATCTGTATTTTGTTTGCCAGGGAAAAGGGCCATGGTTTGTGTTTGGCAGCCTATGGCTGGGAGTGGCCGGCTGGCTCCTGAAAATCCACGATACGCAAGGATGGTTGCCAGACCAAAGGTGGCCCCAGTGCAGAGTCGAGCCGGTTTGATAGTACCAAGTGGCTCCTGCAATCTGCCATCCAGAAGCAGGGCAGCTGAGTTTTTTTTTCCAGAGAAAAGGGCCGTGGTTTGAGTTTGAGGGCCTTTGACTTGGAGTGGTCGGCTGGCTCCTGAAAATCCACGTTACGCAGGATGGTTCCCAGACCAAAGGTTTCACCAGTGCCAAGTCAGGCTGGTTTGACAGTGCCAAGTGGCTCCTGAAATCTGCCATCCGGAAGCGGGGCATATGAATTTTGTTACCCAGGGAAAAGGGATGTAGTTTGTGTTTTGAAGCCTATGGCTGGGAGTGGCGGGCTGGCTCCTAAAAATCCACAATACGCAGGATGGTTCCCAGACCGAAGGTTTCACCAGTGCCAAGTCGGGCTGGTTTGACAGTGCAAAGTGGCTCCTGAAACCTGCCATCTAGAAGCAGGGCATCTGAATTTTGTTAGCCCGGGAAAAGGGCCGTGGTGTGTGTTTTGCAGTCTATGGCTGGGAGTGGCCGGCTGGCTCCTGAAAATCCATGATACGCAGGAGAGTTCCCAGACCCCAGGCGGCACCAGTGCCAAGTCGGGCTGGTTTGACAGTGCCAAGTGGCTCCTGCAACCTGCCATCCAGAAGCAGGCCAGCTGAGTTTATTTTGTAAGAGAAAAGGGCCGTGGTTTGAGTTTGAGGGCTTGTGGCTGGGAGTGGCCGGCTGGCTCCTAAAAATCCACAATACGCAGGATTGTTCCTAGACCTTAGGTGGCCCCAGTGACAAGTCGGGCTGGTTTGACAGTGCCAAGTGGCTCCTGCAATCTGCCATCCGGAAACGGGGCATCTGAATTTTGTTCGCCAGGGAAAAGGGCCGTGGTTTGTGGTTGGCAGCCTATGGCTGGGAGTGGTCGGCTGGCTCTTGAAAATCCACGATACGCAGGATGGTTCCCAGACCAAAGGTGGCCCCAGTGCCAAGTCGAGCTGGTTTCAAAGTACCATGTTGCTCCTGCAATCTGCCATCCAGAAGCAGGGCAGCTGAGTTTTGTTCTCCAGAGAAAAGGGCCGTGGTTTGTGTTTTGCAGCCTATGGCTAGGAGTGGCCGGCTGGCTCCTGAAAATCCACGATACGCAGGATGGTAACCAAACCCAAGGTGGCACCAGTGCCAAGTCGAGCTGGTTTGACCGTACCAAGTGGCTGCTGCAATCTGCCATCCAGAAGCGGGGCATCTGAATTTTGTTCGCCAGGGAAATGGGCCGTGGTTTGTGTTTGGCAGCCTATGGCTGGGAGGGGCTGGCTGGCTCCTGAAAACCCACAGTACGCAAGGATGGTTCCCAGACCCAAGGTGGCACCAGTGCCAAGTCGGGCTGGTTTGACAGTGCCAAGTGGCTCCTGCAATCTGCCATCCAGAAGCGGGGCATCTGAATTTTGTTAGCCAGGGAAAAGGGCCGTGGTTTGTGTTTGGCAGCCTATGGCTGGGAGTGGCCGGCTGGCTCCTGAAAATCCACGATACGCAGGATAGTTCCCAGGCCCAAGATGGCACCAGTGCCAAGTCGGGCTGGTTTGATAGTACCAAGTGGCTCCTGCAACCTGCCATCCAGAAGCAGGGCAGCTGAGTTTTGTTTGCAAGAGAAAAGTGCCGTGGTTTGAGTTTGAGGGCTTGTGGCTGGCAGTGACCGGCTGGCTCCGGAAAATCCACAATACGCAGGATGGTTCCCCGACCAAAGGTGGCCCCATTGCCAAGTCGGGCTGGTTTGACAGTGCCAAGTGGCTCCTGCAATCTGCCATCCAGAAGCGGTGAATCTGAATTTTGTTAGCCAGGGAAAAGGGCCGTGGTTTGTGTTTGGGGGCCTGTGGCTGATAGTGGCCGGCTGGCTCCTGAAAATCCACGATACGCAGGATGGTTCCCAGACCCAAGGTGGCACCAGGGCCAAGTTGGGCTGCTTTGACAGCGCCAAGTGGCTCCTGCAATCTGCCATCCAGAAGCGGGGCAGGTGAGTTTTGTTTGCCAGCGAAAAGGGCCGTGGTTTGAGTTTGAGGGCTTGTGGCTGGGAGGGGCCGGCTGGCTCCTGAAAATCCACAATACGCGGGATGGTTCCCAGACCCAAGGTGGCACCAGTGCCAAGTCAGGCTGCTTTGACAGTGCCAAGTGGCTTCTGCAATCTGCCATCCAGAAGCAGGGCAGCTGAGTTTTGTTTGCCAGCGAAATGGGCCGTGGTTTGTGTTTTACAGCCTATGGCTGGGAGTGACCGGCTGGCTCCTGAAAATCCACAATACGCAGGATGGTTCCCAGACCCAAGGTTTCACCAGTGCCAAGTCGGGCTGGTTTGACAGTGCCAAGTGGCTCCTGCAATCTGCCATCCAGAAGCGGGGCAGCTGAGTTTTTTTAACCAGGGAAAAGGGCCGTGGTTTGTGTTTTGCAGCCAATGGCTGGGAGTGGTCGGCTGGCTCCTGAAAATCCACAATACGCACAGGGGCTTCCCAGACCCAAGGTGGCACCAGTGCCAAGTCGGGCTGGTTTGACAGTGCCAAGTGGCTCCTGCAATCTGCCATCCAGAAGCAGGGCATCTTAATTTTGTTAGCCAGGGAAAAGGGCCGTGGTTTGTGTTTGGCAGCCTATGGCTGGGAGGGGTTGGCTGGCTCCTGAAAATCCACGATACGCAGGATGGTTCCCAGACCCAAGGTGGCACCAGTACCAAGTCGGGCTGGTTTGACAGTGCCAAGTGGCTCCTGCAGTCTGCCATCCAGAAAGGGGGCATCTGAATTTTGTTTGGCAGGGAAAAGGGCCGTGGTTTGTGTTTGGCAGCCTATGGCCGGCTGTGGCCGGCGGTCTCTTGAAAATCCACGATACGCAGGATGGTTCCCAGACCCAAGTTGGCACCAGTGCCAAGTCGGGCTGGTTTGACAGTGCGAAGTGGCTCCTGCAATCTGCCATCCAGAAGCGGGGCATCGGAATTTTGTTAGCCAGGGAAAAGGGCCGTGGTTTGTGTTTTGCAGCCTATGGCTGGGAGTGGCCGGCTGGCTCCTGAAAATCCACGATACGCAGGATAGTTCCCAGGCCCAAGATGGGACCAGTGCCAAGTCGGGCTGGTTTGATAGTACCAAGTGGCTCCTGCAACCTGCCATCCAGAAGCAGGGCAGCTGAGTTTTGTTTGCCAGAGAAAAGGGCCGTGGTTTGAGTTTGAGGGCTTGTGGCTGGCAGTGACCGGCTGGCTCCTGAAAATCCACAATAGGCAGGATGGTTCCCAGACCAAAGGTGGCCCCATTGCCAAGTCGGGCTGGTTTGACAGTGCCAAGTGGCTCCTGCAATCTGCCATCCAGAAGCGGTGAATCTGAATTTTGTAAGCCAGGGAAAAGGGCCGTCGTTTGTGTTTGGGGGCCTGTGGGTGGAAGTGGTCGGCTGGCTCCTGAAAATCCACGATACGCAGGATGGTTCCAAGACCCAAGGTGGCACCAGTGCCAAGTTGGGCTGCTTTGACAGCGCCAAGTGGCTTCTGCAATCTGCCATCCAGAAGCGGGGCAGGTGAGTTTTGTTAGCCGGGGAAAAAGGCCGTGGTTTGTGTTTGGGGGCCTGTGGCTGGGAGTGGCCGGCTGGCTCCTGAAAATCCACGATACGCAGGATGTTTCCCAGACCGAAAGTGTCACCAGCGCCAAGTCGGGCTGGTTTGACAGTGCCAAGTGGCTCCTGCAATCTGCCATCCATAAGCAGGGCATCTGAATTTTGTTAGCCAGGGAAAAGGGCCGTGGTTTGTGTTTGGCAGCATATGGCTGGGAGGGGCCGGCTGGCTCCTGAAAATCCACGTTACGCAGGATGGTTCCCGGACCGAAGGTTTCACCAGTGCCAAGTCGGGCTGGTTTGACAGTGCCAAGTGGCTCCTGCAATCTGCCATCCAGAAGCGGGGCATATGAATTATATAAACCAGGGAAAAGGGCCGTAGTTTGTGTTTTGCAGCCTATGGCTGGGAGTGGTCGGCTGGCTCCTGAAAATCCACAATACGCACAGGGGCTTCCCAGACCCAAGGTGGCACCAGTGCCAAGTCGGGCTGGTTTGACAGTGCCAAGTGGCTCCTGCAATCTGCCATCCAGAAGCAGGGCAGCTTAATTTTGTTAGCCAGGGAAAAGGGCCGTGGTTTGTGTTTGGCAGCCTATGGCTGGGAGGGGCCGGCTGGCTCCTGAAAATCCACGATACGCAGGATGGTTCCCAGACCCAAGGTGGCACCAGTGCCAAGTCGGGCTGGTTTGACAGTGCCAAGTGGCTCCTGCAGTCTGCCATCCAGAAAGGGGGCATCTGAATTTTGTTTGGCAGGGAAAAGGGCCGTGGTTTGTGTTTGGCAGCCTATGGCCGGCTGTGGCCGGCGGTCTCTTGAAAATCCACGATACGCAGGATAGTTCCCAGGCCCAAGATGGGACCAGTGCCAAGTCGGGCTGGTTTGATAGTACCAAGTGGCTCCTGCAACCTGCCATCCAGAAGCAGGGCAGCTGAGTTTTGTTTGCCAGAGAAAAGGGCCGTGGTTTGAGTTTGAGGGCTTGTGGCTGGCAGTGACCGGCTGGCTCCTGAAAATCCACGATACGCAGGATGGTTCCCAGACCAAAGGTGGCCCCATTGCCAAGTCGGGCTGGTTTGACAGTGCCAAGAGGCTCCTGCAATCTGCCATCCAGAAGCGGTGAATCTGAATTTTGTTAGCCAGGGAAAAGGGCCGTCGTTTGTGTTTGGGGGTCTGTGGGTCGAAGTGGTCGGCTGGCTCCTGAAAATCCACGATACGCAGGATGATTCCAAGACCCAAGGTGGCACCAGTGCCAAGTTGGGCTGCTTTGACAGCGCCAAGTGGCTTCTGCAATCTGCCATCCAGAAGCGAGGCAGGTGAGTTTTGTTAGCCGGGGAAAAAGGCTGTGGTTTGTGTTTGGGGGCCTGTGGCTGGGAGTGGCCGGCTGGCTCCTGAAAATCCACGATACGCAGGATGGTTCCCAGACCCAAGGTGGCACCAGTGCCAAGTCGGGCTGGTTTGACAGTGCCAAGAGGCTCCTGCAATCTGCCATCCAGAAGCGGGGCATCTGAATTTTGTTAGCCAGGGAAAAGGGCTGTGGTTTGTGTTTGGCAGCCTATGGCTGGGAGTGGCCGGCTGCCTCCTGAAAATCCACGATACGGAGGATAGTTCCCAGATCCAAGGTGGCATCAGTGCCAAGTCTTGCTGGTTTGACAGTGCCAAGTGGCTCCTGCAATCTGCCATCCATAAGCAGGGCATCTGAATTTTGTTAGCCAGGGAAAAGGGCCGTGGTTTGTGTTTGGCAGCATATGGCTGGGAGGGGCCGACTGGCTCCTGAAAATCCACAATACGCAGGATGGTTCCCAGACCCAAGGTGGCCCAAGTGCCAAGTCGAGCTGGTTTGATTGTACCAAGTGTCTCCTGCAATCTGCCATCCAGAAGCAGGTCAGCTGAGTTTTGTTTGCCAGTGGAAAGGGCCGTGGTTTGTGTTTGGCAGCCTATGGCTGGGAGTGGCCGGCTGGCTCCTGAAAACCTACAATAGGCAGGATGGTTCCCAGACCCAAGGTGGCACCAGTTCCAAGTTGAGCTGGTTTGACAGTACCAAGTGGCTCCTGCAGCCTGCAATCCAGAAGCAGGGCAACTGAGTTTTGTTTGCCAGCGAAAAGGGCCGTGGTTTGTGTTTTGCAGTCTATGGCTAGGAGTGGACGGCTGGCTCCTGAAAATCCACAATACGCAAGATGGTTCCCAGACCCAAGGTGGCACCAGTGCAAAGTCGGGCTGGTTTTACAGTGCCATGAGGCTCCTGCAATCTGCCATCCAGAAGCGGGGCATCTGTATTTTGTTTGCCAGGGAAAAGGGCCATGGTTTGTGTTTGGCAGCCTATGGCTGGGAGTGGCCGGCTGGCTCCTGAAAATCCACGATACGCAAGGATGGTTGCCAGACCAAAGGTGGCCCCAGTGCAGAGTCGAGCCGGTTTGATAGTACCAAGTGGCTCCTGCAATCTGCCATCCAGAAGCAGGGCAGCTGAGTTTTTTTTTCCAGAGAAAAGGGCCGTGGTTTGAGTTTGAGGGCCTTTGACTTGGAGTGGTCGGCTGGCTCCTGAAAATCCACGTTACGCAGGATGGTTCCCAGACCAAAGGTTTCACCAGTGCCAAGTCAGGCTGGTTTGACAGTGCCAAGTGGCTCCTGAAATCTGCCATCCGGAAGCGGGGCATATGAATTTTGTTACCCAGGGAAAAGGGATGTAGTTTGTGTTTTGAAGCCTATGGCTGGGAGTGGCGGGCTGGCTCCTAAAAATCCACAATACGCAGGATGGTTCCCAGACCGAAGGTTTCACCAGTGCCAAGTCGGGCTGGTTTGACAGTGCAAAGTGGCTCCTGAAACCTGCCATCTAGAAGCAGGGCATCTGAATTTTGTTAGCCCGGGAAAAGGGCCGTGGTGTGTGTTTTGCAGTCTATGGCTGGGAGTGGCCGGCTGGCTCCTGAAAATCCATGATACGCAGGAGAGTTCCCAGACCCCAGGCGGCACCAGTGCCAAGTCGGGCTGGTTTGACAGTGCCAAGTGGCTCCTGCAACCTGCCATCCAGAAGCAGGCCAGCTGAGTTTATTTTGTAAGAGAAAAGGGCCGTGGTTTGAGTTTGAGGGCTTGTGGCTGGGAGTGGCCGGCTGGCTCCTAAAAATCCACAATACGCAGGATTGTTCCTAGACCTTAGGTGGCCCCAGTGACAAGTCGGGCTGGTTTGACAGTGCCAAGTGGCTCCTGCAATCTGCCATCCGGAAACGGGGCATCTGAATTTTGTTCGCCAGGGAAAAGGGCCGTGGTTTGTGGTTGGCAGCCTATGGCTGGGAGTGGTCGGCTGGCTCTTGAAAATCCACGATACGCAGGATGGTTCCCAGACCAAAGGTGGCCCCAGTGCCAAGTCGAGCTGGTTTCAAAGTACCATGTTGCTCCTGCAATCTGCCATCCAGAAGCAGGGCAGCTGAGTTTTGTTCTCCAGAGAAAAGGGCCGTGGTTTGTGTTTTGCAGCCTATGGCTAGGAGTGGCCGGCTGGCTCCTGAAAATCCACGATACGCAGGATGGTAACCAAACCCAAGGTGGCACCAGTGCCAAGTCGAGCTGGTTTGACCGTACCAAGTGGCTGCTGCAATCTGCCATCCAGAAGCGGGGCATCTGAATTTTGTTCGCCAGGGAAATGGGCCGTGGTTTGTGTTTGGCAGCCTATGGCTGGGAGGGGCTGGCTGGCTCCTGAAAACCCACAGTACGCAAGGATGGTTCCCAGACCCAAGGTGGCACCAGTGCCAAGTCGGGCTGGTTTGACAGTGCCAAGTGGCTCCTGCAATCTGCCATCCAGAAGCGGGGCATCTGAATTTTGTTAGCCAGGGAAAAGGGCCGTGGTTTGTGTTTGGCAGCCTATGGCTGGGAGTGGCCGGCTGGCTCCTGAAAATCCACGATACGCAGGATAGTTCCCAGGCCCAACATGGCACCAGTGCCAAGTCGGGCTGGTTTGATAGTACCAAGTGGCTCCTGCAACCTGCCATCCAGAAGCAGGGCAGCTGAGTTTTGTTTGCAAGAGAAAAGTGCCGTGGTTTGAGTTTGAGGGCTTGTGGCTGGCAGTGACCGGCTGGCTCCGGAAAATCCACAATACGCAGGATGGTTCCCCGACCAAAGGTGGCCCCATTGCCAAGTCGGGCTGGTTTGACAGTGCCAAGTGGCTCCTGCAATCTGCCATCCAGAAGCGGTTAATCTGAATTTTGTTAGCCAGGGAAAAGGGCCGTGGTTTGTGTTTGGGGGCCTGTGGCTGATAGTGGCCGGCTGGCTCCTGAAAATCCACGATACGCAGGATGGTTCCCAGACCCAAGGTGGCACCAGGGCCAAGTTGGGCTGCTTTGACAGCGCCAAGTGGCTCCTGCAATCTGCCATCCAGAAGCGGGGCAGGTGAGTTTTGTTTGCCAGCGAAAAGGGCCGTGGTTTGAGTTTGAGGGCTTGTGGCTGGGAGGGGCCGGCTGGCTCCTGAAAATCCACAATACGCGGGATGGTTCCCAGACCCAAGGTGGCACCAGTGCCAAGTCAGGCTGCTTTGACAGTGCCAAGTGGCTTCTGCAATCTGCCATCCAGAAGCAGGGCAGCTGAGTTTTGTTTGCCAGCGAAATGGGCCGTGGTTTGTGTTTTACAGCCTATGGCTGGGAGTGACCGGCTGGCTCCTGAAAATCCACAATACGCAGGATGGTTCCCAGACCCAAGGTTTCACCAGTGCCAAGTCGGGCTGGTTTGACAGTGCCAAGTGGCTCCTGCAATCTGCCATCCAGAAGCGGGGCAGCTGAGTTTTTTTAACCAGGGAAAAGGGCCGTGGTTTGTGTTTTGCAGCCAATGGCTGGGAGTGGTCGGCTGGCTCCTGAAAATCCACAATACGCACAGGGGCTTCCCAGACCCAAGGTGGCACCAGTGCCAAGTCGGGCTGGTTTGACAGTGCCAAGTGGCTCCTGCAATCTGCCATCCAGAAGCAGGGCATCTTAATTTTGTTAGCCAGGGAAAAGGGCCGTGGTTTGTGTTTGGCAGCCTATGGCTGGGAGGGGTTGGCTGGCTCCTGAAAATCCACGATACGCAGGATGGTTCCCAGACCCAAGGTGGCACCAGTACCAAGTCGGGCTGGTTTGACAGTGCCAAGTGGCTCCTGCAGTCTGCCATCCAGAAAGGGGGCATCTGAATTTTGTTTGGCAGGGAAAAGGGCCGTGGTTTGTGTTTGGCAGCCTATGGCCGGATGTGGCCGGCGGTCTCTTGAAAATCCACGATACGCAGGATGGTTCCCAGACCCAAGTTGGCACCAGTGCCAAGTCGGGCTGGTTTGACAGTGCGAAGTGGCTCCTGCAATCTGCCATCCAGAAGCGGGGCATCGGAATTTTGTTAGCCAGGGAAAAGGGCCGTGGTTTGTGTTTTGCAGCCTATGGCTGGGAGTGGCCGGCTGGCTCCTGAAAATCCACGATACGCAGGATAGTTCCCAGGCCCAAGATGGGACCAGTGCCAAGTCGGGCTGGTTTGATAGTACCAAGTGGCTCCTGCAACCTGCCATCCAGAAGCAGGGCAGCTGAGTTTTGTTTGCCAGAGAAAAGGGCCGTGGTTTGAGTTTGAGGGCTTGTGGCTGGCAGTGACCGGCTGGCTCCTGAAAATCCACAATAGGCAGGATGGTTCCCAGACCAAAGGTGGCCCCATTGCCAAGTCGGGCTGGTTTGACAGTGCCAAGTGGCTCCTGCAATCTGCCATCCAGAAGCGGTGAATCTGAATTTTGTAAGCCAGGGAAAAGGGCCGTCGTTTGTGTTTGGGGGCCTGTGGGTGGAAGTGGTCGGCTGGCTCCTGAAAATCCACGATACGCAGGATGGTTCCAAGACCCAAGGTGGCACCAGTGCCAAGTTGGGCTGCTTTGACAGCGCCAAGTGGCTTCTGCAATCTGCCATCCAGAAGCGGGGCAGGTGAGTTTTGTTAGCCGGGGAAAAAGGCCGTGGTTTGTGTTTGGGGGCCTGTGGCTGGGAGTGGCCGGCTGGCTCCTGAAAATCCACGATACGCAGGATGTTTCCCAGACCGAAAGTGTCACCAGCGCCAAGTCGGGCTGGTTTGACAGTGCCAAGTGGCTCCTGCAATCTGCCATCCATAAGCAGGGCATCTGAATTTTGTTAGCCAGGGAAAAGGGCCGTGGTTTGTGTTTGGCAGCATATGGCTGGGAGGGGCCGGCTGGCTCCTGAAAATCCACGTTACGCAGGATGGTTCCCGGACCGAAGGTTTCACCAGTGCCAAGTCGGGCTGGTTTGACAGTGCCAAGTGGCTCCTGCAATCTGCCATCCAGAAGCGGGGCATATGAATTATATAAACCAGGGAAAAGGGCCGTGGTTTGTGTTTTGCAGCCTATGGCTGGGAGTGGTCGGCTGGCTCCTGAAAATCCACAATACGCACAGGGGCTTCCCAGACCCAAGGTGGCACCAGTGCCAAGTCGGGCTGGTTTGACAGTGCCAAGTGGCTCCTGCAATCTGCCATCCAGAAGCAGGGCAGCTTAATTTTGTTAGCCAGGGAAAAGGGCCGTGGTTTGTGTTTGGCAGCCTATGGCTGGGAGGGGCCGGCTGGCTCCTGAAAATCCACGATACGCAGGATGGTTCCCAGACCCAAGGTGGCACCAGTGCCAAGTCGGGCTGGTTTGACAGTGCCAAGTGGCTCCTGCAGTCTGCCATCCAGAAAGGGGGCATCTGAATTTTGTTTGGCAGGGAAAAGGGCCGTGGTTTGTGTTTGGCAGCCTATGGCCGGCTGTGGCCGGCGGTCTCTTGAAAATCCACGATACGCAGGATAGTTCCCAGGCCCAAGATGGGACCAGTGCCAAGTCGGGCTGGTTTGATAGTACCAAGTGGCTCCTGCAACCTGCCATCCAGAAGCAGGGCAGCTGAGTTTTGTTTGCCAGAGAAAAGGGCCGTGGTTTGAGTTTGAGGGCTTGTGGCTGGCAGTGACCGGCTGGCTCCTGAAAATCCACGATACGCAGGATGGTTCCCAGACCAAAGGTGGCCCCATTGCCAAGTCGGGCTGGTTTGACAGTGCCAAGAGGCTCCTGCAATCTGCCATCCAGAAGCGGTGAATCTGAATTTTGTTAGCCAGGGAAAAGGGCCGTCGTTTGTGTTTGGGGGTCTGTGGGTCGAAGTGGTCGGCTGGCTCCTGAAAATCCACGATACGCAGGATGATTCCAAGACCCAAGGTGGCACCAGTGCCAAGTTGGGCTGCTTTGACAGCGCCAAGTGGCTTCTGCAATCTGCCATCCAGAAGCGGGGCAGGTGAGTTTTGTTAGCCGGGGAAAAAGGCTGTGGTTTGTGTTTGGGGGCCTGTGGCTGGGAGTGGCCGGCTGGCTCCTGAAAATCCACGATACGCAGGATGTTTCCCAGACCGAAAGTGTCACCAGCGCCAAGTCGGGCTGGTTTGACAGTGCCAGGTGGCTCCTGCCATCTGCCTTCCAGAAGCAGGGAATCTGAATTTTGTTAGCCAGGGAAAAGGGCCGTGGTTTGTGTTTGGCAGCATATGGCTGGGAGGGGCCGGCTGGCTCCTGAAAATCCACCATACGCAGGATGGTTCCCAGACCCAAGGTGGCCCAAGTGCCAAGTCGAGCTGGTTTCATAGTACCAAGTGGCTCCTGCAATCTGCCATCCAGAAGCAGGGCAGCTGAGTTTTGTTAGCCAGGGAAAAGGGCCGTGGTTTGTGTTTTGCAGCCTACGGCTGGGAGTGGCCGGCTGGCTCCTGAAAATCCACAATACGCAGGATGGTTCCCAGACCCAAGGTGGCACCAGTGCCAAGTCGGGCTGGTTTGACAGTGCCAAGAGGCTCCTGCAATCTGCCATCCAGAAGCGGGGCATCTGAATTTTGTTAGCCAGGGAAAAGGGCTGTGGTTTGTGTTTGGCAGCCTATGGCTGGGAGTGGCCGGCTGCCTCCTGAAAATCCACGATACGGAGGATAGTTCCCAGATCCAAGGTGGCATCAGTGCCAAGTCTTGCTGGTTTGACAGTGCCAAGTGGCTCCTGCAATCTGCCATCCATAAGCAGGGCATCTGAATTTTGTTAGCCAGGGAAAAGGGCCGTGGTTTGTGTTTGGCAGCATATGGCTGGGAGGGGCCGACTGGCTCCTGAAAATCCACAATACGCTGGATGGTTCCCAGACCCAAGGTGGCCCAAGTGCCAAGTCGAGCTGGTTTGATTGTACCAAGTGTCTCCTGCAATCTGCCATCCAGAAGCAGGTCAGCTGAGTTTTGTTTGCCAGTGGAAAGGGCCGTGGTTTGTGTTTGGCAGCCTATGGCTGGGAGTGGCCGGCTGGCTCCTGAAAACCTACAATAGGCAGGATGGTTCCCAGACCCAAGGTGGCACCAGTTCCAAGTTGAGCTGGTTTGACAGTACCAAGTGGCTCCTGCAGCCTGCAATCCAGAAGCAGGGCAACTGAGTTTTGTTTGCCAGCGAAAAGGGCCGTGGTTTGTGTTTTGCAGTCTATGGCTAGGAGTGGACGGCTGGCTCCTGAAAATCCACAATACGCAAGATGGTTCCCAGACCCAAGGTGGCACCAGTGCAAAGTCGGGCTGGTTTTACAGTGCCATGAGGCTCCTGCAATCTGCCATCCAGAAGCGGGGCATCTGTATTTTGTTTGCCAGGGAAAAGGGCCATGGTTTGTGTTTGGCAGCCTATGGCTGGGAGTGGCCGGCTGGCTCCTGAAAATCCACGATACGCAAGGATGGTTGCCAGACCAAAGGTGGCCCCAGTGCAGAGTCGAGCCGGTTTGATAGTACCAAGTGGCTCCTGCAATCTGCCATCCAGAAGCAGGGCAGCTGAGTTTTTTTTTCCAGAGAAAACGGCCGTGGTTTGAGTTTGAGGGCCTTTGACTTGGAGTGGTCGGCTGGCTCCTGAAAATCCACGTTACGCAGGATGGTTCCCAGACCAAAGGTTTCACCAGTGCCAAGTCAGGCTGGTTTGACAGTGCCAAGTGGCTCCTGAAATCTGCCATCCGGAAGCGGGGCATATGAATTTTGTTACCCAGGGAAAAGGGATGTAGTTTGTGTTTTGAAGCCTATGGCTGGGAGTGGCGGGCTGGCTCCTAAAAATCCACAATACGCAGGATGGTTCCCAGACCGAAGGTTTCACCAGTGCCAAGTCGGGCTGGTTTGACAGTGCAAAGTGGCTCCTGAAACCTGCCATCTAGAAGCAGGGCATCTGAATTTTGTTAGCCCGGGAAAAGGGCCGTGGTGTGTGTTTTGCAGTCTATGGCTGGGAGTGGCCGGCTGGCTCCTGAAAATCCATGATACGCAGGAGAGTTCCCAGACCCCAGGCGGCACCAGTGCCAAGTCGGGCTGGTTTGACAGTGCCAAGTGGCTCCTGCAACCTGCCATCCAGAAGCAGGCCAGCTGAGTTTATTTTGTAAGAGAAAAGGGCCGTGGTTTGTGTTTGAGGGCTTGTGGCTGGGAGTGGCCGGCTGGCTCCTAAAAATCCACAATACGCAGGATTGTTCCTAGACCTTAGGTGGCCCCAGTGACAAGTCGGGCTGGTTTGACAGTGCCAAGTGGCTCCTGCAATCTGCCATCCGGAAACGGGGCATCTGAATTTTGTTCGCCAGGGAAAAGGGCCGTGGTTTGTGGTTGGCAGCCTATGGCTGGGAGTGGTCGGCTGGCTCTTGAAAATCCACGATACGCAGGATGGTTCCCAGACCAAAGGTGGCCCCAGTGCCAAGTCGAGCTGGTTTCAAAGTACCATGTTGCTCCTGCAATCTGCCATCCAGAAGCAGGGCAGCTGAGTTTTGTTCTCCAGAGAAAAGGGCCGTGGTTTGTGTTTTGCAGCCTATGGCTAGGAGTGGCCGGCTGGCTCCTGAAAATCCACGATACGCAGGATGGTAACCAAACCCAAGGTGGCACCAGTGCCAAGTCGAGCTGGTTTGACCGTACCAAGTGGCTGCTGCAATCTGCCATCCAGAAGCGGGGCATCTGAATTTTGTTCGCCAGGGAAATGGGCCGTGGTTTGTGTTTGGCAGCCTATGGCTGGGAGGGGCTGGCTGGCTCCTGAAAACCCACAGTACGCAAGGATGGTTCCCAGACCCAAGGTGGCACCAGTGCCAAGTCGGGCTGGTTTGACAGTGCCAAGTGGCTCCTGCAATCTGCCATCCAGAAGCGGGGCATCTGAATTTTGTTAGCCAGGGAAAAGGGCCGTGGTTTGTGTTTGGCAGCCTATGGCTGGGAGTGGCCGGCTGGCTCCTGAAAATCCACGATACGCAGGATAGTTCCCAGGCCCAAGATGGCACCAGTGCCAAGTCGGGCTGGTTTGATAGTACCAAGTGGCTCCTGCAACCTGCCATCCAGAAGCAGGGCAGCTGAGTTTTGTTTGCAAGAGAAAAGTGCCGTGGTTTGAGTTTGAGGGCTTGTGGCTGGCAGTGACCGGCTGGCTCCGGAAAATCCACAATACGCAGGATGGTTCCCCGACCAAAGGTGGCCCCATTGCCAAGTCGGGCTGGTTTGACAGTGCCAAGTGGCTCCTGCAATCTGCCATCCAGAAGCGGTGAATCTGAATTTTGTTAGCCAGGGAAAAGGGCCGTGGTTTGTGTTTGGGGGCCTGTGGCTGATAGTGGCCGGCTGGCTCCTGAAAATCCACGATACGCAGGATGGTTCCCAGACCCAAGGTGGCACCAGGGCCAAGTTGGGCTGCTTTGACAGCGCCAAGTGGCTCCTGCAATCTGCCATCCAGAAGCGGGGCAGGTGAGTTTTGTTTGCCAGCGAAAAGGGCCGTGGTTTGAGTTTGAGGGCTTGTGGCTGGGAGGGGCCGGCTGGCTCCTGAAAATCCACAATACGCGGGATGGTTCCCAGACCCAAGGTGGCACCAGTGCCAAGTCAGGCTGCTTTGACAGTGCCAAGTGGCTTCTGCAATCTGCCATCCAGAAGCAGGGCAGCTGAGTTTTGTTTGCCAGCGAAATGGGCCGTGGTTTGTGTTTTACAGCCTATGGCTGGGAGTGACCGGCTGGCTCCTGAAAATCCACAATACGCAGGATGGTTCCCAGACCCAAGGTTTCACCAGTGCCAAGTCGGGCTGGTTTGACAGTGCCAAGTGGCTCCTGCAATCTGCCATCCAGAAGCAGGGCATCTTAATTTTGTTAGCCAGGGAAAAGGGCCGTGGTTTGTGTTTGGCAGCCTATGGCTGGGAGGGGTTGGCTGGCTCCTGAAAATCCACGATACGCAGGATGGTTCCCAGCCCCAAGGTGGCACCAGTGCCAAGTCGGGCTGGTTTGACAGTGCCAAGTGGCTCCTGCAACCTGCCATCCAGAAGCAGGGCAGCTGAGTTTTGTTTGCAAGAGAAAATGCCGTGGTTTGTGTTTTGCAGCCTATGTCTGGGAGTGGCCAAGTGGCTCGTGAAAATCAACGATACGCAGGATAGTTCCCCGACCCAAGGTAGCACCAGTGCCAAGTCGGGCTGGTTTGACAGTGCCAAGTGGCTCCTGCAACCTGCCATCCAGAAGCAGGGCAGCTGAGTTTTTTTTGTAAGAGAAAAGGGTCGTGGTTTGAGTTTGAGGGCTTGTGGCTGGGAGTGGCCGGCTGGCTCCTGAAAATCCACGTTACGCAGGATGGTTACCAGACCCAAGGTGGCACCAGTGCCAAGTCGAGCTGTTTTGACAGTGCCAAGTGGCTCCTGCAATCTGCCATCCAGAAGCGGGGCATCTGAATTTGGTTTTTCCGGGAAAAGGGCCGTGGTTTGTGTTTTGCAGACTATGGCTGCGAGTGGCGGGCTGGCTCCTGAAAATCCACGATACGCAGGATAGTTCCCAGCCCCAAGGTGGCACCAGTGCCAAGTCGGGCTGGTTTGACAGTGCCAAGTGGCTCCTGCAACCTGCCATCCAGAAGCAGGGCAGCTGAGTTTTGTTTGCAAGAGAAAATGCCGTGGTTTGCGTTTGAGGGCTTGTGGCTGGGAGTGGCCGGCTGGCTCCTGAAAATTCACAATAGGCAGGATGGTTCCCAGACCCAAGTTGGCACCAGTGCCATGTCGGGCTGGTTTGACAGTGCCAAGTGGCTCCTGCAATCTGCCATCCAAAAGCGGGGCATCTGAATTTTGTTAGCCCGGGAAAAGGGCCGTGGTTTGAATTTTGCTGCCTATGGCTGGGAGTGGCCGGCGGGCTCCTGAAAATCCACAAGACGCAGGATGGTTCCCAGACCCAAGGTAGCACCAGTGCCAAGTCGAGCTGGTTTTACAGTGCCAAGAGGCTCCTGCAATCTGCCATCCAGAAGCGGGGCATCTGAATTTTGTTAGCCAGGGAAAAGGGCCGTGGTTTGTGTTTGGCAGCATATGGCTGGGAGGGGCCGGCTGGCTCCTGAAAATCCACGATACGCAGAATAGTTCCCAGACCCAAGGTGGCACCAGCGCCAAGTCGGGCTGGTTTTAGAGTGCCAAGAGGCTCCTGCAATCTGCCATCCAGAAGCGGGGCATCTGAATTTTGTTAGCCAGGGAAAAGGACCGTGGTTTGTGTTTGGCAGCCTATGGCCGGGAGTGGCCGGCTGGCTCCTGAAAATCCACAGTACGCGAGGATGGTTCCCAGACCCAAGGTGGCACCAGTGCCAAGTCGAGCTGGTTTGACAGTGCCAAGTGGCTCCTGCAATCTGCCATCAAGAAGCGGGGCATCTGAATTTTGTTAGCCAGGGAAAAGGGCCGTGGTTTGTGTTTTGCAGACTATGGCTGTGAGTGGCGGGCTGGCTCCTAAAAATCCACGATACGCAGGATGGTTCCCAGCCCCAAGGTGGCACCAGTGCCAAGTCGGGCTGGTTTGACAGTGCCAAGTGGCTCCTGCAACCTGCCATCCAGAAGCAGGGCAGCTGAGTTTTGTTTGCAAGAGAAAATGCCGTGGTTTGTGTTTGGCCGCCTATGGCTGGGAGGGGCCGGCTGGCTCCTGAAAATCCACGATACGCAGGATAGTTCCCAGACTCAAGGTGGCACCTGTGCCAAGTCGGGCTGGTTTGACGGTGCCAAGTGGCTCCTGCAATCTGCCATCCAGAAGCAGGGCAGCTGAAGTTTGTTAGCCAGGGAAAAGGGCCGTGGTTTGTGTTTGGCAGTCTATGGCTGGAAGTGGCCGGCTTGCTCCTGAAAATCCACGATACGCAGGATGGTTCCCAGACCAAAGGTAGCCCCAGTGCCAAGTCGAGCTGGTTTGATAGTACCAAGTGGCTCCTGCAATCTGCCATCCAGAAGCAGGGCAGCTGAGTTTTGTTTTCCAGAGAAAAGGGCCGTGGTTTGAGTTTGAGTGCTTGTGACTGGGAGTGGTCGGCTGGCTCCTGAAAATCCACGTTACGCAGGATGGTTCCCAGACCAAAGGTTTCACCAGTGCCAAGTCGGGCTGGTTTGACAGTGACAAGTGGCTCCTGCAATCTGCCATCTAGAAGCAGGGCATCTGAATTTTGTTAGCCCGGGAAAAGGGCCGTGGTTTGTGTTTTGCAGTCTATGGCTGGGAGTGGTTGGCTGGCTCCTGAAAATCCACGATATGCAGGATAGTTCCCAGACCCAAGTTAGCACCAGTGCCAAGTCGGGCTGGTTTTACAGTGCCATGAGGCTCCTGCAATCTGCCATCCGTTAGCAGGGCATCTGAATTTTGTTAGCCAGGGAAAAGGGCCGTGGTTTGTGTTTGGCAGCCAATGGCTGGGAGGGGCCGGCTGGCTCCTGAAAATCCACAATACGCACGGAGGTTTCCCAGACCCAAGGTGGCACCAGTGCCAAGTCGGGCTGGTTTGACAGTGCCATGTGGCTCCTGCAGTCTGCCATCCAGGAAGGGGGCATCTGAATTTTGTTAGCCAGGGAAAAGGGCCGTGGTTTGTGTTTGGCAGGCTATGGCTGGGAGGGGCCTGCTGGCTCCTGAAGACCCACAGTACGCGAGGATGGTTCCCAGACCCAAGGTGGCACCAGTGCCAAGTCGGGCTGGTTTGACAGTGCCAAGTGGCTCGTGCAGGCTGCCGTCCAGAAGCAGGGCATCTGAATTTTTTTAGCCAGGGAAATGGGCCGTGGTTTGTGTTTTGCAGCCTATGGCTGGGAGTGGCGGGCTGGCTCCTAAAAATCCACGATACGCAGGATGGTTCCCAGACCCAAGGTGGCACCAGTTCCAAGTCGGGCTGGTTTGACAGTGCCAAGTGGCTCCTGCAACCTGCCATCCAGAAGCAGGGCAGCTGAGTTTTTTTTGTCAGAGGAAAGGGCCGTGGTTTGAGTTTGAGGGCTTGTGGCTGGAAGTGGCCGGCTGGCTCCTGAAAATCCACAATACGCAGGATGGTTCCTAGACCCAAGGTGGTACCAGTGCCAAGTCGGGCTGCTTTGACAGCGCCAAGTGGCTTCTGCAATCTGCCATCCAGAAGCGGGGCATCTGAATTTTGTTAGCCAGGGAAAAGGGCCGTGGTTTGTGTTTGGCAGCCTATGGCTGGGAGTGGTCGGCTGGCTCCTGAAAATCCACGATACGCAGGATGATTCCCAGACCAAAGGTGGCCCCAGTGCCAAGTCGAGCTGGTTTGATAGTACCAAGTTGCTCCTGCAATCTGCCATCCAGAAGGAGAGCAGCTGAGTTTTGTTCTCCAGAGAAAAGGGCCGTGGTTTTAGTTTGAGGGCCTGTTCCTGGGAGTGGCCGGCTGGCTTCTGAAAATCCACGTTACGCAGGATAGTTCCCAGACCCAAGGTAGCACCAGTGCCAAGTCGGGCTGGTTTTACAGTGCCAAGAGGCTCCTGCAATCTGCCATCCGTTAGCGGGGCATCTGAATTTTGTTAGCCAGGGAAAAAGGGCCGTGGTTTGTGTTTGGCAGCCTATGGCTGGGAGGGGCCGGCTGTCTCCTGAAAATCCACAATACGCACGGAGGTTTCCCAGACCCAAGGTGGCACCAGTGCCAATTCGGGCTGGTTTGACAGTGCCATGTGGCTCCTGCAGTCTGCCATCCAGGAAGGGGGCATCTGAATTTTGTTAGCCAGAGAAAAGGGCCGTGGTTTGTGTTTGGCATCCTATGGCTGGGAGGGGCCTGCTGGCTCCTGAAGACCCACAGTACGCGAGGATGGTTCCCAGACCCAAGGTGGCACCAGTGCCAAGTCGGGCTGGTTTGACAGTGCCAAGTGGCTCGTGCAGGCTGCCGTCCAGAAGCAGGGCATCTGAATTTTGTTAGCCAGGGAAAAGGGCCGTGGTTTGTGTTTTGCAGCCTATGGCTGGGAGTGGCGGGCTGGCTCCTAAAAATCCACGATACGCAGGATGGTTCCCAGACCCAAGGTGGCACCAGTGCCAAGTCGGGCTGGTTTGACAGTGCCAAGTGGCTCCTGCAACCTGCCATCCAGAAGCGGGGCATCTGAATTTTGTTAGCCAGGGAAAAGGGCCGTGGTTTGTGTTTGGCAGCATATGGCTGCGAGGGGCCGGCTGGCTCCTGAAAATCCACAATACGCACGGAGTTTTCCCAGACCGAAGGTGTCACAAGTGCCAAGTCGGGCTGGTTTGACAGTGCCAAGTGGCTCCTGCAACCTGCCATCCAGAATCAGGGCAGCTGAGTTTTGTTTGCAAGAGAAAATGGCGTGGTTTGGGTTTGAGGGCTTGTGGCTGGGAGGGGCCGGCTGGCTCCTGAAAATCCACAATAGGCAGGATGGTTCCCAGACCCAAGGTGGCATCAGTGCCAAGTCGGGCTGGTTTGACCGTGCCAAGTGGCTCCTACAATCTGCCATCCAAAAGCGGGGCATCTGAGTTTTGTTAGCCAGGGAAAAGGGCCGTGGTTTGTGTTTGGCAGTCTATGGCTGGAAGTGGCCGGCATGCTCCTGAAAATCTAAAATACGCAAGGATGGTTCCCAGACCCAAGGTGACACCAGTGCCAAGTCAGGCTGGTTTGACAGTGCCAGGTGGCTTCTGCAATCTGCCATCCAGAAACAAGGCAGGTGAGCTTTGTTAGCCGGGGAAAAGGGCCGTGGTTTGTGTTTGGGGGCCTGTGGCTGGGAGTGGCCGGCTGGCTCCTGAAAATCCACGATACGCAGGATGGTTCCCAGACCCAAGGTGGCACCAGTGCAAGTTGTGCTGTTTTGATAGTACCAAGTGGTTCCTGCAATCTGCCATCCAGAAGCAGGGTAGCTGAGTTTTGTTTGCCAGAGAAAAGGGCCATGGTTTGAGTTTGAGGGCTTGTGGCTGGGAGTGGCCGGCTGGCTCCTGAAAATCCATGATACGCAAGGATGGTTCCCAGACCCAAGGTGGCACCTTCCAAGTCGGGCTGGTTTGAAAGTGCCAAGTGGCTCCTGCAGTCTGCCATCCAGAAAGGGGGCATCTGAATTTTGTTAGCCAGGGAAAAGGGCCGTGGTTTGTGTTTGGCAGCCTATGGCTGGGAGTGGCCGGCTGGCTCCTGAAAATCCACGATACCCAGGATGGTTCCCAGACCCAAGGTGGCACCAGTGCAAGTTGTGCTGGTTTGATAGTACCATGTGGCTCCTGTAATCAGCCATCAAGAAGAAGGGCAGCTGAGTTTTGTTTGTCAGAGAGAAGTGGCGTGGTTTGAATTTGAGGGATTGTGGCTGGGAGTGTCCGCTGGCTCCTGAAAATCCACAATACGCAGGATGCTTCCCAGACCCAAGGTGGCACCAGTGCCAAGTCGGGTTGGTTTGACAGTGCTAAGTGGCTCCAACAGTCTGCCATCCAGAAGCGGGGCATCTGAATTTTTTTAGCCAGGGAAACGGGCCGTGGTTTGTGTTTTGCAGCCTATGGCTGGGAGTGGCCGGCTGGCTCCTGAAAATCCACGATATGCAGGATGGTTCCCAGACCAAAGGTGGCCCCAGTGCCAAGTCGAGCTGGTTTGATAGTACCAAGTGGCTCCTGCAATCTGCCATCCAGAAGCAGGGAAGCTGAGTTTTGTTTTCCAGAGAAAAGGGCCGTGGTTTGAGTTTGAGTGCTTGTGACTGGGAGTGGTCGGCTGGCTCCTGAAAATCCACGTTACGCAGGATGGTTCCCAGACCAAAGGTTTCACCAGTGCCAAGTCGGGCTGGTTTGACAGTGCAAAGTGGCTCCTGCAATCTGCCATCTAGAAGCAGGGCATGTGAATTTTGTTAGCCAGGGAAAAGGGCCGTGGTTTGTGTTTTGCAGTCTATGGCTGGGAGTGGCCGGCTGGCTCCTGAAAATCCACGATATGCAGGATAGTTCCCAGACCCAAGGTGGCACCAGTGCCAAGTCGGGCTGGTTTTACAGTGCCAAGAGGCTCCTGCAATCTGCCATCTTTTAGCGGGGCATCTGAATTTTGTTAGCCAGGGAAAAGGGCCGTGGTTTGTGTTTGGCAGCCTATGGCTGGGAGGGGCCGGCTGGCTCCTGAAAATCCACAATACGCACTGAGGTTTCCCAGACCCAAGGTGGCACCAGTGCCAAGTCGGGCTGGTTTGACAGTGCCATGTGGCTCCTGCAGTCTGCCATCCAGGAATAGAGCATCTGAATTTTGTTAGCCAGGGAAAAGGGCTGTGGTTTGTGTTTGGCAAGCTATGGCTGGGAGGGGCCTGCTGGCTCCTGAAGACCCACAGTACGCAAGGATGGTTCCCAGACCCAAGGTGGCACCAGTGCCAAGTCGGGCTGGTTTGACAGTGCCAAGTGGCTCGTGCAGGCTGCCGTCCAGAAGCAGGGCATCTGAATTTTGTTAGCCAGGGAAAAGGGCCGTGGTTTGTGTTTTGCAGCCTATGGCTGGGAGTGGCGGGCTGGCTCCTAAAAATCCACGATACGCAGGATGGTTCCCAGACCCAAGGTGGCACCAGTGCCAAGTCGGGCTGGTTTGACAGTGCCAAGTGGCTCCTGCAACCTGCCATCCAGAGGCAGGGCAGCTGAGTTTTTTTTGTCAGAGGAAAGTGCCGTGGTTTGAGTTTGAGGGCTTGTGGCTGGGAGTGGTCGGCTGGCTCCTGAAAATCCACGATACGCAGGATGATTCCCAGACCAAAGGTGGCCCCAGTGCCAAGTCGAGCTGGTTTGAGAGTACCAAGTTGCTCCTGCAATCTGCCATCCAGAAGGAGGGCAGCTGAGTTTAGTTCTCCAGAGAAAAGGGCCGTGGTTTTAGTTTGAGGGCGTTTGGCTGGGAGTGGTCGGCTGGCTCCTGAAAATCCACGATACGCAGGATGTTTCCCAGACCCAAGGTAGCACCACCGCCAAGTCGAGCTGGTTTTACAGGGCCAAGAGGCTCCCGCAATCTGCCATCCAGAAGCGGGGCATCTGAATTTTGTTAGCCAGGGAAAAGGGCCGTGGTTTGTGTTTGGCAGCATATGGCTGCGAGGGGCCGGCTGGCTCCTGAAAATCCACAATACGCACGGAGGTTTCCCAGACCGAAGGTGTCACAAGTGCCAAGTTGGGCTGGTGTGACAGTGCCAAGTGGCTCCTGCAATTTGCCATCCAGAATCAGGGCAGCTGAGTTTTGTTTGCAAGAGAAAATGGCGTGGTTTGGGTTTGAGGGCTTGTGGCTGGGAGTGGCCGGCTGGCTCCTCAAAATCCACAATAGGCAGGATGGTTCCCAGACCCAAGTTGGCACCAGTGCCAAGTCTGGCTGGTTTGTCAGTGCCAAGTGGCTCCTACAATCTGCCATCCAAAAGCAGGGCATCTGAGTTTTGTTAGCCCGGGAAAAGGGCCGTGGTTTGAATTTTGCTGCCTATGGCTGGGAGTGGCCGGCGGGCTCCTGAAAATCAACAATACGCCGGATGGTTCCCAGACCAAAGGTGGCACCAGTGCCAAGTCGGGCTGGTTTGACAGTGACAAGTGGCTCCTGCAATCTGCCATCCAGTAGCAGGGCATCTGAATTTTGTTAGCCAGAGAAAAGGGCCGTGGTTTGAGTTTTAGTGCTTGTGGCTGGGAGTGGCCGGCAGGCTCCTGAAAATCCACGATACGCAGGATGGTTCCCAGACCCAAGGTAGCACCACTGCCAAGTCGAGCTGGTTTTACAGTGCCAAGAGGCTCCTGCAATCTGCTATCCAGAAGCAGGGCAGCTGAATTTTGTTAGCCATGGAAAAGGGCCGTGGTTTGTGTTTGGCAGTCTATTGCTGGCAGTGGCCGGCTGGCTCCTGAAAATCCACAATACGCAAGGATGGTTCCCAGACCCAAGGTGGCACCAGTGCCAAGTCGAGCTGGTTTGAAAGTGCCAAGTGGCTCCTGCAGTCTGCCATCCAGAAGCGGGGCTTTTGAATTTTTTTAGCCAGGGAAAAGGGCCATGGTTTGTGTTTGGCAGCCTATGGCTGGGAGTGGCCGGCTGTCTCCCAAAAATCCACGATACGCAGGATGGTTCCCAGACCCAAGGTGGCACCAGTGCCAAGTCGGGCTGCTTTGACAGCGCCAAGTGGCTTCTGCAATCTGCCATCCAGAAGCGGGGCAGGTGAGTTTTTTTAGCCGGGGAAAAGGGCCGTGGTTTGTGTTTGGGGGCCTCTGGCTGGGAGTGGCCGGCTGGCTCCTGAAAATCCACGATACGCAGGATGGTTCCCAGACCCAAGGTGGCACCAGTGTAAGTTGTGCTGGTTTGATAGTACCAAGTGGCTCCTGCAATCTGCCATCCAGAAGCATGGAAGCTGAGTTTTGTTTGCCATAGAAAAGGGCCGTGGTTTGAGTTTGAGGGCTTGTGGCTGGGAGTGGCCGGCTGGCTCCTGAAAATCCATGATACGCAGGATGGTTCCCAGACCCAAGGTGGCACCAGTGCCAAGTCGAGCTGTTTTGACAGTGCCAAGTTGCTCCTGCAATCTGCCATCCAGAAGCAGGGCAGCTGAGTTTTGTTTTCCAGAGAAAAGGGCCGTGGTTTGTGTTTGGGGGCCTGTGGCTGGGAGTGGCCGGCTGGCTCCTGAAAATCAACGATATGCAGGATGGTTCCCAGACCCAAGGTGGCACCAGTGCCAAGTTGGGCTGGTTTGACAGTGCCAAGTGGCTCCTGCAATCTGCCATCCAGATGCGGGGCATCTGAATTTTGTTAGCCAGGGAAAAAAGCCGTGGTCCGTGTTTGGCAGCCTATGGCTGGGAGGGGCCGGCTGGCTCCTGAAAATCCACAATACGCACGGAGGTTTCCCAGACCGAAGGTGTCACAAGTGCCAAGTTGGGCTGGTTTGACAGTGCCAAGTGGCTCCTGCAATCTGCCATCCAGAAGCAGGGCAGCTGAGTTTTGTTTTGAAAGAGAAAATGGACGTGGTTTGAGTTTGAGGGCTTGTGACTGGGAGTGGTCGGCTGGCTCCTGAAAATCCACATTACGCAGGATGGTTCCCAGACCGAAGGTGGCACCAGTGCCACGTCGGGCTGGTTTGAAAGTGACAAGTGGCTCCTGCAGTCTGCCATCCAGAAGCGGGGCTTTTGAATTTTTTTAGCCAGGGAAAAGGGCCGTGGTTTGTGTTTGGCAGCCTATGGCTGGGAGTGGCCGGCTGTCTCCCAAAAATCCACGATACGCAGGATGGTTCCCCGACCCAAGGTGGCACCAATGCCAAGTCGGGCTGCTTTGACAGAGCCAAGTGGCTTCTGCAATCTGCCATCCAGAAGCGGGGCAGGTGAGTTTTGTTAGCCGGGGAAACGGGCCGTGGTTTGTGTTTGGGGGCCTGTGGCTGGGAGTGGCCGGCTGGCTCCTGAAAATCCACGATACGCAGGATGGTTCCCAGACCCAAGGTGGCACCAGTGCAAGTTGTGCTGGTTTGATAGTACCAAGTGGCTCCTGCAATCTGCCATCCAGAAGCAGGGAAGCTGAGTTTTGTTTGCCATAGAAAAGGGCCGTGGTTTGAGTTTGAGGGCTTGTGGCTGGGAGTGGCCAGCTGGCTCCTGAAAATCCATGATACGCAGGATGGTTCCCAGACCCAAGGTGGCACCAGTGCCAAGTCGGGCTGGTTTGACAGTGCCAAGTGGCTCCTGCAATCTGCCATCCGGAAGCTAGGCATCTGAATTTTGTTAGCCAGGGAAAAGGGCCGTGGTTTGTGTTTGGCAGCCTATGGCTGGGAGGGGCCGGCTGGCTCCTGAAAATCCACTATACGCAGGATGGTTCCCAGAAACAAGGTGGCACCAGTGCCAAGTCGGGCTGGTTTTACAGTGCCAAGTAGCTCCTGCAATCTGCCATCCAGAAGCGGGGCATCTGAATTTTGTTAGCCAGGGAAAAGGGCTGTGGTTTGTGTTTGGCAGCATATGGCTGCGAGGGGCCGGCTGGCTCCTGAAAATCCACAATACGCACGGAGGTTTCCCAGACCGAAGGTGTCACAAGTGCCAAGTCGGGCTGGTTTGACAGTGCAAAGTGGCTCCTGCAATCTGCCATCTAGAAGCAGGGCATCTAAATTTTGTTAGCCCGGGAAAAGAGCCGTGGTTTGTGTTTTGCAGTCTATGGCTGGGAGTGGCCGGCTGGCTCCTGAAAATCCACGATACGCAGGATAGTTCCCAGACCCAAGGTGGCACCAGTGCCAAGTCGGGCTGGTTTTACAGCGCCAAGTGGCTCCTGCAATCTGCCATCCTGATGCGGGGAATCTGAATTTTGTTAGCCAGGGAAAAGTTCCGTGGTTTGTGTTTGGCAGCCTATGGCTGGGAGTGGCCGGCTGGCTGCTGAAATTCCACGATACGCAGGATGGTTCCCAGACCCAAGGTAGCACCACTGCCAAGTCGAGCTGGTTTTACAGGGCCAAGAGGCTCCTGCAATCTGCCATCCAGAAGCGGGGCATCTGAATTTTGTTAGCCAGGGAAAAGGGCCGTGGTTTGTGTTTGGCAGCATATGGCTGGGAGTGGCCGGCTGGCTCCTGAAAATCCACAATACGCACGGATGTTTCCCAGACCGAAGGTGTCACAAGTGCAAAGTTGGGCTGGTTTGACAGTGCCAAGTGGCTCCTGCAACCTGCCATCCAGAAGCAGGGCAGCTGAGTTTTGTTTGCAAGAGAAAATGGCGTGGTTTGAGTATGAGGGCTTGTGGCTGCGAGTGGGCGGCTGGCTCCTGAAAATCCACAATACGCAAGTATGGTTCCCAGACCCAAGGTGGCACCAGTGCCAAGCCGGGCTGCTTTGACAGTGCCAAGTGGCTTCTGCAATCTGCCATCCAGAAGCTAGGCAGGTGAGTTTTGTTAGCCAGGGAAAAGGGCCGTGGTTTGTGTTTGGGGGCCTGTGGCTGGGCGTGGCTGGCTGGCTCCTGAAAATCCACGATACGCAGGATGTTTCCCAGACTGAAGGTGTCACCAGAGATAAGTCGGGCTGGTTTGAAAGTGCCAAGTGGCTCCTGCAATCTGCCATCCAGAAGCGGGGCATCTGAATTTTGTTAGCCAGGGAAAAGGGCCGTTGTTTGTGTTTGGCAGCCTATGGCTGGGAGTGGCCGGCTGGCTCCTGAAAATCCACGATACGCAAGGATGGTTCCCAGACCCAAGGTGGCACCAGTGCAAGTTGTGCTGGTTTGATAGTACCATGTGGCTCCTGCAATCTGCCATCAAGAAGAAGGGCAGCTGAGTTTTGTTTGTCAGAGAAATGTGCCGTGGTTTGAATTTGAGGGATTGTGGCTTGGAGTGGCCGCTGGCTCCTGAAAATCCACAATACGCAGGATGGTTCCCAGACCCAAGGTGGCCCCAGTGCCAAGTCGGGCTGGTTTGACAGTGACAAGTGGCTCCTGCAGTCTGCCATCCAGAACGGGGCATCTGAATTTTGTTAGCCATGGAAAAGTGCCGTGGTTTGTGTTTTGCAGCCTATGGCTGGGAGTGGCCGGCTGGCTCCTGAAAATCCACAATACGCAGGATAGTTCCCAGACCCAAGGTGGCACCAGTGCCAAGTCAGGCTGGTTTGACAGTGCCAAGTGGCTCCTGCAGTCTGCCATCCAGAACAGGGCATCTGAATTTTTTTAGCCAGGGAAAAGGGCCGTGGTTTTTGTTTTGCAGCCTATGGCTGGGAGTGGCCGGCTGGCTCCTGAAAATCCACAACACGCAGGATCGTTCCCAGACCAAAGGTGGCCCCAGTGCCAAGTCGAGCTGGTTTGATAGTACCAAGTGGCTCCTGCAATCTGCCATTCAGAAGCAGGGCAGCTGAGTTTTGCTTTCCAGAGAAAAGGGCCGTGGTTTGAGTTTGACGGCTTGTGACTGGGAGTGGTCGGCTGGCTCCTGAAAATCCACGTTATGCAGGATGGTTCCCCGACCGAAAGTTTCACCAGTGCTAAGTCGGGCTGGTTTGACAGTGCCAATTGGCTCCTGCAATCTGCCATCCGGAAGCGGGGCATATGAATTATGTTAGCCAGGGAAAAGAGCCCTGCTTTGTGTTTTGCAGCCTATGGCTGGGAGTGGCCGGCTGGCTCCTGAAAATCAACGATACGCAGGATAGTTCCCAGACCCAAGGTGGCACCAGTGCCAAGTCGGGCTGGTTTCACAGTGCCAAGTAGCTCTTGCATTCTGCCATCCAGAAGCCAGGCAGATGAGTTTTGTTAGCCAGGGAAAAGGGCCGTGGTTTGTGTTTGGCAGCCTACGGCTGGGAGTGGCCGGCTGGCTCCTGAAAATCCACACAACGCAAGGATGGTTCCCAGACCCAAGGTGGCACCAGTGCCACGTCAGGCTGGTTTGACAGTGCAAAGTGGCTCCGGCATTCTGCCATCCAGAAGCGGGGCATCTGAATTTTGTTAGCCAGGGAAAAGGGCCGTGGTTTCTGTTTGGCAGCCTATGGCTGGGAGTTGCCGGCTGGCTCCTGAAAATCCACGATACGCAGGATGGTTCCCAGACTCCAGTTGGCACCAGTGCAAAGTTGGGCTGGTTTGACAGTGCCAAGTGGCTCCTGCAATCTGCCATCCAGAAGCGGGGCATCTGAATTTTGTTAGCCAGTGAAAAGGGCTGTGGTTTTTGTTTTGCAGCCTTAGGCTGGGAGGGGCCGGCTGGCTCCTGAAAATCCATGATACGCAAGGATGGTTCCCAGACCAAAGGTGGCACCAGGGCCAAGTCGGGCTGGTTTGACACTGCCAAGTTGCTCCTGCAGTCTGCCATCCAGAAGCAGGGCATCTGAATTTTGTTAGCCAGGGAAAAGTGCCGTGGTTTGTGTTTGGCAGCCTATGGCTTGGAGTGGCCGGCTGGCTCCTGAAAATCCACAATACGCAGGATAGTTCCCAGACCAAAGGTGGCCCCAGGTCCAAGTCGAGCTGGTTTGATAGTGCCAAGTGGCTCCTGCAATCTGCGATCCAGCAGCAGGGCAGCTGAGTTTTGTTTTCCAGAGAAAAGGGCCATGGTTTGAGTTTGAGGGCTTGTGGCTGGGAGTGGCCGGCTGGCTCCTGAAAATCCATGATACGCAGGATGGTTCCCAGACCCAAGGTGGCACCAGTGCCAAGTCGGGCTGGTTTGACAGTGCCAAGTGGCTCCTGCAATCTGCCATCCGGAAGCTAGGCATCTGAATTTTGTTAGCCAGGGAAAAGGGCCGTGGTTTGTGTTTGGCAGCCTATGGCTGGGAGGGGCCGGCTGGCTCCTGAAAATCCACTATACGCATAATGGTTCCCAGAAACAAGGTGGCACCAGTGCCAAGTCGGGCTGGTTTTACAGTGCCAAGTAGCTCCTGCAATCTGCCATCCAGAAGCGGGGCATCTGAATTTTGTTAGCCAGGGAAAAGGGCCGTGGTTTGTGTTTTGCAGCATATGGCTGAGAGGGGCCGGCTGGCTCCTGAAAATCCACAATACGCACGGAGGTTTCCCAGACCGAAGGTGTCACAAGTGCCAAGTTGGGCTGGTTTGACAGTGCCAAGTGGCTCCTGCAACCTGCCATCCAGAAGCGGGGCATATGAATTTTGTTAGCCATGGAAAAGTGCCGTGGCTTGTGTTTTGCAGCCTATGGCTGGGAGTGGCCGGCTGGCTCCTGAAAATCCACAATACGCAGGATGGTTCCCAGACCAAAGGTGGCCCCAGTGCCAAGTCGAGCTGGTTTGATAGTACCAAGTTTCTCCTGCAATCTGCCATCCAGAAGCAGGGCAGCTGAGTTTTGTTTTCCAGAGTAAAGTGCCGTGGTTTGAGTTTGAGGGCTTGTGACTGGGAGTGGTCGGCTGGCTCCTGAAAATCCACGTTACGCAGGATGGTTCCCAGACCGAAGGTTTCACCAGTGCCAAGTCGGGCTGGTTTGACAGTGCAAAGTGGCTCCTGCAATCTGCCATCTAGAAGCAGGGCATCTAAATTTTGTTAGCCCGGGAAAAGAGCCGTGGTTTGTGTTTTGCAGTCTATGGCTGGGAGTGGCCGGCTGGCTCCTGAAAATCCACGATACGCAGGATAGTTCCCAGACCCAAGGTGGCACCAGTGCCAAGTCGGGCTGGTTTTACAGCGCCAAGTGGCTCCTGCAATCTGCCATCCTGATGCGGGGAATCTGAATTTTGTTAGCCAGGGAAAAGTTCCGTGGTTTGTGTTTGGCAGCCTATGGCTGGGAGTGGCCGGCTGGCTGCTGAAATTCCACGATACGCAGGATGGTTCCCAGACCCAAGGTAGCACCACTGCCAAGTCGAGCTGGTTTTACAGGGCCAAAAGGCTCCTGCAATCTGCCATCCAGAAGCGGGGCATCTGAATTTTGTTAGCCAGGGAAAAGGGCCGTGGTTTGTGTTTGGCAGCATATGGCTGGGAGTGGCCGGCTGGCTCCTGAAAATCCACAATACGCACGGATGTTTCCCAGACCGAAGGTGTCACAAGTGCAAAGTTGGGCTGGTTTGACAGTGCCAAGTGGCTCCTGCAACCTGCCATCCAGAAGCAGGGCAGCTGAGTTTTGTTTGCAAGAGAAAATGGCGTGGTTTGAGTATGAGGGCTTGTGGCTGGGA
Source organism: Passerculus sandwichensis (assembly GCA_031885435.1). Taxonomy (NCBI): domain Eukaryota; kingdom Metazoa; phylum Chordata; class Aves; order Passeriformes; family Passerellidae; genus Passerculus; species Passerculus sandwichensis. The sequence goes on along the minus strand of CM063166.1, from coordinate 1,576,452 downwards.
GTGGCCGGCTGCCTCCTGAAAATCCACAATACGCACGGATGTTTCCCAGACCCAAGGTGGCACCAGTTCCACGTCAGGCTGGTTTGACAGTGCAAAGTGGCTCCGGCATTCTGCCATCCAGAAGCGGGGCATCTGAATTTTGTTAGCCAGGGAAAAGGGCCGTGGTTTCTGTTTGGCAGCCTATGGCTGGGAGTGGCCGGCTGGCTCCTGAAAATCCACGATACGCAGGATGGTTCCCAGACTCCAGTTGGCACCAGTGCCAAGTCGGGCTGGTTTGACAGTGCCAAGTGGCTCCTGCAATCTGCCATCCAGAAGGGGGGCATCTGAATTTTGTTAGCCAGTGAAAAGGGCTGTGGTTTTTGTTTTGCAGCCTTAGGCTGGGAGGGGCCGGCTGGCTCCTGAAAATCCACGATACGCAAGGATGGTTCCCAGACCAAAGGTGGCACCAGGGCCAAGTCAGGCTGGTTTGACACTGCCAAGTTGCTCCTGCAATCTGCCATCCAGAAGCAGGGCATCTGAATTTTGTTAGCCAGGGAAATGGGCCGTGGTTTGTGTTTGGCAGCCTATGGCTTGGAGTGGCCGGCTGGCTCCTGAAAATCCACAATACGCAGGATAGTTCCCAGACCAAAGGTGGCCCCAGGTCCAAGTCGAGCTGGTTTGATAGTGCCAAGTGGCTCCTGCAATCTGCGATCCAGCAGCAGGGCAGCTGAGTTTTGTTTTCCAGAGAAAAGGGCCATGGTTTGAGTTTGAGGGCTTGTGGCTGGGAGTGGCCGGCTGGCTCCTGAAAATCCATGATACGCAGGATGGTTCCCAGACCCAAGGTGGCACCAGTGCCAAGTCGGGCTGGTTTGACAGTGCCAAGTGGCTCCTGCAATCTGCCATCCGGAAGCAAGGCAGCTGAATTTTGTTAGCCAGGGAAAAGGGCCGTGGTTTGTGTTTGGGGGCCTGTGGCTGGGAGTGGCTGGCTGACTCCTGAAAATCCACGATACGCAGGATGGTTACCAGACCCAAGGTGGCACCAGTGCCACATCAGGCTGGTTTGACTGTGCAAAGTGGCTCCGGAATTCTTCCATCCAGAAGCAGGGAAGCTGAGTTTTCTTTTCCAGAGAAAAGGGCCGTGGTTTGTGTTTGGGGGCCTGTGGCTGGGAGTGGCCGGCTGGCTCCTGAAAATCCGCGACGCGCAGGATGGTTCCCAGACCCAAGGTGGCACCAGTGCCAAGTCGGGCTGGTTTGACAGTGCCAAGTGGCTCCTGCAATCTGCCATCCAGAAGCGGGGAATCTGAATTTTGTTAGCCAGGGAAAAGGGCTGTGGTTTTTGTTTGGGGATCAGTTGCTGGGAGTGTCCGGCTGGCTCCTGAAAATCCACGATACGCAGGATACTTCCCAGACCCAAGATGGCACCAGTGCACAGTCAGGCTGGTTTGATAGAACCAAGTGGCTCTTGCAACCTGCCATCCAGAAGCAGGGCAGCTGAGTTTTGTTTGCCAGAGAAAAGGGCTGTGGTTTGAGTTTGAGGGCTTGTGGCTGGCAGTGGCCGGCTGGCTCCTGAAAATCCACGATACGCAGGATTGTTCCCAGACCCAAGGTGGCACCTGTGCCAAGTCAGGGCTGTTTGACAGTGCCAAGTGGCTCCTGCAATGTGCCATCCAGATGCGGGGAATCTGAATTTTGTTAGCCAGGGAAAAGGGCCATGGTTTGTTTTTGGGGGCCTGCGGCTGGGACTGGCCGGCTGGCTCCTGAAAATCCACAATACCCAGGATGGTTCCGAGACCCAAGGTGGCACCTGTGCCAAGTCAGGGCTGTTTGACATTGCCAAGTGGCTCCTGCAATCTGCCATCCAGAAGCAGGGCATCTGAATTTTTTTAGGCAGGGAAAAGGGCCGTGGTTTGTGTTTTGCAGCCTATGGCTGGGAGTGGCCGGCTGGGTCCTGAAAATCCACGATACGCAGGATGGTTCCCAGGCCCAAAGGGGCACCAGTGCAAGTTGTGCTGGTTTGATAGTACCAAGTGGCTCCTGCAATCTGCCATCCAGAAGCAGGGCAGCTGTGTTCTGTTTCCAGAGAAAAGGGCCGTGGTTAGAGATTGAGGGCTTGTGGCAGGGAGTGGCCGGCTGGCTCCTGAAAATCCATGATACGCAGGATGGTTCCCAGACCCAAGGTGGCACCAGTGCCAAGTCGGGCTGGTTTGACAGTGCCAAGTGGCTCCTGCAATCTGCCATCCAGAAGCGGGGCATCTGAATTTTGTTAGCCATGGAAAAGGGTCGTGGTTTGTGATTGTCAGCCTATGGCTACGAGTGGCCGGCTGGCTCCTGATAATCCACGATACGCAGGATGGTTCCCAGACCCAAGGTGGTACCAGTGCCAAGTCGAGCTGGTTTGACAGTGCCATGTGGCTCCTGCAATCTGCCACCCAGAAGCGGGGCATTAGAATTTTGTTAGCCAGGGAAAAGGGCCTTGGTTTGTGTTTGGGGGCCTGTGGCTGGGTGTGGCTGGCTCCTGAAAATCCACGATACGCTGGATGGTTCCCAGACCCAAGGTGGCACCAGTGCCACGCCAGGCTGGTTTGACAGTGCAAAGTGGCTCCGGAATTCGGCCATCAAGAAGCGGGGCAGCTGAGTTTTGTTAGCCAGGGAAAAGGTCCGTGGTTTGTGTTTGGCAGGCTATAGCTGGGAGTGGCCGGCTGGCTCCTGAAAATCCACGATACGCAGGATGGTTCCCAGACCAAAGGAGGCACCAGTGCCAAGTCAGGCTGGTTTGACAGTGCCAAGTTCCTCCTGCAATCTGCCATCCGGAAGCGAGGCATCTGAATATTGTTAGCCATGGAAAAGGGCCATGGTTTGTGTTTGGAAGCCTATGGCTGGGAGTGGCCAGCTGGCTCCTGAAAATCCACAATACGTAGGATGGTTCCCAGACCCAAGGTGGCACCAGTGCCAAGTCGGGCTGGTTTGACAGTGCCAAGTGGCTCTTGCAATCTGCCATCCAGAAGCGGGGCATCTGAATTTTGTTAGCCAGGGAAAAGGGCCGTGGTTTGTGTTTGGCAGCCTATGGCGGGTAGTGGCCGGCTGGCTCCTGAAAATCCACGATACGCAGGATGGTTCCCAGACCCAAGGTGGCACCAGTGCCACATCAGGCTGGTTTGACAGTGCAAAGTGGCTCCTGCAATCTGCCATCCAGAAGCGGGGCATCTGAATTTTGTTAGCCAGGGAAAAGGGCCGTGGTTTTGTTTGGCAGCCTATGGCTGGCAGGGGGCGGCTGGCTCCTGAAAATCTACACAACGCAAGGATGGTTCCCAGACCCAAGGTGGCACCGGTGCCAAGTCGGGCTGGTTTGACAGTACCAAGTGGCTCCTGCAGTCTGCCATCCAGAAAAGGGGCATCTGAATTTGTTAGCCAGGGAAAAGGGCTGTGGTTTGTGTTTGGCAGCCTATAGCTGGGAGTGGCCAGCTGGCTCCTGAAAATCCACGATACGCAGGATAGTTCCCAGACCCAAGATGGCACCAGTGCCATATCAGGCTGGTTTGATAGTACCAAGGGGCTCCTGCAACCTGCCATCCAGCAGCAGGGCAGCTGAGTTTTGTTTGCCAGAGAAAAGGGCTGTGGTTTGAGTTTGAGGGCTTGTGCCTGGGAGTAGCCGGCTGGCTCCTGAAAATCCACGATACGCAGGATGGTTCCCAGACCCAAGGTGGCACCAGTGCCAAGTCGGGCTGGTTTGACAGTGCCAAGTGGCTCCTGCAATCTGCCATCCAGAAAAGGGGCATCTGAATTTTGTTAGCCAGGGAAAAGGGCCGTGGTTTGTGTTTTGCAGCCTATGGCTGGGAGGGGCCGACTGGCTCCTGAAAATCCACGATACGCAGGATGGTTCCCAGACCCAAGGTGGCACCAGTGCCAAGTCGGGCTGGTTTTACAGTGCCAAGTGGCTCCTGCAATCTGTTATCCAGAAGCGGGGCATCTGAATTTTGTTAGCCAGGGAAAAGGGCCGTGGTTTGTGGTTGTCAGCCTATGGCTACGAGTGGCCGGCTGGCTCCTGAAAATCCACGATACGTAGGATGGTTCCCAGACCCAAGGTGGCACCAGTGCCAAGTCGGGCTGGTTTGACAGTGCCAAGTGGCTCCTGCAATCTGCCATCCAGAAGCGGGGCATCTGAATTTTGTTAGCCAGGGTAAAGGGCCGTGGTTTGTGTTTGGCAGCCTATGGCGGGTAGTGGCCGGCTGGCTCCAGAAAATCCACGATACGCAGGATGGTTCCCAGACCCAAGGTGGCACCAGTGCCACATCAGGCTGGTTTGACAGTGCAAAGTGGCTCCTGCAATCTGCCATCCAGAAGCGGGGCATCTGAATTTTGTTAGCCAGGGAAAAGGGCCGTGGTTTGTGTTTGGCAGCCTATGGCTGGGAGTGGCCGGCTGGCTCCTGAAAATCGACTATACCCAGGATGGTTCCCAGAACCAAGGTGGCACCAGTGCCAAGTCAGGCTGGTTTGACAGTGCCAAGTGGCTCCTGCAATCTGCCATCCTGATGCGAGGCATCTGAATTTTGTTAGCCAGGGAAAATTGCCATAGTTTGTGTTTGGCAGCCTATGGCTGGGAGTGGCCGGCTGGCTCCTGAAAATCCACGATACGCAGGATGGTTCCCAGACCCAAGGTGCCACCAGTGCCAAGTCGGGCTGGTGTTACAGTGCCCAGTGGCTCCTGCAATCTGCCATCATGAATCTAGGCATCTGAATTTTGTTAGCCAGGGAAAAGGGCCGTGGTTTGTGTTTGTCAGCCTATGGGTGGGAGGGGCCGGCTGGCTGCTGAAATTCCCTGATACGCAGTATGTTTTTCAGACCTAAGGTGGCACCAGTTCCAAGTCGGGCTGGTTTGACAGTACCAAGTGGCTCCTGCAACCTGCCATCCAGAAGCAGGGCAGCTGAGTTTAGTTTGCCAGAGAAAAGGGCTGTTGTTTGAGTTTGAGGGCTTGTGGCTGGCAGTGGCCGGCTGGCTCCTGAAAATCCACGATACGCAGGATGGTTCCCAGACCCAAGGTGGCACCTGTGCCAAGTCAGGGCTGTTTGACAGTGCCAAGTGGCTCCTGCAATCTGCCATCCAGAAGCAGGGCAGCTGAATTTTGTTAGCCAGGGAAACGGGCTGTGGTTTGTATTTGGGGGCCTGCGGCTGGGACTGGCCGGCTGGCTCCTGAAAATCCACGATACGCAGGATGGTTCCTAGACCGAAGGTGTCACCTGTGCCAAGTCGGGCTGGTTTGACAGTGCCAAGTGGCTCCTGCAGTCTGCCATCCAGAAGCAAGGCATCTGAATTTTTTTAGGCAGGGAAAAGGGCCGTGGTTTGTGTTTGGCAGCCTATGGCTGGGAGTGGCCGGCTGGCTCCTGAAAATCCACGATACGCAGGATGGTTCCCAGACCCAAGTAGGCACCAGTGCCAAGTCGAGCTGGTATGATAGTACAAAGTGGCTCCTGCAATCTGCCATCCAGAAGCAGGGCAGCTGAGTTTTGTTTGCCAGCGAAAAGGGCCATGGTTTGAGTTTGAGGGCTTGTGGCTGGGAGTGGCTGGCTGGCTCCTGAAAATCCACGATACCCAGGATGGTTCCCAGACCCAAAGTGGCACCGGTGCCAAGTCGGGCTGGTTTGACAGTGCCAAGTGGCTTCTGCAATCTGCCATCCAGAAGCGGGGCAGGTAAGTTTTGTTAGCCTGGGAAAAGGGCTGTTGTTTCTGTTTGGGGGCCTGTGGCTGGGAGTGGCCGGCTGGCTCCTGAAAATCCACGATACCCGGGATGTTTCTCGACCCAAGTTGTCACCAGAGCTAAGTGGGGCTGGTTTGAAAGTGCCAGGTGGCTCCTGCCATCTGCCATCCAGAAGCGGGGCATCTAAATTTTGTTAGCCAGGGAAAAGGGCCGTGGTTTGTGTTTGGCAGCCAATGGCTGGGAGTGGCCAGCTGGCTCCTGAAAATCCACGATACGCAGGATACTTCCCAGACCCAAGATGGCACCAGTGCACAGTCAGGCTGGTTTGATAGTACCAAGCGGCTCTTGCAACCTGCCATCCAGAAGCAGGGCAGCTGAGTTTTGTTTGCCAGAGAAAAGGGCTGTGGTTTGAGTTTGAGGGCTTGTGGCTGGGAGTGGCCGGCTGGCTCCTGAAAATCAACGATACGCAGGATTGTTCCCAGACCCAAGGTGGCACCTGTGCCAAGTCAGGGCTGTTTAACAGTGCCAAGTGGCTCCTGCAATGTGCCATCCAGATGCGGGGAAACTAAATTTTGTTAGCCAGGGAAAAGGGCTGTGGTTTGTTTTTGAGGGCCTGCGGCTGGGACTGGCCGGCTGGCTCCTGAAAATCCACGATACCCAGGATGGTTCCGAAACCCGAGGTGGCACCTGTGCCAAGTCAGGGCTGTTTGACAGTGCCAAGTGGCTCCTGCAGTCTGCCATCAAGAAAAGGGGCATCTGAATTTTGTTAGCCAGGGAAAAGGTCCGTGGTTTGTGTTTGGCAGCCTATAGCTGGGAGTGGCCGGCTGGCTCCTGAAAATCCACGATACGCAGGATAGTTCCCAGACCCAAGATGGCACCAGTTCCAAGTCAGGCTGGTTTGACAGTGCAAAGTGGCTCCTGCAACCTGCCATCCAGAAGCAGGGCAGCTGAGTTTTGTTTGCCAGAGAAAAGGGCTGTGGTTTGAGTTTGAGGGCTTGTGGCTGGAAGTGGCCGGCTGGCTCCTGAAAATCCACGAAACGCAGGATGGTTCCCAGACCCAAGGTGGCACCAGTGCCAAGTCGGGCTAGTTTGAAAGTGCCAAGTGGCTCCTGCAATCTGCTATCCAGAAGCGGGGCATCTGAATTTTGTTAGCCAGGGAAAAGGGCCGTGGTTTGTGTTTGGCAGCCTATGGCGGGTAGTGGCCGGCTGGCTCCTGAAAATCCACGATACGCAGGATGGTTCCTAGACCGAAGGTGTCACCAGTGCCAAGTCGGGCTGGTGTGACAGTGCCAAGTGGCTCCTGCAGTCTGCCATCCAGAAGCGGGGCATCTGAATTTTTTTAGGCAGGGAAAAGGGCCGTGGTTTGTGTTTGGCAGCCTTTTGCTGGGAGTGGCCAGCTGGCTCCTGAAAATCCACGATACGCAGGATGGTTCCCAGACCCAAGGGGGCACCAGTGCCAAGTCGAGCTGGTATGATAGTAACAAGTGGCTCCTGCAATCTGCCATCCAGAAGCAGGGCAGCTGAGTTTTGTTTGCCAACGAAAAGGGCCATGGTTTGAGTTTGAGGGCTTGTGGCTGGGAGTGGCCGGCTGGCTCCTTAAAATCCACGATACCCAGGATGGTTCCCAGACCCAAAGTGGCACCGGTGCCAAGTCGGGCTGGTTTGACAGTGCCAAGTGGCTCCTGCAATCTGCCATCCAGAAAAGGGGCATCTGAATTTTGTTAGCCAGGGAAAAGGGCCGTGGTTTGTGTTTTGCAGCCTATGGCTGGGAGGGGCCGACTGGCTCCTGAAAATCCACGATACGCAGGATGGTTCCCAGACCCAAGGTGGCACCAGTGCCAAGTCGGGCTGGTTTTACAGTGCCAAGTGGCTCCTGCAATCTGTTATCCAGAAGCGGGGCATCTGAATTTTGTTAGCCAGGGAAAAGGGCCGTGGTTTGTGGTTGTCAGCCTATGGCTACGAGTGGCCGGCTGGCTCCTGAAAATCCACGATACGTAGGATGGTTCCCAGACCCAAGGTGGCACCAGTGCCAAGTCGGGCTGGTTTGACAGTGCCAAGTGGCTCCTGCAATCTGCCATCCAGAAGCGGGGCATCTGAATTTTGTTAGCCAGGGTAAAGGGCCGTGGTTTGTGTTTGGCAGCCTATGGCGGGTAGTGGCCGGCTGGCTCCAGAAAATCCACGATACGCAGGATGGTTCCCAGACCCAAGGTGGCACCAGTGCCACATCAGGCTGGTTTGACAGTGCAAAGTGGCTCCTGCAATCTGCCATCCAGAAGCGGGGCATCTGAATTTTGTTAGCCAGGGAAAAGGGCCGTGGTTTGTGTTTGGCAGCCTATGGCTGGGAGTGGCCGGCTGGCTCCTGAAAATCGACTATACCCAGGATGGTTCCCAGAACCAAGGTGGCACCAGTGCCAAGTCAGGCTGGTTTGACAGTGCCAAGTGGCTCCTGCAATCTGCCATCCTGATGCGAGGCATCTGAATTTTGTTAGCCAGGGAAAATTGCCATAGTTTGTGTTTGGCAGCCTATGGCTGGGAGTGGCCGGCTGGCTCCTGAAAATCCACGATACGCAGGATGGTTCCCAGACCCAAGGTGCCACCAGTGCCAAGTCGGGCTGGTGTTACAGTGCCCAGTGGCTCCTGCAATCTGCCATCATGAATCTAGGCATCTGAATTTTGTTAGCCAGGGAAAAGGGCCGTGGTTTGTGTTTGTCAGCCTATGGGTGGGAGGGGCCGGCTGGCTGCTGAAATTCCCTGATACGCAGTATGTTTTTCAGACCTAAGGTGGCACCAGTTCCAAGTCGGGCTGGTTTGACAGTACCAAGTGGCTCCTGCAACCTGCCATCCAGAAGCAGGGCAGCTGAGTTTAGTTTGCCAGAGAAAAGGGCTGTTGTTTGAGTTTGAGGGCTTGTGGCTGGCAGTGGCCGGCTGGCTCCTGAAAATCCACGATACGCAGGATGGTTCCCAGACCCAAGGTGGCACCTGTGCCAAGTCAGGGCTGTTTGACAGTGCCAAGTGGCTCCTGCAATCTGCCATCCAGAAGCAGGGCAGCTGAATTTTGTTAGCCAGGGAAACGGGCTGTGGTTTGTATTTGGGGGCCTGCGGCTGGGACTGGCCGGCTGGCTCCTGAAAATCCACGATACGCAGGATGGTTCCTAGACCGAAGGTGTCACCTGTGCCAAGTCGGGCTGGTTTGACAGTGCCAAGTGGCTCCTGCAGTCTGCCATCCAGAAGCAAGGCATCTGAATTTTTTTAGGCAGGGAAAAGGGCCGTGGTTTGTGTTTGGCAGCCTATGGCTGGGAGTGGCCGGCTGGCTCCTGAAAATCCACGATACGCAGGATGGTTCCCAGACCCAAGTAGGCACCAGTGCCAAGTCGAGCTGGTATGATAGTACAAAGTGGCTCCTGCAATCTGCCATCCAGAAGCAGGGCAGCTGAGTTTTGTTTGCCAGCGAAAAGGGCCATGGTTTGAGTTTGAGGGCTTGTGGCTGGGAGTGGCTGGCTGGCTCCTGAAAATCCACGATACCCAGGATGGTTCCCAGACCCAAAGTGGCACCGGTGCCAAGTCGGGCTGGTTTGACAGTGCCAAGTGGCTTCTGCAATCTGCCATCCAGAAGCGGGGCAGGTAAGTTTTGTTAGCCTGGGAAAAGGGCTGTTGTTTCTGTTTGGGGGCCTGTGGCTGGGAGTGGCCGGCTGGCTCCTGAAAATCCACGATACCCGGGATGTTTCTCGACCCAAGTTGTCACCAGAGCTAAGTGGGGCTGGTTTGAAAGTGCCAGGTGGCTCCTGCCATCTGCCATCCAGAAGCGGGGCATCTAAATTTTGTTAGCCAGGGAAAAGGGCCGTGGTTTGTGTTTGGCAGCCAATGGCTGGGAGTGGCCAGCTGGCTCCTGAAAATCCACGATACGCAGGATACTTCCCAGACCCAAGATGGCACCAGTGCACAGTCAGGCTGGTTTGATAGTACCAAGCGGCTCTTGCAACCTGCCATCCAGAAGCAGGGCAGCTGAGTTTTGTTTGCCAGAGAAAAGGGCTGTGGTTTGAGTTTGAGGGCTTGTGGCTGGGAGTGGCCGGCTGGCTCCTGAAAATCAACGATACGCAGGATTGTTCCCAGACCCAAGGTGGCACCTGTGCCAAGTCAGGGCTGTTTAACAGTGCCAAGTGGCTCCTGCAATGTGCCATCCAGATGCGGGGAAACTAAATTTTGTTAGCCAGGGAAAAGGGCTGTGGTTTGTTTTTGAGGGCCTGCGGCTGGGACTGGCCGGCTGGCTCCTGAAAATCCACGATACCCAGGATGGTTCCGAAACCCGAGGTGGCACCTGTGCCAAGTCAGGGCTGTTTGACAGTGCCAAGTGGCTCCTGCAGTCTGCCATCAAGAAAAGGGGCATCTGAATTTTGTTAGCCAGGGAAAAGGTCCGTGGTTTGTGTTTGGCAGCCTATAGCTGGGAGTGGCCGGCTGGCTCCTGAAAATCCACGATACGCAGGATAGTTCCCAGACCCAAGATGGCACCAGTTCCAAGTCAGGCTGGTTTGACAGTGCAAAGTGGCTCCTGCAACCTGCCATCCAGAAGCAGGGCAGCTGAGTTTTGTTTGCCAGAGAAAAGGGCTGTGGTTTGAGTTTGAGGGCTTGTGGCTGGAAGTGGCCGGCTGGCTCCTGAAAATCCACGAAACGCAGGATGGTTCCCAGACCCAAGGTGGCACCAGTGCCAAGTCGGGCTAGTTTGAAAGTGCCAAGTGGCTCCTGCAATCTGCTATCCAGAAGCGGGGCATCTGAATTTTGTTAGCCAGGGAAAAGGGCCGTGGTTTGTGTTTGGCAGCCTATGGCGGGTAGTGGCCGGCTGGCTCCTGAAAATCCACGATACGCAGGATGGTTCCTAGACCGAAGGTGTCACCAGTGCCAAGTCGGGCTGGTGTGACAGTGCCAAGTGGCTCCTGCAGTCTGCCATCCAGAAGCGGGGCATCTGAATTTTTTTAGGCAGGGAAAAGGGCCGTGGTTTGTGTTTGGCAGCCTTTTGCTGGGAGTGGCCAGCTGGCTCCTGAAAATCCACGATACGCAGGATGGTTCCCAGACCCAAGGGGGCACCAGTGCCAAGTCGAGCTGGTATGATAGTAACAAGTGGCTCCTGCAATCTGCCATCCAGAAGCAGGGCAGCTGAGTTTTGTTTGCCAACGAAAAGGGCCATGGTTTGAGTTTGAGGGCTTGTGGCTGGGAGTGGCCGGCTGGCTCCTTAAAATCCACGATACCCAGGATGGTTCCCAGACCCAAAGTGGCACCGGTGCCAAGTCGGGCTGGTTTGACAGTGCCAAGTGGCTTCTGCAATCTGCCATCCAGAAGCGGGGCAGGTAAGTTTTGTTAGCCTGGGAAAAGGGCTGTTGTTTCTGTTTGGGGGCCTGTGGCTGGGAGTGGCCGGCTGGCTCCTGAAAATCCACGATACCCGGGATGTTTTTTGACCCAAGTTGTCACCAGAGCTAAGTCGGGCTGGTTTGAAAGTGCCAAGTGGCTCCTGCAATCTGCCATCCGTAAGCGGGGCATCTGAATTTTGTTAGCCAGGGAAAAGGGCCGTGGTTTGTGTTTGGCAGCCTATGGCTGGGAGTGGCCGGCTGGCTCCCGAAAATCCACGTTACCCAGAATGGTTCCCAGACCCAAGGGGGCACCTGTGCCAAGTCAGGGCTGTTTGACAGTGCCAAGTGGCTCCTGCAGTCTGCCATCCAGAAGCAGGGCATCTGAATTTTTTTAGGCAGGGAAAAGGGCCGTGGTTTGTGTTTGGCAGCCTATGGCTTGGAGTGGCCGGCTGGCTCCTGAAAATCCACGATACGCAGGATGGTTCCCAGACTCAAGTTGGCACCAGTGCCAAGTCAGGATGGTTTGACAGTGCAAAGTGGCTCCTGCAATCTGCCATCCAGAAGCGGAGCATCTGAATTTTTTAGCCAGGGAAAAGGGCCGTGGTTTGTTTTTGGGGGCCTTTGGCTGGGTGTGGCCGGCTGGCTCTTGAAAATCCACGATACGCAGGATAGTTCCCAGACCCAAGATGGCACCAGTTCCAAGTCAGGCTGGTTTGATAGTACCAAGTGGCTCCTGCAACCTGCCATCCAGAAGCAGGGCAGCTGAGTTTAGTTTGCCAGAGAAAAGGGCTGTTGTTTGAGTTTGAGGGCTTGTGGCTGGCAGTGGCCGGCTGGCTCCTGAAAATCCACGATACGCAGGATGGTTCCCAGACCCAAGGTGGCACCTGTGCCAAGTCAAAGCTGTTTGACAGTGCCAAGTGGCTCCTGCAATCTGCCTTCCAGAAGCGGGGAATCTGAATTTTGTTAGCCAGGGAAACGGGCCGTGGTTTGTGTTTAGGGGCCTGCGGCTGGGACTGGCCGGCTGGCTCCTGAAAATCCACGATATGCAGGATGGTTCCTAGACCGAAGGTGTCACCAGTGCCAAGTCGGGCTGGTTTGACAGTGCCAGGTGGCTCCTGCAGTCTGCCATCCAGAAGCGGGGCATCTGAATTTTTTTAGGCAGGGAAAAGGGCCGTGGTTTGTGTTTGGCAGCCTATGGCTGGGAGTGGCCGGCTGGCTCCTGAAAATCCACAATACGCAGGATCGTTCCCAGACCCAAGGGGGCACCAGTGCCAAGTCGAGCTGGTATGATAGTACCAAGTGGCTCCCGCAATCTGCCATCCAGAAGCAGGGCAGCTGAGTTTTGTTTGCCAGCGAAAAGGGCCATGGTTTTAGTTTGAGGGCTTGTGGCTGGGAGTGGCGGGCTGGCTCCTTAAAATCCACGATACTCAGGATGGTTCCCAGACCCAAGGTGGCACCGGTGCCAAGTCGGGCTGGTTTGACAGTGCCAAGTGGCTTCTGCAATCTGCCATCCAGAAGCGGGGAAGGTGAGTTTTGTTAGCCTGGGAAAAGGGCCGTTGTTTGTGTTTGGGGGCCTGTGGCTGGGAGTGGCCGGCTGGCTCCTGAAAATCCACGATACCCGGGATGTTTCTCGACCCAAGTTGTCACCAGAGCTAAGTGGGGCTGGTTTGAAAGTGCCAGGTGGCTCCTGCCATCTGCCATCCAGAAGCGGGGCATCTGAATTTTGTTAGCCAGGGAAAAGGGCCATGGTTTGTGTTTGGCAGCCAAGAGCTGGGAGTGGCTGGCTGGCTCCTGAAAATCCACGAAACGCAGGATGGTTCCCAGACCCAAGGTGGCACCAGTGCAAGTTGTGCTGGTTTGATAGTACCAAGTGGCTCCTGCAATCTGCCATAAAGAAGAAGGGCAGCTGAGTTTTTTTTGTCAGAGAAAAGTGCCGTGGTTTGAATTTGAGGGTAAGTGGCTAGGAGTGGCCGGCTGGCTCCTGAAAATCCACAATACGCAGGATGGTTCCCAGACCCAAGGTGTCACCAGTGCCAAGTCGGGCTGGTTTGACAGTGCCAAGTGGCTCCTGCAATCTGCCATCTGGAAGCGGGGCATCTGAATTTTGTTAGCCAGGGAAAAGGGCCGTGGTTTGTGTTTGGCAGCCTATGGCTGGGAGTGGCCGGCTGGCTCCTGAAAATCCACAATACGCAAGGATGGTTCCCAGACCTAAGGTGGCCCCAGTGCCAAGTCGAGCTGGTTTGATAGTACCACGTGGCTCCTGCAATCTGCGATCCAGCAGCAGGGCAGCTGAGTTTTGATTCCAGAGAAAAGGGCTGTGGTTAGAGTTTTAGGGCTTGTTCCTGGGAGTGGCCGGCTGGCTCCTGAAAATCCACGATACGCAGGATGGTTCCCAGACCCAAGGTGGCACCAGTGCCACGCCAGGCTGGTTTGACAGTGCAAAGTGGCTCTTGCAATCTGCCATCCAGAAGCGAGGAATCTGAATTTTGTTAGCCAGGGAAAAGGGCCGTGGTTTGTGTTTGGCAGCCTATGGCTGGGAGTGGCCGGCTGGCTCCTGAAAATCCACAATACGCAGGATGGTTCCCAGAACCAAGGTGGCACCAGTGCCAAGTCTGGCTGGTTTGACAGTGCCAAGTGGCTCCTGCAATCTGCCATCCAGAAGCGAGGAATCTGAATTTTGTTAGCCAGGGAAAAGGGCCGTGGTTTGTGTTTGGCAGCCTATGGGTGGGAGGGGCCGGCTGGCTCCTCAAAATCCACGATACACAGGATAGTTCCCAGACCCAAGGTGGCACCGGTGCCAAGTCGGGCTGGTTTGATAGTACCACGTGGCTCCTGCAATCTGCGATCCAGCAGCAGGGCAGCTTAGTTTTGTTTGCCAGAAAAAAGGGCTGTGGTTTGAGTTTGAGGGCTTGTGGCTGGGAGTGGCCGGCTGGCTCCTGAAAATCCACGATACGCAGGATAGTTCCCAGACCCAAGATGGCACCTGTGCCATATCAGGCTGGTTTGATAGTACCAAGTGGCCCCTGCAACCTGCCATCCAGAAGCAGGGCAGCTGAGTTTTGTTTGCCAGAGATAGTGGCTGTGGTTTGAGTTTGAGGGCTTGTGGCTGGGAGTGGCTGGCTGGCTCCTGAAAATCCACGAAACGCAGGATGGTTCCCAGACCCAAGGTGGCACCAGTGCCAAGTCGGGCTGGTTTGAAAGTGCCAAGTGGCTCCTGCAATCTGCCATCCAGAAGCGGGGCATCTGAATTTTGTTAGCCAGGGAAAAGGGCCGTGGTTTGTGTTTGGCAGCCTATGGCTGGGAGTGGCCGGCTGGCTCCTGAAAATCCACGATACGCAGGATGGTTCCCAGACCCAAGGTGGCATCAGTGCCAAGTCAGGCTGGTTTGACAGTGCCAAGTTGCTCCTGCAATCTGCCATCCAGAAGCGGGGCATCTGAATTTTGTTAGCCAGGGAAAAGGGCCGTGGTTTGTGTTTGGCAGCCTATGGCGGGTAGTGGCCGGCTGGCTCCTGAAAATCCACGATACGCAGGATGGTTCTCAGACCCAAGGTGGCACCAGTGCCAAGTCGGGCTGGTTTGACAGTGCCAAGTGGCTCCTGCAATCTGCCATCCAGAAGCGGGGCATCTGAATTTTCTTAGCCAGGGAAAAGGGCCGTGGTTTGTGTTTGGCAGCCTATTGGCTGGGAGTGGCCGGCTGGCTCCTGAAAATCCACGATACGCAGGATAGTTCCCAGACCCAAGGTGGCACCGGTGCCAAGTCGGGCTGGTTTGATAGTACCACGTGGCTCCTGCAATCTGCGATCCAGCAGCAGGGCAGCTGAGTTTTGTTTGCCAGAAAAAAGGGCCGTGGTTTGAGTTTGAGGGCTTGTGGCCGGGAGTGGCCGGCTGGCTCCTGAAAATCCACGTTACCCAAAATGGTTCCCAGACCCAAGGGGGCACCTGTGCCAAGTCAAAGCTGTTTGACAGTGCCAAGTGGCTCCTGCAGTCTGCCATCCAGAAGCGAGGCATCTGAATTTTTTTAGGCAGGGAAAAGGGCCGTGGTTTGTGTTTGGCAGCCTATGGCTGGGAGTGGCCGGCTGGCTCCTGAAAATCCACAATACGCAGGATGGTTCCCAGACCCAAGGGGGCACCAGTGCCAAGTCGAGCTGGTATGATAGTACCAAGTGGCTCCCGCAATCTGCCATCCAGAAGCAGGGCAGCTGAGTTTTGTTTGCCAGCGAAAAGGGCCATGGTTTTAGTTTGAGGGCTTGTGGCTGGGAGTGGCGGGCTGGCTCCTTAAAATCCACGATACTCAGGATGGTTCCCAGACCCAAGGTGGCACCGGTGCCAAGTCGGGCTTGTTTGACAGTGCCAAGTGGCTTCTGCAATCTGCCATCCAGAAGCGGGGCAGGTGAGTTTTGTTAGCCTGGGAAAAGGGCCGTTGTTTGTGTTTGGGGGCCTGTGGCTGGGAGTGGCCGGCTGGCTCCTGAAAATCCACGATACCCGGGATGTTTCTCGACCCAAGTTGTCACCAGAGCTAAGTGGGGCTGGTTTGAAAGTGCCAGGTGGCTCCTGCCATCTGCCATCCAGAAGCGGGGCATCTGAATTTTGTTAGCCAGGGAAAAGGGCCGTGGTTTGTGTTTGGCAGCCAATAGCTGGGAGTGGCCAGCTGGCTCCTGAAAATCCACGAAACGCAGGATGGTTCCCAGACCCAAGGTGGCACCAGTGCAAGTTGTGCTGGTTTGATAGTACCAAGTGGCTCCTGCAATCTGCCATAAAGAAGAAGGGCAGCTGAGTTTTTTTTGTCAGAGAAAAGTGCCGTGGTTTGAATTTGAGGGTAAGTGGCTAGGAGTGGCCGGCTGGCTCCTGAAAATCCACAATACGCAGGATGGTTCCCAGACCCAAGGTGTCACCAGTGCCAAGTCGGGCTGGTTTGACAGTGCCAAGTGGCTCCTGCAATCTGCCATCTGGAAGCGGGGCATCTGAATTTTGTTAGCCAGGGAAAAGGGCCGTGGTTTGTGTTTGGCAGCCTATGGCTGGGAGTGGCCGGCTGGCTCCTGAAAATCCACAATACGCAAGGATGGTTCCCAGACCTAAGGTGGCCCCAGTGCCAAGTCGAGCTGGTTTGATAGTACCACGTGGCTCCTGCAATCTGCGATCCAGCAGCAGGGCAGCTGAGTTTTGTTTGCAAGAGAAAAGGGCCGTGGTTTGTGTTTGGGGGCCTGTGGCTGGGAGTGGCCGGCTGGCTCCTGAAAATCCGCGACACGCAGGATGTTTCCCAAACCGAAGGTGTCACCAGTGCCAAGTCGGGCTGGTTTGACAGTGCCAAGTGGCTCCTGCAATCTGCCATCCAGAAGCGGGGCATCTGAGTTTTGTTAGCCAGGGAAAAGCGCCGTGGTTTGTGTTTGGCAGCCTATGGCTGGGAGTGGCCGGCTGGCTCCTGAAAATCTACGATACCCAGGATGGTTCCCAGACTCAAGTTGGCACCAGTGCCAAGTCGGGCTGGTTTGACAGTGCAAAGTGGCTCCTGCAATCTGCCATCCAGAAGCAAGGAATCTGAATTTTGTTAGCCAGGGAAAAGGGCCGTGGTTTTTGTTTGGGGACCAGTACCTGGGAGTGGCCGGCTGGCTCCTGAAAATCCACGATACGCAGGATACTTCCCAGACCCAAATGGCACCAGTGCACAGTCAGGCTGGTTTGATAGTACCAAGTGGCTCTTGCAACCTGCCATCCAGAAGCAGGGCAGCTGAGTTTTGGTTGCCAGAGAAAAGGGCTGTGGTTTGAGTTTGAGAGCTTGTGGCTGGCAGTGGCCGGCTGGCTCCTGAAAATCCACGATACGCAGGATTGTTCCCAGACCCAAGGTGGCACCTGTGCCAAGTCGGGCTGGTTTTACAGTGCCAAGTGTCTCCTGCAGTCTGACATCCAGAAGCCGGGAGTGAATTTTGTTAGCCAGGGAAAAGGGCCGTGGTTTGTGTTTGGAAGCCTATGGCTGGGAGTGGCCGGCTGGCTCCTGAAAATCCACGATACGCAGAATAGTTCCCAGACCAAAGGTGGCCCCAGTGCCAAGTCGAGCTGGTTTGATAGTACAAAGTGGCTCCTGCAATCTGCCATCCAGAAGCAGGGCAGCTGAGTTTTGTTTGCCAGAGAAAAGGGCCGTGGTTTGAGTTTGAGGGCATGTGGCTGGGAGTGGCCGGCTGGCTCCTTAAAACCCACAATACGCAGGATGGTTCCCAGACCCAAGGTGGCACCAGTGCCAAGTCGGGCTGGTTTGTCAGTGCCAAGTGGCTCCTGCAATCTGCCATCCAGAATCAAGGCAGCTGAGTTTTGTTAGCCAGGGAAAAGGGCCGTGGTTTGTGTTTTGGGATCTGTGGCAGTGAGTGGCCGGCTGGCTCCTGAAAATCCAGGATACGCAGGATGGTTCCCAGACCCAAGGTGGCACCTGTGCCAAGTCCGGGCTGGTTTGACAGTGCCAGGTGGCTCCTGCCATCTGCCATCCAAAAGCAAGGCATCTGAATTTTGTTAGCCAGGGAACAGGGCCGTGGTTTTTTTTTGGGGGCCGGTGGCTGGGAGTGGCCGGCTGGCTCCTGAAAATCGACTGTACGCAGGATGGTTCCCAGACCCAAGGTGGCACCAGTGCCAAGTCGAGCTGGTTTGACAGTGCAACGTGGCTCCTGCAATCTGCCATCTGGAAGCAGGGCATCTGAATTTTTTTAGCCAGGGAAAAGGGCCGTCGTTTGTGTTTGGCAGCCTATAGCTGGGAGTGGCCGGCTGGCTCCTGAAAATCCACTATACGCAGGATGGTTCCCAGAACCACGGTGGCACCAGTGCCACGCCAGGCTGGTTTGACAGTGCCAAGTGGCTCCTGCAATCTGCCATCCAGATGCAGGGCCGCTGAGTTTTGTTTGCCAGAGAAAAGGGCCGTGGTTTGAGTTTGAGGGCTTGTGGCTGGGAGTGGCCGGCTGGCTCCTGAAAATCCACAATACGCAGGATGTTTCCCAGACTTAAGGTGGCACCAGTGCCAAGTCAGGCTTGTTTGACAGTGCCAAGTGGCTCCTGCAATCTGCCATCCAGAAGCGAGGCATCTGAATTTTGTTAGCCAGGGAAAAGGGCCGTGGTTTGTGTTTGGCAGCCTATGGCTGGGAGTGGCCGGCTGGCTCCTGAAAATCCACGATACGCAGGATAGTTCCCAGACCCGCAATGGCACCAGTGCCAAGTCGGGCTGGTTTGACAGTGCCAAGTGGCTCCTGCAATCTGCCATCCAAAAGCGGGGCATCTGAATTTTGTTAGCCAGGGAAAAGGGCCGTGGTTTGTGTTTGGCAGAGTATGGCTGGGAGTGGCCGTCTGGCTCCTGAAAATCCACGATACCCAGGATGGTTTCCAGACTGAAGTTGGCGCCAGTGCTTAGTCGGGCTGGTTTTACAGTGCCAAGTGTCTCCTGCAGTCTGACATCCAGAAGCCGGGAGTGAATTTTGTTAGCCAGGGAAAAGGGCCGTGGTTTGTGTTTGGAAGCCTATGGCTGGGAGTGGCCGGCTGGCTCCTGAAAATCCACGATACACAGGATTTTTCCCAGACAGAAGGTGTCACCAGTGCTAAGTCAGGCTGGTTTGACACTGCCAGGTGGCTCCTGCCATCTGCCATCCAGAAGCGGGGCATCTGAATTTTGTTAGCCAGGGAAAAGGGCCGTGGTTTGTTTTTGGGGGCCTGCGGCTGGGACTGGCCGGCTGGCTCCTGAAAATCCACGATACGCAGGATGTTTCCAAAACAGAAGGTTTCACCAGTGCCAAGTCGGGCTGGTTTGAAAGTGCCAGGAAGCTCCTGGCCTATTCCATCCAAAAGCGGGGCATCTGAATTTTGTTAGCCAGGGAACAGGGCCGTGGTTTTTGTTTGGGGGCCTGTGGCTGGGAGTGGCCGACTGGCTCCTGAAAATCCACGTTACGCAGGATACTTCCCAGACCCAAGATGGCACCAGTGCACAGTCAGGCTGGTTTGATAGTACCAAGCGGCTCTTGCAACCTGCCATCCAGAAGCAGGGCAGCTGAGTTTTGTTTGCCAGAGAAAAGGGCTGTGGTTTGAGTTTGAGGGCTTGTGGCTGGGAGTGGCCGGCTGGCTCCTGAAAATCAACGATACGCAGGATTGTTCCCAGACCCAAGGTGGCACCTGTGCCAAGTCAGGGCTGTTTGACAGTGCCAAGTGGCTCCTGCAATGTGCCATCCAGATGCGGGGAAACTAAATTTTGTTAGCCAGGGAAAAGGGCTGTGGTTTGTTTTTGGGGGCCTGCGGCTGGGACTGGCCGGCTGGCTCCTGAAAATCCACGATACCCAGGATGGTTCCGAGACCCGAGGTGGCACCTGTGCCAAGTCAGGGCTGTTTGACAGTGCCAAGTGGCTCCTGCAGTCTGCCATCAAGAAAAGGGGCATCTGAATTTTGTTAGCCAGGGAAAAGGTCCGTGGTTTGTGTTTGGCAGCCTATAGCTGGGAGTGGCCGGCTGGCTCCTGAAAATCCACGATACGCAGGATAGTTCCCAGACCCAAGATGGCACCAGTTCCAAGTCAGGCTGGTTTGACAGTGCAAAGTGGCTCCTGCAACCTGCCATCCAGAAGCAGGGCAGCTGAGTTTTGTTTGCCAGAGAAAAGGGCTGTGGTTTGAGTTTGAGGGCTTGTGGCTGGAAATGGCCGGCTGGCTCCTGAAAATCCACGAAACGCAGGATGGTTCCCAGACCCAAGGTGGCACCAGTGCCAAGTCGGGCTGGTTTGAAAGTGCCAAGTGGCTCCTGCAATCTGCTATCCAGAAGCGGGGCATCTGAATTTTTTTAGGCAGGGAAAAGTGCCGTGGTTTGTGTTTGGCAGCCTTTTGCTGGGAGTGGCCAGCTGGCTCCTGAAAATCCACGATACGCAGGATGGTTCCCAGACCCAAAGTGGCACCGGTGCCAAGTCGGGCTGGTTTGACAGTGCCAAGTGGCTTCTGCAATCTGCCATCCAGAAGCGGGGCAGGTAAGTTTTGTTACCCTGGGAAAAGGGCTGTTGTTTCTGTTTGGGGGCCTGTGGCTGGGAGTGGCCGGCTGGCTCCTGAAAATCCACGATACGCAGGATACTTCCCAGACCCAAGATGGCACCAGTGCACAGTCAGGCTGGTTTGATAGTACCAAGTGGCTCTTGCAACCTGCCATCCAGAAGCAGGGCAGCTGAGTTTTGTTTTCCAGAGAAAAGGGCTGTGGTTTGAGTTTGAGGGCTTGTGGCTGGCAGTGGCCGGCTGGCTCCTGAAAATCAACGATACGCAGGATGGTTCCCAGACCCAAGGTGGCACCTGTGCCAAGTCAGGGCTGTTTGACAGTGCCAAGTGGCTCCTGCAATGTGCCATCCAGATGCGGGGAATCTGAATTTTGTTAGCCAGGGAAAAGGGCCGTGGTTTGTTTTTGGGGGCCTGCGGCTGGGACTGGCCGGCTGGCTCCTGAAAATCCACGATACCCAGGATGGTTCCGAGACCCGATGTGGCACCTGTGCCCAGTCAGGTCTGTTTGACAGTGCCAAGTGGCTCCTGCAGTCTGCCATCCAGAAGCAGGGCATCTGAATTTTTTTAGGCAGGGAAAAGGGCCGTGGTTTGTGTTTGGCAGCCTATGGCTGGGAGTGGCCGGCTGGCTCCTGAAAATCCACGATACGCAGGATGGTTCCCAGGCCCAAAGGGGCACCAGTGGAAGTTGTGCTGGTTTGATAGTACCAAGTGGCACCTGCAATCTGCCATCCAGAAGCAGGGCAGCTGAGTTTTGATTCCAGAGAAAAGGGCCGTGGTTAGAGTTTTAGGGCTTGTTCCTGGGAGTGGCCGGCTGGCTCCTGAAAATCCACGATACGCAGGATGGTTCCCAGACCCAAGGTGGCACCAGTGCCACGCCAGGCTGGTTTGACAGTGCAAAGTGGCTCCGGAATTCTGCCATCAAGAAGCGGGGCAGCTGAGTTTTGTTAGCCAGGGAAAAAGGCCGTGGTTTGTGTTTGGCAGGCTATAGCTGGGAGTGGCCGGCTGGCTCCTGAAAATCCACGATACGCAGGATGGTTCCCAGAACCAAGGTGGCACCAGTGCCACGTCTGGCTGGTTTGACAGTGCCAAGTGGCTCCTGCAATCTGCCATCCAGAAGCGAGGAATCTGAATTTTGTTAGCCAGGGAAAAAGGGCCGTGGTTTGTGTTTGGCAGCCTATGGCTGGGAGTGGCCGGCTGGCTCCTGAAAATCCACGATACGCAGGATAGTTCCCAGACCCAAGGTGGCACCGGTGCCAAGTCGGGCTGGTTTGATAGTACCACGTGGCTCCTGCAATCTGCGATCCAGCAGCAGGGCAGCTGAGTTTTGTTTGCCAGAAAAAAGGGCTGTGGTTTGAGTTTGAGGGCTTGTGGCTGGGAGTGGCCGGCTGGCTCCTGAAAATCCACGATACGCAGGATAGTTCCCAGACCCAAGATGGCACCTGTGCCATATCAGGCTGGTTTGATAGTACCAAGTTGCCCCTGCAACCTGCCATCCAGAAGCAGGGCAGCTGAGTTTTGTTTGCCAGAGAAGTGGCTGTGGTTTGAGTTTGAGGGCTTGTGGCTGGGAGTGGCTGGCTGGCTCCTGAAAATCCACGAAACGCAGGATGGTTCCCAGACCCAAGGTGGCACCAGTGCCAAGTCGGGCTGGTTTGAAAGTGCCAAGTGGCTCCTGCAATCTGCCATTCGTAAGCGGGGCATCTGAATTTTGTTAGCCAGGGAAAAGGGCCGTGGTTTGTGTTTGGCAGCCTATGGCTGGGAGTGGCCGGCTGGCTCCCGAAAATCCACGTTACCCAGAATGGTTCCCAGACCCAAGGGGGCACCTGTGCCAAGTCAGGGCTGTTTGACAGTGCCAAGTGGCTCCTGCAGTCTGCCATCCAGAAGCAGGGCATCTGAATTTTTTTAGGCAGGGAAAAGGGCCGTGGTTTGTGTTTGGCAGCCTATGGCTTGGAGTGGCCGGCTGGCTCCTGAAAATCCACGATACGCAGGATGGTTCCTAGACTCAAGTTGGCACCAGTGCCAAGTCGGGATGGTTTGACAGTGCAAAGTGGCTCCTGCAATCTGCCATCCAGAAGCAGAGCATCTTAATTTTTTAGCCAGGGAAAAGGGCCGTGGTTTGTTTTTGGGGGCCTTTGGCTGGGTGTGGCCGGCTGGCTCTTGAAAATCCACGATACGCAGGATAGTTCCCAGACCCAAGATGGCACCAGTTCCAAGTCAGGCTGGTTTGATAGTACCAAGTGGCTCCTGACCCCTGCCATCCAGAAGCAGGGCAGCTGAGTTTAGTTTGCCAGAGAAAAGGGCTGTTGTTTGAGTTTGAGGGCTTGTGGCTGGCAGTGGCCGGCTGGCTCCTCAAAATCCACGATACGCAGGATGGTTCCCAGACCCAAGGTGGCACCTGTGCCAAGTCAAAGCTGTTTGACAGTGCCAAGTGGCTCCTGCAATCTGCCTTCCAGAAGCGGGGAATCTGAATTTTGTTAGCCAGGGAAACGGGCCGTGGTTTGTGTTTAGGGGCCTGCGGCTGGGACTGGCCGGCTGGCTCCTGAAAATCCACGATATGCAGGATGGTTCCTAGACCGAAGGTGTCACCAGTGCCAAGTCGGGCTGGTTTGACAGTGCCAAGTGGCTCCTGCAGTCTGCCATCCAGAAGCGGGGCATCTGAATTTTTTTAGGCAGGGAAAAGGGCCGTGGTTTGTGTTTGGCAGCCTATGGCTGGGAGTGGCCGGCTGGCTCCTGAAAATCCACAATACGCAGGATGGTTCCCAGACCCAAGGGGGCACCAGTGCCAAGTCGAGCTGGTATGATAGTACCAAGTGGCTCCCGCAATCTGCCATCCAGAAGCAGGGCAGCTGAGTTTTGTTTGCCAGCGAAAAGGGCCATGGTTTTAGTTTGAGGGCTTGTGGCTGGGAGTGGCGGGCTGGCTCCTTAAAATCCACGATACTCAGGATGGTTCCCAGACCCAAGGTGGCACCGGTGCCAAGTCGGGCTGGTTTGACAGTGCCAAGTGGCTTCTGCAATCTGCCA
The DNA here is from genome assembly GCA_031885435.1 of Passerculus sandwichensis. Lineage (NCBI taxonomy): Eukaryota > Metazoa > Chordata > Aves > Passeriformes > Passerellidae > Passerculus > Passerculus sandwichensis. The sequence continues at coordinate 1,553,435 of CM063166.1, read as the reverse complement.
TCCAGAAGCGGGGCAGGTGAGTTTTGTTGGCCTGGGAAAAGGGCCGTTGTTTTTGTTTGGGGGCCTGTGGCTGGGAGTGGCCGGCTGGCTCCTGAAAATCTACGATACCCGGGTTGTTTCTCGACCCAAGTTGTCACCAGAGCTAAGTGGGGCTGGTTTGAAAGTGCCAGGTGGCTCCTGCCATCTGCCATCCAGAAGCGGGGCATCTGAATTTTGTTAGCCAGGGAAAAGGGCCGTGGTTTGTGTTTGGCAGCCAATAGCTGGGAGTGGCCAGCTGGCTCCTGAAAATCCACCATACGCAAGGATGGTTCCCAGACCCAAGGTGGCACCAGTGCAAGTTGTGCTGCTTTGATAGTACCAAGTGGCTCCTGCAATCTGCCATAAAGAAGAAGGGCAGCTGAGTTTTTTTTGTCAGAGAAAAGTGCCGTGGTTTGAATTTGAGGGTAAGTGGCTAGGAGTGGCCGGCTGGCTCCTGAAAATCCACAATACGCAGGATGGTTCCCAGACCCAAGGTGTCACCAGTGCCAAGTCGGGCTGGTTTGACAGTGCCAAGTGGCTCCTGCAATCTGCCATCTGGAAGCGGGGCATCTGAATTTTGTTAGCCAGGGAAAAGGGCCGTGGTTTGTGTTTGGCAGCCTATGGCTGGGAGTGGCCGGCTGGCTCCTGAAAATCCACAATACGCAAGGATGGTTCCCAGACCTAAGGTGGCCCCAGTGCCAAGTCGAGCTGGTTTGATAGTACCACGTGGCTCCTGCAATCTGCGATCCAGCAGCAGGGCAGCTGAGTTTTGTTTGCAAGAGAAAAGGGCCGTGGTTTGTGTTTGGGGGCCTGTGGCTGGGAGTGGCCGGCTGGCTCCTGAAAATTCGCGACACGCAGGATGTTTCCCAAACCGAAGGTGTCACCAGTGCCAAGTCGGGCTGGTTTGACAGTGCCAAGTGGCTCCTGCAATCTGCCATCCAGAAGCGGGGCATCTGAGTTTTGTTAGCCAGGGAAAAGCGCCGTGGTTTGTGTTTGGCAGCCTATGGCTGGGAGTGGCCGGCTGGCTCCTGAAAATCTACGATACCCAGGATGGTTCCCAGACTCAAGTTGGCACCAGTGCCAAGTCGGGCTGGTTTGACAGTGCAAAGTGGCTCCTGCAATCTGCCATCCAGAAGCGGGGAATCTGAATTTTGTTAGCCAGGGAAAAGGGCCGTGGTTTTTGTTTGGGGACCAGTTGCTGGGAGTGGCCGGCTGGCTCCTGAAAATCCACGATACGCAGGATACTTCCCAGACCCAAATGGCACCAGTGCACAGTCAGGCTGGTTTGATAGTACCAAGTGGCTCTTGCAACCTGCCATCCAGAAGCAGGGCAGCTGAGTTTTGGTTGCCAGAGAAAAGGGCTGTGGTTTGAGTTTGAGAGCTTGTGGCTGGCAGTGGCCGGCTGGCTCCTGAAAATCCACGATACGCAGGATTGTTCCCAGACCCAAGGTGGCACCTGTGCCAAGTCAAGGCTGTTTGACAGTGCCAAGTGGCTCCTGCAATGTGCCATCCAGATGTGGGGAATCTGAATTTTGTTAGCCAGGGAAAAGGGCCGTGGTTTGTTTTTGGGGGCCTGCGGCTGGGACTGGCCGGCTGGCTCCTGAAAATCCACGATACCCAGGATGGTTCCGAGACCCAAGGTGGCACCTGTGCCAAGTCAAGGCTGTTTGACAGTGCCAAGTGGCTCCTGCAGTCTGCCATCCAGAAGCAGGGCATCTGAATTTTTTTAGGCAGGGAAAAGGGCCGTGGTTTGTGTTTGGCAGCCTATGGCTGGGAGTGGCCGGCTGGCTCCTGAAAATCCACGATACGCAGGATGGTTCCCAGGCCCAAAGGGGCACCAGTGCAAGTTGTGCTGGTTTGATAGTACCAAGTGGCTCCTGCAATCTGCCATCCAAAAGCAGGGCAGCTGAGTTTTGTTTCCAGAGAAAAGGGCCGTGGTTAGAGTTTGAGGGCTTGTTCCTGGGAGTGGCCGTCTGGCTCCTGAAATTCCATGATACGCAGGATGGTTCCCAGACCCAAGGTGGCACCAGTGCCAAGTCGGGCTGGTTTGACAGTGCCAAGTGGCTCCTGCAATCTGCCATCCAGAAGCGGGGCATCTGAATTTTGTTAGCCATGGAAAAGGGTCGTGGTTTGTGATTGTCAGCCTATGATTACGAGTGGCCGGCTGGCTCCTGATAATCCACGATACGAAGGATGGTTCCCAGACCCAAGGTGGTACCAGTGCCAAGTCGAGCTGGTTTGACAGTGCCATGTGGCTCCTGCAATCTGCCACCCAGAAGCGGGGAATCTGAATTTTGTTAGCCAGGGAAAAGGGCCGTGGTTTGTGTTTGGCAGCCTATGGCTGGGAGGGGCCGGCTGGCTCCTTAAAATCTACACAAGGCAAGGATGGTTCCCAGACCCAAGGAGGCACCGGTGCCAAGTCAGGCTGGTTTGACAGTACCAAGTGGCTCCTGCAGTCTGCCATCCAGAAAAGCCGCATCTGAATTTTGTTAGCCTGGGAAAAGGGCCGTGGTTTGTGTTTGGCAGCCTATGGCTGGGAGTGGCCGGCTGGCTCCTGAAAATCGACTATACGCAGGATGGTTCCCAGACCCAAGGTGGCACCTGTGCCAAGTAGGGCTGGTTTGACAGTGCCAAGTGGCTCCTGCATTCTGCCATCCAGAAGCGGGGCATCTGAATTTTGTTAGCCAGGGAAAATGGCCGTGGTTTGTGTTTGGCAGCCTATGGCGGGTAGTGGCCGGCTGGCTCCTGAAAATCCACGATACGCAGGATGGTTCCCAGACCCAAGGTGGCACCAGTGCCAAGTCGGGCTGGTTTGACAGTGCCAAGTGGCTCCTGCAATCTGCCATCCAGAAGCAGGGCATCTGAATTTTGTTAGTCAGGGAAAAGGGCCGTGGTTTTTTGTTTGGCAGCCTATGGCTGGGAGTGGCCGGCTGGCTCCTGAAAATCCACGTTACGCACGATGGTTCCCAGAACCAAGGTGGCACCAGTGCCAAGTCGGGCTGGTTTGACAGTGCTAAGTGGCTCCTGCAATCTGCCATCCAGAAGCGGGGCATCTGAATTTTGTTAGCCAGGGAAAAGGGCCGTGGTTTGTGTTTGGAAGCCTATGGCTGGGAGTGGCCGGCTGGCTCCTGAAAATCCACGATACGCAGGATAGTTCCCAGACCAAAGGTGGCCCCAGTGCCAAGTCGAGCTGGTTTGATAGTACAAAGTGGCTCCTGCAATCTGCCATCCAGAAGCAGGGCAGCTGAGTTTTGTTTGCCAGAGAAAAGGGCCGCGGTTTCAGTTTTAGGGCTTGTGGCTGGGAGTGGCCGGCTGGCTCCTTAAAACCCACAATACGCAGGATGGTTCCCAGACCCAAGGTGGCACCAGTGCCAAGTCGGGCTGGTTTGTCAGTGCCAAGTGGCTCCTGCAATCTGCCATCCAGAATCAAGGCAGCTGAGTTTTGTTAGCCAGGGAAAAGGGCCGTGGTTTGTGTTTTGGGATCTGTGGCAGTGAGTGGCCGGCTGGCTCCTGAAAATCCAGGATACGCAGGATGGTTCCCAGACCCAAGGTGGCACCAGTGCCAAGTCCGGGCTGGTTTGACAGTGCCAGGAGGCTCCTGCCATCTGCCATCCAGAAACGGGGCATCTGAATTTTGTTAGCCAGGGAAAAGGGCCGTGGTTTGTGTTTGGCAGACTATGGCTGGGAGTGGCCGGCTGGCTCCTGAAAATCCACAAGACGCAAGGATGGTTCCCAGACCCAAGGTGGCACCGGTTCCAAGTCGGGCTGGTTTTACAGTGCCAATTGGCTCCTGCAATCTGCCATCCGGAAGCAGGGCATCTGAATTTTGTTAGCCAGGGAAAAGGGTCGTGGTTTGTGTTTGGCAGCCTATGGCTGGGAGTGGCCGGCTGGCTCCTGAATATGCACGATACCAAGGATGGTTGCCAGACCCAAGGTGGCACCAGTGCCAAGTCGGGATGGTTTGACAGTGCCAAGTGGCTCCTGCAATCTGCCATCCAGAAGCGGGGCATCTGAATTTTTTTAGCCAGGGAAAAGTGCGGTGGTTTGTGTTTTTTTGGCCTATGGCTGGGAGTGGCCGGCTGACTCCTGAAAATCCAGGATAAGCAGGATGGTTCGCAGACCCAAGGTGGCACCAGTGCCACGTCAGGCTGGTTTGACAGTGCAAAGTGGCTCCGGCATTCTGCCATCCAGAAGTGGGGCTGCTGAGTTTTGTTAGCCAGGGAAAAGGGCCGTGGTTTGTGTTTGGAAGACTATAGCTAGGTGTGGCCGGCTGGCTCCTGAAAATCCACGATACGCAGGATGGTTCCCAGAACCAAGGTGGCACCAGTGCCAAGTCAGGCTGGTTTGACAGTACCCAGTGGCTCCTGCAGTCTGCCATCCAGAAACGGGGCATCTGAATTTTGTTAGCCAGGGAAAAGGGCCGTGGTTTTTGTTTGGCAGCCTATGGCTGGGAGTGGCCGGCTGGCTCCTGAAAATCCAAGATACGCAGGATGGTTTCCAGACCCAAGGAGACACCAGCGCCAAGTCAGGGTGGTTTGACAGCGCCAAGTGGCTCCTGCAATCTGCCATCCAGGAGCAGGGCATCTGAACTTTGTTAGCCAGAGAAAAGAGCCGTGGTTTGTGTTTGGAAGCCTATGGCTGGGAGTGGCCGGCTAGCTCATGAAAATCCACGATACGCGGGATGGTTCCCAGACTTAAGCTGGCACCAGTGCCAAGTCAGGCTGGTTTGACAGTGCCAAGTGGCTCCTGCCATCTGCCATCCAGAAGCAGGGCATCTGAATTTTGTTAGCCAGGGAAAAGGGCCGTGGTTTGTGTTTGGAAGCCTATGGCTGGGAGTGGCCGGCTGGCTCCTGAAAATCCACGATACGCAGGATGGTTCCCAGACCCAAGTTGGCACCAGTGCCAAGTCGGGCTGATTTGACAGTGCCAAGTGGCTCCTGCAATCTGCCATCCGGAAGCTAGGCATCTGAATTTTGTTAGCCAGGGAAAAGGGCCGTGGTTTGTGGTTTTCAGCCTATGGCTACGAGTGGCCGGCTGGCTCCTGAAAATCCACGTTACGTAGGATGGTTCCCAGACCCAAGGTAGCACCAGTGCCAAGTCGGGCTGGTTTGACAGTGCAAAGTGGCTCCGGCATTCTGCCATCCAGATGTGGGGCTGCTGAGTTTTCTTAGCCAGGGAAAAGTGCTGTGGTTTGAGTTTGAGGGCTTGTGGCTGGGAGTGGCCGGCTGGCTCCTGAAAATCCACAATACGCAGGATGGTTCCCAGACCAAAGGTGGCACCAGTGCCAAGTCAGGCTGGTTTGAAAGTACCAAGTGGCTCCTGCTGTCTGCCATCCAGAAACAAGGCATCTGAATTTTGTTAGCCAGGGAAAAGGGCCGTGGTTTGTGTTTGGCAGCAAATGGCTGGAAGTGGCCGGCTGGCTCCTGAAAATCCACGATACGCAGGATAGTTCCCAGACCCAGGGTGGCACCAGTGCCAAGTCGGGCTGGTTTTACAGTGCCAAGTGTCTCCTGCAATCTGCCATCCGGAAGCAGGGCTCTGAATTTTGTTAGCCAGGGAAAAGGGCTGTGGTTTGTGTTTGGCAGCCTATGGCTGGGAGTGGCCGGCTGGCTCCTGAAAATCCAAAATACGCAAGGATGGTTCCAAGACCAAAGGTGGCCCCAGTGTCAAGTCAAGCTGGTTTGATAGTACAAAGTGGCTCCTGCAATCTGCCATCCAGAAGCAGGGCAGCTGAGTTTTGTTTGCCAGAGAAAATGGCCGCGGTTTGAGTTTGAGGGCTTGTGGCTGGGAGTGGCCGGCTGGCTCCTGAAAATCCACAATACGCAGGATGTTTCCCAGACTTAAGGTGGCACCAGTGCCAAGTCAGGCTGGTTTGACAGTGCCAAGTGGCTCCTGCAATCTGCCATTCAGAAGCGGGGCAGCTGAGTTTTTTTAGCCAGGGAAAAGGGCCGTGGTTTGTGTTTGGCAGGCTATAGCTGGGAGTGGCCGGCTGGCTCCTGAAAATCCACAATACGCAGGATGGTTCCCAGAACCAAGGTGGCACCAGTGCCAAGTCGGGCTGGTTTGACAGTGCCAAGTGGCTCCTGCAATCTGCCATCCAGGAGCGGGGCATCTGAATTTTGTTAGCCAGGGAAAAGGGCCGTGGTTTGTGTTTGGAAGACTATGGCTGAGAGTGGCCGGCTGGCTCCTGAAAATCCACGATACGCAGGATAGTTCCCAGACCCAGGGTGGCACCAGTGCCAAGTCGGGCTGGTTTTACAGTGCCAAGTGGCTCCTGCAATCTGCCATCCGGAAGCAGGGCATCTGAATTTTGTTAGCCAGGGAAAAGGGCCGTGGTTTGTGTTTGGCAGCCTATGGCTGGGAGTGGCCGGCTGGCTCCTGAAAATCCACAATACTCAAGGATGTTTCCCAGACCAAAGGTGGCCCCAGTGCCAAGTCGAGCTGGTTTGATAGTACAAAGTGGCACCTGCAATCTGCCATCCAGAAGCGGGGCATCTGAATTTTGTTAGCCAGGGACAAGGGCCATGGTTTGTGTTTGGAAGCCTATGGCTGGGAGTGGCCGGCTGGCTCCTGAAAATCCACAATACGCAGGATGTATCCCTGACTTAAGGTGGCACCAGTGCCAAGTCAGGCTGGTTTGACAGTGCCAAGTGGCTCCTGCAATCTGCCATCCAGAAGCGGGGCAGCTGAATTTTGTTAGCCAGGGAAAAGGGCCGTGGTTTGAGTTTGAGGGCTTGTGGCTGGGAGTGGCCGGCTGGCTCCTGAAAATCCACCATACGCAGGATGGTTCCCAGAACCACGGTGGCACCAGTGCCAAGTCGGGCTGGTTTGACAGTGCCAAGAGGCTCCTGCAATCTGCCATCAAGAAACGGGGCAGCTGAGTTTTTTTAGCCAGGGAAAAGGGCCCTGGTTTGTGTTTGGCAGGCTATAGCTGGGAGTGGCCGGCTGGCTCCTGAAAATCCACGTTACGCAGGATAGTTCCCAGACCCACGGTGGCACCAGTGCCAAGTCGGGCTGGTTTGACACTGCCAAGTGGCTCTCGCAATCTGCCATCCGGAAGCAGGGCATCTGATCTTTGTTAGCCAGGGAAAAGGGCCGTGGTTTGTGTTTGGCAGCCTATGGCTGGGAGTGGCCGGCTGGCTCCTGAAAATCCACAATACGCAAGGATGGTTCCCAGACCAAAGGTGGCCCCAGTGTCAAGTCGAGCTGGTTTGATAGTACAAAGTGGCTCCTGCAATCTGCCATCCAGAAGCGGGGCATCTGAATTTTGTTAGCCAGGGAAAAGGGCCGTGGTTTGAGTTTGAGGGCTTGTGGCTGGGAGTGGCCGGCTGGCTCCTGAAAATCCACAATACGCAGGATGGTTCCCAGACCCAAGGTGGCACCAGTGCCAAGTCAGGCTGGTTTGACAGTGCCAAGTGGCTCCTGCAATCTGCCATCCAGAAGGGGGGCATCTGAATTTTGTTAGCCAGGGTAAAGGGCCGTGGTTTTTGTTTGGCAGCAAATGGCTGGAAGTGGCCGGCTGGCTCCTGAAAATCCACGATACGCAGGATAGTTCCCAGACCCAGGGTGGCACCAGTGCCAAGTCAGGCTGGTTTGAAAGTACAAAGTGGCTCCTGCTGTCTGCCATCCAGAAACAAGGCATCTGAATTTTGTTAGCCAGGGAAAAGGGCCGTGGTTTGTGTTTGGCAGCAAATGCCTGGAAGTGGCCGGCTGGCTCCTGAAAATCCACGATACGCAGGATAGTTCCCAGACCCAGGGTGGCACCAGTGCCAAGTCGGGCTGGTTTTACAGTGCCAAGTGTCTCCTGCAATCTGCCATCCGGAAGCAGGGCTCTGAATTTTGTTAGCCAGGGAAAAGGGCTGTGGTTTTTGTTTGGCAGCCTATGGCTGGGAGTGGCCGGCTGGCTCCTGAAAATCCACAATACGCAAGAATGATTCCCAGACCAAAGGTGGCCCCAGTGCCAAGTCGAGCTGGTTTGATAGTACAAAGTGGCTCCTGCAATCTGCCATCCAGAAGCGGGGCATCTGAATTTTGTTAGCCAGGGACAAGGGCCATGGTTTGTGTTTGGAAGCCTATGGCTGGGAGTGGCCGGCTGGCTCCTGAAAATCCACAATACGCAGGATGTATCCCTGACTTAAGGTGGCACCAGTGCCAAGTCAGGCTGGTTTGACAGTGCCAAGTGGCTCCTGCAATCTGCCATCCAGAAGCGGGGCATCTGAATTTTGTTAGCCAGGGAAAAGGGCCGTGGTTTGAGTTTGAGGGCTTGTGGCTGGGAGTGGCCGGCTGGCTCCTGAAAATCCACCATACGCAGGATGGTTCCCAGAACCACGGTGGCACCAGTGCCAAGTCGGGCTGGTTTGACAGTGCCAAGAGGCTCCTGCAATCTGCCATCAAGAAACGGGGCAGCTGAGTTTTTTTAGCCAGGGAAAAGGGCCCTGGTTTGTGTTTGGCAGGCTATAGCTGGGAGTGGCCGGCTGGCTCCTTAAAATCCACTATACGCAGGATGGTTCCCAGAACTACGTTTGCACCAGTGCCAAGTCGGGCTGGTTTGACAGTGCCAAGTGGCTCCTGCAATCTGCCATCCAGAAGGGGCCATCTGAATTTTGTTAGCCAGGGTAAAGGGCCGTGGTTTGTGTTTGGAAGCCTATGGCTGGGAGTGGCCGGCTGGCTCCTGAAAATCCACGTTACGCAGGATAGTTCCCAGACCCACGGTGGCACCAGTGCCAAGTCGGGCTGGTTTGACACTGCCAAGTGGCTCCTGCAATCTGCCATCCGGAAGCAGGGCATCTGACCTTTGTTAGCCAGGGAAAAGGGCCGTGGTTTGTGTTTGGCAGCCTATGGCTGGGAGTGGCCGGCTGGCTCCTGAAAATCCACAATACGCAAGGATGGTTCCCAGACCAAAGGTGGCCCCAGTGTCAAGTCGAGCTGGTTTGATAGTACAAAGTGGCTCCTGCAATCTGCCATCCAGAAGCGGGGCATCTGAATTTTGTTAGCCAGGGAAAAGGGCCGTGGTTTGAGTTTGAGGGCTTGTGGCTGGGAGTGGCCGGCTGGCTCCTGAAAATCCACGATACGCAGGATAGTTCCCAGACCCAGGGTGGCACCAGTGCCAAGTCAGGCTGGTTTGAAAGTACCAAGTGGCTCCTGCTGTCTGCCATCCAGAAACAAGGCATCTGAATTTTGTTAGCCAGGGAAAAGGGCCGTGGTTTGTGTTTGGCAGCAAATGCCTGGAAGTGGCCGGCTGGCTCCTGAAAATCCACGATACGCAGGATAGTTCCCAGACCCAGGGTGGCACCAGTGCCAAGTCGGGCTGGTTTTACAGTGCCAAGTGTCTCCTGCAATCTGCCATCCGGAAGCAGGGCTCTGAATTTTGTTAGCCAGGGAAAAGGGCTGTGGTTTGTGTTTGGCAGCCTATGGCTGGGAGTGGCCGGCTGGCTCCTGAAAATCCAAAATACGCAAGGATGGTTCCAAGACCAAAGGTGGCCCCAGTGTCAAGTCAAGCTGGTTTGATAGTACAAAGTGGCTCCTGCAATCTGCCATCCAGAAGCAGGGCAGCTGAGTTTTGTTTGCCAGAGAAAATGGCCGCGGTTTGAGTTTGAGGGCTTGTGGCTGGGAGTGGCCGGCTGGCTCCTGAAAATCCACAATACGCAGGATGTTTCCCAGACTTAAGGTGGCACCAGTGCCAAGTCAGGCTGGTTTGACAGTGCCAAGTGGCTCCTGCAATCTGCCATTCAGAAGCGGGGCAGCTGAGTTTTTTTAGCCAGGGAAAAGGGCCGTGGTTTGTGTTTGGCAGGCTATAGCTGGGAGTGGCCGGCTGGCTCCTGAAAATCCACAATACGCAGGATGGTTCCCAGAACCAAGGTGGCACCAGTGCCAAGTCGGGCTGGTTTGACAGTGCCAAGTGGCTCCTGCAATCTGCCATCCAGGAGCGGGGCATCTGAATTTTGTTAGCCAGGGAAAAGGGCCGTGGTTTGTGTTTGGAAGACTATGGCTGAGAGTGGCCGGCTGGCTCCTGAAAATCCACGATACGCAGGATAGTTCCCAGACCCAGGGTGGCACCAGTGCCAAGTCGGGCTGGTTTTACAGTGCCAAGTGGCTCCTGCAATCTGCCATCCGGAAGCAGGGCATCTGAATTTTGTTAGCCAGGGAAAAGGGCCGTGGTTTGTGTTTGGCAGCCTATGGCTGGGAGTGGCCGGCTGGCTCCTGAAAATCCACAATACTCAAGGATGTTTCCCAGACCAAAGGTGGCCCCAGTGCCAAGTCGAGCTGGTTTGATAGTACAAAGTGGCTCCTGCAATCTGCCATCCAGAAGCGGGGCATCTGAATTTTGTTAGCCAGGGACAAGGGCCATGGTTTGTGTTTGGAAGCCTATGGCTGGGAGTGGCCGGCTGGCTCCTGAAAATCCACAATACGCAGGATGTATCCCTGACTTAAGGTGGCACCAGTGCCAAGTCAGGCTGGTTTGACAGTGCCAAGTGGCTCCTGCAATCTGCCATCCAGAAGCGGGGCATCTGAATTTTGTTAGCCAGGGAAAAGGGCCGTGGTTTGAGTTTGAGGGCTTGTGGCTGGGAGTGGCCGGCTGGCTCCTGAAAATCCACCATACGCAGGATGGTTCCCAGAACCACGGTGGCACCAGTGCCAAGTCGGGCTGGTTTGACAGTGCCAAGAGGCTCCTGCAATCTGCCATCAAGAAACGGGGCAGCTGAGTTTTTTTAGCCAGGGAAAAGGGCCCTGGTTTGTGTTTGGCAGGCTATAGCTGGGAGTGGCCGGCTGGCTCCTTAAAATCCACTATACGCAGGATGGTTCCCAGAACTACGTTTGCACCAGTGCCAAGTCGGGCTGGTTTGACAGTGCCAAGTGGCTCCTGCAATCTGCCATCCAGAAGCGGTGAATCTGAATTTTGTTAGCCAGGGAAAAGGGCCGTGGTTTGTGTTTGGAAGCCTATGGCTGGGAGTGGCCGGCTGGCTCCTGAAAATCCACGTTACGCAGGATAGTTCCCAGACCCACGGTGGCACCAGTGCCAAGTCGGGCTGGTTTGACACTGCCAAGTGGCTCCTGCAATCTGCCATCCGGAAGCAGGGCATCTGACCTTTGTTAGCCAGGGAAAAGGGCCGTGGTTTGTGTTTGGCAGCCTATGGCTGGGAGTGGCCGGCTGGCTCCTGAAAATCCACAATACGCAAGGATGGTTCCCAGACCAAAGGTGGCCCCAGTGTCAAGTCGAGCTGGTTTGATAGTACAAAGTGGCTCCTGCAATCTGCCATCCAGAAGCGGGGCATCTGAATTTTGTTAGCCAGGGAAAAGGGCCGTGGTTTGAGTTTGAGGGCTTGTGGCTGGGAGTGGCCGGCTGGCTCCTGAAAATCCACAATACGCAAGGATGGTTCCCAGACCCAAGGTGGCACCAGTGCCAAGTCAGGCTGGTTTGACAGTGCCAAGTGGCTCCTGCAATCTGCCATCCAGAAGGGGGGCATCTGAATTTTGTTAGCCAGGGTAAAGGGCCGTGGTTTTTGTTTGGAAGCCTATGGCTGGGAGTGGCCGGCTGGCTCCTGAAAATCCACGATACGCAGGATGTTTCCCAGTCCCACGGTGGCACCAGTGCCAAGTCGGGCTGGTTTGACAGTGCCAAGTGTCTCCTGCAATCTGCCATCCAGAAGCGAGTCATCTGAATTTTGTTAGCCAGGGAAAAGGGCCGTGGTTTGTGTTTGGAAGCCTATGGCTTGGAGTGGCCGGCTGGCTCCTGAAAATCCACCATACGCAGGATGGTTCCCAGACAGAAGGTGTCACCAGTGCTAAGTCGGGCTGATTTGACACTGCCAGGTGGCTCCTGCAATCTGCCATGAAGAAGCAAGGCATCTGAATTTTATTTGCCAGAGAAAAGGGCCGTGGTTTGAGTTTGAGGGCTGATGGCTGGGAGTGGCCGGCTGGCTCCTGAAAATCCACAATACGCAGGATGGTTCCCAGACCCAAGGTGGCACCAGTGCCAAGTCGGGCTGGTTTGTCAGTGCCAATTGGCTCCTGCAATCTGCTATCCGGAAGCAGTGCATCTGAATTTGGTTAGCCAGGGAAAAGGGCCGTGGTTTGTGTTTTTTGGGCCTGTGGCTGGGAGTGGCCGGCTGACCCCTGAAAATCCAGGATAAGCAGGATGGTTCCCAGACCCAAGGTGGCACCAGTGCCACGTCAGGCTGGTTTGACAGTGCAAAGTGGCTCCGGCATTCTGCCATCCAGAAGTGGGGCTGCTGAGTTTTGTTAGCCGGGGAAAAGGGCCGTGGTTTGTGTTTGGCAGACTATAGCTGGGTGTGGCCGGCTGGCTCCTGAAAATCCACGATACGCAGGATGGTTCCCAGAACCAAGGTGGCACCAGTGCCAAGACAGGCTGGTTTGACAGTACCCAGTGGCTCCTGCAGTCTGCCATCCAGAAGCGAGTCATCTGAATTTTTTTAGGCAGGGAAAAAGGGCCGTGGTTTGTGTTTGGCAGCCTATGGCTGGGAGTGGCCGGCTAGCTCATGAAAATCCACGATACGCAGGATGGTTCCCAGATTCAAGGTGGCACCAGTGCCAAGTCAGGCTGGTTTGACAGTGCCAAGTGGCTCCTGCAATCTGCCATCCAGAAGCGGGGCAGGTGATTTTTTTTAGCCAGGGAAAAGGGCCGTGATTTGTGTTTGGCAGCCTATGGCTGGGAGTGGCCGGCTGGCTCCTGAAAATCCAAAATACGCAAGGATGGTTCCCAGACCCAAGGTGGCACCAGTGCCAAGTCAGGCTGGTTTGACAGTGCAAAGTGGCTGCTGCAATCTGCCATCCAGAAGCGGGGCATCTGAATTTTGTCAGCCAGGGAAAAGGGCCGTGTTTTGTGATTGGAAGCCTATGGCTGGGAGTGGCCGGCTGGCTCCTGAAAATCCACGATACGCAGGATAGTTCCCAGACCCAGGGTGGCACCAGTGCCAAGTCGGGCTGGTTTTACAGTGCCAAGTGTCTCCTGCAATCTGCCATCCAGAAGCAGGGCATCTGAATTTTGTTAGCCAGGGAAAAGGGCCGTGGTTTGTGTTTGGCAGCCTATGGCTGGGAGTGGCCGGCTGGCTCCTGAAAATCCACAATACGCAAGGATGGTTCCCAGACCAAAGGTGGCCCCAGTGCCAAGTCGAGCTGGTTTGATAGTACAAAGTGGCTCCTGCAATCTGCCATCCAGAAGCGGGGCATCTGAATTTTGTTAGCCAGGGAAAAGGGCCGTGGTTTTTGTTTGGAAGCCTATGGCTGGGAGTGGCCGGCTGGCTCCTGAAAATCCACGACACGCAGGATAGTTCCCAGACCCACGGTGGCACCAGTGCCAAGTCGGGCTGGTTTGACAGTGCCAAGTGGCTCCTGCAATCTGCCATCCGGAAGCAGGGCATCTGAATTTTGTTAGCCAGGGAAACAGGCCGTGGTTTTAGTTTGGGGATCTGTGGCTCGGAGTGGCCGGCTGGCTCCTGAAAATCCACAATACACAGGATGTTTCCCAGACCGAAGGTGTCACCCGTGATAAGTCGGGCTGGTTTGACAGTGCCAGGTTGTACCTTCCGTCTGCCATCGAGAAGCGGTGCATCTGAATTTTTTTAGCCAGGGAAAAGTGCCGTGGTTTGTGTTTTTTGGGCCTGTGGCAGGGAGTGGCCGGCTGACTCCTGAAAATCCAGGATAAGCAGGATGGTTCCCAGACCCAAGGTGGCACCAGTGCCACGTCAGGCTGGTTTGACAGTGCAAAGTGGCTCCGGCATTCTGCCATCCAGAAGTGGGGCTGCTGAGTTTTGTTAGCCAGGGAAAAGGGCCGTGGTTTGTGTTTGGCAGACTATAGCTGGGTGTGGCCGGCTGGCTCCTGAAAATCCACGATACGCAGGATGGTTCCCAGAACCAAGGTGGCACCAGTGCCAAGTCAGGCTGGTTTGACAGAACCCAGTGGCTCCTGCAGTCTGCTATCCAGAAGCGAGTCATCTGAATTTTGTTAGGCAGGGAAAAAGGGCCGTGGTTTGTGTTTGGCAGCCTATGGCTGGGAGTGGACGGCTAGCTCATGAAAATCCACGATACGCAGGATGGTTCCCAGATTCAAGGTTGCACCAGTGCCAAGTCAGGCTGGTTTGACAGTGCCAAGTGGCTCCTGCCATCTGCCATCCAGAAGCGAGGCATCTGAATTTTGTTAGCCTGGGAAAAGGGCCGTGGTTTGTGTTTGGAAGCCTATGGCTGGAAGTGGCCGGCTGGCTCCTGAAAATCCACGATACGCAAGGATGGTTCCCAGACCAAAGGTGGCCCCAGTGCCAAGTCGAGCTGGTTTGATAGTACAAAGTGGCTCCTGCAATCTGCCATCCGGAAGCTAGGCATCTGAATTTTGTTAGCCAGGGAAAAGGGCCGTGATTTGTGGTTGTCAGCCTATGGCTACGAGTGGCCGGCTGGCTCCTGAAAATCCACGTTTCGTAGGATGGTTCCCAGACCCAAGGTGGCACCAGTGCCAATTCGGGCTGGTTTGACAGTGCAAAGTGGCTCTGGCATTCTGCAATCCAGATGTGGGGCTGCTGAGTTTTCTTAGCCAGGGAAAAGGGCCGTGGTTTGTGTTTGGCAGCCTATGGCTGGGAGTGGCCGGCTGGCTCCTGAAAATCCACGATACGCAGGATAGTTCCCAGACCAAAGGTGGCCCCAGTGCCAAGTCGAGCTGGTTTGATAGTACAAAGTGGCTCCTGCAATCTGCCGTCCAGAAGCGGGGAATCTGAATTTTGTTAGCCAGGGAAAAGGGCCGTGGTTTGTGTTTGGAAGCCTATGGCTGGGAGTGGCCGGCTGGCTCCTGAAAATCCACAATACGCAGGATGTTTCCCAGACTTAAGGTGGCACCAGTGCCAAGTCAGGCTGGTTTGACAGTGCCAAGTGGCTCCTGCAATCTGCCATCCGTTAGCGGGGCATCTGAATTTTGTTAGCCAGGGAAAAGGGCCGTGGTTTGTGTTTGGAAGCCTATGGCTGGGAGTGGCCGGCTGGCTCCTGAAAATCCACCGTACGCAGGATGGTTCCAAGAACCACGGTGGCACCAGTGCCAAGTCGGGCTGGTTTGACAGTGCCAAGTGGCTCCTGCAATCTGCCATCCGGAAGCAGGGCATCTGAATTTTGTTAGCCAGGGAAAAGGGCCGTCGTTTGTGTTTGGCATACTATGGCTGGGAGTGGCCGGCTGGCTCCTGAAAATCCACAATACGCAGGATGGTTCCCAGACCAAAGGCGGCCCCAGTGCCAAGTCGAGCTGGTTTGATAGTACAAAGTGGCTCCTGCAATCTGCCATCCAGAAGCAGGGCAGCTGAGTTTTGTTTGCCAGAGAAAAGGGCCGCGGTTTCAGTTTGAGGGCTTGTGGCTGGGAGTGGCCGGCTGGCTCCTGAAAACCCACAATACGCAGGATTTTTCCAGACTTAAGGTGGCACCAGTGCCAAGTCAGGCTGGTTTGACAGTGCCAAGTGGCTCCTGCAATCTGCCATCCAGAAGGGGGTCATCTGAATTTTGTTAGCCTGGGTAAAGGGCCGTGGTTTTTGTTTGGAAGCCTATGGCTGGGAGTGGCCGGCTGGCTCCTGAAAATCCACGACACGCAGGATAGTTCCCAGACCCACGGTGGCACCAGTGCCAAGTCGGGCTGGTTTGACAGTGCCAAGTGGCTCCTGCAATCTGCCATCTGGAAGCAGGGCATCTGAATTTTGTTAGCCAGGGAAACAGGCCGTGGTTTTGGTTTGGGGATCTGTGGCTCGGAGTGGCCGGCTGGCTCCTGAAAATCCACAATACACAGGATGTTTCCCAGACCGAAGGTGTCACCCGTGATAAGTCAAGCTGGTTTGACAGTGCCAGGTTGTACCTTCCGTCTGCCATCGAGAAGCGGTGCATCTGAATTTTGTTAGCCAGGGAAAAGTGCCGTGGTTTGTGTTTTTTGGGCATGTGGCTGGGAGTGGCCGGCTGACTCCTGAAAATCCAGGATAAGCAGGATGGTTCCCAGACCCAAGGTGGCACCAGTGCCACGTCAGGCTGGTTTGACAGTGCAAAGTGGCTCCGGCATTCTGCCATCCAGAAGTGGGGCTGCTGAGTTTTGTTAGCCAGGGAAAAGGGCCGTGGTTTGTGTTTGGCAGACTATAGCTGGGTGTGGCCGGCTGGCTCCTGAAAATCCACGATACGCAGGATGGTTCCCAGAACCAAGGTGGCACCAGTGCCAAGTCAGACTGGTTTGACAGTGCCAAGTGGCTCCTGCCATCTGCCATCCAGAAGCGAGGCATCTGAATTTTGTTAGCCAGGGAAAAGGGCCGTGGTTTGTGTTTGGAAGCCTATGGCTGGAAGTGGCCGGCTGGCTCCTGAAAATCCACGATACGCAGGATGGTTCCCAGACCCAAGGTGGCACCAGTGCCAAGTCAGGCTGGTTTGACAGTGCCAAGTGGCTCCTGCAATCTGCCATCCGGAAGCTAGGCATCTGAATTTTTCTTAGCCAGGGAAAAGGGCCGTGGTTTGTGTTTGGCAGCCTATGGCTGGGAGTGGCCGGCTGGCTCCTGAAAATCCACAATACGCAAGGATGGTTCCCAGACCAAAGGTGGCCCCAGTGCCAAGTCGAGCTGGTTTGATAGTACAAAGTGGTTCCTGCAATCTGCCATCCAGAAGCAGGGCAGCTGAGTTTTGTTTGCCAGAGAAAAGGGCCGCGGTTTGAGTTTGAGGGCTTGTGGCTGGGAGTGGCCGGCTGGCTCCTGAAAACCCACAATACGCAGGATTTTTCCAGACTTAAGGTGGCACCAGTGCCAAGTCAGGCTGGTTTGACAGTGCCAAGTGGCTCCTGCAATCTGCCATCCAGAAGGGGCCATCTGAATTTTGTTAGCCAGGGTAAAGGGCCGTGGTTTTTGTTTGGAAGCCTATGGCTGGGAGTGGCCGGCTGGCTCCTGAAAATCCACGACACGCAGGATAGTTCCCAGACCCACGGTGGCACCAGTGCCAAGTCGGGCTGGTTTGACAGTGCCAAGTGGCTCCTGCAATCTGCCATCTGGAAGCAGGGCATCTGAATTTTGTTAGCCAGGGAAACAGGCCGTGGTTTTGGTTTGGGGATCTGTGGCTCGGAGTGGCCGGCTGGCTCCTGAAAATCCACAATACACAGGATGTTTCCCAGACCGAAGGTGTCACCCGTGATAAGTCAAGCTGGTTTGACAGTGCCAGGTTGTACCTTCCGTCTGCCATCGAGAAGCGGTGCATCTGAATTTTGTTAGCCAGGGAAAAGTGCCGTGGTTTGTGTTTTTTGGGCCTGTGGCTGGGAGTGGCCGGCTGACTCCTGAAAATCCAGGATAAGCAGGATGGTTCCCAGACCCAAGGTGGCACCAGTGCCACGTCAGGCTGGTTTGACAGTGCAAAGTGGCTCCGGCATTCTGCCATCCAGAAGTGGGGCTGCTGAGTTTTGTTAGCCAGGGAAAAGGGCCGTGGTTTGTGTTTGGCAGACTATAGCTGGGTGTGGCCGGCTGGCTCCTGAAAATCCACGATACGCAGGATGGTTCCCAGAACCAAGGTGGCACCAGTGCCAAGTCAGGCTGGTTTGACAGTGCCAAGTGGCTCCTGCCATCTGCCATCCAGAAGCGAGGCATCTGAATTTTGTTAGCCAGGGAAAAGGGCCGTGGTTTGTGTTTGGAAGCCTATGGCTGGGAGTGGCCGGCTGGCTCCTGAAAATCCACCATACGCAGGATGGTTCCCAGAACCACGGTGGCACCAGTGCCAAGTCGGGCTGGTTTGACAGTGCCAAGTGGCTCCTGCAATCTGCCATCCAGAAGCAGGGCATCTGAATTTTGTTAGCCAGGGAAAAGGGCCGTCGTTTGTGTTTGGCATACTATGGCTGGGAGTGGCCGGCTGGCTCCTGAAAATCCACAATACGCAGGATGGTTCCCAGACCAAAGGTGGCCCCAGTGCCAAGTCGAGCTGGTTTGATAGTACAAAGTGGCTCCTGCAATCTGCCATCCAGAAGCAGGGCAGCTGAGTTTTGTTTGCCAGAGAAAAGGGCCGCGGTTTCAGTTTGAGGGCTTGTGGCTGGGAGTGGCCGGCTGGCTCCTGAAAAACCACAATACGCAGGATTTTTCCCAGACTTAAGGTGGCACCAGTGCCAAGTCAGGCTGGTTTGACAGTGCCAAGTGGCTCCTGCAATCTGCCATCCAGAAGGGGGGCATCTGAATTTTGTTAGCCAGGGTAAAGGGCCGTGGTTTTTGTTTGAAAGCCTATGGCTGGGAGTGGCCGGCTGGCTCCTGAAAATCCACGATACGCAGGATAGTTCCCAGACCCACGGTGGCACCAGTGCCAAGTCGGGCTGGTTTGACAGTGCCAAGTGGCTCCTGCAATCTGCCATCTGGACGCAGGGCATCTGAATTTTGTTAGCCAGGGAAACAGGCCGTGGTTTTAGTTTGGGGATCTGTGGCTCGGAGTGGCCGGCTGGCTCCTGAAAATCCACAATACACAGGATGTTTCCCAGACCGAAGGTGTCACCCGTGATAAGTCGGGCTGGTTTGACAGTGCCAGGTTGTACCTTCCGTCTGCCATCGAGAAGCGGTGCATCTGAATTTTTTTAGCCAGGGAAAAGTGCCGTGGTTTGTGTTTTTTGGGCCTGTGGCTGGGAGTGGCCGGCTGACTCCTGAAAATCCAGGATAAGCAGGATGGTTCCCAGACCCAAGGTGGCACCAGTGCCACGTCAGGCTGGTTTGACAGTGCAAAGTGGCTCCGGCATTCTGCCATCCAGAAGTGGGGCTGCTGCGTTTTGTTAGCCAGGGAAAAGGGCCGTGGTTTGTGTTTGGCAGACTATAGCTGGGTGTGGCCGGCTGGCTCCTGAAAATCCACGATACGCAGGATGGTTCCCAGAACCAAGGTGGCACCAGTGCCAAGTCGGGCTGGTTTGACAGTGCCAAGTGGCTCCTGCCATCTGCCATCCAGAAGCGAGGCATCTGAATTTTGTTAGCCAGGGAAAAGGGCCGTGGTTTGTGTTTGGAAGCCTATGGCTGGAAGTGGCCGGCTGGCTCCTGAAAATCCACGATACGCAGGATGGTTCCCAGACCCAAGGTGGCACCAGTGCCAAGTCAGGCTGGTTTGACAGTGCCAAGTGGCTCCTGCAATCTGCCATCCGGAAGCTAGGCATCTGAATTTTGTTAGCCAGGGAAAAGGGCCGTGGTTTGTGTTTGGCAGGCTATGGCTACGAGTGGCCGGCTGGCTCCTGAAAATCCACGTTACGTAGGATGGTTCCCAGACCCAAGGTGGCACCAGTGCCAATTCGGGCTGGTTTGACAGTGCAAAGTGGCTCTGGCATTCTGCCATCCAGATGTGGGGCTGCTGAGTTTTCTTAGCCAGGGAAAAGGGCCGTGGTTTGTGTTTGGCAGACTATAGCTGGGTGTGGCCGGCTGGCTCCTGAAAATCCACGATACGCAGGATGGTTCCCAGAACCAAGGTGGCACCAGTGCCAAGTCAGGCTGGTTTGACAGTACCAAGTGGCTCCTGCAGTCTGCCATCCAGAAACGGGGCATCTGAATATTTTTAGCCAGGGAAAAGGGCCGTGGTTTGTGTTTGGCAGCAAATGGCTGGGAGTGGCGGGCTGGCGGCTGAAAATCCTCGATACCCAGGGTGGTTCCCAGACCCAAGTTGTCGCCAGTGCCAAGTCGGGCTGGTTTACCCGTGCCAGGTGGCTCCGGCAATCTGCCATCCAGAAGCGGACCATCTGAATTTTGATAGCCAGGGAAAAGGGTTGTGGCTTGTGTTTGTCAGACTATGGCTGGGAGTGGCCGGCTGGCTCCTGAAAATCCACGATACGCAGGATGGTTCCCAGACCCAAGGTGGCACCAGTACCAAGTCGGGCTGGTTTTACAGTGCCAAGTGGCTCCTGCAATCTGCCATCCGGAAGCAGGGCAGCTGAGTTTTTTAGCCAGGGAAAAGGGCTGTGGTTTGTGTTTGGCAGCCTATAGCTGGGAGTGGCCGGCTGGCTCCTGAAAATCCACAATACGCAGGATGGTTCCCAGACCCAAGGTGGCACCTGTGCCAAGTCAGGGCTGGTTTGACAGTGCCAGGTGGCTCCTGCCATCTGCCATCCAAAAGCGGGGCATCTGAATTTTGTTAGCCAGGGAACAGGGCCGTGGTTTTTGTTTGGAAGACTATGGCTGAGAGTGGCCGGCTGGCTCCTGAAATCCACGATACGCAGGATGGTTCCCAGACCCAAGGTGGCACCAGTGCCAAGTCGAGCTGGTTTGACAGTGCAACGTGGCTCCTGCAATCTGCCATCCGGAAGCAGGGCATCTGAATTTTTTAGCCAGGGAAAATGGCCGTCGTTTGTGTTTGGCAGCCTATAGCTGGGAGTGGCCGGCTGGCTCCTGAAAATCCACTATACGCAGGATGGTTCCCAGACTCAAGTTGGCGCCAGTGCCAAGTCGGGCTGGTTTGACAGTGCCAAGTGGCTCCTGCAATCTGCCATCCGGAAGCAGGGCATCTGAATTTTGTTAGCCAGGGAAAAGGGCCGTGGTCTGTGTTTGGCAGCCTATGGCTGGGAGTGGCCGCCTGGCTCCTGAAAATCCACAATACGCAAGGATGGTTCCCAGACCAAAGGTGGCCCCAGTGCCAAGTCGAGCTCGTTTGATAGTACAAAGTGGCTCCTGCAATCTGCCATCCAGAAGCAGGGCAGCTGAGTTTTGTTTGCCAGAGAAAAGGGCCGTGGTTTTAGTTTGAGGGCTTGTGGCTGGGAGTGGCCGGCTGGCTCCTGAAAATTCACAATACGCAGGATGTTTCCCAGACTTAAGGTGGCACCAGTGCCAAGTCAGGCTGGTTTGACAGTGCCAAGTGGCTCCTGCAATCTGCCATCCAGAAGCGGGGCAGCTGATTTTTTTTAGCCAGGGAAAAGGGCCGTGGTTTTTGTTTGGAAGCCTATGGCTGGGAGTGGCCGGCTGGCTCCTGAAAATCCACAATACGCAAGCATGGTTCCCAGACCCAAGGTGGCACCAGTGCCAAGTCGGGCTGGTTTGACAGTGCAAAGTGGCTGCTGCAATCTGCCATCCAGTAGCGGGGCATCTGAATTTTGTCAGCCAGGGAAAAGGGCCATGGTTTGTGTTTGGCAGACTATGGCTGGGAGTGGCCGGCTGGCTCCTGAAAATCCACAATACGCAGGATGTTTCCCAGACTTAAGGTGGCACCAGTGCCAAGTCAGGCTGGTTTACAGTGCCAAGTGGCTCCTGCAATCTGCCATCCGGAAGCAGGGCATCTGAATTTTGTTAGCCAGGGAAAAGGGCCGTGGTTTGTGTTTGGCAGGCTATAGCTGGGAGTGGCCGGCTGGCTCCTGAAAATCCACAATACGCAGGATGGTTCCCAGACTTAAGGTGGCACCAGTGCCAAGTCGGGCTGGTTTGACAGTGCCAAGTGGCTCCTGCCATCTGCCATCCAGAAGCGAGGCATCTGTATTTTGTTAGCCAGGGAAAAGGGCCGTGGTTTGTGTTTGGGGGCCTGTGGTTAGGAGTGGCCGGCTGGCTCCTGAAAATCCACGATACGCAGGATAGTTCCCAGACCCAAGGTGGCACCACCGCTAAGTCGGGCTGGTTTGTCAATGCCAAGTGGCTCCTGCAATCTGCCATCTGGAAGCAAGGCATCTGAATTTTGTTAGCCAGGGAAAAGGGCCGTGGTTTGTGTTTGGCAGCCTATGGCTGGGAGTGGCCGGCTGGCTCCTGAAAATCCACAATACGCAGGATGGTTCCCAGACCAAAGGTGGCCCCAGTGCCAAGTCGAGCTGGTTTGATAGTACAAAGTGGCTCCTGCAATCTGCCATCCAGAAGCAGGGCAGCTGAGTTTTGTTTGCCAGAGAAAAGGGCCGCGGTTTGAGTTTGAGGGCTTGTGGCTGGGAGTGGCCGGCTGGCTCCTGAAAATTCACAATACGCAGGATGTTTCCCAGACTTAAGGTGGCACCAGTGCCAAGTCAGGCTTATTTGACAGTGCCAAGTGGCTCCTGCAATCTGCCATCCAGAAGCGGGGCAGCTGAGTTTTTTTAACCAGGGAAAAGGGCCGTGGTTTGTGTTTGGCAACCTATAGCTGGGAGTGGCCGCCTGGCTCCTGAAAATCCACAATACGCAGGATGGTTCCCAGAACCAAGGTGGCACCAGAGCCAAGTCAGGCTGGTTTGACAGTGCCAAGTGGCTCCTGCAATTTGCCATCCAGAAGCGGGGCATCTGAATTTTGTTAGCCAGGGAAAAGGGCCGGGGTTTGTGTTTGGCAGCCTATGGCTGGGAGTGGCCGGCTGGCTCCTGAAAATCCACAATACGCAGGATGGTTCCCAGACCCAAGGTGGCACCAGTGTCAAGTCGAGCTGGTTTGATAGTACAAAGTGGCTCCTGCAATCTGCCATCCAGAAGCAGGGCAGCTGAGTTTTGTTTGCCAGAGAAAAGGGCCGCGGTTTGAGTTTGAGGGCTTGTGGCTGGGAGTGGCCGGCTGGCTCCTGAAAATCCACAATACGCAAGGATGGTTCCCAGACCAAAGGTGGCCCCAGTGTCAAGTCGAGCTGGTTTGATAGTACAAAGTGGCTCCTGCAATCTGCCATCCGGAAGCGGGGCAGCTGAGTTTTTTTAGCCAGGGAAAAGGGCCGTGGTTTGTGTTTGGCAGGCTATAGCTGGGAGTGGCCGGCTGGCTCCTGAAAATCCACAATACGCAGGATGGTCCCCAGAACCAAGGTGGCACCAGTGCCAAGTCGGGCTGGTTTGACAGTACCAAGTGGCTCCTGCAATCTGCCATCCAGGAGCGGGGCATCTGAATTTTGTTAGCCAGGGAAAAGGGCCGTGGTTTGTGTTTGGAAGACTATGGCTGAGAGTGGCCGGCTGGCTCCTGAAAATCCACGATACGCAGGATAGTTCCCAGACCCAGGGTGGCACCAGTGCCAAGTCGGGCTGGTTTGACAGTGCCAAGTGTCTCCTGCAATCTGCCATCCAGAAGCAGGGCATCAGAATTTTTTTAGCCAGGGAAAAGGGCCGTGGTTTGTGTTTGGCAGCCTATGGCTGGGAGTGGCCGGCTGGATCCTGAAAATCCACAATACGCAAGGATGGTTCCCAGACCAAAGGTGGCCCCAGTGCCAAGTCGAGCTCGTTTGATAGTACAAAGTGGCTCCTGCAATCTGCCATCCAGAAGCGGGGCATCTGAATTTTGTTAGCCAGGGAAAAGGGCCGTGGTTTGTGTTTGGAAGCCTATGGCTGGGAGTGGCCGGCTGGCTCCTGAAAATCCACAATACGCAGGATGTTTCCCAGACTTAAGGTGGCACCAGTGCCAAGTCAGGCTGGTTTGACAGTGCCAAGTGGCTCCTGCAATCTGCCATCCAGAAGCGGGGCATCTGAATTTTGTTAGCCAGGGAAAAGGGCCGTGGTTTGTGTTTGGAAGACTATGGCTGAGAGTGGCTGGCTGGCTCCTGAAAATCCACGAAACGCAGGATAGTTTCCAGACCCAAGGTGGCACCAGTGCCAAGTCAGGCTGGTTTTACAGTGCCAAGTGGCTCCTGCAATCTGCCATCCGGAAGCAGGGCATCTGAATTTTGTTAGCCAGGGAAAAGGGCCGTGGTTTGTGTTTGGCAGCCTATGGCTGGGAGTGGCCGGCTGGCTCCTGAAAATCCACAATACGCAAGGATGGTTCCCAGACCAAAGGTCGCCCCAGTGTCAAGTCCAGCTGGTTTGATAGTACAAAGTGGCTCCTGCAATCTGCCATCCAGAAGCAGGGCAGCTGAGTTTTGTTTGCCAGAGAAAAGGGCCGCGGTTTTAGTTTCAGGGTTTGTGGCTGGGAGTGGCCGGCTGGCTCCTGAAAATCCACGATACGCAGGATGTTTCCCAGACTTAAGGTGGCACCAGTGCCAAGTCAGGCTGGTTTGACAGTGCCAAGTGGCTCCTGCAATCTGCCATCCAGAAGTGGGGCAGCTGAGTTTTGTTAGCCAGGGAAAAGGGCCGTGGTTTGTGTTTGGAAGCCTATGGCTTGGAGTGGCCGGCTGGCTCCTGAGAATCCACCATACGCAGGATGTTTCCCAGAACCAAGGTGGCACCAGTGCCTAGTCGGGCTGGTTTGACAGTGCCAAGTGGCTCCTGCAATCTGCCATCCAGAAGCAGGGCAGCTGAATTTTGTTAGCCAGGTAAAAGGGCCGTGGTTTGAGTTTGAGGGCTGATGGCTGGGAGTGGCCGACTGGCTCCTGAAAATCCACAATACGCAGGATGGTTCCCAGACCCAAGGTGCCACCAGTGCCAAGTCGGGCTGGTTTGTCAGTGCCAAGTGGCTCCTGCAATCTGCCATCCAGAAGCAAGGCAGCTGAGTTTTTTTAGCCAGGGAAAAGGGCCGTGGTTTGTTTTTGGGATCTGTGGCAGTGAGTGGCCGACTGGCTCCTGAAAATCCAGGATACGCAGGATGGTTCCCAGACCAAAGGTGGCACCTGTGCCAAGTCAGGGCTGGTTTGACAGTGCCAAGTGGCTGCTGCAATTTGCCATCCAGAAGCAGGGCATCTGAATTTTGTTAGCCAGGGAAAAGGGCCGTGGTTTGTGTTTGGAAGCCTATGGCTGGGAGTGGCCGGCTGGCTCCTGAAAATCCACGATACGCAGGATAGTTCCCAGACCCACGGTGGCACCAGTGCCAAGTCGGGCTGGTTTGACAGTGCCAAGTGGCTTCTGCAATCTGCCATCCGGAAGCGGAGAATCTGAATTTTGTTAGCCAGGAAAAAGGGCCGTGGTTTGTGTTTGGCAGCCTATGGCTGGGAGTGGCCGGCTGGCTCCTGAAAATCCACCATACGCAAGGATGGTTCCCAGACCAAAGGTGGCCCCAGTGTAAAGTCGAGCTGGTTTGACAGTGCCAAGTGGCTCCTGCAATCTGCCATCCAGAAGCGGGGCATCTGAATTTTGTTAGCCAGGGAAAAGGGCCGTGGTTTGAGTTTGAGGGCTTGTGGCTGGGAGTGGCCGGCTGGCTCCTGAAAATCCACAATACGCAGGATGGTTCCCAGACCCAAGGTGGCACCAGTGCCAAGTCACGCTGGTTTGACAGTGCCAAGTGGCTCCTGCAATCTGCCATCCAGAAGCGGGGCATCTGAATTTTGTTAGCCAGGGAAAAGGGCCGTGGTTTGTGTTTGGAAGCTAATGGCTGGGAGTGGCCGGCTGGCTCCTGAAAATCCACGATACGCAGGATGGTTCCCAGACTCAAGTTGGGGCCAGTGCCAAGTCGGGCTGGTTTTACAGTGCCAAGTGTCTCCTGCAGTCTGCCATCCAGAAGCGAGGGATCTGAATTTTGTTAGCCAGGGAAAAGGGCCGTGGTTTGTGTTTGGAGGCCTATGGCTGAGAGTGGCCGGCTGGCTCCTGAAAATCCACAATACGCAGGATGGTTCCCAGAACCAAGGTGGCACCAGTGCCAAGTCGGGCTGGTTTGACAGTGCCAAGTGACTCCTGCAATCTGCCATCCAGAAGCACGGCATCTGAATTTTGTTAGCCAGGGAAAAGGGACGTGGTTTGTGTTTGGAAGCCTATGGCTGAGAGTGGCCGGCTGGCTCCTGAAAATCCACGATACGCAGGATAGTTCCCAGACCCAGGGTGGCACCAGTGCCAAGTCGGGCTGGTTTTACAGTGCCAAGTGTCTCCTGCAATCTGCCATCCGGAAGCAGGGCATCTGAATTTTGTTAGCCAGGGAAAAGGGCTGTGGTTTGTGTTTTGCAGCCTATGGCTGGGAGTGGCCGGCTGGCTCCTGAAAATCCACAATACGCAGGATGGTTCCCAGACCAAAGGTGGCACCAGTGCCAAATCAGGCTGGTTTGACAGTGCAAAGTGTCTCCTGCAATCTGCCATCCAGAAGCGGGGCAGCTGAGTTTTTTTAGCCAGGGAAAAGGGCCGTGGTTTGTGTTTGGCAGGCTATAGCTGGGAGTGGCCGGCTGGCTCCTGAAAATCCACAATACGCAGGATGGTTCCCAGAACCAAGGTGGCACCAGTGCCAAGTCGGGCTGGTTTGACAGTGCCAAGTGGCTCCTGCAATCTGCCATCCAGAAGCGGGGCATCTGAATTTTGTTAGCCAGAGAAAAGGGCCGTGGTTTGTGTTTGGAAGCCTATGGCTGAGAGTGGCCGGCTGGCTCCTGAAAATCCACGATACGCAGGATAGTTCCCAGACCCAAGGTGGCACCAGCGCTAAGTCGGGCTGGTTTGACAGTGCCACTTGGCTCCTGCCATCTGCCATCCAGAAGCGGGGCATCTGAATTTTGTTAGCCAGGGAAAAGGGCTTTGGTTTGTGTTTGGCAGCCTATGGCTGGGAGTGGCCGGCTGGCTCCTGAAAATCCACAATACGCAGGATCGTTCCCAGACCCAAGGTGGCACCAGTGCCAAGTCGGGCTGGTTTGTCAATGCCAAGTGGCTCCTGCCATCTGCCATCCAAAAGTAGGGCATCTGAGTTTTGTTTGCCAGAGAAAAGGGCCGCGGTTTGAGTTTGAGGGCTTGTGGCTGGGAGTGGCCGGCTGGCTCCTGAAAATCCACGATACGCAGGATGTTTCCAAAACAGAAGGTGTCACCAGTGCCAAGTCGGGCTGGTTTGACAGTGCCAGGTGGCTCCTGCCATCTGCCATCCAAATGCAGGGCATCTGAATTTTGTTAGCCAGGGAACAGGGCCGTGGTTTTTGTTTGGGGGCCTGTGGCTGGGAGTGGCCGACTGGCTCCTAAAAATCCACGATACGCAGGATGGTTCCCAGAACCACGCTGGCACCAGTGCCAATTCGGGCTGGTTTTACAGTGCCAAGTGGCTCCTGCCATCTGCCATCCAAAAGCAGGGCATCTGAGTTTTGTTTGCCAGAGAACAGGGCCGCGGTTTGAGTTTGAGGGCTTGTGGCTGGGAGTGGCCGGCTGGCTCCTGAAAATCCACAATACGCAGGATGTTTCCCAGACTTAAGCTGGCACCAGTGCCAAGTCAGGCTGGTTTGACAGTGCCAAGTGGCTCCTGCAATCTGCCATCCAGAAGCGGGGCAGCTGAGTTTTTTTAGCCAGGGAAAAGGGCCGTGGTTTGTGTTTGGCAGGCTATAGCTGGGAGTGGCCGGCTGGCTCCTGAAAATCCACAATACGCAGGATGTTTCCATGACCCAAGGTGGCACCAGTGCCAAGTCGGGCTGGTTTGACAGTGCCAAGTGGCTCCTGCAATCTGCCATCCAGAAGCGGGGCAGCTGAATTTTGTTAGCCAGAGAAAAGGGCTGTGGTTTGTTTTTAGAAGCCTATGGCTGGGAGTGGCCAGCTGGCTCCTGAAAATCCACGATACGCAGGATAGTTCCCAGACCCAGGGTGGCACCAGTGCCAAGTCGGGCTGGTTTTACAGTGCCACGTGGCTCCTGCAATCTGCCATCCGGAAGCAGGGCATCTGAATTTTGTTAGCCAGGGAAAAGGGCCGTGGTTTGTGCTTGGCAGCCTATGGCTGGGAGTGGCCGGCTGGCTCCTGAAAATCCACAATACGCAAGGATGGTTCCCAGACCAAAGGTGGCCCCAGTGTCAAGTCCAGCTGGTTTGATAGTACAAAGTGGCTCCTGCAATCTGCCATCCAGAAGCGGGGCATCTGAATTTTGTTAGCCAGGGAAAAGGGCCGTTGTTTGTGTTTGGAAGCCTATGGCTGGGAGGGCCCGGCTGGCTCCTGAAAATCCACAATACGCAGGATGGTTCCCAGACTTAAGGTGGCACCAGTGCCAAGTCAGGCTGGTTTGACAGTGCCAAGTGTCTCCTGCAATCTGCCATCCAGAAGCAGGGCATCTGAATTTTTTTAGCCAGCGAAAAGGGCCGTGGTTTTTGTTTGGAAGCCTATGGCTGGGAGTGGCCGGCTGGCTCCGGAAAATCCAACATACGCAGGATGGTTCCCAGACCCAAGGTGGCACCAGTGCCAAGTCGGGCTGGTTTGACATTGCCAAGTGGCTCCTGCAATCTGCAATCCGGAAGCGGGGCAGCTGAGTTTTGTTAGCCAGGGAAAAGGGCCGTCGTTTGTGTTTGGCAGCCTATAGCAGGGAGTGGCCGGCTGGCTCCTGAAAATCCACGATACCCACGATGGTTCCCAGACTCAAGTTGGCGCCAGTGCCAAGTCGGGCTGGTTTTACAGTGCCAAGTGTCTCCTGCAGTCTGCCATCCAGAAGCGAGGCATCTGAATTTTGTTAGCCAGGGAAAAGGGCCGTGGTTTGTGTTTGGAAGCCTATGGCTTGGAGTGGCCGGCTGGCTCCTGAAAATCCACCATACGCAGGATGTTTCCCAGACAGAAGGAGTCACCAGTGCTAAGTCGGGCTGGTTTGACACTGCCAGGTGGCTCCTGCAATCTGCCATCCAGAAGCAGGGCAGCTGAGTTTTGTTTGCCAGAGAAAAGGGCCGTGGTTTGAGTTTGAGGGCTTATGGCTGGGAGTGGCCGGCTGGCTCCTGAAAATCCACAATACGCAGGATGGTTCCCAGACCCAAGGTGGCACCAGTGCCAAGTCGGGCTGGATTGTCAGTGCCAAGTGGCTCCTGCAATCTACCATCCAGAAGTAAGGCAGCTGAGTTTTGTTAGCCAGGGAAAAGGGCCGTGGTTTTTGTTTGGGATCTTTGGCTGTGAGTGGCCGGCTGGCTCCTTAAAATCCATGATGCGCAGGGTGTTTCCAAAACAGAAGGTGTCACCAGTGCTAAGTCGGGCTGGTTTGACAGTGCCAGGTGACTCCTGCAATCTGCCATCCAGAAGCAGGGCAGCTGAGTTTTGTTAGCCAGGGAAAAGGGCCGTCGTTTGTGTTTGGCAGCCTATAGCTGGGAGTGGCCGGCTGGCTCCTTAAAATCCACTATACGCAGGATGGTTCCCAGAACTACGTTTGCACCAGTGCCAAGTCGGGCTGGTTTGACAGTGCCAAGTGGCTCCTGCAATCTGCCATCCGGAAGCAGGGCATCTGAATTTTGTTAGCCAGGGAAAAGGGCCGTGGTTTGTGTTTGGAAGCCTATGGCTGGGAGTGGCCGGCTGGCTCCTGAAAATCCACAATACGCAATGATGGTTCCCAGACCAAAGGTGGCCCCAGTGCCAAGTCGAGCTGTTTTGATAGTACAAAGTGGCTCCTGCAATCTGCTATCCAGAAGCAGGGCAGCTGAGTTTTGTTTGCCAGAGAAAAGGGCCGTGGTTTGAGTTTGAGGGCTTGTGGCTGGGACTGGCCGGCTGGCTCCTGAAAATCCACAATACGCAGGATGTTTCCCAGACAGAAGGTGTCACCAGTGCTAAGTCGGGCTGGTTTGACAGTGCCAAGTGGCTCCTGCCATCTGGCATCCAGAAGCAGGGCATCTGAATTTTGTTAGCCAGGGAAAAGGGCCGTGGTTTGTGTTTTAGGGCCTGTGGCTGGGAGTGGCCGGCTGGCTCCTGAAAATCCACGATACGCAGGATGGTTCCCAGACCCAAGGTGGCACCAGTGCCAAGTCGGGCTGGTTTGACAGTGCAACGTGGCTCCTGCAATCTGCCATCCAGAAGCGGGGCATCTGAATTTTTTTAGCCATGGAAAAGGGCCGAGGTTTGTGGATGGTAGCCTATGGCTCGGAGTGGCCGGCTGGCTCCTGAAAATCCACGATACGCAGGATGGTTCCCAGATCAAGTTGGCTCCAGTGCCAAGACGAGCTGGTTTTACAGTGCCAAGTGGCACCTGCAATCTTCCATCCAGAAGCAGGGCAGCTGAGTTTTGTTAGCAAGGGAAAAGGGCCGTGGTTTGAGTTTGAGGGCTTGTGGCTGGGAGTGGCCGGCTGGCTCCTGAAAATCCACCATACGCAGGATGTTTCCCAGACAGAAGGTGTCACCAGTGCTAAGTCGGGCTGGTTTGACAGTGCCAAGTGGCTCCTGCCATCTGCCATCCAGAAGCAGGGCATCTGAATTTTGTTAGCCAGGGAAAAGGGCCGTGGTTTGTGTTTGGCAGCTATGGCTGGGAGTGGCCGGCTGGCTCCTGAAAATCCACAATACGCAGGATGGTTCCCAGACCCAAGTTGGCACCAGTGCCAAGTCGGGCTGGTTTGTCAGTGCCAAGTGGCTCCTGCAATCTGCCATCCAGAAGCAAGGCAGCTGAGTTTTGTTAGCCAGGGAAAAGGGCCGTGGTTTTTGTTTGGGGATCTTTGGCTGTGAGTGGCCGGCTGGCTCCTTAAAATCCACGATACACAGGATGTTTCAAAAACAGAAGGTGTCACCAGTGCTAAGTCAGGCTGGTTTGACAGTGCCAGGTGGCTCCTGCAATCTGCCATCCAAAAGCGGGGCATCTGAATTTTGTTAGCCAGGGAAAAGGGCCGTGGTTTGTGTTTGAGGGCCTCTGGCTGGGAGTGGCCGGCTGGCTCCTGAAAATCCACCATACGCAGGATGGTTCCCAGACCCAAGGTGGCACCAGTGCCAAGTCGGGCTGGTTTTACAGTGCAACGTGGCCCCTGCAATCTGCCATCCAGAAGCAGGGCAGCTGAGTTTTGTTAGCCAGGGAAAAGGGCCGTGGTTTGAGATTGAGGGCTTGTGGCTGGGAGTGGCCGGCTGGCTCCTGAAAATCCACAATACGCAGGATGGTTCCCAGACCCAAGGTGGCACCAGTGCCAAGTCGGGCTGGTTTGACATTGCCAAGTGGCTCCTGCAATCTGCCATTCAGAAGCGGGGCATCTGAATTTTGTTAGCCAGGGAAAAAGGCCGTGGTTTGTTTTTGGAAGCCTATGGCTGGGAGTGGCCGGCTGGCTCCTGAAAATCCACGATACCCACGATGGTTCCCAGACTCAAGTTGGCGCCAGTGCCAAGTCGGGCTGGTTTTACAGTGCCAAGTGTCTCCTGCAGTCTGCCATCCAGAAGCGAGGCATCTGAATTTTGTTAGCCAGGGAAAAGGGCCGTGGTTTGTGTTTGGAAGCCTATGGCTTGGCGTGGCCGGCTGGCTCCTGAAAATCCACCATACGCAGGATGTTTCCCAGACAGAAGGAGTCACCAGTGCTAAGTCGGGCTGGTTTGACACTGCCAGGTGGCTCCTGCCATCTACCATCCAGAAACAGGGCATCTGAATTTTGTTAGCCAGGGAAAAGGGCTGTGGTTTGTGTTTGGCAGCCTATGGCTGGGAGTGGCCGGCTGGCTCCTGAAAATCCACAATACGCAGGATCGTTCCCAGACCCAAGGTGGCACCAGAGCCAAGTCGGGCTGGTTTGTCAATGCCAAGTGGCTCCTGCGATCTGCCATCCAGAAGCAAGGCAGCTGAGTTTTGTTAGCCAGGGAAAAGGGCCGTGGTTTGTGTTTGGGGATCTGTGGCAGTGAGTGGCCGGCTGGCTCGTGAAAATCCACGATACGCAGGATGTTTCCAAAACAGAAGGTGTCACCAGTGCCAAGTCAGGCTGGTTTGACAGTGCCAGGTGGCTCCTGCCATCTGCCATCCAAAAGCAGGGCATCTGAATTTTGTTAGCCAGGGAACAGGGCCGTGGTTTTTGTTTAGGGGCCTGTGGCTGGGAGTGGCCGACTGGCTCCTGAAAATCCACGATACGCAGGATGGTTCCCAGAACTACGTTTGCACCAGTGCCAAGTCGGGCTGGTTTGACAGTGCCAAGTGGCTCCTGCAATCTGCCATCCGGAAGCAGGGCATCTGAATTTTGTTAGCCAGGGAAAAGGGCCGTGGTTTGTGTTTGGCAGCCTATGGCTGGGAGTGGCCGGCTGGCTCCTGAAAATCCACAATACGCAAGGATGGTTCCCAGACCAAAGGTGGCCCCAGTGCCAAGTCGAGCTGTTTTGATAGTACAAAGTGGCTCCTGCAATCTGCTATCCAGAAGCAGGGCAGCTGAGTTTTGTTTGCCAGAGAAAAGGGCCGCGGTTTGAGTTTGAGGGCTTGTGGCTGGGAGTGGCCGGCTGGCTCCTGAAAATCCACAATACGCAGGATGTTTCCCAGACCAAAGGTGGCCCCAGTGCCAAGTCGAGCTGCTTTGACAGTGCCAAGTGGCACCTGCAATCTGCCATCCAGAAACAGGGCAGCTGAATTTTGTTTGCCAGAGAAAAGGGCCGTCGTTTGTGTTTGGCAGCCTATAGCAGGGAGTGGCCGGCTGGCTCCTGAAAATCCACAATACGCAAGGATGGTTCCCAGACCAAAGGTGGCCCCAGTATCAAGTCCAGCTGGTTTGATAGTACAAAGTGGCTCCTGCAATCTGCCATCCAGAAGCGGGGCATCTGAATTTTGTTAGCCAGGGAAAAGGGCCGTTGTTTGTGTTTGGAAGCCTATGGCTGGGAGTGGCCGGCTGGCTCCTGAAAATCCACAATACGCAGGATGTTTCCCAGACTTAAGGTGGCACCAGTGCCAAGTCAGGCTGGTTTGACAGTGCCAAGTGTCTCCTGCAATCTGCCATCCAGAAGCAGGGCATCTGAATTTTTTTAGCCAGCGAAAAGGGCCGTGGTTTGTGTTTGGAAGCCTATGGCTGGGAGTGGCCGGCTGGCTCCTGAAAATCCACCATAGGCAGGATGGTTCCCAGAACCACGGTGGCACCAGTGCCAAGTCGGGCTGGTTTGACATTGCCAAATGGCTCCTGCAATCTGCAATCCGGAAGCGGGGCAGCTGAGTTTTGTTAGCCAGGGAAAAGGGCCGTCGTTTGTGTTTGGCAGCCTATAGCAGGGAGTGGCCGGCTGGCTCCTGAAAATCCACGATACCCACGATGGTTCCCAGACTCAAGTTGGCGCCAGTGCCAAGTCGGGCTGGTTTTACAGTGCCAAGTGTCTCCTGCAGTCTGCCATCCAGAAGCGAGGCATCTGAATTTTGATAGCCAGGGAAAAGGGCCGTGGTTTTTGTTTGGAAGCCTATGGCTTGGAGTGGCCGGCTGGCTCCTGAAAATCCACCATACGCAGGATGTTTCCCAGACAGAAGGAGTCACCAGTGCTAAGTCGGGCTGGTTTGACACTGCCAGGTGGCTCCTGCAATCTGCCATCCAGAAGCAGGGCAGCTGAGTTTTGTTTGCCAGAGAAAAGGGCCGTGGTTTGAGTTTGAGGGCTGATGGCTGGGAGTGGCCGGCTGGCTCCTGAAAATCCACAATACCCACGATGGTTCCCAGACCCAAGGTGGCACCAGTGCCAAGTCGGGCTGGTTTGTCAGTGCCAAGTGGCTCCTGCAATCTGCCATCCAGAAGTAAGGCAGCTGAGTTTTGTTAGCCAGGGAAAAGGGCCGTGGTTTTTGTTTGGGGATCTTTGGCTGTGAGTGGCCGGCTGGCTCCTTAAAATCCACGATGCGCAGGATGTTTCCAAAACAGAAGGTGTCACCAGTGGTAAGTCGGGCTGGTTTGACAGTGCCAGGTGACTCCTGCAATCTGCCATCCAGAAGCGGGGCAGCTGAGTTTTGTTAGCCAGGGAAAAGGGCCGTCGTTTGTGTTTGGCAGCCTATAGCTGGGAGTGGCCAGCTGGCTCCTTAAAATCCACTATACGCAGGATGGTTCCCAGAACCACGTTTGCACCAGTGCCAAGTCGGGCTGGTTTGACAGTGCCAAGTGGCTCATGCAATCTGCCATCCGGAAGTAGGGCATCTGAATTTTGTTAGCCAGGGAAAAGGGCCGTGGTTTGTGTTTGGAAGCCTATGGCTGGGAGTGGCCGGCTGGCTCCTGAAAATCGACAATACGCAAGGATGGTTCCCAGACCAAAGGTGGCCCCAGTGCCATGTCGAGCTGGTTTGATAGTACAAAGTGGCTCCTGCAATCTGCTATCCAGAAGCAGGGCAGCTGAGTTTTGTTTGCCAGAGAAAAGGGCCGTAGTTTGATTTTGAGGGCTTGTGGCTGGGACTGGCCGGCTGGCTCCTGAAAATCCACAATACGCAGGATGTTTCCCAGACAGAAGGTGTCACCAGTGCTAAGTCGGGCTGGTTTGACACTGCCAGGTCGCTCCTGCCATCTGCCATCCAGAAGCAGGGCATCTGAATTTTGTTAGCCAGGGAAAAGGGCCGTGGTTTGTGTTTGGGGGCCTGTGGTTTGGAGTGGCCGGCTGGCTCCTTAAAATCCATGATACGCAGGATAGTTCCCAGACCCAAGGTGGCACCAGCACTAAGTCGGGCTGGTTTGACAGTGCCAGTTGGCTCCTGCCATCTGCCATCCAGAAGCAGGGCATCTGAATTTTGTTAGCCAGGGAAAAGGGCCGTGGTTTGTGTTTGAGGGCCTGTGGCTGGGAGTGGCCGGCTGGCTCCTTATAATCCACGATACATAGGATGTTTCAAAAACAGAAGTTGTCACCAGTGCTAAGTCAGGCTGGTTTCACAGTGCCAGGTGGCTCCTGCCATCTGCCATCCAGAAGCGAGGCATCTGAATTTTGTTAGCCAGGGAAAAGGGCCGTGGTTTGTGTTTTGAAGCCTATGGCTGGGAGTGGCCGGCTGGCTCCTGAAAATCCACCATACGCAGGATGGTTCCCAGACCCAAGGTGGCACCAGTGCCAAGTCGGGCTGGTTTGACATTGCCAAGTGGCTCCTGCAATCTGCCATCCAGAAGCAGGGCATCTGAATTTTTTTAGCCAGCGAAAAGGGCCGTGGTTTTTGTTTGGAAGCCTATGGCTGGGAGTGGCCGGCTGGCTCCTGAAAATCCACCATACGCAGGATGGTTCCCAGACCCAAGGTGGCACCAGTGCCAAGTCGGGCTGGTTTGACATTGCCAAGTGGCTCCTGCAATCTGCAATCCGGAAGCGGGGCAGCTGACTTTTGTTAGCCAGGGAAAAGGGCCGAGGTTTGTGTTTGGCAGCCTATAGCAGGGAGTGGCCGGCTGGCTCCTGAAAATCCACGATACGCAGGATGGTTCCCAGATCAAGTTGGCTCCAGTGCCAAGACGAGCTGGTTTTACAGTGCCAAGTGGCACCTGCAATCTTCCATCCAGAAGCAGGGCAGCTGAGTTTTGTTAGCCAGGGAAAAGGGCCGTGGTTTGAGATTGAGGGCTTGTGGCTGGGAGTGGCCGGCTGGCTCCTGAAAATCCACCATACGCAGGATGGTTCCCAGACAGAAGGTGTCACCAGTGCTAAGTCGGGCTGGTTTGACACTGCCAGGTGGCTCCTGCAATCTGCCATCCAGAAGCAGGGCTTCTGAGTTTTGTTTGCCAGAGAAAAGGGCCGTGGTTTGAGTTTGAGGGCTGATGGCTGGGAGTGGCCGGCTGGCTCCTGAAAATCCACAATACGCAGGATGGTTCCCAGACCCAAGGTGGCACCAGTGCCAAGTCGGGCTGGATTGTCAGTGCCAAGTGGCTCCTGCAATCTACCATCCAGAAGTAAGGCAGCTGAGTTTTGTTAGCCAGGGAAAAGGGCCGTGGTTTTTGTTTGGGATCTTTGGCTGTGAGTGGCCGGCTGGCTCCTTAAAATCCACGATGCGCAGGGTGTTTCCAAAACAGAAGGTGTCACCAGTGCTAAGTCGGGCTGGTTTGACAGTGCCAGGTGACTCCTGCAATCTGCCATCCAGAAGCGGGGCAGCTGAGTTTTGTTAGCCAGGGAAAAGGGCCGTCGTTTGTGTTTGGCAGCCTATAGCTGGGAGTGGCCGGCTGGCTCCTTAAAATCCACAATACGCAGGATGGTTCCCAGAACTACGTTTGCACCAGTGCCAAGTCGGGCTGGTTTGACAGTGCCAAGTGGCTCCTGCCATCTGCCATCCAGAAGCGGGGCATCTGAATTTTGTTAGCCAGGGAAAAGGGCCGTGGTTTGTGTTTGGCAGCTATGGCTGGGAGTGGCCGGCTGGCTCCTGAAAATCCACAATACGCAGGATCCTTCCCAGACCAAAGGTGGCCCCAGTGCTCAGTCGGGCTGGTTTGACAGTGCCAAGTGGCACCTGCAATCTGCCATCCAGAAGCAGGGCAGCTGAGTTTTTTTAGCCAGAGAAAAGGGCCGTGGTTTGAGTTTGAGGGCTGATGGCTGGGAGTGGCCGGCTGGCTCCTGAAAATCCACAATACGCAGGATGGTTCCCAGACCCAAGTTGGCACCAGTGCCAAGTCGGGCTGGTTTGTCAGTGCCAAGTGGCTCCTGCAATCTGCCATCCAGAAGCAAGGCAGCTGAGTTTTGTTAGCCAGGGAAAAGGGCCGTGGTTTTTGTTTGGGGATCTTTGGCTGTGAGTGGCCGGCTGGCTCCTTAAAATCCACGATGCGCAGGGTGTTTCCAAAACAGAAGGTGTCACCAGTGCTAAGTCGGGCTGGTTTGACAGTGCCAGGTGACTCCTGCAATCTGCCATCCAGAAGCGGGGCAGCTGAGTTTTGTTAGCCAGGGAAAAGGGCCAACGTTTGTGTTTGGCAGCCTATAGCTGGGAGTGGCCGGCTGGCTCCTTAAAATCCACAATACGCAGGATGGTTCCCAGAACTACGTTTGCACCAGTGCCAAGTCGGGCTGGTTTGACAGTGCCAAGTGGCTCCTGCCATCTGCCATCCAGAAGCAAGGCATCTGAATTTTGTTAGCCAGGGAAAAGGGCCGTGGTTTGTGTTTGAGGGCCTGTGGCTGGGAGTGGCCGGCTGGCTCTTGAAAATCCACCATACGCAGGATGGTTCCCAGACCCAAGGTGGCACCAGTGCCAAGTCGGGCTGGTTTTACAGTGCAACGTGGCCCCTGCAATCTGCCATCCAGAAGCAGGGCAGCTGAGTTTTGTTAGCCAGGGAAAAGGGCCGTGGTTTGATATTGAGGGCTTGTGGCTGGGAGTGGCCGGCTGGCTCCTGAAAATCCACAATACGCAGGATGGTTCCCAGACCCAAGGTGGCACCAGTGCCAAGTCGGGCTGGTTTGACATTGCCAAGTGGCTCCTGCAATCTGCCATTCAGAAGCAGGGCATCTGAATTTTGTTAGCCAGGGAAAAAGGCCGTGGTTTTTTTTGGAAGCCTATGGCTGGGAGTGGCCGGCTGGCTCCTGAAAATCCACGATACCCACGATGGTTCCCAGATCAAGTTGGCGCCAGTGCCAAGTCGGGCTGGTTTTACAGTGCCAAGTGTCTCCTGCAGTCTGCCATCCAGAAGCGAGGCATCTGAATTTTGTTAGCCAGGGAAAAGGGCCGTGGATTGTGTTTGGAACCCTATGGCTTGGAGTGGCCGGCTGGCTCCTGAAAATCCACCATACGCAGGATGTTTCCCAGACAGAAGGTGTCACCAGTGCTAAGTCGGGCTGGTTTGACACTGCCAGGTGGCTCCTGCCATCTGCCATCAAGAAGCAGGGCATCTGAATTTTGTTTGCCAGAGAAAAGGGCTGTGGTTTGAGTTTGAGGGCTGATGACTGGGAGTGGCCGGTTGGCTCCTGAAAATCCACGATACGCAGGATAGTTCCCAGACCCAAGGTGGCACCAGCGCTAAGTCAGGCTGGTTTGACAGTGCCACTTGGCTCCTGCCATCTACCATCCAGAAACAGGGCATCTGAATTTTGTTAGCCAGGGAAAAGGGCTGTGGTTTGTGTTTGGAAGCCTATGGCTGGGAGTGGCCGGCTGGCTCCTGAAAATCCACAATACGCAGGATCGTTCCCAGACCCAAGGTGGCACCAGTGCCAAGTCGGGCTGGTTTGTCAATGCCAAGTGGCTCCTGCGATCTGCCATCCAGAAGCAAGGCAGCTGAGTTTTGTTAGCCAGGGAAAAGGGCCGTGGTTTGTGTTTGGGGA
Source organism: Passerculus sandwichensis (assembly GCA_031885435.1). Lineage (NCBI taxonomy): Eukaryota > Metazoa > Chordata > Aves > Passeriformes > Passerellidae > Passerculus > Passerculus sandwichensis. Next base: position 1,515,920 of record CM063166.1, on the reverse strand, counting down.
TCTGTGGCAGTGAGTGGCCGGCTGGCTCGTGAAAATCCACGATACGCAGGATGTTTCCAAAACAGAAGGTGTCACCAGTGCCAAGTCGGGCTGGTTTGACAGTGCCAGGTGGCTCCTGCCATCTGCCATCCAAAAGCAGGGCATCTGAATTTTGTTAGCCAGGGAACAGGGCCGTGGTTTTTGTTTGGGGGCCTGTGGCTGGGAGTGGCCGACTGGCTCCTGAAAATCCACGATACGCAGGATGGTTCCCAGAACTACGTTTGCACCAGTGCCAAGTCGGGCTGGTTTGACAGTGCCAAGTGGCTCCTGCAATCTGCCATCCGGAAGCAGGGCATCTGAATTTTGTTAGCCAGGGAAAAGGGCCGTGGTTTGTGTTTGGAAGCCTATGGCTGGGAGTGGCCGGCTGGCTCCTGAAAATCCACAATACGCAAGGATGGTTCCCAGACCAAAGGTGGCCCCAGTGCGAAGTCGAGCTGTTTTGATAGTACAAAGTGGCTCCTGCAATCTGCTATCCAGAAGCAGGGCAGCTGAGTTTTGTTTGCCAGAGAAAAGGGCCGTGGTTTGAGTTTGAGGGCTTGTGGCTGGGACTGGCCGGCTGGCTCCTGAAAATCCACAATACGCAGGATGTTTCCCAGACAGAAGGTGTCACCAGTGCTAAGTCGGGCTGGTTTGACACTGCCAGGTCGCTCCTGCCATCTGCCATCCAGAAGCAGGGCATCTGAATTTTGTTAGCCAGGGAAAAGGGCCGTGGTTTGTGTTTGGCGGCCTGTGGTTAGGAGTGGCCGGCTGGCTCCTGAAAATCCACAATACGCAGGATGTTTCCCAGACTTAAGCTGGCACCAGTGCCAAGTCAAGCTGGTTTGACAGTGCCAAGTGGCTCCTGCAATCTGCCATCCAGAAGCGGGGCAGCTGAGTTTTTTTAGCCAGGGAAAAGGGCCGTGGTTTGTGTTTGGCAGGCTATGGCTGGGAGTGGCCGGCTGGCTCCTGAAAATCCACAATACGCAGGATGTTTCCCAGACCCAAGGTGGCACCAGTGCCAAGTCGGGCTGGTTTGACAGTGCCAAGTGGCTCCTGCAATCTGCCATCCAGAAGCGGGGCAGCTGAATTTTGTTAGCCAGAGAAAAGGGCTGTGGTTTGTGTTTGGAAGCCTATGGCTGGGAGTGGCCGGCTGGCTCCTGAAAATCCACAATACGCAGGATGGTTCCCAGACCCAGGGTGGCACCAGTGCCAAGTCGGGCTGGTTTTACAGTGCCACGTGGCTCCTGAAATCTGCCATCCGGAAGCAGGGCATCTGAATTTTGTTAGCCAGGGAAAAGGGCCGTGGTTTGTGTTTGGCAGCCTATGGCTGGGAGTGGCCGGCTGGCTCCTGAAAATCCACAATACGCAAGGATGGTTCCCAGACCAAAGGTGGCCCCAGTGTCAAGTCCAGCTGGTTTGATAGTACAAAGTGGCTCCTGCAATCTGCCATCCAGAAGCGGGGCATCTGAATTTTGTTAGCCAGGGAAAAGGGCCGTGGTTTGAGATTGAGGGCTTGTGGCTGGGAGTGGCCGGCTGGCTCCTGAAAATCCACAATACGCAGGATGGTTCCCAGACCCAAGGTGGCACCAGTGCCAAGTCGGGCTGGTTTGACATTGCCAAGTGGCTCCTGCAATCTGCCATTCAGAAGCGGGGCATCTGAATTTTGTTAGCCAGGGAAAAAGGGCTGTGGTTTGTGTTTGGCAGCCTATGGCTGGGAGTGGCCGGCTGGCTCCTGAAAATCCACAATACGCAGGATGGTTCCCAGACCCAAGGTGGCACCAGTGCCAAGTCGGGCTGGTTTGTCAATGCCAAGTGGCTCCTGCGATCTGCCATCCAGAAGCAAGGCAGCTGAGTTTTGTTAGCCAGGGAAAAGGGCCGTGGTTTGTGTTTGGGGATCTGTGGCAGTGAGTGGCCGGCTGGCTCGTGAAAATCCACGATACGCAGGATGTTTCCAAAACAGAAGGTGTCACCAGTGCCAAGTTGGGCTGGTTTGACAGTGCCAGGTGGCTCCTGCCATCTGCCATCCAAAAGCAGGGCATCTGAATTTTGTTAGCCAGGGAACAGGGCCGTGGTTTTTGTTTGGGGGCCTGTGGCTGGGAGTGGCCGAATGGCTCCTGAAAATCCACGATACGCAGGATGGTTCCCAGAACCACGCTGGCACCAGTGCCAAGTCGGGCTGGTTTTACAGTGCCAAGTGGCTCCTGCCATCTGCCATCCAAAAGCAGAGCATCTGAGTTTTGTTTGCCAGAGAAAAGGGCCGCGGTTTGAGTTTGAGGGCTTGTGGCTGGGAGTGGCCGGCTGGCTCCTGAAAATCCACAATACGCAGGATGGTTCCCAGACCCAAGGTGGCACCCGTGCCAAGTCAAACTGGTTTGACAGTGCCAAGTGGCTCCTGCAATCTGCCATCCAGAAGCGGGGCAGCTGAGTTTTTTTAGCCAGGGAAAAGGGCCGTGGTTTGTGTTTGGCAGGCTATGGCTGGGAGTGGCCGGCTGGCTCCTGAAAATCCACAATACGCAGGATGTTTCCCAGACCCAGGGTGGCACCAGTGCCAAGTCGGGCTGGTTTTACAGTGCCACGTGGCTCCTGCAATCTGCCATCCGGAAGCAGGGCATCTGAATTTTGTTAGCCAGGGAAAAGGGCCGTGGTTTGTGTTTGGCAGCCTATGGCTGGGAGTGGCCGGCTGGCTCCTGAAAATCCACAATACGCAAGGATGGTTCCCAGACCAAAGGTGGCCCCAGTGTCAAGTCCAGCTGGTTTGATAGTACAAAGTGGCTCCTGCAATCTGCCATCCAGAAGCGGGGCATCTGAATTTTGTTAGCCAGGCAAAAGGGTCGTTGTTTGTGTTTGGAAGCCTATGGCTGGGAGTGGCCGGCTGGCTCCTGAAAATCCACAATACGCAGGATGTTTCCCAGACTTAAGGTGGCACCAGTGCCAAGTCAGGCTGGTTTGACAGTGCCAAGTGTCTCCTGCAATCTGCCATCCAGAAGCAGGGCATCTGAATTTTTTTAGCCAGCGAAAAGGGCCGTGGTTTGTGTTTGGAAGCCTATGGCTGGGAGTGGCCGGCTGGCTCCTGAAAATCCACCATAGGCAGGATGGTTCCCAGAACCACGGTGGCACCAGTGCCAAGTCGGGCTGGTTTGACATTGCCAAATGGCTCCTGCAATCTGCAATCCGGAAGCGGGGCAGCTGAGTTTTGTTAGCCAGGGAAAAGGGCCGTCGTTTGTGTTTGGCAGCCTATAGCAGGGAGTGGCCGGCTGGCTCCTGAAAATCCACGATACCCACGATGGTTCCCAGACTCAAGTTGGCGCCAGTGCCAAGTCGGGCTGGTTTTACAGTGCCAAGTGTCTCCTGCAGTCTGCCATCCAGAAGCGAGGCATCTGAATTTTGATAGCCAGGGAAAAGGGCCGTGGTTTTTGTTTGGAAGCCTATGGCTTGGAGTGGCCGGCTGGCTCCTGAAAATCCACCATACGCAGGATGTTTCCCAGACAGAAGGAGTCACCAGTGCTAAGTCGGGCTGGTTTGACACTGCCAGGTGGCTCCTGCAATCTGCCATCCAGAAGCAGGGCAGCTGAGTTTTGTTTGCCAGAGAAAAGGGCCGTGGTTTGAGTTTGAGGGCTGATGGCTGGGAGTGGCCGGCTGGCTCCTGAAAATCCACAATACCCACGATGGTTCCCAGACCCAAGGTGGCACCAGTGCCAAGTCGGGCTGGTTTGTCAGTGCCAAGTGGCTCCTGCAATCTGCCATCCAGAAGTAAGGCAGCTGAGTTTTGTTAGCCAGGGAAAAGGGCCGTGGTTTTTGTTTGGGGATCTTTGGCTGTGAGTGGCCGGCTGGCTCCTTAAAATCCACGATGCGCAGGATGTTTCCAAAACAGAAGGTGTCACCAGTGGTAAGTCGGGCTGGTTTGACAGTGCCAGGTGACTCCTGCAATCTGCCATCCAGAAGCGGGGCAGCTGAGTTTTGTTAGCCAGGGAAAAGGGCCGTCGTTTGTGTTTGGCAGCCTATAGCTGGGAGTGGCCGGCTGGCTCCTTAAAATCCACTATACGCAGGATGGTTCCCAGAACCACGTTTGCACCAGTGCCAAGTCGGGCTGGTTTGACAGTGCCAAGTGGCTCCTGCAATCTGCCATCCGGAAGTAGGGCATCTGAATTTTGTTAGCCAGGGAAAAGGGCCGTGGTTTGTGTTTGGAAGCCTATGGCTGGGAGTGGCCGGCTGGCTCCTGAAAATCCACAATACGCAAGGATGGTTCCCAGACCAAAGGTGGCCCCAGTGCCATGTCGAGCTGGTTTGATAGTACAAAGTGGCTCCTGCAATCTGCTATCCAGAAGCAGGGCAGCTGAGTTTTGTTTGCCAGAGAAAAGGGCCGTAGTTTGAGTTTGAGGGCTTGTGGCTGGGAGTGGCCGGCTGGCTCCTGAAAATCCACAATACGCAGGATGTTTCCCAGACAGAAGGTGTCACCAGTGCTAAGTCGGGCTGGTTTGACACTGCCAGGTCGCTCCTGCCATCTGCCATCCAGAAGCAGGGCATCTGAATTTTGTTAGCCAGGGAAAAGGGCCGTGGTTTGTGTTTGGGGGCCTGTGGTTAGGAGTGGCCGGCTGGCTCCTTAAAATCCATGATACGCAGGATAGTTCCCAGACCCAAGGTGGCACCAGCACTAAGTCGGGCTGGTTTGACAGTGCCAGTTGGCTCCTGCCATCTGCCATCCAGAAGCAGGGCATCTGAATTTTGTTAGCCAGGGAAAAGGGCCGTGGTTTGTGTTTGAGGGCCTGTGGCTGGGAGTGGCCGGCTGGCTCCTGAGAATCCACGATACACAGGATGTTTCAAAAACAGAAGTTGTCACCAGTGCTAAGTCAGGCTGGTTTCACAGTGCCAGGTGGCTCCTGCCATCTGCCATCCAGAAGCCGGGCATCTGAATTTTGTTAGCCAGGGAAAAGGGCCGTGGTTTGTGTTTGAGGGCCTGTGGCTGGGAGTGGCCGGCTGGCTCCTGAAAATCCACCATACGCAGGATGGTTCCCAGACCCAAGGTGGCACCAGTGCCAATTCGGGCTGGTTTGGCAGTGCAACGTGGCTCCTGCAATCTGCCATCCAGAAGCGGGGCATCTGAATTTTTTTAGCCAGGGAAAAGGGCCGAGGTTTGTGTTTGGCAGCCTATGGCTCGGAGTGGCCGGCTTGCTCCTGAAAATCCACGATACGCAGGATGGTTCCCAGATCAAGTTGGCTCCAGTGCCAAGACGAGCTGGTTTTACAGTGCCAAGTGGCACCTGCAATCTTCCATCCAGAAGCAGGGCAGCTGAGTTTTGTTAGCCAGGGAAAAGTGCCGCGGTTTGAGTTTGAGGGCTTGTGGCTGGGAGTGGCCGGCTGGCTCCTGAAAATCCACAATACGCAGGATGTTTCCCAGACTTAAGCTGGCACCAGTGCCAAGTCAGGCTGGTTTGACAGTGCCAAGTGGCTCCTGCAATCTGCCATCCAGAAGCGGGGCAGCTGAGTTTTTTTAGCCAGGGAAAAGGGCCGTGGTTTGTGTTTGGCAGGCTATGGCTGGGAGTGGCCGGCTGGCTCCTGAAAATCCACAATACGCAGGATGTTTCCCAGACCCAAGGTGGCACCAGTGCCAAGTCGGGCTGGTTTGACAGTGCCAAGTGGCTCCTGCAATCTGCCATCCAGAAGCGGGGCAGCTGAATTTTGTTAGCCAGAGAAAAGGCTGTGGTTTGTGTTTGGAAGCCTATGGCTGGGAGTGGCCGGCTGGCTCCTGAAAATCCACGATACGCAGGATAGTTCCCAGACCCAGGGTGGCACCAGTGCCAAGTCGGGCTGGTTTTACAGTGCCACGTGGCTCCTGCAATCTGCCATCCGGAAGCAGGGCATCTGAATTTTGTTAGCCAGGGAAAAGGGCCGTGGTTTGTGTTTGGCAGCCTATGGCTGGGAGTGGCCGGCTGGCTCCTGAAAATCCACAATACGCAAGGATGGTTCCCAGACCAAAGGTGGCCCCAGTGTCAAGTCGTGCTGGTTTGATGGTACAAAGTGGCTCCTGCAATCTGCCATCCAGAAGCGGGGCATCTGAATTTTGTTAGCCAGGGAAAAGGGCCGTTGTTTGTGTTTGGAAGCCTATGGCTGGGAGTGGCCGGCTGGCTCCTGAAAATCCACAATACGCAGGATGTTTCCCAGACTTAAGGTGGCACCAGTGCCAAGTCAGGCTGGTTTGACAGTGCCAAGTGTCTCCTGCAATCTGCCATCCAGAAGCAGGGCATCTGAATTTTTTTAGCCAGCGAAAGGGCCGTGGTTTGTGTTTGGAAGCCTATGGCTGGGAGTGGCCGGCTGGCTCCTGAAAATCCACCATAGGCAGGATGGTTCCCAGAACCACGGTGGCACCAGTGCCAAGTCGGGCTGGTTTGACATTGCCAAATGGCTCCTGCAATCTGCAATCCGGAAGCGGGGCAGCTGAGTTTTGTTAGCCAGGGAAAAGGGCCGTCGTTTGTGTTTGGCAGCCTATAGCAGGGAGTGGCCGGCTGGCTCCTGAAAATCCACGATACGCAGGATGGTTCCCAGACCCAAGGTGGCACCAGTGCCAAGTCGGGCTGGTTTGACAGTGCCAAGTGTCTCCTGCAGTCTGCCATCCAGAAGCCGGGCATCTGAATTTTGCTAGCCAGGGAAAAGGGCCGTGGTTTGTGTTTGAGGGCCTGTGGCTGGGAGTGGCCGGCTGGCTCCTGAAAATCCACGGTACGCAGGATGGTTCCCAGACCCAAGGTGGCACCAGTGCCAATTCGAGCTGGTTTGACAGTGCAACGTGGCTCCTGCAATCTGCCATCCAGAAGCGGGGCATCTGAATTTTTTTAGCCAGGGAAAAGGGCCGAGGTTTGTGTTTGGCAGCCTATGGCTCGGAGTGGCCGTCTGGCTCCTGAAAATCCACCATACGCAGGATGGTTCCCAGATCAAGTTGGCTCCAGTGCCAAGACGAGCTGGTTTTACAGTGCCAAGTGGCACCTGCAATCTTCCATCCAGAAGCAGGGCAGCTGAGTTTTGTTAGCCAGGGAAAAGGGCCGTGGTTTGAGATTGAGGGCTTGTGGCTGGGAGTGGCCGGCTGGCTCCTGAAAATCCACCATACGCCGGATGGTTCCCAGACCGAAGGTGTCACCAGTGCTAAGTCGGGCTGGTTTGACAGTGCCAAGTGGCTCCTGCCATCTGCCATCCAGAAGCGGGGCATCTGAATTTTGTTAGCCAGGGAAAAGGGCCGTGGTTTGTGATTGGCAGCTATGGCTGGGAGTGGCCGGCTGGCTCCTGAAAATCCACGATACGCAGGATGGTTCCCAGATCAAGTTGGCTCCAGTGCCAAGACGAGCTGGTTTTATAGTGCCAAGTGGCACCTGCAATCTTCCATCCAGAAGCAGGGCAGCTGAGTTTTGTTAGCCAGGGAAAAGGGCCGTGGTTTGAGATTAGGGGCTTGTGGCTGGGAGTGGCCGGCTGGCTCCTGAAAATCCACCATACGCAGGATGTTTCCCAGACAGAAGGTGTCACCAGTGCAAAGTCGGGCTGGTTTGACAGTGCCAAGTGGCTCCTGCCATCTGCCATCCAGAAGCGGGGCATCTGAATTTTGTTAGCCAGGGAAAAGGGCCGTGGTTTGTGTTTGGCAGCTATGGCTGGGAGTGGCCGGTTGGCTCCTGAAAATCCACAATACGCAGGATCCTTCCCAGACCCAAGGTGGCCCCAGTGCTCAGTCGAGCTGGTTTGACTATGCCAAGTGGCACCTGCAATCTGCCATCCAGAAGCAGGGCAGCTGAGTTTTTTTAGCCAGAGAAAAGGGCCGTCGTTTGTGTTTGGCAGCCTATACCTGGGAGTGGCCGGCTGGCTCCTGAAAATCCACCATACGCAGGATGGTTCCCAGAACCACGTTTGCACCAGTGGCAAGTCGGGCTGGTTTGACAGTGCCAAGTGGCTCCTGCAATCTGCCGTCCGTAAGCAGGGCATCTGAATTTTGTTAGCCAGGGAAAAGGGCCGTGGTTTGTGTTTGGCAGCCTATGGCTGGGAGTGGCCGGCTGGCTCCTGAAAATCCACAATACGCAAGGATGGTTCCCAGACCAAAGGTGGCCCCAGTGTCAAGTCGACCTGGTTTGATAGTACAAAGTGGCTCCTGCAATCTGCCATCCAGAAGCAGGGTAGCTGAGTTTTGTTTGCCAGAGGAAAGGGCCGTGGTTTGTGTTTGGAAGCCTATGGCTGGGAGTGGCCGGCTGGCTCCTGAAAATCCACAATACGCAGGATAGTTCCCAGACCCACGGTGGCACCATTGCCAAGTCGGGCTGGTTTGACAGTGCCAAGTGGCTCCTGCAATCTTCCATCCAGAAGCGGGGCATCTGAATTTTGTTAGCCAGGGAAAAAGGGCCGTGGTTTGTGTTTGGCAGCCTATGGCTTGGAGTGGCCGGCTGGCTCCTGAAAATCCACAATACGCAGGATCGTTCCCAGACCAAAGGTGGCCCCAGTGCCAAGTCGAGCTGCTTTGACAGTGCCAAGTGGCACCTGCAATCTGCCATCCAGAAACAGGGCAGCTGAATTTTGTTTGCCAGAGAAAAGGGCCGTGGTTGGAGTTTGAGGGCTGATGGCTGGGAGTGGCCGGCTGGCTCCTGAAAATCCACAATACGCAGGATGGTTCCCAGACCCAAGGTGGCACCAGTGCCAAGTCGGGCTGGTTTGTCAGTGCCAAGTGGCTCCTGCAATCTGCCATCCAGAAGCAAGGCAGCTGAGTTTTGTTAGCCAGGGAAAAGGGCCGTGGTTTTTGTTTGGGGATATTGGGCTGTGAGTGGCCGGCTGGCTCCTTAAAATCCACGATACACAGGATGTTTCAAAAACAGAAGGTGTCACCAGTGCTAAGTCGGGCTGGTTTGACAGTGCCAGGTGACTCCTGCCATCTGCCATCCAGAAGCGGGGCAGCTGAGTTTTGTTAGACAGGGAAAAGGGCCCTCGTTTTTGTTTGGCAGCCTAACGCTGGGAGTGGCCGGCTGGCTCCTGAAAATCCACAATACGCAAGGATGGTTCCCAGACCAAAGGTGGCCCCAGTGCCAAGTCGAGCTGGTTTGATAGTACAAAGTGTCTCCTGCAATCTGCCATCCAGAAGCAGGGCAGCTGAGTTTTGTTTGCCAGAGAAAAGGGCCGTGGTTTGAGTTTGAGAACTTGTGGCTGGGAGAGGCCGGCTGGCTCCTGAAAATCCACAATACGCAGGATGGTTCCCAGAACCAAGGTGGCACCAGTTCCAAGTCAGGCTGGTTTGACAGTGCCAAGTGGCTCCTGCAATCTGCCATCCAGAAGCGGGGCATCTGAATTTTGTTAGCCAGGGAAAAGTGCCGTCGTTTGTGTTTGGCAGCCTATACCTGGGAGTGGCCGGCTGGCTCCTGAAAATCCACCATACGCAGGATGGTTCCCAGAACCACGTTTGCACCAGTGGCAAGTCGGGCTGGTTTGACAGTGCCAAGTGGCTCCTGCAATCTGCCGTCCGTAAGCAGGGCATCTGAATTTTGTTAGCCAGGGAAAAGGGCCGTGGTTTGTGTTTGGCAGCCTATGGCTGGGAGTGGCCGGCTGGCTCCGGAAAATCCACAATACGCAAGGATGGTTCCCAGACCAAAGGTGGCCCCAGTGCCAAGTCGACCTGGTTTGACAGTACAAAGTGGCTCCTGCAATCTGCCATCCAGAAGCAGGGTAGCTGAGTTTTGTTTGCCAGAGGAAAGGGCCGTGGTTTGTGTTTGGAAGCCTATGGCTGGGAGTGGCCGGCTGGCTCCTGAAAATCCACAATACGCAGGATAGTTCCCAGACCCACGGTGGCACCATTGCCAAGTCGGGCTGGTTTGACAGTGCCAAGTGGCTCCTGCAATCTTCCATCCAGAAGCGGGGCATCTGAATTTTGTTAGCCAGGGAAAAAGGGCCGTGGTTTGTGTTTGGCAGCCTATGGCTTGGAGTGGCCGGCTGGCTCCTGAAAATCCACAATACGCAGGATCGTTCCCAGACCAAAGGTGGCCCCAGTGCCAAGTCGAGCTGCTTTGACAGTGCCAAGTGGCACCTGCAATCTGCCGTCCAGAAACAGGGCAGCTGAATTTTGTTTGCCAGAGAAAAGGGCCGTGGTTTGAGTTTGAGGGCTGATGGCTGGGAGTGGCCGGCTGGCTCCTGAAAATCCACAATACGCAGGATGGTTCCCAGACCCAAGGTGGCACCAGTGCCAAGTCGGGCTGGTTTGTCAGTGCCAAGTGGCTCCTGCAATCTGCCATCCAGAAGCAAGGCAGCTGAGTTTTGTTAGCCAGGGAAAAGGGCCGTGGTTTTTGTTTGGGGATATTGGGCTGTGAGTGGCCGGCTGGCTCCTTAAAATCCACGATACACAGGATGTTTCAAAAACAGAAGGTGTCACCAGTGCTAAGTCGGGCTGGTTTGACAGTGCCAGGTGACTCCTGCCATCTGCCATCCAGAAGCGGGGCAGCTGAGTTTTGTTAGACAGGGAAAAGGGCCCTCGTTTTTGTTTGGCAGCCTAACGCTGGGAGTGGCCGGCTGGCTCCTGAAAATCCACAATACGCAAGGATGGTTCCCAGACCAAAGGTGGCCCCAGTGCCAAGTCGAGCTGGTTTGATAGTACAAAGTGTCTCCTGCAATCTGCCATCCAGAAGCAGGGCAGCTGAGTTTTGTTTGCCAGAGAAAAGGGCCGTGGTTTGAGTTTGAGAACTTGTGGCTGGGAGAGGCCGGCTGGCTCCTGAAAATCCACAATACGCAGGATGGTTCCCAGAACCAAGGTGGCACCAGTTCCAAGTCAGGCTGGTTTGACAGTGCCAAGTGGCTCCTGCAATCTGCCATCCAGAAGCGGGGCATCTGAATTTTTTTAGCCAGGGAAAAGTGCCGTCGTTTGTGTTTGGCAGCCTATGGCTGGGAGTGGCCGGCTGGCTCCGGAAAATCCACAATACGCAAGGATGGTTCCCAGACCAAAGGTGGTCCCAGTGCCAAGTCGACCTGGTTTGATAGTACAAAGTTGCTCCTGCAATCTGCCATCCAGAAGCAGGGTAGCTGAGTTTTGTTTGCCAGAGGAAAGGGCCGTCGTTTGTGTTTGGAAGCCTATGGCTGGGAGTGGCCGGCTGGCTCCTGAAAATCCACGATACACAGGATGTTTCAAAAACAGAAGGTGTCACCAGGGCTAAGTCGGGCTGGTTTGACAGTGCCAAGTGGCTCCTGCCATCTGCCATCCAGAAGCGAGGCATCTGAGTTTTGTTAGCCAGGGAAAAGGGCTGTTGTTTGTGTTTGGCAGCCTATAGCTGGGAGTGGCCGGCTGGCTTCTGAAAATCCACAATACGCAGGATAGTTCCCAGACCCACGGTGGCACCATTGCCAAGTCGGGCTGGTTTGACAGTGCCAAGTGGCTCCTGCGATCTTCCATCCAGAAGCGGGGCATCTGAATTTTGTTAGCCAGGGAAAAAGGGCCGTGGTTTGTGTTTGGCAGCCTATGGCTTGGAGTGGCCGGCTGGCTCCTGAAAATCCACAATACGCAGGATCGTTCCCAGACCAAAGGTGGCCCCAGTGCCAAGTCGAGCTGCTTTGACAGTGCCAAGTGGCACCTGCAATCTGCCATCCAGAAACAGGGCAGCTGAATTTTGTTTGCCAGAGAAAAGGGCCGTGGTTTGAGTTTGAGGGCTGATGGCTGGGAGTGGCCGGCTGGCTCCTGAAAATCCACAATACGCAGGATGGTTCCCAGACCCAAGGTGGCACCAGTGCCAAGTCGGGCTGGTTTGTCAGTGCCAAGTGGCTCCTGCAATCTGCCATCCAGAAGCAAGGCAGCTGAGTTTTGTTAGCCAGGGAAAAGGGCCGTGGTTTTTGTTTGGGGATATTGGGCTGTGAGTGGCCGGCTGGCTCCTTAAAATCCACGATACACAGGATGTTTCAAAAACAGAAGGTGTCACCAGTGCTAAGTCGGGCTGGTTTGACAGTGCCAAGTGGCTCCTGCAATCTGCCATCCGGAAGCAGGGCATCTGAATTTTGTTAGCCAGGGAAAAAGGCCGTGGTTTGTGTTTGGAAGCCTAGGGCTGGGAGTGGCCGGCTGGCTCCTGAAAATCCACAATACGCAAGGATGGTTCCCAGACCAAAGGTGGCCCCAGTACCAAGTCAAGCTGGTTTGATAGTGCAAAGTGGCTCCTGCAACCTGCCATCCAGAAGCAGGGCAGCTGAGTTTTGTTTGCCAGAGAAAAGGGCCGTGGTTTGAGTTTGAGGGCTTGTGGCTGGGAGTGGCCGGCTGGCTCCTGAAAATCCACAATACGCAGGATGTTTCCCAGACAGAAGGTGTCACCAGTGCTAAGTCGGGCTGGTTTGACACTGCCAAGTCGCTCCTGCAATCTGCCATCCAGAAGCGGGGCATCTGAATTTTGTTAGCCAGGGAACAGGGCCGTGGTTTGTGTTTGGGGGCCTGTGGTTAGGAGTGGCCGGCTGGCTCCTGAAAATCCACGATACGCAGGATAGTTCCCAGACCCAAGGTGGCACCAGCGCTAAGTCGGGCTGGTTTGACAGTGCCAGATGGCTCCTGCCATCTGCCATCCAGAAGCGGGGCATCTGAATTTTGTTAGCCAGGGAAAAGGGCCTTGGTTTGTGTTTGTCTGCTATGGCTGGGAGTGGCCGGCTGGCTCCTGAAAATCCACAATACGCAGGATCATTCCCAGACCAAAGGTGGCCCCAGTGCCCAGTCGAGCTGGTTTGACAGTGCCAAGTGGCTCATGCAATCTGCCATCCAGGAGCAAGGCAGCTGAGTTTTGTTAGCCAGGGAAAAGTGCCGTGGTTTTTTGTTTGGGGATCTTTGGCTGTGAGTGGCCGGCTGGCCCCTTAAAATCCACGATACACAGGATGTTTCAGAAACAGAAGGTGTCACCAGTGCTAAGTCAGGCTGGTTTGACAGTGCCAGGTGGCTCCTGCCATCTGCCATCCAGAAGCGGGGCATCTGAATTTTGTTAGCCAGGGAAAAGGGCCGTGGTTTGTGTTTGAGAGCTTGTGGCTGGGAGTGGCCGGCTGGCTCCTGTAAATCCACAATACGCAGGATGTTTCCCAGACAGAAGGGGTCACCAGTGCTACTCGGGCTGGTTTGACCGTGCCAGTTGTCTCCTGCCATCTGCCATCCAGAAGCGGGGCATCTGAATTTTGTTAGCCAGGGAAAAGGGCCGTGGTTTGTGTTTGGCAGCTATGGCTGGGAGTGGCCGGCTGGCTCCTGAAAATCCACAATACGCAGGATCGTTCCCAGACCAAAGGTGGCCCCAGTGCCCAGTCGAGCTGGTTTGACAGTGCCAAGTGGCACCTGCAATCTGCCATCCAGAAGCAGGGCAGCTGAGTTTTGTTTGCCAGAGAAAAGGGCCGTGGTTTGAGTTTGAGGGCTGGTGGCTGGGAGTGCCCGGCTGGCTCCTGAAAATCCACAATACGCAGGATGGTTCCCAGACCCAAGGTGGCACCAGTGCCAAGTCGGGCTGGTTTGTCAGTGCCAAGTGGCTCCTGCAATCTGCCATCCAGAAGCAAGGCAGCTGAGTTTTGTTAGCCAGGGAAAAGGGCCGTGGTTTTTTTTGGGGATATTGGGCTGTGAGTGGCCGGCTGGCTCCTTAAAATCCACGATACACAGGATGTTTCAAAAACAGAAGGTGTCACCAGTGCTAAGTCAGGCTGGTTTGACAGTGCCAGGTGGCTCCTGCAATCTGCCATCCAAAAGCGGGGCATCTGAATTTTGTTAGCCAGGGAAAAGGGCCGTGGTTTGTGTTTGAGGGCCTCTGGCTGGGAGTGGCCGGCTGGCTCCTGAAAATCCACCATACGCAGGATGGTTCCCAGACCCAAGGTGGCACCAGTGCCAAGTCGGGCTGGTTTTACAGTGCAACGTGGCCCCTGCAATCTGCCATCCAGAAGCAGGGCAGCTGAGTTTTGTTAGCCAGGGAAAAGGGCCGTGGTTTGAGATTGAGGGCTTGTGGCTGGGAGTGGCCGGCTGGCTCCTGAAAATCCACAATACGCAGGATGGTTCCCAGACCCAAGGTGGCACCAGTGCCAAGTCGGGCTGGTTTGACATTGCCAAGTGGCTCCTGCAATCTGCCATTCAGAAGCGGGGCATCTGAATTTTGTTAGCCAGGGAAAAAGGCCGTGGTTTTTGTTTGGGGATATTGGGCTGTGAGTGGCCGGCTGGCTCCTTAAAATCCACGATACACAGGATGTTTCAAAAACAGAAGGTGTCACCAGTGCTAAGTCGGGCTGGTTTGACAGTGCCAGGTGACTCCTGCCATCTGCCATCCAGAAGCGGGGCAGCTGAGTTTTGTTAGACAGGGAAAAGGGCCCTCGTTTTTGTTTGGCAGCCTAACGCTGGGAGTGGCCGGCTGGCTCCTGAAAATCCACAATATGCAAGGATGGTTCCCAGACCAAAGGTGGCCCCAGTGCCAAGTCGAGCTGGTTTGATAGTACAAAGTGTCTCCTGCAATCTGCCATCCAGAAGCAGGGCAGCTGAGTTTTGTTTGCCAGAGAAAAGGGCCGTGGTTTGAGTTTGAGAACTTGTGGCTGGGAGAGGCCGGCTGGCTCCTGAAAATCCACAATACGCAGGATGGTTCCCAGAACCAAGGTGGCACCAGTTCCAAGTCAGGCTGGTTTGACAGTGCCAAGTGGCTCCTGCAATCTGCCATGCAGAAGCGGGGCATCTGAATTTTGTTAGCCAGGGGAAAGTGCCGTCGTTTGTGTTTGGCAGCCTATACCTGGGAGTGGCCGGCTGGCTCCTGAAAATCCACCATACGCAGGATGGTTCCCAGAACCACGTTTGCACCAGTGGCAAGTCGGGCTGGTTTGACAGTGCCAAGTGGCTCCTGCAATCTGCCGTCCGTAAGCAGGGCATCTGAATTTTGTTAGCCAGGGAAAAGGGCCGTGGTTTGTGTTTGGCAGCCTATGGCTGGGAGTGGCCGGCTGGCTCCGGAAAATCCACAATACGCAAGGATGGTTCCCAGACCAAAGGTGGCCCCAGTGCCAAGTCGACCTGGTTTGATAGTACAAAGTGGCTCCTGCAATCTGCCATCCAGAAGCAGGGTAGCTGAGTTTTGTTTGCCAGAGGAAAGGGCCGTGGTTTGTGTTTGGAAGCCTATGGCTGGGAGTGGCCGGCTGGCTCCTGAAAATCCACAATACGCAGGATAGTTCCCAGACCCACGGTGGCACCATTGCCAAGTCGGGCTGGTTTGACAGTGCCAAGTGGCTCCTGCAATCTGCCATCCAGAAGCGGGGCATCTGAACTTTGTTAGCCAGGGAAAAAGGGCCGTGGTTTGTGTTTGGCAGCCTATGGCTTGGAGTGGCCGGCTGGCTCCTGAAAATCCACAATACGCAGGATCGTTCCCAGACCAAAGGTGGCCCCAGTGCCAAGTCGGGCTGGTTTGTCAGTGCCAAGTGGCTCCTGCAATATGCCATCCAGAAGCAAGGCAGCTGAGTTTTGTTAGCCAGGGAAAAGGGCCGTGGTTTTTGTTTTGGGATCTTTGGCTGTGAGTGGCCGGCTGGCTCCTTAAAATCCACGATACACAGGATGTTTCATAAACAGAAGGTGGCACCAGTGCCAAGTTATTCTGGTTTGACAATGCCAAGTGGCTCCTGCAATCTGCCATCCGGAAGCAGGGCATCTGAATTTTGTTAGCCAGGGAAAAAGGCCGTGGTTTGTGTTTGGAAGCCTAGGGCTGGGAGTGGCCGGCTGGCTCCTGAAAATCCACAATACGCAAGGATGGTTCCCAGACCAAAGGTGGCCCCAGTACCAAGTCAAGCTGGTTTGATAGTGCAAAGTGGCTCCTGCAACCTGCCATCCAGAAGCAGGGCAGCTGAGTTTTGTTTGCCAGAGAAAAGGGCCGTGGTTTGAGTTTGAGGGCTTGTGGCTGGGAGTGGCCGGCTGGCTCCTGAAAATCCACAATACGCAGGATGTTTCCCAGACAGAAGGTGTCACCAGTGCTAAGTCGGGCTGGTTTGACACTGCCAAGTCGCTCCTGCCATCTGCCATCCAGAAGCGGGGCATCTGAATTTTGTTAGCCAGGGAACAGGGCCGTGGTTTGTGTTTGGGGGCCTGTGGTTAGGAGTGGCCGGCTGGCTCCTGAAAATCCACGATACGCAGGATAGTTCCCAGACCCAAGGTGGCACCAGCGCTAAGTCGGGCTGGTTTGACAGTGCCAGATGGCTCCTGCCATCTGCCATCCAGAAGCGGGGCATCTGAATTTTGTTAGCCAGGGAAAAGGGCCTTGGTTTGTGTTTGTCTGCTATGGCTGGGAGTGGCCGGCTGGCTCCTGAAAATCCACAATACGCAGGATCATTCCCAGACCAAAGGTGGCCCCAGTGCCCAGTCGAGCTGGTTTGACAGTGCCAAGTGGCTCATGCAATCTGCCATCCAGAAGCAAGGCAGCTGAGTTTTGTTAGCCAGGGAAAAGTGCCGTGGTTTTTTGTTTGGGGATCTTTGGCTGTGAGTGGCCGGCTGGCCCCTTAAAATCCACGATACACAGGATGTTTCAGAAACAGAAGGTGTCACCAGTGCTAAGTCAGGCTGGTTTGACAGTGCCAGGTGGCTCCTGCCATCTGCCATCCAGAAGCGGGGCATCTGAATTTTGTTAGCCAGGGAAAAGGGCCGTGGTTTATGTTTGAGAGCTTGTGGCTGGGAGTGGCCGGCTGGCTCCTGTAAATCCACAATACGCAGGATGTTTCCCAGACAGAAGGGGTCACCAGTGCTACTCGGGCTGGTTTGACCGTGCCAGTTGTCTCCTGCCATCTGCCATCCAGAAGCAGGGCAGCTGAGTTTTGTTAGCCAGGGAAAAGGGCCGTGGTTTGTGTTTGGCAGCTATGGCTGGGAGTGGCCGGCTGGCTCCTGAAAATCCACAATACGCAGGATCGTTCCCAGACCAAAGGTGGCCCCAGTGCCCAGTCGAGCTGGTTTGACAGTGCCAAGTGGCACCTGCAATCTGCCATCCAGAAGCAGGGCAGCTGAGTTTTGTTTGCCAGAGAAAAGGGCCGTGGTTTGAGTTTGAGGGCTGGTGGCTGGGAGTGCCCGGCTGGCTCCTGAAAATCCACAATACGCCGGATGGTTCCCAGACCCAAGGTGGCACCAGTGCCAAGTCGGGCTGGTTTGTCAGTGCCAAGTGGCTCCTGCAATCTGCCATCCAGAAGCCAGGCAGCTGAGTTTTGTTAGCCAGGGAAAAGGGCCGTGGTTTTTTTTGGGGATATTGGGCTGTGAGTGGCCGGCTGGCTCCTTAAAATCCACGATACACAGGATGTTTCAAAAACAGAAGGTGTCACCAGGGCTAAGTCGGGCTGGTTTGACAGTGCCAAGTGGCTCCTGCCATCTGCCATCCAGAAGCGAGGCATCTGAGTTTTGTTAGCCAGGGAAAAGGGCTGTTGTTTGTGTTTGGCAGCCTATAGCTGGGAGTGGCCGGCTGGCTTCTGAAAATCCACTATACGCAGGATGGTTCCCAGAACCACGTTTGCACCAGTGCCAAGTCGGGCTGGTTTGACAGTGCCAAGTGGCTCCTGCAATCTGCCATCCGGAAGCAATGCATCTGAATTTTCTTAGCCAGGGAAAAGGGCCGTGGTTTGTGTTTGGCAGCCTATGGCTGGGAGTGGCCGGCTGGCTCCTGAAAATCCACAATACGCAAGGATGGTTCCCAGACCAAAGGTGGCCCCAGTGCCAAGTCGAGCTGGTTTGATAGTACAAAGTGTCTCCTGCAATCTGCCATCCAAAAGCAGGGCAGCTGAGTTTTGTTTGCCAGAGAAAAGGGCCGTGGTTTGAGTTTGAGAGCTTGTGGCTGGGAGTGGCCCGCTGGCTCCTGAAAATCCACAATACGCAGGATGGTTCCCAGACCCAAGGTGGCACCAGTGCCAAGTCGGGCTGGTTTGAAAGCGCCAGGTGGCTCCTGCAATCATCCATCCAGAAGCGGGGCAGATGAGTTTTTTTAGCCATGGAAAAGGGCCGTCGTTTGTGTTTGGCAGGCTATAGCTGGGAGTGGCTTGCTGGCTCCTGAAAATCCACAATACGCAGGATGGTTCCCAGAACCAAGGTGGCACCAGTGCCAAGTAGGGCTGCTTTGACAGTGCCAAGTGGCTCCTGCAATCTGCCATCCAGAAGCGGGGCATCTGAATTTTGTTAGCCAGGGAAAAGGGCCGTGGTTTGTGTTTGGAGGCCTATGGCTGGGAGTGGCCGGCCGGCTCCCGAAAATCCACAATACGCAGGATGGTTCCCAGACCAAAGGTGGCACCAGAGCCAAGTCGAGCTGGTTTGATAGTACAAAGTGACTCCTGCAATCTGCCATCCAGAAGTAGGGCAGCTGAGTTTTGTTAGCCAGGGAAAAGGGCCGTCGTTTCTGTTTGGCAGCCTATAGCTGGGAGTGGCCGGCTGGCTCCTGAAAATCCGCTATACGCAGGATGGTTCTCAGAACCACGTTTGCACCAGTGCCAAGTCGGGCTAGTTTGACAGTGACAAGTGGCTCCTGCAATCTGCCATCCGGAAGCAGGGCATCTGAATTTTGTTAGCCAGGGAAAAGGGCCGTGGTTTGTGTTTGGCAGCCTAGGGCTGGGAGTGGCCGACTGGCTCCGGAAAATCCACAATACGCAAGGATGGTTCCCAGACCAAAGGTGGCCCCAGTGCCAAGTCGAGCTGGTTTGATAGTACAAATTGGCTCCTGCAATCTGCCATCCAGAAGCAGGGTAGCTGAGTTTTGTTTGCCAGAGAAAAGGGCCGTGGTTTGTGTTTGGAAGCCTATGGCTGGGAGTGGCCGGCTGGCTCCTGAAAATCCACAATACACAGGATAGTTCCCAGACCCAGGGTGGCACCAGTGCCAAGTCGAGCTGGTTTGACAGTGCCAAGTGGCTCCTGCAATCTGCCATCCAGAAGCAGGGCATCTGAATTTTGTTAGCCAGGGAAAAGGGCCGTGGTTTGTGTTTGGCAGCCTATGGCTTGGAGTGGCCGGCTGGCTCCTGAAAATCCACAATACGCAGGATCGTTCCCAGACCAAACGTGGCTCCAGTGCCCAGTCGAGCTGGTTTGAAAGTGCCAAGTGGCTTCTGCAACCTGCTATCCAGAAGCAGGGCAGCTGAGTTTTGTTTGCCAGAGAAAAGGGCCGTGGTTTTGGTTTTGGGATCTTTGGCTGTGACTGGCCGGCTGGCTCTTTAAAATCCAGGATACACAGGATGTTTCAAAAACAGAAGGAGTCACCAGTGGTAAGTCAGGCTGGTTTGACAGTGCCAGGTGGCTCCTGCCATCTGCCATCCAAAAGCGGGGCATCTGAATTTTGTTAGCCAGGGAAAAGGGCCGTGGTTTGTGTTTGAGGGCCTGTGGCTGGGAGTGGCCGGCTGGCTCCTGAAAATCCACTATACGCAGGATGGTTCCCAGACCCAAGGTGGCACCAGTGCCATGTCGGGCTGGTTTGACAGTGCCAAGTGGCTCCTGCAATCTGCCATCCGGAAGCAGGGCATCTGAATTTTGTTAGCCAGGGAAAAGGGCCGTGGTTTGTGTTTGGCAGCCTATGGCTGGGAGTGGCCGGCTGGCTCCGGAAAATCCACAATACGCAGGATGGTTCCCAGACCCAAGGTGGCCCCAGTGCCAAGTCGGGCTGGTTTGAAAGCGCCAAGTGGCTCCTGCAATCTGCCATCCAAAAGCCGGCAGCTGATTTTTTTTAGCCAGCGAAAAGGGCCGTGGTTTGTGTTTGGCAGGCTATAGCTGGGAGTGGCCGGCTGGCTCCTGAAAATCCACAATACGCAGAATGGTTCCCAGAACCAAGGTGGCACCAGTGCCAAGTCAGGCTGGTTTGACAGTGCCAATTGGCTCCTGCAATCTGCCATCCAGAAGCAAGGCAGGTGAGTTTTGTTAGCCAGGGGAAAAGGGCCGTGGTTTGTGTTTGGGGATCTGTGGCTGTGAGTGGCCGGCTGGCTCCTGAAAATCCACAATACGCAGGATGTTTCCAAAACAGAAGGTGTCACCAGTTCTAAGTCGGGCTGGTTTGACAGTGCCAGGTGTCTCCTGCCATCTGCCATCCAAAAGCGGGGCATCTGAATTTTGTTATCCAGGAAAAAGGGCCGTGGTTTGTGTTTGGCAGCCAATGGCTGGGAGTGGCCAGCTGGCTCCTGAAAATCCACGATACGCAGGATGGTTCCCAGATCCAAGGTGGCACCAGTGCCAAGTGGGGCTGCTTTGACAGTGCCAGGTGGCTCCTGCCATCTGCCATTTGGAAGCAGGGCATCTGAATTTTTTTAGCCAGGGAAAAGGGCCGTGGTTTGTGTTTGGCAGCCTATGGCTGGGAGGGGTTGGCTGGCTCCTGAAAATCCACATCATGCAAGGATGGTTCCCAGACCCAAGGTGGCACCAGTGCCAAGTCGGGCTGGTTTGATAGTAAAAAGTGGCTCCTGCAACCTGCCATCCAGAAGCAGGGCAGCTGAGTTTTTTTTGCCAGAGAAACATGCCGTGGTTTGAGTTTGAGGGCTTGTGGCTGGGAGTGGCCGGCTGGCTCCTGAAAATCCACAATACGCAGGATGGTTCCCAGACCCAAGGTGGCACCAGTGCCAAGTCGGGCTGGTTTGACAGTGCCAAGTGGCTCCTGCAATCTGCCATCCAGAAGCGGGGCAGCTGAATTTTGTTACCCAGGGAAAAGGGCCATGGTTTGTGTTTGGCAGCCTATGGCTGGGAGTGGTCGGTTGGCTCCTGAAAATCCACAATACGCAGGATGTTTCCAAGACCCAACGTGGCACCAGTGCCAAGTCAGGCTGCTTTGACAGTGCCAAGTGGCTCCTGCAATCTGCCATCCAGAAGCGGGGCATCTGAATTTTTTTAGCCAGGGAGAAGGGCTGTGGTTTGTGTTTGGCAGCCTATGGCTGGGAGTGGCCGGCTGACTCCTGAAAATCCACGATACGCAGGATGGTTCCCAGACCCAAGGTGGCGCCAGTGCCAAGTCGGGCTGGTTTGACAGTGCCAAGCTGCTCCTGCAATCTGCCATCCAGAAGCGGCGCATCTGAATTTCTTTAGCCAGGGAGAAGGGCTGTGGTTTGGGTTTGGCAGCCTATGGGTGGGAGTGGCCGGCTGGCTGCTGAAAATCCACGATACGCAGGATGTTTCCCACACCCAAGGTGGCACCAGTGCCAAGTCTAGCTGGTTTGACAGTGCAAAGTGGCTCCTGCAATCTGCCATCCAGAAGCGGGGCAGGTGAGTTTTGTTAGCCAGAGAAAACGGCCGTGGTTTTTTTTTGGGGATCAGTGGCTGGGAGTGGCCGTCTGGCTTCTGAAAATCCACAATACGCAGGATGTCTCCCCGACCGAAAGTGTCACCAGGGCCAAGTCGGGCTGGTTTGACAGTGCCAAGTAGCTCCTGCAATCTGCCATCCAGATGCGGGGCATCTGAATTTTTTAGCCAGGGAGAAGGGCTGTGGTTTGGGTTTGGCAGCCTATGGGTGGGAGTGGCCGGCAGGCTGCTGAAAATCCACGATACGCAGGATGTTTCCCACACCCAAGGTGGCACCAGTGCCAAGTCGGGCTGGTTTGACAGTGCCAAGTAGCTCCTGCCATCTGCCATCCAGATGCGAGGCATCTGAATTTTGTTAGCCAGGGAAAAGGGCTGTGGTTTGAGTTTGGCAGCCTATGGCTGGGAGGGGCCGACTGGCTCCTGAAAATCTACAATACGCAACGATGGTTCCCAGACCCAAGGTGGCAGCAGTGCCAAGTCGGGCTGCTTTGACAGTGCCAAGTGGCTTCTGCAATCTGCCATCCAGAAGCGGGGCATCTGAATTTTTTTAGCCAGGGAAAAGGGCCGTGGTTTGTATTTGGCAGCCTATTGCTGGGAGTGGCCGGCTGGCTCCTGAAAATCCAGGATACCCAGGATGGTTCCAAGACCCTAGTTGGCGCCAGTGCCAAATCAGGCTGGCTTGACAGTGCCAAGTGGCTCCTGCAATCTGCCATCCAGAAGCGAGGCATATGAATTTTGTTAGCCAGGGAAAAGGGCCGTGGTTTGTGTTTTGCAGCCTATGGCTGGGAGGGGCCGGCTGGTTCCTGAAAATCCACGATACGCAGGATGTTTCCTAGGCCGAAGGTGTCACCAGTGCCAAGTCGGGGTGGTTTGATTGTTCCAAGTGGTTCCTGCAACCTGCCATCCAGAAGCAGGGCAGCTGAGTTTTGTTTGCCAGAGAAAAGGGCCGTGGTTTGAGTTTTAGGGCTTGTGGCTGGGAGAGGCCGGCTGGCTCCTGAAAATCCACAATATGCAGGATGGTTCCCAGACCCAAGGTGGCACCAGTGCCAAGTCAGGCTGGTTTGACAGTGCCAAGTGGCTCCTGCAATCTGCCATCCAGAAGCGGGGCAGGTGAGTTTTGTTAGCCAGGGAAAAGGGCAGTGGTTTTTTTTTAAAGGTCTTTGGCTGGGAGAGGCCGGCTGGCTCCTGAAAATCCACGATACGCAGGATGTTTCCTAGGCCGAAGGTGTCACCAGTGCCACGTCGGGTTGGTTTGACAGTGCAAAGTAGCACCTGCAATCTGCCATCCGGAAGCAAGGCATCTGAATTTTGTTAGCCAGGGAAAAGGGCCGTGGTTTGTGTTTGGCAGTCTATGGCTGGGAGTGGCCGGCTGGCCCCTGAAAATCCACGATACACAGGATGGTTCCCAGACCCAAGGTGGTACCAGTGCCAAGTCGGGCTGGTTTGATAGTACCAAGTGGCTCCTGCAATCTACCATCCAGAAGCAGGGCAGCTGAGTTTTGTTTGCCGGAGAAAACGGCCGTGGTTTGAGTTTGAGGGCTCATGGCTGGGAGTGGTCGGTTGGCTCCTGAAAATCCACAATACGCAGGATGTTTCCAAGACCCAAGGAGGCACCAGTGCCAAGTCAGGCTGCTTTGACAGTGCCAAGTGGCTCCTGCAATCTGCCATCCAGAAGCGGGGCATCTGAATTTTTTTAGCCAGGGAGAAGGGCTGTGGTTTGTGTTTGGCAGCCTATGGCTGGGAGTGGCCGGCTGGCTCCTGAAAATCCACGATACGCAGGATGGTTCCCAGACCCAAGGTGGCACCAGTGCCAAGTCGGGGTGGTTTGATTGTACCAAGTGGTTCCTTCAACCTGCCGTCCAGAAGCAGGGCAGCTGAGTTCTGTTTGCCAGGGAAAAGGGCCGTGGTTTGAGTTTTAGGGCTTGTGGCTGGGAGAGGCCGGCTGGCTCCTGAAAATCCACAATATGCAGGATGGTTCCCAGACCCAAGGTGGCACCAGTGCCAAGTCAGGCTGGTTTGACAGTGCCAAGTGGCTCCTGCAATCTGCCATCCAGAAGCGGGGCAGGTGAGTTTTGTTAGCCAGGGAAAAGGGCCTTGGTTTTTTTTTGAAGGTCTTTGGCTTGGAGAGGCCGGCTGGCTCCTGAAAATCCACGATACGCAGGATGTTTCCTAGACCGAAGATGTCACCAGTGCCACGTCGGGTTGGTTTGACAGTGCAAAGTAGCACCTGCAATCTGCCATCCGGAAGCAAGGCATCTGAATTTTGTTAGCCAGGGAAAAGGGCCGTGGTTTGTGTTTTGCAGCCTATGGCTGGGAGGGGCTGGCTGGTTCCTGAAAATCCACGATACGCAGGATGTTTCCTAGGCCAAAGGTGTCACCAGTGCCAAGTCGGGGTGGTTTGATTGTACCAAGTGGTTCCTGCAACCTGCCATCCAGAAGCAGGGCAGCTGAGTTTTGTTAGCCAGGGAAAAGGGCCGTGGTTTGTGTTTTGCAGCCTATGGCTGGGAGGGGCCGACTGGCTCCTGAAAATCTACAATACGCAACGATGGTTCCCAGACCCAAGGTGGCAGCAGTGCCAAGTCGGGCTGGTTTGACAGTGCCAAGTGGCTCCTGCAATCTGCCATCCAGAAGCGGGGCATCTGAATTTTTTTAGCCAGGGAAAAGGGCCGTGGTTTGTGTTTGGCAGCCTATTGCTGGGAGTGGCCGGCTGGCTCCTGAAAATCCAGGATACCCAGGATGGTTCCAAGACCCTTGTTGGCGCCTTTGCCAAATCAGGCTGGCTTGACAGTGCCAAGTGGCTCCTGCAATCTGCCATCCAGAAGCGAGGCATATGAATTTTGTTAGCCAGGGAAAAGGGCCGTGGTTTGTGTTTTGCAGCCTATGGCTGGGAGGGGCCGGCTGGTTCCTGAAAATCCACGATACGCAGGATGTTTCCTAGGCCGAAGGTGTCACCAGTGCCAAGTCGGGGTGGTTTGATTGTACCAAGTGGTTCCTGCAACCTGCCATCCAGAAGCAGGGCAGCTGAGTTTTGTTTGCCAGAGAAAAGGGCCGTGGTTTGAGTTTTAGGGCTTGTGGCTGGGAGAGGCCGGCTGGCTCCTGAAAATCCACAATATGCAGGATGGTTCCCAGACCCAAGGTGGCACCAGTGCCAAGTCAGGCTGGTTTGACAGTGCCAAGTGGCTCCTGCAATCTGCCATCCAGAAGCGGGGCAGGTGAGTTTTGTTAGCCAGGGAAAAGGGCCGTGGTTTTTATTTGGGGATCAGTGGCTGGGAGTGGCCGGCTGGCTTCTGAAAATCCACAATACGCAGGATGTCTCCCAGACCGAAAGTGTCACCAGTGCCAAGTCGGGCTGGTTTGACAGTGCCAAGTAGCTCCTGCAATCTGCCATCCAGAAGCGAGGAATCTGAATTTTGTTAGCCAGGGATAAAGACTGAAGTTTGTGTTTGGGGGTCTGTGGCTGGGAGTGGACGGCTGGCTCCTGAAAACCCACGATACGCAGGATGGTTCCCAGACCCAAGGTGGCACCAGTGCCAAGTCGGGCTGGTTTGATAGTGCCACGTTGCTCCAGCAATCTGCCATCCAGATTCGGGGCATCTAAATTTTATTAGTCAGGGAAAAGTGCCGTGGCTTGTGTTTGGCAGCCGATGGCTGGGAGTGGCCGGCTGGCTCCTGAAAATCCACGATACGCAGGATGGTTCCCAGACCAAAGGTGGCACCAGTGCAAGCTGGTCTGGTTTATAGTACCATGTGGCTCCTGCAATCTGCCATCAAGAAGCAGGGCAGCTGAGTATTGTTTGTCAGAGGAAAGGGCCGTGGTTTGAATTTGAGGGCTTGTAGCTGGGAGTGGCCGGATGGCTCCTGAAAATCTACAATACGCAGGATGGTTCCCAGACCCAAGGTGGCACCAGTGCCAAGTCGGGCTGGTTTGATAGTGCCACGTTGCTCCAGCAATCTGCCATCCAGATTCGGGGCATCTAAATTTTATTAGTCAGGGAAAAGTGCCGTGGCTTGTGTTTGGCAGCCGATGGCTGGGAGTGGCCGGCTGGCTCCTGAAAATCCACGATACGCAGGATGGTTCCCAGACCAAAGGTGGCACCAGTGCAAGCTGGTCTGGTTTATAGTACCATGTGGCTCCTGCAATCTTCCATCAAGAAGCAGGGCAGCTGAGTATTGTTTGTCAGAGGAAAGGGCCGTGGTTTGAATTTGAGGGCTTGTTGCTGGGAGTGGCCGGATGGCTCCTGAAAATCTACAATACGCAGGATGGTTCCCAGACCCAAGGTGGCACCAGTGCCAAGTTGGGCTGGTTTGACAGTGCCAAGTGGCTCCTGCAATCTGCCATCCAGAAGCATGGCAGGTGAGTTTTGTTAGCCAGGGAAAAGGGCCGTGGTTTTTATTTGGGGATCAGTGGCTGGGAGTGGCCGGCTGGCTTCTGAAAATCCACAATACGCAGGATGTCTCCCAGACCGAAAGTGTCACCAGTGCCAAGTCGGGCTGGTTTGACAGTGCCAAGTAGCTCCTGCAATCTGCCATCCAGAAGCGGGGCATCTGAATTTTTTTAGCCAGGGAAAAGGGCCGTGGTTTGTGTTTGGCAGCCTATGGCTGGGAGTGGCCGGCTGGCTCCTGAAAATCCAGGATACCCAGGATGGTTCCAAGACCCTAGTTGGCGCCAGTGCCAAATCAGGCTGGCTTGACAGTGCCAAGTAGCTCCTGCAATCTGCCATCCAGAAGCGGGGCATCTGAATTTTTTTAGCCAGGGAAAAGGGCCGTGGTTTGTGTTTGGCAGCCTATTGCTGGGAGTGGCCGGCTGGCTCCTGAAAATCCAGGATACCCAGGATGGTTCCAAGACCCTAGTTGGCGCCAGTGCCAAATCAGGCTGGCTTGACAGTGCCAAGTGGCTCCTGAAATCTGCCATCCAGAAGCGGGGCATATGAATTTTGTTTGCCAGGGAAAAGGGCCGTGGTTTGTGTTTTGCAGCCTATGGCTGGGAGGGGCCGGCTGGTTCCTGAAAATCCACGATACGCAGGATGTTTCCTAGGCCGAAGGTGTCACCACAAACAAGTCGGGGTGGTTTGATTGTACCAAGTGGTTCCTGCAACCTGCCATCCAGAAGCAGGGCAGCTGAGTTTTGTTTGCCAGAGAAAAGGGCCGTGGTTTGAGTTTTAGGGCTTGTGGCTGGGAGAGGCCGGCTGGCTCCTGAAAATCCACAATATGCAGGATGGTTCCCAGACCCAAGGTGGCACCAGTGCCAAGTCAGGCTGGTTTGACAGTGCCAAGTGGCTCCTGCAATCTGCCATCCAGAAGCGGGGCAGGTGAGTTTTGTTAGCCAGGGAAAAGGGCCTTGGTTTTTTTTTGAAGGTCTTTGGCTGGGAGAGGCCGGCTGGCTCCTGAAAATCCACGATACGCAGGATGTTTCCTAGACCGAAGGTGTCACCAGTGCCACGTCGGGTTGGTTTGACAGTGCAAAGTAGCACCTGCAATCTGCCATCCGGAAGCAAGGCATCTGAATTTTGTTAGCCAGGGAAAAGGGCCGTGGTTTGTGTTTGGCAGTCTATGGCTGGGAGGGGCCGGCTGGCCCCTGAAAATCCACGATACACAGGATGGTTCCCAGACCCAAGGTGGTACCAGTGCCAAGTAGGGCTGGTTTGATAGTACAAGGTGGCTCCTGCAATCTACCATCCAGAAGCAGGGCAGCTGAGTTTTGTTTGCCGGAGAAAAGGGCCGTGGTTTGAGTTTTAGGGCTCATGGCTGGGAGTGGTCGGTTGGCTCCTGAAAATCCACAATACGCAGGATGTTTCCAAGACCCAAGGTGGCACCAGTGCCAAGTCAGGCTGCTTTGACAGTGCCAAGTGCCTCCTGCAATCTGCCATCCAGAAGCGGGGCATCTGAATTTTTTTAACCAGGGAGAAGGGCTGTGGTTTGTGTTTGGCAGCCTATGGCTGGGAGTGGCCGGCTGGCTCCTTAAAATCCACGATACGCAGGATGGTTCCCATACCCAAGGTGGCGCCAGTGCCAAGTCGGGCTGGTTTGACAGTGCCAAGTGGCTCCTGCAATCTGCCATCCAGAAGCGGGGCATCTGAATTTCTTTAGCCAGGGAGAAGGGCTGTGGTTTGGGTTTGGCAGCCTATGGGTGGGAGTGGCGGGCTGGCTGCTGAAAATCCACGATACGCAGGATGTTTCCCACACCCAAGGTGGCACCAGTGCCAAGTCGGGCTGGTTTGACAGTGCCAAGTGGCTCCTGCAATCTGCCATCCAGAAGCGGGGCAGGTGAGTTTTGTTAGCCAGGGAAAAGGGCCGTGGTTTTTTTTTGGGGATCAGTGGCTGGGAGTGGCCGGCTGGCTTCTGAAAATCCACAATACGCAGGATGTCTCCCAGACCGAAAGTGTCACCAGTGCCAAGTCGGGCTGGTTTGACAGTGCCAAGTAGCTCCTGCCATCTGCCATCCAGATGCGGGGCATCTGAATTTTGTTAGCCAGGGAAAAGGGCTGTGGTTTGAGTTTGGCAGCCTATGGCTGGGAGGGGCCGACTGGCTCCTGAAAATCTACAATACGCAACGATGGTTCCCAGACCCAAGGTGGCAGCAGTGCCAAGTCGGGCTGCTTTGACAGTGCCAAGTGGCTCCTGCAATCTGCCATCCAGAAGTGGGGCATATGAATTTTGTTAGCCAGGGAAAATGGCCGTGGTTTGTGTTTTGCAGCCTATGGCTGGGAGGGGCCGGCTGGTTCCTGAAAATCCACGATACGCAGGATTTTTCTTAGGCCGAAGGTGTCACCAGTGCCAAGTCGGGGTGGTTTGATTGTACCAAGTGGTTCCTGAAACCTGCCATCCAGAAGCAGGGCAGCTGAGTTTTGTTTGCCAGAGAAAAGGGCCGTGGTTTGAGTTTTAGGGCTTGTGGCTGGGAGAGGCCGGCTGGCTCCTGAAAATCCACAATATGCAGGATGGTTCCCAGACCCAAGGTGGCACCAGTGCCAAGTCAGGCTGGTTTGACAGTGCCAAGTGGCTCCTGCAATCTGCCATCCAGAAGCGGGGCAGGTGAGTTTTGTTAGCCAGGGAAAAGGGCCGTGGTTTTTATTTGGGGATCAGTGGCTGGGAGTGGCCGGCTGGCTTCTGAAAATCCATAATACGCAGGATGTCTCCCAGACCGAAAGTGTCACCAGTGCCAAGTCGGGCTGGTTTGACAGTGCCAAGTAGCTCCTGCAATCTGCCATCCAGAAGCGAGGAATCTGAATTTTGTTAGCCAGGGAAAAAGACTGAAGTTTGTGTTTGGGGGCCTGTGGCTGGGAGTGGACGGCTGGCTCCTGAAAACCCACGATACGCAGGATGGTTCCCAGACCCAAGGTGGCACCAGTGCCAAGTCGGGCTGGTTTGATAGTGCCACGTTGCTCCAGCAATCTGCCATCCAGATTCGGGGCATCTAAATTTTATTAGTCAGGGAAAAGTGCCGTGGCTTGTGTTTGGCAGCCGATGGCTGGGAGTGGCCGGCTGGCTCCTGAAAATCCACGATACGCAGGATGGTTCCCAGACCAAAGGTGGCACCAGTGCAAGCTGGTCTGGTTTATAGTACCATGTGGCTCCTGCAATCTGCCATCAAGAAGCAGGGCAGCTGAGTATTGTTTGTCAGAGGAAAGGGCCGTGGTTTGAATTTGAGGGCTTGTAGCTGGGAGTGGCCGGATGGCTCCTGAAAATCTACAATACGCAGGATGGTTCCCAGACCCAAGGTGGCACCAGTGCCAAGTCGGGCTGGTTTGATAGTGCCACGTTGCTCCAGCAATCTGCCATCCAGATTCGGGGCATCTAAATTTTATTAGTCAGGGAAAAGTGCCGTGGCTTGTGTTTGGCAGCCGATGGCTGGGAGTGGCCGGCTGGCTCCTGAAAATCCACGATACGCAGGATGGTTCCCAGACCAAAGGTGGCACCAGTGCAAGCTGGTCTGGTTTATAGTACCATGTGGCTCCTGCAATCTTCCATCAAGAAGCAGGGCAGCTGAGTATTGTTTGTCAGAGGAAAGGGCCGTGGTTTGAATTTGAGGGCTTGTAGCTGGGAGTGGCCGGATGGCTCCTGAAAATCTACAATACGCAGGATGGTTCCCAGACCCAAGGTGGCACCAGTGCCAAGTTGGGCTGGTTTGACAGTGCCAAGTGGCTCCTGCAATCTGCCATCCAGAAGCATGGCAGGTGAGTTTTGTTAGCCAGGGAAAAGGGCCGTGGTTTTTATTTGGGGATCAGTGGCTGGGAGTGGCCGGCTGGCTTCTGAAAATCCACAATACGCAGGATGTCTCCCAGACCGAAAGTGTCACCAGTGCCAAGTCGGGCTGGTTTGACAGTGCCAAGTAGCTCCTGCAATCTGCCATCCAGAAGCGGGGCATCTGAATTTTTTTAGCCAGGGAAAAGGGCCGTGGTTTGTGTTTGGCAGCCTATTGCTGGGAGTGGCCGGCTGGCTCCTGAAAATCCAGGATACCCAGGATGGTTCCAAGACCCTAGTTGGCGCCAGTGCCAAATCAGGCTGGCTTGACAGTGCCAAGTGGCTCCTGCAATCTGCCATCCAGAAGCGGGGCATATGAATTTTGTTAGCCAGGGAAAAGGGCCGTGGTTTGTGTTTTGCAGCCTATGGCTGGGAGGGGCCGGCTGGTTCCTGAAAATCCACGATACGCAGGATGTTTCCTAGGCCGAAGGTGTCACCACAACCAAGTCAAGGTGGTTTGATTGTACCAAGTGGTTCCTGCAACCTGCCATCCAGAAGCAGGGCAGCTGAGTTTTGTTTGCCAGAGAAAAGGGCCGTGGTTTGAGTTTTAGGGCTTGTGGCTGGGAGAGGCCGGCTGGCTCCTGAAAATCCACAATATGCAGGATGGTTCCCAGACCCAAGGTGGCACCAGTGCCAAGTCAGGCTGGTTTGACAGTGCCAAGTGGCTCCTGCAATCTGCCATCCAGAAGCGGGGCAGGTGAGTTTTGTAAGCCAGGGAAAAGGGCCGTGGTTTTTTTTTGAAGGTCTTTGGCTGGGAGAGGCCGGCTGGCTCCTGAAAATCCACGATACGCAGGATGTTTCCTAGACCGAAGGTGTCACCAGTGCCACGTCGGGTTGGTTTGACAGTGCAAAGTAGCACCTGCAATCTGCCATCCGGAAGCAAGGCATCTGAATTTTGTTAGCCAGGGAAAAGGGCCGTGGTTTGTGTTTGGCAGTCTATGGCTGGGAGGGGCCGGCTGGCCCCTGAAAATCCACGATACACAGGATGGTTCCCAGACCCAAGGTGGTACCAGTGCCAAGTCGGGCTGGTTTGATAGTACCAAGTGGCTCCTGCAATCTGCCATCCAGAAGCAGGGCAGCTGAGTTTTGTTTGCCGGAGAAAAGGGCCGTGGTTTGAGTTTTAGGGCTCATGGCTGGGAGTGGTCGGTTGGCTCCTGAAAATCCACAATACGCAGGATGTTTCCAAGACCCAAGGTGGCAGCAGTGCCAAGTCAGGCTGCTTTGACAGTGCCAAGTGGCTCCTGCAATCTGCCATCCAGAAGCGGGGCATCTGAATTTTTTTAGCCAGGGAGAAGGGCTGTGGTTTGTGTTTGGCAGCCTATGGCTGGGAGTGGCCGGCTGGCTCCTGAAAATCCACCATACGCAGGATGGTTCCCAGACCCAAGGTGGCGCCAGTGCCAAGTCGGGCTGCTTTGACAGTGCCAAGTGGCTCCTGCAATCTGCCATCCAGAAGCGGGGCATCTGAATTTCTTTAGCCAGGGAGAAGGGCTGTGGTTTGGGTTTGGCAGCCTATGGGTGGGAGTGGCGGGCTGGCTGCTGAAAATCCACGATACGCAGGATGTTTCCCACACCCAAGGTGGCACCAGTGCCAAGTCGGGCTGGTTTGACAGTGCCAAGTGGCTCCTGCAATCTGCCATCCAGAAGCGGGGCAGGTGAGTTTTGTTAGCCAGGGAAAAGGGCCGTGGTTTTTATTTGGGGATCAGTGGCTGGGAGTGGCCGGCTGGCTTCTGAAAATCCACAATACGCAGGATGTCTCCCAGACCGAAAGTGTCACCAGTGCCAAGTCGGGGTGGTTTGATTGTTCCAAGTGGTTCCTGCAACCTGCCATCCAGAAGCAGGGCAGCTGAGTTTTGTTTGCCAGGGAAAAGGGCTGTGGTTTGAGTTTGGCCGCCTATGGCTGGGAGGGGCCGACTGGCTCCTGAAAATCTACAATACGCAACGATGGTTCCCAGACCCAAGGTGGCAGCAGTGCCAAGTCGGGCTGGTTTGACAGTGCCAAGTGGCTCCTGCAATCTGCCATCCAGAAGCGGGGCATCTGAATTTTTTTAGCCAGGGAAAAGGGCCGTGGTTTGTGTTTTGCAGCCTATGGCTGGGAGGGGCCGGCTGGTTCCTGAAAATCCACGATACGCAGGATGTTTCCTAGGCCGAAGTTGTCACCAGTGCCAAGTCGGGGTGGTTTGATTGTTCCAAGTGGTTCCTGCAACCTGCCATCCAGAAGCCGGGCAGCTGAGTTTTGTTTGCCAGAGAAAAGGGCCGTGGTTTGAGTTTTAGGGCTTGTGGCTGGGAGAGGCCGGCTGGCTCCTGAAAATCCACAATATGCAGGATGGTTCCCAGACCCAAGGTGGCACCAGTGCCAAGTCAGGCTGGTTTGACAGTGCCAAGTGGCTCCTGCAGTCTGCCATCGAGATGCGGGGCATCTGAATTTTGTTAGCCAGGGAAAAAGGGCCGTGGTTTGTGTTTGGCAGCCTATTGCTTGGAGTGGCCGGCTGGCTCCTGAAAATCCAGGATACCCAGGATGGTTCCAAGACCCTAGTTGGCGCCAGTGCCAAATCAGGCTGGCTTGACAGTGCCAAGTGGCTCCTGCAATCTGCCATCCAGAAGCGAGGCATATGAATTTTGTTAGCCAGGGAAAAGGGCCGTGGTTTGTGTTTTGCAGCCTATGGCTGGGAGGGGCCGGCTAGTTCCTGAAAATCCACGATACGCAGGATGGTTCCTAGGCCGAAGGTGTCACCAGTGCCAAGTCGGGGTGGTTTGATTGTACCAAGTGGTTCCTGCAACCTGCCATCCAGAAGCAGGGCAGCTGAGTTTTGTTTGCCAGAGAAAAAGGCCGTGGTTTGTGTTTTAGGGCTTGTGGCTGGGAGAGGCCGGCTGGCTCCTGAAAATCCACAATACGCAGGATGGTTTCCAGACCCAAGGTGGCACCAGTGCCAAGTCAGGCTGGTTTGACAGTGCCAAGTGGCTCCTGCAATCTGCCATCCAGAAGCGGGGCAGGTGAGTTTTGTTAGCCAGGGACAAGGGCCGTGGTTTTTATTTGGGGATCAGTGGCTGGGAGTGGCCGGCTGGCTTCTGAAAATCCACAATACGCAGGATGTCTCCCAGACCGAAAGTGTCACCAGTGCCAAGTCAGGCTGGTTTGACAGTGCCAAGTAGCTCCTGCCATCTGCCATCCAAATGCGGGGCATCTGAATTTTGTTAGCCAGGGAAAAGGGCTGTGGTTTGAGTTTGGCAGCCTATGGCTGGGAGGGGCCGACTGGCTCCTGAAAATCTACAATACGCAACGATGGTTCCCAGACCCAAGGTGGCAGCAGTGCCAAGTCGGGCTGCTTTGACAGTGCCAAGTGGCTCCTGCAATCTGCCATCCAGAAGCGGGGCATCTGAATTTTTTTAGCCAGGGAAAAGGGCCGTGGTTTTTGTTTGGCAGCCTATTGCTGGGAGTGGCCGGCTGGCTCATGAAAATCCAGGATACCCAGGATGGTTCCAAGACCCTAGTTGGCGCCAGTGCCAAATCAGGCTGGCTTGACAGTGCCAAGTGGCTCCTGCAATCTGCCATCCAGAAGCGAGGCATATGAATTTTGTTAGCCAGGGAAAAGGGCCGTGGTTTGTGTTTTGCAGCCTATGGCTGGGAGGGGCCGGCTGGTTCCTGAAAATCCACGATACGCAGGATGTTTCCTAGGCCGAAGTTGTCACCAGTGCCAAGTCGGGGTGGTTTGATTGTTCCAAGTGGTTCCTGCAACCTGCCATCCAGAAGGAGGGCAGCTGAGTTTTGTTTGCCAGAGAAAAGGGCCGTGGTTTGAGTTTTAGGGCTTGTGGCTGGGAGAGGCCGGCTGGCTCCTGAAAATCCACAATATGCAGGATGGTTCCCAGACCCAAGGTGGCACCAGTGCCAAGTCAGGCTGGTTTGACAGTGCCAAGTGGCTCCTGCAATCTGCCATCCAGAAGCGGGGCATCTGAATTTTTTTAGCCAGGGAGAAGGGCGGTGGTTTGTGTTTGGCAGCCTATGGCTGGGAGTGGCCGGCTGGCTCCTGAAAATCCACGATACGCAGGATGGTTCCCAGACCCAAGGTGGCGCCAGTGCCAAGTCGGGCTGGTTTGACAGTGCCAAGTGGCTCCTGCAATCTGCCATCCAGAAGCGGGGCAGGTGAGTTTTGTTAGCCAGGGAAAAGGGCCGTGGTTTTTATTTGGGGATCAGTGGCTGGGAGTGGCCGGCTGGCTTCTGAAAATCCACAATACGCAGGATGTTTCCTAGGCCGAAGGTGTCACCAGTGCCAAGTCGGGGTGGTTTGATTGTACCAAGTGGTTCCTGCAACCTGCCATCCAGAAGCAGGGCAGCTGAGTTTTGTTAGCCAGGGAAAAGGGCCGTGGTTTGTGTTTTGCAGCCTATGGCTGGGAGGGGCCGACTGGCTCCTGAAAATCTACAATACGCAACGATGGTTCCCAGACCCAAGGTGGCAGCAGTGCCAAGTCGGGCTGCTTTGACAGTGCCAAGTGGCTCCTGCAATCTGCCATCCAGAAGCGGGGCATCTGAATTTTTTTAGCCAGGGAAAAGGGCCGTGGTTTGTGTTTGGCAGCCTATTGCTGGGAGTGGCCGGCTGGCTCCTGAAAATCCAGGATACCCAGGATGGTTCCAAGACCCTAGTTTGCGCCAGTGCCAAATCAGGCTGGCTTGACAGTGCCAAGTGGCTCCTGCAATCTACCATCCAGAAGCGAGGCATATGAATTTTGTTAGCCAGGGAAAAGGGCCGTGGTTTGTGTTTTGAAGCCTATGGCTGGGAGGGGCCGGCTGGTTCCTGAAAATCCACGATACGCAGGATGTTTCCTAGGCCGAAGGTGGCACCAGTGCCAAGTCGGGGTGGTTTGATTGTTCCAAGTGGTTCCTGCAACCTGCCATCCAGAAGCAGGGCAGCTGAGTTTTGTTTGCCAGGGGAAAAGGGCCGTGGTTTGAGTTTTAGGGCTTGTGGCTGGGAGAGGCCGGCTGGCTCCTGAAAATCCACAATATGCAGGATGGTTCCCAGACCCAAGGTGGCACCAGTGCCAAGTCAGGCTGGTTTGACAGTGCCAATTGGCTCCTGCAATCTGCCATCCAGAAGCGGGGCAGGTGAGTTTTGTTAGCCAGGGAAAAGGGCAGTGGTTTTTTTTTGAAGGTCTTTGGCTGGGAGAGGCCGGCTGGCTCCTGAAAATCCACGATACGCAGGATGTTTCCTAGACCGAAGGTGTCACCAGTGCCAAGTCGGGTTGGTTTGACAGTGCAAAGTAGCACCTGCAATCTGCCATCCGGAAGCAAGGCATCTGAATTTTGTTAGCCAGGGAAAAGGGCCGTGGTTTGTGTTTGGCATTCTATGGCTGGGAGTGGCCGGCTGGCCCCTGAAAATCCACGATACACAGGATGGTTCCCAGACCCAAGGTGGTACCAGTGCCAAGTCGGGCTGGTTTGATAGTACCATGTGGCTCCTGCAATCTACCATCCAGAAGCAGGGCAGCTGAGTTTTGTTTGCCGGAGAAAAGGGCCGTGGTTTGAGTTTGAGGGCTCATGGCTGGGAGTGGTCGGTTGGCTCCTGAAAATCCACAATACGCAGGATGTTTCCAAGACCCAAGGTGGCACCAGTGCCAAGTCAGGCAGCTTTTACAGTGCCAAGTGGCTCCTGCAATCTGCCATCCAGAAGCGGGGCATCTGAATTTCTTTAGCCAGGGAGAAGGGCTGTGGTTTGGGATTGGCAGCCTATGGGTGGGAGTGGCCGGCTGGCTCCTGAAAATCCACGATACGCAGGATGTTTCCCACACCCAAGGTGGCACCAGTGCCAAGTCGGGCTGGTTTGACAGTGCCAAGTAGCTCCTGCCATCTGCCATCCAGATGCGGGGCATCTGAATTTTGTTAGCCAGGGAAAAGGGCTGTGGTTTGAGTTTGGCAGCCTATGGCTGGGAGGGGCCGACTGGCTCCTGAAAATCTACAATACGCAACGATGGTTCCCAGACCCAAGGTGGCAGCAGTGCCAAGTCGGGCTGGCTTGACAGTGCCAAGTGGCTCCTGCAATCTGCCATCCAGAAGCGGGGCATCTGAATTTCTTTAGCCAGGGAGAAGGGCCGTGGTTTGTGTTTGGCAGCCTATGGGTGGGAGTGACCGGCTGGCTCCTGAAAATCCACGATACCCAATGATGGTTCCAAGACCCTAGTTGGCGCCAGTGCCAAATCAGGCTGGCTTGACTGTGCCAAGTGGCTCCTGAAATCTGCCATCCAGAAGCGAGGCATAAGAATTTTGTTTGCCAGGGAAAAGGGCCGTGGTTTGTGTTTTGCAGCCTATGGCTGGGAGGGGCCGGCTGGTTCCTGAAAATCCACGATACGCAGGATGTTTCCTAGGCCGAAGGTGTCACCAGTGCCAAGTCGGGGTGGTTTGATTGTTCCAAGTGGTTCCTGCAACCTGCCATCCAGAAGCAGGGCAGCTGAGTTTTGTTTGCCAGAGAAAAGGGCCGTGGTGTGAATTTTAGGGCTTGTGGCTGGGAGAGGCCGGCTGGCTCCTGAAAATCCACAATACGCAGGATGGTTCCGAAACCAAAGGTGGCACCAGTGCCAAGTCGGGCTGGTTTGAAAGTTCCAAGTGTCTCCTGCAATCTGCCATCCAGAAGCAAGGCATCTGAATTTTGTTAGCCAGGAAAAATGGCCGGGGTTTGTAATTGGCAGCCTATGGCTGGGCGTGGCCGGCTGGCTCCTGAAAATCCACGATACGCAGGATGGTTCCCAGACCCAAGGTTGCACCAGTGCTAAGTTGGGCTGGTTTGATAGTACCAAGCTGCTCCTGCAATCTGCCATGCAGAAGCGGGGTAGCTGAGTTTTGTTTGTCCGGGAAACGGGCCGAGGTTTGATTTTGGGGGCCTGTGGCTGGGAGTGGCCGGCTGGCTCCTGAAAACCCACGAAACGCAGGTTGGTTCCCATACCCAAGGTGGCACAAGAGCCAAGTCGGGCTGGTTTGACAGTGCCAAGTGGCTCCTGCAATCTTCCATCCAGAAGCGGGGTAGCTGACTTTTGTTTGGCAGGGAAACGGTCCGAGGTTTGATTTTTGGTGCCTCTGGCTGGGAGCGGCCGGCTGGCTTCTGAAAATCCAGGATACGCGGGCAAGTTCCCAGACTCAAAGTGGCACCAGTGCCAAGTCTGGCTGGTTTGACTGTGCCAAGTGGCTCCTGCAATCTGCCATTCAGAAGCGGGGCATCTGAATTTTTTTAGCCAGGGAAAAGGGCCGTGGTTTGTGTTTGGGGTCTGTGGCTGGGAGTGGCCGGCTGGCTCCTGAAAATCCACAATACACAGTATGGTTCCCAGACCCAAGGTGGCACCAGTGCCAAGTCGGGCTGGTTTGAAAGTGCCAAGTGGCTCCTGCAATCTGCCATCCAGAAGCAGGGCATCTGAATTTTGTTAGCCAGGGAAAAGGGCCGTGGTCTGTGTTTGGCAGCCTATGGCTGGGCGTGGCCGGCTGGCTCCTGAAAATCCACGATACGCAGGATGGTTCCCAGACCCAAGGTGGCACCAGTGCCAAGTTGGGCTGGTTTGATAGTACCAAGTGGCTCCTGCAATCTGCCATCCATCAGCAGGGTAGCTGACTTTTTTTTGGCAAGGAAACGGTCCGAGGTTTGTTTTTGGTGCCTCTGGCTGGGAGCGGCCGGCTGGCTCCTGAAAATCCAGGATACGCGGGCAAGTTCCCAGACTCAAGGTGGCACCAGTGCCAAGTCGGGCTGGTTTGACTGTGCCAAGTGGCTCCTGCAATCTGCCATCCAGAAGCGGGGCACCTAAGTTTTGTTTGCCAGGGAAAAGGGCCGTGGTTTGTGTTTTGGGGCCTTTGGCTGCGAGTGGCCGGCTGGCTCCTGAAAATCCACAATATGCAGGATGGTTCCCAAACCCAAGCTGGCACCAGTGCCAAGTCGGGCTGGTTTGATAGTACCAAGTGGCTCCTGCAATCTGCCATCCAGAAGCAGGGCAGCTGAGTATTTTTTTCCAGAGAAAAGGGCCGTGGTTTGAGTTTGAAAGCCAGTGGCTGGGAGTGGCCGGCTGGCTCCTGAAAATCTACAATACGCAGGATGATTCCCATACCCAAGGTGGCACAAGAGCCATGTCGGGCTGGTTTGACAGTGCCAAGTGGCTCCTGCAATCTGCCATCCACAAGCAGGGCATCTGAATTTTGTTTGTCAGGGAAACGGGCGGAGGTTTTTTTTTGGGTGCCTGTGGCAGGGGGCGGCCGGCTGGCTCCGGAAAATCCAGGATCCACGGGAGTGTTCCCCGACCCAAGGTGGCACCAGTGGCAAGTGTGGCTGGTTTGATAGTACCAAGTGGCTCCTGCAATCTGCCATCCAGAAGCGGGGCCTCTGAATTTTGTTAGCCAGGGAAAAGGCCGTGGTTTTTGTTTGGCAGCCTATGGCTGGGAGTGGCCGGTTGGCTCCTGAAAATCCATGATACGCAGGATGGTTCCCAGACCCAAGGTGGCACCAGTGCCAAGTTGGGCTGGTTTGATAGTACCAAGTGGCCCCTGCAATCTGCCATCCAGAAGCAGGGTAGCTGACTTTTGTTTGGCAGGGAAACGGTCCGAGGTTTGTTTTTTGGTGCCTCTGGCTGGGAGCGGCCGGCTGGCTCCTGAAAATCCAGGATACGCGGGCAAGTTCCCAAACTCAAGGTGGCACCAGTGCCAAGTCGGGCTGGTTTGACAGTGCCAAGTGGCTCCTGCAATCTGCCATCCAGAAGCAGGGCAGCTGAGTTTTGTTTGCCAGCGAAAAGGGCCGTGGTTCCTCTTTGGCAGCCTATGGCTGGGAGTGGCCGGCTGGCTCATGAAAATCCACAATACGCAGGATGGTTCCCAGACCCTAGGTGGCACCAGTGCCAAGTCGGGCTGGTTTGATAGTACCAAGTGGCTCCTGCAATCTGCCATCCAGAAGCAGGGCAGCTGAGTTTTTTTTTCGAGAGAAAAGGGCCGTGGTTTGAGTTCGAGGGCTTGTGGCTAGGAGTGGCCGGCTGGCTCCTGAAAATCCATGATGCGCGGGCGAGTTCCCAGACCCAAGGTGGCACCAGTGCCTAGTCGGGCTGGTTTGACAGTGCCAAGTGGCTCCTGCAATCTGCCATGCAGAAGCTGGGCATCTGAATATTTTTAGCCAGGGAAAAGGGCCGAGGTTTGTGTTTGGCAGCCTATGGCTGGGAGTGGCCCGCTGGCTCCTAAAAATCCACGATACGCAGGATGGTTCCCAGACCCAAAATGGCACCAGTCCTAAGTCGGGCTGGTTTGATAGCACCAAGTGGCTCCTGCAATCTGCCATCCGGACGCGGGGTTGTTGAGTTTTGTTTGTCAGGGAAACGGGCCGAGGTTTGTTTTTGGGGGCCTGTGGCTGGGAGTGGTTGGCTGGCTCCTGAAAATCCACGATACGCAGGGTGGTTCCCAGAGCCAAGGCGGAACCAGGGCCAAGTCCGGCTGGTTTGATAGTACCAAGTGGCCCCTGATATCTGCCATCCAGAAGCAGGGCAGCTGAGTTTTTTTTGCCAGGAAAAAAGGGCCGTGGTTTGAGTCTGAAGGCTTGTTGTTGGGAGTTGCCAGCTGGCTCCTGAAAATCTACGATACGCAGCATGGTTCCCAGACCCATTGTGGCACCAGTGCAAAGTCGGGCTGGTTAGATAGTACCAAGTGGCTCCTGCAATCTGACATCGAGAAGCAGGGCAGCTGAGTTTTGTTTGCCAGAGAAAAGGGTTGAGGTTTTTTTTTTGGGGCCTGTGACTGGGAGTGACCGGCTGGCTCCTGAAAATCCACGATACGCAGGATGGTTCCCAGACCCAGGGTAGAACCAGTGCCAAGTCGGGCTGGTTTGAATGTGCCAAGTGGCTCCTGCAATCTGCCATCCAGCAGCAGGGTAGCTGACTTTTTGTTTGGCAAGGAAACGGTCCGAGGTTTGTTTTTTGGTGCCTCTGGCTGGGAGCGGCCGGCTGGCTCCTGAAAATCCAGGATACGCGGGCAAGTTCCCAGACTCAAGGTGGCACCAGTGCCAAGTCGGGCTGGTTTGACTGTGCCAAGTGGCTCCTGCAATCTGCCATCCAGAAGCGGGGCATCTGAATTTTTTTAGCCAGGGAAAAGGGCCGTGGTTTGTGTTTGGGGGCCTGTGGCTGGGAGTGGCCGGCTGGCTCCTGAAAATCCACAATACGCAGGATGGTTCCCAGACCCAAGGTGGCACCAGTGCCAAGTCGGGCTGGTTTGAAAGTGCCAAGTGGCTCCTGCAATCTGCCATGCAGAAGCGGGGCATCTGAATTTTGTTAGCCAGGGAAAAGGGCCGTGGTTTGTGTTTGGGGGCCTGTGGCTGGGAGTGGCCGGCTGGCTCCTGAAAATCTACAATACGCAGGATGATTCCCATACCCAAGGTGGCACAAGAGCCATGTCGGGCTGGTTTGACAGTGCCAAGTGGCTCCTGCAATCTGCCATCCACAAGCAGGGCATCTGAATTTTGTTTGTCACGGAAACGGGCGGAGGTTTTTTTTGGGTGCCTGTGGCAGGGGGTGGCCGGCTGGCTCCGGAAAATCCAGGATCCACGGGAGTGTTCCTTGACCCAAGGTGGCACCAGTGGCAAGTGTGGCTGGTTTGATAGTACCAAGTGGCTCCTGCAATCTGCCATCCAGAAGCGGGGCCTCTGAATTTTGTTAGCCAGGGAAAAGGCCGTGGTTTTTGTTTGGCAGCCTATGGCTGGGAGTGGCCGGTTGGCTCCTGAAAATCCATGATACGCAGGATGGTTCCCAGACCCAAGGTGGCACCAGTGCCAAGTTGGGCTGGTTTGATAGTACCAAGTGGCCCCTGCAATCTGCCATCCAGAAGAAGGGCAGTTGAGTATTGTTTGCTAGAGAAAAGGGTAAGGGTGTGAGTTTTAGGGCTTGTTGTTGGGAGTTGCCAGCTGGCTCCTGAAAATCCACAAAGCGCAGGATGGTTCCCAGACCCAAGGTGGCACCAGTGCCAAGTTGGGCTGGTTTGATAGTACCAAGTGGCTCCTGCAATCTGCCATCCAGAAGCGGGGCATCTGAATATTGTTAGCCAGGGAAAAGTGCCGAGGTTTTGTTTGGCAGCCTATGGCAGGGAGTGGCCGGCTGGCTCCTGAAAATCCACGATAGCAGGATTTTTCCCAGACCCAAGGTGGCACCAGTGCTACGTCGGGCTGGTTTGATAGTACCAAGTGGCTCTTGCAATCTGCCATCCAGAAGCAGGTCAGCTGAGTTTTGTTTGCCAGAGAAAAAGGGCCGTGGTTTGAGTTTGAAGGCTTGGGGTTGGGAGTGGCCGGCTGGCTCTTGAAAATCCATAATGCGCGGACGAGTTCTCAGACCCAAGGTGTGCCCAGTTCCTAGTCGGGCTGGTTTGACAGTGCCAAGTGGCTCCTGCAATCTGCCATCCAGAAGCGGGGCATCTGAATTTTGTTAGCTAGGGGAAAGGGCCGAGGTTTGTGTTTGGCAGCCCATGGCTGGGAGTGGCCGGCTGGCTCCTGAAAATCCACGATACGCAGGATGGTTCCCAACCCCAAGGTTGCACCAGAGCCAAGTCGGGCTGGTAAGATAGTACCAAGTGGCTCCTGCAATCTACCATCCGGACGCGGGGTTGCTGAATTTTGTTGGTCAGGGAAACGGTCCGAGGTTTGTTTTTGGGGGCCTGTGGCCGGGAGGGGCCGGCTGGCTCCTGAAAATCCACGATACGCAGGATGGTTCCCAGACCCAAGGTAGCACCAGTGCCAAGTCGGGCTGGTTTGATAGTACCAAGTGTCACCTGCAATCTGCCATCCAAAAGCAGGGCAGCTGAGTTTTTTTTGCCAGAGAAAAGGGCCGTGGTTCGAATCAGAGGGCTTGTGGCTGGGAGTGGCCAGCTGGCTCCTGAAAATCCACGATACGCAGGATGGTTCGCAGACCCAAGGTGGCACCAGTGCCAAGTCAGGCTGGTTAGATAGTACCAAGTGGCTCCCGCAATCTGCCATCCAGAAGAAGGGAAGCCGAGTTTTGTTTGTCAGGGAAACGGTCCGAGGTTTGTTTTTGGGTGCCTGTGGCTGGGAGTGGCCGGCTGGCTCCTGAAAATCCAGGATACGCGGGCAAGTTCCCAGACTCAAGGTGGCACCAGTGCCAAGTCGGGCTGGTTTGATAGTACCAAGTGGCTCCTGCAATCTGTCATTCAGAAGCGGGGCATCTAAATTTTGTTTGCCAGAGAAAAGGGTTGAGGTTTTTTTCTGGGCGCCTGTGGCTGGGAGTGGTTGGCTGGCTCCTGAAAATCCACGATACGCAGGATGGTTCCCAGACCCAGGGTAGAACCAGTGCCAAGTCAGGCTGGTTTGAATGTGCCGAGTGGCTCCTGCAATCTGCCATCCAGAAGCAGGGTAGCTGACTTTTGTTTGGCAAGGAAACGGTCC
Organism: Passerculus sandwichensis; assembly: GCA_031885435.1. Taxonomy (NCBI): domain Eukaryota; kingdom Metazoa; phylum Chordata; class Aves; order Passeriformes; family Passerellidae; genus Passerculus; species Passerculus sandwichensis. Next base: position 1,474,103 of record CM063166.1, on the reverse strand, counting down.
GAGGTTTGTTTTTTGGTGCCTCTGGCTGGGAGCGGCCGGCTGGCTCCTGAAAATCCAGGATACGCGGGCAAGTTCCCAGACTCAAGGTGGCACCAGTGCCAAGTCGGGCTGGTTTGACAGTGCCAAGTGGCTCCTGCAATCTGCCATCCAGAAGCAGGGCAGCGGAATTTTTTTAGCCAGGGAAAAGGGCCGTGGTTTGTGTTCGGGGGCCTGTGGCTGGGCGTGGCCGGCTGGCTCCTGAAAATCCATGATACGCAGGATGGTTCCCAGACCCAAGGTGGCACCAGTGCCAAGTCGGGCTGGTTTGAAAGTGCCAAGTGGCTCCTGCAATCTGCCATGCAGAAGCGGGGCATCTGAATTTTGTTAGCAAGGGAAAAGGGCCGTAGTTTGTTTTTGGCAGCCTATGGCTGGGCGTGGCCGGCTGGCTCCTGAAAATCCACGATACGCAGGATGGTTCCCAGACCCAAGGTAGCACCAGTGCCAAGTTGGGCTGGTTTGATAGTACCAAGTGGGTCCTGCAATCTGCCATCCGGAAGCAGGGCAGCTGACTTTTGTTTGCCAGAGAAAAGGGCCGTGGTTTGAGTTTGAAAGCCAGTGGCTGGGAGTGGCCGGCTGGCTCCTGAAAATCTACAATACGCAGGATGATTCCCATACCCAAGGTGGCACAAGAGCCATGTCGGGCTGGTTTGACAGTGCCAAGTGGCTCCTGCAATCTGCCATCCACAAGCAGGGCATCTGAATTTTGTTTGTCACGGAAACGGGCGGAGGTTTTTTTTTGGGTGCCTGTGGCTGGGGGTGGCCGGCTGGCTCCGGAAAATCCAGGATCCACGGGAGTGTTCCCCGACCCAAGGTGGCACCAGTGGCAAGTGTGGCTGGTTTGATAGTACCAAGTGGCTCCTGCAATCTGCTATCCAGAAGCGGGGCCTCTGAATTTTGTTAGCCAGGGAAAAGGCCGTGGTTTTTGTTTGGCAGCCTATGGCTGGGAGTGGCCGGTTGGCTCCTGAAAATCCATGATACGCAGGATGGTTCCCAGACCCAAGGTGGCACCAGTGCCAAGTTGGGCTGGTTTGATAGTACCAAGTGGCCCCTGCAATCTGCCATCCAGAAGCAGGGCAGTTGAGTATTGTTTGCTAGAGAAAAGGGTAAGGGTGTGAGTTTTAGGGCTTGTTGTTGGGAGTTGCCAGCTGGCTCCTGAAAATCCACAAAGCGCAGGATGGTTCCCAGACCCAAGGTGGCACGAGTGCCAAGTTGGGCTGGTTTGATAGTACCAAGTGGCTCCTGCAATCTGCCATCCAGAAGCGGGGCATCTGAATATTGTTAGCCAGGGAAAAGTGCCGAGGGTTTGTTTGGCAGCCTATGGCAGGGAATGGCCGGCTGGCTCATGACAATCTACAATATGCAGGATGGTTCCCAAACCCAAGGTGGCACCAGGGCCAAGTCGGGCTGGTTTGAAAGTACCAAGCAGCTCCTGAAATCTGCCATCCAGAAGCGAGGCATCTCAATTTTTTTTGCCAAGGAAAAGGGCCGTGGTTTGTGTTTGGCAGCCTATGGCTGGGAGTGTCCGGCTGGCTCCTGAATATCCACGATACGCAGGATTGTTCCCACACCCAAGGTGGCACCAGTGCCAAGTTGGGCTGGTTTGATTGTACCAAGTGGCTCCTGCAATCTGCCATCCAAAAGCGGGGTTGCTGAATTTTTTTAGCCAGGGAAAAGGGTCGTGGTTTGTGTTTGGCAGCCTATGGCAGGGAGTGGCCGGCTGGCTCCTGAAAATCTACAATACCAGGATTGTTCCCAGACCCAAGGTAGCACCAGTGCCAAGTCGGGCTGGTATGATAGTACCAAGTGGCTCCTGCAATCTGCCATCCAGAAGCAGGGCAGCTGAGTATTGTTTGCCAGAGAAAAAGGGTCGTGGTTATAGTTTTAGGGCTTGTGGCCGGGAATGGCTGGCTGGCTCCTTAAAATCCACGATACGCAGGATTGTTCCCAGACCCAAGGTAGCACCAGTGCCAAGTCGGGCTGGTAAGATAGTACCAAGTGGCTCCTGCAATCTGACATCCAGAAGCAGGGAAGCTGAGTTTTGTTTGCCCGAGAAAAGGCCTGAGGTTTTTTTTTGGGGGCCTGCGGCTGGGAGTGGCCGGCTGGCTCCTGAAAATCCACGATACGCAGGATGGTTCCCAGAGCCAAGGTGGAACCAGGGCCAAGTCCGGCTGGTTTGATAGTACCAAGTGGCCCCTGCAATCTGCCATCCAGAAGCAGGGCAGCTGAGTTTTTTTTACCAGGGAAAAAGGGCCGTGGTTTGAGTCTGAGGGCTTGTGGCTGGGAGTGGCCAGCTGGCTCCTGAAAATCCACAATACGCAGCATGGTGCCCAGAACCAAGGTGGCAGCATTGCCAAGTCGGGCTGGTTAGACAGTACCAAGTGGCTCCTGCAATCTGCCATCCAGAAGCCGGGCATCTGAATTTTGTTAGCCAGGGAAAAGGGCCGTACTTTGTGTTTGGCAGCCTTTGGCTGGGCGTGGCCGGCTGGCTCCTGAAAATCTACGATACGCAGGATGGTTCCCAGACCCAAGGTGGCACCAGTTCCAAGTTCGGCTGGTTTGATAGTACCAAGTGGCTCCTGCAATCTGCCATCCAGAAGCAGGGCAGCTGACTTTTGTTTGCCAGAGAAAAGGGCCGTGGTTTGAGTTTGAAAGCCAGTGGCTGGGAGTGGCCGGCTGGCTCCTGAAAATCTACAATACGCAGGATGATTCCCATACCCAAGGTGGCACAAGAGCCATGTCGGGCTGGTTTGACAGTACCAAGTGGCTTTTGCAATCTGCCATCCAAAAGCAGGGCATCTGAATTTTGTTTGTCAGGGAAACGGGCCGAGGTTTTTTTTTGGGTGCCTGTGGCAGGGGGCGGCCGGCTGGCTCCGGAAAATCCAGGACACACGGGAGTGTTCCCAGACTGAAGGTGGTACCAGTGCCAAGTCGGGCTGGTGTGATAGTACTAAGTGGCTCCTGCAATCTGCCATCCAGAAGCGGGGTAGCTGACTTTTGTTTGTCCGGTAAACGGGCGGAGGTTTGTTTTTGAGTGCCTGTGGCTGTGAGTGGCCGGCTGGGTCCTGAAAATCCACAATACGCCGGATGGTTCCCAGACCCAAGGTAAGACCAGTGCCAAGTCGGGCTGGTTTGATAGTGCCAAGTGGCTCCTGCAATCTGCCATCCAGCAGCAGGGCAGCTGACTTTTGTTTGCCATAGAAAAGGGCCGTGGTTTGAGTTTGAGAGCTTGTGGCTGGGAGTGGCCGGCTGGCTCCTGAAAATCCATGATACGCAGGATGGTTCCCATACCCAAGGTGGCACAAGAGCCTAGTCGGGCTGGTTTGACAGTGCCAAGTGGCTCCTGCAATCTGCCATCCAGAAGCGGGATACCTGAGTTTTGTTTTTCAGGGTAACGGACCGAGGTTTGTTTTTGGGTGCCTGTGGCTGGGAGTGGCCGCCTGGCTCCTGAAAATCCATGTTACGCAGGATGGTTCCCAGACCAAAAGTGGCACCAGTGCCAAGTCGGGCTGGTTTGATAGTACCAAGTGGCTCCTGCAATCTGCCATCCAGAAGCAGGGCAGCTGACTTTTGTTTGCCAGTGAAAAGGGCCGTGGTTTGAGTTTGATGGCCTGTGGCTGGGAGTGGCCATCTGGCTCCTGAAAATCTACAATACACAGGATGATTCCCATACCCAAGGTGGCACAAGAGCCAAGTCGGACTGGTTTGACAGTGACAAGTGGCTCCTGCAATCTGACATCCAGAAGCATGGAAGCTGAGTTTTGTTTGCCAGAGAAAAGGCCTGAGGTTTTTTTTTGGGGGCCTGTGGCTGGGGGCGGCCGGCTGGCTCCGGAAAATCCAGGATACACAGGAGTGTTCCCAGACTGAAGGTGGTACCGGCGCCAAGTTGGGCTGGTTTGATAGTACCAAGTGGCTCCTGCAATCTGCCATTCAGAAGCGAGGCATCTGAATTTAGTTAGCCAGGGAAAAGGGCCGTAGTTTGTTTGTGGCTGCCTATGGCTTGGCGTGGCCGGCTGGCTCCTGAAAATCCACGATACGCAGGATGGTTCCCAGACCCATGGTAGCACCAGTGCCAAGTTGGGCTGGTTTGATAGTACCAAGTGGCTCCTGCAATCTGCCATCCAGAAGCAGGGCAGCTGACTTTTGTTTGCCAGAGAAAAGGGTTGTGGTTTGAGTTTGAAAGCCAGTGGCTGGGAATGGCCGGCTGGCTCCTGAAAATCTACAATACGCAGGATGATTCCCATACCCAAGGTGGCACAAGAGCCATGTCGGGCTGGTTTGACAGTGCCAAGTGGCTCCTGCAATCTGCCATCCACAAGCAGGGCATCTGAATTTTGTTTGTCAGGGAAACGGGCGGAGGTTTTTTTTTGGGTGCCTGTGGCAGGGGGCGGCCGACTGGCTCCGGAAAATCCAGGATACACGGGAGTGTTATCCGACCCAAGGTGGCACCAGTGGCAAGTGTGGCTGGTTTGATAGTACCAAGTGGCTCCTGCAATCTGCCATCCAGAAGCGGGGCCTCTGAATTTTGTTAGCCAGGGAAAAGGCCGTGGTTTTTGTTTGGCAGCCTATGGCTGGGAGTGGCCGGTTGGCTCCTGAAAATCCATGATACGCAGGATGGTTCCCAGACCCAAGGTGGCACCAGTGCCAAGTTGGGCTGGTTTGATAGTACCAAGTGGCCCCTGCAATCTGCCATCCAGAAGCAGGGCAGTTGAGTATTGTTTGCTAGAGAAAAGGGTAAGGGTGTGAGTATTAGGGCTTGTTGTTGGGAGTTGCCAGCTGGCTCCTGAAAATCCACAATGCGCAGGATGGTTCCCAGACCCAAGGTGGCACCAGTGCCAAGTTGGGCTGGTTTGATAGTACCAAGTGGCTCCTGCAATCTGCCATCCAGATGCGAAGCATCTGAATATTGTTAGCCAGGGAAAAGTGCCGAGGTTTTGTTTGGCAGCCTATGGCAGGGAGTGGCCGGCTGGCTCCTGAAAATCCACGATAGCAGGATTTTTCCCAGACCCAAGGTGGCACCAGTGCCACGTCAGGCTGATTTTATAGTACCAAGTGGCTCCTGCAATCTGCCATCCAGAAGCAGGGAAGCTGAGTTTTGTTTGCCAGAGAAAAAGCCTGAGGTTTGTTTTTGGGGGCCTGTGGCTGGGAGTGGCCGGCTGGCTCCTGAAAATCCACGATACGCAGGATGGTTCCCAGACCCAAGGTGGCACCAGTGCCAAGTCGGGCTGGTTTGATAGTACCAAGTGGCTCTTGCAATCTGCCATCCTGAAGCGGGGTAGCTGACTTTTGTTTGTCCGGGAAACGGGCCGAGGTTTGATTTTGGGGGCCTGTGGCTGGGAGTGGCCGGCTGGCTCCTGAAAACCCACGAAACGCAGGTTGGTTCCCATACCCAAGGTGGCACAAGAGCCAAGTCGGGCTGGTTTGACAGTGCCAAGTGGCTCCTGCAATCTTCCATCCAGAAGCGGGGTAGCTGACTTTTGTTTGGCAGGGAAACGGTCCGAGGTTTGATTTTTGGTGCCTCTGGCTGGGAGCGGCCGGCTGGCTTCTGAAAATCCAGGATACGCGGGCAAGTTCCCAGACTCAAAGTGGCACCAGTTCCAAGTCTGGCTGGTTTGACTGTGCCAAGTGGCTCCTGCAATCTGCCATTCAGAAGCGGGGCATCTGAATTTTTTTAGCCAGGGAAAAGGGCCGTGGTTTGTGTTTGGGGTCTGTGGCTGGGAGTGGCCGGCTGGCTCCTGAAAATCCACAATACACAGGATGGTTCCCAGACCCAAGGTGGCACCAGTGCCAAGTCGGGCTGGTTTGAAAGTGCCAAGTGGCTCCTGCAATCTGCCATCCAGAAGCAGGGCATCTGAATTTTGTTAGCCAGGGAAAAGGGCCGTGGTCTGTGTTTGGCAGCCTATGGCTGGGCGTGGCCGGCTGGCTCCTGAAAATCCACGATACGCAGGATGGTTCCCAGACCCAAGGTGGCACCAGTTCCAAGTTGGGCTGGTTTGATAGTACCAAGTGGCTCCTGCAATCTGCCATCCAGAAGCAGGGCAGCTGACTTTTGTTTGCCAGAGAAAAGGGCCGTGGTTTGAGTTTGAAAGCCAGTGGCTGGGAGTGGCCGGCTGGCTCCTGAAAATCTACAATACGCAGGATGATTCCCATACCCAAGGTGGCACAAGAGCCATGTCGGGCTGGTTTGACAGTACCAAGTGGCTTTTGCAATCTGCCATCCAAAAGCAGGGCATCTGAATTTTGTTTGTCAGGGAAACGGGCCGAGGTTTTTTTTTGGGTGCCTGTGGCAGGGGGCGGCCGGCTGGCTCCGGAAAATCCAGGACACACGGGAGTGTTCCCAGACTGAAGGTGGTACCAGTGCCAAGTCGGGCTGGTGTGATAGTACTAAGTGGCTCCTGCAATCTGCCATCCAGAAGCGGGGTAGCTGACTTTTGTTTGTCCGGGAAACGGGCGGAGGTTTGTTTTTGAGTGCCTGTGGCTGTGAGTGGCCGGCTGGGTCCTGAAAATCCACAATACGCCGGATGGTTCCCAGACCCAAGGTAAGACCAGTGCCAAGTCGGGCTGGTTTGATAGTGCCAAGTGGCTCCTGCAATCTGCCATCCAGCAGCAGGGCAGCTGACTTTTGTTTGCCATAGAAAAGGGCCGTGGTTTGAGTTTGAGAGCTTGTGGCTGGGAGTGGCCGGCTGGCTCCTGAAAATCCATGATACGCAGGATGGTTCCCATACCCAAGGTGGCACAAGAGCCTAGTCGGGCTGGTTTGACAGTGCCAAGTGGCTCCTGCAATCTGCCATCCAGAAGCGGGATACCTGAGTTTTGTTTTTCAGGGTAACGGACCGAGGTTTGTTTTTGGGTGCCTGTGGCTGGGAGTGGCCGCCTGGCTCCTGAAAATCCATGTTACGCAGGATGGTTCCCAGACCAAAAGTGGCACCAGTGCCAAGTCGGGCTGGTTTGATAGTACCAAGTGGCTCCTGCAATCTGCCATCCAGAAGCAGGGCAGCTGACTTTTGTTTGCCAGTGAAAAGGGCCGTGGTTTGAGTTTGATGGCCTGTGGCTGGGAGTGGCCATCTGGCTCCTGAAAATCTACAATACGCAGGATGATTCCCATACCCAAGGTGGCACAAGAGCCAAGTCGGACTGGTTTGACAGTGACAAGTGGCTCCTGCAATCTGACATCCAGAAGCATGGAAGCTGAGTTTTGTTTGCCAGAGAAAAGGCCTGAGGTTTTTTTTTGGGGGCCTGTGGCTGGGGGCGGCCGGCTGGCTCCGGAAAATCCAGGATACACAGGAGTGTTCCCAGACTGAAGGTGGTACCGGCGCCAAGTTGGGCTGGTTTGATAGTACCAAGTGGCTCCTGCAATCTGCCATTCAGAAGCGAGGCATCTGAATTTAGTTAGCCAGGGAAAAGGGCCGTAGTTTGTTTGTGGCTGCCTATGGCTTGGCGTGGCCGGCTGGCTCCTGAAAATCCACGATACGCAGGATGGTTCCCAGACCCATGGTAGCACCAGTGCCAAGTTGGGCTGGTTTGATAGTACCAAGTGGCTCCTGCAATCTGCCATCCAGAAGCAGGGCAGCTGACTTTTGTTTGCCAGAGAAAAGGGTTGTGGTTTGAGTTTGAAAGCCAGTGGCTGGGAATGGCCGGCTGGCTCCTGAAAATCTACAATACGCAGGATGATTCCCATACCCAAGGTGGCACAAGAGCCATGTCGGGCTGGTTTGACAGTGCCAAGTGGCTCCTGCAATCTGCCATCCACAAGCAGGGCATCTGAATTTTGTTTGTCAGGGAAACGGGCGGAGGTTTTTTTTTGGGTGCCTGTGGCAGGGGGCGGCCGACTGGCTCCGGAAAATCCAGGATACACGGGAGTGTTATCCGACCCAAGGTGGCACCAGTGGCAAGTGTGGCTGGTTTGATAGTACCAAGTGGCTCCTGCAATCTGCCATCCAGAAGCGGGGCCTCTGAATTTTGTTAGCCAGGGAAAAGGCCGTGGTTTTTGTTTGGCAGCCTATGGCTGGGAGTGGCCGGTTGGCTCCTGAAAATCCATGATACGCAGGATGGTTCCCAGACCCAAGGTGGCACCAGTGCCAAGTTGGGCTGGTTTGATAGTACCAAGTGGCCCCTGCAATCTGCCATCCAGAAGCAGGGCAGTTGAGTATTGTTTGCTAGAGAAAAGGGTAAGGGTGTGAGTATTAGGGCTTGTTGTTGGGAGTTGCCAGCTGGCTCCTGAAAATCCACAATGCGCAGGATGGTTCCCAGACCCAAGGTGGCACCAGTGCCAAGTTGGGCTGGTTTGATAGTACCAAGTGGCTCCTGCAATCTGCCATCCAGATGCGAAGCATCTGAATATTGTTAGCCAGGGAAAAGTGCCGAGGTTTTGTTTGGCAGCCTATGGCAGGGAGTGGCCGGCTGGCTCCTGAAAATCCACGATAGCAGGATTTTTCCCAGACCCAAGGTGGCACCAGTGCCACGTCAGGCTGATTTTATAGTACCAAGTGGCTCCTGCAATCTGCCATCCAGAAGCAGGGAAGCTGAGTTTTGTTTGCCAGAGAAAAAGCCTGAGGTTTGTTTTTGGGGGCCTGTGGCTGGGAGTGGCCGGCTGGCTCCTGAAAATCCACGATACGCAGGATGGTTCCCAGACCCAAGGTGGCACCAGTGCCAAGTCGGGCTGGTTTGATAGTACCAAGTGGCTCTTGCAATCTGCCATCCTGAAGCGGGTTAGCTGACTTTTGTTTGTCCGGGAAACGGGCCGAGGTTTGATTTTGGGGGCCTGTGGCTGGGAGTGGCCGGCTGGCTCCTGAAAACCCACGAAACGCAGGTTGGTTCCCATACCCAAGGTGGCACAAGAGCCAAGTCGGGCTGGTTTGACAGTGCCAAGTGGCTCCTGCAATCTTCCATCCAGAAGCGGGGTAGCTGACTTTTGTTTGGCAGGGAAACGGTCCGAGGTTTGATTTTTGGTGCCTCTGGCTGGGAGCGGCCGGCTGGCTTCTGAAAATCCAGGATACGCGGGCAAGTTCCCAGACTCAAAGTGGCACCAGTTCCAAGTCTGGCTGGTTTGACTGTGCCAAGTGGCTCCTGCAATCTGCCATTCAGAAGCGGGGCATCTGAATTTTTTTAGCCAGGGAAAAGGGCCGTGGTTTGTGTTTGGGGTCTGTGGCTGGGAGTGGCCGGCTGGCTCCTGAAAATCCACAATACACAGGATGGTTCCCAGACCCAAGGTGGCACCAGTGCCAAGTCGGGCTGGTTTGAAAGTGCCAAGTGGCTCCTGCAATCTGCCATCCAGAAGCAGGGCATCTGAATTTTGTTAGCCAGGGAAAAGGGCCGTGGTCTGTGTTTGGCAGCCTATGGCTGGGCGTGGCCGGCTGGCTCCTGAAAATCCACGATACGCAGGATGGTTCCCAGACCCAAGGTGGCACCAGTGCCAAGTTGGGCTGGCTTGATAGTACCAAGTGGCTCCTGCAATCTGCCATCCAGAAGCAGGGCAGCTGACTTTTGTTTGCCAGTGAAAAGGGCCGTGGTTTGAGTTTGATGGCCTGTGGCTGGGAGTGGCCGGCTGGCTCCTGAAAATCTACAATACGCAGGATGATTCCCATACCCAAGGTGGCAAAAGAGCCAAGTCGGGCTGGTTTGACAGTGACAAGTGGCTCCTGCAATCTGACATCCAGAACCAGGGAAGCTGAGTTTTGTTTGCCAGAGAAAAGGCCTGAGGTTTTTTTTTGGGGGCCTGTGGCTGGGGGCGGCCGGCTGGCTCCGGAAAATCCAGGATACACAGGAGTGTTCCCAGACTGAAGGTGGTACCGCTGCCAAGTTGGGCTGGTTTGATAGTACCAAGTGGCTTCTGCAATCTGCCATCCAGAAGCGGGGTAGCTGAGTATTGTCTGCCAGAGAAAAGGGTAAGGGTTTGAGTTGGAGGGCTTGTGGCTGGGAGGTGCCAGCTGGCTCCTGAAAATCCACAATGCGCAGGATGGTTCCCAGACCCAAGGTGGCACCAGTGCCAAGTTGGGCTGGTTTGATAGTACCAAGTGGCGCCTGCAATCTGCCATGCAGAAGCGGGGCATCTGAATTTTGTTAGCCAGGGAAAAGGGCCGTAGTTTGTTTTTGGCAGCCTATGGCTGGGCGTGGCTGCCTGGCTCCTGAAAATCCACGATACGCAGGATGGTTCCCAGACCCAAGGTAGCACCAGTGCCAAGTTGGGCTGGTTTGATAGTACCAAGTGGCTCCTGCAATCTGCCATCCAGAAGCAGGGCAGCTGACATTTGCTTGCCAGAGAAAAGGGCCGTAGTTTGAGTTTGAAAGCCAGTGGCTGGGAGTGGCCGGCTGGCTCCTGAAAATCTACAATACGCAGGATGATTCCCATACCCAAGGTGGCACAAGAGCCATGTCGGGCTGGTTTGACAGTGCCATGTGGCTCCTGCAATCTGCCATCCACAAGCAGGGCATCTGAATTTTGTTTGTCAGGGAAACGGGCGGAGGTTTTTTTTTGGGTGCCTGTGGCAGGGGGCGGCCGGCTGGCTCCGGAAAATCCAGGATACACGGGAGTGTTCCCCGACCCAAGGTGGCACCAGTGGCAAGTGTGGCTGGTTTGATAGTACCAAGTGGCTCCTGCAATCTGCCATCCAGAAGCGGGGCCTCTGAATTTTGTTAGCCAAAGAAAAGGCCGTGGTTTTTGTTTGGCAGCCTATGGCTTGGAGTGGCCGGTTGGCTCCTGAAAATCCATGATACGCAGGATGGTTCCCAGACCCAAGGTGGCACCAGTGCCAAGTTGGGCTGGTTTGATAGTACCAAGTGGCCCCTGCAATCTGCCATCCAGAAGCAGGGTAGCTGACTTTTGTTTGGCAGGGAAACGGTCCGAGGTTTGTTTTTTGGTGCCTCTGGCTGGGAGCGGCCGGCTGGCTCCTGAAAATCCAGGATACGCGGGCAAGTTCCCAGACTCAAGGTGTCACCAGTGCCAAGTCGGGCTGGTTTGACAGTGCCAAGTGGCTCCTGCAATCTGCCATTCAGAAGCGGGGCAGCTGAGTTTTGTTTGCCAGCGAAAAGGGCCGTGGTTCCTCTTTGGCAGCCTATCGCTGGGAGTGGCCGGCTGGCTCCTGAAAATCCACAATACGCAGGATGGTTCCCAGACCCAAGGTGGCACCAGTGCCAAGTTGGGCTGGTTTGATAGTACCAAGTGGCTCCTGCAATCTGCCATCCAGAAGCAGGGCAGCTGAGTTTTTTTTTCCAGAGAAAAGGGCCGTGGTTTGAGTTCGAGGGCTTGTGGCTAAGAGTGGCCGGCTGGCTCCTGAAAATCCATGATGCGCGGGCGAGTTCCCAGACCCAAGGTGGCACCAGTGCCTAGTCGGGCTGGTTTGACAGTGCCAAGTGGCTCCTGCAATCTGCCATGCAGAAGCTGGGCATCTGAATATTTTTAGCCAGGGAAAAGGGCCGAGGTTTGTGTTTGGCAGCCTATGGCTGGGAGTGGCCCGCTGGCTCCTAAAAATCCACGGTACGCAGGATGGTTCCCAGACCCAAAATGGCACCAGTCCCAAGTCGGGCTGGTTTGATAGTACCAAGTGGCTCCTGCAATCTGCCATCCGGACGCGGGGTTGCTGAGTTTTGTTTGTCAGGGAAACGGGCCGAGGTTTGTTTTTGGGGGCCTGTGGCTGGGAGTGGTTGGCTGGCTCCTGAAAATCCACGATACGCAGGGTGGTTCCCAGAGCCAAGGTGGAACCAGTGCCAAGCCGGCTGGTTTGATAATACCAAGTGGCCCCTGATATCTGCCATCCAGAAGCAGGGCAGCTGAGTTTTGTTTGCCAGAGAAAAGGGTTGAGGTTTTTTTTTGGGGGCCTGTGACTGGGAGTGACCGGCTGGCTCCTGAAAATCCACGATACGCAGGATGGTTCCCAGACCCAGGGTAGAACCAGTGCCAAGTCGGGCTGGTTTGAATGTGCCAAGTGGCTCCTGCAATCTGCCATCCATCAGCAGGGTAGCTGACTTTTTTTTGGCAAGGAAACGGTCCGAGGTTTGTTTTTGGTGCCTCTGGCTGCGAGCGGCCGGCTGGCTCCTGAAAATCCAGGATACGCGGGCAAGTTCCCAGACTCAAGGTGGCACCAGTGCCAAGTCGGGCTGGTTTGACTGTGCCAAGTGGCTCCTGCAATCTGCCATCCAGAAGCGGGGCATCTAAGTTTTGTTTGCCAGGGAAAAGGGCCGTGGTTTGTGTTTTGGGGCCTTTGGCTGCGAGTGGCCGGCTGGCTCCTGAAAATCCACAATATGCAGGATGGTTCCCAAACCCAAGGTGTCACCAGTGCCAAGTCGGGCTGGTTTGATAGTACCAAGTGGCTCCTGCAATCTGCCATCCAGAAGCAGGGCAGCTGAGTTTTTTTTTCCAGAGAAAAGGTCCGTGGTTTTAGTTTGAGGGCTTGTGGCTAGGAGTGGCCGGCTGGCTCCTGAAAATCCATGATGCGCGGGCGAGTTCCCAGACCCAAGGTGGCACCAGTCCCAAGTCTAGCTGGTTTGAAAGTACCAAGTGGCTCCTGCAATCTGCCATCCGGACGCGGAGTTGCTGAGTATTGTTTGTCAGGGAAACGGGCCGAGGTTTTTTTTGAGGGCTTGTGGCTGGGAGTGGCCGCCTGGCTCCTGAAAATCCACGATACGCAGGATGGTTCCCAGACCCAAGGTAGCACCAGTGCCAAGTTGGGCTGGTTTGATAGTACCAAGTGGCTCCTGCAATCTGCCATCCAGAAGCAGGGCAGCTGACTTTTGTTTGCCAGAGAAAAGGGCCGTGGTTTGAGTTTGAAAGCCAGTGGCTGGGAATGGCCGGCTGGCTCCTGAAAATCTACAATACGCAGGATGATTCCCATACCCAAGGTGGCACAAGAGCCATGTCGGGCTGGTTTGACAGTGCCAAGTGGCTCCTGCAATCTGCCATCCACAAGCAGGGCATCTGAATTTTGTTTGTCAGGGAAACGGGCGGAGGTTTTTTTTTGGGTGCCTGTGGCAGGGGGCGGCCGGCTGGCTCCGGAAAATCCAGGATACACGGGAGTGTTCCCCGACCCAAGGAGGCACCAGTGGCAAGTGTGGCTGGTTTGATAGTACCAAGTGGCTCCTGCAATCTGCCATCCAGAAGCGGGGCCTCTGAATTTTGTTAGCCAAAGAAAAGGCCGTGGTTTTTGTTTGGCAGCCTATGGCTTGGAGTGGCCGGTTGGCTCCTGAAAATCCATGATACGCAGGATGGTTCCCAGACCCAAGGTGGCACCAGTGCCAAGTTGGGCTGGTTTGATAGTACCAAGTGGCCCCTGCAATCTGCCATCCAGAAGCAGGGTAGCTGACTTTTGTTTGGCAGGGAAACGGTCCGAGGTTTGTTTTTTGGTGCCTCTGGCTGGGAGCGGCCGGCTGGCTCCTGAAAATCCAGGATACGCGGGCAAGTTCCCAGACTCAAGGTGGCACCAGCGCCAAGTCGGGCTGGTTTACAGTGCCAAGTGGCTCCTGCAATCTGCCATTCAGAAGCGGGGTAGCTGAGTTTTTTTTGTCAGTGAAACGGTCCGAATTTTTTTTTGGGTGCCTGTAGCTGGGAGTGGCCGGCTGGCTCCTGAAAATCCACGATACGCAGGATGGTTCTCAGACCCAAGGTGGCACCAGTGCCAAGTCGGGCTGGTTTGATAGTACCAAGTGGCTCCTGCAATCTGCCATCCAGAAGCAGGGCAGCTGAGTTTTGTTTGCCAGCGAAAAGGGCCGTGGTTCCTCTTTGGCAACCTATGGCTGGGAGTGGCCGGCTGGCTCATGAAAATCCACAATACGCAGGATGGTTCCCAGACCCAAGGTGGCACCAGTGCCAAGTCGGGCTGGTTTGATAGTACCAAGTGGCTCCTGCAATCTGCCATCCAAAAGCAGGGCAGCTGAGTTTTTTTTTCCAGAGAAAAGGGCCATGGTTTGAATTCGAGGGCTTGTGGCTAGGAGTGGCCGGCTGGCTCCTGAAAATCCATGATGCGCGGGCGAGTTCCCAGACCCAAGGTGGCACCAGTGCCTAGTCGGGCTGGTTTGACAGTGCCAAGTGGCTCCTGCAATCTGCCATGCAGAAGCTGGGCATCTGAATATTTTTAGCCAGGGAAAAGGGCCGAGGTTTGTGTTTGGCAGCCTATGGCTGGGAGTGGCCCGCTGGCTCCTAAAAATCCACGATACGCAGGATGGTTCCCAGACCCAAAATGGCACCAGTCCTAAGTCGGGCTGGTTTGATAGTACCAAGTGGCTCCTGCAATCTGCCATCCGGACGCGGGGTTGCTGAGTTTTGTTTGTCAGGGAAACGGGCCGAGGTTTGTTTTTGAGGGCCTGTGGCTGGGAGTGGTTGGCTGGCTCCTGAAAATCCACGATACGCAGGATGGTTCCCAGACCCAGGGTAGAACCAGTGCCAAGTCGGGCTGGTTTGAATGTGCCAAGTGGCTCCTGCAATCTGCCATCCAGCAGCAGGGTAGCTGACTTTTTGTTTGGCAAGGAAACGGTCCGAGGTTTGTTTTTTGGTGCCTCTGGCTGGGAGCGGCCGGCTGGCTCCTGAAAATCCAGGATACGCGGGCAAGTTCCCAGACTCAAGGTGGCACCAGTGCCAAGTCAGGCTGGTTTGACTGTGCCAAGTGGCTCCTGCAATCTGCCATCCAGAAGCGGGGCATCTGAATTTTTTTAGCCAGGGAAAAGGGCCGTGGTTTGTGTTTGGGGGCCTGTGGCTGGGAGTGGCCGGCTGGCTCCTGAAAATCCACAATACGCAGGATGGTTCCCAGACCCAAGGTGGCACCAGTGCCAAGTCGGGCTGGTTTGAAAGTGCCAAGTGGCTCCTGATATCTGCCATGCAGAAGCGGGGCATCTGAATTTTGTTAGCCAGGGAAAAGGGCCGTAGTTTTTTTTTGGCAGCCTATGGCTGGGCGTGGCCGGCTGGCTCCTGAAAATCCACGATACGCAGGATGGTTCCCAGACCCAAGGTAGCACCAGTGCCAAGTTGGGCTGGTTTGATAGTACCAAGTGGCTCCTGCAATCTGCCATCCAGAAGCAGGGCAGCTGACTTTTGTTTGCCAGAGAAAAGGGCCGTGGTTTGAGTTTGAAAGCCAGTGGCTGGGAGTGGCCGGCTGGCTCCTGAAAATCTACAATACGCAGGATGATTCCCATACCCAAGGTGGCACAAGAGCCATGTCGGGCTGGTTTGACGGTGCCAAGTGGCTCCTGCAATCTGCCATCCACAAGCAGGGCATCTGAATTTTGTTTGTCACGGAAACAGGCGGAGGTTTTTTTTTGGGTGCCTGTGGCAGGGGGCGGCCGGCTGGCTCCGGAAAATCCAGGATCCACGGGAGTGTTCCTTGACCCAAGGTGGCACCAGTGGCATGTTGGGCTGGTTTGATAGTACCAAGTGGCTCCTGCAATCTGCCATCCAGAAGCGGGGCCTCTGAATTTTGTTAGCCAGGGAAAAGGCCGTGGTTTTTGTTTGGCAGCCTATGGCTGGGAGTGGCCGGTTGGCTCCTGAAAATCCATGATACGCAGGATGGTTCCCAGACCCAAGGTGGCACCAGTGCCAAGTTGGGCTGGTTTGATAGTACCAAGTGGCCCCTGCAATCTGCCATCCAGAAGCAGGGCAGTTGAGTATTGTTTGCTAGAGAAAAGGGTAAGGGTGTGAGTATTAGGGCTTGTTGTTGGGAGTTGCCAGCTGGCTCCTGAAAATCCACAATGCGCAGGATGGTTCCCAGACCCAAGGTGGCACCAGTGCCAAGTTGGGCTGGTTTGATAGTACCAAGTGGCTCCTGCAATCTGCCATCCAGAAGCGGGGCATCTGAATATTGTTAGCCAGGAAAAAGTGCCGAGGTTTTGTTTGGCAGCCTATGGCAGGGAGTGGCCGGCTGGCTCCTGAAAATCCACGATAGCAGGATTTTTCCCAGACCCAAGGTGGCACCAGTGCTACGTCGGGCTGGTTTGATAGTACCAAGTGGCTCTTGCAATCTGCCATCCAGAAGCAGGTCAGCTGAGTTTTGTTTGCCAGAGAAAAAGGGCCGTGGTTTGAGTTTGAAGGCTTGGGGTTGGGAGTGGCCGGCTGGCTCCTGAAAATCCATAATGCGCGGACGAGGTCTCAGACCCAAGGTGTGCCCAGTTCCTAGTCAGGCTGGTTTGAAAGTGCCAAGTGGCTCCTGCAATCTGCCATCCAGAAGCGGGGCATCTGCATTTTGTTAGCCAGGGGAAAGGGCCGAGGTTTGTGTTTGGCAGCCTATGGCTGGGAGTGGCCGGCTGGCTCCTGAAAATCCACGATACGCAGGGTGGTTCCCAACCCCAAGGTTGCACCAGAGCCAAGTCGGGCTGGTAAGATAGTACCAAGTGGCTCCTGCAATCTACCATCCGGACGCGGGGTTGCTGAGTTTTGTTGGTAGGGAAACGGTCCGAGGTTTGTTTTTGGGGGCCTGTGGCCGGGAGGGGCCGGCTGGCTCCTGAAAATCCACGATACGCAGGATGGTTCCCAGACCCAAGGTAGCACCAGTGCCAAGTCGGGCTGGTTTGATAGTACCAAGTGTCACCTGCAATCTGCCATCCAAAAGCAGGGCAGCTGAGTTTTTTTTGCCAGAGAAAAGGGCCGTGGTTCGAATCAGAGGGCTTGTGGCTGGGAGTGGCCAGCTGGCTCCTGAAAATCCACGATACGCAGGATGGTTCGCAGACCCAAGGTGGCACCAGTGCAAAGTCAGGCTGGTTAGACAGTGCCAAGTGGCTCCTGCAATCTGCCATCCAGAAGAAGGGAAGCCGAGTTTTGTTTGTCAGGGAAACGGTCCGAGGTTTGTTTTTGGGTGCCTGTGGCTGGGAGTGGCCGGCTGGCTCCTGAAAATCCAGGATACGCGGGCAAGTTCCCAGACTCAAGGTGGCATTAGTGCCAAGTCGGGCTGGTTTGATAGTACCAAGTGGCTCCTGCAATCTGTCATTCAGAAGCGGGGCATCTAGGTTTTGTTTGCCAGGGAAAAGGGTTGAGGTTTTTTTTTGGCAGCCTATGGCAGGGAGTGGCCGGCTGGCTCCTGAAAATCTACGATACCAGGATTGTTCCCAGACCCAAGGTAGCACCAGTGCCAAGTCGGGCTGGTATGATAGTACCAAGTGGCTCCTGCAATCTGCCATCCAGAAGCAGGGCAGCTGAGTATTGTTTGCCAGAGAAAAAGGGTCGTGGTTATAGTTTTAGGGCTTGTGGCCGGGAATGGCTGGCTGGCTCCTTAAAATCCACGATACGCAGGATTGTTCCCAGACCCAAGGTAGCACCAGTGCCAAGTCGGGCTGGTAAGATAGTACCAAGTGGCTCCTGCAATCTGACATCCAGAAGCAGGGAAGCTGAGTTTTGTTTGCCCGAGAAAAGGCCTGAGGTTTTTTTTTGGGGGCCTGCGGCTGGGAGTGGCCGGCTGGCTCCTGAAAATCCACGATACGCAGGATGGTTCCCAGAGCCAAGGTGGAACCAGGGCCAAGTCCGGCTGGTTTGATAGTACCAAGTGGCCCCTGCAATCTGCCATCCAGAAGCAGGGCAGCTGAGTTTTTTTTACCAGGGAAAAAGGGCCGTGGTTTGAGTCTGAGGGATTGTGGCTGGGAGTGGCCAGCTGGCTCCTGAAAATCCATGATACGCAGCATGGTGCCCAGACCCAAGGTGGCACCATTGCCAAGTCGTGCTGGTTAGACAGTACCAAGTGGCTCCTGCAATCTGACATCGAGAAGCAGGGAAACTGAGTTTTGTTTGCCAGAGAAAAGGGTTGAGGTTTTTTTTTGGGGGCCTGTGACTGGGAATTGCCGGCTGGCTCCTGAACATCCTTGATACGCAGGATGGTTCCCAGACCCAGGGTAGATCCAGTGCCAAGTCGGGCTGGTTTGAATGTGCCAAGTGGCTCCTGCAATCTGCCATCCAGAAGCCGGGCATCTGAATTTTGTTAGCCAGGGAAAAGGGCCGTATTTTGTGTTTGGCAGCCTATGGCTGGGCGTGGCCGGCTGGCTCCTGAAAATCTACGATACGCAGGATGGTTCCCAGACCCAAGGTGGCACCAGTGCCA
The DNA here is from genome assembly GCA_031885435.1 of Passerculus sandwichensis. Lineage (NCBI taxonomy): Eukaryota > Metazoa > Chordata > Aves > Passeriformes > Passerellidae > Passerculus > Passerculus sandwichensis. Next base: position 1,456,065 of record CM063166.1, on the reverse strand, counting down.
AGTTGGGCTGGTTTGATAGTACCAAGTGGCTCCTGCAATCTGCCATCCAGAAGCAGGGCAGCTGACTTTTGTTTGCCAGAGAAAAGGGCCGTGGTTTGAGTTTGAAAGCCAGTGGCTGGGAGTGGCCGGCTGGCTCCTGAAAATCTACAATACGCAGGATGATTCCAATACCCAAGGTGGCACAAGAGCCATGTCGGGCTGGTTTGATAGTACCAAGTGGCTTTTTCAATCTGCCATCCAAAAGCAGGGCATCTGAATTTTGTTTGTCAGGGAAACGGGCCGAGGTTTTTTTTTGGGTGCCTTTGGCAGGGGGCGGCCGGCTGGCTCCGGAAAATCCAGGACACACGGGAGTGTTCCCAGACTGAAGGTGGTACCAGTGCCAAGTCGGGCTGGTGTGATAGTACTAAGTGGCTCCTGCAATCTGCCATCCAGAAGCGGGGTAGCTGACTTTTGTTTGTCAGGGAAACGGGCGGAGGTTTGTTTTTGAGTGCCTGTGGCTGTGAGTGGCCGGCTGGGTCCTGAAAATCCACAATACGCCGGATGGTTCCCAGACCCAAGGTGGCACCAGCGCCAAGTCTGGCTGGTTTGACCGTGCCAAGTGGCTCCTGCAATCTGCCATCCAGCAGCAGGGCAGCTGACTTTTGTTTGCCATAGAAAAGGGCCGTGGTTTGAGTTTGAGGGCTTGTGGCTGGGAGTGGCCGGCTGGCTCCTGAAAATCCATGATACGCAGGATGGTTCCCATACCCAAGGTGGCACAAGAGCCTAGTCGGGCTGGTTTGACAGTGCCAAGTGGCTCCTGCAATCTGCCATTCAGAAGCGGGATACCTGAGTTTTGTTTTTCAGGGTAACGGACCGAGGTTTGTTTTTGGGTGCCTGTGGCTGGGAGTGGCCGCCTGGCTCCTGAAAATCCATGTTACGCAGGATGGTTCCCAGACCAAAAGTGGCACCAGTGCCAAGTCGGGCTGGTTTGATAGTACCAAGTGGCTCCTGCAATCTGCCCTCCAGAAGCAGGGCAGCTGAGTTTTTTTTGCCAGGGAAAAGGGCCGTGGTTCGTGTTTGGCAGCCTATGGCTGGGAGTGGCCGGCTGGCTCCTGATAATCCACGATACCCAGGATGCTTCCCAGACCCAAGGTGGCACCAGTGCCAAGTCGAGCGGGTTTGATAGTACCAAGTGGCTCCTGCAATCTGCCATCCAGAAGCGGGGTTGCTGAATTTTGTTGGCCAGGGAAAAGGGCCGTGGTTTGTGTTTGGCAGCCTATGGCAAGGAGTGGCCGGCTGGCTCCTGAAAATCCATGATGCGCGGGTCAGTTCCCAGACCCAAGGTGGCACCAGTGCCTAGTCGGGCTGGTTTGACAGTGCCAAGTGGCTCCTGCAATCTGCCATTCAGAAGCGGGGCATCTGAATTTTGTTAGCGAAAGAAAAAAGCCGTGGTTTGTGTTCGGCAGCCTATGGCTGGGAGTGGCCGGCTGGCTCCTGAAAATCCACGATCTGCAGGATGGTTCCCAGACCCAGGGTGGAACCAGTGCCAAATTGGGCTGGTTTGACAGTACCAAGTGGCTCCTGCAATCTGACATTTAGAAGCAGGGCAGCTGAATTTTGTTTGCCAGAGAAAAGAACCGAGGTTAGTTTTTGGGGGCCTGTGGCTGGGAGTGGCCGGCTGGCTCCTGAAAATCCACGATACGCAGGATGGTTCCCAGACCCAGGGTAGAACCAATTCTTAGTCGGGCTGGTTTGAAAGTGTCAAGTGGCTCCTGCAATCTGCCACCCAGAAGCGGGGTAGCTGACTTTTGTTTGTCAGGGAAACGGTCCGAGGTTTGTTTTTGGGTGCCTTTGGCTGGGAGCGCCCGGCTGGCTCCTGACAATCCACGATACCCAGGATGCTTCCCAGACCCAAGGTGGCACTAGTGCCAAGTCAGGCTGGTTTGACAGTGCCAAGTGGCTCCTGCAATCTGCCATCCAGAATCGGGGTTGCTGAACTTTGTTAGCCAGGGAAAAAAGCCGTGGTTTGCGTTTGGCAGCCTATGGCAGGGAGTGGCCGGCTGGCTCCTGAAAATCCATGATGCGCGGGTGAGTTCCCAGACCCAAGGTGGCAACAGTGCCTAGTCAGGCTGGTTTGACAGTGCCAAGTGGCTCCTGCAATCTGCCATCCAGAAGCGGGGCATCTGAATTTTGTTAGCTAGGGAAAAAAGCCGTGGTTTGTGTTTGGCAGCCTATGGCTGGGAGTGGCCGGATGGCTCCTGAAAATCCACGATATGCAGGGTGGTTCCCAGACCCAAGGTGGCACCAGTGCCAAGTTGGGCTGGTTTGAAAGTACCAAGTGGCTCCTGCAATCTGCCATCCTGAAGCGGTGTTGCTGAGTTTTTTTTGTCAGGGAAACGGGCCGAGGTTTGTTTTTGGCGGCCTGTGGCTTGGAGTGGCCGGCTGGCTCCTTAAAATCCATGATACGCAGGGTGGTTCCCAGATCCAAGGTGGAACCAGGGCCAAGTCCGGCTGGTTTGATAGTACCAAGTGGCCCCTGCAATCTGCCATCCAGAAGCAGGGCAGCTGAGTTTTTTTTTTGCAAGAGAAAACGGCCGTGGTTTGAGTCTGAGGGCTTGTGGCTGGGAGTGGCCAGCTGGCTCCTGAAAATCCACAATACGCAGGATGGTTCCCAGACCAAAGGTGGCACAAGTGCCAAGTCGGGCTGGTTAGATAGTACCAAGTGGCTCCTGCAATGTGACATTTAGAAGCAGGGCAGCTGAGTTTTGTTTGCCAGAGAAAAGGGCCGAGGTTTGTTTTTGGGGGCCTGAGGCTGGGAGTGGCCGGCTGGCTCCTGAAAATCCACGATACGCAGGATGGTTCCCAGACCCAGGGTAGAACCAGTGCCAAGTCGGGCTGGTTTGAAAGTGCCAAGTGGCTCCTGCAATCTGCCATCCAGAAGCGGGGTAGCTGACTTTTGTTTGTCAGGGAAACGGTCTGAGGTTTTTTTTTAGGTGCATGTGGCTTGGAGCGGCAGGCTGGCTCCTGAAAATCCAGGATACGTGGGCAAGTTCCGAGACTCAAGGTGGCACCAGTGCCAAATCGGGCTGGTTTGACAGTGCCAAGTGGCTCCTGCAATCTGCCATCCAGAAGCGGGGCATCTGAATTTTGTTTGCCAGGGAAAAGGGCCGTGGTTCGTGTTTGGCAGCCTAAGGCTGGGAGTGGCCGGCTGGCTCCTGAAAATCCACGATACCCGGGATGCTTCTCAGACCCAAGGTGGCACCAGTGACAAGTCCGGCTGGTTTGATTGCACCAAGTGGCTCCTACAATCTGCATTCCAGAAACAGGTCAGCTGAGTTTTGTTTCTCAGGGAAACGGGCCGAGGATTTTTTTGGGTGCCTGTGGCTGGGGGCGGCCGGCTGGCTCCTGAAAATCCAGGATACACGGGAATGTTCCCAGACTCAAGGTAGTACCAGTGCCAAGTCGGGCTGGTTTGACAGTTCCAAGTGGCTCCTGCAATCTGCCATCCAGAAGCAGGGAATGTGAATTTTGTTAGCCAGGGAAAAGGGCCGTGGTTTGTGTTTTGCAGACTATGGCTGGGAGTGGCCGGCTGGCTCCTGTAAATCCATGATACGCAGGATGGTTCCCAGACCCAAGGTGGCACCAGTGCCAAGTCGGGCTGGTTTGAAAGTACCAAGTGGCTCCTGCAATCTGCCATCCTGAAGCGGGGTTGCTGAATTTTGTTTGTCAGGGAAGCGGGCCGAGGTTTATTTTTGGGGGCATGTGTCTGGGAGTGGCGGGCTGGCTCCTGAAAATCCACTATGAGCAGGGTGGTTCCCAGATCCAAGGTGGAACCAGGGCCAAGTCGGGCTGGTTTGATAGTACCAAGTGGCCCCTGCAATCTGCCATCCAGAAGCAGGGCAACTGAGTTTTTTTTGCAAGAGAAAACGGCCGTGGTTTGAGTCTGAGGGCTTGTGGCTGCGAGTGACCAGCTGGCTCCTGAAAATCCACGATACGCAGGATGGTTCCCAAACCCAAGGTGGCACCAGGGCCAAGTCGGGCTGGTTTGACAGTTCCAAGTGGCTCCTGCAATCTGCCATCCAGAAGCAGGGCATCTGAATTTTGTTAGCCAGGGAAAAGTGCCGTGGTTTGTGTTTGGCAGCCTATGGCTGGGCGTGGCCGGCTGGCTCCTGAAAATCCACGATACACAGGATGGGTCCCAGACCCAAGGTGGCACCAGTGCCAAGTTGGGCTGGTTTGATAGCACCAAGTGGCTCTTGCAATCTGCCATCCAGAAGCAGGGCAGCTCACTATTGTTTGACAGAGAAAAGGGCCGTGGTTTGAGTTTGAGGGCTTGCGGCTGGGAGTGGCCGGCTGGCTCCTGAAAATCTACAATACGCAGGATGTTACCCATACCCAAGGTGGTACAAGAGCCAAGTCGGGCTGGTTTGACAGTGCCAAGTGGCTCCTGCAATCTGCCATGCAGAAGCAGGGCATCTGAATTTTGTTTTTTAGGGAAACGGGCCGAGGTGTTTTTTTTGGTGCCTGTTGCTGGAGGCGACCGGCTGGCTCCTGAAAATCCAGGATACACAGGAATGTTCTCAGACTCGAAGTGGTACCAGTGCCAAGTCAGGCTGGTTTGACAGTTCCAAGTGGCTCCTGCAATCTGCCATCCAGAAGCAGGGAATCTGAATTTTGTTAGCTAGGGAAAAGGGCCGTGGTTTGTGTTTTGCAGCCTATGTCTGGGCGTGGCCGGCTGGCTCCTGAAAATCCACGATACACAGGATGGGTCCCAGACCCAAGGTGGCACCAGTGCCAAGTTGGGCTGGTTTGATAGCACCAAGTGGCTCTTGCAATCTGCCATCCAGAAGCAGGGCAGCTATCTATTGTTTGACAGAGAAAAGGGCCGTGGTTTGAGTTTGAGGGCTTGCGGCTGGGAGTGGCCGGCTGGCTCCTGAAAATCTACAATACGCAGGATGTTACCCATACCCAAGGTGGTACAAGAGCCAAGTCGGGCTGGTTTGACAGTGCCAAGTGGCTCCTGCAATCTGCCATCCAGAAGCAGGGCATCTGAATTTTGTTTGTTAGGGAAACGGGCCGAGGTGTTTTTTTTGGTGCCTGTTGCTGGAGGCGACCGGCTGGCTCCTGAAAATCCAGGATACACAGGAATGTTCTCAGACTCGAAGTGGTACCAGTGCCAAGTCAGGCTGGTTTGACAGTTCCAAGTGGCTCCTGCAATCTGCCATCCAGAAGCAGGGAATCTGAATTTTGTTAGCTAGGGAAAAGGGCCGTGGTTTGTGTTTTGCAGCCTATGGCATGGAGTGGCCGGCTGGCTCCTGAAAATCCATGATACACAGGATGGGTCCCAGACCCAAGGCGGCACCAGTGCCAAGTTGGGCTGGTTTGATAGCACCAAGTGGCTCTTGCAATCTGCCATCCAGAAGCAGGGCAGCTCACTATTGTTTGACAGAGAAAAGGGCCGTGGTTTGAGTTTGAGGGCTTGTAGCTGGGAGTGGCCGGCTGGCTCCTGAAAATCCCAATACGCAGGATGCTTCCCAGACCCAAGGTGGCCCCCGTGCCAAGTCGGGCTGGTTTGACAGTGCCAAGTGGCTCCTGCAATCTGCCATTCAGAAGCGGGGTAGCTGAGTTTTTTTTTTCAGGAAAACGGTCCGAGGTTTGTTTTTGGGGGCCTGTGGCTGGGAGTGGCCGGCTGGCTCCTGAAAATCCATGATACGCAGGATGGTTCCCAGACCCAAGGTGGCACCAGTGCCTAGTCGGGCTGGTTTGACAGTGCCAAGTGGCTCCTGCAATCTGCCATCCAGAAGCAGGGCATCTGAATTTTGTTAGCGAGGGAAAAAAGCCGTGGTTTGTGTTTGGCAGCCTATGGCTGGGAGTGGCCGGCTGGCTCCTGAAAATCCACGATACGCAGGGTGGTTCCCAGACCCAAGGTGGCACCAGTGCCTAGTCGGGCTGGTTTGAAAGTACCATGTGGCTCCTGCAATCTGCCATCCTGAAGCGGGGTTGCTGAGTTTTGTTTGTCAGGGAAACGGGCCGAGATTTGTTTTTGGGGGCCTGTGGCTGGGAGTGGCCGGCTGGCTCCTGAAAATCCACTATACGCAGGGTGGTTCCCAGATCCAAGGTGGAACGATGGCCAAATCCGGCTGGTTTGATAGTACCAAGTAATCCCTGCAATCTGCCATCCAGAAGCAGGGCAGCTAAGTTTTTTTTGCAAGAGAAAACGGCCGTGGTTTGAGTCTGAGGGCTTGTGGCTTGGAGTGGCCGGCTGGCTCCTGAAAATCCAGGATACGTGGGCAAGTTCCAAGACTCAAGGTGGCACCAGTGCCAAGTCGGGCTGGTTTGACAGTGCCAAGTGGCTCCTGCAATCTGCCATCCAGAAGCAGGGCATCTGAATTTTGTTAGCCAGGGAAAAGGGCCGTGGTTTGTGTTTGGAAGCCTATGGCTGGGAGTGGCCGTCTGGCTCCTGAAAATCCACGATACAGAGGATGCTTCCCAGACCCAAGGTGGCACCAGTGCCAAGTTGGGCTGGTTTGATAGCACCAAGTGGCTCCTGCAATCTGCCATCCAGAAGCAGGGCAGCTCACTATTGTTTGACAGAGAAAAGGGCCGTGGTTTGAGTTTGAGGGCTTGTGGCTGGGAGTGGCTGGCTGGCTGCTGAAAATCTACAATACGCAGGATGTTTCCCATACCCAAGGTGACACAAGAGCCAAGTCGGGCTGGTTTGACAGTGCCAAGTGGTTCCTGCAATCTGCCATTCAGAAGCGGGGTAGCTGAGTTTTTTTTTGCAGGGAAACGGTCCGAGGTTTGTTTTTGGGGGCCTGTGGCTGGGAGTGGCCGGCTGGCTCCTGAAAATCCATGATACGCAGGATGGTTCCCAGACCCAAGGTGGCACCAGTGCCAAGTCGGGCTAGTTTTACAGTTCCAAGTGGCTCCTGCAATCTTCCATCCAGAAGCAGGGAATCTGAATTTCGTTAGCCAGGGAAAAGGGCCGTGGTTTGTTTTTGGCAGCCTATGGCACGGAGTGGCCGGCTGGCTCCTGAAAATCCATGATGCGCGGGTGAGTTCCCAGACCCAAGGTGGCACCAGTGCCAAGGCGGGCTGGTTTGATAGTACCAAGTGCCCCCTGCAATCTGCCATCCAGAAGCAGGGCAGCTGAGATTTGTTTGCCAGAGAAAAGGGCCGTGGTTTGAGATTGAGGGCTTGTGGCTGGGAGGGGCCGGCTGGCTCCTGAAAATCCACAATACGCAGGATGGTTCCCAGACCCAAGGTGGCACCCGTGCCAAGTCAAACTGGTTTGACAGTGCCAAGTGGCTCCTCCAATCGGCCATCCAGAAGCAGGTCAGCTGAGTTTTTTTTTGCAGGGAAACGGTCCGAGGTTTTTTTTGGAGGCCTGTGGCTGGGAGTGGCCGGCTGGCTCCTGAAAATCCAAGATACGCAGGATGGTTCCCAGATTCAAGGTGGCACCAGTGCCAAATCGGGCTAGTTTGACAGTTACAAGTGGCTCCTGCAATCTGCCATCCAGAAGCAAGGTTGCTGAATTTTGTTAGCCAGGGAAAAGGGCCGTGGTTTGTGTTTGGCAGCCTATGGCTGGGAGTGGCCGGCTGGCTCCTGAAAATCCACGATACGCAGGGTGGTTCCCAGACCCAAGGTGGCACCAGTGCCTAGTCGGGCTGGTTTGAAAGTACCATGTGGCTCCTGCAATCTGCCATCCAGAAGCGGGGCATCTGAATTTTGTTCGCGAGGGAAAAAAGCCGTGGTTTGTGTTTGGCAGCCTATGGCTGGGATTGGCCGGCTGGCTCCTGAAAATCCACGATACGCAGGGTGGTTCCCAGATCCAAGGTGGAACGATGGCCAAATCCGGCTGGTTTGATAGTACCAAGTGGTCCCTGCAATCTGCCATCCAGAAGCAGGGCAGCTGAGTTTTTTTTGCAAGAGAAAACGGCCGTGGTTTGAGTCTGAGGCCTTGTAGCTTGGAGTGGCCAGCTGGCTCCTGAAAATTCACAATATGCAGGATGGTTCCCAGACCCAAGGTGGCACCAGTGCCAAGTCGGGCTGGTTAGATAGTACCAAGTGGCTCCTGCAATCTGACATTTAGAAGCAGGGCAGCTGAGTTTTGTTTGCCAGAGAAAAAGGGCCGACGTTTGTTTTTGGGGGCCTGTGGCTGGGAGTGGCCGGCTGGCTCCTGAAAATCCAGGATACGTGGGCAAGTTCCAAGACTCAAGGTGGCACCAGTTCCAAGTCGGGCTGGTTTGACAGTGCCAAGTGTCTTCGGCAATCTGCCATCCAGAAGCGGGGCATCTGAATTTTGTTAGCTATGGAAAAGGGCCGTGGTTTGTGTTTGGGGCCTGTTGCTGCGAGTGGCCGGCTGGCTCCTGAAAATCCACGATACGCAGGATGGTTCCCAAACCCAAGGTGGCACCAGTGCCAAGTCGGCCTGGTTTGAAAGTGCCAAGTGGCTCCTGCAATCTGCCGTCCAGAAGCAGGGCATCTGAATTTTGTTAGCCAGGGAAAAGGGCCGTGGTTTGTGTTTGAGGGCTTGTGGCTGGGAGGGGCCGGCTGGCTCCTGAAAATCCACAATACGCAGGATGGTTCCCAGACCCAAGGTGGCACCCGTGCCAAGTCAAACTGGTTTGACAGTGCCAAGTTGCTCCTACAATCTGCCATTCACAAGAGGGGTAGCTGAGTTTTTTTTTGCAGGGAAACGGTCCGAGGTTTTTTTTGGGGGGCTGTGGCTGGGAATATCCGGCTGGCTCCTGAAAATTCACAATACGCCGGATGGTTCCAAGACCCAAAGTGGCACGAGTGGCAAGTCGGGCTGGTTTGACAGTGCCAAGTGGCTCCTGCAATCTGCCATCCAGAAGCGGGGCATCTGAATTTTGTTATCCAGGGAAAAGGGCTGTGGTTCGTGTTTGGCAGCCTATGGCAGGGAGTGGCCGGCTGGCTCCTGAAAATCCATGATGCGCAAGTGAGTTCCCAGACCCAAGGTGGCACCAGTGCCTAGTCGGGCTGGTTTGACAGTGCCAAGTGGCTCCTGATATCTGCCATCCAGAAGCGGGGCATCTGAATTATGTTAGCGAGGGCAAAAAACCATGGTTTGTGTTTGGCAGCCTATGGCTGGGAGTGGCCGGCTGGCTCCTGAAAATCCACTATACGCAGGGTGGTTCCCAGATCCAAGGTGGAACCAAGGCCAAGTCGGGCTGGTTTGATAGTACCAAGTGGCCCCTGCAATCTGCCATCCAGAAGCAAGGTTGCTGAATTTTGTTAGCCAGGGAAAAGGGCCGTGGTTTGTGTTTGGCAGCCTATGGCTGGGAGTGGCCGGCTGGCTCCTGAAAATCCACGATACGCAGGGTGGTTCCCAGACCCAAGGTGGCACCAGTGCCTAGTCGGGCTGGTTTGAAAGTACCATGTGGCTCCTGCAATCTGCCATCCAGAAGCGGGGCATCTGAATTTTGTTCGCGAGGGAAAAAAGCCGTGGTTTGTGTTTGGCAGCCTATGGCTGGGATTGGCCGGCTGGCTCCTGAAAATCCACGATACGCAGGGTGGTTCCCAGATCCAAGGTGGAACGATGGCCAAATCCGGCTGGTTTGATAGTACCAAGTGGTCCCTGCAATCTGCCATCCAGAAGCAGGGCAGCTGAGTTTTTTTTGCAAGAGAAAACGGCCGTGGTTTGAGTCTGAGGCCTTGTAGCTTGGAGTGGCCAGCTGGCTCCTGAAAATTCACAATATGCAGGATGGTTCCCAGACCCAAGGTGGCACCAGTGCCAAGTCGGGCTGGTTAGATAGTACCAAGTGGCTCCTGCAATCTGACATTTAGAAGCAGGGCAGCTGAGTTTTGTTTGCCAGAGAAAAAGGGCCGACGTTTGTTTTTGGGGGCCTGTGGCTGGGAGTGGCCGGCTGGCTCCTGAAAATCCAGGATACGTGGGCAAGTTCCAAGACTCAAGGTGGCACCAGTTCCAAGTCGGGCTGGTTTGACAGTGCCAAGTGTCTTCGGCAATCTGCCATCCAGAAGCGGGGCATCTGAATTTTGTTAGCTATGGAAAAGGGCCGTGGTTTGTGTTTGGGGCCTGTTGCTGCGAGTGGCCGGCTGGCTCCTGAAAATCCACGATACGCAGGATGGTTCCCAAACCCAAGGTGGCACCAGTGCCAAGTCGGCCTGGTTTGAAAGTGCCAAGTGGCTCCTGCAATCTGCCATCCAGAAGCAGGGCATCTGAATTTTGTTAGCCAGGGAAAAGGGCCGTGGTTTGTGTTTGAGGGCTTGTGGCTGGGAGGGGCCGGCTGGCTCCTGAAAATCCACAATACGCAGGATGGTTCCCAGACCCAAGGTGGCACCCGTGCCAAGTCAAACTGGTTTGACAGTGCCAAGTTGCTCCTACAATCTGCCATTCACAAGAGGGGTAGCTGAGTTTTTTTTTGCAGGGAAACGGTCCGAGGTTTTTTTTGGGGGGCTGTGGCTGGGAATATCCGGCTGGCTCCTGAAAATTCACAATACGCCGGATGGTTCCAAGACCCAAAGTGGCACGAGTGGCAAGTCGGGCTGGTTTGACAGTGCCAAGTGGCTCCTGCAATCTGCCATCCAGAAGCGGGGCATCTGAATTTTGTTATCCAGGGAAAAGGGCTGTGGTTCGTGTTTGGCAGCCTATGGCAGGGAGTGGCCGGCTGGCTCCTGAAAATCCATGATGCGCAAGTGAGTTCCCAGACCCAAGGTGGCACCAGTGCCTAGTCGGGCTGGTTTGACAGTGCCAAGTGGCTCCTGATATCTGCCATCCAGAAGCGGGGCATCTGAATTATGTTAGCGAGGGCAAAAAACCATGGTTTGTGTTTGGCAGCCTATGGCTGGGAGTGGCCGGCTGGCTCCTGAAAATCCACTATACGCAGGGTGGTTCCCAGATCCAAGGTGGAACCAAGGCCAAGTCGGGCTGGTTTGATAGTACCAAGTGGCCCCTGCAATCTGCCATCCAGAAGCAGGGCAACTGAGTTTTTTTTGCAAGAGAAAACGGCCGTGGTTTGAGTCTGAGGGCTTGTGGCTGCGAGTGGCCAGCTGGCTCCTGAAAATCCACGATACGCCGGATGGTTCCCAAACCCAAGGTGGCACCAGGGCCAAGTCGGGCTGGTTTGACAGTTCCAAGTGGCTCCTGCAATCTGCCATCCAGAAGCAGGGCATCTGAATTTTGTTAGCCAGGGAAAAGTGCCGTGGTTTGTGTTTGTCAGCCTATGGCTGGGCGTGGCCGGCTGGCTCCTGAAAATCCACGATACACAGGATGGGTCCCAGACCCAAGGTGGCACCAGTGCCAAGTTGGGCTGGTTTGATAGCACCAAGTGGCTCTTGCAATCTGCCATCCAGAAGCAGGGCAGCTCACTATTGTTTGACAGAGAAAAGGGCCGTGGTTTGAGTTTGAGGGCTTGCGGCTGGGAGTGGCCGGCTGGCTCCTGAAAATCTAAAATACGCAGGATGTTACCCATACCCAAGGTGGTACAAGAGCCAAGTCGGGCTGGTTTGACAGTGCCAAGTGGCTCCTGCAATCTGCCATCCAGAAGCAGGGCATCTGAATTTTGTTTTTTAGGGAAACGGGCCGAGGTGTTTTTTTTGGTGCCTGTTGCTGGAGGCGACCGGCTGGCTCCTGAAAATCCAGGATACACAGGAATGTTCTCAGACTCAAGGTGGTACCAGTGCCAAGTCAGGCTGGTTTGACAGTTCCAAGTGGCTCCTGCAATCTGCCATCCAGAAGCAGGGAATCTGAATTTTGTTAGCTAGGGAAAAGGGCCGTGGTTTGTGTTTTGCAGCCTATGGCTGGGAGTGGCCGGCTGGCTCCTGAAAATCCATGATACACAGGATGGGTCCCAGACCCAAGGTGGCACCAGTGCCAAGTTGGGCTGGTTTGATAGCACCAAGTGGCTCTTGAAATCTGCCATCCAGAAGCAGGGCAGCTCACTATTGTTTGACAGAGAAAAGGGCCGTGGTTTGAGTTTGAGGGCTTGTAGCTGGGAGTGGCCGGCTGGCTCCTGAAAATCCCAATACGCAGGATGCTTCCCAGACCCAAGGTTGCACCCGTGCCAAGTCGGGCTGGTTTGACAGTGCCAAGTGGCTCCTGCAATCTGCCATTCAGAAGCGGGGTAGCTGAGTTTTTTTTTGCAGGGAAACGGTCCGAGGTTTGTTTTTGGGGGCCTGTGGCTGGGAGTGGCCGGCTGGCTCCTGAAAATCCATGATACGCAGGATGGTTCCCAGACCCAAGGTGGCACCAGTGCCTAGTCGGGCTGGTTTGACAGTGCCAAGTGGCTCCTGCAATCTGCCATCCAGAAGCAGGGCATCTGAATTTTGTTAGCGAGGGAAAAAAGCCGTGGTTTGTGTTTGGCAGCCTATGGCTGGGAGTGGCCGGCTGGCTCCTGAAAATCCACGATACGCAGGGTGGTTCCCAGACCCAAGGTGGCACCAGTGCCTAGTCGGGCTGGTTTGAAAGTACCATGTGGCTCCTGCAATCTGCCATCCTGAAGCGGGGTTGCTGAGTTTTGTTTGTCAGGGAAACAGGCCGAGATTTGTTTTTGGGGGCCTGTGGCTGGGAGTGGCCGGCTGGCTCCTGAAAATGCACGATACGCAGGATGGTTCCCAGACCCAGGGCAGAACCAGTGCCAAGTCAGGCTGGTTTGAAAGTGCCAAGTGGCTCCTGCAATCTGCCGTCCAGAAACAGGGTAGCTGACTTTTGTTTGACAGGGAAACGTTCCGAGGTTTGTTTTTGGGTGCCTGTGGCTGGGAGTGGCCGGCTGGCTCCTGAAAATCCAGGATACGTGGGCAAGTTCCAAGACTCAAGGTGGCACCAGTGCCAAGTCGGGCTGGTTTGACAGTGCCAAGTGGCTCCTGCAATCTGCCATCCAGAAGCATGGCATCTGAATTTTGTTAGCAAAGGAAAAGGGCCGTGGTTTGTGTTTGGGGGCCTGTTGCTGCGAGTGGCCGGCTGGCTCCTGAAAATCCACGATACGCAGGATGGTTCCCAAACCCAAGGTGGCATCAGGGCCAAGTCGGGCTGGTTTGACAGTTCCAAGTGGCTCCTGCAATCTGCCATCCAGAAGCAGGGCATCTGAATTTTGTTAGCCAGGGAAAAGGGCCGTGGTTTGTGTTTGGCAGCCTATGGCTGGGAGTGGCCGTCTGGCTCCTGAAAATCCACGATACAGAGGATGCTTCCCAGACCCAAGGTGGCACCAGTGCCAAGTTGGGCTGGTTTGATAGCACCAAGTGGCTCCTGCAATCTGCCATCCAGAAGCAGGGCAGCTCACTATTGTTTGACAGAGAAAAGGGCCGTGGTTTGAGTTTGAGGGCTTGTGGCTGGGAGTGGCTGGCTGGCTCCTGAAAATCTACAATACGCAGGATGTTTCCCATACCCAAGGTGACACAAGAGCCAAGTCGGGCTGGTTTGACAGTGCCAAGTGGTTCCTGCAATCTGCCATTCAGAAGCGGGGTAGCTGAGTTTTTTTTTGCAGGGAAACGGTCCGAGGTTTGTTTTTGGGGGCCTGTGGCTGGGAGTGGCCGGCTGGCTCCTGAAAATCCATGATACGCAGGATGGTTCCCAGACCCAAGGTGGCACCAGTGCCAAGTCGGGCTAGTTTGACAGTTCCAAGTGCCCCCTGCAATCTGCCATCCAGAAGCAGGGCAGCTGAGATTTGTTTGCCAGAGAAAAGGGCCGTGGTTTGAGATTGAGGGCTTGTGGCTGGGAGGGGCCGGCTGGCTCCTGAAAATCCACAATACGCAGGATGGTTCCAAGACCCAAGGTGGCACCCGTGCCAAGTCAAACTGGTTTGACAGTGCCAAGTGGCTCCTCCAATCTGCCATTCAGAAGCAGGTCAGCTGAGTTTTTTTTTGCAGGGAAACGGTCCGAGGTTTTTTTTGGGGGCCTGTGGCTGGGAGTGGCCGGCTGGCTCCTGAAAATCCACGATACGCAGGATGGTTCCCAAACCCAAGGTGGCACCAGTGCCAAGTCGGCCTGGTTTGAAAGTGCCAAGTGGCTCCTGCAATCTGCCATCCAGAAGCAGGGCATCTGAATTTTGTTAGCCAGGGAAAAGGGCCGTGGTTTGTGTTTGAGGGCTTGTGGCTGGGAGGGGCCGGCTGGCTCCTGAAAATCCACAATACGCAGGATGGTTCCCAGACCCAAGGTGGCACCCGTGCCAAGTCAAACTGGTTTGACAGTGCCAAGTTGCTCCTACAATCTGCCATTCACAAGAGGGGTAGCTGAGTTTTTTTTTGCAGGGAAACGGTCCGAGGTTTTTTTTGGGGGGCTGTGGCTGGGAATATCCGGCTGGCTCCTGAAAATTCACAATACGCCGGATGGTTCCAAGACCCAAAGTGGCACGAGTGGCAAGTCGGGCTGGTTTGACAGTGCCAAGTGGCTCCTGCAATCTGCCATCCAGAAGCGGGGCATCTGAATTTTGTTATCCAGGGAAAAGGGCTGTGGTTCGTGTTTGGCAGCCTATGGCAGGGAGTGGCCGGCTGGCTCCTGAAAATCCATGATGCGCAAGTGAGTTCCCAGACCCAAGGTGGCACCAGTGCCTAGTCGGGCTGGTTTGACAGTGCCAAGTGGCTCCTGATATCTGCCATCCAGAAGCGGGGCATCTGAATTATGTTAGCGAGGGCAAAAAACCATGGTTTGTGTTTGGCAGCCTATGGCTGGGAGTGGCCGGCTGGCTCCTGAAAATCCACGATACACAGGATGGGTCCCAGACCCAAGGTGGCACCAGTGCCAAGTTGGGCTGGTTTGATAGCACCAAGTGGCTCTTGCAATCTGCCATCCAGAAGCAGGGCAGCTCACTATTTTTTGACAGAGAAAAGGGCCGTGGTTTGAGTTTGAGGGCTTGCGGCTGGGAGTGGCCGGCTGGCTCCTGAAAATCTAAAATACGCAGGATGTTACCCATACCCAAGGTGGTACAAGAGCCAAGTCGGGCTGGTTTGACAGTGCCAAGTGGCTCCTGCAATCTGCCATCCAGAAGCAGGGCATCTGAATTTTGTTTGTTAGGGAAACGGGCCGAGGTGTTTTTTTTGGTGCCTGTTGCTGGAGGCGACCGGCTGGCTCCTGAAAATCCAGGATACACAGGAATGTTCTCAGACTCAAGGTGGTACCAGTGCCAAGTCAGGCTGGTTTGACAGTTCCAAGTGGCTCCTGCAATCTGCCATCCAGAAGCAGGGAATCTGAATTTTGTTAGCTAGGGAAAAGGGCCGTGGTTTGTGTTTTGCAGCCTATGGCTGGGAGTGGCCGGCTGGCTCCTGATAATCCATGATACACAGGATGGGTCCCAGACCCAAGGTGGCACCAGTGCCAAGTTGGGCTGGTTTGATAGCACCAAGTGGCTCTTGCAATCTGCCATCCAGAAGCAGGGCAGCTCACTATTGTTTGACAGAGAAAAGGGCCGTGGTTTGAGTTTGAGGGCTTGTAGCTGGGAGTGGCCGGCTGGCTCCTGAAAATCCCAATACGCAGGATGCTTCCCAGACCCAAGGTGGCACCCGTGCCAAGTCGGGCTGGTTTGACAGTGCCAAGTGGCTCCTGCAATCTGCCATTCAGAAGCGGGGTAGCTGAGTTTTTTTTTGCAGGGAAACGGTCCGAGGTTTGTTTTTGGGGGCCTGTGGCTGGGAGTGGCCAGCTGGCTCCTGAAAATCCATGATACGCAGGATGGTTCCCAGACCCAAGGTGGCACCAGTGCCTAGTCGGGCTGGTTTGACAGTGCCAAGTGGCTCCTGCAATCTGCCATCCAGAAGCAGGGCATCTGAATTTTGTTAGCGAGGGAAAAAAGCCGTGGTTTGTGTTTGGCAGCCTATGGCTGGGAGTGGCCGGCTGGCTCCTGAAAATCCATGATACACAGGATGGGTCCCAGACCCAAGGTGGCACCAGTGCTACGTCGGGCTGGTTTGAAAGTACCATGTGGCTCCTGCAATCTGCCATCCTGAAGCGGGGTTGCTGAGTTTTGTTTGTCAGGGAAACAGGCCGAGATTTGTTTTTGGGGGCCTGTGGCTGGGAGTGGCCGGCTGGCTCCTGAAAATCCACTATACGCAGGGTAATTCCCAGATCCAAGGTGGAACGATGGCCAAATCCGCCTGGTTTGATAGTACCAAGTGGCTCCAGCAATCTGCCATCCAGAAGCAGGGCAGCTGAGTTTTGTTTGCCAGAGAAAAGGGCCGAGGTTTGTTTTTGGGGGCCTGTGGCTAAGAGTGGCCGGCTGGCTCCTGAAAATGCACGATACGCAGGATGGTTCCCAGACCCAGGGCAGAACCAGTGCCAAGTCAGGCTGGTTTGATAGTACCAAGTGCCCCCTGCAATCTGCCATCCAGAAGCAGGGCAGCTGAGATTTGTTTGCCAGAGAAAAGGGCCGTGGTTTGAGATTGAGGGCTTGTGGCTGGGAGGGGCCGGCTGGCTCCTGAAAATCCACAATACGCAGGATGGTTCCAAGACCCAAGGTGGCACCCGTGCCAAGTCAAACTGGTTTGACAGTGCCAAGTGGCTCCTCCAATCTGCCATTCAGAAGCAGGTCAGCTGAGTTTTTTTTTGCAGGGAAACGGTCCGAGGTTTTTTTTGGGGGCCTGTGGCTAGGAGTGGCCGGCTGGCTCCTGAAAATCCATGATACGCAGGATGGTTCCCAGACCCAAGGTGGCACCAGTGCGAAATCGGGCTAGTTTGACAGTTCCAAGTGGCTCCTGCAATCTGCCATCCAGAAGCAAGGTTGCTGAATTTTGTTAGCCAGGGAAAAGGGCCGTGGTTTGTGTTTGGCAGCCTATGGCAGGGAGTGGCCGGCTGGCTCCTGAAAATCCATGATGCGCGGGTGAGTTCCCAGACCCAAGGTGGCACCAGGGCCTAGTCGGGCTGGTTTGACAGTGCCAAGTGGCTCCTGCAATCTGCCATCCAGAAGAAGGGCATCTGAATTTTGTTAGCGAGGGAAAAAAGCCGTGGTTTGTGTTTGGCAGCCTATGGCTGGGAGTGGCCGGCTGGCTCCTGAAAATCCACGATACGCAGGGTGGTTCCCAGACCCAAGGTGGCACCAGTGCCTAGTCGGGCTGGTTTGAAAGTACCATGGGGCTCCTGCAATCTGCCATCCAGAAGCGGGGCATCTGAATTTTGTTCGCGAGGGAAAAAAGCCGTGGTTTGTGTTTGGCAGCCTATGGCTGGGAGTGGCCGGCTGGCTCCTGAAAATCCACGATACGCAGGGTGGTTCCCAGATCCAAGGTGAAACGATGGCCAAATCCGGCTGGTTTGATAGTACCAAGTGGTCCCTGCAATCTGCCATCCAGAAGCAGGGCAGCTGAGTTTTTTTTGCAAGAGAAAACGGCCGTGGTTTGAGTCTGAGGCCTTGTAGCTTGGAGTTGCCAGCTGGCTCCTGAAAATTCACAATATGCAGGATGGTTCCCAGACCCAAGGTGGCACCAGTGCCAAGTCGGGCTGGTTAGATAGTACCAAGTGGCTCCTGCAATCTGACATTTAGAAGCAGGGCAGCTGAGTTTTGTTTGCCAGAGAAAAAAGCCGAGGTTTGTTTTTGGGGGCCTGTGGCTGGGAGTGGCCGGCTGGCTCCTGAAAATCCAGTATACGTGGGCAAGTTCCAAGACTCAAGGTGGCACCAGTTCCAAGTCGGGCTGGTTTGACAGTGCCAAGTGTCTCCTGCAATCTGCCATCCAGAAGCGGGGCATCTGAATTTTGTTAGCTAAGGAAAAGGGCCGTGGTTTGTGTTTGGGGCCTGTTGCTGCGAGTGGCCGGCTGGCTCCTGAAAATCCACGATACGCAGGATGGTTCCCAAACCCAAGGTGGCACCAGTGCCAAGTCGGCCTGGTTTGAAAGTGCCAAGTGGCTCCTGCAATCTGCCATCCAGAAGCAGGGCATCTGAATTTTGTTAGCCAGGGAAAAGGGCCGTGGTTTGTGTTTGGCAGCCTATGGCTGGGAGTGGCCGGCTGGCTCCTGAAAATCCATGATGCGCGGGTGAGTTCCCAGACCCAAGGTGGCACCAGTGCCAAGGCGGGCTGGTTTGATAGTACCAAGTGCCCCCTGCAATCTGCCATCCAGAAGCAGGGCAGCTCACTATTGTTTGACAGAGAAAAGGGCCGTGGTTTGTGTTTGAGGGCTTGTGGCTGGGAGGGGCCGGCTGGCTCCTGAAAATCCACAATACGCAGGATGGTTCCCAGACCCAAGGTGGCACCCGTGCCACGTCAAACTGGTTTGACAGTGCCAAGTTGCTCCTACAATCTGCCATTCACAAGCGGGGTAGCTGAGTTTTTTTTTGCAGGGAAACGGTCCGAGGTTTTTTTTGGGGGGCTGTGGCTGGGAATATCCGGCTGGCTCCTGAAAATTCACAATACGCCGGATGGTTCCAAGACCCAAAGTGGCACGAGTGGCAAGTCGGGCTGGTTTGACAGTGCCAAGTGGCTCCTGCAATCAGCCATCCAGAAGCGGGGCATCTGAATTTTGTTATCCAGGGAAAAGGGCTGTGGTTCGTGTTTGGCAGCCTATGGCAGGGAGTGGCCGGCTGGCTCCTGAAAATCCACGATACGCAGGATGGTTCCCAAACCCAAGGTGGCACCAGGGCCAAGTCGGGCTGGTTTGATAGTTCCAAGTGGCTCCTGCAATCTGCCATCCAGAAGCAGGGCATCTGAATTTTGTTAGCCAGGGAAAAGGGCCGTGGTTTGTGTTTGGCAGCCTATGGCTGGGAGTGGCCGTCTGGCTCCTGAAAATCCACGATACAGAGGATGCTTCCCAGACCCAAGGTGGCACCAGTGCCAAGTTGGGCTGGTTTGATAGCACCAAGTGGCTCCTGCAATCTGCCATCCAGAAGCAGAGCAGCTCACTATTGTTTGACAGAGAAAAGGGCCGTGGTTTGAGTTTGAGGACTTGTGGCTGGGAGTGGCTGGCTGGCTCCTGAAAATATACAATACGCAGGATGTTTCCCATACCCAAGGTGACACAAGAGCCAAGTCGGGCTGGTTTGACAGTGCCAAGTGGTTCCTGCAATCTGCCATTCAGAAGCGGGGTAGCTGAGTTTTTTTTTGCAGGGAAACGGTCCGAGGTTTGTTTTTGGGGCCTGTGGCTGGGAGTGGCCGGCTGGCTCCTGAAAATCCATGATGCGCGGGTGAGTTCCCAGACCCAAGGTGGCACCAGTGCCAAGGCAAGCTGGTTTGATAGTACCAAGTGCCCCCTGCAATCTGCCATCCAGAAGCAGGGCAGCTGAGATTTGTTTGCCAGAGAAAAGGGCCGTGGTTTGAGATTGAGGGCTTGTGGCTGGGAGGGGCCGGCTGGCTCCTGAAAATCCACAATACGCAGGATGGTTCCAAGACCCAAGGTGGCACCCGTGCCAAGTCAAACTGGTTTGACAGTGCCAAGTGGCTCCTCCAATCTGCCATTCAGAAGCAGGTCAGCTGAGTTTTTTTTTGCAGGGAAACGGTCCGAGGTTTTTTTTGGGGGCCTGTGGCTGGGAGTGGCCGGCTGGCTCCTGAAAATCCATGATACGCAGGATGGTTCCCAGACCCAAGGTGGCACCAGTGCGAAATCGGGCTAGTTTGACAGTTCCAAGTGGCTCCTGCAATCTGCCATCCAGAAGCAAGGTTGCTGAATTTTGTTAGCTAGGGAAAAGGGCCGTGGTTTGTGTTTGGCAGCCTATGGCAGGGAGTGGCTGGCTGGCTCCTAAAAATCCATGATGCGCGGGTGAGTTCCCAGACCCAAGGTGGCACCAGTGCCTAGTCAGGCTGGTTTGACAGTGCCAAGTGGCTCCTGCAATCTGCCATCCAGAAGAAGAGCATCTGAATTTTGTTAGCGAGGGAAAAAAGCCGTGGTTTGTGTTTGGCAGCCTATGGCTGGGAGTGGCCGGCTGGCTCCTGAAAATCCACGATACGCAGGGTGGTTCCCAGACCCAAGGTGGCACCAGTGCCTAGTCGGGCTGGTTTGAAAGTACCATGTGGCTCCTGCAATCTGCCATCCAGAAGCGGGGCATCTGAATTTTGTTCGCGAGGGAAAAAAGCCGTGGTTTGTGTTTGGCAGCCTATGGCTGGGAGTGGCCGGCTGGCTCCTGAAAATCCACGATACGCAGGGTGGTTCCCAGATCCAAGGTGGAACGATGGCCAAATCCGGCTGGTTTGATAGTACCAAGTGGTCCCTGCAATCTGCCATCCAGAAGCAGGGCAGCTGAGTTTTTTTTGCAAGAGAAAACGGCCGTGGTTTGAGTCTGAGGCCTTGTAGCTTGGAGTGGCCAGCTGGCTCCTGAAAATTCACAATATGCAGGATGGTTCCCAGACCCAAGGTGGCACCAGTGCCAAGTCGGGCTGGTTAGATAGTACCAAGTGGCTCCTGCAATCTGACATTTAGAAGCAGGGCAGCTGAGTTTTGTTTGCCAGAGAAAAAAGCCGAGGTTTGTTTTTGGGGGCCTGTGGCTGGGAGTGGCCGGCTGGCTCCTGAAAATCCACAATACGCAGGATGTTTCCCAGACAGAAGGTGTCACCAGTGCTAAGTCGGGCTGGTTTGACACTGCCAGGTCGCTCCTGCCATCTGCCATCCAGAAGCGGGGCATCTGAATTTTGTTAGCTAAGGAAAAGGGCCGTGGTTTGTGTTTGGGGTCTGTTGCTGCGAGTGGCCGGCTGGCTCCTGAAAATCCACGATACGCAGGATGGTTCCCAAACCCAAGGTGGCACCAGTGCCAAGTCGGCCTGGTTTGAAAGTGCCAAGTGGCTCCTGCAATCTGCCATCCAGAAGCAGGGCATCTGAATTTTGTTAGCCAGGGAAAAGGGCCGTGGTTTGTGTTTGGCAGCCTATGGCTGGGAGTGGCCGGCTGGCTCCTGAAAATCCATGATGCGCGGGTGAGTTCCCAGACCCAAGGTGGCACCAGTGCCAAGGCGGGCTGGTTTGATAGTACCAAGTGCCCCCTGCAATCTGCCATCCAGAAGCAGGGCAGCTCACTATTGTTTGACAGAGAAAAGGGCCGTGGTTTGTGTTTGAGGGCTTGTGGCTGAGAGGGGCCGGCTGGCTCCTGAAAATCCACAATACGCAGGATGGTTCCCAGACCCAAGGTGGCACCCGTGCCACGTCAAACTGGTTTGACAGTGCCAAGTTGCTCCTACAATCTGCCATTCACAAGCGGGGTAGCTGAGTTTTTTTTTGCAGGGAAACGGTCCGAGGTTTTATTTGGGGGGCTGTGGCTGGGAATATCCGGCTGGCTCCTGAAAATTCACAATACGCCGGATGGTTCCAAGACCCAAAGTGGCACGAGTGGCAAGTCGGGCTGGTTTGACAGTGCCAAGTGGCTCCTGCAATCTGCCATCCAGAAGCGGGGCATCTGAATTTTGTTATCCAGGGAAAAGGGCTGTGGTTCGTTTTTGGCAGCCTATGGCAGGGAGTGGCCGGCTGGCTCCTGAAAATCCATGATGCGCAAGTGAGTTCCCAGACCCAAGGTGGCACCAGTGCCTTGTCGGGCTGGTTTGACAGTGCCAAGTGGCTTCTGATATCTGCCATCCAGAAGCGGGGCATCTGAATTATGTTAGCGAGGGAAAAAAACCATGGTTTTTGTTTGGCAGCCTATGGCTGGGAGTGGCCGGCTGGCTCCTGAAAATCCACTATACGCAGGGTGGTTCCCAGATCCAAGGTGGAACCAGGGCCAAGTCGGGCTGGTTTGATAGTACCAAGTGGCCCCTGCAATCTGCCATCACGAAGCAGGGCCGCTGAGTTTTTTTTGCAAGAGAAAACGACCGTGGTTTGAGTCTGAGGGCTTGTGGCTGGGAGTGGCCAGCTGTCTCCTGAAAATCCACAATACGCAGGATGGTTCCCAGACCCAAAGTGGCACCAGTGCCAAGTCGGGCTGGTTAGATAGTACCAAGTGGCTCCTGCAATCTGACATTTAGAAGCAGGGCAGCTGAGTTTTGTTTGCCAGAGAAAAGGGCCGAGGTTTGTTTTTGGGGGCATGTGGCTGGGAGTGGCCGGCTGGCTCCTGAAAATGCATGATACGCAGGATGGTTCTCAGACCCAGGGTAGAACCAGTGCCAAGTCAGGCTGGTTTGAAAGTGCCATGTGGCTTCTGCAATCTGCCATCCAGAAGCGGGGTAGCTGAGTTTTGTTTGTCAGGGAAACAGTCCGAGGTTTGTTTTTGGGTGGCTGTGGCTGGGAGCGGCCGGCTGGCTCCTGAAAATCCAGGATACGCGGGCAAGTTCCCAGACTCAAGGTGGCACAAGTGCCAAGTCGGGCTGGTTTGACAGTGCCAACTGGCTCCTGCAATCTGCCATCCAGAAGAGGGGTTGCTGAATTTTCTTACCCAGGGAAAAGGGCCGTGGTTTGTGTTTGAGGGCCTGTGGCTGCGAGTGGCCAGCTGGCTCCTGAAAATCCACGATACGCAGGATGGTTCCCAAACCCCAGGTGGCACCAGGGCCAAGTCGGGCTGGTTTGACAGTTCCAAGTGGCTCCAGCAATCTGCCATCCAGAAGCAGGGCATCTGAATTTTGTTAGCCAGGGAAGAGGGCCGTGGTTGGTTTTTGGCAGCTTATGACTGGGCGTGGCCGGCTGGCTCCTGAAAATCTACGATACACAGGATGGGTCCCAGACCCAAGGTGGCACCAGTGCCAAGTTGGGCTCGTTTGATAGCACCAAGTGGCTCTTGCAATCTGCCATCCAGAAGCAGGGCAGCTCACTATTGTTTGACAGAGAAAAAGGCCGTGGTTTGAGTTTGAGGGCTTGCGGCTGGGAGTGGCCGGCTGGCTCCTGAAAATCTACAATACACAGGATGTTTCCCATACCCAAGGTGGCACAAGTGCCAAGTCGGGCTGGTTTGATAGTACCAAGTGGCTCCTGCAATCTGCCATCCAGAAGCGGGGCAGCTGAATTTTTTTTGTCAGGGAAACGGGCCGAGGTTTATTTTTGGGGGCCTGTGGCTTGGAGTGGCCGGCTGGCTCCTGAAAATCCATGATACGCAGGATGGTTCCCAGACCCAAGGTGGCACCAGTGCCAAGTCTGGCTGGTTTGATAGTACCAAGTGGCCCCTGCAATCTGCCATCCAGAAGCGCGGCAGCAGAGTTTTTTTTTCAAGAGAAAAGGGCCGTGGTTTGAGTTTGAGGGCTTGTGGCTGGGAGGGGCCGGCTGGCTCCTGAAAATCCACAATACCCAGGATGGTTCCCAGACCCAAGGTGGCACCCGTGCCAAGTCGGGCTGGTTTTACAGTGCCAAGTGCCTCCTGCAATCTGCCATCCAGAAGCAGGGAATCTGAATTTTGTTAGCCAGGGAAAAGGGCCGTGGTTTTTTTTGGCAGCCTATGGCACGGAGTGGCCGGCTGGCTCCTGAAAATCCATGATGCGCGGGTGAGTTCCCAGACCCAAGGTGGCACCAGTGCCTTGTCGGGCTGGTTTGACAGTGCCAAGTGGCTCCTGCAATCTGCCATCCAGAAGCGGGGCATCTGAATTTTGTTAGCGAGGGAAACAGGCCGAGATTTGTTTTTGGGGGCCTGTGGCTGGGAGTGGCCGGCTGGCTCCTGAAAATCCGCTATACGCAGGGTGGTTCCCAGATCCAAGGTGGAACAATGGCCAAATCCGGCTGGTTTGACAGTACCAAGTGGCCACTGCAATCTGCCATCCAGAAGCAGGGCAGCTGAGATTTTTTTTGCCAGAGAAAAGGGCCGTGGTTTGAGTCTGAGGGCTTGTGGCTGGGAGTGGCCAGCTGTCTCCTGAAAATCCACAATACGCAGGATGGTTCCCAGACCCAAGGTGGCACCACTGCCAAGTCGGACTGGTTTGACAGTGCCAAGTTGCTCCTGCAATCTGCCATTCACAAGCGGGGTAGCTGAGTTTTTTTTTGCAGGGAAACGGTCCGAGGTTTTTTTTGGGGGGCCTGTGGCTGGGAGTGGCCGGCTGGCTCCTGAAAATCCACAATACGCCGAATGGTTCCCAGACCCAAGGTGGCACGAGTGGCAAGTCGAGCTAGTTTGATAGTACCAAGTGGCTCCTGCAATCTGCAATCCAGAAGCGGGGCATCTGACTTTTTTTATCCAGGGAAAAGGGCCGTGGTTTGTGTTTGGCAGCCTATGGCAGGGAGTGGCGGGCCGGCTCCTGAAAATCCATGATGCGCGGGTGAGTTCCCAGACCCAAGGTGGCACCAGTGCCTAGTCGGGCTGGTTTGACAGTGCCAAGTGGCTCCTGCAATCTGCCATCCAGAAGCGGGGCATCTGAATTTTGTTCGCGAGGGAAAAAAGCCGTGGTTTGTGTTTGGCAGCCTATGGCTGGGAGGGGCCGGCTGGCTCCTGAAAATCAACAATACGCAGGATGGTTCCCAGACCCAAGGTGGCACCCGTGCCAAGTCGGGCTGGTTTGACAGTGCCAAGTGGCTCCTGCAATCTGCCATTCAGAAGCGGGGTAGCTGAGTTTTTTTTTGCAGGGAAACGGTCCGAGGTTTGTTTTTGGGGGCCTGTGGCTGGGAGTGGCCGGCTGGCTCCTGAAAATCCATGATACGCAGGATGGTTCCCAGACCCAAGGTAGAACCAGCGCCAAGTCGGGCTGGTTTGATAGTACCAAGTGGCCCCTGCAATCTGCCATCCAGAAGCAGGGCAGCTGAGTTTTTTTTGCAAGAGAAAACGGCCGTGGTTTGAGTCTGAGGGCTTGTGGCTGGGAGTGGCCAGCTGGCTCCGGAAAATCCACAATACGCAGGATGGTTCCCAGACCCAAGGTGGCACCAGTGACAAGTCGGGCTGGTTAGATAGTACCAAGTGGCTCCCGCAATCTGACATTTAGAAGCAGGGCAGCTGAGTTTTTGTTGCCAGAGAAAAGGGCCGAGGTTTGTTTTTTGGAGCCTCTGGCTGGGAGTGGCCGGCTGGCTCCTGAAAATCCACGATACGCAGGATAGTTCTCAGACCCAGGGTAGAACCAGTGCCAAGTCAGGCTGGTTTGATAGTGCCAAGTGGCTCCTGCAATCTGCCATCCTGAAGCAGGGCATCTGAATTTTGTTCGCGAGGGAAAAAATCCGTGGTTTGTGTTTGGCAGCCTATGGCTGGGAGTGGCCGGCTGGCTCCTGAAAATCCACGATACGCAGGGTGGTTCCCAGACCCAAGGTGGCACCAGTGCCAAGTCGGGCTGGTTTGAAAGTACCATGTGGCTCCTGCAATCTGCCATCCTGAAGCGGGGTTGCTGAGTTTTGTTTTTCAGGGAAACGGGCCGAGATATGTTTTTGGGGGCCTGTGGCTGGGAGTGGCCGGCTGGACCCTGAAAATCCACTATACGCAGGGTGGTTCCCAGATCCAAGGTGGAACGATGGCCAAGTCCGGCTTGTTAGATAGTACCAAGTGGCTCCTGCAATCTGACATTTAGAAGCAGGACAGCTGAGTTTTCTTTGCCAGAGAAAAGGGCCAAGGTTTGTTTTTGGGGGCCTGTGGCTGGGAGTGGCCGGCTGGCTCCTGAAAATCCACGATACGCAGGATGGTTCCCAAACCCAAGGTGGCACCAGTGCCAAGTCGGGCTGGTTTGAAAGTGCCAAGTGGCTCCTGCAATCTGCCATCCAGAAGCAGGGCATCTGAATTTTGTTAGCCAGGGAAAAGGGCCGTGGTTTGTGTTTGGCAGCCTATGGCTGGGCGTGGCCGGCTGGCTCCTGAAAATCCACGATACGCAGGATGGTTCCAAAACCCAAGGTGGCACCAGTGCCAAGTCAGGCTGGTTTGATAGCACCAAGTGGCTCCTTCAATCTGCCATCCAGAAGCAGGGCAGCTCACTATTGTTTGACAGAGAAAAGGGCCGTGGTTTGAGTTTGAGGGCTTGTGGCTGGGAGTGGCCGGCTGGCTCCTGAAAATCTACAATACGCAGGATGTTTCCCATACCCAAGGTGGCACAAGAGCCATGTCGGGCTGGTTTGACAGTGCCAAGTGGCTCCTGCAATCTGCCATCCTGAAGCAGGGCATCTGAATTTTTTTTGTCAGGGAAACGCGCCGAGGTTTTTTTTTGGGTGCCTGTGGCTGGGGGCGGCCGGCTGGCTCCTGAAAATCCAGGATACACGGGAATGTCCCCAGACTCAAGGTGGTACCCGTGCCAAGTCGGGCTGGTTTGACAGTTCCAAGTGGCTCCTGCAATCTGCCATCCAGAAGCAGGGAATCTGAATTTTGTAAGCCAGGGAAAAGGGCCGTGGTTTGTGTTTTGCAGCCTATGGCTGGGAGTGGCCGGCTGACTCCTGAAAATCCATGATACGCAGGATGGTTCCCAGACCCAAGGTGGCACCAGTGCCAAGGCGGGCTGGTTTGATAGTACCAAGTGCCCCCTGCAATCTGCCATCCAGAAGCAGGGCAGCTGAGATTTGTTTGCCAGAGAAAAGGGCTGTGGTTTGAGTTTAGGGCTTGTGGCTGGGAGTGGCCGGCTGGCTCCTGAAAATCCATGATACGCATTATGGTTCCCATACCCAAGGTGGCACAAGAGCCAAGTCGGGCTGGTTTGACAGTGCCAAGTGGCTCCTGCAATCTGACATCTAGAAGCTGGGCAGCTGAGTTTTGTTTGCCCGAGAAAAAAGTTGAGGTTTGTTTTTTGGGGCCTGTGGCTGGGAGTGGCCGGCTGGCTCCTGAAAATCCATGTTACGCAGGATGGTTCCCAGACCCAAAGTGGCACCAGTGCCAAGTCGGGCTGGTTTGATAGTACCAAGTGGCTCCTGCAACCTGCCATCGAGAAGCAGGGCAGCTGAGTTTTGTTTGCCAGGGAAGAGGGCCGTGGTTCGTGTTTAGCAGCCTATGGCTGGGAGTGGCCGGCTGGCTCCTGAAAATCCACGATACGCAGGGTGTTTCCCAGACCCAAAGTGGCACCAGTGCCAAGTCGGGCTGGTTTGACTTTGCCAAGTGGCTCCTGCAATCTGCCATCCAGAAGCGGGGAATCTGAATTTTGTCAGCCAGAAAAAAGGGCTATGTTTTGAGTTTGGCAGCCTATGGCTGCGAGTGGCCGGCAGGCTCCTGAAAATCCACGATACGCAGGATGGTTCCCAGACCCAAGGTGGCACCAGTTCCAAATCAGGCTGGTTTGATAGTACCAAGTGGCCCCTGCAATCTGCCATCCAGAAGCAGGGCAGCTAAAATTTGTTTGCCAAGAAAAGGGCCGTGGTTTGAGTCTGAGGTCTTGTGGCTGGGAGTGGCCGGCTGGCTCCTGAAAATCCATGATACGCAGGATGGTTCCCATACCCAAGGTGGAACAAGAGCCAAGTCGGGCTGGTTTGACAGTGCCAAGTGGCTCCTGCAGTCTTCCATTCAGAAGCGGGGTACCTGAGTTTTGTTTTTCAGGGAAACGGTCCAAGGATTGTTTTTGGGGGCCTGCTGCTGGGAGTGGTTGGCTGGCTCCTGAAAATCCATGATACGCAGGATGGTTCCCAGACCCAAAGTGGCACCAGTGCCAAGTCGGGCTGGTTTGATAGTACCAAGTGGCTCCTGCAATCTGCCATCCAGAAGCAGGGCAGCTGAGTTTTTTTTGCCAGGGAAAAGGGCCGTGGTTCGTGTTTGGCAGCCTATGGCTGGGAGTGGCCGGCTGTCTCCTGAAAATCCACGATAGCCAGGATGCTTCCCAGACCCAAGGTGGCACCAGTGCCAAGTCGGGCTGGTTTGATAGTACGAAGTGGCTCCTCCAATTTGCCATCCAGAAGCGGGGCAACTGAATTTTGTTAGCCAGGGAAAAGGGCCGTGGTTTGTGTTTGGCAGCCAATGCCTGGGAGTGGCCGGCTGACTCCTGAAAATCCATGATGCGCGGGTGAGTTCCCAGACCCAAGGTGGCACCAGTGCCAAGTCAGGCTAGTTTGAAAGTGCCAAGTGGCTCCTGCAATCTGCCATCCAGAAGCGGGGTAGCTGACTTTTGTTTATCAGGGAAACGGTTTGAGGTTTGTTTTTGGGTGCTTGTGGCTGGGAGCGGCCGGCTGGCTCCTGAAAATCCAGGATACGCGGGCAAGTTCCAAGACTCAAGGTGGCACCAGTGCCAAGTCGGGCTGGTTTGACAGTGCCAAGTGGCTCCTGCAATCTGCCATCCAGAAGCAAGGTTGCTGAATTTTGTTAGCCAGGGAAAAGGGCCGTGGTTTGTGTTTGGGGACCTGTGGCTGCGAGTGGCCGGCTGGCTCCTGAAAATCCACGATACGCAGGATGGTTCCCAAACCCAAGGTGGCACCAGTTCCAAGTTGGGCTGGTTTGATAGTACCAAGTGGCCCCTGCAATCTGCCATCCAGAAGCAGAGCAGATGAGATTTGTTTGCCAAGAAAAGGGCCGTGGTTTGAGTCTGAGGTCTTGTGGCTTGGAGTGGCCAGCTGGCTCCTGAAAATCGACAATACGCAGGATGGTTCCCAGACCCAAGGTGGCACCAGTGCGAAGTCGGGCTGGTAAGATAGTACCAAGTGGCTCCTGCAATCTGACATTTAGAAGCAGGGAAGCTGAGTTTTGTTTGCCAGAGAAAAGGGCCGAGGTTTGTTTTTGGGGGCCTGTGGCTGGGAGTGGCCGGCTGGCTCCTGAAAATCCACGATACGCAGGATGGTTCCCAGACCAGGGGTAGAACCAGTGCCAGGTGAGGCTGGTTTGAAAGTGCCAAGTGGCTCCTGCAATCTGCCATCCAGAAGCGGGGCATCTGAATTTTGTAAGCCAGGGAAAAGGTCCGTGGTTCGTGTTTGGCAGCCTATGGCTGGGAGTGGCCGGCTGGCTCCTGAAAATCCACGTTACCCAGGATGCTTCCCAGACACAAGGTAGCACCAGTGCCAAGTCAGGCTGGTTTGATAGTACCAAGTGGCTCCAACAATCTGCCATCCAGAAGCGGGGTAGCTGAGTTTTGTTTGTACGGGAAACGGTCCGAGGTTTGATTTTGGGGGCCTGTGGCTGGGAGTGGCCGGCTGGATCCTGAAAATCTACAATACGCAGGATGGTTCCCCGACCCAAGTTGGCACCAGTTCCAAATCAGGCTGGTTTGATAGTACGAAGTGGCTCCTGCAATCTGCCATCCAGAAGCGGGGTAGCTGAGGTTTTTTTGCCAGAGAAAAAGGGCCGTGGTTTGAGTCTGAGGTCTTGTGCCTGGGAGTGGCCAGCTGGCTCCTGAAAATCCACAATACGCAGGATGGTTCCAAAACCCAAGGTGGCACCAGTGCCAAGTCAGGCTGATTAGATAGTACGAAGTGTCTCCTGCAATCTGACATCCAGAAGCAGGGAAGCTGAGTTTTGTTTCCCAGGGAAAAGGGCCGAGGTTTGTTTTTGGGGGCCTGCGGCTGGGAGTGGCCGGCTGGCTCCTGAAAATCCACGATCGCAGGATGGTTCCCAGACGCAAGGTGGCACCAGTGCCAAGTCGGGCTGGTTTAAAGTGCCAAGTGGCTCCTGCAATCTGCCATCCAGAAGCGGGGTAGCTGACTTTTGTTTGTCAGGGAAATGGTCCGAGGTTTGTTTTTGGGTGCCTGTGGCTGGGAGCGGCCGGGTGGCTCCTGAAAATCCAGGATACGCGGGCAAGTTCCCAGACTCAAGGTGGCACCAGTGCCAAGTCGGGCTAGTTTGACTGTGCCAAGTGGCTCCTGCAATCTGCCATCCAGAAGCGGGGCATCTGAATTTTGTTAGCCAGGGAAAAGGGCCGTGGTTTGTTTTTGGGGGCCTGTGGCTGCGAGTGGCCGGCTGGCTCCTGAAAATCCACGATATGCAGGATGGTTCCCAGACCCAAGGTGGCACCAGTTCCAAATGAGGCTGGTTTGATAGTACCAAGTGGCTCCTGCAATCTGCCATCCAGAAGCAAGGAACCTGAGTTTTGTTTTTCAGGGAAACGGGCCGAGGTTTGTTTTTTGGTGTGTGTGGCTGGGAGCGCCCGGCTGGCTTTTGAAAATCCAGGTTACACGGGAGTGTTCCCCAACTCAAGGTGGTACCAGTGCCAAGTCGGGCTGGTTTGACAGTTCTAAGTGGCTCCTGCAATCTGCCATCCAGAAGCGGGGCATCTGAATTTTGTTAGCCAGGGAAAAGGGCCGTGGTTCGTGTTTGGCAGCCTATGGCTGGGAGTGGCCGGCTGCCTCCTGAAAATCAATGATACCCAGGATGCTTCCCAGACCCAAGGTAGCACCAGTTCCAAATCAGGCTGGTTTGATAGTACCAAGTGGCTCCTGCAATCTGCCATCCAGAAGCGGGGCAGCTGAGTTTTGTTTACCTGCGAAAAGGGCCGTGGTTCGTGTTTGGCAGCCTATGGCTGGGAGTGGCCGGCTGGCTCCTGAAAATCTAGGATACGCAGGGTGGTTCCCAGACCCAAGGTGGCACCAGTGCCAAGTCGGGCTGGTTTAAAGTGCCAAGTGGCTCCTGCAATCTGCCATCCTGAAGCGGGATTGCTGAGTTTTGTTTGTCAGGGAAAGGGGCCGAGGTTTGTTTTTGGGGGCCTGTGGCTGGGAGTGGCCGGCTGGCTCCCGGAAATCCACTATACGCAGGGTGGTTCCCAGATCCAAGGTGGAACCAGGGCCAAGTCCAGCTGGTTTGATACTACCAAGTGGCCCCTGCAATCTGCCATCCAGAAGCAGGGCAGCTGAGTTTTTTTTGCAAGAGAAAACGGCCTTGGTTCGAGTCTGAGGGCTTGTGGCTGGGAGTGGCCAGCTGGCTCCTGAAAATCTACAATGCGCAGGATGGTTCCCAGACTCAAGGTGGCACCACTGACAAATCGGGCTGGTAAGATAGTACCAAGTGGCTCCTGCAATCTGCCATCCAGAAGCAAGGTGCCTGAGTTTTGTTTGCCTTAGAAAAGGGCCGAGGTTTGTTTTTGGGGGCCTGTGCCTGGGAGTGGCCAGCTGGCTCCTGAAAATCCACGATACGCAGGATGGTTCCCAGACCCAGGGTAGAACCAGTGCCAAGTCTGGCTGGTTTGAAAGTGCCAAGTGGCTCCTGCAATCTGCCATCCAGAAGCGGGGTAGCTGACTTTTGTTTGTCAGGGAAACCGTTTGAGGTTTGTTTTTGGGTGCTTGTGGCTGGGAGCGGCCGGCTGGCTCCTGAAAATCCAGGATACGCGGGCAAGTTCCCAGACTCAAGGTGGCACCAGTGCCAAGTCGGGCTGGTTTGACTGTGCCAAGTTGCTCCTGCAATCTGCCATCCAGAAGCGAGGCATCTGAATTTTGTTTGCCAGGGAAAAGGGCGGTGGTTTGTGTTTGGGGGCTTTTGGCTGCGAGTGGCCGACTGGCTCTTGAAAATCCAGGATACACAGGATGGTTCTCAGACCCAAGGTGGCAACAGTGCCAAGTCGGGCTGGTTTGATACTACCAAGTGGCTCCTGCAATCTGCCATCCAGAAGCAGGGCAGCTGACTTTTTTTAGCCAGAGAAAAGGGCCGTGGTTTGAGTTTGAGGGCTTGTGGCTGGGAGTGGCCGGCTGGCTCCTTAAAATCCAGGATACGCAGGATGGTTCCCATACCCAAGGTGGCACAAGAGCCAAGTCGGGCTGGTTTGACAGTGCCAAGTGGCTCCTGCAGTCTGCCATTCAGAAGCGGGGTACCTGAGTTTTGTTTTTCAGGGAAACGGTCCGAGGTTTTTTTTTGGGGGCCTGTGGCTGGGAGTGGCCGGCTGGCTCCTGAAAATCCATGATACGCAGGGTGGTTTTCAGACCCAAAGTGGAACCAGTGCCAAGTCGGGCTGGTTTGATAGTACCAAGTGGCTCCTGCAATCTGCCATCCAGAAGCAGGTCAGCTGAGTTTTATTCGCCAGGGAAAAAGGCCGTGGTTCGTGTTTGGCAGCCTATGGCTGGGAGTGGCCGGCTGGCGCCTGAAAATACACGATACCCAGGATGCTTCCCAGACCCAAAGTGGCACCAGTGCCAAGTCGGGCTGGTTTGATAGTACCAAGTGGCTCCTGCAAACTGCCATCCAGAAGCGGGGCAACTGAATTTTTTTAGCCAGGGTAAAGGGCCGTGGTTTGTGTTAGGCAGCCTATGGCTGCGAGTGGCCGGCTGGCTCCTGAAAATCCATGATGCGTGGGTGAGTTCCCAGACCCAAGGTGGCACCAGTGCCAAGTCGGGCTGGTTTGACAGTGCCAAGTGGCTCCTGCAATCTGCCATCCAGAAGCAAGGCATCTGAATTTTGTTAGCCAGGGAAAAGGGCCGTGGTTTGTGTTTGGCAGCCTATGGCTGCGAGTGGCCGGCTGGCTCCTGAAAATCCACGATACGCAGGGTGGTTCCCAGACCCAAGGTGGCACCAGTGCCAAGTTGGGCTGGTTTGAAAGTACCATGTGGGTCCTGCAATCTGCCATCCTGAAGCGGGGTTGCTGAGTTTTTTTTGTCAGGGAAAGGGGCCGAGGTTTGTTTTTGGGGGCCTGTAGCTGAGAGTGGCCGGCTGGCTCCTGAAAATCCACTATACGCAGGGTGGTGCCCAGATCCAAGGTGGAACCAGGGCCAAGTCCGGCTGGTTTGATAGTACCAAGTGCCCCTGCAATCTGCCATCCAGAAGCAGGGCAGCTGAGTTTTTTTTGCAAGAGAAAACGGCCTTGGTTTGAGTCTGAGGGCTTGTGTCTGGGAGTGGCCAGCTGGCTCCTGAAAATCCACAATATGCAGGATGGTTCCCAGGCCCAAGGTGGCACCACCGCCAAGTCGGGCTGCTAAGAAAGTAACAAGTGGCTCCTGCAATCTGACATTTAGAAGCAGGGCAGCTGAGTTTTTTTTGCCAAAGAAAAGGGCCGAGGTTTGTTTTTGGGGGCCTGTGGCTTGGAGTGGCCTGCTGGCTCCTGAAAATCCACGATACGCAGGATGTTTCTCAGACCCAAGGTGGCACCAGTGCCAAGTCGGGCTGGTTTGATAGCACCAAGTGACTCCTGCAATATGCCATCCAGAAGCAGGGCAGCTGAGTTTTTTTTGGCAGGGAAACGGTTTGAGGTTTGTTTTTGGGTCCCTGTGGCTGGGAGTGGCCGGCTGGCTCCTGAATATCCACACTACGCAGGATGTTTCCCAGACCCAAGGTGGCACCAGTGCCAAGTCGGGCTGGTTTGATAGCACCAAGTGGCTCCTGCAATATGCCATCCAGAAGCAGGGCAGCTGAGTTTTTTTTGGCAGGGAAACGGTCTGAGGTTTGTTTTTGGGGGCCTGTAGCTGGGAGTGTCCGGCTGGCTCCTGAAAATCCATTATACGCAGGATGGTTCCCAGACCCAAGGTGGCACCAGTGCCAATTCAGGCTGGTTTGAAAGTGCCAAGTGGCTCCTGCAATCTGCCATCAAGAAGCGGGGTAGCTGACTTTTGTTTGTCAGGGAAACGGTTTGAGGTTTGTTTTTGGGTGCCTGTGGCTGGGAGTGGCCGGCTGGCTCCTGAATATCCACACTACGCAGGATGTTTCCCAGACCCAAGGTGGCACCAGTGCCAAGTCGGGCTGGTTTGATAGCACCAAGTGGCTCCTGCAATATGCCATCCAGAAGCAGGGCAGCTGAGTTTTTTTTGGCAGGGAAACGGTCTGAGGTTTGTTTTTGGGGGCCTGTAGCTGGGAGTGGCCGGCTGCCTCCTGAAAATCCATTATACGCAGGATGGTTCCCAGACCCAAGGTGGCACCAGTGCCAAGTCAGGCTGGTTTGAAAGTGCCAAGTGGCTCCTGCAATCTGCCATCAAGAAGCGGGGTAGCTGACTTTTGTTTGTCAGGGAAACGGTTTGAGGTTTGTTTTTGGGTGCCTGTGGCTGGGAGTGGCCGGCTGGCTCCTGAATATCCACACTACACAGGATGTTTCTCAGACCCAAGGTGGCACCAGTGCCAAGTCGGGCTGGTTTGATAGCACCAAGTGGCTCCAGCAATATGCCATCCAGAAGCAGGGCAGCTGAGTTTTTTTTGGCAGGGAAACGGTTTGAGGTTTGTTTTTGGGTCCCTGTGGCTGGGAGTGGCCGGCTGGCTCCTGAATATCCACACTACGCAGGATGTTTCCCAGACCCAAGGTGGCACCAGTGCCAAGTCGGGCTGGTTTGATAGCACCAAGTGGCTCCTGCAATATGCCATCCAGAAGCAGGGCAGCTGAGTTTTTTTTGGCAGGGAAACGGTCTGAGGTTTGTTTTTGGGGGCCTGTAGCTGGGAGTGTCCGGCTGGCTCCTGAAAATCCATTATACGCAGGATGGTTCCCAGACCCAAGGTGGCACCAGTGCCAATTCAGGCTGGTTTGAAAGTGCCAAGTGGCTCCTGCAATCTGCCATCAAGAAGCGGGGTAGCTGACTTTTGTTTGTCAGGGAAACGGTTTGAGGTTTGTTTTTGGGTGCCTGTGGCTGGGAGTGGCCGGCTGGCTCCTGAATATCCACACTACGCAGGATGTTTCCCAGACCCAAGGTGGCACCAGTGCCAAGTCGGGCTGGTTTGATAGCACCAAGTGGCTCCTGCAATATGCCATCCAGAAGCAGGGCAGCTGAGTTTTTTTTGGCAGGGAAACGGTCTGAGGTTTGTTTTTGGGGGCCTGTAGCTGGGAGTGGCCGGCTAGCTCCTGAAAATCCATTATACGCAGGATGGTTCCCAGACCCAAGGTGGCACCAGTGCCAAGTCGGGCTGGTTTGATAGTACCAAGTGGCTCCTGCAATCTGCCATCCAGACGCGGGGTAGCTGAGTTTTGTTTGTCAGGGAAACGGGTCGAGGTTTGTTTTTGGGGGCCTGTGGCTGGGAGCGGCCGGCTGGCTCCTGAAAATCCAGGATACACAGGCGTGTTCCCAGATTCAAAATTGCACCCATGCCAAATCGGGCTGGTTTGACAGTGCCACGTGGCTCCTGCAATCTGCCATCCAGAAGCGGGGCATCTGAATTTTGTTAGCCAGGGAAAAGGGCCGAGGTTTGTGTTTGGCAGACTATGGCTGGGAGTGGCCGGCTGGCTCCTGAAAATCCACAATACGCAGGATGGTTCCCAGACCCAAGGTTGCGCCAGTGCCAAGTTGGGCTGGTTTGATAGCACCAAGTGGCTCCTGCAATATGCCATCCAGAAGCAGGGCAGCTGAGTTTTTTTTGCCAGAGGCAAGGGCCGTGGTTTGATTTTGAGCGCTTGTGGCTGGGAGTGGCCGGCTGGCGCCTGAAAATGCACAATACGCAGGATGGTTCCCCGACCGAAGGTGGCAACAGTGCCAAGTCAGGCTGGTTTGACAGTGCCAAGTGTCTCCTGCAATCTGCCATCCAGAAGCAGGGCAGCTGAGTTTTGTTTTCCAGAGAAAAGGGCCATGGTTTGAGTTTGAGGGCTTGTGGCTGGGAGCGGCCGGCTGGCTCCTGAAAATGTATAATGCGCGGGCGAGTTCCCAGACCCAAGGTGGCGCCGGTGCCAAGTCGGGCTGGTTTGACAGTGCCAAGTGGCTTCTGCAATCTGCCATCCAGAAGCGGAGCATCTGAATTTTGTTAGCCAGGGAAAAGGGCCGTGGTTGTGTTTGGCATCCTATGGCTGGGAGTGGCCGCCTGGCTTCTGAAAATCCACGATACGCAGGATGGTTCCCAGACCCAAGGTGGCACCAGTTCCAAGTCAGGCTGGTTTGATAGTACCAAGTGGCTCCTGCAATCTGCCATCCAGTAGCGGGGTAGCTGAGTTTTGTTTGTCAGGGAAAAGGGCCGTGGTTTGAGTTTGAGGGCTTGTGGCTGGGAGTGGCCGGCTGGCTCCTGAAAATCCAGGATACGCAGGATGGTTCCCAGACCCAAGGTGGCACCAGTGCCAAGTCGGCCTGGTTTGATAGTACCAAGTGGCTCCTGCAATCTCGCATGATCACATGAAGAAATACTTTCTGGTGCCCGTACTGGGCCATATGCTCTTTCTTCTCTTTCTCAACTTCTCCATCACCTCTCATCTTTTTCACATGCGCTTGTTTCAAGGTCCACAGGCTACTTTTCACAGAATCTTTAGGCCTGGTGCTTTAAGAATGATGAATTGAACAGAGCTGGGATCTATTTTCCAGTTTGGATAAAATGCATTCTGCACACAAATCCAAGGGGAAGGGGCTGCCCTGATGCCCAGAAAAGCTTTCACTGCTGCTAGTGTTCTACGTCAACCGCAACTTAGTCTGAAAGAAAAGCTTTTTCTCTGAGAGCATCTGAGAGCTTTGCATGAAGCACTGATATCTGACATGTGCCATTTTGAATAGGAGAGGAAAAAGAAACTGGCAAGAAGTTTTTAATTTTAGTGGTTTCAATTTTAATTTCCGTGCACTTTTTCAAAACTTGTCAGCTCAAATGCCCATCAACATCTTTTAGTCATCTGTAAGTCAGTATTCATATAAAATGTGCTTCAAATCAAAAGAATTTCAAATTTGCACTCCAAGTTTCTATGCCTAGATTTATGATTTCCTACACATATTAGATGAAAGGAAGGCCTTTTTTACTGTGGGAGTGCTGGAACACTGGAACAGGTTGCCCAGAGAAGTTGTGGGTGTCCCATCCCTGAAAGTATTCAAGGTCAGCTTGGACGTGGCTTGGAGCAGCAACAAAGGAGAAGCTTGATGGTAGAGAAACAAAGTTGGACTATAGAAGAAACTCGGATTGAAGTATAGGAGCAAGTTTTCTCTCAGCTCTTGGGGTAAATTCAAAGTTGTACAAAATGACATTTATCTGTGCTATTCACTACTGTAACAGAAAGGTTCATGAACACTGTACAGAAGATAGCAAAATTTAAAAGAGATAAGAATTACAGCATTAAATCCGTGGGATGTGTTACAACATGAGACACTCTCTAAGAGACAATCTCTGCGTTTCAGCACTTCATCATGGTAAGATTTCATGAAGTGCCAAAGAAGGCGGCAAAATATCATTCGGGACATTATTTACTGGAATTCAGCCTGGCCATTAGTAGGAAATGGGTTTGAACACATCATGTAGATATACCACACACACTTTCCCTTCACTGAAAAATTACTGTTTACAACGAATAAGCAATTGACAATCAAAATTAATGGAAAGCATCTTAAACATGTCAAGTATTTAATTGTAGATGATCTGTGATCCAAATGCCTCTTCCACCTTAGAGAGGGACAGAACAATTCTTCCATATCATGATGGTTTAAAATTGTATCAACCAATGTTTTCTGCTGAAAAGATATCATCTATTTTTTTCTATTTTTGGAAGAAAATATTCCTAGACATACAACAGGTGAGAACTAAGTAATTTTAAAGAAACAAATGAAATGAAAATATTCTGTAAATAGAATGAAATGAAAAGCTGTGTTTTAAATAGGAGCTAAATATTAAACAGAATTTTTGGACCAGGCATTTGAATTACTGCACCAGCTCTTTTGCCCATCAAGAGAGGCATTTAGCATTTCAGTCTTTTCCAAGGTGTTCATGATCGCCTATGCTGATCTCTGTGTGTGCCTAGGTGTGTGTGGAAGGGGGGGCATGTGAAGGGGAGTGTGTATGTTTGCTTTACAATTGTTGTGGCAGATTCATGCCTCAGCTCCACATTTTGTTTTAAAAAGGTCACACCGAGTGGATATGAAGTTTCCTATCAACAAGAGATCAATTCCCAAATCATCCATTTGACTCTACCTTATAAATCATGTGCTTTGTTGCATATTTTATCAAATATGCTTTCAAGCCAGATGGAGGAAGGAGGATGTGGGAATCCCTCCACCATCTTGCAACTTTTATGCAAGTAGGTTTTCAAGAAAATCATCATTTCTCTTTTAAATATGTCTGGAACAGGCATGATGGTAGTGTCAACCTGCTGGAGTTTTTGTTGCTGGAAGAAGTTGTACAAAAGGATTGGTTTTTACATTGACCAGTTACTGAATCAAGCGCAGGAATACATTGGAAATTCAACTGGGGGTTCCTTTTCCCAGCAGACTACTTCTAGAACCAGCTTGTACACTGAAGCTGACTCTTTTGCTCTCTTTTTGTTTCTTTCCTATTTTCTTGGCTTCTTTGCCACTATCTAGACAATTTTGGAACTTTTTTCCCAACTAAAATGGTTTCAGTAGTCTGATTGTGATCATACATTTTTACAAGGAATTTTTAAAATCTTTCCTCGAGTTAAGAAAGTCAAGGACTTAGGTCTTTTTCTTCCCTTTTCAATATTGCAATGAAATTGATAAATAAAGACCAACTCTTTCTTTTTGTTTTTAACCCAAGTAGATAATTCCCATCCATTCATCCATTTTGTGGACCAATAGTTGCCATTCTGATGGAAGTTGTCACTTCTTAACAATAGGCATTCTGTGACTATGTTGACAGCACTTTGGGTGAAGATCCTAACTGGTCTTAGATACACATAGGGAGAAATTTGCTCAGCCAGTGTCAGTCTTAAGCATGCGTATCAGAAGATCTTTCTAGAGCTGGGAATTTTCCCATGAAAGGGATTCAGTTAGGGAAGAGACACTTGTCCCAGAGTTTTACATTCTTCTTGAACACTGCTTAAGGAACTTAGATGCCATGTCCATTTGGATCTCTGTCTGCACAGAACTTTGTCATGCCAGTGCTTGAAATGCATCTTGAAGAGAATTCACTAGCACAGAATGAATGAGAGTGGAAGGGGTTGGTGGGGCTAACCAGGCCCAACCCCCCTGCCTAAACCAGGATACCTAGAGCCTCTTGCCCAGGATTCCATCTGGGTGTACTTTTAATGTGTTCAAAGATCCAGGCTCCACAATCTTTCTGGGCAGTCTGTGCCGTGGTTCAGTCACCCTCACAGTAAAGAATCATTTACTGATGTTCAAAGGAAATCTCCTGTATTTCAGTGTGTGCCCACTGCCTCTTGTCTTTTCACTCAGCATCACTGAAAAGACACTGGTTCCCTCCCCTTTGCACTATTGCTTCCATATGTATGTGTGCTGCCATGTAGAGATATGTCAAAAACCTCCCTGAAGCCCAGGCAGATAATATTTCCTTCATCTACCAGTCAAGTTGATCATCAGAGGAGTTTAAAGTGATGTTCAGCATGAAATTCCCCTGAAAAATCATGCTAACTACATTATTTTGTCATCTTTCATGTGCCTGGCAAGGTTTTCCAGGAAGAGCTGCTTCATCAACTTCCTGGGGATAAAAAAGAGGCTGGCTGGTTTGTACTATTCCGAGTCCTCCTAATTGCCTTTTTTGAAGATGGGTGTCATTTGCTTCCATCCAGTCTTTAGCCTCTCTTGTCATCTACATCTTAGCAAAAAGCTTTTCCACTATGTCTGGCAGGAAAAAACTGTGCCAGCACAGAAAACATCTCCCATCGTGTTCTAGACGTTGCACGGAGGGCTGCCAAGTGTTTGGCAGGAAGAAAAGAAAAGTTGTCCAAAACAGCTTCCAATCGAATGTTCATGTGATTGGAAAAGTCAAGAGAGTGCAAAGGTACTGTTATCTATCAGTTGGCAAGCTGCGCGCTCAATCCCAGTGTTGTACAGCTTCCTTCTTCATTTTGAACTCTACTTTCTCCTTTTGGAGAGAAGCTAATGAAAAAGTTTCACCGGAATCAGAGCAGGCTGTAAAACAAGAAAAGTGTCCTGAAAATAAGCCAGCCTTATCCTCTTAGTCTTGCTTGTTGTGATTGGCCAAGAATGAAATGTGTCAACTCTGTGTTTCTGGGTATCACATCAGTAACAGGTACTTCAGCTGCTGTACTTCTCTCCTAAAGTTAAGAACAGAATCCAAGGAATTGTGATTCCATGGTCTCAATTCACCCTATAGTGCCGAAAAAGGAGTGGAAGGTGCACGGGTCAATTAACTTGAATGGCCTATGTAAATCAGCGGCCACTGATTTCCTGAAGGCTTCAACAGGTTACTTGCCTATGTTTTTCTCGGAATTGTTTTAACCTTTGGTCATGTTTTTCTTGGGATTCTTTTACCCTTTCCCCATTAGTTCAGCCTTTGCTCTCAAGCCTTTGCTGATATTTCCAATATCTCGGTAGCCTGGAAAAGTGTTGTCTTGATTGATCACATCATGATTCCCTTCCAAGGGTTGTTTGCCTCAAGTCTCAGTTTGGCTGGTTTTCTGCTAGTTGATTGTCAGAGGGCAGCAGGTGTTTTGTAAGAGCAAGTACACAATCCCATAGCTTGCTTTTCTTTGGATTTGGCCTGTCTAGAAAATGGAATGACTGAACATCTCTGAGAGGCTTTTCTCTCCCCATTAGGTTTCACTGGAAGGGCAGATGCAAATCGTCTACCTAAAGTCTTGGCACAGAAGAAAGTAATGGTTTGCTGCTGCATATAGCTAGAAGCTTACAAAAGGAAGGCCTTGGGCTGAGGCCCATTACTTTGGCTAAGTAGAAAAGGACTGTGGGAAGGTGAGGCAGCTGAATTCGAGGTAGATCAACAAGTTCTAGAACCGTCGTGTGTTCACAGCGTGGTGCATGGTGGTTGGTTGAATTGTCTTTGTTATGGCTTAAAGCTATGGAACTGATAAAGGCCTGAGTGTTTCAAAAGCCTGGTTTTTGCAAGAAAGCAGCTCTCCTTTGCATCTGCCTGGGGACTCTGCATCACCACGGACCCTCACTCCCAGTTTGCCAAGGAGATGATCAGTAGGAATGTTGCAGAGCTGCTGTGTGCATCTGAATGGAATGGCAGAGAGCGAAGCGCTGGACATTTCTGGCTTTAGTACAATGCTGCTGCATTGGTGCCAGTTGAGTTGGTTTTCCATCAGTGGCCTTTCTGTCTAGAAGTACACTGCCCAGAGTATTTGATGCCATTTCCTTCCTGTTGTTTTCATACCTTCCTTCAGTTGAAAGGATGATACAACCTTTCCATTTTGAAGATCCCTGTTAGGAAACACTATGCCAGAGGAGTCATCGCTCCCTTTTCTTCTGCCTCCTTTGTCATTTTCAGAGACTCATTTCAAATTTCTGCTCATGTCAAGAAGAATACTGAGACTACTTAGCAGAGTTGACGCTCTCAGCTGCTTTCCTCTTTCCTACTGCTTCATACTGGATGTGACTTCAAGGCCTCGTTTTGTCATCTGCATTTTGCCGTGATCCAAAGCTAAATATTCCAGGCCTGTGAACACAAAAAGAACTCTTAGTCTTTTGCAAGAACTACCCCTAGGAGGATTTGTGTTCACTTTGATCTCTACAGTGTTTCAGAAAAAAGGAGATTGTACTCTCTTCTTGTGTACTCTCTTCTTGTGCTCTCATTTCCCTCTCTCTGCCTTGCATGCCCTAGTTAATCTACCGGCATGACTCATTTGGCATCATCTCATGGTGCAAATTCTGCATAGTTTCATGTCCTTACAAATGCCAGTTGCCAAGGAGCCTATCTAACCATTCAAGGGGCAAAGAATTGTAGGGCTGGCCAGTTCAGGTGCTGAAACTGTAAGTCATGCCATATCAAAGTGACAGAGCAAATCAATTGATCTAGGACTTTCAGCTGGACACCTCTGAGAATAGCAGCTTGTCAGCAATGACACAGCCATCTTCCTAGCTGTATTCCAGAAAGAGGAAAGGGACACCTTCAATGGTTAATATGTTTGGCATGTGAAAACAGCAAGAAATGTACCGCAAAATACTTGAGTCAGATCAAGTGCGTTTCTCTAGTGAGAATTTTGCACTTGTTCTTTCTTGTCTGTGCCTTTACTTTTCACAGAAGACAGGGGAGCATTTCATTATTACTGTTCTTTTGTTTTCTTTTGTTGGCCTCCCTCTTTCCACCTGCAATTAACAAATTTGCCTTTCTTTACTGGCTTCTCTTTCTTCACTTCTACAAGTTGACATGAGGTCATCCAACCTTATCATCAATGTTCTCAGACAGTGGAGAGAAGTAGAAGGTACAGCTAAATGGATAAAAGAAACCCACAAAAATAGACAGGTTTTTACAGTCTTCTGTGAGAACATTAGGACACAAGATGTCTTTGAACTGAGTAATGCTCTATTGATTTAACTTTTAGTCCACTCGTTACTATTATTACACGCGTTTGGCCTTTAGTACAGAGCCTTGGAACTAATCCAGGCCAATACTTTGGCTAATTTTGTTTTATTTCTAGTGAGGACTTGGTTTCTTAAGGAATAGTCCAGAGAAAGAGCGTCCATGGTACAGTTACGGGTCATAAATTCTGGTACAGTTTGTGCTGGTAATACGTCTAGGAAAGAAAGGTTTGACATCTTTTTTGACTTTCAAATGGAACCACGATTTGAAAAACCTAAGAGTTGCGGTTCCCCCCCCCACCCCACACCCCAAGAACTTCTCTTTGCAATATTACTCAGGGATTACACATAAAAGCCCACCCTGTAAAATATGTTGCAGATACTTTGCAATAAGTGCAGCTTAGCAGCTAGAGATGATAACGTGGGTTAAATAACATTGCTTCTGCAGTGATGGAAACTCTGTCTACGCAGACATACTCAACAAAGGTTACGATGGCTTAGCTCCTGTGCTCAAGTTAATGTGCATTTTAGAACTTCCCAAGAAGGTCAATTCAACCTCCTTCATTGCTCTCTGCTGGAGTCCCAAGAGAATTTCCGTCTGCTTTTTGTCATTTGCAGCTGTCACTGCTTAGCTCTTGAACATGAGACTCCCTCATGACTGATGAAAGTTGTCTAGTTAAGAGTGGCTGAAAGACATGGTCTTGCTCTGTTGAATCCCATGTTTCTCTTTGCTTTCTGTTTTATGCTGATTTATGCTTTTCTGTTCTCTGTTTCTCTCTGCTCGGCTGTTTTATGTCCGGAGATAGCTCAGGGATGCCACTTGCTCGGTTTCTTGTGCTGTTTAGGTGCTCTGGAAAGGCCCAGAGTGGCCTTGGGCAGCCCGCGCTTCAAAGGACGAGGAGAGACTTCTGATCTTGTTTCGGTCTCAGTGTTTATTAATTGTTTATCTATAAGATTTTCTTTCAGCCCGACAGAGGTCTGCACAGCAAGTCAGCCATGGGCACACTCTCCACAGCCCCTGGGCGG
Source organism: Passerculus sandwichensis (assembly GCA_031885435.1). Lineage (NCBI taxonomy): Eukaryota > Metazoa > Chordata > Aves > Passeriformes > Passerellidae > Passerculus > Passerculus sandwichensis. The sequence goes on along the minus strand of CM063166.1, from coordinate 1,413,428 downwards.
TCACTTATCTTTATACCCGAAGTTACGTGTACAATAGTTATAATTTTTCCCCAATACCTACTACTCTTATTAACCGGTGCACTTCTAGTAATGACCAATCCTAAAGTGCCACCATCACCACAGAAGATGGAGGTTAAGAAGAAGAAGAAGAAGGACAGGACACGCCCCAATTCCTCCATCTTACTTCTTTAGACCCCCCTGTACAGAAATCCTAAACCCTGTGTTTTATACTCTAATTAACTTATCCCTTCACCATTCACCCAGTGAAATCCTCCCAGTCCTCATATAGGTGTCATCTCCTGTGTAGGATCAAAAGTCCAGCCACCAGACACTTCTGGCAACATTCCAGGACTCCCGAGCCCCCCAAGGGTGGTCTCGGTCACTCTGCATCCTCATCCTGAGGTGCTGAGATCCCACATATCTCTAGAAGGAGATGAGAAGGTTTCTGCAGTCTTTGTCATCTCTACTGCTTGTGATTTCTAGACAAAACCAGTGGGAAGTTTTCTGAAGGCAGTCCAAAAGCTGGCAATATGGACAGCTTACAGCCGAACACTTGTTGCAGTGCAACCATGGTGACACCAGAAAGGACTTCAAAAATTTACAAGGGCAAACAAAGCAGTTGGAAGGAAAAGAACATGAACCATTATTCCATTTTTCTAATCTATCTTTCTTTTAATCATCATTTTCGTGCAGTTTCGCGTCTTGCGTTGGTATCCCTCCGAAGGAATCTGAGACAGAGTAAGCTTTTGAATGGAGTAGAAGTGAGAAACGCAGGCCAAGTTGCCTTTTTTGCCATCAAATACCAGTTACGCTTGAACTACCCTTTGCTTAAGGTGCTTAGCTTACACTAAGAATTGATTAGCACATTTGGATGTGAGCAAATTTTACTGTCATGACTGAGTAAATTTTGCTGTCACTCAGAATTTTACTGTCGTCTGAATAGCAATGTTTGTGTCAAAATAGTATTTTGTCTCCTGTATCTGCAGCAGGTAAGCCTTTTGCTGTCAGCAATGTTGCTTAACCTTTCATGTCATATCCCTCTTCACATCCATCTTCTGCTTAAGGCTTATTAATCTACTTTAGAATTGGCACGTGGAATAAGACTACTTTTCCTTTTTGAAAGCTAATGTCATTTGACCTACTTAGAGCAAATAATTCATTAATTGCAAGTCCCCAGCTAGCATCTTTTTGGCATATTCTAACCTTCTAAAGAAGTAACAAAAGCACTCTCCAATACATTACTTCTTAAGCACGCAAAATGCTTCCCTCCTTTGCAGTTGGCATCTCTAAAATGAACCGCATGTCTGCAGTATTTTAACATGCGCCATATTTAGCCAAGTCATTCATAACAAACAAAAAGCAGTCCCTTCAATTCAGAAAGAGTTTTCAATTGTTCTTGAATATACAAAACATACCCTTACCGTAGGCATTGCATGCAGATTTAATGGTCGTGAAAGCAAACCCTATGTTTCTCTTGTGATAGAAGGGTTTTCCACAGTTTTCCACAATTGTTCTTGGCACACTTTTCTACTGATATGACTGTTAGGAAACTTGAAGGTACTTCTAAGGTACTGTAGTAAGCAGAAAAGGAGGAGAGGTTGTGCCTTATTTCTGGCTTCCTTTGGTTTTCTTTGTGGTTTTCTTTGTGGTTTTCTTCCTCTTGCTCTTTTTCATGTCACCTTTCTAGATATTGTGATTTAGATTGGTAGTTTACTAAGCTGTGTTTTCTGTCGGGAATTCTTGTAAATTCCGAAAGGAACCCAGCTGGTAAATAGGCATCCTGTTATGACTTGCTAGCTGCATAGAAAATCTTCCTGCTGCTCTAAAATGCTTTGATTTGATACGCATTTTTATCACCATTCAAATGAAAAGAGAATGGTTCCTCTAGCCACTGCTTTTGTATTGGATTCACTTCAGTGTTCGCTAACGGTGCAAAAAAGTCCTGCTGGAAGAAAGGATCTGCATAGAAATTGACCAAGACACGTGCTACATGGGTCTTGGAAATGTCTGAAGTTTCTCTACCTTTCTGGCAGTCTGTCTTCACAGCAAGACTTGAGGAGGGCTTTTGCTAGCATTTCTTTGACAGAAAGCAAGAACAAAGCAAGCAAAATGGAGCAGCAAAAGAAGATAGCAGCAAAAGGCACATTATCCCCTCTGTTATTCATGCATCGATGGAATATACCATCTATGCATACTAATAAATGGGGACTCCAGACAAAGGAGCAAATGCAGATGAATTTCAGGGAAGGAAATTAGTGGAGAGCTAACTGCAGTCCCTCAACTTCACAAGAAATGGTGTCCGATAATCCCAACCAGAAAGAAATAGAACTCCATTTTCAAATGGGTTGCCACCTATGGTCCTCTCTTCTTCCTGTATGAAGGAACTGTGTTTTGAATCAATCTTCAAGATGGGATGGCTAAAGACCTTAGATGCCTCCAATTTTATTTTATTTTTTTTTTCCAGAAGCAACTGTCTCAAAACCTCTTTAAAGCTGACTTTTTCCCTTAAGATGCCATCATTTAAAAGAGCACCTTTTCATTTAACAGGGTATTTCAAACATCATTTACGAATTTAGACTAAAAGTAACACTTTTCCTAGTAGTCTTTCATTTTTTGCAGCTCAGTGCTAACACAGGCAGCAAAGAAGAGAACCGAGCACAGCTCTTTCTGGAGCATCTTGAACAAATGCCCTTGCTTATGTTCTAATCATTCACTTCACCAAAATACCTAATGATGAAGAAAAGGTTGTTTACATGGCAATGAATGGGTGTGATTTCTCAAGTAGAATTTGTATCACGTAGATGATACTTGGCAAACAGCAAATGAAAGGGTTTTCTTCAGCTCTCAGACTGATGTTACGTGTGGGTAATTAAAAGAAAAGATAACAAGAAGGATATTTTTAACATGTGAATTTAATTACACCCCTACCATGGGCATCTGAATCTTATTAAAGAAAGATAGGATCATAAACCCTTTGCTGATGGAATGTAGCCTATTCATTGGTTGAAATGAAGCAGGTAGACAGGACATATGAAATATTTTTTTGTGGATCAAACATTTATTTTCGAAAGTGATGCTGACAGATGGTGAACTCACCAACTTAGATATTGCCAGTAGACAAGGTTGCATAACTTGCTCCATCAAGTTATGCCTTGGAATGATCATCCAAGGGCATTTTCCCTGCATCTGTGAAAATGTGCCTACCTTTTTCACAATATTTTTGCAGCAGCATTGTTAGGCCTGATCAGATGGTATGTAGGGTGAATTAGCAGCAGAAGCAAGGTGACTGGCCAGGAGAATTTGCTTCAATGGATTTTGATCTCCTGGATATTTTGAAGATTTGCTTCAGCCCTGTTTGTCAAACACCACCTTTAAAGGGTGCTAAACAATTGTTCAGGCTGGCTCCTGAAATTGTTTGATATGTAGGACAGTTCCCAGACACAAGGGAGCAATACTGCCAAGTTGGGCTGGTTTGATAGTACCAAGTGGCTCCTGCAATCTGCCAGCCAGAAGTGGGGCAGGGGAGTTTTGTTTGTAAGGGAAAAGGACCGAGGTTTCTGTTTGGCGGCCAGGGGCCGAGAGTGCCTGCTGGCTCCTGAAATTCTTTGATATGCAGGATGGCTCCCAGACCCAAGGTGGCACCAGTGCCAAGTCAGGCTGGTTTGTTACTACCAAGTGCCTTGTGCGATCTGCCATCCAGAAGTGGGACAGGTGAGTTTTGTTGGCAAGGCAAGAGAGCTGTGGTTTGTGTTTGGGGGCCGGTGGCTTGGAGTGGCCAGCTGACTCCGGAAAATCCACGATACGCAGGGTGGTTCGGAGCCCTAAGTTGCCACCAGTGCCAAGTCAGGCTGCTTTGATACTACAACGAGGCTCCTGCAATCTGCCATCCAGAAGCAGAGCAGGTGAGTTTTGTTTGCCAGGGAAAAGGGCCGTGGTTTGAGTTTGTGATCATGGGAGATTGCAGGAGACACTTGGCACTATCAAACCAGCCCGACTTGGCACTGGTGCCACCTTGGGTCTGGGAACCATCCTGCGTATTGTGGATTTTCAGGAGCCAGCCGGCCACTCCCAGCCACAGGCCCCCAAACAATAACCACGGCCCTTTTCCCTGGCTAACAAAACTCACCTGCCTCGCTTCTGGATGGCAGATTGCAGGAGCCACTTGGTACTATCAAACCAGCCCGACTTGGCACTGGTACCACCTATGGTCTGGGAACCATCCTGCGTAACGTGGATTTTCAGGAGCCAGCCGGCCACTCCCAGCCACAGGCCCCCAAACACAAACCACGGCCCTTTTCCCTGGCGAACAAAACTCACCTGCTCCACTTCTGGATGGCATATTGCAGGAGCCTCGTTTTAGTATCAAAGCTGCCTGACTTGGCACTGGTGGCAACTTAGGGCTCCGAACCACCCTGCGTATTGTGGATTTTCCAAGTCAGCCTGCCACTCCAAGCCACAGGCCCCCAAACACAAACCACAGCCCTCTTGCCTTGCCAACAAAACTCACCTGTCCCACTTCTGGATGGCAGATCGCACAAGGCACTTGGTAGTAACAAACCAGCCTGACTTGGCACTGGTGCCACCTTGGGTCTGGGAGCCATCCTGCATATCAAAGAATTTCAGGAGCCAGCAGGCACTCTCGGCCCCTGGCCGCCAAACAGAAACCTCGGTCCTTTTCCCTTACAAACAAAACTCCCCTGCCCCACTTCTGGCTGGCAGATTGCAGGAGCCACTTGGTACTATCAAACCAGCCCAACTTGGCAGTATTGCTCCCTTGTGTCTGGGAACTGTCCTACATATCAAACAATTTCAGGAGCCAGCCTGAACAATTGTTTAGCACCCTTTAAAGGTGGTGTTTGACAAACAGGGCTGAAGCAAATCTTCAAAATATCCAGGAGATCAAAATCCATTGAAGCAAATTCTCCTGGCCAGTCACCTTGCTTCTGCTGCTAATTCACCCTACATACCATCTGATCAGGCCTAACAATGCTGCTGCAAAAATATTGTGAAAAAGGTAGGCACATTTTCACAGATGCAGGGAAAATGCCCTTGGATGATCATTCCAAGGCATAACTTGATGGAGCAAGTTATGCAACCTTGTCTACTGGCAATATCTAAGTTGGTGAGTTCACCATCTGTCAGCATCACTTTCGAAAATAAATGTTTGATCCACAAAAAAATATTTCATATGTCCTGTCTACCTGCTTCATTTCAACCAATGAATAGGCTACATTCCATCAGCAAAGGGTTTATGATCCTATCTTTCTTTAATAAGATTCAGATGCCCATGGTAGGGGTGTAATTAAATTCACATGTTAAAAATATCCTTCTTGTTATCTTTTCTTTTAATTACCCACACGTAACATCAGTCTGAGAGCTGAAGAAAACCCTTTCATTTGCTGTTTGCCAAGTATCATCTACGTGATACAAATTCTACTTGAGAAATCACACCCATTCATTGCCATGTAAACAACCTTTTCTTCATCATTAGGTATTTTGGTGAAGTGAATGATTAGAACATAAGCAAGGGCATTTGTTCAAGATGCTCCAGAAAGAGCTGTGCTCGGTTCTCTTCTTTGCTGCCTGTGTTAGCACTGAGCTGCAAAAAATGAAAGACTACTAGGAAAAGTGTTACTTTTAGTCTAAATTCGTAAATGATGTTTGAAATACCCTGTTAAATGAAAAGGTGCTCTTTTAAATGATGGCATCTTAAGGGAAAAAGTCAGCTTTAAAGAGGTTTTGAGACAGTTGCTTCTGGAAAAAAAAAATAAAATAAAATTGGAGGCATCTAAGGTCTTTAGCCATCCCATCTTGAAGATTGATTCAAAACACAGTTCCTTCATACAGGAAGAAGAGAGGACCATAGGTGGCAACCCATTTGAAAATGGAGTTCTATTTCTTTCTGGTTGGGATTATCGGACACCATTTCTTGTGAAGTTGAGGGACTGCAGTTAGCTCTCCACTAATTTCCTTCCCTGAAATTCATCTGCATTTGCTCCTTTGTCTGGAGTCCCCATTTATTAGTATGCATAGATGGTATATTCCATCGATGCATGAATAACAGAGGGGATAATGTGCCTTTTGCTGCTATCTTCTTTTGCTGCTCCATTTTGCTTGCTTTGTTCTTGCTTTCTGTCAAAGAAATGCTAGCAAAAGCCCTCCTCAAGTCTTGCTGTGAAGACAGACTGCCAGAAAGGTAGAGAAACTTCAGACATTTCCAAGACCCATGTAGCACGTGTCTTGGTCAATTTCTATGCAGATCCTTTCTTCCAGCAGGACTTTTTTGCACCGTTAGCGAACACTGAAGTGAATCCAATACAAAAGCAGTGGCTAGAGGAACCATTCTCTTTTCATTTGAATGGTGATAAAAATGCGTATCAAATCAAAGCATTTTAGAGCAGCAGGAAGATTTTCTATGCAGCTAGCAAGTCATAACAGGATGCCTATTTACCAGCTGGGTTCCTTTCGGAATTTACAAGAATTCCCGACAGAAAACACAGCTTAGTAAACTACCAATCTAAATCACAATATCTAGAAAGGTGACATGAAAAAGAGCAAGAGGAAGAAAACCACAAAGAAAACCACAAAGAAAACCAAAGGAAGCCAGAAATAAGGCACAACCTCTCCTCCTTTTCTGCTTACTACAGTACCTTAGAAGTACCTTCAAGTTTCCTAACAGTCATATCAGTAGAAAAGTGTGCCAAGAACAATTGTGGAAAACTGTGGAAAACCCTTCTATCACAAGAGAAACATAGGGTTTGCTTTCACGACCATTAAATCTGCATGCAATGCCTACGGTAAGGGTATGTTTTGTATATTCAAGAACAATTGAAAACTCTTTCTGAATTGAAGGGACTGCTTTTTGTTTGTTATGAATGACTTGGCTAAATATGGCGCATGTTAAAATACTGCAGACATGCGGTTCATTTTAGAGATGCCAACTGCAAAGGAGGGAAGCATTTTGCGTGCTTAAGAAGTAATGTATTGGAGAGTGCTTTTGTTACTTCTTTAGAAGGTTAGAATATGCCAAAAAGATGCTAGCTGGGGACTTGCAATTAATGAATTATTTGCTCTAAGTAGGTCAAATGACATTAGCTTTCAAAAAGGAAAAGTAGTCTTATTCCACGTGCCAATTCTAAAGTAGATTAATAAGCCTTAAGCAGAAGATGGATGTGAAGAGGGATATGACATGAAAGGTTAAGCAACACTGCTGACAGCAAAAGGCTTACCTGCTGCAGATACAGGAGACAAAATACTATTTTGACACAAACATTGCTATTCAGACGACAGTAAAATTCTGAGTGACAGCAAAATTTACTCAGTCATGACAGTAAAATTTGCTCACATCCAAATGTGCTAATCAATTCTTAGTGTAAGCTAAGCACCTTAAGCAAAGGGTAGTTCAAGCGTAACTGGTATTTGATGGCAAAAAAGGCAACTTGGCCTGCGTTTCTCACTTCTACTCCATTCAAAAGCTTACTCTGTCTCAGATTCCTTCGGAGGGATACCAACGCAAGACGCGAAACTGCACGAAAATGATGATTAAAAGAAAGATAGATTAGAAAAATGGAATAATGGTTCATGTTCTTTTCCTTCCAACTGCTTTGTTTGCCCTTGTAAATTTTTGAAGTCCTTTCTGGTGTCACCATGGTTGCACTGCAACAAGTGTTCGGCTGTAAGCTGTCCATATTGCCAGCTTTTGGACTGCCTTCAGAAAACTTCCCACTGGTTTTGTCTAGAAATCACAAGCAGTAGAGATGACAAAGACTGCAGAAACCTTCTCATCTTCTTCTAGAGCAAGACCATGTCTTTCAGCCACTCTTAACTAGACAACTTTCATCAGTCATGAGGGAGTCTCATGTTCAAGAGCTAAGCAGTGACAGCTGCAAATGACAAAAAGCAGACGGAAATTCTCTTGGGACTCCAGCAGAGAGCAATGAAGGAGGTTGAATTCACCTTCTTGGGAAGTTCTAAAATGCACATTAACTTGAGCACAGGAGCTAAGCCATCGTAACCTTTGTTGAGTATGTCTGCGTAGACAGAGTTTCCATCACTGCAGAAGCAATGTTATTTAACCCACGTTATCATCTCTAGCTGCTAAGCTGCACTTATTGCAAAGTATCTGCAACGTATTTTACAGGGTGGGCTTTTATGTGTAATCCCTGAGTAACAGTGCAAAGAGAAGTACTTGGGGTGTGGGGTGGGGGGGGAACCGCAACTCTTAGGTTTTTCAAATCGTGGTTCCATTTGAAAGTCAAAAAAGATGTCAAACCTTTCTTTCCTAGACGTATTACCAGCACAAACTGTACCAGAATTTATGACCCGTAACTGTACCATGGACGCTCTTTCTCTGGACTATTCCTTAAGAAACCAAGTCCTCACTAGAAATAAAACAAAATTAGCCAAAGTATTGGCCTGGATTAGTTCCAAGGCTCTGTACTAAAGGCCAAACGCGTGTAATAATAGTAACGAGTGGACTAAAAGTTAAATCAATAGAGCATTACTCAGTTCAAAGACATCTTGTGTCCTAATGTTCTCACAGAAGACTGTAAAAACCTGTCTATTTTTGTGGGTTTCTTTTATCCATTTAGCTGTACCTTCTACTTCTCTCCACTGTCTGAGAACATTGATGATAAGGTTGGATGACCTCATGTCAACTTGTAGAAGTGAAGAAAGAGAAGCCAGTAAAGAAAGGCAAATTTGTTAATTGCAGGTGGAAAGAGGGAGGCCAACAAAAGAAAACAAAAGAACAGTAATAATGAAATGCTCCCCTGTCTTCTGTGAAAAGTAAAGGCACAGACAAGAAAGAACAAGTGCAAAATTCTCACTAGAGAAACGCACTTGATCTGACTCAAGTATTTTGCGGTACATTTCTTGCTGTTTTCACATGCCAAACATATTAACCATTGAAGGTGTCCCTTTCCTCTTTCTGGAATACAGCTAGGAAGATGGCTGTGTCATTGCTGACAAGCTGCTATTCTCAGAGGTGTCCAGCTGAAAGTCCTAGATCAATTGATTTGCTCTGTCACTTTGATATGGCATGACTTACAGTTTCAGCACCTGAACTGGCCAGCCCTACAATTCTTTGCCCCTTGAATGGTTAGATAGGCTCCTTGGCAACTGGCATTTGTAAGGACATGAAACTATGCAGAATTTGCACCATGAGATGATGCCAAATGAGTCATGCCGGTAGATTAACTAGGGCATGCAAGGCAGAGAGAGGGAAATGAGAGCACAAGAAGAGAGTACACAAGAAGAGAGTACAATCTCCTTTTTTCTGAAACACTGTAGAGATCAAAGTGAACACAAATCCTCCTAGGGGTAGTTCTTGCAAAAGACTAAGAGTTCTTTTTGTGTTCACAGGCCTGGAATATTTAGCTTTGGATCACGGCAAAATGCAGATGACAAAACGAGGCCTTGAAGTCACATCCAGTATGAAGCAGTAGGAAAGAGGAAAGCAGCTGAGAGCGTCAACTCTGCTAAGTAGTCTCAGTATTCTTCTTGACATGAGCAGAAATTTGAAATGAGTCTCTGAAAATGACAAAGGAGGCAGAAGAAAAGGGAGCGATGACTCCTCTGGCATAGTGTTTCCTAACAGGGATCTTCAAAATGGAAAGGTTGTATCATCCTTTCAACTGAAGGAAGGTATGAAAACAACAGGAAGGAAATGGCATCAAATACTCTGGGCAGTGTACTTCTAGACAGAAAGGCCACTGATGGAAAACCAACTCAACTGGCACCAATGCAGCAGCATTGTACTAAAGCCAGAAATGTCCAGCGCTTCGCTCTCTGCCATTCCATTCAGATGCACACAGCAGCTCTGCAACATTCCTACTGATCATCTCCTTGGCAAACTGGGAGTGAGGGTCCGTGGTGATGCAGAGTCCCCAGGCAGATGCAAAGGAGAGCTGCTTTCTTGCAAAAACCAGGCTTTTGAAACACTCAGGCCTTTATCAGTTCCATAGCTTTAAGCCATAACAAAGACAATTCAACCAACCACCATGCACCACGCTGTGAACACACGACGGTTCTAGAACTTGTTGATCTACCTCGAATTCAGCTGCCTCACCTTCCCACAGTCCTTTTCTACTTAGCCAAAGTAATGGGCCTCAGCCCAAGGCCTTCCTTTTGTAAGCTTCTAGCTATATGCAGCAGCAAACCATTACTTTCTTCTGTGCCAAGACTTTAGGTAGACGATTTGCATCTGCCCTTCCAGTGAAACCTAATGGGGAGAGAAAAGCCTCTCAGAGATGTTCAGTCATTCCATTTTCTAGACAGGCCAAATCCAAAGAAAAGCAAGCTATGGGATTGTGTACTTGCTCTTACAAAACACCTGCTGCCCTCTGACAATCAACTAGCAGAAAACCAGCCAAACTGAGACTTGAGGCAAACAACCCTTGGAAGGGAATCATGATGTGATCAATCAAGACAACACTTTTCCAGGCTACCGAGATATTGGAAATATCAGCAAAGGCTTGAGAGCAAAGGCTGAACTAATGGGGAAAGGGTAAAAGAATCCCAAGAAAAACATGACCAAAGGTTAAAACAATTCCGAGAAAAACATAGGCAAGTAACCTGTTGAAGCCTTCAGGAAATCAGTGGCCGCTGATTTACATAGGCCATTCAAGTTAATTGACCCGTGCACCTTCCACTCCTTTTTCGGCACTATAGGGTGAATTGAGACCATGGAATCACAATTCCTTGGATTCTGTTCTTAACTTTAGGAGAGAAGTACAGCAGCTGAAGTACCTGTTACTGATGTGATACCCAGAAACACAGAGTTGACACATTTCATTCTTGGCCAATCACAACAAGCAAGACTAAGAGGATAAGGCTGGCTTATTTTCAGGACACTTTTCTTGTTTTACAGCCTGCTCTGATTCCGGTGAAACTTTTTCATTAGCTTCTCTCCAAAAGGAGAAAGTAGAGTTCAAAATGAAGAAGGAAGCTGTACAACACTGGGATTGAGCGCGCAGCTTGCCAACTGATAGATAACAGTACCTTTGCACTCTCTTGACTTTTCCAATCACATGAACATTCGATTGGAAGCTGTTTTGGACAACTTTTCTTTTCTTCCTGCCAAACACTTGGCAGCCCTCCGTGCAACGTCTAGAACACGATGGGAGATGTTTTCTGTGCTGGCAAATTTTTTTCTTGCCAGACATAGTGGAAAAGCTTTTTGCTAAGATGTAGATGAAAAGAGACGCTAAAGACGAAGGTAGGATGCTCTCCGGAGCTAAGCGCCGCTCCCGGGCGTCTTTCGGCAGAAGCCGTGTTAAGGAGAGCACTGTGAGCGGCACAATCGTCTTTGCGCGAAGAAGCCGCTTCTTCGCCTCCGGGAGCCGGAGAGAGCGGCACCTTCGGAAAGGTGAAGAAGGAAGCTGTACAACACTGGGATTGTGTGCGCAGCTTGCCTACTGATAGAAAACAGTACCTTTGCACTCTCCTGACTTTTCCAATCACATGAACATTCGATTGGAAGCTGTTTTTGACAACTTTTCTTTTCTTCCTGCCAGACACTTGGCAGACCTCCGTGCAACGTCTAGAACACGATGGGAGATGTTTTCTGTGCTGGCACAGTTTTTTCCTGCCAGACATAGTGGAAAAGCTTTTTGCTAAGATGTAGATGACAAGAGAGGCTAAAGACTGGATGGAAGCAAATGACACCCATCTTCAAAAAAGGCAATTAGGAGGACTCGGAATAGTAAAAACCAGCCAGCCTCTTTTTCATCCCCAGGAAGTTGATGAAGCAGCTCTTCCTGGAAAACCTTGCCAGGCACATGAAAGATGACAAAATAATGTAGTTAGCATGATTTTTCAGGGGAATTTCATGCTGAACATCACTTTAAACTCCTCTGATGAATCAACTTGACTGGTAGATGAAGGAAATATTATCTGCCTGGGCTTCAGGGAGGTTTTTGACATATCTCTACATGGCAGCACACATACATATGGAAGCAATAGTGCAAAGGGGAGGGAACCAGTGTCTTTTCAGTGATGCTGAGTGAAAAGACAAGAGGCAGTGGGCACACACTGAAATACAGGAGATTTCCTTTGAACATCAGTAAATGATTCTTTACTGTGAGGGTGACTGAACCACGGCACAGACTGCCCAGAAAGATTGTGGAGCCTGGATCTTTGAACACATTAAAAGTACACCCAGATGGAATCCTGGGCAAGAGGCTCCAGGTATCCTGGTTTAGGCAGGGGGGTTGGGCCTGGTTAGCCCCACCAACCTCTTCCACTCTCATTCATTCTGTGCTAGTGAATTCTCTTCAAGATGCATTTCAAGCACTGGCATGACAAAGTTCTGTGCAGACAGAGATCCAAATGGACATGGCATCTAAGTTCCTTAAGCAGTGTTCAAGAAGAATGTAAAACTCTGGGACAAGTGTCTCTTCCCTAACTGAATCCCTTTCATGGGAAAATTCCCAGCTCTAGAAAGATCTTCTGATACGCATGCTTAAGACTGACACTGGCTGAGCAAATTTCTCCCTATGTGTATCTAAGACCAGTTAGGATCTTCACCCAAAGTGCTGTCAACATAGTCACAGAATGCCTATTGTTAAGAAGTGACAACTTCCATCAGAATGGCAACTATTGGTCCACAAAATGGATGAATGGATGGGAATTATCTACTTGGGTTAAAAACAAAAAGAAAGAGTTGGTCTTTATTTATCAATTTCATTGCAATATTGAAAAGGGAAGAAAAAGACCTAAGTCCTTGACTTTCTTAACTCGAGGAAAGATTTTAAAAATTCCTTGTAAAAATGTATGATCACAATCAGACTACTGAAACCATTTTAGTTGGGAAAAAAGTTCCAAAATTGTCTAGATAGTGGCAAAGAAGCCAAGAAAATAGGAAAGAAACAAAAAGAGAGCAAAAGAGTCAGCTTCAGTGTACAAGCTGGTTCTAGAAGTAGTCTGCTGGGAAAAGGAACCCCCAGCTGAATTTCCAATGTATTCCTGCGCTTGATTCAGTAACTGGTCAATGTAAAAACCAATCCTTTTGTACAACTTCTTCCAGCAACAAAAACTCCAGCAGGTTGACACTACCATCATGCCTGTTCCAGACATATTTAAAAGAGAAATGATGATTTTCTTGAAAACCTACTTGCATAAAAGTTGCAAGATGGTGGAGGGATTCCCACATCCTCCTTCCTCCATCTGGCTTGAAAGCATATTTGATAAAATATGCAACAAAGCACATGATTTATAAGGTAGAGTCAAATGGATGATTTGGGAATTGATCTCTTGTTGATAGGAAACTTCATATCCACTCGGTGTGACCTTTTTAAAACAAAATGTGGAGCTGAGGCATGAATCTGCCACAACAATTGTAAAGCAAACATACACACTCCCCTTCACATGCCCCCCCTTCCACACACACCTAGGCACACACAGAGATCAGCATAGGCGATCATGAACACCTTGGAAAAGACTGAAATGCTAAATGCCTCTCTTGATGGGCAAAAGAGCTGGTGCAGTAATTCAAATGCCTGGTCCAAAAATTCTGTTTAATATTTAGCTCCTATTTAAAACACAGCTTTTCATTTCATTCTATTTACAGAATATTTTCATTTCATTTGTTTCTTTAAAATTACTTAGTTCTCACCTGTTGTATGTCTAGGAATATTTTCTTCCAAAAATAGAAAAAAATAGATGATATCTTTTCAGCAGAAAACATTGGTTGATACAATTTTAAACCATCATGATATGGAAGAATTGTTCTGTCCCTCTCTAAGGTGGAAGAGGCATTTGGATCACAGATCATCTACAATGAAATACTTGACATGTTTAAGATGCTTTCCATTAATTTTGATTGTCAATTGCTTATTCGTTGTAAACAGTAATTTTTCAGTGAAGGGAAAGTGTGTGTGGTATATCTACATGATGTGTTCAAACCCATTTCCTACTAATGGCCAGGCTGAATTCCAGTAAATAATGTCCCGAATGATATTTTGCCGCCTTCTTTGGCACTTCATGAAATCTTACCATGATGAAGTGCTGAAACGCAGAGATTGTCTCTTAGAGAGTGTCTCATGTTGTAACACATCCCACGGATTTAATGCTGTAATTCTTATCTCTTTTAAATTTTGCTATCTTCTGTACAGTGTTCATGAACCTTTCTGTTACAGTAGTGAATAGCACAGATAAATGTCATTTTGTACAACTTTGAATTTACCCCAAGAGCTGAGAGAAAACTTGCTCCTATACTTCAATCCGAGTTTCTTCTATAGTCCAACTTTGTTTCTCTACCATCAAGCTTCTCCTTTGTTGCTGCTCCAAGCCACGTCCAAGCTGACCTTGAATACTTTCAGGGATGGGACACCCACAACTTCTCTGGGCAACCTGTTCCAGTGTTCCAGCACTCCCACAGTAAAAAAGGCCTTCCTTTCATCTAATATGTGTAGGAAATCATAAATCTAGGCATAGAAACTTGGAGTGCAAATTTGAAATTCTTTTGATTTGAAGCACATTTTATATGAATACTGACTTACAGATGACTAAAAGATGTTGATGGGCATTTGAGCTGACAAGTTTTGAAAAAGTGCACGGAAATTAAAATTGAAACCACTAAAATTAAAAACTTCTTGCCAGTTTCTTTTTCCTCTCCTATTCAAAATGGCACATGTCAGATATCAGTGCTTCATGCAAAGCTCTCAGATGCTCTCAGAGAAAAAGCTTTTCTTTCAGACTAAGTTGCGGTTGACGTAGAACACTAGCAGCAGTGAAAGCTTTTCTGGGCATCGGGGCAGCCCCTTCCCCTTGGATTTGTGTGCAGAATGCATTTTATCCAAACTGGAAAATAGATCCCAGCTCTGTTCTATTCATCATTCTTAAAGCATCAGGCCTGAAGATTCTGTGAAAAGTAACCTTGAAGATAGCGCATGTGAAAAAGATGAGAGG